>CM062868.1:53073-1347978 GCA_031772225.1 Eubasilissa splendida
TGTATATCTGACCTTTCTGCCCGAAGTTTTGGATTGGAGGGTTCATCATCAGACTGATGATGGACCCTGCAATGAGATTCGAAACGTCGGCCAGAAAGGTCAGATATACACAGCAGAGTAGCCTAGAAAACTGCGTACAGTAGATTCGGAACGGCCGTGAAAACCTAAGAATGTTTACATTTTAAGTAATATATTTTTAGTCTTACAAAATACTTATTATTAATATTTTATTTTAGTAATCATTTGAAGTTCAAAACTCCGTTAAACCCGCCAAAGCGAACGTGTAATCTATCGCTCCCTTAATTCTCAGTTAAATATTATAACGAGAATTCACCTCAACTTCCAACCACTTATAGAAATCAAAGATCTTATGACGGAGCGAAGGCGGAAAAGGTCTACTAATCTGGATTGGAAGTGATGGAAGAATTTTTCCAATTTAAAGAAACTCGCAAAAAATAGTTTTATGAATTTGCGATGAATTGACAAATGCAGAATGCAACATAACTATGCAAAATAAAACCTGTAACATAATTACATACCGATAACATGCAACATAATTATGACAGAGATGTAGGTTAGTTGATTTCTTCAGAAAAAATCAACCACCTTGTCGGCTAATTTTATGCGGAATAAAAAAGCAATCTTTTTTAACATATTTTTTATCTCTTTAACTGATTCCATATTATTTTATGTTGACTTTTTGGTATAATAAATAATAATTGGGTAACAAAATATTTTTGATGAAAGTTATTTGACAACCCTGAATATCCCGGCCGGCATTTGCACGTGTAAAAACAAACAAAGATTTGCGAGACTTCGGACAGTAGGCGTGATTTTACGAGATTTTTGTAACTTTTTAATATCGTATTATTGTAATATTTAATACATTATTTCAATAGTTAAGGATTAACAGGAACTTATTTCACCGTCTATCCCAGACAATCGGAAGTCTACAATATATATCAACAATATATTTTTTCCACGTATGATGAAAACCTAAATAATAAATATACTATTTTATTACATGTAGAGTAGAATTTATTAAAACTATCCTGTACACTACAACTATTTTTAATATATCACTGATTACATAATACTTTAAAAATAACATGGAATTTAATTACTAAATTGTTTACAGAAATATTGTTTTTGTACTAAACAAAATGTGCGAACGAATGGAATAGAACAATTATAACTGGGAGTGAATATAAAATGAACAAATATTTAAATAAACTAACCTTTCGGATGTTGGGATTCCACAAGAGCCGGCGGCGTATAATTATGAATGAAGGTTGGCTGGATATGTCAGTGGTAATAATGTCTTCATTAAACAATGTATATATAACATATTAATTATTTAAATACTGTAGGTCTTTCTTTTTCCAGTCTTTGCAAACTAAATGCTTGAAGAATTTAAATATTATATAATTATTAATTATCCATAATAATATTACGTATCCTACTAAATGATTTACCATTAGGATATGAAAAATGTAAAAATGGAGTTTAGCTTTTATCAGAGTTGGAATAATAGGGTGGATGGATTAGATTTTGAATTAAGTAATGATAAATAATTATCACTTTATGTGTTGTATATGTAACCCATAGATAAGGGACAACTACCCTCAGCGCCTGCGACAGCTACACATAGTACACGCACCGGCCACTGTGCACGCCCTCATCGCGCTCTTCAGGGGACTAATGAACGACAAGCTAAAAGACAGGGTAACATTTTCATAATTTGAAACGTATTTAGTGTGGCTTCCCCCCCACTGAAGTTACAAACGTCATCTTAACTCTCACTGCACTAAAATACAGGTACAAAGTAAAATTTATATGCAAAAACTAGATTTGTGTAATCCAAAGAATTCTAATATTTGACTTTATTTTCACTTGTGACAGTCATCCGAGTAAGACAAGACGAAACTGTTTGATCGCCATGATAATAAAACACATTACTTTCAATGTGTCAATATTTCATTTGGTGTGAAAATTATAGAAGAGATACAAGTTTTCTGTATTGCACACAGATCAGAAATGTTGCAAATAGTTGGCACTAAGCTTTTCCGAGTATCGTGGCAGTTTAGCATACTGGAAAACCCTGTCTACAGGAGTGAGTATTACGGACACTTATTCAGGTTTTTGAAGATATTTTCTCATTCTATTCACAACTCAGTTGATTTCCGACAAGTCCCGCATTGAAGAAATTCTGTTGTAACATTGCATTGCACACGATGTATTTAGTGTAATAATTTTATTAAAAACCAAGAGTTCTGTTCTATTTCAAAAGTTGAATGATAGTCCTTTTTAATTTATTAGATGATCTAGTATTAATCTGAATCAAAGTCTTGTCTTTGAATTGCGATATATGATCAGCTCGGTAATATAACATTAATATTGCCATTCCAGTTCATTGTGCACAGCTCAGTGGACAGCCTGGCAAAGCACCTGCCACAGAGCACGCTGCCAGTGGAGTATGGTGGCAGTGCGGAGAGCTCGGAGGTCCTAGCACAGCTTTGGACCGCAGAGTTGCTGACTCGCAGGGATAAACTGCGAGCCGCCTGCGCTCCCCTGTCCGCGCCACCTCAGCCTCTGCACCAGCGAGACCTGCACGGCTGCCAAGGAACGTTCAGAGCGCTCTCCGTCGACTGAACCTTAAAGTGATACTGCAGTGAGACAAATAAGTTCTACGCACAGCGGAGTTAAATTTTCAGATTAGACATAGCTGATGAATACATAACCTGCCAATGCTTTTTGGTCTGTCATCATCTTAGTGGAAAAATTATGGATTTTTAAAAATTACCCTATATTTTTATTTTGCATACCTACTCTATATCTTACTTAATAGACTACATCATATTATATTATATTGTACAAGAAAACATTTGAATTTTCCTGGTTTGTTTATTATTTTTAATCTTTACCTGTTATAGAATTGTATTTAGTATGGGGAAAATATTAGTAATGAGCTAAACTGTCCATTTAACTGCGATTGTGAGATTTATATACGATTGTAACTATAGTTAATGACAAATCATTGTTACAAAGAATACCAATAACATAATTAAAGTCACAATTTTAGCAGTTTAGCTCACCAGTTTGACCTTATATTTTTAAATCGCAAATACCTGCTTCTAAAATATATATACAATATTTTATATTTAAAATTTTTTATTTTTAAAATATTATTTCCTATCCTTTCCTCGACCGCCTCATTTTTATGTAGAGCCAAGACGTTTGCAGTTTGTATTATTTATCATAATCTAACCCATAATTATTAATATGTATCCCTTATTTAAAAATATTTATCCTTTGTACAGGATACTCAGAATGTACAGGATGGAGAGTGGAGCTGATCTGTTAGAAATGGAATGTGAAGAAAGTTGTTATCTCATATTTTAGAATAAATCTTTTTGTTATATTTTTTTATAAAAATGTACAAATAAATAAATAATATATAAAATATCAGACTTTTATATAAGTTGTAGTTAACGTGTATAGCTAGCATTCAATTTAAATTAAAAATGACATACCCATCTTGAAATATAGAAAACTAGCAGAAAAGCCCTCCGCAACGCAGATGACTTAATCAGCTTTTTCACCTGATTCGATTCCCTTAATATTTAAGATTTTACTCTCAATCGGTAATGGTTAAAATGTTGTTTAAAACGTTATTGTGAATGTGTTCAATGGTAACACAGATTGGTAACTGATTATTCGTAATTCTTCGAGCAATCCAGTGATTAAAGTAGAAACTAAACCTCCAACAGTTAAATGGTTTCAATTTAACACAATCACATCGTAATAACGGTTTACCATCATTAATCATAACCTAATAATAAAAATCTGTGATAAAGCCAACAGAAAATGCCCGCTTTAGAGAACCATAATTAAATGTCCGTTATCCACCCACGTGACTGAGATAGAGTTTGGCACAAGTTTCATCATTAAACAATAATGACAAACCTCGCAATTATTACGGTGACATCAGATGATAGTTGTATGCTGAAGGAATAAAAACTTTATATTACATTGTTAAAAATGTAACAAGTAAAAAACAGTAAATGATCACATTTAATACCTTACAATAGCTAGCAGCGTCCTTCAATCTACGTGTGAAATTATTATGTACCGTGTATATTTGACACGCTTGTTGGTGTAACAGTAAGACACTCGCCTACCAAAAATGTTACGTGACTTATTTTAGAAAATATTAATCAAATGAAGATAAGAGGTGCATAATGGAGTAGTGATGCCAGCTGAATCCAAGTCTGAAACTGGCAAGGAACCAAACTAGTGCACTGGAAATGAGGTCACTCAGACAAATTCATTCATGACAAAATAATGAGTAAATTAGGAAGCTAATCTTAGCATAGTGAACAGGATTAAGAAAAAGTTACTTAGGTGGTTTGCTCATGTGGAACAAATGAATGAGAAAAGGATGGTAAGAAAGACATTATGCAAACTGTGTGTTGATGTGACACTACTAGAGCAAAAAAGAACGTCCGAGGCGTGAGAAGCGCTATGAATATAGATGAGACAGAAGTAGGGATTGCTAATTTTGACAAAATCGGAATATGGTTGAATTTCAAAAAGTTTTATATTATATTTAGTCAATACTAATAATGAAAAATGGCTTATTTAAGATAATAAATACATTATTTATTGTATAAAAACTTATTTTTCAATTGATAACTAATAATAAACTTTTTTCTTGAGGATTAATTTTAATGGAAGATTTAAAGAGGATTTTAATTTTATGTCAATATGTATAGCCAATTTACTTTATAACACTTTCATATGCATTGTGATCATTTGCTAATGATATGAGTTTAAGAAATCCCGTGCTCATATGTTATATTATCCGAACTACCCATGGTCCCAATTAGTTTGGACAATCAAGGTTTTACTGTATATATCAAATAAAGGTAATAAATTAAAACTGCTCCAATTTACCTTGTTAAAAATATCAATAATTTAACAGAAAATCAAGGCAGAATAACTAAATACACACTGCACTTGACAAAACACAATACTGATCTGCCAGTTTTCAGACATCTCTTTGATGCAGCCACTACCTTTTGTCTGTTGGATAGGTGTTTGTCTGTTTTTTTTTTGTTTTGTTTGTTTTTTGGTACTTACCGGCCGAGTGCATCGGTTATTTTCATGAAAGCGTTATTTCTCTACATTACTTTCTAGAAACAATCGCTTCGGAACATAGCCGTTATAGTCTGTGATCATAACAATATATTATTTTTATATATTTAATATTCGGTATTCGCTATTATTATACTACTAAATTTTCGGAATTCAAAATTAATTTATGAGAACAAATTTCGAAATTTTGTATATATTGTCTGGGGTATTGTGCTGAGGCACCCAATGCCCGCTCTAAACTATATGTTATTCTGCATATCTACTCATATTCACAGTTGTCACAGAGTACCAGACACATACATAGCAGGCAGTAGGCAGATCACCATGAATATTATTTGAAACATATGTAAATTATAAAATAAATCGCTGATTCACGATATCGGACTTAAAAGCTGTGAAAAATATGTTTTCAAATACATATATATTTGATTATTAAAAAGTACTAAATCTCAAAACAGTATTCGTAATAATAACCATTGATCAAAGACAAACACATTGAAATGTTTCCTTCTCCACTCTGTGCGTCTATATTTCATTGTGTCATCATTCTCCAACACATTTGTACTGTATTCAAGATTTATGATTTTAATATAAATTAGTTTACTTTTTATAAAAATTTTCTCATGTTAAAAAACCAAATTAAATTCTGTAATTTGTGACTGCCAGCATGAGGTATCAACAATTGGAACAAATGGATTCCATTTGCCAAATTAAAAATAATACACCCACCCACCAGGAGCCACTTCGGCCATCGTGAATAATTCAGGATTTGACTACATTTTACATGTAAACAACACTGGTAGAATGCACCATTTTATAACATAAAAATGATTGCAACATGAATTAAAATTTACATTCTCTCTCACATTGTGCGTACCCTATGCTCAAACTGCAGGTAACTCTTGCACCATAAACCAATGTCTTTTTTTTTTTTTTAAATTAAACAAAGTTAAAAAATTTAAATAATGTCTTTTTTCCTCAAATAATTTTTAAAAATATATATAAGTTATAAAAATTCTCAATGCCTGTGCTCACCTGTGTGGAGCCTACTTTGTGTGTCACCATATCACGTATGGAGTATGAGAGTATGTGTGGAACCTCCTTTATATTCCCGCCACTGATAATTGACATAAGCAACTGCTGCACGCTGATAATTTTACCATAGATTAATACTAGCTGCCCCTGTTAGACAGTAATTGTCAAATACATGGATATTAGCGGCGTCGCACATCAATACTAGAAACGTTCACTTGGTACTAGTACTAACAGCTTTATCAATCTGTTTTCCTGAGATATGGAAATATATAACTTTTTTTTTTCTTGATCTCTTGAATTTCGAGTTAACAATGTTTCATAAAATAGATTTTTATTTTTTGATTCCTTAAACTTCGAATTAACAAAGTTTTACTGTATTGTGGTATATATGCGGGTTTATAATTAAGGATAACAATATCACTTTTTACATTTAATATATTAGTTTGTCCTAACTCTCATGATAGAAAAGATTTAATTCTGTAGTCTTAAAGTGTGAATTTTGAAATATGTATGAGGAAATGAAAAATGAAATTAATGATCAGTAAATTAGGACATAGGAGACTAAAAGAAAAGGGCAGTAAATTTCGAGAGATATCTAAGATTAAATTAAATTAACCAACTAGACTAGAAAGATATACAAAAAAAATCTATTTATCGAAAAAATATTTAAAAATGTTTTAATTCCGGTAATAACATTTTTTTTTCATAAATGGATTTTTTTCTGTATTTATTTCTTGTTGATTAATTTAAGTTGTATTAAAATATGACAGAACTATGTTTTGAAAATGCAACTTCACAACAAGAATGTGTTCTCCTTAAAAAATGAATAAATTTGGACAGGTCAATATGAACAGATTCTGATTCTGAACAATCTGAATAAAGAGACAATTTTTCTATCAAATTAATTTGGCAGAAAATTATTGCCACCCACACGGACAAAAGCTTTAATTTCTTGTTAGAAATAATAATAATGAAAGTTATATGATATGGTTGAGTTGCAGGCGGAGAGTAGGAAGGATAATATATGATATGGTTGAGTTGCAGGCGTAGAGTAAGAAGGAGAGTATATGATATGGTTGAGTTGCAGGCGTAGAGTAAGAAGGAGAGTATATGATATGGTTGAGTTGCAAGCGGAGAGTAGGAAGAAGAGTATAATGAAGGTAACTAGTTGGATTTTCCAGTCTGTAAGTGAACTCAATTCTTAAATCACTTCACAATCATTTAATAAGTCTTCAATTTAATTTTAAACATTTATGTTTGTTTTGTTTAGCTACTGATTTCGGTTGCTGGATATTAGTCAGCGGCATCATCTGCCGGGATGCTCCACTATACCTGAGGCAGTTTCCCCTCAAACGGCACAATGGCATAACTTAATCTTCACAGAACTGCTAAACCAAACAAACTGTCATTATTGCAATCAAAACAGATTAAAAATATTTAAATAGTAAAACAAATAACTTGTTTAAACACATACAACAAATAGATATCTTTACATATATATACACACACATGTTCCTAGTGCAAGTCCCTTCAAACACCTGCACATCACCCCCCTGACCCGTGTGCACCCAAATTAAGTAAATATTGATTATTTTCCCAAATACAATAATTAACAATCAATGGCAAGAAAGAAGGCAGGACTAATGGTTGTGGAACCTCACTTGCTTCCTGGAGGAGTCGCTTGTAGCGATCGACCTGATCCTCTCATCACACGACGAGCTCAGCTCCGAGCCAGAGCTGTCCTCTTCCTCCACCTCTCGCCCGGCCAACAGCTGCTGAATGCTGTTTACTTTCTCTTTCTCCTGCTTGATAGAACTAAATAGTTTAGCTTTCTGGCGGATGTGTGAAGCAAAGTCTGTTTTAACCTCGATGGAACACTCGTCAACGGTATCCCCTTCTTTTTCATCCGGAATCGCCGCACGCCCACAGCTGTCCGTGTCATCGCTAGTATTCAAGGTTTCCACAGACATTCCTATACTTTTCTTAAAAGCTTCCCCTCCATAAAGCTCCAAGATCTGGATGGATCTTTTACGGGACGAAGAAGAGACATAGATGGATCCTTTAGCGGAAGATTTCCCCAGGAACTTAGGTGCTTCCATATCGACAGTCACCCGGACATCTTGAGACGTTGAAGAAGAGGTTGACATGGTGGAGACACTGACATCATCATGGTCACCGGCGCCCTTCTGTCTGTAGGCGTCACCGTTCACGTGAATGATATCCACACACGTCGAGTGAAAGGTAAATAGGAATGGCTTCCTAAAGGCAAAGGCAAGTGGTAGGTGCGCCCACACCACATCGCGGGCGCGAGTGCGCTGTCCAAACCCGTCCACAAACACTCCTAACTCTCGATAGCACAAAAGGTACTCCTCATTTTCCACACGCAGAATATCTAGCGGAGAGAGAGTTTGCAGGACAGCTAACCCGGGCTCCGAGGGATCCAGGAAGTCCTCCAGTGCACGCGAGGTCAAATCCAACTCCAAGGGAAGAGGTGCGGCCAGTAAGGCCGTGTGTGGGGCCAGCAAAAGGGCGCGTGCCGGACCGGGCAGCGAGACGCGCTCCATAGAAACGAAGGAACTGGTCCGGGGGCAGTGAGACAACAGGTGTAGGTAAGTCCCGCTGACAAAGAATAGCAGGCTGCGATACGGGCACAAACGCAGCAGCGAGCATGTCCCGCCACCATCTACCGGCAAAGGTGCAGCTGCCAGACGAGGGCGTGATGAAGGCAGAGCGCGAATAACACAGCGAAGCTGGCGCAGGGAGAGACACAAGGGCGCTCCCGAGCCAATGGGCAAAAGTACGCAACAGTCCAATGCCGGGGATAAAACAGCGGCCCTCACACCGCCGTGCTCCCAGCAGGCAACAGGTGCTGCTCCTTCATGACCGCGCGCCCACGAGGACAGCCCACTATCAGTGCCTGGAACGACAAAGTTAATAATGATTTGGTGCTGTGTAAAAAGAGTTATTGTCGAATAGACATGAAGGAACTCACCAATGAGCAGCAAGTCACTATCCAGCTCCAGCACACAATTGGGGGATCCGAGAGACGAGTGCGTGGCGCTCAGCAGCTGTCTGCCCCAGTTAGCGGTGCACGCATCATTCTCCTCTACTTGCTCTTCTAGCCCCGCCTCCTTGAGCCCTGCCAGCCAGTCAGAGCGCTGGCTCGCCGAAGGGCACACTACCACCAACTGCTTTCCATCGGCAATCTCCAACTAAAACAAAATATAATTTATCATAAGGCTGTATGGCAACACTAACTGAATAACAAAGGTGTTTATTTGAGTTATAACCAAAATACTATTTAATATTAATCATCAAATATTTTATATAATATAGATTTCTCAATCAATCATGACAAGATATGAAAGCATATGACGAGATATGAAAACACAAACTGCAACTACTACTTTTTCATGATGGATCTTGGTAAAGGGAAATAGAAGTCTCAAAATGGGTTAAATCTAAGTACAACATGGCTTGATAAAAATCGACTAAATGCTCTAAAGACAAAATATGTGTTTCTCCATTAGTAAAAGAGTAGGAATACCATCTAACGAATGGTTCACACACGCCAATCGAAAGATAAACCTTGCGACAACGGAAAGTGTACGGCAACTAGGAGCACAAATTGACCAACACCTAAAATGGAGAAATCATTTTCAGCCAAATAAGAAAGTTTGTCTATTTTTTTAGGAAGGTCAGAGAAATGTTACGTCCTGGACATCCGCCAAATGTATGTATATGTATATATTCGGGTAGAATAACTATGGGGCGCCGTACGATGTCACAACTGGAAATAATAATTTGGTTCAAGATTCGATCCGTGGCACCAGTGATATTATGCATCATTTTAAGGTTATTTTCCGTGAGAAATAGACGCCGCGGACTGGCACATGGCTGTCCGCTATACTCACGATAGCCAACGTAAATTCTGACAGTTATTGTGCCATCTCTTTCTCTATCGCAAGTTACCGACGTGGGCGACCAAGGAGTTAAAAACGTTGAAAATTGATAATATGTACTGCAAATTTAATGGTTTATAACTACAGTAAAACCGCGATATAACGAAATCCTAGGGACCAAAAAATAAAAATTCGTAATAACGAATTCCCACATATAACGAAATAAATCAAAGAAAATCCTACTATATGTTACGCGCCGTCGCAAAAAAATGTTGCGCGGCTTCAAAAAAGATCGCAAATTCTGCAAACAAAGGAGGAAGAAGGCCATAGGGAACTGAATACCTACATATTTTTAGTAGTTTTGTTATTAAAACAGAACCTATTCAACACCAATTGGAAGATATTTTTGTAAATTCCAGAATATTGTAAACACAAAACAATATTTTAATTGTGTTTAAATGTAGAGCCGCTTCAAACATAGTTTTAGGCATGAAACAAAAAATAATTCAAAAATAAAATTTGACAGTTGAATCGCGGCATTTTTATAAAATGAGTCGTATATAAATTACGATGGTACTTACCGGTAACGGCGGCAACCACTTCAAAATATGATACTATGAACCTAAGAAGAAGTTTGAATTGTTTTACTACCTTGTCGGCAGACCGCCACGCACCGCCGAAAAGGCCATAAAACCGTTCGCATACGGCAGATGCAGCGGCGCGGCTTTGTAAGTGCGAAATAATATTTTCATCTTTTTATTTCGTTATAAATTTACGTAAATGTATTGGCATTTTTTCGTACGGGACAAAAATGATTTTGTTATAAATATTAACGGGATTTCGTTATATAAATGCATTTTTGTATGAAAAATTGGTTTTAGGGACTAAATTTCGATTTTTTTTTCGATATGCGTCATTTTTCGCTATATCGGGTTTCGTTATATCGCGGTTTTACTGTATTAATTTTTAACATTTTGATAATTTGGATCAATGCAGATTTGTCTCGGTTTCAAGATTATAAGAAAATATATGCAAGAATTTTCTACATTAAGGTAATTTTGTGGCACGCGGAAAATAAATTTAATGGTCGCGGTCTTTCTTATGTTTATATTTTCTTAGTTATGGCAAATAACATTCAGTTTATTAGTTTTACATTAGTGTAAAGGTACTATCTAAGTAAATTTAAAAAAAATTAAAATCTGTTGTATTATTTCTGATATAAATGAATAATAAAAACCCATATGGATTATTTTTGAAATGGAAGCCTTAAAAATCAATTAAAAGATAATCATTTAAAAAAAATCATAAACACAATAATTTGCATATTGACCTAGCATAGGAGCTTAACATCACATGTTCGCAAACACTATCATAAAAATTTGTAAGTCAATTGAAGCGTAAACACCGAGAATGCAGTTCATTTGAAAAAAAAACATGAAATGTGACAAAATGAAAAAGGTATTGACAAAATGATTTCTGTCTGCGAGAATATCAGATCTTCCTATCAGTGGTGTCGTCCTGAAGAAGAAGGCCCTACAGATTGCGGCCAGGCTAAACATTCCTGATTTCAAGGCATCAAATTGATAGATCAAGAATCACCGTATCATTTACAAAAATATTTGTGGAAAAAGCCAAAGTGTTGATATGGACCAAGTAGAGGATTGGAAGAAAACCGATATAACTGAACTGATTATAGAATATGATCCAAAATACATATGTGGATGAATCTTTACAATTTTACAATGTATTGTAATGTGTATTGTGCATAGAGAAGATAAAAAATCTATCTATCCATCTAAAATAGATGGTGTGAATGACTTAGATATGAGAAGTCTCTATTATGTATAGGTCACAATCTATTATATATAAACTAAAACATAGTCTCAATAGTCTGTGTATTCGTACACTCCTATATGTTGTGTATTTATAGTGTGTGAAATGTGTATTACGAAATTATAAGATATCGTATTAGTTTTTTTTTCATGGAAAATCCATTTTTCCAATATAAAAATATAATGTAAATGAGGAAATGAAAAATATTTTTCATTTTTTCACTTTTACATTTTCCTCAATTTTACGCTACTCCCTTGAAAATAGTAAAAAATAGATTTTTCTGTAGTCATACAGAATAATAATATATTTTATTTACAATGTGGCCGCGCTCGTCAAGTGAAGTGGCTTCACCAGATCACTGTCGGTGGAAAGGAGCACAATCACAGGGATCGTATGATCCGTGCCACTTACCACATATTCATTTATTGTATAAAGATGGAGGATTTATTTAATTATTGTTTGAATTGAAATATTGTCTCATCTTCTGATAAACTCAATGAGATATATTGGAAAGATCTCGTAATAACTCTAGCTCTGGGCAGGTCCCTGAGATAAATAAAACTGACCATGAAGGCGTGAGAATTTTCTTCTGGGGATAGCAGTAGGCGGCCCGGAGGCACGTGACTCAGCAAGCGCGCCCCATCCAGGCGAGCCTCCGCTCCGTCGCCCCGCCAGCGCAGCCTGAGGCCACGCAGCTCCATGTACACACGCTGCAGTAAGTTCTCTCTAAACATGAAGAGCACATTAATACATTATTACCATAGATATATGTGACACGTTTCTCTTGATATTAACTAACTTTTCTATCCGGACCCAGCCTTCCATTAGCGGTTGATCCGAGGATGCAGAGTTTTTGCTGAAAAGTGACAACAAATTACATTAGTATACGGCTACATTTGCGCATAACCTAACAAGTGTCATGTGTACGTCAACAAGTCTAATGTGAGAGAAAATAACTGACATGTAATATAATTTTCATAAAAGGTATTCTTACAAAAATGATTAACTAACCTCTGGCTGGATGGTGCAGATTCTTGGACAACGGTGCCAATCCTGGACACAGATATAAAATTGTAGCATTTACCAAATATATATTCACAAATTATACTTTTCACATTATTTTGCAAATAGAATTTATAGAAAGTTACGATTGCGACTGTACCTGCTGCGCGGCGTGGTCTCCTCTGCCCGGCCTTCCACTGACTGTAAACGCTGCCTCAGCTCCGTGACCTGCTCCCTCAGCTCCCTGCATAATACGACACGTTATTAGTTACACCCTGAAGAGAGCCACAGTCTCTTCATGTACTCTTCTCACGGGAGAACTCACTTGTTGATCTGCTTCTCACGCAGCGGCGTACTGACCAGTGAAGGGGGCAAGTTCTCCTTTGAGCCCCCGCGGCCTCCGAACAGCAGCTCCCCCAGCCCCTTCTTTTTCTTAGAGGCCTCCTCCACCTGCAACCGGTATATGGTCAGCGACTTATTTGCATTAGCATTAATTTATTAGTATCCTCATACAGTACATACCTTAGCCTGAAGGAAATCAATAAGCTTTAGGTGCTGGCGGATAGTGGCCTCTGCCTTGAGCTCGCGCTGCCTCCAGTGCGCGCCCTGCGCCTCTAGCTCCTCCACCAGGCCGCGCAAGCTCTCGCTCCGTTCCTGGAATAACTCACACAAATTACAAAACATCCATCCTTCCCACGCTCGTGAGCAAGCTGTTATGAGTCTAGTTATTCTATAATACATCTAGTAATAAAACCAGAAGATACATATAGAATATTCAGTCAGTCTACAAAAATGTGACGAGGAGATTATTAAGTTTAGTTCGTAAGTTACTGATTTGTTTCAATTGTACCAGTTCTCACAGCGGAAATGTGCTAAATTGGCCAGACACAATACGTTTCTAAAGACCGATAATAGACCTCCAATAGTGTTAATGGATGTATCAAAAATGTACTTTCTGTGGTTTGATATTACAAAGGGTGTCAAGCAGAGTTGTGTAATGTCTCCATGGCTGTTCAACTTGTACATGGATAATTGTGTGAAAGAACTGGAATGTACGAATGTAGGAGCAAAAATGGGCAATTTTATTGTACGCCAATGATGCAGTACTAATGGCGAACAATGAACAAGAACTACAGAGGCTAGTGAGTAGAATGTACGATGTATGCGAGGAAAGCGACCTTATTATGAATGTCAACAAGTCGAAAGTGATGGTATTCGAGAAGTAGGAAAGCAAGACACCGTGTAAAATACTTGTAGGTAAAGAATGTTTGAAACAAGCAGATGAGTTTCCCCTCAACTCAAATGTTAAGTGCTTGCAACCAATAGTCAAATAAAAATTGGAAACAGGTGCAACCAACCTGGCTTTCCTGCAGCTCATGCCGGGCGCGCATAGCATCTTCACGCGTGTGCACCTGCTGCGAGTGTAAGCTTGTCAACTCCTCCTTGAGCGCACCTAGCTGTGCCCGCAGAGCCCCGGTTTGCGTTTCTGCTCGCTCCCGCGCCGCGCCCTCACTCTCTGCCTTCCCGGTCTGCTCTTCCAACTCCTGCCGCAGCGAGCACTCCCGCTCCAGCAGCTCGTCCAGTTGTTTCTGCAAAAATACCCCCAGATCACATTATACTAAGGAAAACACTTATAACATTAAAGCTGGTGAGTCATGATGGGGTCCACTCACCTCCAGATCCAGGCCGCACTCCCTCTGCTGGCGGATCTCCTCGCGGGCCGCCTGCACATGCTCCTCCGTAGCTGCTCGTTCACCACAAGCACGCTCGAGCTGAAGTCGTAAATCTGACAATTCTGCACGCACCCTTTCCAACTCCTCGCTGCTCCGCACATTCTCCTCCTTTTGACAAATATTAACAAAGTCATCCTTAATTAAAATGTAATATAAAACTCTCCCACGAATACGCTGCCCAAATTTTAATGTATATCAACCCTTGCTGGAGTGAGGATCAATTTTGAGACCCTTACTGGAGCAAGGATCTCAAAATTATAGTTAAATCAATATCTTTGTACATCACATAATTACAAAAAATTTTTGTTATAAAAAATTGACGATGCGCGCAGCGTTCTGCCCATGTCCCCCTGTGTACAGCCTTACTATATATCCATATCAATTCGTAACAGTGGATTGCGAAGGGTAAACCTGCTCCAAAGAAGGCCAGGACGGTTTCATCGGCCAGGAAGGTGATGGTGACTAATTTTTGGAATAGTCATGGAATTTTATTCATCGACTGTCTTGAAAAAGGCAAAACAATAACAGGTAGAAATTGCAAAACAGGAAGTGCTTCAAAGAAAAAAGTGTTCTATCAAGACAACGAACCGTCCCACACTCCGGTAGTCGCCAGTGCCAAAATTTACGAATTGCAGTTTGAACTGATAAACCATTGTATTCATCCGATCTGGCACCCGGCAACTTTTTTCCATTTCTAAACTAAACTAAACTCAAAGTTTCCTCGGAGGTAATCGTATTCCTAGATGCCTATTTTTCAAAGAAAGGCGCCAACTACTATTTGAATGGGTTAAAGATGTTGAATCATCACATTTTACGACACATAATATAAGATAAACTTGAATTCCAGAATGTCATCAAATATAAAACAACGTTAAATTTTAATTGATTTAATTGTAGAGCCGCTATTTTGAGAGTTTTGAATCGATCAAACGCATCTTCAATCTTCCTATTTTTTAAATTGTAGAGACGACTTCGAAATACTGTATTTTACGGTTTACCTGCCTTTACTGTCCCATTTATTATCGATTTCCTTTAATAATATATAATCATTTTTTGTCAGGGGTTAAAATTTTGCGGGAAAAATGTACTTTAAAGAATAAATTATGAAATTCTAGTACACATAAATGTTGGTAAACAAACACACATAAATAATTGTCATTCTTGAGATTCCATTTAAATGTTGTTATAATGTAAAAAGTGATGTTGATGATAATGAAGACAAAAAGTGAAAATTGAAGATAATAATGCGCAAAATTGTGACATTCAAATCGGATCAGACTCGAGCTCTGCGGGCGATACATACACAAAGACTGACGCACGCATGCGCCAAGTGTGATATACCAATCGCGATATATTTTCCTCTTAATTTTATTTTCTCCAGCTGGTCTAGGTCTAGATACGATCCAATTTTAGATACCTGAACATGTGTATGCTTCAGAGCATGGGACGGGTGTAATACTAATATATTTTGACAATCAGCAATAAAACCAACCTTGGACGACGTGGAAATTATACCAAATGACTTTATAAGGTCCTATTATGATCCCAAAGAGAAGTTTTACAACGGCGCAGAGGGACGCCTTGAATACAATTGACAAACATGGCGGACCGACGACACTGCTTGCGAAATAATATTTTCGTCCTAACAAATTTGTTTTCGTTACACATTTACGTAAATGTATTGGTATTTTTTTCATACGAGACAAAAATAATTTTGTTATACATATTAACGAAATTTCATTATATAAATTCATTTTTGTATAAAAAATTTACTGTAGGGAATTAATTTTGATTTTTTTTTCGATATAGCAGTGTTCATTTTAAGAGGTTTTACTGTATATGTATACATATGTTTAATTTTAGGTTACTGCAAGCACTAATATATGCAATAGTACGTGTTACCGTGCCGAAACATCGGCCTAGTTTTCCTCAAGAAGCGCGACCTAACCCAGAAGAGATCCCGGTTGCATATACATAGACTCCCAATTATCCGAGATAGATGGTGAAAAAACATCCCGAATAATCAAATTTCCCGGTTGATCCGAAAGCATTGAAAAAATATTCAAAAGTTACAAATGCGTGACTACTGCTGTCCGAAAGTTGCACGTGTGTGTTTGTGGAAATGCAAATGCCGACCGAGATGTTGTAGGGTTGTCAAATAAATTTCACCATAAATACTTTTTTACTGATATATTTCAAATATTTCTCTACACCATTATTTTCAGCGAGAGTGCTGGCATCCAACTGCTCAAGGTAGTCAAGAAATGATTCCATGGTTTAAATTTCGCATTTAGGATGCACGGTATCATTTATCGCATGTTGTAAAATATCTTCATCATTTAATACTCCATGACCAGTTACACTTTGGTCTGAATGAAGCCAATCGCATGCTGATTGCTCATCAACGTCCTGCAATTTGTCGCAAATTTCGTGACACTTATTTTTCATGATTTTGGTTAAAATCGAGAAATTCTTCATCACGTCCAATCATGTTTAATCAGGGATTTTAATTTGCTCCGGCATAAGATCTTTGGTTTTCATTAATGCTTGAAATTTAGAGGTGAATTCTCAGACAGTTCGACCATTACTGTTTCAATTTCTTCCTTGAACGGTAAATTGTCGGATGCCATGGCTCTATTTAAACCATGTCAATCATTCAGAAGACATGTTAAATCGACATTAACCTTTAATTCATCATAAAAATATTTTAATTTGGCTGAGCAAATAAAGATAAACTGTGGTACCCTTGACGGCAAACTCCGCCGTCGTCGTAATTTACTATGGTGCGATCTATTGTGCCCAAGAGACAATGACAACTTTCTTGATGCAACTAATCCACATAAAACAATCAAATAAAAAAATTAATGTTTTGAGACAGCTGACGTGCTCGACTCTAAAACACGTGTTTAGTAGCCGTTATGAATAATGTGGAATATTAAAAAAAATTCAAAAAAATCCTGGTTAATCTGCATCGCGGTTGATCCAATCCCAGATAATCGGGAGTCTACTGTATGTGTATGTGTATGTATATATATATATACAGTGATACCTCAGTATACGTCCTTAATATTGCCGTGATTCTATTTTAATATTCGAGTACCTACCGCCATAAATAATTAAACGACGTGCGATACGTCTAGTCTTCGCTTCGGCCAGGAGGAAATTCCCAACGGTCACTTTCTCCCCAGCGAGCTTAAAAAATTTAACTGCGTATTTTGAATTTCTGAGAAGTACATGCGAAATGTAATGTGTGCTCAATGATATATACATCAAGTAAAAATATTATGCAATAAAATTAACCATTAATACTATTCTGGATAATATACTCTTCCTAACACTTCAAACAATATAAAACCCATCATAATATAGTAAGTAAGATTAAGAAAGGATCACTTAGGCGGTTTGGTCATATGGAATGGATGAATGAGGAGATAATGGTTAGAAATATATATGACACAAGTATTGATAGCACCATAAATAGAGGACGTCCGCGGAAAACTTGGCACGATCAGGTAAACCAGATACTGGAAAATAGTTATGTTAGAAGCCTCAATAATCAACGAGCTTGTATGAGAAGATGTATGTATGTAGATGAGGCAAGAATTGTGTTTCAGGGCAGAAGAATGTGGCGCTCTATCCTCTCTGCCTACTCCCACGGAGAAAAAGGCGTGATGGTAAGTTAGTTAGTTACAAAATAATTAAACTCATTGAGCTTTGAGCAGCCAGACTATTTTTTATTAGATGATTTATGGCCTGAAGCAATGATAATGTAATAATAATAATAATGGATCAATTTCGCAAATATTTATTTCGAAGTAAATTTATTTGAAGCTTAACATGATTTTGTAAAAGTCTCCTAATAATGTTTTCTGTAACGGTACAGAATTTGTACACACTCCTTGAACATGTTTGACTCCAACAATTTTAATGCAAACTGCTTATATTTCTTCGTATTATTGTTACTTAGTCGCAATTTCAGCTACCTCCATATTTTTTATTTGGAAAAAACGTGAAATCTGATAGAAGCGTAAAGAACAATATTTTTATTACAGTAAAACCGCGATATAACGAAACCCGATATAGCGAAAAATGACAAATATCGAAAAAAAAATCGAAATTTAGTCCTTAAAACCAATTTTTCATACAAAAATGCATTTATATAACGAAATCCCGTTAATATTTATAACAAAATCATTTTTGTCCCGCACGAAAAAATGCCAATACATTTACGTAAATTTATAACGAAATAAAAAAATGTTAAAAGATGAAAATATTATTTCGCACTTAAAAAGCCGCGCCGCTGCATCTGCCGTATGCGAACGGTTTTATGGCCTTTTCGGCGGTGCGCGGCGGTCTGTGGACAAGGTAGTAAAACAATTCAAACTTCTTCTTGGGTTCATAGTAGGCCCATAAAACCATTTGACATAATTCTTGCGGCGTTCACTTGGACACGTTTTACGTACGCATACGCCTCTAATATGTATTGCAATCCCAGACCCAAACAGCTGAAAAATACAAAAATTAACAGGAACCCCCCGAAAGTTGCAGTATGTATTTATTGGGAATGTCAGTCTCAGTGTAACGTTTGTAGAGTTAAGTTTGTTCCGCTTTTAACGCGATTATTGCATGACCGAACTGAATATTTACATAAATTCATTTTCATTTGACAATTGTTTTCGTGTGAACTCGTCAATAATATAAATAATTCGTTAAAATATTTTATGGACTATTTTTGTACGGCATTTTGTGTTTCTATTAACTATTGTTTGCGTGTGTTTACTGAAATCTGCGTTTACATACTAGTGTAGCGTAATTTATTATTTAAAGTACATTTCCTAATATTTTGTGAAACCTTAAAATGGCTTCAGTACGTGATAATTCCCGCAAAACTTTAACCAAAAATGACACATTGAATGAGGAAAGCAATGAAATCTCATCTGCTTCGATGATTGCGATGCATTGGCTAAAATAATTATACGAGACAGTGAAAGAAATTTTAAAACTAAACAAGGGAAAATAAACGATTATTTTAAGTGAACAATGTTAACGATTATATTTTGAAGTGATTGCCGCCGTTACCGGTAAGTACTTTCGTAATTTATATACGACTCATTTTATAAAAATGCCACGATTCAACTGTAAATTTATATTTTTGAATTATTTTTTATGTTTCATGCCCAAAACTATGTTTGAAGCGGCTCTACATTTAAACACAATTAAAATATTGTTTTGTGTTTGCAATATTCTGGAATTTACAAAAATATCTTCCAATTGGTGTTGAATAGGTTCTGTTCTTAATTTAATTCCTTTGATTATCCATTTGCTTATCTGTTTTAATTACAAAACTACTAAAAATATGTAGGTATTCAGTTCCCTATGGCCTTCTTCCTCCTTTGTTTGCAGAATTTGCGATCTTTTTTGAAGCCGCGCAACATTTTTTTGCGACGGTGCGTAACATATAGTAGTAGGATTTTTTTATTTATTTCGTTATATATGGGAATTCGTTATTACGAATTTTTATTTTTTGGTCCCTTAGATTTCGTTATATCGCGGCTTTACTGTAATGCATTTCTTATTATAAATAATAATCCCCATAATCTGGTTTGAAATACAAAATAACTACAACATATTTTTCCAAAAATAATCTAGTTTCCATACTTTTAAATTTCTGAGTAACGAAGACTGTTATTGCAGCAAAAGCGACTGATTTCGCAACTAACACCGATTTTGAATGACCAATTAATATAAAAATGAGTAAAGTTTGACTGCTCATAAATTAACACTTTTAAAAATTGTATGAAAAGACAACTGCATTAAAAGTAGAACTAGTAAAGTTAGAACAAATAATAACGGAGGTTGCTGACTTTGCAACTTGTACCCTCACTTGTAGTTCACAAAATTATTTAAACATATATTATTTATAACTTTGTTGTAAACCACTTTTATGAGTTAAATTTAATACACCAACCGGTTTCGGAATATATCTTTTCCTTCATCAGAATCTCAAATAAACTAATTAAAACCATGTTTTTGTATGATAGAAAAGTTATTTTTCGAAACCAATTTATGTATTAATTTAACTCATAAATTATTATTTATTTTTTTTATGTTCGAAATCTAATAACATCTGTTTTCGAAGAAACCACAGGGAACTGCTTTCATTGGGAACTGTTTCATTTAACTACTTCTGGTTCAGCTTTGATTAATATTTCTTGATTAACCAAATTATTTATTTTCGCGACTGATGCGTATTTGAAAATTTATTAACAAATAAACAAAACAGCAAACCACAGGGCACTGACAATTTAATTAACATAACCAGCTGATCTATTTGTTTGTTTGATTTTTTACGTCAGCACAAAATAAATAAACAAAGCAAAAATAATGTCATCATATTTGTGATTAAATTTTTTTAATCGTAATTAAGGACAAAAATACTATTTACGTATTTCTTTAAGTTCGGACCTGCCATCGTCAACGTCAATGCCGACAATAATTTCCCTAAACTGAGATTCAGTAAGGGCGAGTAATCCATGTCTCAATTACACTGATCAAGGCAATATGTCGAGTGTACAGAGAAATTATGTAAAACTCATCAAAAGGGATAAATTTTAGATATGCAGTTCAACAGGTTTTCATTTACAAACAGTACTTTTTTTAAATGTGCATTCGTCAAGTTGGCCAGGAAAAGATACAAACGTCTTGTCGTGCAAACAATTTTACATTTTGTAAAATGTATGAACTTTCGTCGGACTTACAGGTGACGTATTTTATCTCCTAATAATTTTGACCTACCCTTATTCTACTATAAAATGCCGAATAATTTGAATTTGAAATCATTTAGTGTTTTGGTCTTGTTAGTGGTTCTACTTTTACTCTTTGCTATGTCGATTTATTTTATTTAGGTAGTTAGATATTTTATGTTAGTTTAATTTTAATTTAGTTGTATAGTTATTTTTTATATAATCACTTTTTAGTAGTAGTAATTTTTTTTATATGTAATTATTTATATAATAATATTTTTTTTTATAAATAAAATATTTTCATTTATTAATTATCGTAATGTTAGTTAAAATACAATATTAGATGTTATGGTTAAATAAAGCATGGAAATATTGAAATCACTGTTAATAAGTTTTTCTGCTTATGAAGATTTTATTTGGCGGTCCCTTGGAAAACGTATTAAGAGGGTTTCACTGTATATAAAATTGTAAAATTTTTAAAATAAATATTTATTATTTAAAAACGTACATTTTCACTAAAACAAACGTCGAAAATTAATACGCCCTGCAAATTGAATGGTTATAGCTCTATTAATTTTTAACAATTTGTTCATTTGTCTCAATTGAGATTTATTTCCTTAATCTTAACTTCAAGATTATATGAAAACATATTTTGTATATGCATGGATTTTCCATATTAAGACAATTTTGTGGTATGCGGAAAATGTTTTTAATAGTCGCGGTCTTAATTTTCTTAATTATGGCAAATAACATTCAGTTTATTAGTTATAAATGAGTGTAAAGGTCCTATTTAAATAATAATTTTAAAAAATCAAATCTGGTGTATAACTTCTGATGTAAATGAATAATAAAAATCTATATTTTCGTAAAAAACGCGAAAATTATTATTGAAAGTCGCGCCTTAAAAGTTATTCAAAAAGCATCGTAATATAAATGTATTGCATACGGGAATATACGGAGTTCACTAAATGCTCGTAATGAACGGACCTATTCTTAAAAATGGAATGAATCGTAACATACGTACGATATATACGCGGTTTCCAAAAAAGCAATATTATGAAAAGGATTCCAAAAGCATCGTAATATAAACGTATTGCATACGGAATATATATCGTTAAAAGCTTGTAATGAACGGACGCATTCTTAAAAATGCAATGAATCATGATATATGTACGATATACGCGGTTTCCAAAAAAGGGGTAATATGAAAGGAGTCCGAAAAGACTTAAATACTCCTAAAACACGATTTCTGACTAATTCTGTTACTATCACTTTGTTTTATAACTAAAGATACGTGAATATTCACAACGCTTTTGTTTCTAAACCTACCATAAGTAGTGGTAGCCAAAAGGATGCAAAGTGAAAGGTTGCCGAAACTGTAGTGGGATTTATATATTTATATTGATATTTTTATATATATATATATATATATGTACATATACATACTCATAAAAAGTACCTTAAGTTGGGCATTGGTGGTCTCCTGTAGCTCCGTGAGACGCTCGAAATCCAACAGCTGCTCCTCCAGCATGGTACTGGCCTCCTGCAGAAGCCTGTAGTTCTACATCAGAAATAAAAAGTTTGTATAGTGGTAGTTGGTTGGCACACTTATTTATGATACAAAATGTACACAGAAATGCTCACCTCACCCAGGGCGCGACACTGTGCGTCCCGTTGGTGCAGCAGGTCCTGCAGGCGTTGCCGCTCCTCCCTTTCTCGGCTGCGCTCCTCTCCCGCCCGGGTTGCCTCCGCCGCGCTCCGCTCCGCCAGTCCCTCCGACTTCAAACGCCGATTTTCGCTGTATTGCAGCTCAGCCTTCAGCTTCAGGATATCGTTCTTGCACCTATTTCCAAAGACTAGAATGAATTTTCATTTCAAGGATTTAACCGCATTCAGAGCCACACAAAAATGATTCATCCACAAATGCGATTGTTCGAAAAGAGAATCACCAACTTTCATTTTATCGTTCTCAAAATATGGGTAAAGTCGTAATTTCCTTGACTGATTAAAGCATTAAAAAATTTTGATCACACAACAATATGTGATGATCCACATATAACGAACTGATAGAAAAAAAAAAAATTCTGCAAAATTTCTAGAGTGGGTTGGTTAGGGGAGGGAGAAGCGAGGCGGGGGATGATAACAGCATGAGTGGGGGTGGTGAACGCTTCTCCAGACAGTCGGTTTCGGGATGGTGGGGGGGTCGTACGTGTGAGAGTCGCTTTTGAACCGGGAAAAGAGTCGAATATGTAACAATTGTTCGGGGTATGAAATTTGATTTCTTTTTCGAAATTTACGCCGTGAGTGTTTTAGGGGTGATCGTGTGGGTTTCCGGGTCCGCGGAGATCGTTTTCAAACTCCAGATCACGAGTGCGGTGACTCCAAGTTCCAGAGGGCAGACCAGGATCGGCGCAGACACTGAGGAGCATAGCCGCTCCGAAATACTAAGTTTATCTTTTTACATGCTTGTATACATAATTAAAACCGCTAACAAATACTGTAGTGTGATTCGGATCATCATGTAATTACTCATTTATAAAAAGGGGCTGGCGATCGCTAGACTACTTGATATTTGATTTTGTTTAATTACTATCCTGTTTATTAATTTGGAACACCCATCTATAAGTTTTAGTTATATTTATCTCATCGTTTAGGACTAATTATTAACTACTTATTGGCCATGTAAATAGTCATGTATCTATGTACGCATATGCCTCTGGTAACACAGCCGGCACAGTGAAACTCACAGCCTCTCTACGAAGGCATTGTAGGGTACATTATATAAATTACATTTTTGATCCGAAGCAACGGCTAGTAGGTAGAAACGATAGAATATATCTGAGAACCTTTGTGGGTTTATTTACTTTGAAAACGCACAATTGCATGCGTATGTAAATCATACTGACTCTTATTATTGACATTGTGCTAACAACTCACTGAACGTTTTACTTTACGACACATCTCACAAGTAAGACTCTATATTTATTCCTACATTATGTATACAATTATCCTTCCGGCTATCAAGCTGAAACCAGGTGTTTCATTCTACCACCTTTCAACGCCTATGTGAATTATAATTTTCCTAAGATGATTTGATTGGAAGGAAAAGGTGCTTTTGGAGGCTGAACAGAGTCATTCGGTGGCATGAAGTGTGGACGGGCTAGCTATGGTTATATTGGTTTGGTAGTGATAGCCAAAATGAAAGGGTTATTGAACATCATCGGTCTGCGTAGGGTGCACAAGGCTACAGGCTAACTGTACGTATGTTTACCGTTCATGAGCTTTTTTCCGATATATAACCTGGCATAAACAGTTTAGTCCGCACTGGGTTGCATCGAGGTGGTTCCTGTGTGGTCACCGTGGTACTCGTACTTCAGCTGTATGAGGGGGATGATAGTAGGATCTCTAGAGGTTAATACCCAGAGACAGTGTTCCTGAAACGATCTACAATTAAGCCGACTCGTCGGAAATCCACACACACATACGCACGCCAGCATACAGTGATAACAATCCTAACTATTTGGTCCTGGCTCTACTCGAGATGCATTGTTCGAGACACCGAGGATCATCCTGCAGATAAACTATCCATCGGACACCGTTGTCGCATGACGTATGTTTTCAGACGCACCCAAAGGAACCAAGGGAATTTTCTGAGAATTGTACTGTCATGTCACAATCATCACAATTAATTACCTTCAGTGGTGGACGCGGCCACGGATTGGCCATTTTCCCACTGATACTGAACAGCAGCATATTGGAGATATAGGACCTCCGCCATGCATCTTGAATGAGTCATTACAAATGATACTGTTCACTGAGACATTGACCGAATCTAAACTTTGGATCACCGTCGTCTACCGCGAATATGCACCAGGCGTACGGGTTTCTTAATCTGGGGTTTAGGGAAGCCGAGTGAGCGCCACAGACTGATGTCTAGAGAACTTATCATAATCACAGAACATATTTGCCAAGCGAGGCAGGCACTTAGCATGTCGCATGTTGTTTCACATGTCCACATAATTTATGAACAGCTAGGCGACGCCATGAGGCGGCCAGTCACGAGGACAAGTCTACGACAAGGTTGGTGTCCTATGTATAATTACTTCCACACTCTTATATTTCAGGATTAGAGGTAATAAATTGAAGACTAGTAAAATTAATGTTAAAACGAGTGCGTTCGGGTATCATACCGCATGATCAGAGGTTTCCGTTATTTAATCGCGCACTATGAGATAATCGGTATATTTATTTTAACAATCGCATATAGGTATTTGAACGGTTATAATATTTGGATATTTGGAAACTTTAGATATTTGATAATTGAAAACGCGGGTTAAAAGAACTAGGATTATTACGGATATAACATGGGGAATATTCCTACCATTAGATCGATCACGTTGGCCAAACTTAGATATTAAGAGTGATGTGCCCGGCGATTAATGTGACTGTGAATTTCCCCATATTATAAACAAAGAAAGGAGCACTAACAGCTAATCCGTACGCGGTGCATTCCTTTAAGGGATTTGCATGGGTAGCAGGGCCGTGCAAACAATAATATTAATTGAATGTGTCTGCTTTCTCGGGGGATTTAAGGGACATTTTATGACGGTCCATCCCCGAGGAATGCATTCCATCTTAATGTATACTGTCGGTGACTTATTATTAAACAATAGACTACAGCCATCTGCGGAGATTTTTATAATCCGGTGCAGGGCAATAAAATACCCGGTCGGGAATTTTGCGAGCCCGTCAAATTCCCAGAATGCCGGCAAGACCTTCAATCGTTTTTTATATTTTATTATAATAAATTTTGTATAATTATAATAGGCTAGCATGTTTTAATGGTATAATATATGCGACCGACTTGTCCTTACGATCCATGTGATAATTTGAATTAGGCAATTGATTAGTCAACCAAGATATATTTCTCTTCATAGGGTAGTATTAAGTGCCTATATAATTAATGTAAATATGTGTCGTTGTCAATGTAATATAACAATAGTAATAATGTACATAGACCAGGGTAGGTTTTAGAAGCGTAAGTATAAGTAGCTATATGTATTCTACGTATTAATGTAAATATGTGTCAGAGTTAGTTAAGATTAAGATATGGGGATGGCCTGAGACGGGCCACAATTTTGGGGCCTACGCGTGTCATCACAGCAGCCGGACCGCAGTCAAATGGGGACACGGCGGGAGGCGTGTCCGGGGCGGCCACTGTTGCAGCCAACGACAGGGCTGGTATCACAGAGCGGGCGCTAGAACCAACCATTGCTCGGAGGTATGGACCAAGGGACGTGTCAAGGACACACCCTAAGCCCCAGAGAGCTTAAAAGGCCGGACGCGGCGGTGAAGAGACAGTGAGAAACAAACAGTTAGAACAATCAGTTGAGGAAAGGTTTCAGTAGGGAGAGTTGAATACCCTACTCCATTGTCAGCCATCAGACGGTTGGCGACCAGCGCTCAAGATCGGCCAGCATCAGAACGAAGACTCAGAAGAAAAAGACTCAGAAGAACAGACTCTCAGAACTTAGACTCTGAATCCGGACTGAGGATCAGACTTAAAAGAATCAGTGGGGAGTCAGAAAAATCGGTCGAAGACGATCAGAAAGCCGAGACCGGCCGATACCAGGATGAAGGGAGGCAGAACGAGGCTAGAGGCGCCTGATCCAGCTGGCACCTAAGCTATCGGTTGCCAGCAGCGCAGACTATCGGCAGGAATGGCACCGCCGCC
Organism: Eubasilissa splendida; assembly: GCA_031772225.1. Taxonomy (NCBI): domain Eukaryota; kingdom Metazoa; phylum Arthropoda; class Insecta; order Trichoptera; family Phryganeidae; genus Eubasilissa; species Eubasilissa splendida. The sequence goes on from CM062868.1 coordinate 80,213, forward strand.
CATGAAGACAGGCCATAGCAGCCGACCACCGCAACAGCGACGGAGGCCCGCCACCGACGAAGATGAGTCAAGAGTGGACGCGACGACGATCGATTCCCATCTGTCCATTTCCGCGACATTGCAGTCCAGATGTCGCCCCCAGCAGATCCGACAGAGTAATTAAGGTAGATTAAGATTATGATTAAGTAGACCGTAAGTTAGGTTAAGAATTTGGACTAAGGTTTTTTTTCCCTCGTTAATTTAGTTTAATAAAATTGTAAATATATACATAAATATTGTCTATTTGATTTTTATCCCCGCTTCCTTCTCAGTGACCAACAATATAATGATAGTATGATGATTGGGCGAGGACGAAAGCCCACGTCATATCGAGTGGTGCCCAAAACATTGGGGCCTCTTTATATCAAGCGTATAAACTAGTATTGAGTGTAATAAATTAATAATACTAAAAACGTATTTTAGTGGAGTAGGAATTACTGAATCCATCAGAGTGGTGCCTTGGACCAGGAGTATCGCACTTTATTTAGAATATTATTTAATACAGGAAATAAACAGAATACTTCACATTTGGTGCCGAAGACCAGGAGTAATTAATAGTTTAATTTAGGGGCAACGCGCCGTATTGAAATAATTTAATAAAATACTGCCTAACAATTACATGTATCGTCATGGATAAATATAGTATAATTGAAACACAGAAAATAAACCGGGATCTTCACAAGTAAGACCTTAACTTTTACAGTTGCGATCCACCGATGGCTCTGGAGCCCGAGTTGTTCCTGTCTAATGAAGTACAACATTCAATTATATCAACAGTTGTGGGCGGTGGACTCGCCTGTCGTGTTCCGCTGTGATTTTATCCAGTTGTGTTTGCGCAAGGTTTAGGCCCTGCTGCGCTCGCTCTAAAATGTCCGCCCTATCCCGTCCCTCACGCTGTGCAGTGCGCAACTCGGCTTGCAGAGCAGTCATACGGCTCTCGCCTGCTACTCGTGCCTCCTCCGCTACGCGCAGGCGTTCCTCTGCACTCTTCAGTTCCCGACAAGCGATGCGACGATCCAGATCACAGTCCGCCAGGTCCTTTTCCTGCGAAGATAACGAACATTATATACTCTGAGAATATACTTTGCGGCCTGACCCAATTTCGGCTCGATCCCTACCTTCTTCCACAGGGTAGAGTTAGCCTTGCGCGCTTCTTGCTTGATCAGCGCAGCCTCTTCGTGTGCAGCCCTCAATTGCTGTTCGAGTGTGACCACCCGCTCCTCCAGGAAAGTCGTCCTCTCATTACCTGCTCCTTTGTTCTCCTCGGCGCCTAAATATGAAACAGATGTTTGTTTTTAATGCTTCAATGACTTATTTGAACTTCTTTGACCAGCATCAAATGAAGAATTTCTTCCCAAAATAATCCCTCACCTTTGGCTTTAGATGTGGCTTCGTCTCGCTCTGCCTTGTCTGACTCCAGTCGGGCTACTTCTTCCTGTAGCTTAGTTAGCAGCTCCTCTAACTCGGTGACCTGAAAGACGTCACGTGAGATACTGCTCGACTAGCAAGGAAAACAGAAACAATAATAATATAATACAATGCTAATAGTGACGTACCATCTTCCTGTATTTGTCTTCCTGCAGACTGGCTGCAGCCAAACGCTCCCTCAGTCCCCCTTCCTCCCTCGTCCACTCCAAAGCGTCTGACTCCAACGAGCAAACGGTGAACTCCAGCTCCTGCGACACAAACACCACGCATTAGTGCCTATTCAATACGAATGCAATGTGCAGCCAATTCAATAGGCGCGCACACCGTGAGACCTACCTCAACCCGAAGCTGCAAGGTGTCTCTCTCTTTCTCCACTTGCAGACGGCGCTCGCTCTGTTGGCCCCTCTCGCGCACCCCGACCTCCCGGAGGGACGCTAACTGCTCTCGCAGCTCACGCACTTCGCCCTCTAACCGGGAGACCTGCGAGCACTGTGCCTACATAAAAAGAAACCAATAAGCTGTCAGTATTTGAAACACACCTAACTTAACAATCAAAAATATTCAATATATATAAATAAATATCTTTAAATACAATTACACCCAAAAAAAACTTGAATGATGACTACTTGAAAAAGTTTTTAGAAGATTCTGCTCCTCCAGCACTGTTCCGAAGAATAATAATAATATTTTGGTTTCAAAGATGATGAAGCGAATGTGGAGTGGAAGTGGTGATGAACTTTCCTCTGCAATTGATCAAAAACTATTTAACCCCAAGAAGGCCCAGGACGACTATCGCCGTCTGAGAGAGGGATAGCGTGATAAACATGGATAAACGACAAAATATTTCGCGCTATACCATAGACAAAAAATGTTGCACCATGTGGCAGTGCACGCAGATGCCGGTAATTTTGTGTTGCCAGATTTCTTCTTTATTCAAATGACCGGATTTTCTGTATAATATTTGAACACACACGCCACTCGTATCGATGATAAACGATAAATTGCACATGCTAAAATACCAGAACTTTTCAAATGGAAAATACTTGTCAGTTACATTTTGATTCCAGGCGATGCAGAATATTATCAGGATTTATCCTGCAATACACATATATTTACAATTGAACTCTTATTTCATGATACTTATTTGTTTGTCAGTGAATAAGATATTATTTTTTGTTATTAAGCGCGTCTTACTATAAAAATACAGTGAGTGCTTCGTTACAGACCATATTGGCCATTGTATTTCATGTGTGTTAACGCTATATCATAAGTCCGATGTGTAATGTGAAGTGCTAATATATATTTTTTAATTTACAGTTTCGTTTTGAACTTTTAAAAACTTTTTAAATTTTTTATAAACACTTTTTTACAAAATGGTGAAGTGGGACTTTTTCGCTAATGGAGATATTGCGGACTTCCTAGCAATTTTCGATATGCTTGTTACTACCGCAGAGTTCGATAATAAGTTGAATGATGAGAACGACGTCGAGGATGATTATTTTAAGGTTCACCATCTATGATGAAAAAGACCTTGACAATATTGTTGATGAAAACCAGCCATCAACAAGTGCAGGGGTTGGGCCAGTATTATATCAATTTTCGGCGACTCCTGGTTTTAACTAGGACCTTGCAGAAGACGCGCAGAAAGTACATTTTTTTAAATTGTATCTCAATACAGCAGTGGTCGATACTATTGTGGATGAAACAAACCGCTAATTTAAATTTGCCACAAAAAATATACCATTGTCTGAAAGATTGAGAAGATGGGTTGACACCACAAGCGACGAAGTATATGTGTTTATGGCCCTGAGCTTGTTGGTGTCCAAGAATTCTAGAAATATGTTGGCAGAGCATTGGTCGACAAATCCATTGCTGAGTTCATCGATCTATTCGGATACTATGTCAAGGAATAAGTTCCAAATGATATTAAGGATGTTACAATTTGCTGATAACGAACTCCAAGTGACGGGCGACCGACTCCATAAAATCAGGCCTATACTGTATGCAATGAAAGAAAAATTTGCAGAACTTTTGACGCCTCACCAAACCTTCTTCTTCAAACTTCTGCTTTTGAAAGGTCGGCTTTCATTTCGTCAGTATATACCGTTGAAGGCCAAGATATTTACTATTAAATTTTTTGTGCTGTGTGATTGTCTCACTGAATATGTACTTGACATAATCATATTTACAGGTGAGATTACGGAAATCGCAACCTATGATCACATTGGTGTATCGGGCAGCATTGTGGTGTTGCTTTTTACTCTTTACCTAAATCTCCACTTGAGCCGTCACTTCTGAATGTATTCACTGTATTTCGAGACAAGACTAAAAAGAAGATCAAATTTGCCGAATGTTATACAGCAGCTGATAACCACCCACAGCGTCGTTCGTCAATCGACTGTGTCACCGAAAAGGAAGATGTCGCTGGAAAGGCTGACCGCCAGGCACTTCATGTGCGCAGTGCCTTCAACTGGTGCCAAACAAAATCAGTGGCGAAGATGTTTCGTATGCACAGCACAAAAACAACGGAAGGAAACAAGGTTTATGTGCAAACAGTGTAATATTCTGTTGTGTGCATTGCCGTGCTTCGAAATATACTACATTGAAGAAGAATTTTAGGTAAGTATCAGATTAAACACGGTAATATTAGTGGAAATAAAATGTTCTAAGTAAATTAAATATAAAAATAGTTGTGTTTATAAAATCTGAAGTAATCCTTCCAAATAACAAATACATTCCTAATTCCTATCATGAACGTTAAGACCTGGCAACACTATAAACTTTTATTTATTCATTTTTTTATCTCACAACTGTGCAAAATCGCGGTTGACGGACGCTTATAATAAAATAGAAGCTCTATGTTTGTTGTTTTTTTGGTTACACCGTTTTCATGTTTTTTTTGTAAAAATAAAATTTGGAAAAAGCTAGTCTATGAATTTTGAATTTTACGAATTTTGCCGCCAATTGGTGGTATCATGCTATTTCACCTAGGGCTTTTTCTGGGCAGCTAACAGGTTAAGTGACAAAATGAGATGACCCAACCCGTTTTCGAAAAAAGTAATGTTTAAGGTAAAAGTTACTGTGATCTAAGTTGACACAACCCAGCTCTTTGAAATCTCAGTAGTTACTTTAAAATCAGCTCTTGGCACTTCAAATTGTAATGCCTCACTTCTTTCTAGCAAATGCAATATGCATTATATCAAAATCAATGAATGATGCATATTAGATTTGTTTTTTGGATAACATGTAATTATACAGTACCTCAAGATCGGCAAAATCCTTGCGGGCCTCGTCCAGTTCCACACGCAGATTCTGCTCTGTGTCCCGCTGAAGGGTCAGCACTTGTTGCAGGTCCTCACGTTCCAATCTGTCTCGTTCTCTCTCCGCCTGCCGCACCCCTTCTCGGTCTGCCTCCGAGCTGATCAAGGACTGACGGGTGAGGCGGCGAGCCTTAGCCATGCTGTCCTGCACGACACAAACACTCATTCTGCTCAGTCAGATATTACAGTGGATAGTAGCAGAAAGTCATGATGTTACATCACCCTGGTGAACAACCACTATTAAGTGTTAAAATGTTGCTTGATGTTGTAAGCAGATCATGTTTTCATTTTGTATTTTCCAATATTATTACACTATGCGTCTTTGCAAGATAAATAATTTCTGGAATAACTATTTTTAAATTGTTAATTTAGATTTTTAAGGCTGTCGTCCGCATCACCCTGATTCTTTCTTACAATGCCTGTATTCTCTTTATTATGGTAAACAATATTCAGTTTATTAGTTTACTTTTGTGCAAAGATCCAATTTAAGATCTGATATAAGTGAATAATAAAAACACACATTTTCTAAAACAATTGAAAGTCCCCACATAATAAAAATAAATATATCCCAAAAATAATAGATATAATGTTTTAAAAATTTAAGAATGGAAATTAACTCCCACTATACTTTTACAAACACAAACTTTTGGAAGGGTGGATTTCTTTCAAATGATATAGATATTTAATTTCTACTTAAATCTATACCAAGTGTATGCCACAGAACATGTACATTACCTTGTGCTCTTTCTGCAGGCGCTGCAAACCCTGAAGCTCCCGCTGCGCCCGGTTCAGCTCTGCCGTGGACGCTGCCAAACGTGCGGTGAGCTCCTTGCCAGCCTCCTGCAAGCGGGCGCAGTGTTCTGTCAGGACACGCTGTCGCTCCCGCTGCTCTACCTGCTGCCGCTCCTGCTGCTCTACCCACTGAGTACGTGCCGCTCGCACTGCAGCCAGGGAGCGCTCCTCCAACGCAGCCCTCTCGCGATGCTCCACCTCCATCTGCCGCTGCAACTTCTGTTACCACACTACAATTAGGACATTGTAAATGACACAAATACAACACAGACAGGAAGTATAACCGCCACAAACCTGATTGTGACAGACCGTATCTGCCAGATTCCTTTCCAAACGGGCACGCTCATCCTCCAGGTCTCGCAAGAGGCGCGCGCGTTCCTCCCCCAGCACGGCCGCACACTCCGCCGCAGCCAGCCTCCTGTGCAGGCCTTCGATCTCTTTTCTACGTGATTCCAGTAGCGTTTCCATCTCCCTACCGAAATGAAGTGAGAATGTACAGTAATACATTAGTTTAGTTTAAACCTATTTCAATTATTGTGATTGGAATAAGAAATAATTCATATTCTTCATAAAAAAATATCTGAAATGGTCAAGCAACCATACCTAGGTGATTTCACATGGAATGACCCAGAGGGAGATCTCTGTGAGGCTACTTTCAAAAACCCTGAGTAATAAATCAGTTACTTTTCACTACAAGATTATGACAAAAAAGTTCAAACATTATGACAAAGAATGGTATTTTTCAATAATATCTTAATATAGTAGGTAAGATTAAGAAAGGATCACTTAGGTGGTAAGTAAGTAAGTAAGTAAGTAAGTAAGTAAGTAAGTAAAAAATATACTTGCATTTAAAATATATAGAAGTTATTGAATAAATTAAATTTGATAACTTTCCATAGAAAAATATGATACAACATGCAAGAAAAGTTGAAGAGAAGTTCGTAAATTTGTCGACTTTTTACTAGGCTGACGTAGTAAAATTGGTTATCGCACTTCCCCGGATAGGAAGTAATCCTGGTTCAAATTCCGGTATCAGCTAAAATATTTTTTCGGTAAACTCAGTTTATCTGTATGTATATCTTTCTAATTGATGCATTTAATTTGTATTAAAATATCACAGAACTATGTTCTGAGAAAATTACAACTTCACAAATAATAATGTGTTCTCTTTAAAATAAAATAAAAGTATTTGATTTAGTTCAATTTACACTTGTAGATGGGAGAAGGACTGCTTCATTTTTAAAGAATAGTGTTCATTCTTTTAATTTGTTGATGTTAAAAAGTTGTCAACATCATGTTGAAAATGTGATGCAAAAAAGTATATTATTTTTAAAAACAGTCTCTTTTAGAATATAAATTGTAAGAAAACCGCATAACCGATTTATATAATTTTTATATATAATAAAGACAATAGTTTACTTTATAATATAAATGGAAAAAACATCATCCACATGTTCATACAGCTAAATGAAGCATACAAAGTGGAAAAATTTTCTTCAGTTCTAAAACAATGGTTTGGTAATTTATTTTTTGAATAAATAATTATGTTTGTGTAGCCTTAAAAATATATATGTAATAATAATATATGGACCTTATTGAATAAACTATAATTTGATAATTTTCCATAGAAAAATGTGATATAAAATGCGAGAGAAGATGCGAGAAAAAGTGCCGTTGCAGCTGAATTTCACTTGAATGAAAACAAAATTAAAAATAGTTGATATCATTTAAAATAGGACGTTAGATGTTTTAATTATTGTTATTCGAATACTGATATCCCACAGAGAGCAATAGTAATGTGAAACATAACTCGTAAGAAAATATTCCGCATACGTCCGAGGAGCAAAACATTCTATCAATCAACTGAGCCATGCTTTCAAAAGATATAACAGTTCAAGCAAACCGATGATTCAAACGCTCAATTGATCCACGGTTCAATTTGAGCTAGCTCAGTTATGTGAGCCATATCACCCATGGCTAATAGGAATTGCTTCCTAGGTTCTTCTATCTCTCAAGAAGGACATAGGCCATAAATACAATTGTCTAAAATATTATCCAGTCTGAAATCCTCTTTTGTTAGTCAAATGAAAGAAGACACGTGTCTGGGCCACTGTGAATGTTCCACAATACCGGTAACTAACAAACTAAATTACTTACTATCACGCCGTTTCTCCGCAGGAGCAAGCAGAGAGGACAGAACGCCACACACTTCTGTCCTGACACACAATTCTCGCCTCATCCATATTCATGTGCCTTCTCATACAAACTCATCAACTGTCGAGGCTCCTGATACTGAGAAATCGCACCTTCAGACATAAGTGTGTGTGATCAATCCAATATAGATCAAGATAAAATAAAGGTTTAGGATTAAGGTAGACTCCGTCCTACAGGACTCTAACAATATACAATAGCGAATGGGCAGGTTATCGCCATAGCAGATATTTTTTAGATTAAGTATGCCTTACTTGGTGTTAGAATGAGAAATTACTCAAGACAATATTTTGTTCAAGAATACAAAAGCACTTAGTCGAAGTAAGGGACGGAGGGTAATAAAAACTCGGTATTGTTAGACGCAGGTGTACCGACGCAGCGTGGGTACAGCAATAAAGCGGCGTACATGACTAAAGTCACGTCTGCAAAATGCACCTTAAGGGATGCATCACCATAGGCGGGCAGTCTTCCCAAATTCTCCGCCGGGAGAACTGGCTCCACAAAGGCAAGATTTTATTTTCAATTAGAAAATAAAATCAATATCATCTCTAAAAGTTCCAAGCAATCGCTTTATAGATTGTAATTCCGGGGAAAATTTAAACGGTGCGCCTCAAGTTTAAGTTAAAACTGTGATGTACTCTGCGTTTAATCGTTGATGTGAAAGTATTAAAAAGGGTCCCGCTGGATCTATAAAAAGTTGATAAATATAATTGGTGTAGCGAGAACAGACTGTCGTTATTGCATAATAAGAATATCGCGTCCAGAGTCCCGGTTTGCCTGGATAATTGGGCATCGTCTTGTCATCAACTACAAGCCTGAACTCTGTCACCCTACGCTGGTACCACAAGGACCTGACCATACTTCACGTCCAGGATCCAGGACCATCCTAAGAGGTAATCCCTTACGTGAGGGACCTGCATAATCTACATCAGACAAGCGTCAACGTAGGCAATTTGGCAGAGAACTTAACACAAATGTTTAATGTTAATTTAATTATAATTATGTTAGAATAGCCTTATTAATAAGTGTTCTGAGTAAAAAGCTCATTTTCCACTTCTAACACATGCAAATATAATAAAAATGTAGATAATAAATTTTCTTATATAAAAATATTATTTCATTTCATAACCATTCGACTTATCAATATTAAAAAAAGAACCAGTTAGGCTAGATGCCTCCCCCCTGAATAATGAAGCCGGGGCAGAAAGAAAGAAATAACCTAACATTGGCTATAAATAAAATGACATAAAGAACATGGATATGTGTGAATTTTAATGTAATTTAATTCTATGTCAGATAATGATACATAGACATAAGTGTGGACATTTGTAACAGCATCTATGCTGGACTGCCAATGTTTCAGCTGGATAGATTATAATCCATTCTAAATGCGGCAGCACGGATAATATATGGAGTTTCCAAATTCTCTCATATAACATCCCTTTTACATCAGCTACATTGGCTCCGGTTCCCTGAAAGAGTTGAATTTAAATTGTGTTGGTTGATGTACAAGGCGACACATAACATGGTGCCTCTGTATCTTTAAGAGTATCTCTATTTTGTAGAACAGACCAACCATTGCCAGACTAATCTAAATTTAGTAAACGAGCATTTGCGGTGGCAGGCCCAAAAGCATGGAACTCTTTGTCCTCCATCATAAGAAACAGTGCATCAGAGACTTTATTTAAGAAGAGACTAAAAATGCACCTTTTCAAAAAATCATTTCCATAAGTTACAATAACAGTTTTTAATTTTAAAAACAAAGATAATGTAGGACTATAAACAGTTTATTTGTAAAGCACCCTTGAGGTGAAAGTTTTTGGGAAAATACCGCTGTACGGTATTATTATAGACGTTATGACATCGTGATAAAAGAGTGAGAAAAATAATAATCAATTAATAACTTCAATTTATTATTTCGCATTTGCAACATTTTAGATCTGGAAACACCAAATCCAGGCGAGCTTTTCTTTGCTTTGCTGCAAGAGTAGTTCCGCGGACGAGTGCTGCCATTTGCTATCAACTGTTGCCATTAAAAATCGGTTAAGAAAATTGGCAATGTAGTGACTTTAGAAAAGAAACTAAAAATGTATCAAAATGATGGGAAGTGGTGGTAAATTTATAGTTGTAGGGAGGGATTTCAAATTGCCTGAATCTACAGTGCGATCAACTGTCCAACAAAAAGACAAAATTAAAAAGGCTGGCGAAAGTGTTACTCCAATTACAACGATGAAAGTTTCACAATTTTTTGATGACAGAAATGGAAAATGATTAAGCACCTAAATCAAAAGCATGCGCATCAAAGGTGAGACCCAACAGCACTTAGTCTTTGGGATCATTAAAAATATCAACATGGAGGAACACAAGTTTCTAAAGCAAGTAAACGTTACTTTGATCACTTTAGAAACTAACTGTAAGGCTTGGATGACACAAAATATATTTATGAACTGGTTTAAAACTTGTTTCTGCCCAGCAATAAAAAAATATTGGAGTTGAACCTCAAGCTCTTTTGGTGTTGGACAATGCGCGGGATACCTTCTAGAATTTGCGACTCTGTGCACTGATTTTCCCGTATTCGGAGGTAAGAATATCACTTCCATCTTACAGCCTATGGATCAAGGCCCAATAGCAGCATTCGAAGCCAATTATTTAAGAAAAACGATGCGCTAACTCACTGAAGAAACTGATGGAGGTGATAAAGATGCCATGCGGGTTCGGCGAAAACAATTTAATATTATGAAAGCTATCAGAAACATTGACAAAGCGTGGAATGAAGTCACCCAGTCGTGTATAAAGGGTGTTTGGAAAAGGTTGTTCAGAGAAATTGTTGAAGATCACATCAATTATGAAAATGATAATCAAAATATCATCAAAGAGATTAGTCTTACAACCATTTCCAGAGGCATCGAAGGTGCTGATGTAGATGATATTTAGACTTTGTTAAAATAACACGGCGAACCCTTAACCAATGAAGAGCTGCAGGAAATAGACTGTCATACGTCCCACAAAAATGAGGTCTCTGAACTTGTTCCCGTGCGAAAGTTGAGTGTCAAAATCATAGTGCAGGCCATTTCTCTACACAATCAATGCATGGAGTAGTTAGAAGAAAATGACAAAGATTACGAGCTGCTGTAAACCGTGGATATAATGGATTATTTGACTAAACGTAGATAGGCCAAACAAGGTATCTAGATTCTTTTTTGCAACAGAGAACAAAACGAATGAATTATGTTGTGTGACATTTTTTTTATTATTAATAATGTTTATTTTATTAATAAAGTGTTTTTTCAAATATTAAAATGAATTTTTTAATCATTAAGGAGAACACATTCTTATTGTAAAGTTGTAATTATTCAGAACATAGGTCTGTGATGTTTTAAATACTAATTTAATGTATTAATTAGAAAGATATACATATATAATCAATTTTGTTGAAAAATATTGTTTTTGCGCTACCGGGGTTCAAACCTGGATCTCAATTTCCAATCCGGGGAAGTACACTACCAATTGTGTTATAACCTTATAAAATACTAAAGTGAATATTTTATAAGGGAAATCGGACCATAATTATTTATAATGTGTGGCGGTGTCAAAATTGGGCCTAGGAAAGGGCGTGGTCTCTCACTGTCGACGACGGACCAATGCAATCAGTTGCCCATCCCACAGTGAGGGCCAGCGAGCAGGCGAAGACGCGCCCTCGCCGCAAGCATTTAAAACGAACGCCATTCACAGGGCAGAAGTGGAAGTCCAGAAGACAAGTGGGACCAAGTGCGCCTGTAATCATTAAACAGGCCAAACGGGACGAAGCATGAAGTTCATAATAAGCAACGGGGGAACTGAGCAAGACAGAACAGACCGAATGAGAAACTGCGGCCACCGAACAATCGGAGAAGCAGACACCTAGTAGACAGGGTCAGTCAGCAGCCAAGGCGGAAGGAAAGACCGGAAGTGCGCCACTAGAAACGACTGCCTGAAAGTCTAACCAGGCGGACACCAGAGAGGCGTAGTGATGCGGATGACGACGCTGCCCTTCACCTGGTTGTTATTATAAGGAAGTTCATAATTAGATTATGTTAGTTATAAGAATCTGCATGCCCATTTGTATACCTGTTTTCTACAGTTCACCTGTCTCCCTCTCATAACTATAGGTGCAATAACGATGAGATACCTGAAACTAAATCGCGGAGTGCATTATCTGCCAAGCCCAAGGTGTCACTCTAATAATTTGATTTAGAGTCCTGTGTGGTCTTGAACTCCACTACTACCCCCACTATCAACTATTACTGTTAGAATTTGAATCTATCATAGATAAATATTAATAATTGACATAATTGAATAATAGACCGAGTTTACCTACTATAAATCCAGACCAAGTTATACAAAGCTGAGGATATAACTCCAAGAGTTACCACAATAATATATAATAAAGAGAAACCGCGGAGTCGCAACAAAACGCAAGACAAAACCGAACGGTAACATGGATATCAGAGGAAACACAGTAGGATAAAATCGACCAGTTAAAACAATTAGGAAAGCCGGAACCAGTATAAGGAATGACACAGACTGGTAAGAAGAATAATTATTGCTTTTTATCCAAAGAAATGCAACAACCACTGGTACACCACCGATGGTTGGCGCAATAGAATAAATACTACCAGGCAAGGAAATGACAATAAATACAAGAGTCTGCAAGTTAAAGCTCAAATATTTAATAGGGTAACTGTGTGCATATTATGACATGAACCCATACCCACAACTGTGTTATGAAATTACATTTTGTATAATATTAAGGCACGCGAGTGTCAATGCGCACTCGGTACATGACTATACTGGAAGGCATATTATAGAATTGTATTCTATCATACGCACAATACATTTAGAAAAAGTTGCAGGTTCTTATGGAACTGGAGGATATGTGAAAATTATAAATTAGTGAACAAGAAGCATGAAATATACTTGAAACAACCACTGTTATGATTAGACCATAGAAGGTATTTAATCAAAACATTCATCATCAAAGGAGTCAACGAGTCCTGAGAAGTCTCGGAAGTATAACTTTAAAAGTAGTATCATGCTATTGTCAAAAATGCAAACCTCACTTCTTTAACTATCCAAATATGTTTTCAAAAATTAGCTTAATGCGGGTCATCCTTTTTTACAATAATGTTACCAGGTGTGTACTCACTCTTATGAGTACGAGAGCCTCTCTGCCGTACGCCGAACCTGAGACATACCTGAAACCGGCAAGGCAGATGGCAGTCGAGTTGAGACTAACGTTGAGGAAGCCTTCCCCTTCCGCCTCGCCCTCCGCATCATCGCCTGTATCACCCCCGGCCCCGGGTGTTCCGGCAGGCACCATCTCTGGGGCATAGGTGAAACCTAAATCAACAAACAAGATGTGCCAATGATTATGAATATATAATGATAAAATGATTATTATGAAAAATGTGTTAAAATTAAAAACGAGTCCAGACCTTTTACAGCTCCCTTTTGATTGAGCATCTAAAATTTCTATTCTGCTTAATATTATGCATGTAAATAGTCTGGCATTCATTATAAAACATTGTCAAAAGTTTATGTTTGCCGACGATACATTATAATTTTATTTTTATTTATTTGATATATTTACAATTTTTTTATAATATGAGTATAATTAATTAAGTATTGTATATTATTAAAATTACGTTATGTTTTTTATTCGCTTACCTCTCCAAAAAAGAGACTAACTCTTGTGTTTGGAGAGGGAGTTACACTGAAATAATTTTATATAGAGTTATACATTTGTAGTCTATAATTATTTATTATCTATTTGTGTGCTTCTGAAGTGTTCATTTAATTTCTTTCAAAGCTCTTTTATTTAATATAATATAATTTTGTTGCAGTTGTCCTTATGGATAGTAATTTTTATATGAGGCGGTGTTTAAAGACTTTTTATTGAAAAGGGAATGTAATAGGTTTTTTCGGAGTTTAAAGAAAGTAAATTACTATCGAACCAGGATTTGAGTGTGTTCATGACGTTATTTGCATGTTTTTTGTAGAGTTCCAGTCTTGTCTGTTAACAATGATAGCAGTGTTGTCAACGTATGATATAATTTTTCTGGTCAATTTTAGTTTGAAAATGTCATTGACATAAATTATAAAAAGAAGTGGGCCCAAAACTGCCCTTGTGGTATACCAAATTCACTGATTAGGGGTTGACTTTAGAGTTTTGTTAATTTTTACTTTTTGTGGTCTTTCGTGAAGATAGCTTTGAATCCAGCTTAGTGCTTTGTCGTCTATACCGACGGATTTTAAATATATAATAAAATTTTAATATTAGTTTGTTGTGGGAGATACTGTCAAACTCTTTTCTCAAGTCCACGAAAATTCCAATACATTTGAGAGATTTGTCTAGAGATTCTTGGATGATATTAGATAATCTACCTATTGCGTCTTGTGTACTTTTGTTTATTTTAATAAATTGAGACAATCTTTTTATAACAATTTTTTCTAGGATTTTTCCAAAGTTTGACAATTCTAAATGTGACAAAATTGAAAAAGTGGAGCAATATAAATATTTAGGTATAATAATTGATATAAAATTTTGCTGGAAACCACATATTGATAATATATGTAAGAAACTGAGATCCACGTTAAGTGCATTTTATATGTTACGGTTATGCACCTCTCGGGTGACACTGTACTTTGTGATGGTCGACGCGGTTATCAGTTATGGAGTGAGTAGCTATGGACTAACATTTAAAATACATATTTATAAAATTAAACAGTTACAATAAAGATTTTTAAAACTTAAAGTAGATAACAGAACAAAGTGTTTGTATAAAGATGATTATTACAAATTATTTATAATATGAAAAATGTTACCAGTTGACAAAAAAGTAACATATAATTTTATAAGACAAGATAAATGCAAATATGAATACTGACCCTCACCATAGCTATTCTACCAGATCCTCAAGATGAACCATGAGAGTACCGTTCGCGAGCAATGTGTACACGGTGAGAGAACGAGAGAATATGTTGTGTCAAGAATTTTTAATAAAATCAGTAAAGAATAAAAATAAAGTGACATCAGTGAATACACTAAAATATAAAGTCAAACGCATTCTTATCTAATTATTTGATTTTTCTATTACATTACATTTAAAAAAAAAAAAGATGCTGATAAAATTTTAGTTCACCGTAATTTAATATGTTAATTACTTTAATGGAACGGCAATCCTTGCCGTAAAACTGCTATGCAGTTTGGCAAAAAATAAAAATTGTTATGTAATATATATGAAACAAAGTTGGAATAAAAATAAAAGTATTTTAGATTCCAAGAGAAAATATTTTTTATGTAAAATCCTTTAAATAACAGAAATATAGTTATCTGAGTTTGGTTTCTAAACCACACTCCACATTGTCAAGATAATCTTCAAATATTTTTCACACTCACACCACATCTAAGAGAGAGAGATAGATTCCAAAAGTACACTTGGAATTTCTTTCAGGGCTGTATGTAGAGTATTTTAGAGTAAGGGGGACAAAGCTATTAAATGGTAACTGTAAATAATAAAGAAATTTAAATTCGTTTGTCAATTCCAATAGTGGCCAGGAAAACAAAATGTTATACGCGTTAATTCGAAGTTCAAGGGACCAAAAAAAATTGAATTCATATTACACGGAACCCCGTTAATAAGAAATTCAAGGGACCAAAAAAAAAATCATTTTACAAATTTCAAAAGCTGCTAATTTTTGTGAAAAGCATACATATTTTGCGAAATCATCATGAAAACGCAGTATTTATTATACTAATACAAAATCCTGATGTAATTTATTACACATACTACGGAAACTAAATAGGGTGAATATTAGGTCTATTTCTCATAACAAGTAAATATTCTACCTTAAAATGTTCTCAGAAAATTAAACAATCATTAAATAAAATACACAATTACTAAGAACTACAATAATCAGAATAAATTTAAACATTTTTAATTGTCAGGCATGTTTCAGTTTAAAATATCAACTATTTTACCATGTCAATTTTTTGACGCTTCCGCAATACAAATTTTATCACCGTATTAATTGAGCACATACTTCCGCCGGTGTCTTGAGCTCACTTGATAAACTTCAAGCAAAATATTAAGATAAGTTAAAAATAATATCATTCAAGGAAAAGAAAGATTATTAACACAACAAACACACTTAACAGAAATACAATCTGTCATAAATACGTACAGGGTGGCCCAAAAATGTGAGAACATTTCGTAAAATGTGATATAATTACATCAAAATTAGTTTAACCATATCAACAATAGCTTAAGGATGTTCCAAAAAAAATCTTTTTTTACAATCCTTTTGAAACTTTGAATACACACACTTATGAGTGTCTTTTATATGTAGAATTTTTTTTCAATAGTCCTTGCGGTAGTAAATTTGTAAATATTGACTATTAAAATTTGCATATTTAACATACGAACCATACCCCGATCGATGTTGTAGCGCAAGCCTTTCAAGATGACACTAATAGTTAATTCTTTTACAAAATCAAGTAAACATAAAAGTGTGTTATTTTTTACGTAAATATTGCTAGAGTGAAAGGTATCAATAGAAAAGGACAAGTATGCAATTGTTGGTTTTCTTAAATTCCTAGGTAATAAAGCTATCACAAAATAGCCATTTCTACAACATATGTCATAGATAAGACATACGTACATATTTATCTATGCGTACATACAATCCATATACAGTAAAACCGCGATATAACGAAATCCAAGGGCCCAAAAAATAAAAATTCGTAATAACGAATTCCCACATATAACGAAATAAATAAAAAAAAATCCTACTATATGTTACGCGCCGTCGCAAAAAAATGTTGCGCGGCTTCAAAAAAGATCGCAAATTCTGCAAACAAAGGAGGAAGAAGGCCATAGGGAACTGAATACCTACATATTTTTAGTAGTTTTGTTATTAAAACAGATAAGCAAATGGATAATCAAAGGAATTAAATTAAGAACAGAACCTATTCAACACCAATTGGAAGATATTTTTGTAAATTCCAGAATATTGCAAACACAAAACAATATTTTAATTGTGTTTAAATGTAGAGCCGCTTCAAACATAGTTTTGGGCACGAAACATAAAAAATAATTCAAAAATAAAAATTTTACAGTTGAATCGCGGCATTTTTATAAAATGAGTCGTATATAAATTACGAAAGTACTTACCGGTAACGGCGGCAACCACTTCAAAATATAATCATTAAAATTGTTCACTTAAAAATTATCGTTAACACTGTTCACTTAAAATCATCGTTAACATTATTTGTGCGATGGTTAAAGTTTTGCGGGAATTATCACGTACTGAAGCCATTTTAAGGTTTCACAAAATATTAGGAAATGTACTTTAAATAATAAATTACGCTACACTAGTATGTATACGCAGATTTCAGTAAACACACGAAAACAATAGTTAATAGAAACACAAAATGCCGTACAAAAATAGTCCATAAAATATTTTAACGAATTATTTATATTATTGACGAGTTCACACGAAAACAATTGTCAAACGAAAATGAATTTATGTAAATATTCAGTTCGTCATGCAATAATCGATTTTATGGGCCTACTATGAACCCAAGAAGAAGTTTGAATTGTTTTACTACCTTGTCGGCAGACCGCCGCGCACCGCCGAAAAGACCATAAAACCATTCGCATACGGCAGATGCAGCGGCGCGGCTTTGTAAGTGCGAAATAATATTTTCATCTTTTAACATTTTTTTATTTCGTTATAAATTTACGTAAATGTATTGGCATTTTTTCGTACGGGACAAAAATGATTTTGTTATAAATATTAACGGGATTTCGTTATATAAATGCATTTTTGTATGAAAATTTGGTTTTAGGGACTAAATTTCGATTTTTTTTTCGATATACGTCATTTTTTGCTATATCGGGTTCCGTTATATCGCGGTTTTACTGTATGTTGCCATTTGAAATTATCAAGCGAAAATTGAATAATTTGTTAAAGTTCTCACCTAAGAATCGTTATGTTTATACTATGAAGAATTATTATGTTTATGATAAAAACCATTGTTTGTATCGATAAACATATGATTATGAAATATTACTATTTTGCCCCAATTTATAAGGAAAAAATTGATGTGACCAAACCACCTAAGTGATCCTTTCTTAATCTTACTTACTATATTAAGATGTGCTTTATATTGTTTGAAGTGTTAGGAAGAGTATATTATCCAGAATAGTATTAATGGTTAATTTTATCGCATAATATTTTTACTTGATGTATATATCATTGAGCACACATTACATTTCAGAAATTCAAAATACGCAGTTAATTTTTTTTGCAAATTTGAATAATTTACTTTGTGAATTCCTACTTTCTTAGCATAACAAGAATGAGAAATTAAACGTGATTAAATGCTCCTTTCAAGATCAGCTTTACATTCTTTCCGTATTTCTTCATTCTACCACAGAGTCCAATGATGAGTTGGATGATGAGAATGACGAAGAAGACCTCGACAATACTGTTGATGAAAACCAGCTATCAACATGTGCAGGGGTTAGGCCAGAATTTGAATGGGAAACAGATAATTGTTTCGTTCCAAATACAGTTAAACCCTCTTAATACGTTTTCCAAGAGACAATAAAAAAAAAATTCTTAAGCGGGTTAAATTAGTGGAAATAAAACGAAATTACCAATGTGGCTCTGGTATTGTATATGCTGAATGGCTGGGGTTCTGATTTGTTGATTTTTGGGATTTATTTTGCTTGGGCACTATGTTTTATTGGCCTATTCAAATATTACTGTTTTTGTAAATGTATAAACTTTTATGATACATGGAAAAACCCATTTAAAGGGAGTTCATTTTATTGCACCCATTGAAAGAATACTATTTTAAGAAATGTCAAACAAAATTACTTCTGCGAAAAACGTATTACATGGGTATTTTTGTATGGATAAATTGAGTTCTGTCATTAATATTTTTATTTCTTAGGCGGGAAACTTATTATTTGGAAAACATATTAAACATAAAAAAAATACGTAATTTGTATGGGACTTTTTCGGGACCGAAGAATGCAATGCTATTAGGCGGGAAATCACATTAAAGTGGACTTATTAAGAGGGTTTTACAGTATACATCAATTTTCAGCGACTCCTGGTTTTAACTCGAACCTTGGAGAAGATGCACGGGAAACAGATGTTTTAAAATTATATATCAATACAACAGTGATCGATACTATTGTGGATGAAACAAACTGCCAATTTAAATTTGTCACAAAAAATATACCATTGAAAGATTGAGATGGGTTGACACCACAAGCAAAGAAATATATGTATTTTTGGCCCTGAGCTTGTTGATGTCCAGGAATATGTTGGTAGAGCATTAGTTGACAAATCCATTGCTGAGGACATCGATCTACTCGGATACTATGTTGAGGAATTGGTTCCAAATAATATTAAGAATGTTACATTTTTCTAATAATTCTGAGTTTCAAGCGACCGACTCCATAAGATTGGGCCTATACCTATTTTATTTATTATGAACCATCTTTATAATTTTGTTATTTTAAATTATTCTTCTTTTGCCTCGAGGGACTAATGCAGATTTGGGAGATTGTTGGTAGGTAAGGAATTCTGATAGGTGATCGACTCACTAGAGTCCACATCTCATGTTTGCCACTGAACTAGCCGTTAGAGGGTGACTTACTTCACTTGGGGTGCTGGAACACGTCCCAACAATATACATAAGGGAAGTTGCACACAAAGTAGGCTCAGACGCGTGTTGTGTTGGCGAATATCGCGAAATACATAAAGAACACTTCACACGGGTTCGCGCAGTCAAAAAATCGCGCACAATGTCAATTTTTTATAACTCATTAAAATTTTTAGAATAATGTGATATAAAAAATATTAATTTATGACGCAGGGCCTAAAAATTATTTCGTACTATGAGTTAACGGGGTTTTCGTGTTAAAGAGGTTGATTAAGTATGAAACTGACAATTTGAGTATTGTGGTTGAAAATTTCGAATTATATCGAATTTCGAATATAAGGGGTTGGAATTAACACGATTTTACTGTATTAAACTATTAAATTTTTTTTTTTAAATATTTAGCTAATTATTTTCAGATACTTAACAAAGAATACAAGTGATTTTGAGCACATCACTACTTACAATCTTCTCTGAATCGATGATCAATCACCTTCAACATTGTTGGCACTTAAACCTAGTCTTAAGGGTCTAGACTCACCTATGAAGGGCAAATTCCTCCCACTAAAGTGTGTGCGAGTGCGCAGGCTGCCCACACTGGGTACACGCTGTAGCCGCTCCGGACGGCTGAAATTAGAAGCGTCATCCTGCGCACGCACCACGGGCACAATAGGAGGTATATGCTCGCGAAAACTGCCCCACTGCACGTGTTTAAACAAGATATGCCGTAATAGATCATCATGCATAGGACGTGCAGCCGGCGCGGGATTCATGAGCCGGGCAGTCAAATCCCTATAGGACGCCCCGGGCCCCGTGCCCGGCCAGGAAGGACGGGTATGGCGCAGGATGGCCGCAAACACTTGCCCCGCCGCACTACCTGGCCACGGTGTATGTCCTGTCACCAGCTCGAAGGCCACTACGCCTAGAGACCAGTAGTCACAAGGAGTCTGTGGACAAAATTATAATATCAACATTTACTCAGTGAAGTTTACTCTTATAAATCAATACTCAAAGAGGATATTGATTTATTAAGGAATGTATTTAATCTCTTAAATAAAAGTAGAACCAATTAGAAACAGTCCAAACATTGGCTAGCACGCTTGGATTGATCACGCTATGTGACGATCTACCTCACTAAGATGGGTCACAGAATGAACTGAACTGAAGCTGAAGAACTGCAGGTTCATGCACTATCCGTGGATTTTACTAGGGGGAGCAAACACAATGAAATCAAATTTCAGGGATATTTTAAAATAAATCTCAGGAAATAATTTCAATAAATATCTGGAAATAATTTCCCAATCACCACTTCATGTTTGATGTGACAAGACAGATCTAAAACCTGTTCACACAAGCTCTCAAGTAACTTGGCAACATTAGCAGCACCTCACTGCCGTTGTTTGTTTGTGAGATTTAACAAATATAATGTGTATTTAACCTTTTTTGCTTTGATAGTTGAATTAAAAATTTTAGGAATGATATTGTTGTAATAATTAAAGTGATATTTCTATATATTTTAGCATTCTTATGCAATTTGCTGTCCCACTCTTAAGAGACCAATCCACGAGCTTGCCACAGATCACTGACCATTCGGTTAGACGGTAAAATGCAGCTGAATGGCCGTCAAGAGGGCTATAGCAGGTGTCTCATAGCTAGTAGCAAAAACTCAGGGGGAGTGTCCTTCATTCCATTTTGAACAGAAAATACTTATCTATTGTAAAGTATATTATATATTAAAGAAATTAATATCAAATGTTATAAAATATTTATCTGTGATAAAAATCAAATAAAAAGATTTAAAAATTCTGAATAACATTCTATTCTTACCACCGCATTGAAATTTTAGAACAGCTGACTGTAGCTATATAAATATGCACATGAATATTGTACATAATATACATATGTACCGACCGATACTCACTAAGAGTCACGCTGAACTTAAAACTGTGATGCGCTGTTTCACTCGGCACAAAACACAAATACTGAATAAACTTTATTTAAATGTTGCGTGTGAAGTACATAAGAATTTTTAAATAAGCACAAGCACTGTAAATTACCAGAAAATAAATTAAAAAACGAAACAAATGTAAATAGCTTACCTACTAATTGAAAATATAAATAGGTATATATTATATATCTACTCCTAATCTTGTAATATTCAGAAATTGAAAGAACAGAAATGTCTCATGGAATATAATACTAATGTTATAAACACATCAAAATGAAAAATGATGTTTACACAAAAATCCTACGTATATATCTTTTATACAAAATTACGCACAATCTGTGCGTGATTTTATAAAACCATAATTTATTTAAATAAAACGATTTAAAATATAATTTTATATGGAATTAATATAAATTAAATTTATTTAAATTAAACGATTTAGAATATAATTTAATGTGGAATTAATAATTCTATATTTTAAATTAATTATATTAAAATACAAATAAGATTCAAATTAAAAACTGAACTAAAATGTTAAAACAATAAATTTAAAATGGTTTATCACAATTCGTAAAAGTAATAATATTTAACATAAATACGATTTATTGTATGCTGTTTATTAAAATGTATGTTAAAATGTCGGTAGCTCGAAAACGCATCGAACTTAGTAATGCATATCTTCGTCGTAAGTGACAAATTATTCAAGTATGATAAATAACCAATTCATGTGTCCCTTTTTACTTTGTGCTTCAAAATTATATGGCAAACGTAAATATTGGACGGACGATGTCCATAAACATGTAGATGGTATAGTAAACATTTTTATTTTTAAATATCCGTGGACGGGAAAATATTTTAAATGAATATTAAAAATATTATTAAAATAGGTCCATTTACTAGAATGAGATATTGTATTTTACATTAAGGTTAGCTCATTTAGTAATGGGAGGTTAAAAATATTAGCAAATATTTATTTATTACGTCATAAATAAAAATCTCCTTGAGGCTTAGGTAATTCATTTTTCAGGTGTTGTGTTATTGAATCAAAGGATAAAGATTTTTATTTTGAAAATGTATTTACTTCGGAAAAGAAGTCTGTTTTGGCACATCTGTATAATTCAATTTCCATTGTTAACATTTTTAAATCAAGTGAATATTATTTGGAGGCTGCAAATAATGAGTTCGTAGAAAAAGCTTGTAGACCGATTAAAGCACCATTTCGCGATTTGACCTCTTCAACTTGCGAAAGAGTCATTATTGGTCCTAGACAAATGTTCATGCTGTGCGCTCCTCGTACTTTCAATATAGATTGTCGGTGAATATATGGGCTGGAATCTTAGATGATAAAATAATTGACCCATTTTTTCTTCCACCCAGAATAACTAGTGTTAATGATTTATCATTCTTACAGTACGATTTACCCTCAATGTTGGAAGATACTCCACTTAATATTATTCGGGGAATGTGGTTTCAGGATGTTCCACAGTGGAGGTCCGTTGGGCGTTAGCATATTTTAAATAGGTACTTATTTAAAATGCACTTTGAATAATTTAAAAAATGGCTACCGATTTGACAACACAAATTAAACAACCGTCCGAAGACAGTAACTATACGTAATAATACTTTCACAAATTTCAGATAATCCTTTTCACAATCAAACCTTGATGCAGAAAAATTAACATGTGTTTTATTTCATTTTACGTTTTTGCATATGTTATTGTAAGCAATGAGATTGCACATTTTTTCCACCCTGCAAATTCTAGGTCAGTGGGTCAGTCATTGAGGTCATCGAACTCTCATATATGGAATGTATGACATAATACTTAACCTTTTGAATGCGAATTTTGAAAAATAAAAAAATAGAAAGATGATAATTCACCAGGCAGGGGGAAAATCGACAAATTATAAAAAATATTTTTTGTTCTAAATTACTTGATTTACCTATTCTTGAAGTTTGGACAAATAGCTACGAGACACCTGTATAAACCACCAACAAGAAGACACCAAAGCCAGCTTGAGCAAAGTTGACAGAAGGAAGGGAGCGGTGGGAATGAAGACCCTTCTGTGTTCTCACTCTCACCTCTTTACAGCAAATGCCGAATGAGCATATCGATACGGACCAACCTAGTGCCAGGATACACTGATACCTGAAGTGAGCGTGTTCGCCCCGTAATTCCAAAGTTTACCTTTTGCAAAACAGACATTTTCTAAGCTTGTTAAAATAATTGATGAGATATATAAATCACAACATTTACATGAAATATTATTTATGAACTCTAAAATTTAGAACAAGTTTAGTAATATTTCAAACTGTAAAATTGAAGAAATACAAAATGGAGATATTATATTGTGTGGCAAAAATGCCACGTTCGATAACAACTAGCAAGTCTTTACCCCGTGAGGATGCTTCTTCGGCTCCTCGAGTGCGCGCAACAACTCAGGCGCAATGTAATGTGGGGTGCCCACGGGCACTGGGCTGCTCACCTGTCCACTGGCCGGCAACCGTGCGGCACTACCCAGATCGCCCAACTTTAAATGACCGCACCTGCAAAACATTATATTATGAATAACATTGGAAATGTGTATAGTGCCATTTTTGTAGAAAATTCCATCCCAAGGGTGCTTAAATATGATGGCATTATATTGTGCAACTGGAAGTATTCCACATTCGCAAACCTATCTATGAGGATATTATCGGGTTTGAGGTCCCTGTGGATGTAGCCCAGAGAGTGTAGTGCTCGCAAGGCCAACACCAGCTCCGCCAAGTAGTGTGCAGCCTCTTCCTCGGGCAGCCCCGTTCCGCCGCGACGCTCCAGCAGTCCTCCCAGGTCCCCGCCAGAGCAGAACTCCATTACAAGGTAAAGTTGGCTGGTGTCCTGCAACATGACATGTATTTTATTTGATCCAGTTTCTACCGACAAAAGTTAGAATTATTCTTGAACTATTTTCATTTCTACCCGATTGTTGATTAAATATGATTGTACACACACTGACAGAAGATCCACAGGAATCATTTTCATTCATTGACCACATGAGGCTGTACCACCGTAAGTGGTAACATAAATGAGTATTGTTTGTTGTTAAGGTATTAACATGATCTACATAGAAACTAAACTGAGTAATGCGTACATTTCATTTGGGCTGATTCTAGTGCAATACACATACATACATAAAAATAGTAAGTACAAATAAAATAAGTATTGTGCATGACAGAAGCAGTAAAACGATAAAGTATAGAAATCAAAATTGTACAACATTAAGAAATACAGTAAAACCGCGATATAACGAAACCCGATATAGCGAAAAATGACGTATATCGAAAAAAAAAATCGAAATTTAGTCCTTAAAACCAATTTTTCATACAAAAATGCATTTATATAACAAAATCCCGTTAATATTTATAACAAAATCATTTTTGTCCCGTATGAAAAAATGCCAATACATTTACATAAATTTATAACGAAATAAAAAAATGTTAAAAGATGAAAATATTATTTCGCACTTACAAAGCCGCGCCGCTGCATCTGCCGTATGCGAACGGTTTTATGGCCTTTTCGGCAGTCGTGGTCTGCCGACAAGGTAATAAAACAATTCAAAATTCTTCTTGGGTTCATAGTATCATATTTTGAAGTGGTTGCCGCCGTTACCGGTAAGTACCTTCGTAATTTATATACGACTCATTTTATAAAAATGCCGCGATTCAACTGTCAAATTTTTATTTTTTAATTATTTTTTATGTTTCATGCCCAAAACTACGTTTGAAGCGGCTCTACATTTAAACACAATTAAAATATTGTTTTGTGTTTGCAATATTCTGGAATTTACAAAAATATCTTCCAGTTGGTGTTGAATAGGTTCTGTTCTTAATTTAATTCCTTTGATTATCCATTTGCTTATCTGTTTTAATAACAAAACTACTAAAAATATGTAGGTATTCAGTTCCCTATGGCCTTCTTCCTCCTTTGTTTGCAGAATTTGCGATCTTTTTTGAAGCCGCGCAACATTTTTTTGCGACGGCGCGTAACATATAGTAGGATTTTTTTTATTTATTTCGTTATATGTGGGAATTCGTTATTACGAATTTTTATTTTTTGGGCCCTTGGATTTCGTTATATCGCGGTTTTACTGTATTATATTAAGAAATGCATGAAATGTACTCCACCAATAACTTAATCCCTTCATTGTATCACACAGCATACTGTTGAATATGTCGATAAGCTCAAGAGCAAGAGTGTCCAGCTCTATGCAATCTAGACATTATCAAACGGACACTATAATTAGATTAATTAATTAATTAATTATTCTTTTTGTTCTACATAGAATGGAGTTGTTTGAATTTTACTATTAATTAGCACTATTCATATTGTAGGTATGAACAGTGCTCATGCACTGAGATGGCAACACATACTGAGTATACAAGTCTCAAGTGGTTCTTTGTCTTGTATTTGGATTTTAAAGAACGAGCTGATGGCGGTGTTCCTTGAAACCAACACATTAATAAAAGTAATGGATATAAAAGGTAACCCTGAGGAATTCCACTAGAGGCTGTATGATACCATTATGGCGGTGATATACCGGTGACTGCTCCATTCACTGGGAGAGGATAAGAATGTTCAACCAATTAAATAGAAGTACAATAATGTGACCTGAAAAGCATATTGCAGAGCCACAATCCACGGGGAGCTAGCCGCAGCCATGATATCTCTTTCTTCCTCCACGAAGGATGTCTCTCTCTGCTTCAGAGTGGTCTCTTTGCGCACGCTCTTCATCGCGTATACATCCCCCGTGTGTTTCTCTCGCACTACCTGTAAACATTAACCGAGTATTGGTATTAATTTTTTGACAAATCCCCACATTCACACACAAAAGATGACAACAAATTAATAGTTTCTGAAATATCCCACAAACACCAGTACAACTTTCAGCAAAATGAAGCTGGTGTTTCATACAAAATTCTCAATGCATACCATACCATAAAATATAGATATGTGACCGTTGGTACAAAGTCGGCATTTGGCAGCAACATGAGTCTCAATTATGTCTACTAACTAACTTACCATCATAATTGGTTGCATTGCTAGTGGGATCTATGTACATCTTCATGTCATTCGGTTACAGGTCAATTTTTTTTACTGATTGCCTACAATAGGTGAACAACTCGAGATTGTAGAAATGAGAGATGGGGCAAAAACATCGGAACATAATATTAATTGCAAAAAACACAAAAATGAGTTTTTCGCAGTTGAATTCCATTTTTCAAATTTTTTGTGTATTTATGAAATCACTTTTCAGGTTAATGACATCTTACGGCAAATATAGAACTTCAATCCGTTATTTGGTTGTTGAAACGATTAGTTTGCGACAATAAATTGATTAATGAGTATACCTTATTACATATAACAGCTCAAAATGGTTTTAAGAACAAGATTGATTATGTAGATGTGTCATAACATTCCATGTATGTGTTAATTCTTTCTTTTTATCAATATTCAACAGAAAAGCATTGCTATGTATTTAAATTATGCGGTGCATATTGTAATGTTTTTCTTTAAAAAAAATTATAACAGACCACGGGAAATCCCGGCATTGATATTGATGATGAAAAACTCCCAAGAATTGAGGAAAGCTATTTCCTCGATAGTGTCCTTGCTCAAATTAAAATTTAAAATTTGGATAAATATATTCCATCTGGATAAGGATAATACAAGAAACCTATTCATGAAAAGAAAAGAAAAATTGATGATTTAAAAACTCTATGTAACATGGGAATAATAAGGTTAAATTATTATTCCTTTTATAATTTACTAAATACCAATACCAATAACAATAATAATATGGAAGTTCCAAAACATTTTTCAAAAAGATTAAAATTCCAATATTTCGAAATATGCCTTTTTAATATTCCACTTTCCATAAAAAAATGTTATTTTGTTATGAATAATAAATTAATGATTTAGAAAATATCATAAAACTCAATATTCTTCTTAATGGAATGGATGTATCTTGTAAGAATACTTACAAAGTGTTAATAGCAAAACGATGTATCAGTACCGCTTTATTGTTGTTTTCAAATTTCCACAAATATCTTTTTAAAATGTGATTTATTAATTCTACTTTGTTATGAAAGATTTGATAATGGTTGTGCATAAATATCTCAACACAATATAAGATTCATTCTTAAAATAAAAATATTTTCCACGATTACACATTTTCATTTCCCAAAACTTTGGTTACTACGCTACTTCGAATTGACTCTAAGCAGTCAATATGTAATTGAGAGTACGTAGTGATGAAATATTGCTGCACTAAACTGGTACAAATAACAGTTTCCAAAGAGCTTAACTCACATGTACTTCTCCGAAGTGTCCGCGTCCTATTATATCCTTCACCTCAAAATCCGAAATATTTACTCTCATTTGCCGGAGCTCTGACAGGACGCAGCGATCTACGGAGTAGATGAAACACATTAATGATTAGATGAAATCATGATAGAATAATGTAGCGAATTTAAGGACAATCAACCTACATTTGTCCACGAATCTGGCGATTTGTTGGTCATTCTTTTTTAGTGTTTCATTATTACACTCGTCATACAACACGGAAAGCGCATCCAGTAGTCCATCCCTGTGAAGTGATCGCTTTGTGGCATTCCCAGCCACTGATCTCCCAAAAAATTGATTGTTCAACCTGGCGAGCCGGACACCGATCGCGTCCTTCGAGGGCTCCATTATGTATCTAAAACGCGGAGCGCGCGTTGACCGTTTATAATCTTTTCGATAGAGTCAATAACGGAAGACAAGAAAACATTACGCTGATAAAAGTCAACGAATAAACGTAAACAAAGCCTATGGGTCTCAATGTCAACGGCCACCAATTTCAAATTTGAACTGACATTATCGAGTCCATAGATAAACTCACATTTAAACATAGACAAAATAATCATTTAAAGGTTTGATGTGCCCGGCGAGTGATGTGACGCGAATTTCCCCATATTATACAAAGAAAGGATCACTAACAGCTAATCCGTACGCTGTGCATTCCTTTAAGGGATTTGCATGGGTAACAGGGCCGTGCAAACAATAATATTAATTGAATGTGTCTGCTTTCTCGGAGGATTTAAGGGACATTTTATGATGGTCCATCCCCGAGAAATGCATTCCATCTTAATGTATACTGTCGGTGACTTATCTTTAAATAATAATACATGGCCGGGAGAATACAAATTTGCGACGGCCGCAATTAGCCAGCCGAAAAGGGTCTCGGATCTCGTACGGGAGATCCCAAAATATTATTAAACAATAGACTAGACGCGGCGGTGAAACAAAAACAGTCAGAGTTGGAACAAACAGTTAGAGTCAGGAACGACAGTTGGAAGCAGAGAGTGGAAACAAATAGTTGGAAGCAGACAGTTAGAAACGATCAGTTGAGGAAAGGATTCAGTAGGGGAGAGTTGAATACCCTACTCCACCGTCAGCCATCGGACGGCTGGCGATCAGCGCTCGAGATCGGCCAGCATCAGAACGAACATCTTAAGTTAAAGAAGAAGGTGGAACACGGAGGCCAGCCAGGGGAACAGTTGAAGGCCGCCCGTGATAGTAAAAATCCCGGCAGAATTTGAAGCGAGGAGCCACCATCAGCCATCGGACGATTGGCGACCAGCGGCCGAGACCGGCCGGCACTAGGACGAAGGGAGGCAGAACGAGGCTAGAGGCGCCTGATCCAGCTGGCACCTAAGCTATCGGTTGCCAGCGGCGCAGACTATCGACAGGAATGGCACCGCCGCCCATGAAGACAGGTCGGCAATAGCAGCCGACCACCGCAACAGCGACCGCGACGGAGGCCCGCCACCGACGAAGATGAGTCAAGAGTGGACGCGACGACGATCGATTTCCATCCGTCCATTTCCGCGACATTGCAGTCCGGATGTCGCCCCCAGCAGTATCCGACGAAGTAATTAAGGTTGATTTAAGATTAATTTAAGGTTATAATTAAATAATAATAAGTTAGATTAAGAATTTGGACTAAGGTTTTTTTTCCCTCGTTAATTTAGTTTAAATAAAATTGTAAATATGTACATAAATATTGTCTATTTGATTTTTGTCCCCGCCTCCTTCTCAGTGACCAACAATATAATGATAGTATGTTGATTGGGCTGGGACGAAAGCCCACGTCATATCGAGTGGTGCCCAAAAGAAAAACATCAGGGCCTCTTTATATCAGGTGCATAACGTTCCCGTCAATATTCTACGCATAGATAAATCCTATGCATCCGCGATAACATAAAGTGTTCTACATATCATACATAGATAAATATCATAATACATTGCAATTCGGGTATTGGCAGCAGTTCAATTTTGAAGGTAGAAAATAACGTAAAAAGAAAACAGAATCAACTTTTATAATAATTCAATGAAGAATTCAAATGAAAATATATAGGAAAATTTTATCAGAATTTCCTTCATAAAAAATGTTCCACATGTTGGTGCAATGAGAAAATTAAATTTCAAGACTCCTACCACTCTTATCTATGCTCTGAATTCATTCAATCAGCACGTATGTCCCCAGGTAATATCCATTCTTGGGTAATGATGTTTATGTACACTATTTCCCAAAAATGTCATCTCAGTGCAATTTAAAAATAATGTATTCAGTATATAAAAGGTGTTGCAGACCTAGTCCACAATATTGGGGTGGATACCTGACTTAATCACGACTCATAAATGTTCCAGAAATATGTGCAAATTCTGCACTGTTACAGAAAATATTATTGTTTGAAATTTTTACAATCATGTTACATACTAGTCTACATACTTAGAAATAAATATTTGCGAAATTTGTTCTTTATTAATTTATTATATCATGTTTCAGGCCCTAAATGATTTATCAAAAATAGTCTTGCCGCTCGAATTTGATGATCTTTAATTTTGTATTCAATACATAATTTGCAATCAATAAAATGTTCCAATTAAAAAAAATATGTAATCGCATAATTACGATATTTTTTTTAATGCTTATGTCTCTGACAAGGTTGAGATTAGGAACATTTCCACTGGCAATTTAGTCATCTTTTCGTTCGCTTTATTACTTTAGTATCATTTTAATGATACGTGATCTTATGCCCATTTCGTAAGTGTGCCCACGTAGGTACATTTTCTTTGAATAATTGTTTCTAATGTTACCTATTTTATATTTATGGTAGAACTCATTTGTTAAAATGCATTGGAATAAATGTTAGATTTTCTTTTCGTTTACTGAAAATATGAAACGTTTCAATATTATTTTGTGCTAATACTGTTGACGGTCATTGCTACTAACGAGTAGTGTGAAACACAGTGGAGTAACTATATCAATCGGACCCCAATGCAAAATGAGCCTCTGATATTGGCCCCCTTTAAAAAACAACGATTTAGAATTTGAATATCTACAGCAGTCCTCATTCACTAATTATCTAAATAACCTTTTCAGCGGTTTTAATGGACTAACGTAAGTAATACGAGTACTAGCTGTCTTACGTAGGCCCCGATGCCCCCAATGCACCGCACTGGCGCAGTTATGTCGCTGCTAAAACATAAAAAGACCTTTTGTTATAAGCTTGGTAAGCACATGTACGGACCCTATTTTATTATTAGTAGCAGCACAATAGCCGAGAACGTCAAAAGCATCGATGCCAGTTTATTGTAACTCGTTGTTATTACGAGTATTTATACTGCAATTAAGAATTAATAAACAGGGTGCGTCCTTTTATTTTATGGTAACGGGTGTGATGTCCACAGACGCGGTGGTCGTTGCGTAATCAACATATTTAGTGGTGGTGGTCACGAGGAAATGGCGGGGAGATAATTTAAAGAACGCAAGCTATACACATAATATTGTATTTACATAATAACACATTTATTCACACAACACATGATAAAACGAAAAATAAGTTGTTAAATATATCTATATCTAAGAACACACAATACTGGATTTTTACCTATAGAGGCACCGTTATTAAATAGATATCAGATATCTCATAGAGACAAATTATACATATTTGAATGAAAAATATATAGGAGTAGGAGAGTGCCTTTATAGGTATAAATCAAGTAATTGTGCGTTCTTGGACATATTCAAATATTGCTAAAATAATATACTGGTTAAAATAAGAAAAATATATAAGAATTGAAAAGTATTGATTTTTCAGGCGTATCTAGTAAAATGTGTTAAAAACATTTTACAGATAAAGAATATTGCTTTAAATAATTTTCAACAAAAGATTATTGTTATTATAGATCATTGAGTTGACATAAAAATTAATTATCAAATTTGGTCCATAGATGACGATGGTGTAGTGGTACTCGAAGCGAGTCCAAGTAATACCATTTATATAACATTAAAAAATTGATAAATATGGAGATTGAGGGGTGAAAATTGGTGAACGTTATATATATACATAAAGTGATCACTTAAACCAGCCGAAGACCCAATACTCACCCCATACTCATATATATTTTTCATTAAAATAGCTTCGTCTCTATGCGTCTCTATGAGATATCTGATATTTATCTATCTATATGGTCCTACTCATTGTTCACTCACGTGTCTTATATAAATATTATTTTGGTTTGGAATGTTTTCAGCGATGGTTTTAAATTCATTAAATTGTTGACTCAATACTGTTCATTAATTTCTTCAACTTCAAAGCTAGTGCGAGTATGAAAACACCCACTAACGTATTTCATTGGATACCCGCTCTCCGTAAATCACCAAGCCGTATCGAAGGCTAAAACATAAAAGAATAAAATGCCTACAGTACCAATGGGGAAAATAATGTGACAAATAGTAATGGTTATTCTGATGAAATATAAAAGTGGGTAAGTCCACGACCTTCATTACCTGTTGTTCGACACACGAACTGCATTATTTTATCACAAAATGTATGTTTCTGGGCTTTTGATGTTTTTTCTATTGCTGCTGACAATAAATGCTACGGTAAATCTGATTTTAAACTAAAATATATTAATCTGCCAGTTTTTGCAGTAAGGATAGATTCCATTTTGATGCTTTTTACGTACGATTAAAACGTACAGCCCGGTGGGTCAAAACAAAACACGTCCGGCAGTGTGGGTCATTTAAGACCCACCTTAAGTTTTCGGTTTTTCAACCGTTTTGTGGGAGATTTAATATAATATTTTATATATGAATATTATTATATAACAAACATAACTCAAATTATCAATTAATTAACAATGTCGTTTTTTATATAAATGGGTGTTAAAATAATAACGTAATGATAGCATAAAAAAACACTTTTACGAAATACCAAAAATAAAAAGACCATTACATAATTAACAATAACTAAATATAAAGAAATAACTAAAAAAACATAAAAAGTTAATTCAAAATCCACTTTTAATAAAAAAACTTTTTTTTTCCTGCTTAGTAAAAGTAGATATTCACAACGTTTTTAGATATTTGGTCGTAGAGATCATAATATAGAACAAATTCGCTGATAGTGTGAAGGCATTTCTTGGCGAATACTGAAGAAATATTTAATCGAATGTAAAAAATCAATTATGCAACTATTTTTTATCGATTACGCCCTTGTACATATCAATAATATTCGTATAGAAATATTTTTAATTGTCGGGAGACATTCAGGCAAATATTATTTTATTGCGTATTTGTTAAATTGAAAAGACAGCAACATTTCTTTATCAAACATTTTGAATTGAATATGAATGCCAAATATTTCTAAATTACTCACATAAATAATTGTAAATCGACCAATAAAATATAAAGTATACATCAAGTAGAAGTGTATATCGTGTACATTGAACTTTCAGGCAGTGAAAGTAATGAAAATGAGGTTAGAATCTATTTCAGAGGCTGGAACTCTACAAATGAAATATCTTATTTAAGAAAATATAAAAAAAAAAAATTAAACTAACCAATGTAAATAGTGATATAAATAAATTATTGTGAGTTGCGCGAGTGACCGCGGCCGATGGTGGGCGCTCAGCGGCCACAACCTATCAAAATCAGTGAAATTGTATCTTAATTTTTTAAATTATTCATATTCCGCACCATTTCAAGACGGAACTTTTAAATTAAGAAAAACAATTAAATTATTCTAAATTTGAAGCACTTGATTTTCTTTTATAAATATTATTGAGGAATATTTTAAAAAGAAAGAGATTAGAATATAATAGTTTTAATGCATCAATGGCGAGTTGTCGGAACAAACATTAATTCAAATAATATGTCAAATATCCTGTGTTTTACGAAATTTATGTTGTAAAAACAACGTATTTGAACCAGATAATATATTAACTAAGACTATAACGAATAACTATACCTGCCAATATCATTAATATACTAATCACAAGAACTGAGAAAAATCAGTCTCCTTTTGTGCTGTGTGTTCAAAATTGAGTATAAAAATGTACACTGCCACTAGGATTAACGACTTTATGAGAAAGTTACGAAGTTATGAGAAAAAGCACTCGTTACCGTTGAACTTCGCTTGTATTTCCAACCAATCGCCTTAATAAAAATAAACATTATTAAGATCAATACAAATATCATTTAGTAAGAAAATATTGTATTTTTGATATAAATATTATATAAAATATAAATAACAAATAAAGTAGCTGAAGTCTCAAAGCATGTAAATAGGTAAATACAATGTATTATTTTAAATCATTTGTTTTCACTAACACGAGTGTTTTAAAAACGTCAAAAATTGATATGCCCTGCAAATTGAATGGTTTATAACACTATTAATTTTTAACATTTGGAAAATTTGTCTCCGTAATCTTGGCTTCAAGATTATAAGAAAATATATTTCGTATATGCAAGAATTTTTCATATTAAGGCAATTCTGTGCCACGCGGAAAATGAATCTAATGGTCGCTGTCTTTCTTAAAATGCTTGTATAACATTAGTTTTAAATTAATGTATAGGTCCTATCTTAGTATTTTTTTTTTAATCTAGCGTATAAATTCTGATATAAATGAACAATAAAAGGCCATATTTTCGTAAAAACACGCGAAAAGATGTATTATTATTGAAAGGGAAGCCTTAATAAGGGATTTAAGAAATGATTAGTTCATATTTATTAACTATAAATATAAA
The DNA here is from genome assembly GCA_031772225.1 of Eubasilissa splendida. Classification (NCBI taxonomy): domain Eukaryota; kingdom Metazoa; phylum Arthropoda; class Insecta; order Trichoptera; family Phryganeidae; genus Eubasilissa; species Eubasilissa splendida. The sequence goes on from CM062868.1 coordinate 114,786, forward strand.
TAAAAATGACTCAAATTAAATGAGATGTTGTCATGCCTTACAAACTAGAATAATCTCCATCGGGTCAGGCAAAAAGTATGAATGATGTTTTTATTTCCATCTTTTTTGAAATTATTAAATATATTGTCTCGGTAAGTATTCAATGATAAATGATGATTCACTATGGTGCATTGCTCGCAGGGAGGACTGCGCCCCGCGGCAGTCGAGGCTGACCGCGGGCTGACCGCGGGCTGACCGCGGGCTGACCGCGGGCTGACCCCGCGGCTCTCGCGAGCATCGCGGAGGAAGACAGTCCAAAGATTCCGACGCTCGGACAGGCAGCGTAAACCCCTCCCGCCTTCAGCCGATTAACTAATCGAGAGTCTCTACATCCTCTTTTACTAATTCGCGAATTTTACAATCTTACTGTTTTTAAGGTGTTGATTTCATGATTGTTCTTTAAATTTGGTGCATGGATTGGTGTTTGATTTGGGAAAAACAAAAAGCAATTGACAGGATTATTTTCTACGTTAACCTTTAATAAAAATAATTATTTCCTTTAGTTATTACGTGAAAGATTTTCAAACAATAAATGAATCGAGTTCAGTCATATAAGTGTTCTTAAAAACGTCCGTACATTTTTAATATGGGTAAGAAGGTATTATTTTACGTTAAAACTTAAACTTTAAAAACACTGTTAATAGTACTCTAAAATTACAAATAAATACATGGTAGGGTCGTATAAACGACGGATTTATTTTGTCTAAAGACGTTGGTTAAATGAAAGTACATATATTGTATTACATATGTATTATATATGATTGTATAATATCATCGGTAACAGCATAACCTAACTCTATACCTACTGCACGCCACTGTGTGTGGGCGTGGTCGTGTTGAGAAGGCAATTCACCATTGTACCTACAGTGACCCTCTTTTTTTAGAGAGAATTTGGAAAATCTTTAAAAAGACAACAAATTATAAAATATAGCGAAAAGAAATCGCACTTGCTGCGTACGTAAGTACCTACGAACTTTTCTAATGATTAAATGGTATTGAAATTAGAACAAGAAGTACCTTACATTCAAATCATCATAATAATAAAAAATTTGGAAGTTTTATTTGTAATCTAATTTCTAAAAAGAGTTTAAATAATGCAAGTTCCAATTTGGAAAAAGAGATGGTTCATGAATTTCACACATTTCCAACAATGTAACCGATCTCCTCCTTCTCTGCCTCCTTATTAACTTTACATGTTAACCAGTGTTGTTAAAACTATTTCTCATCTGAGACATGTTACCGAAGTGAAATTCCCGATGATAACTATTTTGGTCCCACTGTTCTGCCACTGATCCTCGTCATGCCTATCGTCTGTCTCCTCGGAAGAGTCCAGAGAGAAGGGCGCACTTCTCTTCCGGGACGAACCGGAGTTCGCGGGTGTCGGGATGACAGAAGACAGCCGGTGGGAGGAGAGTCGAGAACCGGACGGGGCCCTCCTCGGAGATCGAACTGGAACTACTAGACCGGGGCGCCTCCGACGTGGACACTTTAGTCTCCTTCTCATTCCTCAAATTGTTAAATGCGGTAATGACAATCACCTCGGCGTTATTAACTATTTTTATGAAGCGTGTTGAAATGAAGCCTACCAGCTCGTAACTCGGACTTTTTAATGGTCCACAGTAGTCCAGAGTTCAAGTACCTGCGTACTGTCTTGCAAGTATACTCGCGTGTGTGCTTTTTAATTGACACAACTCAAGCGATCGATTTCAACTATATTATGTAAATATACAAAATAGAATATCTCCGACGCACAGCGAGAGCAGCGAGAGCAGCGAGCTGGCCGCGTGCCACCTGCTTCCTCGGCGCATGGCAGATAAATATTCCATTCCTTCAGAACATTCGTGATATATATAGGTACTTACCTTATTTTCATTTAGCGGCCGATGCTGGTGGAATTCTAGTGTAATAACATCACACCCAATCATCATTCTGTGGAATAAAAAATAACATCATATTTATTATACTGGCAGGGTTGAAAAATAAATATATGCGTTCCGTACAGGAAACAAGAACTGTAGACAGGTGCGATTCGCCGGTTCACTCTGGTAGCTCGGATGCGACGATATCTGCAGCGGCGTGCAGGGGTCCAGGGGGTCCAGGGGAGTCCAAATCGTCCTCCAGTGTAGGAGCCAAAAGTCGAGAAACCGCAACTCTCGGTCGTGCCGCGGGCCGACAGATATGTATTTTCTCTGGGTTTTTATTACATAAAAAATGAAAATCTTAACCTACAGGTATCGCGAGTGTTTTACTTTATAGCTCTTAATTTACCTCGCGATGCCTGATATATTTCAACCTGGGGCGATGGCCCGGGGATTTTTTATTACACCTTAAACTTTAAAAAGGTGTACAATATTATCTCCGCCCTTCGCGCTCTCTGTATTCTATATAGTATTACATGTGAGCTGCCTCGCGTCGGCCGGGGACGACCCCCTCCACCATTTCCATTGGCACGGTGTGGTGTCATGGTTTTTCAGGACCGCGATCGTCGCTGCCCTGTGGGACCTTTGTCTGTGCGGCACAGTATGAGCCATCATCGTAGCTGATCTTTTTTGCCTCCTGGCTTTTGATGCTTCCTGCTGGTCCTTCTCAGCTTTAATTATTCTCAGTTCATCTTCCTTTTTCGGCTCAACTAAAGAGAATTTCCCTTAATCAATACACAGTTTTTGAAGAACCTGGCAGCGTGACACATCGCCTTGATTGAAACAGCATACCGCATCGTAAGCACCAAACTCCAGTGTGCTTTTTTCTACTGATTTGTTTTTTGGGCATCTTGACCACAATGCATTAACTGCTACAAAGTTGTGATACCGATAAAAAAAATATCAGAATTAAACTCCGAAAAACAAGAATAAAGTGTAATTTGAACTTTCTGAAAACTCTCCTGAAAAGTTTACTTTTTTGTACCGTTATTTTGGAAACCATAAAAGATATTGAGGTATTTTTTTTAAATATCCACGGTATCGCTGACCGCATTCCTGACAAAGGAAATGTCAAATGAATCAGCTGCTCAATTACCTCCTTTTTTCGAACAGAGGAGAAAAATATCAAAATTTGAAAGCTGTTATTTAATTTATTTTTTTAAACCCTCAGTTACATTAGCTTACTTAATATTAAATCAGAAGTGTGCAAAATTTCATTGAATCGGATTAGCTGTTACTGATACTTTTCAACGTAAATGGTCCTTAATTGATTGCCTAGCCTTAGAACAATTTTACGCAAGGATTGCCCTTCACGTAGTAATTTAAAGTTCATACAAAAAAAACATAAAAAAAGTAATATAATAAAAGTAAACTAAAATTTTATGAACAATTAAAAAAAAAAAATACAACAGAGGAAACAAATAATTATATAAAAACGTGTTCTTTCAGTTTATATTTTAGAGTGTTCGTTCGCGGGGGTTTAGTGGGCAGGTATACCTAGTATCAGCGACGAATTTACCTACAAGCTAAACAAGCTTCTTATCTTGAAGCAATTTGAAGGTCTAAATATGTGGGGCTTAGTAATTATCTACAGCACGGTGTAATTCAATTCCAAATAAATCATTCATGAGTGCGTGCACATGGTAACATTTATTCGATTAAGTTTCGCGACTCGAATCTCAAATCTCGGAGTAAAGCTAAAATTTGTATCGAATGAAACCAATCAAACAAATAATTTAATAAAAGTTTTAAACAATGAGTGTTACGAAGGTATAAATGACGAACTTACTACGAAATAAAATTCAATATACTTTTCCAAGTGTCGATGTTATAATTCGCATTTGTGACCTGCATTACCTACTAACTGCCCCGAGAGCGGCCCTTCAGCAGGTTGAAGAGGATAAAAATGAATACCACACCACCACGCTACAATAAAGTCCGCGACTGAAAGAGAGACAAATTAAGAAAATCATCACTGGAAGATATCTCTGCATATACAATGTAATATATTACATATTATGTTATAATACGAGTATGTCAACCTGACTGCCTATAAAAAAATTTACTAAACAATATCCCTTATATTTTTTCCTTTAATAATAAATAAATAAAACAAAATTCTTTAAAAATAAATTAAATTGTTTTAGAGCTATAAAATTCAGCGTCGCAGGAGGTTTTATTATAATGGTAGAGGAGCCAGGTTCTTCTAGCTTGTAGCCTCATCAATGTAAAATCCGCCACTGTTACCTGTCGAGTTGAGTTCTACATTCTTTAGTAGACATTCTCTCCTATTAAATACATTTGTAAATATTCGTTAGAATTCTTAATTTGTCCTCGCAATAATATAAACAATATTGTACAATTCAATGGTCCGATTTTTCCGAACCTGAATGTACACGAAACAAGCTACGCAGAGGCACATACCAACAACTGATCGCTGTGCTTCGGTCGAGCTACTGCCGCGCCTAATAGAATTTACGGAACATTTATCAGCGTTCACAGCTTACTTATTTAGCTTAACTTACTACAGGAGTAGGTATTAATGTCGTTATTTCATTATTTTATTTAATGGTAACATTATGCACGACGGTGACCTTCAAAAACAGCAGAAATAACGAATGATCGATCACTGCGAAGAAATCGTCCCGTAGCGCGGGAGGAAGATCATTCATACTCAAGATTGTGAGTAATAAAGATAATCAAATAATATTCAATCCGAGCAGAGCGTAATAGAAAAAATCAGCTCGGATGTTGGCTACCGAAATGTGCCTCAAAACGTCGTTTACGACAAAAGCCTACCCGTGGAAAAATAACCCAAAATAAATTCTTATCTGACGATCGTGAAAATCATCAGATTGTTTCAATCGCGTGTCGAAACATGCAAGATAAACATATCGGTTGAATCGACATACTCTTCGCAAAAAAAATTGACAGCGTTTAAATGAATCCGCTGACTAGTCTTGTCGACGCTCTCATTCTTCGTGGACCGGACCGGACCCTTACAGAGGTAGTACATATCAATTCGGATCGGATTTAGGGGAGGTAAAGATCGATACGGATATGCATTAGCTTGTTATTCTTATCTATGTGTTATGTGGTATTTCTCATATCTCCGTACAAAACACAATAGAAAACGAATAACAATTCGCACTACGCTGTAAGAATAATCGGGCGTGACTGACGCGACGGTCAACCGAAACTTCACAATGATGGGATTATGAAGAGAGACGAGCGAATGAAAGTAGAGATTTTAGTTACAATTAATTATGCATTATTTATAATAAAGTTACTATATGGAAGGGAACGAGCCAACAATGGTATATTACATGTACTGTAAGTTTAATTATTTCCACGCATACATAATTGTAATAAAATCGACTCCTATCCTTTTCTACCGGTAACATAACAGTTCGCTCGGGTGCGGTGTCGCCCTAATTTTTAGTCAGATTGCAATAATACTTTTACAGATAAATGTAATACCTAATCTTCTGAAGACGAGCTCCGATTCAAATTAAAATTCAAATGCCATTCACACGTGCACGATCAACAGTGACAAGTCGTCATCATCACTCAGCCAATAACTAACAAGCTTAGAGATTTGACACGGCGGCTATTGTTTTTTCAAAATTAAGGTTGACATAATATCACCATGATACAGGCCTATTCTCAAAATTGCAATATTGAAATGAAGGTGATTGTTACACCAACCCTCAAAAATAGTGTTATATTTGAATGAGAGAGAGTGAGGGAGATAAACGTACCATAATCTGTCAAAACTATCTGTCTATTTTTGAGGGTTGGTGTAACAATCACCTTCATTTCAATATTGCAATTTTGAGAATAGGCCTGATTATGTCGACGGTGTAAATCAATTCCAATTCCAAAACACAAATCACTCGCTGGGCTACAGAAACAGCTCGCTTGAAACGCTCGTGCCCTTGTGAGGAACGTCACTGGACGTCACCGAATGCCGGCGCCGATTTCACCTCGAAGGCTAACGCTGACAAAAGAATAATAAACAGGAAAAAGCAATATAACAAATAATTGCCGTCGCGCTCGGTATAAAAGCTGGGGAAGACCGCGACTCTTCAGTCCCTTCTGTCCGATCCACTAACACACGAGATGAATCTTTCCGGGCTGTGGATGTTCCTCGTGCTGGTGTTGACAGTTGCTATGGTGAGCTAAACTAAAATATGTACCTATCTACTTTTGTTTTCGTATGTAAAAAGCTCCGAATATTCCTCATTAATCTGCAGTTCATTTTCCGAAACTTTTCCTCTACAAGTCTTACTAGTTAAGGATTCATTTGTTTGTAATGTTTATCGCGATAACAGCGGTTAGACATAATTATTAATTTTAAAAAACACATTACTAATTTTGTATTAACCGTGTTAATTAATTAACACAAGTAGTACTCTGCACCTCGCTAGCCCCAGGGGCGTGCACTACCGCTGAACATTCTGACAAATAATCCTCATCTTATGAATCATATAGCATTCTACCCCATATAGTATAATACTGCTAGTCTTTAATTCCGACAGCCATGTTAATCTGTGTGTATGTTTGCGCGGAGTTGAGTATTCTTGAATTCTATATATTAATATTGAAATATATTTACCGCTGCATGAGTTGTGGGTATGTTTATTTGTAAAGTTAGCAATTTGAACACGAGTGTTTGTGCATTGTCTTAATTAATCATTTTAATTAATTAAATTTAATGAATGAATTCACAATCATTTCCTAAATTTAAAATTGACAGAACTGTTATCAATAGAATAATTTATTTCGCTTCTTTTGAAACCTAGTATACCTACCTATGAATACTTAGCATCGTTAAAACAATAACAACATAATAACAACGTAGCCTAATAACCGTATTTCTTTTATGCTAAAAAAATAAATAAAAAATAATAATGCCAACTGCACACCTCTGCGTTAAATGATGTTAGGTTAATTATTTGTTAAACTAATAAGGAGTCGTTTGTCACATTGCTCGCAGGGAGGCATGAGCATGCACACTGGTGAACTCAAAGCCGCCCAGAGGCCGGGGGGACCGGAAGGGCTAGGAGGTCCAGGAGGACCGGAACAAGGACCGAAGGGACCTCCGCCGACCAACAGTAAGTCTTACACAATTATAAAGTTGACCGTATCCAATGCTAAAACTGAAAATAATTATAATTGACATCCTATAGATGATCGCGATTATTATCGTGATAATATATAATAAATAATTATAATTATAAAAATATGCATTAACACGGAGTAAAGTATTACATTTTACATAAGTAGGTGCATACATTTAAAAACTTTTTATTGGTTTATTTTTATTATTACATCATTTATCCCGCATTTTAACCATAATATTATATATAACAGAGTAGATATAAGTACACGAAATTAACCTGCGATGTTTTTAAACTTAAAATTGTTATCACAAATCACCTCTCATTTCGCTACATCCATATCTATGTCCATATATTATAGCCGTTTGAAAGTCACAGTTCAATGCTGTTATCAAAATGTACAGGTATATAGCGAAGGACGAAGGACTAACAGAAGTCTTCATATTTGTCAGCGTTCTTCACTAACATTATTATTGATTTCAGGTACAGGCTAAAATGATGTGATCGCGAACCCTGCACCCCTACACTGGTTTCATCCTAATGGCTTTTGTCAAATTTGTTATTTCCTGTTAGTAATTTTTTTTCTGAAAATAAAGTTTTCGTTAATTTGAAAAAAAACTCTTTATTTATTTTAAAGATACCTTCGCCGAGCGCATGCGGACGCTCGAAGTAACTAAAAGCGAAAATGTTTGGCCAATGCCTAAATAGATTCTAAGAATAATTTTCTAAAACGCGGCAAAATCCAATGTACGCTGGGAAAAAACATTCTGGATGGAAACTAATTTGACACCAGGCTCATCTTGATACTTAAATGAATAACATCCAATATCGGCATATTTTTTTTTTTATTAGAAAAACATACAGCTTATATCGATATATAAACAAAAATCATACTGAAAGTTTAAAAAAATTGAACCGATTACATTAACAATTAAATTAACAATATACTTTATGCAGTGAAGACAACAGTTTGAAAAAGATTTATTAAATAGCTCATTAAGACTTTAATAGGGAACAAAATTTACCCTGCAAAAAAAAAGAAAAAGGAATGAACTTTCTCCTTTATTGCAGTAATACAAAAAAATAAGAGAAGTGTGAGAAAAAGTAGGAAATAAAAATGTAAACAGGTAAAAGTTATAAAGAAGAAAAATTTCCAGGTGAACGGGAGGTCAAGGGGAAAGGAAAATGGGATAGTGAATAAAATCTGTACAATATATTTTTTTCATTCAGAGCGTTTAAATTCGATGGCGATCTTTTTAAAATAATAATTGTGTAATTATATATTCGACAGAGTAATCTGATTTATAATACTAAAATCAGTGCTGCAGAGTTCCGCTGCCGATGAAAGTCACGTTTTAGTGTTGAGATGACGAGTCATTTATTTTAATGACTTAATGAGTAAAGAGAAACCTAAACAAAATGAAGTTGCTGGGACCATATTTGCTGGTGTGGGCCGCCGTCCTGGCTGACGCTGAGGTGAGCTTTAGCTATTGTCATTTAGCTGTAGACAGTAGAGAGTAGTTTGAATGTCATATTGTATTATTATTACTTTAAGAAATAGAGAAACGTGCACGGAATACGCGTCACATCAATATTCTTACTATTTTCAAACTACATCGCTAGATCGCAGGACCAATAAGCACGTCAAATTTAAAACCATCGCATCGATTTAAACCAAAATTGTTGAAAAATCTACACACCGAATACACAGCTACCACGTGACGGAGCAATCCAACATCCACAAGACTTTAAACAAATGAACTTACTCAATGTCTGAGTAAGCGACACTTTAAATAAATAATCATAACACTAAAATATGCAGAATTTTTTTAAATTCAGTTCACGAGTACGAACCAAAGAAAATAAAACTTGAATGCAAGAGGAACAATGCGACAGTAAAATATTGCGCAACTCCTTTAAAATTGTGTAATAACCTATCTCATTTATTATTTTTTTATGAATTTCAATAAACTTTTTCTAAAAATAATCTGCTACAATTTAGAAAAAATTACCTGTTAACTGATAATGATTTAAATAGACGGAAATTGACAGCATGTACCCAATAATAATAATAAATAATTAGTATAATTTATCTACTTCCTACACAACACAGTGGATAATTTTTCAGGGCGACATCGCACGTATTAAACATTACGCAAACCGTAGACCGTAGACCGCACTCATTTAATTGCGACTGTGATATATTTACCCAGCTTCCAGCGGAAGGCGGACATTTCGACTTATTACATTTATATTTTCAATGTGAGCTAAACACAACGGGCTAAAAGATAATTTGATAATTTCATTTGTCAATATAGAATAATTTTTTACATTATTTCCAAAAAAACTACAACAGTTCTTTAGTTTTATTGTGGCAGGTCAATTGAATCTAAAACTAAACGTATTTTCATTTTAAATAGTAATCTAGCTGTATATTAATCATGGGGTACACTGAATCTAATTCTTTCCATCGAGACCATATTATCTGTTAATAAATTGATTATTAAAGACTCTTATACGAACACACATTAGTATTAGTGATATGAAATACTTAATAATAATAAATGTAGTATGTAGGAGAGATGTTTACATTTGTTTGTAGGTACGTGGGATTTACATGTTGAGTATACATATGTGTGCCAATATATATGTATCATTAATTCTATAAGTCTGTTTATGTATTGAGTGCAGTTCCTGCAGTGCAAATCTGGCTGTAAAATCCACGTTAATGAATTGAAATATTGATTATGTAAGTTATAAAACGAGCGTATAATGTCCAAATAAAAGTGTACTTGCACTCGAGAAGAAGCTTCCGTTCTCCAAACCCAACGATGATGCAGCGTTACAACCGATTAATCTAAATGAATTCGCCAATTATCGTATTCTCAGAAACACAATTCTTGAGATTCCTAGTGCAACTCTCCTAATGTACTAATTTTCAATTTCCTAAACTAATTAAACTAAACCTAAGACATTTTCCACGGTAATCAAAAAAGGCATTGATTGATTTATTTATAACTTGTTTTAGATGGTGATAGTAAAATAATTTTAAAAAGGTACAAAGTAGGTATATATCAAAGAAATGTATTTGTTTTGGATTAGAAAAATCTGAAAATTGATCTTTTAATTACGAAAAATGTCTTGCTGTGTACACAGCTAGTTAATAATATGGTTTAAACGGTATATAATATGATGGATCAGATCACCACCACTATTGCAGATCGACAATGAAATGGTTAATAATCATTTAAAGTATTAAATATTATGTATTATGTAAGCGCTTCATTATGCGATATTGCTTATTTTAAAAGAAATACAAATGAAAACTTCACGTTTTCTTACTTTCCCTAAACTTCTGCATGTTTTTCAATTCCGCGCGTGCTTTCGTTTTTCGCAAAGTTTCTCAACTTTCGGTAGTAATAGACACTGAATTAATTAATTCGCTGCTAATCACGCATATTTTTATTTCACCGTGATACCGAGATCGATAATCATGAATCTTAAAAGTCCAATCACCGTCAGCGGTTATGACCAGTGGCTTAACTATATCAATACAGCCAATGCGGATAAATCTAGGTACTAAATGCATTACTTTTGATACTGATAGTTTTGCGAGCATCAATACCAGCGCTGTGGACCTATATTTATCTAAAACCACCACAGCGAGAAATTGAAATAAAAAATTTAAAATCGTTTCTCACGTGACTGCGTATTTACTTTGTAGCGATCGGAATTCAAATCCACCACCATCTCTGCTGCTACAAGCCTGGCTCGATAATTCACCGCTAAGCGGTCTCTCCAGTTTCATCGTTTCACAACGGCGGTCTTGCCGGCGCGGGCTCGCCGAGCGAGACCGCCAACTCGCTTCATTTCATTTCACAAGACACGCGCACCTTCTAAATCTTCATTCATTTCTATCTGTCTTCATTGTTTTTATCGTACCGACAATAAACACCTCAACACACGCCAATCACATTTCTTTCACCACCGAACCACCGTCCTAACCCCCAAAACTTGATAACAGTAGCATCCTACTAATATGTCGGTTAGGGACCAGACCATATCCGAAAAGCGAAATTTGTTCTTACTATTTAGTGGATAAAATCACATAATATTACACATTAAGGAGGGCCCTTTATTTTTATTTTGCATGAGGGTTTTCTTTCTTATCTATGATTGAGGCCCATTTTTTTTAGTTACGCCCGAGAGGCGTAACTATGCCAAAGCAACCAATGCAGTGCATTGAGGACCACGTTAAATAGGGAACCAAATTATGATGGATTATTACGAGTAACGATACCTTTCCTAGCGTTAATAGTAAGAACATATCCACAGTAACAGATAAAATTAATAAATCGTTTATCACGTGAATAACGAAAACACTATCCTTGTATACAGCAGTATTGTATTGTTACATTTATATTAAACTCAATATTTTGTTTTCTTATTCAGTTATGCAATTATTACAATTAATTAATTAATTAATTATTTAACGAAATAATATACCTAAAATTATTATGCGTGATGCACCTGAGGAAACCGCAAATAAAAACTGCGTAGAAATAAATCGGATCTGAATGCTTTCTTATTTAATGAAACAATTCTATGTACTTTCTCTAAATCAATTTGATACTAGACAATCAGTAAATATTGTTAAGTATTATAGTTGCTGTAGGTTTAATCGCATAGCTAAAGTTTTCCGTAATGACGTAAGATGCGAGTATTATAAATACAATCAAAACAAAAATAATTACACCAATAAAAATCAATTTAATTCTGGAATATGGACAAAATTTGATACTCACCAACTGTCCACGCGGTGATCACTATGAAAATTTACAGCTTACAACTCTCTTCATTACCATAAATAGCTGAACTTGGATACACTTGGATATAATATGTAGATATAAATGTTAAAAGATAATTATGACAGGTGACAGGAGCCGATTTTGAGAAAATTGCTCATTTTAAAACTAACAAAACAAGCAATAGTCACAAGAAACAAAATTGACACTACTAGTTATGAAAGACGTAGTATTAGTCAAATAAATCTAATTATCATAAAAGGCACAAATTAATTTACTCAGTTTGACGATGTAGCTAGTTTATTACAATACTGTTGTTTTTTAAATACTTTATAACATTATTGTTTGTACAGATAATCTGATAACTATTGGAATCGATAGCACTCGTGTGATTTTAAACTCCGTGTATGTATGTCAAACAATAATGTCTAGTTATAGGAACAGATGGCGCCATATCATTTTATTTGTAATGACGTCACCATGGCGATGTCATTCCTCACGAGTATGTACAATGAGTAATAGGAATGTCCAAATAAACAATATAACTTTATTTATATTGCATCTGTAAATTGAATGATAATCGAAATCTGCCTAGTTTTTATTATATACATAATGCTATCTCAACATAAAAGTTAGGTCCTCTTAGCAACGTTAAAACGGGTTAAATACAACAACACAAAAATTAAATTAATGATTATTTATAAGCGATTTAATGAGACTTTGTATAGTAATTTAAAAAATAACATATTTTATGGCAAAAATAACATTTACACTATTATTCATGATTTACAACCATAATCCCATGTACTGAAGTTCGCGTAAATGGATATTATTTTATAAATTAAATTACTAAGTAACCAATATAATATAATCACCACATTTCCAACTCTGGGTACTACACTTAACACATAGACAATGTAAATTAATTAATGCTAAGAAACGCCAAATACTTTTTTTTTCCAATTCCTTTGAGTCTACGATACTCAGACCGCCAAATCTACTGCTACAAGTGCATCAGCGCTAATCACTTTGACACTTTTACTAACTACCTTATTGTAATAAACATCATATGTGTTTTATATTAATACATGAATTGGAAGGGTAAAAAATTCTGATAAAAAAACTCTCTAGACTGGAAGTTAAATGCTTCAAATTAACTAGGCGCGACACTTTATGTACAGTTCCGCCTTATTCTATCATAATACTTATAAGGTAACTAAAATAAATTACAACTACACTTAAGAATATTGTTTTATTGTTACAGTCATTCTGTGTGCATCTCAGTCCGGAGGATCGAGCGCGTTACTTTACTTCAGGAAATAGTGCCTGAGCAAGCTATGTTTGTATCTGAAAGGCATTAGACTGATGTTGTGCTCATACTTATATATGGCTCATACGAGCCGAAAGCTCGGATAAGAGGATTATCTTGAGAAGGATGGGAGCAAGATGTGTGGAAATTAGACACCAAATACTTTCAGATGCCGTCCTTTTATAGTTTTCATAATGTACCTTCTACCATTATCTGTAAAATCAAATCTAAAATCGGTCCAAATTATCGAACATGACAATGGCACGAATCGAGACTGACACAAGTCACAGCTTAGTTTTTCTCGTTAAAAAATAAAACAAGTCACAATGTTAAAATGTTATGGAAGATTATCTCACTTTAATGAACTCATAATAATATACAATACAATAATTTCATATACCTTCGTATTCTACTTTCAAACATTTTCAATTCCTTGATTTGCATTATAATTTTAACGATTAACGAAAAACGTTTTATGAATGACGTTGATAAAGGCTATTATTGTGTGAACAACAGAGTTGATCCTGGTGAGGCTGAAGCGGCCTGCATTGCCAGCTAGTCAAAAGAAAGAAAAATATTAATATTATGAAAAGTGATTATAGTTGCCATCTGAAGAAAAAAAAATAAAATTAATTTACTCTTTCCTGCGCTTGTTTTTTGTGTTTTTACTGTCAGTTTTGCCGATATATACAGAGAATTTTTGCGTAAAACCTTCGATAGACGTTACATTTATGGATTACGACACCTCACGGTCCTACGCGAGTGAGCGGGAATACATGTTGTAACCGAAATCGATAGTTTTCATCGCCAAACAAAGGTAAGCTTCCTTCGTTGAGGACCTAACCTAATGTTTTCCAGTAGTGGCGTCCTACGGCGTCTGTCATAATTGCCCTTAATAAATGATTTTCCTTCCAGTTTTGTGTAGCATCTGTAGTTTTTACATGAAAGTAATGGAATGCGCAGTTGTAGGCCCTTTTTATAATGGCTATTGTTTGTTTTAGCGCAATACGCAATATGAACAACTACGAGGACAGGACCATGAACCACAAGAGAGTGCGGATGGACGGAGAAGGAGCTGGCGTGGTGCAGGGCAACGGCCTCCCGCTCAACTACATGGGTGAGCCTTCTTCCGCACTGTCATCTCATCAAATGTCCACTAATAACTTTTGTAAATAAACAATTTCTCAGCATCAACTCTGTATGTGGACACACAATTTATTTTCATTTCAATTTAGCTGCATGCTCCTACTGCGTAAACCTTCAGTGTCTTGATGAATCATCAGTTGGTTTGTCTCTTTTTGCAGCTCGGTGGCAACAATTTTAAAATTGTACTTGCGTTGCGTGTATTGTAAATCTCTCAATGGATGCATGTCACCAGCCTGTTCGAGTTTCTGTGAGTGTATTCGGTTCACCTTCGGGATGGACTGCACCTGTGAGTGTCCAGAGCGATATGGCCCAGTGTAATGTTCCTTTTGTTTTCTTTCTGTTGGCTCTCTCTTAGATCATTTACACAAAGTTGTGGGTCATTTTCCCGCAGACAACGGCCATCAGGTGTATGGGGGTGGAGCCGGGGGGGCGTACGGAGCAGGCGCGGCGTACTATGGCGGAGAGTGGGGCGAAGGCTACGGGGCGCGCCTGCCGTACGCGCCGCCCGCCCACCAGCCCTACCAGCAGCCTGCGTTCCTGCAGCACCAGCAACACCTGCACATGGGCTACGAACCGCAGCGGCACCACCCGCTGCTCGCCCAGCATCACGCGCCTGCGCATCACAAGTGGCCGCAGCCCATCATGCAGCCCCTGCAGGAGCCTCCCGCGTCTGCTCTCAAGGGGGCTGAGCTCAAGCAGGAGGTGAAAGCGGAGCCCGAGGTCCCTGTGCTGCCCCCCATTCAAGCCCCTCCCCCTCCTCAGCGCCCCGTGAGTACCTCCGTAGTACAAAACAGAGTTAGTATATACATAAATATATTATTTTCTCATCTGAGCCCCTTTTAAAATTCAAAATTGTGACTTTATAAACCATTAGCATTTTTTTATTTTCAAAAACAAATCAACTCTCAAAAAAATAAACCAATTTATTTTGGTTAACTTACTATGAATTAGTTTTTATCATAGTTGACATTTCAGCGTGCCAGAGCTGAGATCGTTTACTGAAATACGACCTTAAATGCTGTGGGTTCTCCTGGAAGAAAATTTATTATCGTGTGGCGTATGAGTAAATGCTAAAAAGTTTTGTTGCTGTCATATCATACATAAGCAGAATAGGGGAATTTGAACGCACTTAGTGAATACAATCTCAAATGGTTTAATGTGAATTAGACTGAATAGAAAGTGAATTTAGTGACCAACTATCTAGGAAGGGTTCAATGTTTTCATTTTTTAGTGGCTCAATTTATCTCTTACATATATTATTTTTAATTAAATGTATTTCATGCATTGTTTCTTACCATTTTCCTTGTGGAAAGAGTACTACAAACTGACAATCTTAGTCTCATTGGCCACATGCCTTTTTGGTCCAGATAGTTTTGTCCTTTACTTTTTTAATTCTGTATATATATATATACAGTAAAACATTGTTACAAAATAGAATTCGAATTACACAAAACCCCATTAACTTGAAATTCAAGAAATAAAAAGAATATTTATTTATTTATATGAAACCGATTGATTCAATCCAATCTATGGAATTGGAATTTGCAAAAACATCATAATAAAAATAAGTAAACAATGATGCTAATTTTGTTAAAAATACATATATTTTCACATATTCCGAGAAAACATCTCGAAAACACTGCATTAGTAGGCGTAATTAGGGATTGCATACAAAACTTTGAGAATTCTGAAATTCGTATTACCATTATTTGATATATACAGTATAACCTCGATTATCTGGACTAATCGGGACCATGGGTAGTTTGGATAATATAACCTATAAACATAGCAAACAAGGCATATGAATGTGTTATAGGGTAAATTGGTATAGTATAGTATAGTAGGACTTCTATTAAAATTAATCTTCAATATTTTAGTTTAAAAAATAATATTTTTTTTATACAATAAATAATAATGTATTTATTATCTTAAATAAACTGTTTTTTATTATTAGTATTGACCAAAAAATAATATAAAATTTTTCGAAATTCAACTGAATTTTTATATTTTGTCAATTATTTTTACAATCCCTAGGCGTAATCACTGTAAACTATCCACGTGGGACAAGACTATAGCTTCTAGTATCGATCTATTTGAAAATTAACAGCGTGCGGCGACTAGTTTTGATTTATTTGACAATTACTGGCATGCGATGGCGACTAATATCGATCTATTTGATAATTAGCAGCGGCAGCGGGGACTGAGACATAATGGAAGTTCCACTCGACCGGTCTCAGACGCCCGGTGTATCGGCAAGTACCGCAGCTGACACGGACAAAAAGCTATGCACATTGTAAATTTTTCATAAGTTAAAAAATATCTAATTAAATAACATAAAAATATATTGATTTTTATAGCGCAAGGGTCCTAAAACTATGCACTACGAAATACTAGGGTTTTTTTTAAATAATGGCATTTAACAACTATAAAATTAAAATTTTGAGTATTATGATGAATTATGTTGAATTTCAAATAAACGGAGGTTCGAATTATCGGGGTTTTACTGTAATCCCTATTTAATTTGAAATTGCCGGGAATCTCAGAAGTTTGGAGTTTCCTTATCTAATTCAAAATTCACCGAAGAAAGACTATGTTACAGATGGAGGCGGAGCCGGCGTTAGTTCCGAGCCTTGCAATCGGCCAGGTGGGCGGACAAGGAGCCACGCAGGCGAGCGGTCAAGGAGGAGAGGATCCACCCAAAATAAAAATTAAAACCGACCTCTTTAAAGATGAAATGCCCGCCCGCCCAGCAACTGATACGGTCGTGCCCCCTTGCGGTACGCAAATTTTATCCTTTATCCTCTTGCAAAATTTGTCAAACAGTACTGCCTGCTGATATGCTGTATAATATTACTGATTGACATTTGTTTTTTAAAAATGAGTCCTATTTAGACTGCACGTATAATATGCATGCATGTGTGCAGGTGCAGATCGCGGTGGGGGAGCTAAAGGAGATGTGGAGGAGCACAAGACGGTAGGCACCGCCCGGGCTGCGGCCCCCGTAGCGGACAAGCCTGCAGGTAATTTCAATTTCCACAGGTCCACATTGTTTCCACAATTAAGGAATACTATTTTATTTTGAACTTAATGAAGAAACTAACTTACCATTATGCTATTTCCCCTCAAGATTAGGCAGAGACGAAAGGATGCCGCACACTTCACTTTTTTTTTTAAATCACTAATGTAAAGGTATTTGGTTCCTACTAATCATCACCATCTTATTTAATCGGTGTTTTTTCTTACAGAGGCGGAAGCCGAAACGGCTGGCACCAGGCCTGTGAGTGCGTCGGAAGACCATGGCACAGGTGAGTCATGCAACGTGGGCGAAATAAGGTTTAGATAAATCCGGGGCCGCTACTAATGGGGTATCATATTTCAGGGGCAGGAGCTGGAGTGGAGGCGGCGTTAGATGCTGGAGGCGCACGCGTTGCTGATACAGGGGTCAGCGCCGATCATGCCGGTGCAGTTAAGGCCAAAATACTCGGGTCTGTGCTTAGCTTAATCATCATTCTCTCCTCATCTTTTTCTTAAGCTTGTTTTTAATTGATGTATTATAGATGATTCAGTGTCTACTGAAACCAACATAGTTTCTCTAGTACAATTGTAATTGTGTCGACGGCCTGTGCTGAACAGCTCTCGGCATCTCAGATGAAAGATTTGTATGAAATATATTTAGTATACATCTGTGCGTTCTTAAGCGGAGAAAAATTATGAAACAGATTGTATATTTTTTATTTAAATTTGTGGTTCGACATAATTATTAGTTATTTGAAACAACATGTTTATTGCAAAGTTAGTTATTTGTTTAGATTAGTAAAAGGTTTGTATTTATCAATACTTAAAGTAAAACACACATTTATAATTTTAAATGTGTGCAATTTCAATCTAGTCTTATTTAAAAACCATATATTTAAAGTTGTATCAATATTAAAACGAACATTACTTGTTGATACCCATAGGAAACGCCGAGGATACATTGAATCATTAACAATAAATAAATATAAAATACCATGTTTGGCCAACGTGCACCAAGCCTAATATACAATATCTCTCTGATATTATTGTCTGCATTGTTGATTAATGTTTTATTATTTTCATGGCCGCCCACGTCACTGATGTTCCCGAGAGACTAAACCAGATGGCCCTTCGTAGCTAGAATTGTAATCAAGTAAGACTCTCTTATCACATTTCTGCTAATTGTTTTGTCACTTTTCATATACAGTGTGGGATTCCCTTCAGTGTTGAGTCTTCTTGGTGACCAATGTTGTGGGTGTATGAAATGAGACAAAATACCCACAAAATATCATTTCTTTGTAATTCATTTTTGATTCCCCTACATCTTGCACGCTGTGAGCAAGTTTCTGATTATTCTGGATGAAGTGAGACTTAAAATGAAGAATGTTAAAAAAATTTGAAATCTAGACAATGAATGAATGAGGTTTTCGAGAGATATTTACCTAAAATGCTGTACATGTATTTAATGAACCAGATGATACTTAAGGGCATTCTTTTACTTTTCCATTATTCAATTTGAAGTATTCTATGAATCTATTTTTAGATGACACTAATACCTAGTTAATTTAATATTATTGTTTTTTTATGTAAATGTTACAGGAGAGAAAGGTTTTGATTAAAATGCTTGATCTTCTCACATTTAAGAAAATCTAACTTCTCAGTATATATTTAAAAGTATATTTATTGAATTAACCTGCGTACAACTGGTGTACGGCATTTTAATTTCCTTCTTCTTTATCATGTTCTTGAGCATGGATGCTGAGCATTGTAGTCTCCTGACATATCTGGAACTTGACGCATTCCTCCCGGTCCTGAGCCGTGTTGATTGCAGCGATAACTCCTTCATTTGGTCTATCCATCTTGCGGGGGAGACCATCGTCTTGCTCACTTTCCCTGTGACCGCAAGTTCGTCGAGACTCATAGTTTCTTCTGGCGACACGTCCAAAATGTGCCAGAATCCTTCTCCTGCATGTTGTCTTGTCTGTCTGTCTATTGGTAATCTTTAAATCCTGGAGGATAGAGATACTTGTGCACCTCTCGCAGTGCACAGGATACACAGCATCTGCCTCTTAATTCCTATTCATTTTATGGATGTACTCTTAATATGATGTAGTCGAGGACATTATGAAAAGAGAGCAATGTGTAAAAATTGTTTATGCAGTTTCGCCACTCGCATTTTAAAACAAACATCTATAAGTCGTTATGTTTTTTATTTAAATTATATCAATAGTTTCATATATACTTTTTTCCATCTATAAATACATGTTGAAATTGTTCTAAAAGTTCACAATTACCTACTTACCTAATTTGATGTTGATCAACGATGCTCAACTTTCAAAATTATACTAATATTTGTTTTCCGCTTTTGTTTAAGGTGATTGATTCAAATATACTAGGGCTGTTATCTGTTGTTTGTTTCATTATTAGATAGTATACAGTAAAATCTCATTATTATGAAATCCAATGGATCAAAAAATAAAAATTCATAATAACGAATTTCCACATATAGCGAAATATATATATTTTTCCCTAATATATATTCCACACTGTAGAAAAAAATGTAAAAAGTTGGTAAGTTCCTCAAACAAGACACCCATTGTCAGTTTAATATGGGATAATAGAACATAATAAGGCATACTGCAAACAATGCAACAATTAAATTAAAAACATTTTACCAAACAATATAAGATAACCTAAAATTCAGTGATATTTTTGGAAATTCCAGAATGTCATGCAAATATAAAACAATATTCAATTTTAATTGTGTTTAATTGTAGACCCGGCCGGCGCCTTCAAAAATAATTCACATATTCGCGTTTTTTACGAAAATGTGGGTTTTTATTATTCATTTATATCAGAAATTATACATTAAATTTGACTTTTTTTTAAACTATTACTTAGATAGGACCTTGATACTCTAATACTCTTGATAACTAATAATCTAAATGTTATGTGCCATAATTAAGACAATACAAGTGTTATAAGAAAGACCACGACCATTAGATGCATTTTCCAAGTGCTACAAAATTATCTTAATTTTAGCAAATTATTGCATAAACAAAATATATTTTCATATAATCTTGAGATTACGAAGACAAATCTCAATTGAGAAAAATTTAACAAAATGTTAAAAGTTAATAGTGTTATAAACCATTCCATTTGCAGGACATATCAATTTTTAACATTTTTAAAATATTTTATTTTAGTGAAAAAAAATGTTTTTGAATAATATATTCTATTTACTCACATGCTTTGAGACTTCAGCTATTATTTAAAACTAAGTTTTATGTTGAAAACACAATAATCAGTTTTTAAATAATATATTTTCAGTCCTAGAAAAGATGAAAATTTTAATTGTTCAGCGAACTTCAATATGCCGCTCGGTCCGGCAGTGATGGTCGTCAAGTCGGTGGTGTCATTATTTTTGTTAAAATATTCCGAAAATATATGTTTTCACAAATATTTTATCCACAATATGAATTAATATTGAATTTATTCACAACATTAGTAGCAAATTTCATAAATTAGATGTACTTTACTGATTTTAAGAAAAAATAACATTTTCTTGAACAAAGTAAACATTTATGAATGCGGCTCTTGTATTGTGAAGATTATCTGCACATGCAAAAAATAAGTCACAGCGCCTGGCAATTCCTTGTTTCCTCAAAGCAAGGCAGTAAATTTTAGTGGCCTATTCAAATTTCGCACACTTAGATCAAAACTAAGACAACTCAAAAAGTCATTTTTTAGTAGACAAAAAAATAAAAACATTTTTCTCCGTTTTTTGTTACTAAAGTTATGAAACTAAATAACATTTTAGGTCATGAATGTATCCTAAACTGACATTATTCAAGAACTGGGGCTAAGTTAATTGCGTATATGACAAAGTATCCGAACACAACAATAACTAAAAGTTATTGTTTTTTTGAGTTGTCTTAGTTTTGATCTAGGTGTGCGATATGTCAATTTTGTTTTTGTGAGTGAATAGACCTTTTATGATGGGGGCAAAACCCAAAACCCTAATTTTATTGCACCCTTCGAAAGAATACCACTTTCATTTTTGAGAATGTCAAAAAAATTTCTTGTGCCTAAAAACATATTACAAAGGTATTTTTGTATGGATCGACTGAGTTCTGTCATAAATATTTTGATTTCTTAGACGGGGAAACTTATTATTTGGAAAATGTATTAAACATAAAAAAATACAAAATTTGTATGGGACTTTTTCGGGACCGAAGAATGTGATCTTTTATTAGGCGGGAAAACTTATTATGAGGGTTTCACTGTGTCAATATGAAATAAGGTGGAAAATACTCCTAACACGAGTTATGTTTGATACTTGTATCAAATGCGAGAAAATCAACAATTTTACTGTCGTCTTTTTCTATTCAAACCTTCCTCTCTCGCATGATTTACATAACAAATAACGTCATAATTATTTATCTGATACTTATAATTATTCAACTATTAGCGTCATCTTGAAAACATATCTAATTTGTGTATAATGTCTTGAATTTCAAACTGGAAGAAAGAAAGCTCGCCTTTAAAACTCCTATCTAGTCAAAAATCAGATTGCCTTCAATTGGGTGCATCACGCTGCTCTCATTCCAAGAGCAAGGGGATCTTGTAAATTCTAAGGATTGTGGACTTCTTTATTCGTTAGCTTTACAATGAATAATAAAACATTTTAAATTGGAAATAATTGTCTTACCTGTCAAATTAGTCAAGAAAAATAGTGATTTATTAAACAAAACAAAAAACAATTATTGTGACCATGGAGCGAAAACATTTGAACACTTTTATCTTCCATAGAAATCCAAATAGAGATTGCGCGGTCAAGCTTAAATCTGCACAAGATACTACTTCTTTATATATTCATGCTAACAAAATGAAATTTGCCATATATAACGTAAATGGGAGGAGAATCTACAACGGTATTAGATTTCGGTCCTACAAAAACTTTTCAAAATTGATGGGTTCTCATCATATTTAAGTGTTTTATTTGGTAAGTGGCAGGTAAGCGAGTGATGCTCACGGGTTAGTCTTCCCGATGGTTGCCGCATAGTGTTATAGTAGCATGTCACCTGACATCTGTACCAGGAGTATTTATGGCTGTTTGTCACGCTATTTTCATTAATATATTTTTATTATTTATTTATATCAGAAGTTATTCATTAGACTTTTTTTAAAACCATAATTAGATAGGACCTTTACACTAATGTAAAACTAATAAACTGAATATGTATAATAATGATATTCAATTTATTATATTGTTGTATTGTACCTGTATTGTTTTACAGGCATTATAAGAAAAACGTAACCATTAAATTCGTGTTCAGTATGCCACAAAAATTGCCTTTTTATGGAAAATTTTTGCAAGTACGGAAAATAGTTTCTTTCATCTTGAAGCCAAGATTGCGGAGAAAAATTTGTATTAAACAAATCAAGAAAAAGTTAAAAATAATAGAATTAGTTTCTCAGATCTTCTCGCATCTTTTTAATTAA
The DNA here is from genome assembly GCA_031772225.1 of Eubasilissa splendida. Taxonomy (NCBI): domain Eukaryota; kingdom Metazoa; phylum Arthropoda; class Insecta; order Trichoptera; family Phryganeidae; genus Eubasilissa; species Eubasilissa splendida. The sequence goes on from CM062868.1 coordinate 137,647, forward strand.
CATATTATCTAAAGACAATTATTTGTATTTGTCTAATATTTACGTGTTAGACATTTTCAAATTCGCGAATGCGTGGTTTGCGTTCTCAGACTTATCCATATTTCATTAAATTTAAATTAAAACATTTAAATGATTTTGACTGATAATTCTATATTCTCGAAAATAACTCCAATGCAAAACTCGTGCATAACGGCAACAGTGACTAAAAAATCGAATTAAGTAATACAAGAGATTGATAAAAAATATAATTTTAAACAAAATTAACAGTCAGTCATGACATATTGTCGACAATATTAAACATGATGACTGAATAAAAGGCGTAAGGAAGCGGTGAGTGAAGAAGATGACAAATAAGACATCACAGGCGAGGGCGAAATGTCACCGCGACCACCACAAAACGTTTTAAAAGCACTGGAAAATTTTGTTGCTAACTTCAATACAGCGGAGAAATGACGATGTTGACAAGTTCGACAGTTATGTCATTATTTTATTATTAAATACTATTTATCGTAATTTTCTATTTTTATTTATTTGTTTGTGCATTATTTTGACAACGAGTTGTAATTAAAAAAGTTATGTAAAAAAAAATTGAAATTTTTATTTTCATTGCCGTAAATCGTTATTCAAACTTTTTTCTTGATTTTCAGTCTTCTCAACTACGATTAAATGGGATTTTACTGTAATTACTTTTTAAATAATATGTTTACAGTATTTTAAAAGATTATCATATTAGTATTAATAAAGACTCATTCGATCTGACCACAGCCAACGTGAAATCTATCGGTCTCTCAAGTTTTTGGTAAAATATGCTAATAAGATATTTTCACACATGACTGCAATATAAATTTTTATTGTACTTGCCCAAAATTAGTTGCAAATTTCGTAAATTATACAGTTTTACACTGATCGTAAAGAAAAATGTTTATGTTTTATATTCCGTATATATTCAGTACTATTGTCTTAGCAAAATATGTACCACGTAATTATGAAACAAACAGATCAGAAAACGACAATATGATATATATATTTAAATCAATCTCTTTAAACAAAAGAAGAAAAGGAAGCTGTTACAATAGCTTTAACCGATCTCGGAACATATTTATTGGGATGAAAAATAATTATTTGTATGGTGAAAACGAAATGATCTAAATAAAATTGAAATAACAACACGGCATTGGTTTTTGTAACAGGTTGACTGAAGAAGCTGCATAAATATTTATTATAAATTGTTTTATCTCTAATCCTATTGTGTACTATATTAAAAATCCTTTACGTAGATAATTCAATAAATTATTTGATTTTCGATTGATAAATTCGACTCATAATGCACATATTAATATCATGCACATAGTTTTTGACAGCTTTGTTTCAATACTGAAAGTGAGGCTCTCTTCCTCTCTGGCAAGATTTATAATGTTAGAAGTGTATTAACTAATAGTTTCACCTTAAAGGAAAATCAAATACAGTACTCTTGTCATAATCACCTAATGTGGCGACCTCACAGGACTTGATACTAGTCTTGTAACATTCGTTTTTAAACATTTTCAATGTTATATAAAATATGGGAAGACATTCATCAAATTTATTTTGTTAAAAAACAAGCAAAGTTAGAAAATGTCATTTTCACAAAGCCGCAAATTAGTAATTTTGTATCCAGTTGAAGGTACATACTTGTAATTGAGTACAGATAACATCAAAACTTTGTTTTAATAATTAAGCTTCTGTACTCTGTAATATGCCGCAAGTCTTGTTTAGACTGCATTGTATTGATAGAAAATCAGCAAGAATTTAGGAAAAACAAAACTAAAACATTAGATGCCAAAAATAAGTAGCTTTGAAGCTAAATTTTGTAATTGATGTTGAATGGTGTACGATCTACTTGTTAGCATATTTTGCTTGTATGAATCTACCATTGGTATGCGTATGGAGACTTGAGTTGCCCATCCCTATAGTAATCTATTAACTTGTGATGTTGCAGTGTGTCTGTGTCCCCCTGCAGCTCCGAGGATGAGACTAAGATTCCCAACGATGTGTATTTCGGAACACCCGACACGAGCGGAGCCAGCGTGGGGACAGGAACCCCCGGAACGGCCCCGCCTGTCACGCCCCGCACGCCTGCACCTCCCGAGGGTAAGAAGCGCGGCCGCCCCAAGGGCTCCACCAACAAACCCAAGCCTCCCGAGTTGGCGGCGGCCGGAAAATCACCCTCCACGCCGACCGGACTAGGACGTGGCCAGGTGGGGCGGCCGAGAGGGGGCGGCCACAGCGGCAGCTACATGCGACCTTTCAAGAGGGACTTCTCTGGGATACGCTTCAGGAGGTACACTGGCTGCTGTTAATGATGTTACACTTGTAACTAATTATAGGCTTTCATTATTAAGGAGAACACAACCGTATAGGAGAAATGATCTGAATAATTTGGTCGGTACCAGAAATTAGTGATGAATAAACCGTTATTTTTTCTGTGATTTTATTCAATTGTAACGATGATTGATACTTGTAATTCTTCAGGCAATCACTGGGATGCTAGAAACTAAATCTCCAACATCAACAATTATGCTTACAATCAAACACAAACAGTCACAATAACAGTTTACCATCACTACCAGAAATCCACTCTGCACCACTGACACTGCAGATTGGATTAACCATCAGTTTACAATTGTGGAATACAGTGGAACCTCTATATTCGTCATTAATCCGTTCCTGAGGGCCTGACGAATATAGGAACAGTTTTTCCCACAACAAATACAGTGAAACCCTAATTATTAAAATGTTCCCCTTTAATAGGTTTTCCCGCTTAATGTCAAACCATGGTGTGAGTGTTCCATTGATTCTTACACATGCAGAACTTCCTTCGTATAGGGATGCGATTGCGTGTACAAGTTTACTATTCACCCCGTAATCAGAGAGTACATTCCATAACATTTCTCTTATAAATCTATCATATGCCTTCTGTAGATTTACGAAGGCACAAAAAAGTTTTTGGTTTTTTGCCAAAAACTTTTCCATCATCACTCATAGAGAAAAGATCTGATCCATGCATCCTCTTCCACCCACAAAGGCCCCTTGCACGTCCCGTACTTTTTCTTTCGTCACCGTTCTTGCTCTTTCTATTAAAATCCTTCCATAAAGTTGGTGTAATGTTAGTTAAAATACAATATTAGATGTTATGTTCAAATAAATCATGGCAAAATTGAAATCACTGTTAATATGTTTTCCTGCTTAAGAAATTTTTATTTGATGGGTCCCTTGGAAAACGTATTAAGAGGGTTTCACTGTAACTGAAATTCAATTAATTTGTTCCCAGCCCCCAAAAATAGTACACATATGTATAAATTTTATGTCAAAACTTTACCTTTATTGTACTGAGGAGACATGATGATAAAAGCGGAAGAGGAGGAAAGTTACTAATATTTAGAAGGAAACAATTTAAACATCAGGTAATTCTAATTCCGGTGATGGTTTTCGTTTGCCGATGATTCAGTAGCACTCGATTCAACAAAGAACTTGCCCTATGTTAGTTGTTTCTGTCTGTTTTTTAAAACCTTTATGAAGTCGTCAATCACATTGCAATTGAATTCATTTATGTTTTGATTAACTATGGTAACATTTGGATGCCGCTTTTCGACCATATTCTGCCATTTGGTCCAGTTGATAGCATTGCCGGATGGTGGAAGGATGGATATGGAAACACTTGTTTGTTATCAAAATGTGACGAATATCAAACCAGACGAACATAGGGGCTGCCGAATATAGAGGTTCCACATAATTAATAAATTAATAGTTACACAGAAATTTTACATACATCTTTATTTTTTGAGAAAATTACTCCTGAAATATAATTTTTACAAAATAAATAAACTGCTCATTCAAACACACTTTAAAGGATTTCATTTTGACTGGTGTTTACCATCTGATCTTTTTCTCTATAATGAAATGAATGGTATTGAAGGCAAATAATACATGGTCAATGGATCGATTCACTTATAAGATATTGATAGTGACTAATGTTTATTTGTGCAGGAGATGGAGCGATGACGGGCTGGACTCGGCGCACATCCCCAACGAGGTGTACTTTGGAGACGTACCGGTGCCCATGGAGGTGCTCTACAACTACTACGACTCGCATGCTGAGCGGGACAAACTGCAAGCGCAACAGCAGGCGGTGCGTGTGACCCTTGTCTCCCGATGTCTCGCAATTCTCTCGGCATGGTCCTCCTTCTACATGTTTATTTTACGTGTTGCAGGCTGCCAAAGCTACAGGGAATGTAACACTGGTATATTCATCCTCTGACAGTTCGTCAGATGACTCTTCAGATAGCGACTCATCAGACACCGATCCCAACCAGGTCAGTTGATCTCGCTTGCAGTTTGCTTGACATTCACATGCAATCAAAGCCAAGAGTGTGCATGCAAAAATGCTCTCATTCATCGGTCAATAAGCCAAGTATTATATTTATATGGATCGGCTAGAAAGAATGATTGCAAATCAGCTATTAAAATTCATTTGGGTGTAACATAAGTTTGAACTTAAGTCAATTCCACCCTCTCCTTTCCTCATTTACATATTACATGGCCAACACACATTTTGGGAGTATATTTGGATAATTGATTCTCTGTCAGCTGATATTGGTTTATTATTAACTTTTGACTTGAACAGTAAAAGTATAATGGTCATGATACACAATTTAAAAAATGTATTTTTCTGGATTGAGGTCTGAGGATGAGATCATTTTCCTTGGTACCACCCCCCTTCGATAATTTATGTATCTTGGTGAAACCTTGTTCCTCACTTAAATCACCAAGATTATCAGAAAAGCAATTTAGGTGGCCATTCACTGCACACAATTCACCACTGGGAATGTTTTAATTTTTTGATATTAATAATAATGAAGTAACTTGTCTTTGTTCAAAGTAAAGCAAGCGCTCCCAACAAACCAAACAATTATTTTTACATGGAGAGCGTTCGAGTCGATCCACAGTTGTACCGGTAAATCATCGACCGGTGTGGGATGCATGAGCTGCCGCCTGCCATGCTGAACCGACATCTTTCAATTTGCTTTGTATACCACCTTTGCATTACATGATGAACGGTTATACATTACAATATATATATTTTTTAAAGAGTAAGATAATTTTTGCAGAGAAATAAGAGCAGATTTAAAAAAGGACTAAATGTTAAAAATTGTAATAATTATATAAATGGTTAGATTAGGTTAATTTATTATAAATACATCAATTTGTCTAATCATCTTATTTATATTTCTGATGCTCTTATGAGTAAATACCATTAGCAATTTCTGAGAAGAAACAAACGTTTTTCATTTAACTCGAAGTAATTATATATACCTATATTCATACATTTTAAAATAACAAACAAGATACCAAAATACAGCGTACACAAATCACAATATTATTATTTTAAATCCGATTAAATCTTTTCGCACCATTTTTCATCATCGTCAACACCGCCATTTCTCCACTGTATTGAAGTTAGCAACAAAAATTCCCAGTTGTTTTAAAACTTTATTTAGTGGTGGTCGCGGGGGCATTTCGCACTCGCCTGTGACGTCTTGTTCTTTTTCTTCTTAACTCTCTGCTTCTGCACTCCTTTTCCTTCCGTGACATTTCTCACCTTTCTAAGTTCTATCTGTCATCATGTTTAATATTGTCGACAACGTCATTAATGGGGTCGCGTATTCTTTTGTTAATTTTGTTATGGATAATATTTTTTGTCAATCTCTTGTATTAATTTGATTATTTAGCAACTGTTGGCGTATATTGGTAGCAATATTGGCCAATGTTTAAATTCCCTTTTTTGGATGGGAAAATGTGTGAGGAAATCAAAGTGAAGTTGCATACTGTTTATAAGAACCATTCACCTTCGATGACTACCTTGAGATATTGGTTTAATGAATTCAAGTGCGACCAAACATCCGCTTTTGATGAAGAGCACCTAGGCCGTCCGATTGAGGTGACTGTCAACAAAAAAACAAAAACAAAGGTCAACAAAATCCTTGATATCGTGTTAGCAGACTGCTGGATAAAGATTGGAGAGATTGCTGACATTGTAAACACCTCAATTGAACGCGTACAAAATATCCTACACAAAAAATTTGACTTGAGAAAGCTGTCGACGAGATGGGTGCCGCGTTTGCACATAGCAGAATAAAAACGGAATCGCATGACAACTGCAGAGCACTGTTTGGACAGGTTTAAGTGCAATCCTAAAAAGTTTCTGCAGTGTTTCATGATGAAGCATGGATCCATTGCTACATGCCAGAAATATAAGAACAGTAAAAACAGTGGACTACACCTAGCAAACCTGCTCCAAAGAAGGTGAAAACGGCTCTATCATCCTAAAAGGTCATGGCCACCTTTTTTTGGGATTTGTCAAGGCATCATCTTCACTGACATTTGGAGAAGGGAAAGGTAAGCACGGGGCAGTAATATGCTGATTTATTGGGCTGATTCGATGGTGAATTGACGAGAAAACTCTTTCACCATGACAAACGCACCAGCTCACTTGTCCGCAATCACCACAGAAAAACTGGTCAAATTACCATCCACCATAATCACCAGATTTGGCCCCATGCAATTTCTTTTTGTTTCGAAAAAATGGCTTGGCGGAAAGTGATTCACATCAAACGAGGAAGTCACCGCCGAAACAGAGACTGTGAACTTTTTCCGAGTTAGACAAATCATATTTTTGGATGGCTTTAAAAAGTTGTAATATCGCTGGACTAAGTGGTATCAACCTGAAAGTTATTAATGGGAAGATTTTAAATAACCTGGGATGATACGGTACTTGTAGCAAGTAACATTGAGGATCTACAATTTCTGCTGAACCAAGTAGTGAAGATGTGCAGGGCTTTTAAGTTATAACATAATACATACAACTAAAACAAAATATATGCTCGTTATATTGCTGGAACGAAATTGAAGAAGATATTGAAAATTGTGTACCTGGGTTGCTGCAATATAAAGGAAAGATTGCATTGAGCAAGCTCGTGCAACCTTTATCGACTTAAAAAGATGTCCTGTAGTCATGATCTCAACCTTATAGATTACAAATGTGTAATTATTATTATTTTATGGAATGAAAGCACAAACACTTTCCGAAGAAATGATAAGGTGACTTAAAGCATTTGAGATGTGGATCTACAGAAGAATGCTCAAAATATGCTGGCAGATACGAGTACGAATAAAAATGGCTCAGATGAATAAAGAAAATGTGTTTATAAAACAATATCTCAGACTGATCTGTGATGAGACATCCAGATAAATATGAGATCTAGCACCTCACAATACAGGGAAAGATTACTAAACGGGAAGTGGTTGTTTTTTGGTGGTTAGGCAATAGAGGCCACTGCTTTGTCATAACGGCTGTGGAGCAGTATTTTAAAGACCTTGACACAACTTGTATGTCTGTATTAATACATCATTAATTCAAGATCACATTTAAAAATAAAAATGTTTCAATTCATACTCTAATGAATTTTTCAGTCGATCCTAATGGAGTACTGTAACCCTTTACATGAGGAATCACAATCTCTATTATTCATTGAATTTGTTATTTTTCGTTACCTGTCATTTTAACTTTAAGGGGCAACTTTCATTTTTCCAGTTTGAATTTCGAGATATTTTTGCATTTTGCATACCCTTTCAAGATGAGACTAATAGTTAATTCTTTTACAATACATATCAAGTAAACATAAATGTGCGTTATTTTTTATGTAAATATTGCTAGAGTGAAAGGTATCAATAGAAAAGGACAAGTATACAATGGTTGGTTTTCTTAAATTTATATCAGAAAATAGCCATTTCTTCAACATTCATAATACATGTGTGTTGCCATTTAAAATTATCAAGCGAAAATGAAATAATTTGTTAAAGTTCTCACCTAAGAATTGTTATGTTTATACTATGAAGAATTATTATGTTTATGATAAAAACCATTGTTTGTGTCGATAAACATATGATTATAAAATATTACAATTTTGCCTCGATTAATAAGGAAAAAATTGATATAAATTCATACTGATAAATAATATTGATAACTTTTGAAGCAGCTGTATAATTAATAATATCATATTTCATAAGACTGGAAATATATTAATTAAAAAATGATTATTGTGTTTCTAATATTAAACTTAGTTTTAAATAGTAGTTGAAGCCTCAAAGCATGTGAGTAAATATAGTATATTATTTAAAAATGTATGTTTTTACTAAAACAAAGTATTTTAAAAATGTCAAAAATTCATCAAATGTACTGCAAATTGAATGATTTATAACTCTATTCATTTTGCTAATTTGGTTTCCTGCAAATTTGTCTCCGTAATCTTGGCTTCAAAATTATAAGAAAATATATTTTGTTTATGCATTAATTTAGCGTATTAACTCAATTTCGTAGCATGCGGAAAATGCATCTAATGGTCGCGGTCTTATAATATTTGTATCGATTTAATTATAGCAAATAATATTAAGTTTATTAGTTTTATATTAATGTAAAGGTCCAATCTAAGTAATAGTTGAAAAAAAAGTCTAATCTGTTGAATAACTTCTGATATAAATGAATAATAAAAACCCACATTTTTGTAAAAAATATGAAAATTTGAATTATTATTGCAAGTCGCACCTTAAATGTGGGCAATATTGTGTGAAGGATTTATTAGTTATTATTAGTATTAAATATTTTTTATCTATAAAGCAAATAAAATGAGCCCCCTCTTTATTTATTTTTTGTAAAGTAAAACTACAGGGAAATTATTGATTGTGAAAGAGGTTTTTTAATTATTCTGTAAATTGTCAAGAAAAAAATGGCATGTATTTATCAAGTGATTTTGGGTGCTTTAACCAAAAAAACCCTGTATTTAATAAAAGTATAGCAATAGGAATATTTGCTATAAAATGTCCCAATAGTTACCAAATTCAGACACATTCTAGAAGCAGATGGCTGAGATATGTGTTACCTCCCTGAGAATTTTCATATATATCATCGAAGCTATAAGGTGTAAACTGAAAATAAATGCATATATTAGAACAATCACTGCTTATACATGTCAAATCGTTAACAAAACATCACTCACAATACTCATGATATGAACGCATGTATATTACAGGACCCAAATCAGGAACAGAAGCGCCGTCCGGGGCGGCCGCGCGGCTCCAAGACAGTGAATCGGCGATCGGACGGACCGCGCACACCCTCCATCCACTCAGGAGACAAACCGCCCGGAATCACCGACATGAAACGCTTCCTCAAGGCAGCTGGCATCCAATACGACTACACCAAGTTGGTAGACGGTGCGTGCTCTTTGAGAGGTATTCTGTGTCCTGTTTATACTGTTTTTGCACACTTCTAATAACCTTATCCCGCAGGCTGTGCGTCTAACAAGGAGCGCGTGGGTAAGCTGCTGAGCCTGCTCCGCGACCGAGGACTGGAGGGAGAACCCACACTCGAGGCCTGTCGAGCACTGTATAGCGGGCCGGCCCCGCGTCGCCGAGGCCCCAAGCCGGGCACCAAGAGGGGTCCTCGCAAGTCCAAGATCTCCACCTCATCACCTGCGGGCTCTGACAATGAAAAAGGTAAATATTTAATTGTAGAATTAAGATCCTAACAATTACAAATTAAGCAGTACAGTAAAATCCCGTTTAGTCGATGTTGAAGGGACCGAAAATCATGAAAAAAGTTCAAATAACGACTTACGATAATGAAAATAAAAATATAAAAAATTTGATTTTTTTTACATACTAACTTTTTTCATTACAACTTGACCTAATTATATATACCTATTATCCACATTTTTTAAAATAACAAACAAGTTGTCAAAATATAAAGTAAACTATTCACATTATTTTTAAAAAAACCCGATTATAATGGGCTATCTTTTCGTGCCATTTTTAATAATGACATAATCGTCGAAATTGTCAACACCGTCATTTCTCTATTGTATGATTTGTGTATTGAAGTTAGCAACAAACATCTCCAGAGCTTTTAAAACTTTTTGCGGTGGTCGCGGCGGTATTTCGCACTCGGTTCTTTTTCTTTTTCACTCTCCGCTTCCGTACTCCTTTTCCCTCCGTGACATTTCTCAGCTTTCAACACTTAAGTTCTATCTATTATCATGTTTAATATTGTCAACAACATCATTAATGGGGTCGTGTATTCTTCTGTTAATTTTATTTTGTATAATATTTTTTATCAATCTTTTGTATTAATTCAATTTTTTAGCAACTGTTGGCGTCAAATTACGAGTTTAGCATTGAGGTCATTTTCGAGAATATAAAATTATCAATCAAAATCATAAAAATGTTTAATTTAAATTTAATGAAACACGGAAAAGTCTGAGGAACGCAAACCAGGCATTCGCAAATATCAAAATGTCTAACACGTAAATATTATAGAAATATAAATAATTGTCTTTACATATAAAACAATGGCAATAAAATAATTTAACAAGATACGAGAAAATCTGAAAATTGCCAACCACATTCTTCAAAATGCGTGGACACTAAACTTAAATAGAAAGAAATGACCATTAAAACGATAATAGTTAAATAATTTATAAAACACTGAAAAGTCTGAGGAACTCAACCGTGTACTAGCGTTTGTACAACAAAATATACAAACGATACATGAACAAAAATAATGATGTTAATAATACGGAACAGAAGATTGGCAAGCACTGACATTCGCAGCCAGCAACTGGAAGAATCACATTGGAATTGGAGGGCGCAAAGATAATATTTGCTATCTTTTTCTAATGTATAGAAAATGAGCGAGAGATAAAAAGCATGCGAACTAAGTTAAGCGGTAAGGAAGATAAAGATTTAAAAATAGAAGACGCACGTGACATATTTGTCATCATTTTTTAGCATACTGAAAATGAGTGAGAAAACAAACAATGCGAATTAACTTTATGCGTCGTGAATCGGTATAGGGGCGGATACAATCCATTGGATGGACTTTGACATTTGACAAACACATCGCGTAGGGCACATGTATTTTTCAGATTATGGACATTTGTGATAGGGTCTCTCTAAATATTCATCTGATAGGGTCCAAAAATAGCTTCGAATAACGATATTCGATTTATGAGTACAATTTAGTATGAAAACTTACCAGAGGGACCACATTCTGCTCTAAAACTTCGACTTGCTGCGAATTTCGAATAAACAGGATTTTACTGTAGTAAAATAATTAACCATGTAGATTTTGCGGACACACCAGATATTGTTATTCAAGGTGAAAAATTAAGCTGTAATGAAATAGCTGCTCAAGAATTCATCACTAAGTTTCAAACATTTATTGAAACTGAAAATCTTATGCCGGAGCAAATTTACAACGCCGATGAAACCGGATCTCCCGTCGAAAATTTTGACCTACGTGACTGAATTAAAAGCTCCTGGACATAAGCTTCTAAAGCAGCGACTAACGGTTCTTTGCTGTGGTAATGCCTTCGGATTTCATCTTCTGAAACCTTGTGTAATCGGCACGGCAAAAAAACCACAATCTTTCTCAGAAATATCAATGTCGAATTTATCTGTCGATTACTACAAGTCAGCATGGATAGACAGAGATATTTTCCAGTTGGTTCAAAACCAAATTTGTGCCATCAGTACTGTTCTATTATTAGACTCATCCAAATGTAGAAGTTTTAAAATCAGACGATGGAAATATTTACCGCCAAATGTGACAGCTTTAATACAACCGATGGATCGAGGTGACATCCAACAACTAAAGGCGATCTATCGCAGATACTTGCCACTTAAGTTAGCAATAGAAAATGAAACTAACTTATTGACATTTTGGAAAAAACTGACAGTATTGGATGCAATTTATGAAATGTCGGCGGCGTGGAAGTCTTTAAGAAGCATTACTCTAAAAAGGTCTTGGCGTAAAATTTTGCAATAAATTGATGGGTGCGAGGATGTTAATGAGCAGTCGGTACGTCATTGGCTTAACGCATATGACAATGATAAATTGAGTTCTGTCATAAATATTTTTATTTCTTAGGCGGGAAACTTATTACATATTTGGAAAACGTATTAAGCATAAAAAAAGACGTAATTTATATGGGACTTTTTCGGAACTGAAGAATGTAATCCTATTAGGCGGAAAAACATATTAAAGAGGAACTTATTAAGAGGGTTTCAGTGTATTTCGTAAAGACCCAGGTAGTTTATTTTTCAGTGTAGGAACAACAAATTCTAATTTCCTCGATCCATACTTATTGGTGATTTTAGAAAGAATAATTGTACTAGCGTGTGTAACAGCCCGTTTTAAAAACGTGTACAGTAAAAGCTCTTTCATATGAAATTGAAGGGGACCAAAATTTAAAAAAAAAAGGATTTTCGAATTAGAAAAGTAGAATTTTATAGAAAGTTTTCTAAATATTTATAAGTGTACTTCAAATATACATTTTCTCAAAACATTTTTAAATACATGTAAAAATAACATTCATTTGTTAACTTTTTGACTTTGGCTACATATTTGACAGGCATGTTATATTGAACCTTGAATTAAATCTGTGCAGTCAACCATCGGAGGCTTTAAATCGTTCTTTCTCCATGAGAATTGGACCAAAAGTTGGAAAAAATATTGGCCACACTGCATTTGAGAAAAAAATTCTAACAGCCTGGTTTCCAGCTCTTCGTGTTTTGAATTGGCAGTACCATATTTTTTTTGCAACCCTATCCCTTACTGTCCATATCTTTAATTAAATCTATTTTCTTAGAAATTGTTAATGTTTTATACGTATGTACTGCGAACTGGTGCTTCTTTAAATTTAAAATTACTAAAATTTAACACAAGGATGCAACAAAAATATGCAAAATGTTAGCCGTTTGGGCATATATTTACGGTTATACAGATGGTCAAAACCATGATTGGTCAATCCCCGTAGGGACTATGGGCCGGCCATGGCGGAGTCGGCTCAGATGTAAAAATACTCGCAATGTTCAGATTTATAATGACTACATGTAAAAAAAAATTGTCTTAAAATTATTTTATGTATGAATTATTGAGTTTTTCGAGGTATAGGTATATAAAAATTCATTTGAGGTGAATAAAATATGATAAAACTTTTGAATTATAACGAATTTCAAATTCAAAATAAAGTTGTTTGTATTAACAAGCTTTTATTGTAAAACTTTATTTTTAATATTAATAAAACTCAATATGAAATAGAACACAACACATACAGAGCTCAAATTTTCATGTAGTATATTTAGTATATTTTTTATGTTTTCCGTCGTCGTGTATGTGTGATAGAAATATGGTTAAGTATATTTATGTGCAGAGAGAAAATAGTTTATTGGAACATATTATATATTAATAATAAAAGAAATGAACAGATAAACTTTCCTAATTTACAAAATGGAAACATTATAAGTAATTAAAAGGCTAGGCAGCATCAACACACTGTTACGATGTGCATATTAGGTGTGGCATTACTCTCACTAATCAATTATAATCTAGCGTTATTGCGGGGTGCAGTTCCAGATGCAGAGGCGACTCCCGCAGCAGAGCGAGCCAGCGAGAAGAAGGAAGAGGAGGGCGGTGCTCGGAGGGTGACGCGGGGGCAGACCTCTGGGAAGCCCCGCCAGCGCATCGTGATCTCCTCGGACGAGGAAGACTCGCACACGCCGCTGAGCAAGCTGCGCACCGTACGCTAGGCTGCGCGTGGCCGCCAGTAGAGGCCTTACCTTACCCCCGTGTGATAAGACACTTCCTGTTTGATGTTTTCATTTCCTTCATTTGTAGTTATCGGAATTGTGCCCCTCGCACTGGCAAATATTCTTCCTACGTTTAGATGTACTTTGGAAAAATGTGTAAATTTAAAAGTGTAAAAAATGTCATTGTTTTAGGTGACTCGGAGATGTTCCAACGTCTATCCATATAATGCAGCTATTTTTGTGAGCATCGCATCCATTTAACTGTTTGGAGTTAAGTTAAGTGTAAAGTAGGATATGTTTGGATTCGCGTTCCTATTGAAAAATTATATAATTTGTGTGTTGTACGGGAGAAACCTTCCCCGGTAGATTAATTTATATTGCGGCTATTGCCGTCCCCTCTCACTCGCTCCTCTAACGGGGCTTTATCATTATTTTTACAGTTTGATAATAAATTAGCAATCTCTCGAATTCTATTTGTATAGCGAAGAAAGGATATTTGATGAGCTTAAATCAATTATGTCGGTTGCCAATCAAATTACTCAATTAAGTTTATACTACTTTTTGAACATCACATATTTTTGTATCGTTGTATAGTTCATATTTACTCTGTAGCTATCCTCGTTCCAACTTTATTATCAGATGTGATCATTTTTAGGATGAATTATTAAACATTTTCATCCATCACTAAACATGGCACGAGGGAAGATTGCGGGTTGCGCACACTCTGGTCGATGCCTGTTTCTGTTGTGTTCCGAATTGTCGATAATAATTACGGGAGGGAAAATACTTTTAAGATAGGGGTGTAAATACAAGTACTGAAAAGATGGCCTTTACAAAATATTGCTACAAGTGTCTACGCTAACGCTGTGTGTTTCTATGTTTAGTAGTTTAGTATTCGCGGACGTTAAAACATATTGTGATGATCTTGAACAATAACCGTTTTGTAAACCCTCATCCGTTATATCTGCAGGCAGCTTCGGTCGGGCGTCACGGCTGACCGAAGACTCTTAGTCAATAGTCATTTAGGTTTTTTTAAATTAATTTGTTTAGTCCGTGATCTGGAATAGCTTTGGCATTGTTATCTTTTATAGCATTTATTATGTACTAAACTTTCCTTTCGTCCATTTTGTTCTACTCTCGGCAATAGTGGACGCTTCCGCCATCTGATTCCGTTCTAATTTGAAATTTGATGTGAAAACCTAAATTAGATGTAAGAGGCCAATTTTGGGTTTTAACCACATTGAGCAGACACGCATCAGCATGTTTGTGTAAAATTAGAATGTGATCCCATCACGACGAGTGTTCCGCCGACTGGCGAGGGGCGGCTTCCCCCGTTCAATAGTTAAGTGTTAGGCGAAGCGCACTGGGACTCGCCGGACATATATTCTTAAAGAAACGAAACACCATGTAAATTGTATTAGACGCTAAGGAGAAAAAGATTTTAATATAGTTTTATGATGATGAGAGAAGAAATGAGATAACCCGAAGTTGAGACATAATATTTTATTTTAAGGAGTGTTTGATATTCTGTTTGTATTCATATCAGAAACATTTACATTATCAAGTACCTAGCGTAGTGATACACCTATATAATGTATCGTCAGAGAGTTATTTATAGATTATATATTTTCTATATTCCCTTTCTTCATGTTTTACACCGTTAGTTGAAGATCGCACCGGCCTTAGCCAGTAGTGGCCGTGTGTTACTAGACAACGTGCTTTGTATCTGGAATGACGACCCGCATGGAGCGTGGTGACCCTTAGAGTTAAGTTCGTATCAGGCAGGAGGCCCGAATCGCGAGCGGGTGGAACCCCATGTTTCCAGAACACCCCGATGAGAATTATTAAACCTTTATTTATACAGTAGGTGAAATTGCCATAAAATATTTGTGACTAGAAATTAAAGAGAAGTAACTTTATTAAGAGTAGTAATATTTTAGTATCCACATGTGTATAGACAGTCATCGCTTAGTGTATTTGTGATTCGGATTCTATCAAGACAAAATTAAAACTATGTTTTTGTATGCTGATCGAAAATTATCTTTAAGTAAAGTTTCATTTATAAAAATATTGCATTGTATTATAACTATTGTAATTTTACACATAATATGATTTGTTATTTTTCCTTTCCTCCGAACTCAGAGGTGGCGCCTCAGTCGGGGCAGGGCAGTCCCTTTCCCATGGTCCATTTTTGACCGCCAACACTAGCGTGTAAACATGCATTGGGGAGTCTATTGCACCAATATCATTGTGAATTTTTGTCCTACGCCAACATCTCTTGATATTTGTCTTGGATTATCAGACAAAATAAGAAGTCCTCAGATGCAGAATATGTGTGCTCTAACATCTGACTACTTGTGGAGTTCTGCATGAAATTACTGTTGTATTGTGTATTATATAGTAACTACTAAAAAATCATATTACGCATCTTCATACACTAAAACCTTGTTAATTCAAACCCCCTTTTATTCGATATAATATGAAATTTTCAAACACTTCATACTTAATCAACCCCTTTAATACGAAAACCCCTCGCATCATAAATCATTACATTTTTAGTAATTCAAAGTAAAAATCGAGTGAAGATTGAAGAAGCCTTCCATAAATTCAAAAATAACTACACATTTTCGATAACGGTCAGCTAATGAGAAATTAGAAAAAAAAAAAATTTCCCTCGCAATGTGCGATGATGCCCAAAAAGTGAATGAGTGAGAAGTGTCATCGTGGTTGGAAAATAATAGAGAAGTCCTAGAAAGGATGTCTACAACATGGATGAAACGTATATATTTTACAATATGCTGCCGGACCGCACATTGGCATTAAAAGAAGAAAAATGCCACAGCGGAATGAGGAGTGAAGAATGCCTTACTGCTCTGTTGTGTGCTAATTGGACAGTTCGGATATAGTAAAATTAATGGTAATCAGAAAATACGCAAAGGCATCAATTTAGATAACTTCCCTGTTATATATATGAGGTACATATAACAAAAGAGCATGGATGATGCGGGAAATTTTCAAAAAGTGCCTTCTCCGGTTGCAACGACATGTGCCATCCCAAAATAGGACAATTTTATTATTATTAGACAATTGCTCTGCTCATATTGTGTCTGAAATGAACATACCCAATGTGGTATTGTTATTCCTGCCACCAAACTCAACTTGTGTTCTTTAGCCTATTGATCAGGGGATTATTTAAAACCTTTAAGTTCACTATCAAAAATAATAATAATTATTGTGTTTAATCCAACGAACAACGGATGTTCCGGTGAAAACATATGAAAAATGACTATTTTAGATGCATGTCGGGCTCTGTTTTCAGTTTGGCAAATGATAAGTTCACAAACCATAGCCAAAAGTGGTTTAATATCTCAGTTAACGACAGAAGAAATTGTGGGCAAGAAAATGTCGATCGCCAGTATTGCGGAATTTTCGATGGGCAATGAAATATTGGGACCTGTAAATTTTGAAGATTTTGTTTAATAACCCAATGATCCCAATGAAACGGAATCTACGATCGTCAGAAGTGACGAATCCGAAGAAGAAACTGCTGCAGCAAAGACTTCTAGGGAAAATATATTTAATGCATTGGATGTTCTGCAATGAAATTTTTCGAGTGATCTCGACACCGGCCCAAGTATGCGCCCATTTTGATACGGTGGTAAAATTTGTATTGTGGAATATTTAATGATTGTTTAATTTTCTAAGAACATTTTAAGGTAAGATCTTTACTTATTACGAGAAATAGATTCAATATTCACACTAATTAGTTTCAGTAGCTACATATAATAAATTACATTGAGATTTTGTATTAGTATAATAAATATATTGCGTTTTCGAGTTTTAAATTTAAATTAGAAATATGTCAAAATATATATGCTTTTCACGAAATTACGGGCTTTTTTTCATGACTTGCGATTTTTACGTGATCACATCGCGAAATTTGTAAAAAAAATTGGGTCCCTTGAATTTCTTATTAACAGGGTTCCGCGTAATACAAATTTTTTTGGTCCCTTGAACTTCGAATTAACGCGGTTCTACTATATAATAAATGTAAATCACACCCACAGAAAAGTATTTTTGCTAGAAATTTAATTACATTTGTACTTATAATTTTTCACTGAATTTTTTATATTTGAGTTTATTAATACGGTTTGCTGATGCCGTAAATATTACACAAAAACATCAGACATTGATTATATCCAAATATTTTTTAAAACAAAAATTTATTAAGTGATAAAAAAATCTGTTAAAATGATATGTTTTTTAATAAATAATCGAGGTTAAACTGTACTGTATTTAAAAATCACTCACAAAAACACTGTAACTGCTTTCCTGATTTGTATTTGTACTTATGATTGTTTTTTTAAATTGGCGTTTCACCCCTATGGAGTGTTCTTGCCATTACCGAGTAATTTTATTTAATGTGAAGTTTCTTTTGGATACATTTAATTTTTTACAGGTTTATTTCATTGGCGTTTAGGAACCTCATTAATATTTTTAAAATAGTTTGATTGTTGGATGATAACAAAGTTGGGATGTTGATGGGGAATGGAATTTTGTTGTTAGAAAGATCTTGGATTAAATTTGGATACTGGTCATTGATAGGGCATCCTAAAAAAATATGATTTAAATTTTCCTCTTCTAGTTGATATTCACACATAGGAAAGTCCCGAATGCGGATTTTAAACAAGTGAGAATTGATACAACAATGGCCGATCCTCATACGGCAGATCGAGGAAGTTTCCAATTTATTTAATTTCATTTTGGAAAACCAGAGCCTAGTAGAAATCTCTGGCTGAGTTTACAAGTCTCCCATTGATCTCTCCAAATGCAGATCATTTTCTCTTGGAGAATAGGAAGTATATCAGATATTGTCACATGATTATGTAAAGGGACGCCAGAAGTAGAGGCTTCCTTTGCTTAGGCATCGGCTTTTTCATTTCCCGGAATTCCACAATGACTGGGAATCCAAGCTAAAGCAATATCCATGTCTTTTTGTTTCATACTAAGCATTAATTCTCGTATTTGGATATACTGCTCGTCTTCGGCGTATGAAAAGGGACACGATTTTAATTTTTGTAGGACGCTAAGAGAATCTGACAGGATCAGGCTTTTATTGCAAATGGGTAGATTTTTCATAATATATTTTAATGTCTCGAGGATTGCAATGGCCTCAGCATTGAGGTTTCTTTTGGTAATCGATATTTCTGTGCCAGGTTTTCTGAATCACAGAATGTTGCTGCCCTGGTGTGACTAGTTAAATCTATTTTGGAGCCATCCGTAAAGAAAAGTTTCCAGCCCAGCCACTTTGATCTGATAATATTGATGAAGTCTCTTTTGGCGTGGGGGTTATTCTGGATTCCGAATGATAGTAGTATTTTGGGGGTGAATATATGGGTTTGGAAATGAGTGGCATATAGGGGAAGAAGGGTTTGTCTTAAAATTCTGTCAGAATACGTCTGAAAAGTCTTGAAACTATTGGTCAACAGTGGGGGACTTTTATTTTTCCAATATGAACTAATTCTAAGTTGTTCTGTAAGAGTTAATTTTTGGTATTAGAGGATGATCTTTTTGACGCATACATTTGAAAAGAAATTTATTCAATTGAAGTGGAGGATCTACTGTTTCTACCTGTAGAGCATTAATTGGGGAAGACCGTATTGCTCCAATTATTACCCTACGACTTTGCGACTGGATACGATCTAGCTTTTGTAAATTTTTTATTGAAGTTGGTTCCATAATGAAAGATGCATAATCTAGATGACTACGAACATATGCGTGATAAAATAATTTTTGGATGTATAGATGGCAGCCCCACCACACGCGAGATACTGCTCTCATAGTATTGAGACTTGCTTGACATCTATTAACAATTTGGTTTATATGGGCGTTCCAGGTAAGTTTGGAGTCTAAAATAACTCCCAAGAATCTAATTTGGGATTTAACAGGGAGGGTTTGATCAAGGCAAGTTATATGTACAGTGGGGACTTTTAGTTTTCTGGTAAAGATGATTACACTGCTTTTTGTCACAGACAATTCCAATCCATGTCCCATAAGCCAATCAACCAGATCGTTCACGCTATCTTTGAGAATTTTTTCTAACTGATTTAAAACTGGACCCGAAACGTAGATAAAAAAGTCATCAGCGTACTGCAGGATTTGAGAAAGAGGATGAATAAGGCAAGATATGTCGAGAGTGTATATGTTAAATAGAATAGGAGATAACACAGACCCTTGTGGTAGGCCTCTGGTGACAGTTCTGAATACAGGAGATGATCCTTTCACTTCTACCACTATTAACCTTTGGGAAAAGAGATTAACGATAAAACAAGTTAATTTAGGGGGAATTCTTATACCTAGGAGTTTTTGTTCCAGGATACTGATGTTGACGTTATCATATGCTCCACTGATATCGATGCACGTTCCAATGAGATATTCCCCTCTGGAATGAGCGATCTGGATATCTGTAGTCAATATTGATATGCTCTCAATTGTGTTTTTCTTCTTTCTGAACCCGAATTGTGTGTTTGGGAGGATTTTTTTGTTTTCTACATGCCAGTCAAGTCTTCTTTTTATCATGTGTTCAGTAATTTTAAGTAAAGTAGATGATAAGGCAAGAGAATGCTGACAATTCTCGGGGCTGAGTCTGTTATTTGATTTAAAACTGATTTTAACTCATCCATGGAGAAATGTGAATCTATCCAGGTAGTCTCACTAAACAGATATTTGTGGGATGTTTCATTAAAGTTGGGCACATATGGTGGTGCCAATTTGTTCATAAATTCGTTGGTTTGTGAATTTCTGATTTTGTGGTAAGGTGATTTGGGGTCTGAGAGAAACTCAAATGTAAATGGGATAATGATTGCTACCATGAGGGTCATCTACCGTCGTCCAGACTAAGCTGGGCACCAATGATGCATTACACAGTGAAAATCTACCGCACTGGGACGGCGGTTTGGGATGTAGAGACGAGTAAGGGATCCGTCATTCAGAATACAGAGACTGAATTCATCAAGCAAATCAACAATATCTCTGCCAGATCTATCGTTGGAGTCAGAACCCCAAATACTATGGTGGGAGTTGAAATCGCCCAAAATGAGTAATGGATTTTGGAGGCGAGAAAACATTGTTCGAAGTAATGATTTTGAGGGACGATTAGATGGAGAAATGTACAAGGAAAAGATTGTGATACCATCAACCCTAGCGGCAACCACTTCGAATGGGCAACCGGAGGGTTTAACGTTCACTGGTGTAAAGGGAATGGAATTTTTGATGAGAAGGGCGGAACCGCCTTTGCCATCTCGGAGGCAGTGGTAACCCCGGACCCTAAAATGGGAACCTGGACTCAGTCATGTCTCCGAAATTGCCGCCACTGATATTTGATTGGAATTTAACTTTAGAAGAGCGACAATATCGTGGCTATTTGATTTGATACTACGGCTATTCCACTAAAGAATTCTCTCCACAGATGGAGCCATTAGGAAGAAGGGAGTACAATGATGAAATAAGAGTAGCAGCGTTGGACGGTAAGGATTTATTATTTGAAATAATGGATATGAGGAGTATAACAAGGGTTTGGATGAAAGAAGAGTTGTCAGAGAGTAATGATTTTGAAAAATTATTTAATGGTGGGTTAGAGGAACTCGAGGGAGTAGGTACATGAGTGGAGTTTAAGCAATGGCCATTAGGGGCTCCTGATGGATTATTTCCATTAGGATAGATCTGATGAGAGTTGTGAAGTTGCTGGTCATAGCCAGGTAAAATGAAGGGCTTGGATTTTGGTGTTTTATACACAAATTTTTTGTAGGATGATACTGCGGGAGCTAAGTTGGCTGAAACTGGGGTGATGCTAGCTGGTTGTGCGGGAGTCTCTGCAAAAGTTTTCTTGGAGTGGGCAAACATTTTCGATGCTTGAAAATATGACGTATTATTAGCTGCCATGTATCGCTTAATGTTTTTTTGCCTTGTTAATTCTGGGCACGTGAGACTAATTGCTGTATGATTGCCAGTGCAATTCAAACAGGTAGGAGGTTCGGAAGAGTTTGGGCATTGGTCGGCAGGGTGGTTGTTACCGCATTTGAAGCAACAAAGAGGGGATCTGCAAGTTGGTTTGGAGTGTCCAAACCGACAACAATTAAAACACTGCATTGTCGGGAAAGCATAAAGCTCTACCGGCAACGAATTGTAAAAGGGATACACATGTGACAGGAGGGTTTGTCCTTCGAAAGTGAGCACAACTGTTTGAGAGGGTTTCCAGGTAACGGTTCCTGTGGAAGTGTCTTTGTAATTCAAACGTTTAGCCTTTATCACTTTACCTATATTTTGGGAAGTAGAGATAGATAGAATGATGTCGTCTTCAGAGAGGTTAGTGGAGATACCACGCACGAGGCCCATGCGGGTAGAATTGTAGGTCGGAATGAAAGCTTTAAATTTGTTATTTTGGGTGTTTTCAGAAGATTTAACAAAATTATTAGTAAGTACTGCAGATTTAAATTCCACAGAAATTTTATATCTGCCTTCTGCTTTTATACCGCCTGGGCAGATACCAGGAGTGTTCTGCTGGGAAACATATTTTCCAAAATCAATTGGATGTATAGGTCCTTGCTCGGTTTTTTGGACACAAACAAGGAAAGAAGAGACAGCCGAATTTCGGTATAATAGTTGGGGACGGGTTATATTAACAGGAGAAGCAGACGGTAGATTAGAGGTCATGGTTGGGATTAGAGTGGGAGAGATAGGAGGAGATGAGATGATGCTGGTTATCTTAAGATTATTCTTTGTTTTTTCCGACTTCTTTTCAATTTTTAAAAAAGTGGAATCATCTGAAGATTCTGCATCTTCTGAGGTGGGTATTGAGGGACAAGAAAGATATGATGGAGGAGCAAGAGGGTCTGGAGGATCCGGAGGTCTTAATTCCTCCACTGAAAATTAAATTAAATTAAAAAAGATTTCTGACAAATGTCAAAATAAAAATGTACCAATAAATAGATTCTACTGAAAAAAAAACGCAAATGCCTAAACTGTAAGAAATATACTAAAGATGAATAATTTAAATTATAAAAACAAGTGAGCTAAGAATATTAAAGTAAAAAAGTTTGTAAATATCAGATTTTTTTGTAAATATCCAATTAATCCAAGGGAGCCTGCATAAACACAACAGTTATTGTCGTAAAAAAAAACTACTTATGATTGTATTAGAAAACACTTTAAGGTACCAAACAAATACACCCATACCTCGCTATAAAGGCTTTATTAAATTATAGCTCAGCTTAGATTTGCGGCCCAAAAATTTTTGATATAAGGCCAAAAAAATACACTTACAGCACTTGTCATTTCGAACAAGAAATAAACATTCTACTTTAAACTGATCCTGACCAAGAACGCAACATTAAAATTGTTAATGTTGCACTAATTTTTTCAACCAAATTGAATAATTTTTAATATAATATTTATTCATCCACTATGGTCCCTCATGACTGACAATCGTGATCTCCGTGAACTGCCGCCCTCTTGACTAGCCCTGTCACCAATATAGAATGCACCAGACTGTACAAGCCTGACCTTCACTGTCTTGGAAATACAGCTGTCGTTCCATATTTTGTAAAATCTGGACATAGAACCTATGTGTCATTTAATTTCTGATTCACAGATACCGTTGTCAGTAATTATGGACCCAATACATAGTACATTTTTTATTAATACATATCTAAAAAATAAGTTATATAACTGCTAAAAAAATGCATTTTCAACTAAAAACTTAGCAATTTTCTATATATTTAATTGGAACAGATCCTATGGAATTGTGTGAATTTGTATTAAAATAAATTATTTATATGGCATTTCGCTTTACAGCCAACTTTCCCGGAATGTGTGTAGGCCGTAAAGCGAGATATTGGTGTACAAATAAAGTATCCTTATTTTTTTTCTTTTTAGAAAATAATTCATTGTACATCTTGATAAATATTCATGCGTGAAATAGGCTAAAAGGTAATAAGAAGTAAGAATAGTATGTGCTGTATCAAAATCCTGATTTAATCAGTGTGGTTATTCGCATGGAACACACTGTGACAGCAGACCCTGGTAAAGATAGAGCGGCAATGCGGAAAGAAATCTTGCGCTGTCTATGAGTGGAGTGGGATGGCCCAGGACAGGCTATACAGCGGGCGAAAGCTCTCAATGGGCTGTGAAGCCGTGGAGCAGTAATAGTATGTACACTACTGGCCATTAGTTTGCGCACTTACAAAAAATGTTTCAAATTTAAGAAAATAAAACTAAAATATATTATCTGTACATTTATTTATTAAAGGTATAACAAATAATTATCAGTTAATCAGTTTTTTTATATAAGACAGGTTTGTCGGATTCTTCCATCCAATTCATCTCACAGGAGTCCTTATTGGGTTTAAATCAAGGGTCTGAGATTTAATATACATTTCTTCCAAATTTTTTCATAACCCTCTTTGTTGAGAGATCATTAAATCTTGACATTATTCCCAATACATGATCCACCAAAATACCCCCATATCGTAACAGAGCCCCAATTTTTTTCTTATCGTACTCTGTTTTTTCGAAAGGGATTATCTTGACTGAAAACTACATGCAATGGCACCTTTTACTAATTCTACAGACTAAACATTGTTTTTTCATGGAACATTTTCAATTCATAGTTCATACAGTAACTATCAATTATCTGTCAAGCGAGCGAGTTTGCATTTTTTGGATTGATATCAGCAATAATATTGAGATATTTTTCTTTGCAGTTATATGAGTTTCAGTTACGATAATTTATAAAGCTAGTTATTAAAATACCTTAGCTAACTATTAACTTACCATCACGCAGGGATAGGCAGAGAGGATAGAGTGCCACACTCTTCTGTCCTGACACACAATTTTCGCCTCATCCACATTCAAACATCTTCTCATGCAAGCTCGTCGATTATTGAGGCTTCTAACGGGATCATCTTCCAGAGTCTAGTTTATCTGGTCTTCCTCAGACATCCTCTATTTCTAGTGCCAACAACTCTTGCATCATATATCTTGCTTACTGTTCTCTCATTCATCCGCTCCATATGACCAAAGCACCTAAGCAATCCTATTCACTATGATAAGATCAGCTTTACATTCTCTCCTTTCCGTTTCTTTCCAAATACTTCACAAAAACACAAACTCGTCTACTTGTTCCAAACATTCATTACCCTCAAGTATTTTGCACATTGTCTTACTTTCCTCCTTCACGAATACAATCATATTCGACTTCATAATGAGGTCACTCTTCTTGCATATGTCGTCCATCCTACTCTCAAGACTCTGTAATTCTTGTTCACTATTCGCCATTAATACTGTATCATGACATACAATAAACAGCATACAATCAATTTACCCATTTTTGCTCCTAAATTCGTACATTCCAGCTCTTTCACACAATTATCCATATTCAAGTTGAACAGCCATGAAGACATTACCCAACCCTGCTTGAGACACTACCTTAATGAAACATTTTAAATATTGACCAAAGAAGAAATCATAGATAATAAGTGAAATTGAAAGCAGAGAACTTAAAAGTACTTGCCTTTTTTTAAGTAATAAATTTATAATTATTTCCTAATTTAAATTGATAGAATTGCTCTCAATTTTTTTAATTATTTTTTGATATCTACTCAGCATCATCGGTAACAGCACAACCTAAGTTTATGCCTACTGCACGCCGCAGGCAAATATAATGAATTAGGATGACAACTATTTATTAAAAGTATATAGTTATGCACCCTCAAATAAGAAAGATGTTGAATTATGGGGTGGCTATCCACTTTTACATAAAACAAGATCAAGATCTATAATAATACAATGAGTAAATTAGAATTTGGGAACAAGAAAGATGTCGAATACTTAATTATTTTGAAGACCTTTAAGCCATTTTAGAACCTCTTTTGTACATACTTATATTTGTTGCTAATTTAGTTGACTTTGGCAGTCAGTTATACAGTCTAGGAACAATGTATGACGCATGTCTCTGTCCTGTTCCTAATTTTGACATTTTAAAAATAACATGTTCATTAGTTTTGTTCTGAGTCTGATAATTGTGATATATTTTTAAAAAACAATTTTTATATATAAGGAAGATAAATTAAAAACAGTAAAATCTTTAAAAACTAGTTCG
This sequence comes from Eubasilissa splendida, assembly GCA_031772225.1. Classification (NCBI taxonomy): domain Eukaryota; kingdom Metazoa; phylum Arthropoda; class Insecta; order Trichoptera; family Phryganeidae; genus Eubasilissa; species Eubasilissa splendida. The sequence continues at coordinate 163,487 of CM062868.1, forward strand.
GTTGGCTAATCTCTAGTATTTTTAAAATTATTTTTATTATTATCTTTTGAGATGTATGGGACAAGTTCCTCCCCAATCTAGTATTTCGTATGGTATTATTGATTCAACCAATGTATGGTACATCATTTTAAAAGTTTGCAAAGTACAATATTGTCTAAGGATATAGAAGTAAAATAAAAATGTACATAATTTATTATTTAAGAGGGTTGTGTGTTCTTTGAAGTTTAAATTATTATTTATAACTAATCTAATTAATAACTAAATATGTATTTGTATTTGGTTGTTCTTTGTATATTGATTTTACAGTTACATTGATAAATAGAGTTTGTTACCAAATCACAGGAATGTAAGATAAGCTTATATTCGTCAATCGGTTGCCCTACTTTTGTTGCAGAGAAGTATATATTTATATATTAGTTTTATCGGCATTTAGAGTTAGCAGATTACAATGGAGTCATTTTTTAATTGATCGAATTCCTAATATCGCTTCTTTAAAAACTTGTTCTCTGTTGATTTGGACAACTATCGTCCGCGAACCCAATTATCTTCCCTGGAAAACTATTTATCTTATGATGTTATTTATATAGATAGAGAATAATAAAAGAGTCCTAAAACTTGTGGTACTCCGCAGTTAACCACTTATGCCGTATACACATCTCTAATACTTACTGGAAATACTACTCTAATGCTTACTGGAGATCAAAAAATATAGCTAGACATTTTTTGTGAATATCTAAATCATCGCTAATATTTTTGGTTAATTTGTAGATTATGTCAGAAGTACTCCTTTATTTCAAAATTCAAAATGGTTTATCAAAACTGAGTTTATTAAAAAAGCTTACTAATCATTTTTATATACATTTTTCGAATATTTTAGCGAAATTAGATAGCAGAAAAATCGGTCTATAATTTGTGAGATTATCAGAATTTCTACTTTTAAAAATAAACTATTATTGCTTCATTAAAAATATTAGGAAAAATTCCTGTGTTTAATGATAAATTAAAAATGTATTTCAATGGTTTAATTAAATTGTTCTGATATCTTTTTATTATTAACAATGGGTTAAATCTCTTCCAGGAGATGTAATTATTTTTAAACTTTGGATCAATATTTTAGTTTCATATTCGTTTATCGGGGTTAGGTAGATAGATTTATTTACTTTTACTAAGTTTTGTGAATCGGTTTTAATTTACATTTACAATCCAATGATATCTTTTTACCCAAATTTTCACCTACTGAGATGAAATAATGGTTGAACTCATTACTGATTTCTTTATCATTATTTGTAATATTTCCTTCTTTGGTCTATGCTATACTGTTAGTTAATTACTTTTTTTTCTTTCCAGATAAACTTTCATTTATGGTAGTCCATTTTTTTTTAAATCGCCATTTGCATTATGAATTTTGTTATTCTGATTAAATATGGTAACTTATTTCTGTACATTCTATTTATTAAGTCAATATTGAATGGTTATTTTATTGATTATTTAAACATTTTATCCCGAACACTCATACTTTTAATTAATCCAACGGTTATCCATTTTTTGTAATCATTAATAGTTGAAGAGCTTTGTATGCGTTCTTTGATCGATTCTATAAAATAATTTGCAGCATTATTAGCATTAAGGGCAAGCTTTCATTTTTCCAGTTTAAAATTCAACACGAATTTTCATATGCTTTCAAGATGAGGCTAATAGTTAAATTCTTATAAGTATTAGAGAAATAATTAATGACGTTATTTGTTACATAAATTATGCGAAAGGAAAGTTTGAATAGAAAGAGACGATAATAAAATTGTTGATTTTCTCGCATTCGATACAAGTGTCTAAAATAACTTGTGTCTAGAGGCTTATCCAAGTTTTTCATATTAATATTATGGAATGAGTGTTGTCATTTGAATTAATCCACTGAAAATTAAATAATTTATTGGAATACCTAATTCATATATATGAATATGTTTTGAAATCAAAGTACCTACATATATTTAGATGATTGCTTAAATCAATTTTAAAAAAATCAAAATTTATGACAGCTTCATAAATTTTTTAAATTATTTTGTTTAATATTATTGATTTAAAACACCACATTGTCATTTTGATGTGTTTCATAATTACATACTATTTATGAAACAGGCAACAGTGTTATATACAAACAAAATATTTAATTGCGACTCATATAAAAATAACGCACATAAAATGTTTACTTTGTTCAAGAAAACATTGTTTTCCCTAAAAATCAGTAAAAAAACATCTAATTATGAAATTTGCTAAGAATGTTGTGAATAAGTTAATATCCATAAAAACATATATTTTCAGCATTTTTTAACGAAACATACAACTGCACGGATTGAACGTCTGTCATGCTGCTCTCAATCAGTGGAATGATGTGAAAAAACTTTAGCAATTAATAAGATCAATATAAATATATTTAGTAAGAAATTATTGCATTTGATTTTAAATAGTAGCTGAAACATCCGCTTGAGAAAAAAATATGCCCAGAAATACTAATTAAATTATAATATTTTTGTTAACAAGAAGACTTTCAAATAATGGAACGATTAAATGTATTAATATCAAAAAGGTAACATATAGGTTCAAAAATTTATCGCTAAAAATATCGTCGCTGTAGCATAGTTGGATAATGCACCTCCTCGGTTTGGAAAGAGATCCAGGTTCGAATCCCGGTGGTGCAACAACAATATTTTTCGATAAAATTGATTTTATATGTATATATTTCTAATTAATATATTTAATTCATATTTAAATGGTTCTTTAAATATTATAAATTAAATGAAAGATTTTCGGTGGTACATTGCTAATACTAGTAAAATATGCTTTGAGGCCTTCAATATGCCTCATGGCATCGTCCTTTGTAGGAATTGGGTTTATAGAATGAGCAGACACTTCTTCTTTGTAGGAAGGTTCTACTTCTGTCAAGTTTTTGTTTAAAGAGTCAATGTCTAAGTATATCTGAAAGGGTTATTCATAAATTCTTTCCCAACCATCAATGTTGTCTATATCTTCTATGCAATTTTCTTGCTGATTCCAGCTTGTAAAATATAATAAAACAACGAAACGTACAAATTATGTAGGTATGAGAAAGTGAAAAATGTGTATATATGACAAGCAAATGACCAACACGCTCTTGGCTATATGGCGAATAGCGAACTGGCTGAACGAATTTCAATCAATTTTAGATGTAAATTGGAAGAAAGACAAACGTAAAATAGGGTTTGTAATGTATTAAACTGACACGGGACTGCAGAAATAACACTCAAATGAAGGGAAAACGTGAATTCCAGGCATGCAAAATTGGGGTTCCACTATACAGTAAAACCGCGATATAACGAAACCCGATATAGCGAAAAATGACGTATATCGAAAAAAAAATTGAAATTTAGTCCCTAAAACCAATTTTTCATACAAAATTGCATTTATATAACGAAATCCCGTTAATATTTATAACAAAATCATTTTTGTCCCGTACGAAAAAATGCCAATACATTTACGTAAATTTATAACGAAATAAAAAAATATTAAAGGTTGACAATATTATTTCGCACTTACAAAGCCGCGCCGCTGCATCTGCCGTATGCGAACGGTTTATGGCCTTTTCGGCGGTTCGCGGCGGTCTGCCGACAAGGTAGTAAAACAATTCAAACTTCTTCTTGGGTTCATAGTAGGCCCATAAAACCATTTGACATAATTCTTGCGGCGTTCACTTGGACACGTTTTACGTACGCATACGCCTCTAATATGTATTGCAATCCCAGACCCAAACAGCTGTAAAATCTTATCTATGTGTAAAATACAAAAATTAACAGGAACCCCCCGAATGTTGCAGTATGTACTTATTGGGAATGTCAGTCTCAGTGTAACGTCTGTAGAGTTAAGTTTGTTCCGCTTTTAACGCAATTATTGCATGACCGAACTGAATATTTACATAAATTCATTTTCGTGTGAACTCGTCAATAATATAAATAATTCGTTAAAATATTTTATGGACTATTTTTGTACGGCATTTTGTGTTTCTATTAACTATTGTTTTCGTGTGTTTACTGAAATCTGCGTATACATACTAGTGTAGCGTAATTTATTATTTAAAGTACATTTCCTAATATTTTGTGAATCCTTAAAATGGCTTCAGTACGTGATAATTCCCGCAAAACTTTAACCATCGCACAAATAATGTTAACGATTATATTTTGAAGTGGTTGCCGCCGTTACCGGTAAGTACCTTCGTAATTTATATACGACTCATTTCATAAAAATGCCGCGATTCAACTGTCAAATTTTTATTTTTGAATTATTTTTTATGTTTCATGCCCAAAACTATGTTTGAAGCGGCTCTACATTTAAACACAATTAAAATATTGTTTTGTGTTTGCAATATTCTCGAATTTACAAAAATATCTTCCAATTGGTGTTGAATAGGTTCTGTTCTTAATTTAATTCCTTTGATTATCCATTTGCTTATCTGTTTTAATAACAAAACTACTAAAAATATGTAGGTATTCAGTTCCCTATGGCCTTCTTCCTCCTTTGTTTACAGAATTTGCGCTCTTTTTTGAAGCCGCGCAACATTTTTTTGCGACGGCGCGTAACATATAGTAGGATTTTTTAAATTTATTTCGTTATATGTGGGAATTCGTTATTACGAATTTTTATTTTTTGGTCCCTTGGATTTCGTTATATCGCGGTTTTACTGTATATGGTTTCAGATGAATATGTATTAGGATACTACAAAAAATGTACATGGGTAAATACTTATGGCTGGTAGTATTGAGAATGAAATGAGAATTGGATTTAGAATGAAAGTGATTCTGCCTCAAACGTAAATCTATTTGGTGTAGTAAACCTACTTCTTTTCGTTACTTTTTTGCTCAGCAATTATTATACAGCCACACAGTCATTTTCAGTTGAGTAGATTTTTGAGGGCATCATCATCTAGAGCTGCTATAATCCATAAGCAGGTTTCCCGAGCGATCCTTGATGCGGACTCTCCCGCTGGCATATCGAGTCTCCACCACTCCATCGGAGTACACTACCTTCACTGTACCGTCTGGAAACTCTCGTCGCTGAAAACATTACCCACACGTTAGGCGTTAAGTCCTTCATAAGACTTGGAAGTGGTTTCATTTGAACAGAATAGAAAATAAAAATATTAAGTTTCTATGAAATCTAAACCATTGATCTTTTTACTCTATAACATCTAAATATTTTGACAGCAGTTCATATTTTATATCAGAGTACCTTTGGTTTGCTGCAAAGTGACTCGCATATATATTATTCATATAAATTATTCTGCAGCTGCAAGGGTCCGGTTGACAGCTAATTTTTTGGGTATTGAATGCACTATTATATATATGAATAGTCAAGTTTCAAACCAAATATGGTGTGTTTAAAAGAAGTGTACCTATATCCGAGCAATGTACGGTAATACATAGAATATTATTGTACTCGATAAATAAAAAATAATTATTCAAGTCATCAAAATACATATTCTAAGAATATATTAAAATAATGAAAAAACTTTTTTTTATAAAAAGAGCATAATAAAAATAAGTGTTTGCAACCCAGTAAGGATTGGGTGAGGGAAAAATTCTCAAAAATAATAGGATCACCAGACAAAGAAACATCACCCGATAGAGACCTTGTGATCTTCTGTGTGCACTTCCACCTGCCCATTGGGGAAGCGTAGTGTGCGATCTCCTCCCTGGTCGACTACAAGCACCGTCCCATCTGGGAAGCGCCACTCCTGTGTGCCGCCTATCCTGGCCCAGCGCGTTGCCCCATCGCTCAAGCAACTCTCTACAGAGCCATCTGGATAACGACGCTCTATCTGCCCACTAACAACACAATCGTCAGTTCATTCAATAATATGAGTCATTCATAATATAAAATTTAACGTTTAATTTAATATAATGTTAATAGGCACGATATTGAAGCTAGAAATTTCAATTGCTGTAGGAGACAAAAGTATTTTTTTCAGAAGATGCAAAATTTAAAAAAAATATATTTATTTTCATCCAATATTTTGCTGCTAACTTCATATAAAAAAGTTTGTGACCTCGGTAAAGGGATTTTTCTGACATTTAAGACATTCTTCATTCCCTCTCCAAGCACAAGAGCTGGTTTCTTCTTTGGAGAGGTGAGCGAAAGAAAAACCATGTAATTTTAAAAATGTAAAATACTTCATGTTATAAAAAATTGTAAAAATGTCAAATAAATAAAAAATATCTGAAAGGACGCTTTGAGAAGCCATTTACAAATGTTGGTATATTTTTGTTATTTTAAATGTTGATAGCAAACCGACGAACTCGAGTGATGTAAGGAATGTTTTCCATGTTATAAGAATGCACAGAAAGAAAGAGAATAAAAACTAAAAATACTTATTGTCTAATTTGGCCCTTAGATAAATGGAAATTTCCAGCATTTACATGAATATGGTTAAATAGGAATAATTGATAATAGGATTCAGAACAGTTCAACAATATTTTAATAATTGCAAAACTCAATTTAGGAATGAGTTTACCACAGGGTAGGCTGTGTCCTAACACACGTCTCTCGCTTTCTCTCATACATCTTCTCACGTCATCTCTCACACATCAGTAAAATGGTGGAACAGTTGAAGTATGTATTCATTTTAGTTCTATAATGTATTACATGTATTCATTTTGGTACTAAAATGAAAACATCCTTTTTTGTGGATCAGCTTTAATTAAAAATGTTTTTGTTATACAATTTAAAAAATGAAAATAAAACAAATTAGTATTTTCCGATTGAAAAAAAAAATCATTGTCCAGATTAAAATGATTGCTATTTTGTGTGGCGTGAGTCGAGTGGTTTTCACTGTGTATGCCGGATCATTAGGAATCTTTACATGAGTCACCGCAAGTTGGACATGATCAGATCACCAGATAATGTAGGTCTAGCTACTAACGGCATAAGGGTAAGTATATGAATTATTTAATATTGTAACGCAACTAACTCTGGGAATTGGAGAACTTGCGAGCCGTCCTTATAAGTGGTGTGATGAGTGTTTACTTCCTTGTAGTAGTATTTTATTGTTCCTTCGTTATAAAAAGTCTCCTTGATGTCACCATTGTAGTAGATGAACTTGGAGTATGATTCATCGGCTGAAACAACTTTGGTGTTGCCGTTGTCGAACCTTATTTCCTTGCTGCCGTCGGGCCTATCTATGACTATGTGGTCGACAGAATCTCCTCGACTAGTCCCAAGTCCCGCAGAAGGAATGTCTCTGGCATATTGTGGACTATTCCTGGTAACGGACGCGGTATATTCTCCCTCAAACTTCTCAGCGTACATCTGTTCAATAAAACGATCATTACCACCGACATCAGATAACTTTTTCAAACAGCTTCTTTTTTTATTAGAGTCATTTTCCAATTTTTTTTCGGATGCTGGGTTTGGCGGATTACTTTTTTTTTGCCCTGTCAGATTGTCTGTCTCCAAATATGAATATTTAAAAAGATCTCGAGATGTATGTTTACGCTGGGAACTAACCGAATATTCCAGATCAGAGTGAATACTATCCTCGCCATCTGATTCAGAGTACAGACCGTAACCAAATTGCTCCCTGGCTTCCTGTCTTTGTTTCTCATTTCTCTGACTAAAGTATTTTGCATAACGAGAAGTTGTACCCAAGTTTGGTACGCTCTTAGATCTTTGTACGGGTTTCTGATGTTTTATAACAACGGCTTTAGTTATTTTGGAATGTTTGATGTCGTACGGTCTCAGTTGGTCCGTACACTCTTTGGAAACATTATTTTCCGGAAAAATGTTCTCAATTTCAACTTCAGTCATGTGATTGTCAACAGTAAACTGGGCTAGAGATTTGTTAATCTCCGCCAGAGATTTAATATTAGACAGTCTGCGAGATCTCAAACTGGAGTTACGCAATCTGGTGTTTTCTTTCTTTAATTTTTCTGATTCAATTTTGAGGTCAGTGTTTTCTTTCTCGAGGTTCTTGAGCTGGTTCCTCAGCCTAGCCTGTGCGGCCCCGACTTTAGCATCTCGGATCTTTATCTGTTCCTTCAATTCGCCCAATTCTCTTTTAAGAACAGCTATTTCTTCCCTCTCTTTTTTGGCAGAATTTCCTTTCATATCTTTCACGTGACGATCGTACAATTGTTTTTGTTTGGCCAATTTTTCTTTTTCTTCCGCTAAATAGTATTCCGAAACAATCTTATCTTCATTCAGCTTCTTCTCGCTTTCAGCTTTCTCACTAAGGAATGCTTCCTTCTCCAGATTTAGTTCACATTTCATTCGAGAGAGAGATTCATTTTCGTCTTTGAAAATCTCTATTTCATTCTCCAACTCACGTAACCTAATTTTTAACAATTCTGCTTTTAATGACAAGTCTGCATTCTTCATCTTACATTTCATCTTGGGGTTTTCCAAACTTACATCCATATCATCTTCACGGATCAAGGTGTCATCTTCTGCAGGTGATTTGCCATCTTCTATTATTTTAAACTCTTCTTCATTATCTTGACAAATCATAATCTTAATAATCTTCTCAGAAGGAATTGGATTATTTTTATATATTTCTTTTGTGTTCTGTCCCTGGTTGGGAGTTGAAGTAGAAATGCACTTGTTTAAAGACAGTTTGCAAGTCGGTTCAGTGTCAGTACTTTCACTATATTCATCATCATTTTCTGTGCTTTCTTCATCTGTCCTTTCATGAATACTGCATTTTATTGACGTGCTGTCGTTATTTTCATCACAACCCTCACGACCATTCTTGCTATTTTCAAAAGAGTCTCTGCTACTATTCAAACTCTCAATTGTTTTAATATCTGTCAAAGTGGGTTTTAAATGAAGAACATGGGGAAATGTGTGAACATAATCTCTGTTGGCGGTGGGCGTATCGGTACCCCGGATTCCGACTACCCTCGCTACGAAGCTGCTTGTAGAACAAAAACTAGAGTTTTCAACTTTTTTCTCCAGAAGATCAAACATGTTTTGCTCAGCAATTTCCTTATATGATTTTATTTTATCTAAAGATGGACTCTCAGTGTAATCTGAATCCACTGAGAACTGAGAATCATCCTTGGAACTCAACATCCTCAGATAATGTTCCTGTTCCTTTGAGAGTAAAGATGCCCAAGTTGTTTTACTTTTCTCCATTTGAGGAAGCACTTTCCTATCTTCACTCTCCTCTTTAGGAATCTCCACGCTATTCCTAGCAAAAACAGGTAAGGGACTGTCTCTGTCAACCTTCCAATCCAACTTCTTTCTACTCTTAATAATTATCCCAGAATCTAACCTCTCTGGAGACGAGAGATCACAACGCAGCGGCGTCTCGGCAGGGATTTCTCTATCCTGAGGTCTCTCGGCCAATTTTCTCCTTATCTTTGTACGTGGACACTTTTTCTGATTTGCAGAAAGTCCAATGTCATCGGAGGTCATGTTATATCTGGCCATCCCTTGACCTCTCCTGAGAAAACTTCGAGGAGTAACTTTTTTTGGCTCAGTTTTGCTGTGCACAGAAATACCGGCGTCATTGTTTTTAATTTTGTATTCGAGTAAAGATTTAAAATCTCTGGCAGGGGGAACTATCGGCACCTCGTCGAGCTCTATTCGCGGTTTGGAAACGTTTTTATCACTATTTGAAATACGGGGCTCTTTCAAAGAGATATTTCCAGTCTCACTGGTAGGAGTCAGCGGGAGGTACGGAGCGGATTTTCTGGAAATATTGAGCACCGAGACACCCTCCATGACGCCGCAAACCTCGGCGCGGGTATTATCGAACTGCGAATCATTTTCACATTCTGATAGAAAATAAGGATCAGGAAATGAAGAGTTATCGGCTGAAGTTTCCACATCCCTGCAGAATGAAAAGTTACGACTCTGGTAAAACTCGGACTGCTCGTCCGCGAGCTGTCTCTTCTGAAGAGTTTGTCGCTGCTCCAACAGCTTCTCCTGTGATCTCTGCCATCGGCGGAGTTCTTCAAGTCGGAAAAGTATTCGTCCGGGGGATGATTCATCCATTTATAATTCTTCAATAAAACTTATTTACTACATGTGTTCGAAAATTATTAATATTCGAGTAATTAGCTTTTCATAAAGTGATCACTTGTAAGCATAAATCATCTTAGCATATAATTAAATATAAATTGTTTTGAGAATCGTGCACAGTTTGACAGTTGAAATGTCACTTTATCCTTTGCCGCCGAATTTAAAAAGTTGTATCAACTATAGACATTTATTTTATTTTACACTTTCTCTCATCTATGTGTAGAACATAGATAAGAAAATAAAAGTGTTGGTATGCGACCATAGATAAGTCTGGACATCTGCAAATCGTTTGCCCAAACCAAAATCATAACCTAAAATTTGTTTTATTTTTTATTTGGCTTATTGCTGAAAATTAAAATTAGGTTTTAAAATAAAAAGACAATAAAACTTGATTAAAAATATTTAATATATCAAATCCGCCAACTCTAGAATAAAACATAACAGTACATTTCTTTAATTTTACTTGCTACCTCTCTGGAAAAATCTTATCTTTAGAGAGAGAGATCGTTTACATTATGAATATCAGATAAAAATACATGATGTATGGTAGAAAACAGAATTTATACAATTTTAAACATGATACATATTTGTTAAATTATGGAACATTTGCAAAGAAAAAACTGAAATACTGCATCATACGTTTGTAATTTTCTAATAACTATACATATTCAAAATCCAAAGGTTAAATTGCTGAATAAAGGAGTTGCAGCACAAATTGCTAATTCATTGGCAAAGGAAAATAATGATTTAATCACTTAGTAATTATATTCAATAATCCATTGTAGATTAGAATTTTTAGAATAATAAACAATGTTCATTATTTAAGTGATCAGAAAATTAATGATTAAAGACACTGCATTATATCCCTTCTCAAATGGGTCAAATTATTTAGAAACTAAAAAAGCAGAACAAATTAATATGTAGTAAAATGCATTGAGTTATATATTATTATCACAATCCTGATATTTAGTGAAGAATGTTAAAGTTTTGGATAAAATAAATCTTTTCAAGTGATAAAAATGATCAATTTACAATTCAAAGAATGTCTGCACAATTGCTAAGTACAGTATAGACTCCTGATTATCCTGCATGGATGTGAAAAAAATCCACCCAGATAATCTGTCAAATAAACAATCAGAACAAAATTAAGGCCCACCACTTACTTCCTTCACTATCTTTCTTTACTACAAGATGCCCTTAAAATGGAAGGAAACAATTTGTTTTTTAAAATGAAAATTGTGTTAATAATAATTAGACAAAAAAGTTGTAAAGCTGGGCAAACTTTTTTCAAATCATTCATACACCAACATCTGGCAGGGGTGCTAAGTATTGGAATTTCATAATTTTTAATATAAGTTAATCCAAATGACATAAGAAATTGTCCCTAAGAATATTATTGTTTTTGAATGAAAAGGCTGAGAAAATGAAAATAAAAATCAACTTATCTGGGAAAAATATACCGTCCCCCATCATCACACCGCGAAAAAATTGAGCTTATATTTTAACAAAAAAATATTCTACATACACTTAAAATATGACAGCAAAAAGTTTAGTTTTTCCCTAAAAAAATCATTAGAAATAATAAATCAACCGCTTTGCACGCATCATTTAAATGTACAATTTTACATGATGTGTCTGCCCACTTGCATCCAAAATTAATACTGAATCTAAACAGATCAAAATTTAAAAAAAAAAATCATATAACCAACCACTTAAAATTCGATTAACTTCTTTACACTACGTAAAATGAACATTCTTTAAGTTAAATAAATCCAAAAATAAAATTATTTGATGAATCTCTGCCTCACTCAATCAATTTCAGAGCATTTGTATCGGGTATGTGATGTTGAGATAACATTATTATTCCAACATATTTAAATGCATCATAAGAAGGATAAGTTAACATATTTAGACCATACGGCCGCAGAATTGAGTTTGTAACCAAGTAATGGTATCAGCGATTTTACATTATCCTTTTTTCTCAAAGATTTTTCTACAACTCAGCTCTGTCTGGTAATAACTGGTTCTGGTAACCCTTGATAATTCTAATTATCAAGGGTTACCAGAATTGAAATTTGTAAAATATCCCTTGCATTATGAGTTTTTCCAATTATACCTGTAATATGTACATAAAATATTAATTTTTACAAAGCTGAATTCAACAAGAGATTTTATAAGCCCCGTGTGAAAAAATAAACTTTTATAAAAAAATATTTTATGTATAATGAGAATTAGGTGCAGTTATAAACATCATAAAGTCCGCTATCTCTAGCCTCTTTATGGATAATCACTGCACCTCCGTAGGTCCTCAGGAACGCTGCCCAGTGCCCAGTCTGGCTGAACAGATGGGCGGGCGGCAACGTTGACTTCCATCTTCTATGTCTGGAATATTAAACGCAACTTTTTATCTGTCAACCTTACAGATTTCTCTATTACTCAAAGACTTTTCTTCAATTACAATATTACCTATACAGTATTCTCTACATTTAATGAGGAATATTTTTCTTGAATTAATTAATTGCACGATTTGATAGTGCCCTGATAAAAAAAACTATAGGATGCTTCCACTTTGTGTCGAGGCTCCTCAGTATAAAAACACAAGCGTGGTCTGCAAAAACACCAATTTATATACAATATAAATTAAGCGTTAAATTCGTCAAAAAGTATTTACTTTAATATAAACATTATTTTATTTTGAAGGTTGTGACGTTTTCCGTTTCTCGATGTTTTCGATAATTCCTTATTTACCCCTGACGGTACATGTAATTGTTAGGCAGTATTTTATTAAATTATTTCCATTCGGCGAGTTGCCCCTATATTACTTCGGTACCAGTGTAGAGGAACCTGAAATCTCTATTCCTCTTCTAAGATCGAGGTTTTACGTAGACGTCTCCTACGAAACCTTATTATTAATTTGGCCAAATGATCATCTAATGGTTACGATACCCCAAGTCATGCTATGTCCGTAATAATCCTAATTCTTTTAACCCGCGTTTTCAATTATCAAATATCCAAAGTTTACAAACATCCATATATTATAGCCGTTCAAATACCTATAGAGCAATTGTTAAAATAAATATACCGATTATCTTATAGTACGCGATTAAATAACGGAACCCTCTGATCATGCGGTACGATACCCGAACGCACTCGTTATAACATTAATTCTACTAGTCTTCAATTAATTACCTATAATTCTGAAATATAAGAGTGTGGAAGGAACTATATGTAGGACACCAACCTTGTCGTAGATTTATCCTCGTGACTGTGGCCGCCTCGCGGCGTCGCCTAGCTGTTCATAAATTATGTGGACATGTGAAACAACATGCGACATGCTAAATGCCTCGCTTGGCAAATATGTTCCGTGATTATGATAAGTTCTCTAGACACCGGTCTGTTGCGCTCGCTCGGCTCCCCTATCCCCAGATTAAGATACCCGTACGCCTGGTGCCTATTCGCGGTAGACGACGGGTGCTTAACCCCGAGCCCTCTCACCCAACACGTTCAAAAGGTAATGATGATGATGATGATCCAAAATTTAGATTCGGCCGATGTCTCAGTGAACAATATCATTTGTTATGACTCATCCAAGATGCATAGCTGAGGTCCTTGTATCTCCAAAATGCTGCTGTTCAGTATCGGTAGGAAAATGGCCAATCCGTGGCCGCGTCCACCACTGAAGGTAATTAATTGTGATGGTTGTGACATGACAGTACGATTCTCAGGAAATTCCCTTGGTTCCTTTGGGCGCGTCTGAAAACATACGTCATGCGACAACGGTGTGCGATGGATAGTTTTAGTTAATCTGCAGGATGATCCTCGGTGTCTCGAACAATGCATCTCGAATAGAGCCAGGAACAAATAGTTAGGATTGTTATCACTGCATACTGGTGCGAGTGTGTGTGTGTTTGTGTAATTGTAGTTCGTTTCAGGAACACTGTCTCTGGGTATTAACCTCTAGAGATCCTACTATCATCCTCCTCATACAACTGAAGTACGAGTACCACGGAAACCACACAGGAACCACCTCGATGCAACTCAGTGCGGACTAAACTGTTTATGCCAGGTTATATATCGGAAACAGATCATGAACGGTAAACATACGTAAGGTTAGCCTGTAGCCTTGTGCACCCTACGCAGACCGATGATGTTCAATAACTCTTTCATTTTGGCTATTCCTACCAAACCAATATAACCATAGCTAGCCCGTCCACACTTCATGCCTCCGAATGACTCTGTTCAGCCTCCAAAAGCACCTTTCCTTCCAATCAAATCATCTTAGGAAAATTACAAATCACATAGGCGTTGAAAGGTGGTAGAGTGAAACATCTGGTTTTAGCTAGATATCCGAAAATATAATTATATACATAATGTAGGGATAAATATAGAGTCTTACTTGTGAGATGTGTAGTAAAGTAAAACGTTCAGTGAATTGTTAGCACTATGTCAATAATAAGGTCAGTATGATTTCCATACGCATGCAATAGTGTGTTTTCAAAGCAAATAAACCCGCAAAGGTTCTCGAATATATTCTATCGTTTCTACCTACTGGCCGTTGCTACGGATCAAAATGTAATTTATATAATATACCCTGCAATGCCTTCGTAGAGAGGCTGTGAGGTTCACGGTGCCGGTAGCCTTTTAAATGAAGTGAAATATCAAGTAGTCTAGCGATTACGCCAGCTCCCCTTTTATGAATGGGTAATTACATGATGATCCGAATCACACTACAGTATTTGTTAGCGGTTTTAATTATGTATACAAGCATGCAAAAAGATAAACTTAGTATTTTGGCGGATCTTGTCCTCAGCGTCTGCACCGATCCTGGTCAGCCCTCCGGAACCTGGAGTCACTACACTCGCGATTTGAATTCGAACACGACCCCGCGAACCTGGAAACCCACGCGATCACCCCTAAAACACTCGCGACGTAAGTCTCTCAAAGGAAAATCCGATTTCGTACCCCTAACAACGTTTCTGTATACGCCCCTTTTTCCGGTTCAAAAGCGACTCTCACACGTACAACCCCCTAACCCTCCCGAAACCGACTGTCTGGAGAAGCGTTCGCCACCCCCGCTCATACTGTTCTCATCCCCCGCCCCGCTACTCTCGCCCCTAACCGACCCGCTCTAGAAATTTCGTAGAATTCGTAATTTTTTATCATTTTGTTATATGTGGATCATCACAGACCTCCCCATATTGAAAATGGAATTAGAAAGAATCGATAATTACATTTCTCAATACAATATCGCAATGATCCACCAACGGATATACAACTATAGAATTTTTGTTTTACTATCAAAACTTATTTCATCCTACGAGTTTCTTATAGGATTCTGCCAGGTGCGCAAATCATATATTTCCCTCACTCTGCAATGAGGCCCATGTTTATAGTTAGAACTATACACTATCTCTCCTCCCCCAGAGATTACTCCCACCGCTCTCTGTGCCACCATCATAATTTCTCGACTATATATCCGAACCGATAATCCTTACACAAGTCCTCAGCCATCTTAGAATCTACCATAAAGATAAGGCTTCTAAACATCTAACTTAAAGATAGTCATATACCTAAAGTACACATTAATATTACCTCCCCCAGTGAATAGTTCATTTGTCTCCGGTGAGCTCTTCGTCATTCCTTCCCAACTAGTCACCTGAGCTAATAATCCTTATACATAGTCCTAACGCACTACTTAAAGATAAGTTATTCGCACATCTAACTTAAAAATACCCATATACCTAAAGTCTACATTAATATTACCTCCCCCAGTGAATAGCTCATTTGTCGCTGGTGAACTCATCGTGATCCCTTTTCAACTAGTCATCCGAGCTGATAATCCTTACACATAGTCTTAATGTACTACTTATGGATAAAACATTCACGCATCTTAATGTCCGACCTCTTATCAAAATTTCCCACAAGATTCCAAGTCGCCTCCTAACTCGGTGCTCCCAACTCCAGCTAAAAGCGCGATTCCTATTAGATCCTCCGGTTTCATAGAAGCTTTCCAATCCTCCTGTAAAAGTTCCCTTTTTTTTTTTCTCTTGTGGTAAAACCTATAGTATCTGAAAAAAAAACCCTCATCGTTCTAAGCTCCTGAATTGAAGTACTAAAATTAATTAAAATTAGCGGTTTGGCAGTCGATCTTATACACCTATTACATTTTTCAATCCAGTAGTATTATTTTTCTACATTATATAAGCGAGTTTTGCTTATATCTTAACCAGTAGTTTTTAGGCGCTATATCTTAAAATATCCTTTTTTTTTCAATTCTCGCATTCCACACAATTGGAAAAACGTCTCTCCTCTATGTCGAGAATCGGGAAGACCGAAACATATCCTAATTATTTTCTTAATCACGTACCAATAATCAATACTTGTTACATTGCAGGTATACGCGGTACTCTCACAGTACACCTAAAACCACCTAATCACTAATCAATCCCTCCTCGGCCCGCAGAGAAAGCTTAATAATATCTTAAAATCGATCCGAACAATCCATCACTTATGTAAAATCTCGTCAGGCGGTCGGTGTCAGGTGATGATAGCACCTCCATTTATTTTAGAATTCTAACTAGTTCAACTAATTACTTAACTATATCTTATTATCTATAGTTAGGGCTTATTGTAGTCCATCCACTTAATTAAGCTATAAATACAATTAAAATAAGTAATTAATACTAAATGTAATTTGAAGCCACATCCCCTCCCCATGTGATTAAGCAGATAAGACTGGCGTCACACTACTCGTTTCGTCAACCAAATCTCGTCTCATCCGTTCTCAATCATCTTTCCATAGAACTCGGTGATCATCGGAGCTACCAACTCGCCCTTCCAGCATCTGTACCACCTGGTTGATTCTAGCCCCCCTCAACCGTCCTCTCTCAATTCGTCCTTACTCTATACGGCCGGGAGTCCTCACATATATATAGTATTTCGATTTGTAGTGAATTTGTTTCTAAAATAGGTATACAGCTCCACACTAATTGATCCAAAACGCGGTTGCGTAGTTCCTTCCAATGGTGAAACTCCAAGTCTCCACCTACCAGTGCCCTCTCATGTTTCAATTGCATCATTTTAATATCAGTGCTTCCAATTATATTTTTATACGTTCACCCCCTCCATTATGTCCTCGCATATAAAGGTTAACTAGAACTAACTTAACTAACTAACTTATTATTATTATTATTTTTTCCTTATATATATATTTGGCATTAGTTATTTGCATATCAATGGCTGGATGCGTTTCCAAAGTTCTTCTGTAACCACTGCGGACACGTACGATCCACTTAAACCAATGCGCGTACTTAGATAACTATTGTTTATTATAATGACTAATATTAATGGCAACATTCCTGGCTTGTAAATGAAAGACTTACATTTATGTCTTATATAGCGATGTTACTCCACCTATCATTTTACTATAGCATTATAATATTAATCATTTAATTACTCATTTAATACTCATTTAATTAATTACTTATAATATATCATACATCGTAATTATAAGATGAATTCTTAACAGTAGAAATCCAAACTTCTGATTTGCATTTGTTTACACAATTATATTTTCATTTCATCCCAATTTGGTCATGTCGGCAATCCCAAGAATTGTTGTGTTCTAAAAGGATAACAAATGTCGCCCACCATACAATCATATTACCCCTATTTTTTCTGTTATATCCTAGGTTCTTAACGCTATGCTGAAAGAAAAAAAACCCACAAAGTTCCAGGGTAATTTTTAAGGTTCATTGCTAGATCGAAGCATGATATACAACCATTATGCATTTGGATAAATCTGCCTAATAATTTAATTAACCTTTATTAATTAAATCTCTCAAAAGTTACACGATATGTCAATTGAAGTCACTTTATAATTAAGTACCTATTTGTGGGGATGATCCGGGGACATGTTTGTACTTAAGTTATTTCTACGTTTTTAAAAATGGTGTATTATCATAACTCAACAGATAAAATATTATTGTTTACTTAAATGCACACAAAAGCGTTGTCGATAATAAAGAAATAAATGCTAAAATAAGCTCTGTTTTAATACTCGTCTCTTTTCATTTGCACGACACAGGTCACAAATATCGCACAAAAGGATCGAACCCTTACAACTAATTTATTATCTCCATCTGGTCCAAAGTCATCCAGAAACCATCCTTTTTGTTTTCTTTGAAACGTTTAAAATCTTAAGTTGAAAGTTATAGGTTACAGCTTATTCATATAATAATTAATGGCCCTCCCAAGATGTAGAAGACTTGTGACAGTTATTGACCAGTCTGGCATTCGTCTCCTAAAATGCACATGTTACACAAATACATGTTTTCTAAAATCTCATCCCGGCGGCGATACATATGCGTCAGATGTATCCAACCATTTTATCTTTCGGTCCAGAGTCTAAATTTATTTTCTGAATTAATTCACTTAGTAGAAACCACTAACTTGCTTTGTAATATGAGTTTACAATATTTTATCTCCATCCACCTCGAAGATGGCGTAAACTAAGTACAAAATCACCTTGCAATATAAGTAATTGAAACCTTGTAAACGGTCTCTCGCATGAAAATATGTAAGAAGTCATTTTCGTAGAAAATGTCCTAATGTAGAATTTTTTTTACACACTATTTTGTCGATCGAGCAATAGGCAGTGAGGTAGTTACAAACTAATATTACTAACGGAGAGATATTTATAATCTAACTTATCTAACTTACACAACCTAATTTATGCGAGAAAAAATAATGAATCCATTATTTTCTGTTACAATAGAGATAGTGTCACTCTCAACGTATCTCAAAATTAAACATTTCGGCATATCCATCGATGAAACCATTCATTCATCTCACACACTAATGAAATTATATATATGCTACCAAATACTGTATTAAAGCGATGAAAAATATCAATCCTCTGATACGCGGCTGCGATCCGTAGCAAATTAGACTACAATTCGACAATTTAGTCTCCATCCTACCTAGAATCTTCTTAATCCTCTAGAGGTATTTTGTAATTTTTCCTGAATCTTTACTTGAAATAAATATATATATATATTTTTTTTTTTCCATTCTATCTTATTATGTTTACGTACAGGTTTCCATTAAAATTAATACTGTGCACTTCTACAATTTTTTTTTTCCTTGTTTCTATCTATTCTATGAATTATTCTGCTTGACTTGCACATGCTTCCATATATACTTTTGCGGAAACCCACGAAGCGCAATTATAATATACTTAAATAATTAAAGGAAGATAATAACCTTCCGTTTGATTATTAACATGACTACATCCCTACGTATAAATAATAATAAGTAAGTCAGTGATAATCGGCAGCCAACCCAACGGTTTATCTCCCCTGTTAATGCAGTGTCGAGATGCAGAATGTTTTTTTCTGACCTCGGTCCTTGCGAGTTAACGTGCTAGATGTTCTTGGTATTAAACGTGCGAGGTGTAAAATAACTTCGACCCTAAGTTTTTTTTGTTGTTTAACGTATTCTAAACACTTGAGAAAGCATACTTTCGGTTCAAAAAATAATAAATGGCTCTTCTCATATGGACAAATAATCTCTCTCGCTTAAAACACCATCGTCCACTTCAAAATTCAGAGAATTTGGAAACACATTACTTTTAGCCAAAATATAATCTCACGCCCATAAATTAGAAAAGGATACTACTACAAATCAAGTGTTAGATCCTATTTTTTTTTTTTTTGCTCATAGCCCTAAAATGCACGACTAAAATAATAAACAGCGATTTGCTTTTTCAAACGTAACTTTAACATTTCACCCGTATCAATGATACCTACTTTGATGTACTAATTATATAAAGTAATATAAATGCCAAACGGATTTATAATATCTTTACCTAATGCTAATTGGTATATGACGAAAATTAATTAGTTCATCTTTACTATACCAGGCGTAACAATACTACAATGAATATATAATTTTTACTTATACGTACATCTTTTCAATTATCGTTTATATTTTGACCCGATTTGCCCAAAGGACAACACATACAGTATATAGTACTTTTAGATAACAAAATAATAATTTATTTTCGCAGCTAAAAAATGTATATTTTAATAAATCATCCGGATATTTATTTATACATGTTCTGATTTTTGTTATTTTATTTATATCCGATCGTAATACGTTTTTTTTTGTTTTTATATATATATATTTTATATATAGTTTTCTAATGTAACCCGGAATGAAAGATTTCGCCTATATATAACACCGCTGCATTTAAATAACGCTGTGTGCTTCATAAATAGTATATAATTATGAAACAGACATTTCATCAAAACGGCAACGAGACGCTTCAAATTGACAATATTAAACAAAACAATAAATTGAAGCTTTCATAAATCTTTAAATTTAGGTTATCGATTCAAGCAACCATCCAAACACATGTGGGCTCTCTGTCCGACTTCGAAACACATTCATAAATAGGTATTTACAATTTCAAGAGTATTAAATTCTGATCATAGAAATGAATATTTTAATTTTATACTTTTAGTAATCTATAAATATCTTAAAATTTATTTTTTAATTTAAGCCACGTCGCGTGGTATTTTTAAACAGAAGTATAACCTATAAATTCAATTCTAAATACGTGCAATTATATTTTTATTTTCACAGCCATACGATTACTAAAATGGATACTATAATTCAGATATTTGATATTGAAAAACTGTCTGACGAGCTCCTGGTCACACGGCGCCACTGTGACGTTTTCCGTTTTTCCCGTTGTTTCCGTTGTCATATTCTGAACCAGTGTAGAGGATCCTGAAATCTCTACTTCTCTACTCCTCTTCTAAGATCGAGGTTTTACGTAGACGTCTCCTACGAAACCTTATTATTAATTTGGCCAAATGATCATCTAATGGTTACGATACCCCAAGTCATGCTATGTCCGTAATAATCCTAATTCTTTTAACCCGCGTTTTCAATTATCAAATATCCAAAGTTTACAAACATCCATATATTATAGCCGTTCAAATACCTATAGAGCAATTGTTAAAATAAATATACCGATTATCTTATAGTACGCGATTAAATAACGGAACCCTCTGATCATGCGGTACGATACCCGAACGCACTCGTTATAACATTAATTCTACTAGTCTTCAATTAATTACCTATAATTCTGAAATATAAGAGTGTGGAAGGAACTATATGTAGGACACCAACCTTGTCGTAGATTTATCCTCGTGACTGTGGCCGCCTCGCGGCGTCGCCTAGCTGTTCATAAATTATGTGGACATGTGAAACAACATGCGACATGCTAAATGCCTCGCTTGGCAAATATGTTCCGTGATTATGATAAGTTCTCTAGACACCGGTCTGTTGCGCTCGCTCGGCTCCCCTATCCCCAGATTAAGATACCCGTACGCCTGGTGCCTATTCGCGGTAGACGACGGGTGCTTAACCCCGAGCCCTCTCACCCAACACGTTCAAAAGGTAATGATGATGATGATGATCCAAAATTTAGATTCGGCCGATGTCTCAGTGAACAATATCATTTGTTATGACTCATCCAAGATGCATAGCTGAGGTCCTTGTATCTCCAAAATGCTGCTGTTCAGTATCGGTAGGAAAATGGCCAATCCGTGGCCGCGTCCACCACTGAAGGTAATTAATTGTGATGGTTGTGACATGACAGTACGATTCTCAGGAAATTCCCTTGGTTCCTTTGGGCGCGTCTGAAAACATACGTCATGCGACAACGGTGTGCGATGGATAGTTTTAGTTAATCTGCAGGATGATCCTCGGTGTCTCGAACAATGCATCTCGAATAGAGCCAGGAACAAATAGTTAGGATTGTTATCACTGCATACTGGTGCGAGTGTGTGTGTGTTTGTGTAATTGTAGTTCGTTTCAGGAACACTGTCTCTGGGTATTAACCTCTAGAGATCCTACTATCATCCTCCTCATACAACTGAAGTACGAGTACCACGGAAACCACACAGGAACCACCTCGATGCAACTCAGTGCGGACTAAACTGTTTATGCCAGGTTATATATCGGAAACAGATCATGAACGGTAAACATACGTAAGGTTAGCCTGTAGCCTTGTGCACCCTACGCAGACCGATGATGTTCAATAACTCTTTCATTTTGGCTATTCCTACCAAACCAATATAACCATAGCTAGCCCGTCCACACTTCATGCCTCCGAATGACTCTGTTCAGCCTCCAAAAGCACCTTTCCTTCCAATCAAATCATCTTAGGAAAATTACAAATCACATAGGCGTTGAAAGGTGGTAGAGTGAAACATCTGGTTTTAGCTAGATATCCGAAAATATAATTATATACATAATGTAGGGATAAATATAGAGTCTTACTTGTGAGATGTGTAGTAAAGTAAAACGTTCAGTGAATTGTTAGCACTATGTCAATAATAAGGTCAGTATGATTTCCATACGCATGCAATAGTGTGTTTTCAAAGCAAATAAACCCGCAAAGGTTCTCGAATATATTCTATCGTTTCTACCTACTGGCCGTTGCTACGGATCAAAATGTAATTTATATAATATACCCTGCAATGCCTTCGTAGAGAGGCTGTGAGGTTCACGGTGCCGGTAGCCTTTTAAATGAAGTGAAATATCAAGTAGTCTAGCGATTACGCCAGCTCCCCTTTTATGAATGGGTAATTACATGATGATCCGAATCACACTACAGTATTTGTTAGCGGTTTTAATTATGTATACAAGCATGCAAAAAGATAAACTTAGTATTTTGGCGGATCTTGTCCTCAGCGTCTGCACCGATCCTGGTCAGCCCTCCGGAACCTGGAGTCACTACACTCGCGATTTGAATTCGAACACGACCCCGCGAACCTGGAAACCCACGCGATCACCCCTAAAACACTCGCGACGTAAGTCTCTCAAAGGAAAATCCGATTTCGTACCCCTAACAACGTTTCTGTATACGCCCCTTTTTCCGGTTCAAAAGCGACTCTCACACGTACAACCCCCTAACCCTCCCGAAACCGACTGTCTGGAGAAGCGTTCGCCACCCCCGCTCATACTGTTCTCATCCCCCGCCCCGCTACTCTCGCCCCTAACCGACCCGCTCTAGAAATTTCGTAGAATTCGTAATTTTTTATCATTTTGTTATATGTGGATCATCACAAGGTTATGTCATATTGTTTACTATGTACTACCAAGTAATTGCAATAAATTTATACATTTTAATCATGTATCAAATTATTTGATTAATTTAAATGATTTGGATTGTTATTAAGGAGAACATATTCTTATTGTGAAGTTGTAATTATTCAGAACATAGGTCTGTGATATTTTAAATACAAATTAAATGTATTAATTAGAAAGATATACATATAAAATCAATTTTATAGAAAAATATTGTTGTTGCTACTAGGATTCGAACCTGGATGGCTTTCAAATAATGGAATGATAGATGTATCAATTTGAAAAGTGTAACATATAGGTTCGAAAATTTGTCATCAATGTACTGTGTGTTGTAGCATAATCGGTTAATGGACGTTCCCTAGACTGGAAGAGATCCAGGTTCGAATCTTGGTAGCAACAACAATATTTTTTGATAAAATTGATTTTATATGTACATATATCTTTCTAATTAATACATTTAATTTGGATTTGGATTGTGCATTTTCTATCTGTAGTTATAAATTTATAAACAAGCATCTACATATAAAATGTTTGCCTCACAATGGGTATAGCTCAATGAGTAATTGTGTGTAATAATATATAAATAAATATGTGGTTTGATGATTGTCTAAAGTACATTTCGCCTCAGGGTGAATTAAAAATATTTGTATCTGGCAGGTAACCAATAAAAAACTGAAGATTTTACAAAGTTTTTGTGGTAATTATAAAGGCAAGCAAGATATTGCGAGCTAATAAGATAAAAATACCTACTAATAATACAAAAACATTATTACTGGCATTGCATGCTTACGTGAAGTGTGCTATCTGACATTCATTGTAGCCGTTCCTTAGCGAGATGATGTTGTAGTCTCCGGTGCATAAGGAAGCTATCATCATGACTAGATCATTGGCTTCTGAACCACTATTCACCAAGTAGATAAGCTGGAATCAATAATATTATGATAATTTGAATATCAACATGCATTAATTTCCCAAATACAATACATTTAGAAAACAGTACCGTCGTTTGCATATTTCTTCTACATACATTTACTATCACCACTGAGTATAATTTATTTTAGTTTATTATACATATTAGGGAATTACATCAGATCGGGGCCTCGGGGCTTGTGTTGTTTATTTATAATTTGCAATTCCCCATTTGCGGCCAATGTAATATATGTATACATTTTCATTTATACATGAGGTAGTGCGAAATTGTTAATTTGAATTAAAAATAAATATCAGATATCTCATAGAGACGAAGCTATTTTATTATATTTTAAAGGAATGATATATAGAAATATGGGGGGTAATTACTTTATATATTATTAAGGAGAACACATTCTTATTGTGAAGTTGTAATTATTCAGAACATATATAACGTTCACCAATTCTCACCCCTCAATTTTCCATATTTTTGAAAATTCCATATATGTTATTACATGGTCTCTCTTCGAGTAGCACTACAACATCGCCATCTATCGACCAAATTTGATAATTAATTTTTCCTTGAAACAGCATATTATATGTCAACTAAATGAGAATCAGTTTTTTTTTTAAATACAATAAAATAGCTTTGTCTCTATGAGATATCTGATATTTATTTAATAACAGTGCCTTTATAGGTAAAAATCCAGAAATTGTGTGTTCTTGAACATATTCAAATATTTCTAAAAATAAATTAATTGCTTTATTCTTAAATGGAATACTTCAAAAAAATACTATAACATTTATGATACATACTTTTTACTGTACACAGACCATGAATGACAGCTTGTAATGAAAATTTGAAAAATATACGTATTGTATTAATAATAGATCAAACATACTTTCAAATCTCCAAGCATTTTGGCAACCGGTTTCTCAACATACTGGCGGATGTTGGTGTGGAGATATATATTAATATATGATGCAACACAATTTATTTATTTCTTTTGTTGCTACTTCCACTACTTACACGAAGGCATGTGAATATTTTAACATGTTAACTATGTATCGTGCATTGCCAACCTTTTCTCACTATAAATGGAGACATCATTTCAGATTAGACATATTTTTGAGATGAATCATAATATATAAGTTGTCTGTTATATTTTGTACGCTGACCATCAACTGCATGCATACCACTCTCACTAATTTGTTTTACTAACATCAATCTTATGTGTGAAGATTTAGAAATTATTTAATGTTACACACTAAAACAATACTTTTGAATTATAACATCATTTACAGTATCAGTTTTTGCCATAACCTTGAATGGATCGAGGCTTGGTTCAATCGCTAACCCGCATCTCACTCAATACATAAGTATCTGACATCTATCTTATTGTGAATCAGCATTCTCAACTAACTAAAGTGGTTTTTCTCTATGTAAAATTACTTTTTCTAATAATATACACTTACAGTTGACAGAAGTATAACATGATGACGCACGGCGCTTCCGTACTTCCCGCGAATCTCCCGGATCTCCATATAAGGGCCCTCCTTGAACCAATAACCATATTGAAAGCAAAATATTTTGATCAATTGACCTTTATTATAAAACTTGTGTGATTAAAACCAACATATCAGACATCGGAATTTCCAAACTACTATAAAGACAGGCATGGAAATACCAACATAATATTATTTGGGAAAACTGATACACCAACCACATGAAAAATATGACCCATGCGGCACCTAGAGATAGATTAGATAGAGCCCCCTTTATTAGTTTATAAGTGCCCGCCCCCTGGGCAGAGCATAGAATAGAGATTACGGCAGAGCGACACATGGCCATTGGCCATAGAATAGAGATTATTTATGTGGCCCGTGGGGCATAACAAAATGCCTGTGCCCCATGTGCGACATTCCTATCACGTGACATGATACCTTATATAATTAAAGATATGATTTTAGGCTTAAGTGGTTATGGGGTAATTCTGAAAATGTAAAATATAATATACATGTCTAATCTACTCTAATATTGTATATATAATAACGATATGCATAGTTGTTATATAGATACGCCTGTACTACATTTGTATACACCCAGCAAATATAAGGGATAAATATGAAACTGTCAACATTGACAATCGGAGGTCTTTCTTATCTATGATCGGAGGGCACTAAGCCGGAAACACCTCCCGTGTAGATATTATAAATGTCGAAAGACGCTTTTATATTCTCTTTTCCGACCCAGATCGCCCAGACTTTTGACGTAGTCAGTGCTCACTAGCCTTTCAATGAGAAGTTGCTCATCGTCAATTCCTCCGCAAGTCCAGGAATCACCACCTCATGATAGACATGAGGCTGCAAACAATACAAAAAAATACAGCTGGTATATCCAAGGAGGTTTCAGCTAACTTGATGAGAGGCCGCCAGTCTCTCACCTAACCGACTACTTGACAATAACAATATCTATTAGAAGTTTACTCTCCATGCATATATTGGACATCCTAATCACTGGGCACTGCAGATCAGCTTCACTATTAGCTACTAACATTGAGTCATCCGTATGTGGTAGGCAGGATATTATCAAAATGCTCTATACAATCGAACAACGATGTATGGCACATTTAAGTGATTTTACAGAAAACTGTTTATTTTATCTAATGATAGGAAAAATAAAATTTTGTGTGTTTTTAATACATTATAAATGATAATATACTTTTTATCAAATTGTCATCTAAGATGAAAATAAGAAGATTAAGGGAAATACAAATCAGTTTTTCAGTTTAAAGTGAAAATAAAAACAGATTATGTTATATGAAAGTTGTGTTTATGTTAAAAGAAAAAAGATACATATCAGTCGCTTGGTAGATTTTTATAAAACAAAAAATAAAAGAACAATATAATAATTACTTTCAAAATGATGTTTCACAGAGTTCAATGAATAAAATATGCTGTAGAGCGTTGTTCTAACATCAGTTGGGTGTCTTTTTTGCAGCAGCAGCTACTCGTCTCTTCCAAATATGCGGTTGACCAGCATCTTTCTTTTGATATCTCCAGTTTGACATGTTGTTTTTTCTTTGTTTATTTAATCTCTGAACATCACTACCATCTCCGGGTTCTACTTCAACATACCGTAACACCATCAGGTAGTTGAATTTTTAACTACAGACTACACCAAAATGTGCATAATTTGGCATACAACAATGTTGCATACTTAACACAGCTCAAAATGTGCCGTATATCGTTGTCTATAATTGTCCATGTACAAATTGAACAGCTATGGTGACATTGCACAGCCCTGTTAAACTTTTTATAATGACCACAATCAAGCCATAACGTGAATGCCCTATTAATTCTTACACACGCACCACTTCACTCATACAAGGATGCAATTGTCTGTATAAGTTTATTCACTCTGTGCTTAGATGAAACCCTCTATATGCTCCTTGTACATTCCGCACTTTTTCTTTTGTCATCATATTCATTATTTCTATTAAATCCTATTGCGTGATTTATTTCTCTAGCCATTTGCATACGATGTTTGAAAACATCAGGGTGTAGATAAGAGGTAGGTCAGAGCATCACCAGCATCTGTGGAAAGAATTTTCCTTTCAACCTTTTAATAATGAAAACTTATCAACCTGATAATAATATTTATATTTTAGAGAAATGATATGAATAAAGTAAGCACCATGGCGTCTCTACCCATGCAGCATATAAGCCGGAGTGCGATCTTAGTTTCCTTCATCGTAGATGTTCAGGTAATCCCCAGCTAGCTTCCAAAGCTGCTGTCTTTCATCATAGATCTTCAAAGAGTCACGGAGTGTGCAGCTAACTTCTGACTCGAGACACTTCAGCTCGACTATGCAATCAGCTTAGACATGTAACATCACCCACCACAGCGGAAGCAACAATGCTTTACAAATAGCATTGTAGGATGTTTCAAATTGATCTAAAACCGTAAAAGGAGACCTCACCTTACTGCTGCGATTAGACACTGATGGATTATCTGCAGTGAATATCCAATAACTAGTAAAGAACCATACTAAAGAAAGGTCCACAAAATGCAAGATAAGAATTCATTCGTATTTTGGGCAAGTTAATCTACAAGAGGTGGAAACATTTGGCGGTCACTGAGCATGTACAGAACGGAGGGAGAGATCTCCAACAAGATGGCCGACCAAATCCGAGACACAACTTGAGCCAGAAAATTAAACAAGGCCCAGGATCGCCAAGAGTGAAGGTAAGCAGTTTGCGCTATAGAAGCAGAATACAGTACCACTGTGCTCCATTACGAGCACATCAACTGAGAGATTCCAGATTAGAGTTGTTAATAATAGTAATATTATTAATAACACAGTAACGACGGGAAGGGTATTAATACTTGTTCACTGGACTAGCGTCTAACTGCAAAAGCTTTAATTGAAAAAAAAAAAATGAAACTCAATCATTTCCTTTGGATATCATATTGCATCGTGTAGTTAAGATATCAAATTAATATATTAGACCAATAATTGTCTATCCGCATTACGTCACCAGTTTGCACAAAAAGTACCCAACGGAAATGTGTTAATTGGAGTAATTATTCCAAATTTCATTTCAATTTTACCAGAAATGTCCGCCGCCCAGATGTTTTGCCAGAAAACATGGTCCCTGTTAATCAGCAAAGTAAGGTAACATAACAGAATGGACCGTTTATCACTGGACACCAGAAATATCTAACTAATTTTATCACTAAAAGGGGTTATTGTAGAAAAACAGCAATGTATAGATGTCTTTTTATTGTATAGTTGTCTGCTACAGGGTGCCCCGGGTCACTACTCACGGGTCACCCGCGCGACCAAAACAGATTGATCTCTCAAAATTGACAAAATGTTTTACAATTCACAGAAATGCTTCATTAAAACATCACAAAATATTTTTGAATATATATTTTCTAACAACCATTTACACTTTATTTACAATTTAGTATTGTAGAATGTCCAAATATATTGTATATTATACAATTGAATAATTGCAAATTACTCAAACATTATATAATTTGTCTAAAATATAGTGTGTCCTGTAACGTCCAATCCAATAGAAACATGCATACAAAATATTGTTCTAATTATACAGAATGTTAATAGTCGGTTGGCTGTTAATATATACAACAAGATGATTCTCGTACAATGTCGAGAAAAGGTCATATTCTTCCAAGTGTGTACAGTACTGCTAAGAAAACTCTATTATATAACACACAAAATGGAATAAAAATATGTTTGTAATTATTTATAAAAGTTTACGGACTAAGAAGCAAAAATAAGTCGGTTGTTTCATAAATCAATACTCTTCTACAATAATAAATAATTCATTTTTTTAATGTTTACTTTGAGGTTAGATATAATTCTTGATTTAAACAAGCTACTTTGAACTCGATTACTTCGATATCGACCGGTCTCAATACCACCTTATTTTCTGAACTGAATACGAATTTGTAACTTTAATACAAATAACAATAATAATACTACATATTATGAATTTCCCACCAAAATAAAAGGAGGGCTCAACTTCAGAAGATTAGTGACTGAAGATAAGATGATGTTATTTGTGTGTACACAAAGTATTATACATTAGTAGGATATTCCTCTCTTGCACCGCGATCGCCAGGCAGACCATCAGTGCTGATGAAGACCCACAGATAGAGAAACCGATGGAGATCTCAGTAATGACACTCATTGAAACAGATAAATACGTAATCCCCAATTAAATTTTCCTCGAGTCACAACAAACACGAAAGTAAATGTCGACTGCAACAGCTAATTGGAAGAATTATCTAATACAATAACAATGTAACAAGTTGCATTACAGATAGTATATGTTATATCTTATAGTTAATCTAGTGAACTCGCACCACGAGTAGTCGGTCCGTTGATATCCGCAGGCGAGGGAATCTCTTCCATTTACCAGCCGGACCCGCTTCACCCTATTACTTATTACTCAATATACAATTGAAGAGCAGATAAACAGTTACTAGCTATGTTAATGTATAAATTTTATTGCATTTTCAAAATCTTGGGCGCCTGGAGTCGTATCAGCCAAACTGCGTACCTTACCTATCTGACTAGGTCAGCAGGGTTCGCCTCAATACAGGCTGCTGCACACAGCTAGCTGTGTCGAGCTTCATCGAGCTCAGTTGTACTCGGTTGTAGACTCTTGATATAGCAACACAAACAACCGAGGCTACTTATCGCACCGTACAGATTAGTCTCAAGTGGAAATACTACCAGTCCAAGTATTAATGATACTCCATTCTTAGCTTAGCTTAGTATTTTGCATGAATTTACAACACTCATACGTACAATAAAACTACAATCCCGACTCAATTATAATCGACAAGTTAACACTCGCAACTGACGCAGTTACTTTCTGAGAAAAGGAAACAAAATAAAAAGATACCACAGGTAGATTAACAAAAAATATTTATTCAATTTACATTACGCAAAATGCTGTAGGAGAATTTTAAAACTTGAAAATATATACAATAAAATTTATTAAACGCACTTCGGTCTTCTGGAATACCCGCCTGAAATAAGAAATAAGCACTCTACTCACAGCACGATTCAATGCTATTTACAATAATCTGGAGTGCTTCTCGAACAGCGTTCAGATTACTGTGCGTCGACATGTTGACATAAATAAATTATCGCCAGAATCCTGCGTTCTACGCATGCATAAATTAATTTATTACTAGGTAGAAAGAAAATATATTTTCACCAGTCAGGATACTAAATAATTTTACTAATCACTTAATGGTATTTTAATGAAGGAAAAACTGTCTTAATAATATTATATAAAAAATTATAATATTGAACAAACCAATTCTTTATTACACACCTTAATACAAATACTCTTGACTCCTGTAATGGAAGCAATATTAAATAATCCAAGTACATATCCACAAGTGTGGAAAATGTCAAGTAACAGATATGTACTTCAGCTAAGAGAATAGGGTATATCTCTAGTGGTAGCCAGTCGTACAGTACAGGAATATTTGGAATGTTTGTGCCGCTTTGCATGTACGCAAGTGTATACAGTCATCAAGTTACCACGTAATCAATTACACACAACGGTTTAAAGGGACAAAGCTATTCAGTGCAAGTGGGCCCACATTATTGTCAATGTCATTGCACAATGCACAAGTGCAGAGTGAGCAAAATATCTGCTTTTGTGTTTTAATACTGGGTGAGTAACTCGCAAACTCGGCCGGGTGCCGGTCTCTGGGACCTAGCGTGAGTGCCAATAGTGGCCACTCTAAGGCAGGAGAAACCTGAGGCCTTTGAAACTTTCTGACGAGTAAACACTTTTGAGATGTGTACCCTAGAATCTTGTTATACTTAATTAACATAACAAATAGCATACAAACACTTTGTATGTATAATACAATTAAATGGCCTGGCAAATATATTCACAAATATATATTTATAT
Source organism: Eubasilissa splendida (assembly GCA_031772225.1). Lineage (NCBI taxonomy): Eukaryota > Metazoa > Arthropoda > Insecta > Trichoptera > Phryganeidae > Eubasilissa > Eubasilissa splendida. The sequence continues at coordinate 195,077 of CM062868.1, forward strand.
AATCATTGTTTGGTTTAAAAAAATGTTACAAAACTTATTTCTCCTCCACGGAGGATGTAATAATTATTTCATTGGTATAATACTCGGGGACGCAATAAAAAAATTTAAAACAATCACAATGCAAAAAGCGATCATTCCCGTACATGGCCCTTTCAAATCCGTGACTACGTTCCTACTGGCCGCCACGTTACACCTCTCACCACATTACACCTCATATAAATAATTATTTTAAAAATTAGGAAAATTTACCAATAATAATTACTCTGCATACAATAACAATCCCATTCCCCAAAATATACCCGTTCCTTCAATACCGGAAAACAGCGGTCAACTATTACAAACTAATGAAGTGGTCCTTCAACTTCTCAAACAGGGTCATTGGCCGTAACAAATGGACACATTAATCATATATAATAATGCATGTATATACAATGATTACATTAATCTGATAACCGGTTGAGGAAACTAAACATCAACATTGCAGAAACTGTATTGCAGCAATCTAGCTAAACTATTCACTTTATCCTCGGGTGCTCGGCTCCACCGAGCCGCGGGTGTGGGTGTTATTGTTGTTATCCTCGGGACTGATTCCACCACCCACCGAGAGAGCATCCACTAACCGTCCTACTTGAATTCAGCGCACCGAGGTTACTTAATGCAATTCCACATTATATTTAAACAACAGTTCCGGGTTCTGACCCCTCACAATACTAAACACCTCTAATGGATTAATCCTAGGGACTGACTCTCCTTCACGCCGCAGGGAGACCGACTGCCCGCGACCCGACACTAGTTGGGAACTAACGGATAATTGACATTTCCGACTTGCGATGCGAGAGAATGATAAAACAGACTGAAGTGATATGGAAAGTCCACGATGAGAGTGAAGCCAGCAGTCTCCCCGGATTGCAGCCAGAGCGGTGGAGGACGGAGAGAGTGGCCCTACTCATTGTCCGCCCTCATCCCTCGCACCTCGCCCTGTCGCCGAAGCTTGTCCAGGTCCTCCTTAGTCTTCTCCTCGATGGCACGGATGTCGGCCATAGTCAAGCCGTGCCACTTATCCAGCCAGCAGATCACCTGCCTGAACATTAGAGATGAAGTTTATTTAAATACAATAATATTTGGAAGAAAACTCTAATGACTGATACAATTTGATGACTTTATTCCGCATGACTTGTATATTAATGCAACTCACTAAACTCACCAAATTTTACCATTTATCAACATTCAAGATTGATAATTTTACATATCTAGGCTCTAACTTGAACACGGTAAATAGGACAACTGATAAATTGTAGATTCGATTTCTAGCTGGAAATATAAGCATGCATGTAAAAAAACTACTGGGGTCGAAAATACCGAGTCACCGAACCAAACTGCTAATAAATGTAACTTACAGAGTAAAAATGAATCATGAGTTCGAAAATTTCATTGAGCAAGAAACAATTGTAAGATTCTGTAGGTCCGAAAGACTGCGATAGGCTGGCCATGTTGAAAAAATGCCAGATAACGGGACAACAAAGATCATGACCGAGTGGATACTCCAGCGGAAATGATCTAGAGGCAGGCCGAGGAAGAGGCAGGCTGACTGTGTGGAAGACGGACAAGAATGGCCAGGGATAGAAGTCAGCGGAGAGCACTTGCGGAGGAAGCCAAATCCCACCCTGGGATGTAGTGCCGCGGAAGAAGAAGAAGAATATTCATGATCATATTTCTAATCTTTAAAGCAATAACTTTGCACTTTGAGGCATACTTAATTTAAACAAATAACTTTGTATGAACCACGTTGATTACTTTCTCATGTCGACCAGTTTCCATACAAACAGTGCGATTGAATCAGAATCTTGAACATCGAATACCTTTTAAAATGGTTTACCACCCAAGACTAAACATAAACTTCTCAGCTGAAACTGCCCAAAAATCCAACACTTTGGCATTATCATCCACAACATACTATGTTGGGAAGCGCCAGAGCCAAGTTTAAGTTGACTGTACTCCAGCATATGGCGAGGATAATCAAAGACTACTTGGAAGAAAATGAAGTAAATGCGTTAAATATGTTAATATCCACTGAGGAGAAATTCAGACGTTGAAAGCACAGAAGATTTTTTAAATAACTATAGCCCATATGTATACATGCGAGGTCCCCAGAACGGGCAAACAGCCTAGTACATATTAGTGGAGAATTCAAAATTGTAATATTTATGAATGTATAAAAACTAATTACCTGTGGAATGTTGTGAAGAGTCGCCTTTCTGACTTGAGAATAAAGCTTTCAACTTTGTTCTGGAAAAATACAAAATAATCATTTTCAGTTTGGAAATTCACATTCTATGGGGCCATTTCTACCTAGCAGATCTTCTTATGGAGTGAATTACAAATATCACTTTTCAGCACTTAAGTCCTGTCTATATTGTACATTGAATTGTCTTATATAATTCATTGCAGAGTACAAGAAAAATGCACATCACAAAAAAACTCTTTAAAGAAAGATTTAAAACTAAAGGAGATATTTAATGCTGTTGCAACAAATAAATAATTGCACCTGACATGTTTGGAAAAAGATATTTCAAATATGTGCGGACAGGTTACCAGATGGACTTTAATAAAGGTAATATGGGGGACGAAGCAAATAGAAGAGTGTTACCTGCAAGCCAAACCATTTGAACTCGACGCTGACCAACTTGTAGCAAGTCATGACGGGTTTGTGTCCGCGCCACCATTGGGAGCCGGTGAAAGGTCCACGACCCGTCTTCTGGGAGCGAAACTTGGTGGGATCCAAATCAGGCTTGTAGTCACTGCTGGAGACTGGATCGTTGGCGATGTCGATGACTACTACCTCGCGGTTTTTCAACTTCTCGGGTGAGAGTTCGTGGACCTGCTCAATACAAAAACTGTTTAAATATCTGTTATCCACACAAAATCAAAACGTCCTTGAAATCGTTGAAAACAACAAACCAATAGCAAATGTTGGCCAAATACTACACACTGCATAGGTTCGTATTGGCTTTTGGTGGTTTATTAGTTTAAAATGTACTCAGAGCACATTCAATTATGTAGGTGGTCCAGTTCACAAGAGTACATAAACAACCTACTTTTATCCAACATTCCAGAGAGCCAGCTGCAGCCATCGAGTGTGATTCATTTTGTGAAACATATTTGCAAACACAGTTCACATTCATCTCAGGAGAGTAAACATAACAGTAACAGTAGAGAGTAACATAAATAACATTAATTAACGTGTATTCAATTATTTGATACAATTTTTTAATTAACGCATTAGGATTTTATTTAAAAATGAAGTGGAGAAACACGGGTCATACATATGCTCTGCTCAATTTGAATGGATTTTGGAACAATAATCATAATATCTCATAGCTGGGCCACTATAATACAGTACTGTAATAATATTGTAATATTGCACAGCATTAACAATTTATGTAATAATGCTATTATTACTGCAATATTTTGGCCAATTGCATGAAATACTAATACAAAATCCTGATATAATTCAATACAAATTTTATCGCCGCATCCAGCATGTGTCTCGGGACCACTCGAAAAATTTCACATGAAATAATAAGATAAGTTAACAATGTCATTCAAGGAAAATGAACACAATGCATGAGTGACGCAGAAAGGGGAAGTCCCTTCTTCATGTCACTCGCTTGTGCGCCGGGACTTTTCGCAGCAGTGCTACATCAGTCTATATTTAGCACTCGTTCCGCTAGCATGTTAATGTTGCTTGTGATCACACATTTTTTCAAAGTTGTGTTCAGACATTACTTGTGATTTTTTTGTGCAAAAATATCCCCGAAGAAGAAGACAGCCATAAGAGAATAAAAATAACCGAAAAAATGAAATGTAAAGTCATTGAAAAGCGAGAACGAGGTGTGAGCGTGGTTAATCTAGCATGTGCATACAATCGGTCTACATCAACGATTTGCACTATCCTCAAGATTAAGGGCAAGATTAAGGAGATAGACGCTTCAAAGGGAGTGACAAGAATATCTAACAAAAGGTTGCTTTTCATATGGATAAACGAAAAGCAATTGCAAGGCGACACTATTAACGAAAACATCATTTGTGAGAAGGCGAAAGTGATTTTTGCTGACCTCGTTAAGAAGACGCCAGGATCATCAACGGCCGAGGAAGAAGTATTTAAGGGGTTATGGATGGTTTGAGAAGTTTAAGAGAAGAACTGGCATCCACAGCGTTACGAGGCACGGTGAAGCAGCAAGCTCCGACACAAAGGCAGCAGAGAACTTCATCAGTGACTTCAAGAAGTTCGTAGTTTCTGAGGGTTATCTGCCGCAACAAGTTTTTAATTGTGATGAGACTGGTCTCTTCTGGAAAAAGATGTCGAAGTGAACCTATATAACAGCAGAGGAGAATGCATTGCCCGGCCACAAGCCAATGAAAGACTGTCTCACGCTGCTATTTTATGCCAATGCAAGCGGCGATTTGAAAATTAAACCGCTGCTTGTTTGTTTACCATTCAGAAGCTCCACAAGCCTTCAAGAAGTGTAATGTCCAGAAGAGCAGGCTAAATGTGATGTGGAGATCTAATAATAAGGCTCGGGGGTGACATTTTTACTGCTTAGATCAATCAAATGTTTGCTCCTTCTGTGAAAAAACATTTGTTTGAGATGAATCTGCCATTTCATGTCTCGTTTGTTATGGAAAACGCACCTGCCCATCCTCCAGACCTACAAGATGACTTAAAGAATTTAATTTCCTCAAGATCCAGTTTCTGCCTCCCGACACCACTCCGGCCTATGGACCAGCAGGTTATTTCTAATTTTAAGAAACTATACACTAAAACACTCTTCCAGCGTCGTTTTGGGGTGACCAAAGGGACCGATCTCACTCTCAAAAGAGTTTTGGAAAGATCACTACCACATCGTTGTCTGCCTCAAGATGATTGAAAAGGCGTAGGAAGGGGTTACCGAGAGGACCTTCACTTCTGCTCGGAAGAAGCATTGGCCAGAGAGCATTGTCGAATGTGACTTTGAGGGATTTGAGACAGTACTTGTGGAGCCTGTAGTCAACGAGATTGTCTTCGGCCAATATCATGGGACTGGAGATGAATAACAATGATATTGATGAGTTTGTGGAAGAGCACAGTCAAGAGCTGACCACCGGAAAACTTATGGAGTTGCATTGTGTTTCGTGAAATGCTGAAAGTATGGGAAACTTGCATCGTACATTGAGAAGCATCACCTAATAAGGCGGTGACTATGCGCGCTACAAATTTATTAACTGATAATGCTGTGTCACATTTTCACCAAATTTTGAAGCATCGGCAAAAAAAAAATGTCTCTAGACAGCTTTCTAGTCATAAATTCATAAATAATAAACTAATTATTTCGATTTTTTTGTTTTCTGAAAATCTAAAATCGCATTCCAGGTTGGTTCATTCCATGATAGAAGATGATTTATGCTCCTTAACAATTTCTAAGTCATTTTCTTTGAATAAATATTACATATAAAAAAATTTGAGTATTTTTTTCGGCATGGAACGCATTATCGTATTTTACATTAATTTATATGGGAAAAATTGTTTCACTTAACTTAGTAGGATTCTAGAACGAATTATGCTCGTTATGCGAGGTTCCACTATACACTCGTTCATAAATATGTAAAATAATATGTATACAGTCAACCTTTTAAAAAAATTAATTAATTTAAAAACAGTTATGTATCAGTAAAATAATCGAAAGGGAAACGTATATTCTATGAAGGGGAAAATGTCTCTATTCTGCGGCTAAACTGCCAAAGTAGCCAACTGAAGAAAGCGTACCCGGAATTCCTCAATTTTATTGTGACATAATATATGTATACATAAAGGAGGTTGCACATAAGTAGGCTCAGACGCGCATTGTGTCGGCAGGTATCGCGAAATACAGGAAATTGACAGGAAAAATCAACGCCATTGGTGGCAACAAAAAACAGAATTATTGAAGCTGATTAAAAAAGGGAAACACAAACATCTGAAGGGTCGACTTGCAATAATAATTCAAATTTTCGCGTTTTTTACGAAAATGTGGGTTTTTATTATTCATTTATATCAGAAGTTATTCAATAGATTTGACTTTTTTTTCAACTATTACTTAGATTGGACCTTTACATTCATATAAAACTAATAAACTGAATGCCATAATTAAGACGATACAAATATTATAAGAAAGACCGCGATCATTAGATACATTTTAGGCATGGTACGAAATTGAGTCAATACGCTAAATTAATTCATAAATTAAATATATTTTCTTATAATAAAAGCCAAGATTATGGAGACAAATCTGTAGGAAACCAATTAGCAAAATGTTAAAAATGAATAGAGTTATAAATCATTCAATTTGCAGTACATTTGATGAATTTTTTTTACGTTTTTAAAATACTTTGTTTTAGTAAAAACATGTTTTTAAATAATATACTATATTTACTCACATGCTTTGAGGCTTCAACTACTATTTAAAAGTAAGTTTAATATCAGAAACACAATAATCATTTTTTAAATAATATATTTCCAGTCTTATGAAATACGATATTATTAATTATATTTCACACTGTTAGTATGCCGTTCAAAACGGCGACGGCGGTTGTGAAATTTGCGCTCCGATAAATTTGCCTATAAAACACATTTTGATTACAATATGAATGAATATTATACTTATTCTCGATACCAATTGCTTATTTTTGTAAATTGTATGGTTTTGACCTGTTTTTATATGAAAACATATTATAATGTTGATAATTAAACATACGTCAACCGATCGGAGCATTTTAGAATCTGACAGCCCATGCGCGGCTAACGCATGGCGGCTAGCGCATTAAATCCACTCATTCACAAGATTCAACATGAAATTTAATTTGATTCGGTTTGGTTCTCATTAAAAGTCAATAATATATTATTATATAGATTATTGTTCTGAAATTACTGCCTCCATTGACACAAGATGCCTACGGTCAAAAAGTATCCATTGACACGCTCTAGGAAATGTTCCAACAAAATTTTAAATGGTTATAAACTTCTTGGAATAAAAATTGCAACGTAAGTTGATAATTTTTACCATTTCTATAACAATTATTTATTTGATTTAACAATATAAATTACATAGTTCAATATACATATATTATGCAGTGCAGATAAATTATTTTTTATTGGAAATACGTATCCTTAAAGATAAATAATTTTATCAAAAGAATTATACATGACAGACCTGTCTGATTGATACAAATGTATTTGTTATAGTCATATAAATGAATAAACACATATTTTAATATTTTGGACATAAAAATACTGATAACTAAATACCAATAACAATAATATTATAAATTATTTTCAGGATGTTCCTGGACTGAGCATTGAATGTGTGGACTCGTGTGAACTTCCTAAATTGGATGGCAAAAGAGTGGTCGACATACGCCACTTCTTTTCTCAAATTTACTCCCACTAATCGATGTTTGGGTGCACAAGAACAAATATTGAATATGTGAAAGAATGTAAGGTTTTATTTCTAAATTCAGTTCAAATAGTTTTCTCTTTACAAATACAGCTGCTTTAAAAGTTATCAATATTATTTATCAGTATGAATTTACATCCATTTTTCCTTCTAAATCGGGGCAAAATTGTACTATTTTATAATCATATGTTTATCGACACAAACAATGGTTTTTATCATAAGCATAATAATTCTAAGGTGAGAACTTTAACAAATTATTTCATTTTTAATGGCAATACGTATGTATTATGAATGTTGAAGAAATGGCTATTTTCTGATAGCTTTATTATCTAGGAATTTAAGAAAACCAACAATTGTATACTTGTCCTTTTTACTGCAATATCAAGAACCGCGATAGAATTACGTTTAAATATGAAATATTCACCCTTACTGAATCTCAGTTCAGTGAAATTATTGTCGGCATTGACATCGACGATGCCATGCCCGAACTTACGTGTGCATGTCCTTAATTACGATTAAAATTTCTAAGCACAAATATGATGACATTATTTTTGCTTTGTTTATTTATTTTTTTGTTATGTTAATTCGGTTGTCAGTGCCCTGTGGTGTGCTCTATTTTGTTTATTTGTTAATAAATTTTCAAATACGTATCAGTCGCGAAAATAAAATTTTTTGTAATTTTATTTGTCAAGAAATATTAATCAAAGCTGAACCGGAAGTAGTTAAAATGAAACAGCTCCTAATGAAAGCAGTTCTCTGTGGTTTCTCCAAAAATGGATGCTATCAGATTTTGAACATTATAATAAAAATATTAATTTTTTATGAGTTAAATTAATTACGTCAACCGGTTTCGAAAAATACCTTTTCTTTTATGTATAAAACCAAGCTTTTTGTTAGTTTATTTGACATTCTGATGAAGGAAAAAATATTTTTCAAACCAAAAGTGGTAACTCACAAAGTTATAAATAATATATATATAAATAATTTAGTGAACTACAAGTGAGGGGACAAGTTGCTAAGTTAACAACCTCCATTATTATTTGTTCTAACTTTTAATACAGTTATCTTTTCATACAATTTTTAAAAGTGTTCATTTATGAGCAGTCAAACTTTACTCATTTTTATATTAATTGGTCATTCAAGATTATTTTTGGAAGAATATATTGTATTTATTTTGTATTTTGAACCAGATTATGGGGATTATCAGTTATAATAAGAAATGCATTAATAAATATATTGTTCTTCATGCTCCTATCAGATTTTATTTTGTCCGTTTTATCCAAATAAAAAGTATGGAGGTAGCTGAGATTACGACAATGGTTAATTGGTTGAGTACTGCTATACAGGGTCCACTAAATTCAGAGTCGAAAATGTTCAAGGAGTATGTACAAATCTGTACCGTTACAGAAAATATTATTGTGAGAATTTTACAAAATCATATTAAGCTTCAAATAAATTTACTTCAAAATAAATATTTGCGATTTTGATTCATTATTATTATTCTATATCATTGCTCCAGGCCGTAAATTTTTTAATAAAAAATAGTCTTATCCGCTTGAAACTTAATGACCTTTTTTTTGTGTAACTAAAATACCACCACGCCGTTTCACTGCGGGAGTAGGCAGGGAGGATAGAGCGCCACATTCTTCTGTCCTGAAACACAATTCTCGCCTTATCCACGTGCATACATCTTCTTATACAAGCTCGTCGATTATTGAGGCTTCTAACAGAACTATCTTCCGGTATCTGGTTGTGTCAAGTTTTCTGCGGACGTCCTCTATTTCTGGTGCTATCAATACTTGCGTCATATATCTTTCTAACCATTCTCTCCTCACCCATCCGTTCCATATGATCAAACCACCTAAGTGATTCTTTCTTAATCTTACTCACTATGCTAATGTCAGCTTTAAACTCTTTCCTACCTTTTTTCTTCATTCTTTACTCTGTCATAAATGGATCTGCCACATATACGCTTAAGTAATCTCATTTCCACTGATTAAGTCTACTTTAGTTCCTCTTCTGTCAGCTACAGGCCTCAATTCCGTACATCGGTGTCGGTACGAGAACTTCATTGTGTGCCGCTAGTCTTGCCACAGTTGACAAGTTCCCATTAGTTATTTTTTGTATTCAATATATAATTTGGAATCAATAAAATATTTCAATTAATAAAAATAATCACATAACTACGATTTTTTTAAACACTCTAAATCACACTAAATCTCTGACATGATTGAGATTAGGCACATGAAGTTTGAACATATTAAACTCATATTTTTAATACATATGTACCTCTAAAATATGATGTTACTTACACTCAGTATACATAATAAGATTACACACAATTTATTCATACAATTATAAATTTAAAACTTGACGAAGCAATTCGATACTTGGAATTCCCGAAATAAATTTAAGGTTCAGGCAGAGGAGTATAATTAGGGTAATGCGAGCTAAGAGATGAAAATAAAAATGTCAATGCTCTACATATTTTGTTATTTTATCTATATGGTATCTGAAAAGACAAATTTGTCATAAAATGCCTAATTCAATGCTGGTCATCTCAAGAGTTAAGTAAATTGTTGTATATTCTAAGAATTTATTTTAAGGGTTTTTCTGCCTCCTAAGCAATTAAGAATATTTAAAGGTAGATATTAGTGGAAATAAAACATAATTACCAATGTGGCTCTGGTATTGGTATTGTACATGCTGAACGTATTGTTTATGATGGCTGGGGTTCTGTTTTGTTGATTTTTAGGATTTATTTTGCTTGGGCACTATGTTTTATTGGCTTATTCAAATATTACCGTTTTTGCAAATTGATACATGGAAAAACCCATTTAAAGAGAGTTCATTTTATTGCACCCGTTGATAGAATACCACATTCATTTATAGAAATGTCAAACAAAATTACTTCTGCAATAAACATATTACATGGGTTTTTTTATACAGGTAAATTGAGTTCTGTCATAAATATTTTTATTTCTTAGGCAGGAAACTTATTATTTAGAAAACATATTAAGCAAAAAAAAAAATGTAATTTGTTTGGGACTTTTTCGGGGCCGAAGAATGTGATTTGTAGTTACCTGTTTTGACCTCAGACCTAAAACTGATCCCTTTTGGTGACTTTTACATAATTTACATATATCCTCAACACTTGTATGATCAATATAACTGTCCAAAAACATCACCTTTATACGCAATGTCAATAAAGGCTAATGAATTCGGTTTAAACATGTAATATTCACCCTTACTGAATCCCATTTGCAGTGCATTTTAGAGATATTATTTAGATGACATTGAACATCGGCAGGGCTGAACTTTATGCGAAAATACAATAAATTTTTTTGTTTTATTTATGTTGTGCCGATGTAAAAAGCATAAGTTCAAGTAAACGAAAAAATTTGCAGTATAATTTTTTTCAGAGTTAATTCCGTTTTCAGTGTTTATTTGTTTTTTGATTTTGTCAATAAATTTTCAAAAATATATATCTAATTATACCATGGTACAAGGTAATTGAAAGAAAAGCACTAACCATCGGTCGCGAAACACAGTAATTTTATTTTTTAAGAAACGCGACTAAACTTGAGAAAACTAACTTCTCTGATTTTTGCAAAATGCATTTTTCGGCAGAGTTGTGTGCCCTGAATTTAAAACTCCTAGATTCTAGTTGCCATTGTACCATTCGAAAAGCAACCGTATTCGCCATTGCGAATTTACTTCTACCGGAAAACATATTTTTTTGTAAAGATTCGAGAAGTTAGAATTTTTTTGTGTATCTTTCCAAGTGATATATCTAATTTATTTTAATTATCGAAGAACTAAAATGTGAATTCATTAAAAAGTTATTTTAAAAATTAGCCAAAATGCTTGTACTACAAAAAAATGAGTCATATATAAATTTTTAATAAAAACTCAAAATAAAACACTTGGAAGCGCCTCCATTCAACTTGTTGACATTCATAATAAGGTCACTTTCCTTGCATATATCGTACATTCTACTCACTAGACTCTGTAATTATAGACTCTGACAATAGAATATTTCGGACTGAAGAAGGATTAGACCCGACAGGCCCCAATATGGAGCGGAACTAAATGCTGAGCCTGCACCCCATCAAGGATCTGAGTCGAATTGTGCTGAGTTCTGTATCTCGGCGCGATCTAAGAAGATGCAGCTAACGTGTGATGTAGAAGGGAAAATTAGAGTTTGTAAATGATGTTGCACCTGTTTTTTTTCCTATATGTAAAACTTCAGTAAATGTAATTTTCTTTAATATGAAATCGTTCCAATTTCATCCTTGTTATCTTATCTAGGTAAAATTTAAGTATTAAACTTGAAATTTGAAATAAGTATAATCAAAGTACCTTAATCATATCATTTCTTTTCTCCGAGTGACGCATGCTGATTTGGGATCGTCGTTAGGTAAGAAATTCTGATGGGAGTTCGTCTCAGACAACCCACATTTCTTGCATACCACTGAATTAGACAGTGAAAGGTCGGAGCCCCAGTTCCCTATCCAACAATATATATATATATATAACCGCAGAGAGACAACTTTTAATATATATTTAGTGAGTACGATTAAAAAAGGATCACTTAGGTGGTTTGGTCATACGGAACGGATGAATGGAAAGAAAGATATGACGCAAGTGTTGATGGCACCAGAAGTAGAGGACGTCCGCGGAAGACTTGGCACGACCGGATAAACCAGATACTGAAGATGGTCCTGTTAGAAGCCTCGATAATTGGTGAAATTGTATGAGTTGTGAGATTGTATATGAGAAGATGTATGAATGTGGATGAGGCGAGAATTGTGTCAGGACAGAAGAGTGTGGCGCTCCATTATCTCTCCCTACCCCCGTAGCGTGATGGTAAAATCACATAGTCAATCAACAACAACAATCAGAACAAACGAACCTAGTACCTGAGTATGTGTGTTCTATAAAGGATATACCATGCAAATATTACTAGGCAATTTAAGACAAACTGAGGTGCAGAAAACATAGATACAGAATGTAGTGGATAATTGTGATGTCAGAAATGTATGCGTGAGGGTCGGGTCGTTAGGCATAATTGCCTGTAATAAAACAGGTCTATTATAGAAAACGTTTTAGTTGAATAATATTCTATCGACATTGCGTGCTCAAGGGCGAAGCCATTCGCGCTGAGAAAAATATGAATACATAATACGATATTTAAAAAAATCATTAATTCGTTCAGACTTCAGACTATGACTGCACCAGTAAAAACCACAATACACCTGAGAACATTCATCTTTGAACCCATATAAAAAGTATCATAAAGTCTCCTTCCTAATTTTAAAACTATTGAAATCGAAATTGGATAAGTTTTTATTAAAAATTTATATATGACTCATTTTTTTGTAGTACAAGCATTTCGGCTAATTTTTAAAATAACTTTTTAATGAATTCACATTTTAGTTCTTTGATAATTAAAATAAATTAGATATATCACTTGGAAAGATACACAAAAAAATTCTATCAAGCGAAAATATAACAATTGAACAATCTTTTTATTAATAACGAAGATCCCTGTCAGCAGTGTTGTGATTTCCTTGAATTTCAAGTGCTCCACCCGCAGGTAACGCACTAATAATATTCTCAGCAAAAGTTATCATTTATCTAATAAATAACATTAATTGACAGTTTTCTTGATAAGGAACAAATCATCTACTCGGTAGTAAAATATTACTTTTAATTTATTTTAGACTGCCTTATCTGGCCATTGAGTTAACCACTCGAGTTGTGTGGCATTGTCGGATTAGTCACCATTACTGAAACACCATCAACGTAAGAACTTTAGATGAAAGTGAGTGAAATAGAAATATGTGGAGAAATACTTAAAGAAAAGGAGAAACAGTACTCACATTTTCAGAATCTCCTTCATCTTCGACGTGCAGGGACTCGATGCAGATGATAAAGTTTTCTTTCATGTAGCCGGGATTCTAGAATGGATAAAACATAGAGCGTATTCAGAACTAATGGAGTACCATAGGCCCTCGTTTTCAGAGATTAAATTCAACTTCATTTTTGTCAGTCGAAGTCTATCTAGCTGTTAAATTGAGGCTGAGGTTTATTACAGTTTCTTAAGAGCTCCGAGCTGGAGGAGTCAACAGTACTTACGGTGAGGACAGTGCGACAGTAAGGATAGGCATTCCAGGCCTCCTCGTGGATCTCCAGGGAGCCCTTGGGGGCCAGTAGGCGGATAAAGGCTGGCACCTTGGAGGCCAAGTGGTAGATCTTGTAGGTGTACTGGCCCGCAGAATATTTACCACCTGGAAGGTGATCGCAACATTAAACATATGTGTCATAACTAAAACTTCATAGGAATTTCAAATACTGTGTCAGCGGTAGAATGTGAAAAATAAGATAAATACTACTTATATTTCTTTAAATATATTTGATTTAAAATTAATGAATTTAGCACATCTTTGTTGTGAAGTTGCATTTTTAGAACATAATGTGTTGTTTTTAATACAAATTAAATTAATCAACTAGAAAGATACGTACACAGAAAAATCTTTTTATCGAAAAAATATTTATAAAAATATATCCAGATAACTAAATATTTTTTCTGTATATCTTTCTAGTTGATTAATTTAATTTATATTACATTATATTTAATCAGGTTGAATATAAACTCATTAATCTTTTTTAAATATACCCACAGATAAAAGCAACAATGATCCTCAGACTGATTTACCGAATAAATATTAAAATTTTCAAATGGTAAATTATTATTATTATACAGAAAATGTCATCGGAAGTGCAATACACAAAGAAAATAATTATATAATGTCAATATGTTTTTTCATACTCAAAATATAAAATGTGAAATAAAGCAATTTATCAGTCACCATTGAGTTGAGATACAAAAAAATTGTAATAATGTTGTCCTATAAGAGTTAAATTTACAGCAAAAATATCGACTAGTGACTGGTCACTGAGTCACTGGCTCCAATAAACATGTTGCAACTCGTGCAAAAACAATTGTGCAAACAACGCTGTAGTCACGCAAGTCTTACCTTCGCTCACATTCATCACATTCCTTACATCATTCTCTTTACAGCATTAAATTAATTATTAGGGAGAATAAATTCTTATTGTGAAGTTGTAATTATTCAGAACAGATGCTCTGTGATATTTTAAATGAAATTAGAAAGATATACATATAAAATGCACCTTCCCCAGATCCAGGTTCGAATCCCGGTAGCAACAATATTTTTTGATAAAATTGATTTTACATGTATATCTTTCTAATTAATGAGTATTTAAATTAATTGTTGTGTGTAAAATTGCAAAAAAAAAATATATAAAAGCCTGAAATTTATGAATTTTTAAAAACATCCATCTTACGACTTTTCGTGTGTAATATTATTATTTTTAGAAATTACTACTCAGAAGCATGGCAGCTCGTATCGTAAAAGTAGATTTTTTTTTTAAATTACTAACTAGCCAAAACGAGTTTGAGTGAAAATGACCGTAAATAGGCGGCTAGAACAAATCAGATTAGAAATATAAGAGCGCGGCTAATTTTATAAACACCTGATGATTAAATAATGAGGCTATATTTCCAAACAATGATTAAATCAATTTTAGGGACCATAGATTATCTGATGACATTCAGTTGTGTACTTAAGGCAGACACTCGGCTATAAAACATGTGATTTTTATCAAACTATGAAAGCATATATTAAAGATAATAATTGTGATTGTATTATATTCACAATTCAATGTCCCCAAAAGTGAAATAACAAAATTTGAATTATGCATTGTCGCTTAAAGCCCCAGCAACAATTGGAATGTGTGGGGGGCGGCGATTCAAATCCACCGCCATCGTCCCCAGCTGAACAGCGACATCTACACCAGGGGAGCAGGCTTCTGTCGAGAGAAGCCGCGCTCAGTCCAGCCTGATCGCTTACCCTGGTGAGTTCCGCTTCGCCACTCAATAAGTGACAATACACAAATCCCACCACCAACCTCTTAAATTTGCTGATTTAATTATGCACATTAAAATATTTTAATTGACAACTATATAAATGAAAAAAGAACAAATCTGGTAAAAATAATTTAAGTCGATAACTTTTGCAATATCGTTCCACTTATTCTTGGTTAAATATTGATCCCACTTCACAGGTTAGTTTGCTTTATTTTAGCATAAAAGATTACATTTAAAATAAAAGTAATTGGTTTACCAGACGTGGTCTGTTCTAAAGCAATTACCTGTACAGTTTTAATAAGTTATATATTGTACACAATAACACTCTTTATACCCATTCTGCCGATTCATCTACATCCTTCCGATGGCAATGCTACACAGTAAATTACATCATTATAATGACATTTTTGTTTTTTTTAATGGATCAATCCCTAGGGCGGATCATTTTCATATATATTTATTCGCACTAGTATGTGATCAGCATCCCGCGGGACTTGTGCGGAATGTGTGCTGAGCAATGTGTACAATGCAACAAGTTAAGTTATATTCATAAGAAATTGCACTGAACGTGAGATGAATGGTACAGCGCTTCCAAGTGTTTTATTTTGAGTTTCTTTAGATACAATTAATCGGATATGTAAATGTCTGAGTATTGTCAACTTTTCCAAAAGTCCACCTAACATAAAATGGTACCTGGTATCCGTAAAGTGCTCAGAGAATTTTTTGTTGAATATCCAATATATATCTCTTTATGCTCCTTAATCCATTTTGAGATTTTGCAAATAAACTGTCCTTTATCAACAATCACGATCTTAGTAATCAAATCTGCAGCATTTTCACCAGTGGTTCCCACATCATGAGTGTAGCTTTTGGGATACATATACTTTCTAGACAAAAAATGCTATTTCTTTGCTTCTACAAATCATGGACTTTATTAAACAAAGAAAAATAATATATTTGTATACAGTAAAATAAATTTCGAAAAATGAATTACTGAAATAATGAAAAATGAATACTGAGATTTTATCAAAAAATTGAAAACATTATCAGATACAAAATAAACATAATATGTGAAAACATGTATTTGGTATTTTTGTCATTTGAGATATTTGGGTCAGTATAAATTAAATTTGTTCTAAAACTCAATTGATGTCTATTATTAGAATTCGGTATATTTTTACTTTACAACAAATGTTTTAAAATAACATGAATCACATAAATATTTAAGAATTTATTTGATAGACATTTTTTAAATGGTTAAATAAAACTAGAATAGCTTTGTAATCAAATTATTTTTTTATTGCCTGGTTTCAGAATGTTGAAGTAGGATAAAACTAACTATAAATATGTAATTTTGTCTTTCTTCCAATTAAAACCGTTTGTGTTTTCACCATTCCAGGATAGATACATTATAAAACTGCGCTCAAGATCATTTTGCATTCTAAAATAACAATATTTCCAACTGTCATGTTAATTATCACGAGTCTGATGGGAAATAAAAACAAACATAATAAATTGTGTGTCGCAACATTCTTACAATTATACTGATGTCACATCAATATTCATACTATTCACAAATTAAGCTAAATGCTTATACTATGAAAATGGGACTAACTTGCTAGTGTCCTGAAACGAGGCGCGCACCCTCGACCACTAGATCAGTAGGCCAGCATCTTAACCACTACACTAACAAGCTACTCTTTATGTTAATTTTTAATGTTTCAAAATTATCAAGTCTAAGGCTGTGGGTAGTTCTCGCGTGTGTATCCATCTGAAAGTCAGAAAACTCGTATCCCAGTAACAACTAATATTTTTTCGATAGATTTTTTTTCTGTACATCTTTCTAGTGGATTCATTTAATTTGTATAAAAAATACACAAATATGTTCTGAAAATGCAATATTCAAACGACGATTCAAAAATAAATTGCTCGGAAAAGCTCCAACAGCAAACATTTTTAATAATTTCTTTGCTAACGTCGGTAAAAACTTGTCTAGTAAAATCACAAAGAACTAGAATACTGACGTAGCTACATCTATAATACAGTATATACAGGAAATAAAATATAAATTTTTCAACCTACAACAATTAACGAAATTGAACAAATCATAACATGTATGAAGGGGGGGGGACAGCACCAGGTTATGATAGACATACTGTTAATACATTATAATTTATAAAAAAACAAATATTCAAACCCCTAATGCATGTAATAAACCTAAGTTTAAAAACAGGCGTATTTCTAACATCCTACAAACGAGCCATTATTTCCTCCATATATAAATCAAATAACCCTGAGGAAATAACTAATTACAGACCAATTTCTCTTTTGTCAAACTTTGGAAAAATCCTAGAAAAAATTGTTAAAAAAAGATTGTCTCAATTTATTAAAATAAACAAAGTAATTAATGAAAACCAGTTCGGGTTCATGGAAAACAAAAGTACACAAGACGCAATAGGTAGACTATCTAATATCATCCAAAAAATCTCTCAAATGTATTGGAATTTTCGTGGACTTGAGAAAAGCCTTCGACAGTATCTCCCACAACAAATTAATATTAAAATTAAAATCTGTCAGTATAGACGACAAACCACTAAGCTGGATTTAACGCCATCTTTATGAAAGAGCGCAAAATGTAAAAATTAACGAAACTCTAAGCCAACCCCTAATCAGTGTATTTAGTATTCCACAAGTCAGTTTTGGGCCCGCTTCTTTTTATAATTTATGTCAATAACATTTTCAAATTAAAATCGACGGGAAAAATTATATCATACGCTGACGACACTGCTATCATTATTGACGGACAAGACTGGAACATTACAAACAACGTCATGAACACACTCAAATCCTGGTTCGATAGTAATTTACTTTCTTTAAACTCCGAAAAAACCTATTACATTCCCTTTACAATCAAGTCTTAAAACACCGCCCCATATAAAAATTACTATCCATAACGACAACTGTAACAAAATTACCTGTAACGACTCATGTACAAACTTAAGCCCAAAAAAAGAAATCAAATATCTCGGTGTAATTATTGATCAACATTTAAAATGGCAGTCACATTAGCGAATTAGTGAAAAGAATAAGAAAATGAATTTATATATTCATAAGATTAAGAAACATTTTAAGTATAAATAATTTTAAAAAGGTATATTTTGCTATTGTTCACTCACTACTCCAGTATGGAATAATTGGGTGGGAAGGAGTATAAAATAATATAATGAACTGTAAAAATAATACAGAACAATCATAAAAGTAATATTTAAAAAAAAAGATCAACTTTTTCAACACAAACACTTTTTGCAAAATTCCCAGTTCCCAAAATAGAAAACATTTACAAAAAAATCTCAATTAATCAAATAATTAAAGAAAATAACACTGTAAAATTTGAAACAAGCACATCATTGAGGTTTAAAAATAACTTTAAAATCCCTAAAGGTAACACCAAACACTATCAGCAAAATTTTATATACTTAGGGATAAAAAAAATTCAATAGCTTCCCTACACAAATTAAAGAAATAAAAGAGTTTAGAAAGAAATTAAATGAACACTTCAGAAACACATAATATTATAGTACACTTCAGAAGCACACAAATAGACAATAAATAATTATAGACTACAAATGACTAACTCTCTATATAAAATGATTGTAGTGTAACTCCCTATCTAGTCTTTTTTTGGAGAGGTAAGCAGAAAAAAACATGTAATTTTAATAATGTAAAATACTTATTCATGTTATAAAAAAATTGTAAAAATGTCAAATAAATAAAAAAATATTGAATAAAACTGTTAAGAGTTATTCATAATTAAAATTGAATTTAGGGGATTTTGGTGAATATTATTTATATATAGAAAAATCATAATATGGATATAATTATACCAGGTTTGTAAATATGAAAATAGAATTTTTTTATAGAAAATACACATTTATTGTATGAAAATGAAACAAAATATTTTATTTGAAGTATTGTTATATCGCTAGCTATACATTTTTCCCATCTCTCTGGCAATTTGTGGATGCCACACCAAAAAAACTGTTGCTCTTTTCAGGCAAACCAATCATCGAGCCATTTTCGTAAGAAGTGAAGCGCTACTCAGCAAGTGCATGTCCCATTGATGCAAATAAGTAGTAATCCGATGGAGCCAAGTCTGGCGAGTAAGCCACATGCAAAAGTATTTCCCAACTAAACGTCTCAATCGTTGTGTGATGGTGCATTATCATGAAGCTAAATCACTATGTTGCCCTTTTTGATATTCTGGTCGTTTTCCACCCAAAGCTTGATTTGAATTTATCAATTGTTGTCAGTAGCATTCAGTTTTAACGGTTTCGTCAGGTTTTAGCAGCTCATAAATGATCCCACCAAACACAGAGCATTGTCTTCCTTCCATAGCATTTGGCCTTGCAGTCGATGTCAATGCCTGGAGTTACCCATGATCTTTTACGCTTAGGATTCTCTAAATATAACCACTTTTCATTGTCAGTCACAATTCGATGGAGAAATGACTTTCTTTTGTAACTGGCGAGCAGCATTTCGCAAGTAGTTTTCCTGCTGTCTTCATTCAGTTTATGTGGAAACCATTTTCCCATCTTCTGGATCTTTCCCATGGCTTTCAAAAGTATGGAGATGGCTTCTTGTATCACATTTAATTGATCCGCGAGTTGTTGCGTTTGAGCGTCACCCTCATCCAACAGTGCTTGCAATTCGCTGTCTTCAATTTTCTGTGGTCTCCCACGTTCTTCAAAAATCGCCACTTTTTAATTTTTTAAACCACTCAAAGCACTGATTTACCACGAGCATACTCACCGTGAGCTTCTACAACCATTCAGTGCGATTCTGCAGCAGTTTTATTCAAATGGTAATAGAAAATCAATACTGTCCACAAATCGTAGTTTCCAGGCACAAAATTCGACATGTTCTAACGCTATTAAAAACTATGCTATTGTATGAAACTTGTATTATTATGAGTTGAAAATCTTTGTTAGATGTCAAAACAAGAAAATGGCGCCAATGACATAGTTTGACGGTAACTACACTGACAGCTAGGGCCATATATGGGCAAATTCCAGTTTCATATTTACATACCTGGTATATATAAAGAGACAACATGAGACAAGTAAGGTTTAGTCTTGAAATATTTTTAGATTAAATAACAGGTGCAAATAACTAACTGTCGATAGAAACTGCACCTCTCAAAAATGTAGTCATGACAAAAATAAAACTCAGTAGTGTGTAGTACAAAGTTTAGTTAATGTAAAAAAATAAAATAATTGTGTTGCACCACAAAGCAGCTCCTGTGTCAATAAATGATAAGGCTTCTCGTTTACAAAAACGTACATAAAAGCGCTTCACAATGGTTGATAGTGTACCATATATGTATGCGGACTCACCAAGTAGAGGATAGTCCTTGAAGGGTTCATTCTTGATGACTTCAATCCCCTCTCCGCCACCCGTCTCATTCTTGGAGGCCTCTGCCACGGCCCACAACTGCCCCACTTGGTACTGTAGACAGAGTACACTCATTAGCTTCACCGCACTCCGTTAGGTCTCTTCCAATGTGATTCCCATACAAGACAGTTACAGACTATCTCAATAATTACTGTTCAAAATTGGATTTTGTTTAAAGTTAGCACTCCAGCTTCAACACTTGTGTATTCAGAAAGAATGAGTCTTTTCTGAAAGAGTGACCCTAAAAGGTTTGGTGAGTTTATGACTTAGGTTTAATAAATAAGTAACAAGAGCTAACTCACTAATCGAATTTCATTATTTTGAGTTACATTGTATTTTTTATATGCTTGCAATTGTCACATGAAACCAAACAACATAGTGACATAGGAGGAAATATCAATGATAATCGGGAAGGGCCTATGTTGTGCTAAGTTTTTCTCTTGCAGACCGTAATAATTGTCATTCTTAATAAGATGTGTTGGGTTGTGCAAGATACATAAAATTAAAGTTGTACCACAACTTTAAAAGAGTATTATGAAAATTCATGTCAATAATAACGAAGAAATCATATTGAAACCATAAACAAGACCCCAAATATGACTGCAAAACGGTTACCAGGAATACAAAGAGGCCACTAAAGCCACATGAGCAGATATGACGTGTAATAGAAATTAAGCCAATGTTTTATTACAACTAAATATAATAATTTTACTTGTATCTTCAACCTGCATTTGTAGTACACACAATACTGTCAAATTTTCACAAATAAATCCATGGAATTTAAATGATTATATATATAGTGTGTATAATAGTAGACAAAGAAAATATATAAAGTAGTAAATAAAAACAAAAATACTTTACTCTTCCACTGGAAAAGTCTTTGGCATAATTAACATATATCTAGTCAAATTAGTTTTATTGAACAAATAAAATATAATTATGTTTGAATAGATCATGTTCTATGTTCACAGACATTTCAAAAGTGCAATAAAATCCTGGTTAAAAAACTCAGATCGAGCACATGGTTATAGTATGGTCACCCCTTCAATATGAACACACGCAGAGTCAATGTGTGTTCTACAAGAAATGTGTGTAAGAGTGAGCAGCCTGTGCATGTGCGTGTTTCACCAACCTGGAACATCTGTTATTAAATGAATACTCTAACATTTGAACTAGTTGAAAACAAATGCGTATTATCTTTACAAATTTCAGGTATTGTCTTATATATTTTTCATGTTAAAATATTGCATCATTTCCTTCTTTCTTTTACTTAAAATTTATTTTCTTCTTTCTTTAATTATTCTATATTTATATTTTCTGAACCAACTATGTATAATATGATTAACAATGTAAAATGTTTGCCTCAGCACCGGCGAAGCCCAGTGAGGCAGATTATTAAAATACTAAATGTACACACACAACATATGATATGAAATAAATTAAAAAATATAGATTTTGATGTTTCAATATATTTTAAAATGTAAAAATTAAGTATTCTCGAACACATTGCACCTACTATTTAGTAGTTGGCAATCTCTTAAAAATATGTTGTAAGATTAACATGATAAAGTAACATGTACAAAGTAAAAAAACTTGCAAAGACGAAATTCTAAGTGTTGAAACTTGGCAACAATACATTGTTTATCTTAAGTTTGGTCCACTTGAAGATAGTGAAAAAGGTAAGGTCCACAGAGCGAGAGGTGAAGAGTCGAAAATAGAAAAACCAAAAAAGAGAATAGGCATAAGTTGGCATAAAATAATGTATATTCTAATTTTAAGTATACTTATTGTGGATTTAGTAAAATAAAAAAGGAATTTTAATAAATGCAAATAAAACTAGTTTTTTCATTATAGTACAAAGAGCAATGTGCAGTACCAAGTTGGAGCTAATTTACAAGTCTTATTTATTAAAGTAGGGGGTTCAGCGAGATACATTGCCTTGTAGGAATACAGCGTACACTAAAAATGATAGCTAAATTCGATAAAAATACGAAATAATCAGAGAAATAAATCAGGTGTGAAAACGTGATGTCATGTGTACAGGGCGATAGGAAACACGGGCTTACCTCCTCAACTGTCAGCGGCAACGGCAATCGGCTGAAACGAGATGAAACTCAAATAAGTGACAAGGAATGGTAATTCATAGCTATTATAAACAACTCGCAGAGGACGAAACGCGAGAATCGAGATTAAAATAAATCGCGTGAAGAAAATTGACATGTCGTGGAATTGCACAGCCTTGACCCGACGATCTGTCAGTGTCACTCGGCCACTCGGAAGGGATTTTAGCGAAAAGGCGACAAGTATGATAAGTAATCCGTATGGCAGTATCGATCCGCCACATGAATAGGTCGATGTGAGCTATATTTCGCAACGATTAACGTCAAGAAGTACAGATAAGCCTGGCCTCGGCGAAAAGCTGATCCATTGATTTTCGGCACTTTATAACTGAAAACTGCAAAGTGTCAATGTTACGATTAT
Source organism: Eubasilissa splendida (assembly GCA_031772225.1). NCBI lineage: Eukaryota > Metazoa > Arthropoda > Insecta > Trichoptera > Phryganeidae > Eubasilissa > Eubasilissa splendida. The sequence continues at coordinate 218,435 of CM062868.1, forward strand.
TTACTGGGACTTTGTGAGAAACTGCTACTTACAATTCCTTATAAATCATGTTGCTATTCACTAAATTTAATACACTAATCGCACACAGAAAGCGCTACCGCCGACAACCGATCGAGTGGGCCACTGGAACGATCGCGACTGCGCAAGCGCGGCGACTATCGTGCGGTGTCGTGACGCAACGGAAGTGGCGTCGGAGAAGACGAAGGCGGATGTTACGTTATTGGGAAATTATTCTCGAATCAATTCAATTATTCTTTTCACGAACCTAATCTATTTTTGAAAATGGACTCAGTTATACAGCATTTAAAATCTTAAATATATTAACACCATGAATTCGAAAGCTGTTATTTTTATAATTCATAAAAAAAAATTACCAGCAGATCAATATTTATTACCGATTTATATATCTAACTAAGCAGAATTTCTTATTATTTTTTTTAGAAATAATATACACTCGTCCAACACTTCTCATCAATAATATCATCGGCATTTGAAATGGGAAGTATTATGAAAGAGAAGGATCTAAAAATTATGAATTGTAAATAAACAATTGCTTTCAGATAAGCCAATTCTTCCAACCGTTAATAAAAAATTTAACTTTAAGTTTTCTTAAAATACTACAAAAAATGTCATATAATTGAGAAAACTAAATAATATTTTCTTATAAGATATATCAGTTAGAATATGTTCTCGCAGAAAGTTAGTATGAACTAATATACTAGAAAAGTGACAAGATCACAAATTACTAGACTTAAAAACAGTATTAATTATCAACCAATATTGCCATTTAATTATAAAATACTTTTGAAATGTATTATTTTCTTTTTCTATAAATTTTCAGAAAACTTTAATAATTGGAGGATTTAATTGACAGTATTGATAGTATTAAATACAAATTAAATGTATTAATTAGAAAGATATACATATATATATAAAATCAATTTTATCAAAAAATATTGTTGTTGCTACCGGGAATCGAACTTGGATCTCTTTCAATCTGGGGAACGTGCATTAACCGATTATGCTATATCAACACAGTACATTGATGACAAATTTTCGAACTTGTATATCTTTCTAATTAATACATTTAATTTGTATTTAAGATATCACAGACCTATGTTCTGAATAATTACAAATTCACAATAAGAATGTGTTCTCCTTAATGATACCTACATTACCTTGAAAGTTTTAGGTGTCTGATTTTCTGGTAGTTGTATTTGCTTAACTTACTTTTATAATTCTACAGGCCGGTTTCACAATGAAAACGTCCAACATAGCTTATATTAAACCACATCAAATTATTTATGAGAATATTTATAAAAACAAAAAAGTATTGTAATAAAATCATTTATTAAAACAGTTTTTTAATATAATTTACCTAAAATAATTATAATATCTTTGGTTGGAATCATAGGGATATGTGAAAACTTGAAAATAAAATAAAACAGCAGACAGCGTGTTCAAAATGAAACAATAATGTGTTGTGCATCAATCATCCAAGTCTAGTTCTAACTCGACATCCACCAGGGTGACCTCCTTAAGGGTGTTGATGACGATGAACCTCGAGAAGAATAAATATAAATATCGAAACCAGACCATCTGCGACTTATGCTCCTTCATGGAATTGATGACCACTCTCCTCTCCTTTAAAGGCAGCACAAATCTGAGAAGGAATAATCAGCAATATTACAAATAATATTTTATTTAATAAATTTTTGTTTACTCTTATTATTAAATATTTAAGTGACACAATCCTGTAATAAAATGTCTATTTTGGAGAGGCTTGAAATATCGAGCTTCCAATCTCTTTGAGAGACTATTCAGATCCCATTGCAGGGCTGAGATTGTTGTTACACAGCAGAATATCCCAGAAAACACAGAATATTTTGAACCTTGAAAACCTAAGAACATTATTTTAACACTGTTATTTTCAATACTAATCATCTTTTCGAATTTTTAACAAAAATGTGGGTTTTTATTACTCATTTATATCAGATGTACAATAGAATAGACTTTTTTTAAAACCTTAACTTAGATATGACCTTTACACTAACTAATTAAAATTAATAAACTGAATGTTATTTGCCATAATTAAGATACAGGCGTTATAAGAAATGTCGTGACCATTAAATTATTATCGAAAATTCTTTCACATGTGGAATATAGTTTCTTATGCTCTTGATCAGAGACAAAACTGTACTAACAAAATGTTAAAAATGAATAGAATGCATGACATGGAGTCATCGCATCAGTCATCGCGTCAATCTATTTCTTGGAGAAAAATACTGATAAAATAGTTTTTCACACATACTTATTCACAATATGAATTAATATTATACTTATTCATAAAATAAGTTGCAAATTAGACAATTTTACAACATTAAAACATTTTATGTCTGTCATTTTGGAAGTTTAATATCCCATATATATTTAACACCATTGTCTTTTAAACATACCAAATGGCAACATAGTGTTTTCAAATCGATCACATTAAGGTGGCATCTTCAATAATAATTAAAATTTCGCATTTTTTTCCCGAAAATGTGGATTTTTATCATTCATTTAAATCAGAAGTTATATATTAGATTTGACTTTTTTTAAACTATTTCTTAGATAGGACCTTTATACTCATTTAAATCTAATAAACTGAATGTTATTTGCCATAATTAAGACAATACAAGCATTATAAGAAAGACCTTGACCATTAGATGCATTTTCTGCGTGTTACAAAATTATCTTGATTTTGGTAAATTATTGCATTAACAAAATATATTTTCTTATAATCTTGAAGCCAAGATTAAGGAGACAAATCTCAATAATACAAATTAACAAAATGTTAAAAATTAATAGTGTTAAAAATCATTCAATTTGCAGGACATATCACCAATTTTCGACGTTTTTAAAAATTCTTTGTTTTAGTGAAAATATATGTTTTTAAATAAAATATTCTATTTACTCACATGCTTTGAGGCTTCAGCTACTATTTAAAACTAAGTTTAATATCAAAAACACAATAATCAGTTTTTAAATAATATATTTTCATCTTATAAAAGACGATAATTTTAATTGTCCATCGAAATTCAATACGCCGCTCGATCCGGCTGTCACGGTCGTCGAGTTCAAACTGTCATTATTTTCATTTAAAAATGCCGAAAATATATGTTTTCACACATATTTAATCCACAATATGAATTAATGTTGAACTTATTCACAACAATAATAGCAAATTTCATAAATTAGATGTCTTTTTACTGATTTTAAGGGAAAACAACGTTTTCTTGAACAAAGTAAACACTTTATGTACGTTATTTTTATGCAAGTCGGATTAAATATTTTGTTTATATGTATATAACATTGTCGTATTTTAAACAAAGCTGTCTGTTTCATAAAGAGTATATAATTATGAAACAGACATATCACCAAAACGGCAACGGGACATTATAAATCGATAATAAATTGAAGCTGTCATAAAATTTTTAAATTTAAAACATTGATTTAAGCCACCATCTAAATATATGTAGGTACTTTGTCTGATTTCAATACATATTCATACATATGAATTAGATACCCAATAAAAAATTTAATTTTCAATTGATTAATTTAAATGACACACATTTTTATTTCATTCCATATGAGTTACATATATCAACATGAAAAAAGGTGGAAAATACTCCCAACATGAGTTATGTTTGATACTTGTATCGAATGCAATAAAATCAACAATTTTATTGTCGTCTCTTTATATTCAAACCTTCATCTCTCGCATGATTTATGTAACAAATAACGTTATTAATTATTTATCTGATACTTATAATAATTTAATTATTAGCGTCATCTTGAAAGCATATCTAATTTGTGTATAATTTCTCGAATTTCAAACTGGAAAAATGAAAGCTCGCCCTTAACAAATCCAATAAATGAATTTGATACAATATTTTTAAATGTATAACATTGTGGATCGATTTTACATGCCATCCACTGAAATTCAGACAATATATTATTTGTATTAGCTATACATAGATACAATATTTTTAAAAAATATATAAAATTGACTAATTCAAATGACAATCCAGATAAAACTCAAGAAATTCACATATTTGAACAGCTTATCTCGAATGTGAGTGTTTTTATTTAATTAAAATCTTCATTAACTTGATAGTGGGGACACTTTTTATCCACACATGTTATATTAATACAAAAGGACCACTTTAAATGATACCTAGAATTCCATTGAGCTTTTCCCACCAATAATTGAAATTATTAAAATTAGATCTGTAACAAAATATTTTTTTCATTTTGATACAATCAATTGTTTTCAGGTTTTCCTTCTTGTTTTGTTTTTTGATCCAACACTAAATAATATATACATATATTGAACAATAATAATAAATGCAGTTTTTATTTGATTGACAAGATATCTTTGAGGAAATATATGTCACTACGGTCAGAAAAAAGCGCTAAAGTTTTGCTAATTGAGAGGCATCAGACTACAGACTGATCCTAGCTAACAAAAGTTTCTAACACTAAACCAACTAGTAGGAGTTATTAATATGGAGTACAAAATGTTTATATAACTCTATTTAGATTGAGTAAAATAAATCAAAGCAGAATATGCTTTTTTCGTATTATTTACTTATCATCACGCCGTTTCCCCCGAGGGGTAGGCAAAGAGGAAAGAGTGCCACACTCTTCTGTCTTGACACACAATTCTCACCTCATCCACATTCATACATTTTCTCATATTATTGAGGATTCTAACAGGACCATCCTCCAGTATCTGGTTTACCTGGTCGTGCCAAGTATTCTGTGGACGTACTCTACTTGTGATGCCATCAACACTTGTGTCATATATCTTTCTTACCATTCTCTCCTCATTCATCTGTTCCATATGACAAAACCACCTTAGTGATCCTTTCTTAACCTAACTCACTATACTAAGATCAGCTTTACATTCTTTCCGTATTTCTTCATTCTTTACTCTGTCATAAATGAATCTGACACATATACGCCTAAGTGATCTCATTTCCACTGCATTCAGTCTACTTTCATTCCTCTTCTGCCAGCTCCAGGCCTCACTTCCATACATCACTGTCGGTACCAGAACTCCATTATGAACCGCTAGTCTTGCCTCAGCTGACATGTTTCCATTAGCTATAATTCATTCAAAGCGCCATTCACTTTATTCCATTCACGGTGTCTTGCTTTCTTCCTTCTCGAATACCATCACTTTTTGATTTTTTGACATTCATGATAAGGTCGCTTTGCTTGTATACATCATACATTCTACTCACTAGACTCTGTAATTCTTGTTCATTATTCGCCATTAGTACTGCATCATCGGCGTACAATAAACAGCATACAATCAAATTGCCCATTTTTGCTCCTACATTTATATATTCTAGTTCTTTCACACAATTATCCATATACAAGTTGAACAGCCATGGAGACATTACATAACCCTGCTTGACACCCTTTGTAATGACAAACCATGGTATGAATGATCCATTGATCCTTACACACGCAGAGCTTCCTTCATATAGGAATGCGATTATGTGTATAAGTTTGCAATTCACCCTGTAATCAGAGTACCTACCATAGCCTTTCTCTTATAACTTTATCATACGCCTTTTGCAGATCTACAAAAGCACAAAAAAGTTTTTGATTTTTCGCTAAAAACTTTTCCGTCATCACTCATAGAGAAAAGATCTGATCCATGCATCCTCTTCCACCCACAAAGGCCCCTTGCACGTCCCATACTTTTTCTTTCGTCACCGTTCTTGCTCTTTCCATTAAAATTCTTCCATATAGTTTGCCCACCGAGCTTAGTAGACTGATTGCCCTGTAGTTACCGCATTCCATACGCGACCCTTTACCTTTGTAGAGAGGCATGTACAGAAGGATTTTCACCTAACTTCCAGATAAGATGGAATTTCCTCAGAGGTTGTATCTGGTTCCAACAAAGTACTTTCAAGCACAAAAATATTTTCTCACCTGTGAGAAGCTAAAAGGAAGCTTAATGGTAAATCCAAATATCCCCAGTACTTCCGCAGTATATTCACCGAATCCAAGGTTAACAGACTGCAGTCTGAAAAATTACATATCTGTTAGTAACAAATAAATATTTCTAAAATTAAACTATACATCTTCTATGACTCTCCATAGGAATTAACAGAGCATTGAGCACTGAGCTCCACAAATTCCCATCCTACTACATATCCAAGTATAAAATAAAATCACTGAAAGCATATATGGCAGAAATCTAAACAATTAATGAATATAATATCTCTCTTTCCATTACTTTTAAATATATATATATGACCTATTTGTTACAATTAACATTCAATTCTAGGTTTAAAAATTTTAAAATGTCAATCTGTAAGGAATGTAGTCCGGCTCAAATGTTTTTTATCAAAATAAAATGTATTAATTAATATTTTTGTATTGCCTGCAATTTTAATAAATATGTTATTATTTATTAATCAGGTTGGTTATTTATTAGACCTCTTCAAATTCAATAATTGTTTATTTTATATAACTCTATAACTAATTTTATAATATCAGTATCACCGTCCATCGATTTGATAATCGTCAACAATTAGTATTGATAAAATACTGATATTGAATGAAAATCACATTTTCACATAAAAACAAATTTCAGCTCAATAATTGACCCATGTATTGAAAATATAATTTATTTTTTCTTCCTTTTTCATGTCAGTATTGACATATCGTGACCTCAATCAAATGAGACCTGGTTCGTTTTGCACCTCCACAAGTTCCGGCCCTGGGTTCTCACAGCTGATTCCAGGGTCTTTCCAGCCAGATGCAATACATTCATCCGGCTTTGTGGTGCCCTTCCAAGTCTTCTTCGGCCCAAAGTTGTGCTCAGGAAAATTTCCTTTCCTAGGCTGTCACTTTGACACATCATGTGGCCAAAGATTAGGAATAATCTTTTGTTCACTGCTATAGATAGCTTGTTGCGGTGATGTATGTAACATTGGATGGATATGTAACATCCTTCTCCAGTAATACATTTCCAAGGCATCTCGCTGAATACATGAAGATTGGAAAGTCAAGAATGCCAACCGACATCATTTTAGTTGCTTGCTTGATTTCACTGTCTTTCCATATTCTCATAAGTTCTCATATATTCTCATAAGTTGGCTAATCTTTAGCTAGTGATACGTGTCTTGGAATTTCCCACTGTCACCGGTGTTCATTATCAGCGTACCCAAATAAGTTGCCCCTTGAGCTACCTCACATCCTGTTATTTGAAATTTGTTGTGGTGTATTAGTACAATCCACAAACAGCATTTTCATTTAGACCGATTTATTTTTAAAGTAAAAATAAATTTATAAAAATATAGTAGATTTAAAGAACTAACATTTTGGCAAGATCTTCTCTGTGCAGAGATAAGCAACAGCGTAGAAGATTGCGGTGTGGTTGGCGTGGCCAGACACCCCATGTCGATCAAAGGTGACCAGCGTATCTGCGGCCAGCGCCTCCAGATGGTGCAGAAGCAGGTGCGCCACGCGTTCCGGGGCCCAGCATGCACTCGGATCGTCCCGCATATCCGTGTCATGCACCAAGGTTATATGCGCCGCCGGGATTCCCAAGACGCTACATGCTCGCCAAAGCTCCTTTCTCCGCTCGCCACCTCGCCCTTCATGGTCGCCTGCATCACACACAATAGCATTTTAGTTTTATTCTAGTTAAGTTATTCAAAAAACATTCTAATTATCAGAATACTGAATATGCAATAAAATAAAAATAGAAGTAAGGTAAACCTGCCATATTTATTAATTATTTTCTTGGCTCAACAAAAATTATGCTAAATTTTTTAAAGCACCCAGACAGGAAGACATTGATTTTTTTAATCAATAAAATAAATATTGTTTACAATGGGAATAAATTCTCCATACCACTCGATTAATGCTTTCTTCTAAACCAAAAGCCCTTCGTAAACCTAATTTTCTAAAACTCATTCATGTAAAAAGGAACAACAAAGAGATAGGACTAGCTGTAACAGAGCCTAAAAAAAATTATTTTTGACAAAGTGAAAATGTTAAATGTATTAAAACATAACAGATAAAGGAAAATGTGAATGGATGCTAGTGGGATTTGAATTTAAGATTATTGTTATCAAAATAGCAAATATCCCGACTACTCGAATACAAGCTATTTTGCTATTTTCTTCTGAGATAGCAAATTGCATTTCTAATTTCAAAAACACAATGTGTGCAACCAGGTGTTGTACTATAAATTGTTGTACAAATTGGAAATTTTACAAATGTAAGTCAACCAAGAATGCACCCAGCAAACTATAAGTTCTACAGTCCTCCAAAAAACACAAATCCAATATTGTCTCCTAGTAACAGTTAAGTGTAAATGTATGATAGGAGAATGAACCCACCTGCAGAAAGACAAAGCAGATGGACATCGATACCCTGACGGATAAAGTGTACTATGGCAGGCCCGAAAAACATACATTCGTCATCAGGGTGGGCTGTCACAAAGAGAGCTCTTTTAGCACCTTTAATTTTAGTACATGACCAATTTTTATAATAAAATATCAATAAATAAAGAATTATACATATTATGTAATAACATAAGACCCATATTAATAAATTTTCTGCAACACTGCGACCGTAAGTTTTCAACTCGAATCTTGTGGTTGAATACAATCTCCACAACAAATCACGGAGATCATATTCAAAGGGCTCATGTAATGACATTTCTTTTTGAAAGGAATTCTAGATCAGCCTTCGACATATATTTACACATAATATATTTGAGGATCCTCACGTTTCAAGTCGAACAAAAAGGCATTAGTTAGAAAAAAGTTAATATTTATTTTTAGAAAAATCTTTATTTATAACCTAAAATATTTCAGAAGTTATAAAATGTCAAATACGGAACAATACTCTTATCTATGATACGGAAAGCTAAAAATCCATGAATATGAAAATACAGAATGAACATAGATTATTAGATACTTATCTATGATGACATCATTGTAAATAGGTACCTACATAAATGTGTTGTAATTATTGGGTAGACTGTGATAGGTCTTGACATAAGTCGGGGTTCTGGGGAGTTATAATTCGACTAATCGAACATGTATAATGTTCCTGATCGCTCGTCAGAACGACACCCCGCACTCTAATGAAATGTTCACTTTGCGACCCATCCATCAGATATGCCCGTCTCGACACAAAATTTCTCTAGTGAGACTGGCACAGTCCAAATAGATTTTTAACATTGTATTATATAGCTACAAATAAATCAAATGAAAATCACGCCTTCATTAGTGCCATGATTATAAGTAGATACAGGTGAATAAAAACACACGGAAGATACACAAATTAAACATTTATTAATTACACATTTACTCACGGGCAGGTGGAAATACTTAACTAACTTAATCTATAATTATTTCTACCTCAGATTATTTTGCGATGTTCCTCCGGATCTTCTTCCGGAGACCCCAGCTTGGGCGGCTACTTGCTGACTGCTCCCAGGCTGGCTCCGCGGGTGCTCTGGTGACAGACTATCAGGCTGGTTGCTCGGAATGAGCGGGGCAGCTGCTCCTGGGTAGATAACGGTAAACTGTGTCTATCTACACTCCGATTCTTTATTACGTTGTATCGGATTTCTGGTGTTGACTATCTGTTTTTGCGACTGCGCGTTTTCAACTCTGCACTTCCAGGTCTCGTTTACAACTCTGTTTTCAACTCGCCTCTGGTGATCCGTCCTCATAGGATTGACGATGCTTTATTGGTCTATTCGTTGACAACGGCATTTCGCCTAACTTTAAACCCCGCCTTCATCTCCTCATCAAATCATATTTATTTACACAATTTATTTGTGTCCGGTAAATCACACAAAACCACTTAACCTTCGAGTTCATCTTATCTGCAGGTATAAACACATAACATTGGTACGGTCATTGTCCCAAATTGATTTATCAACCGGCGAAGATATACTATTATGCCATTAAACCGCTCCCGAGTGAAATATTTATTGGAATAATTTATTCCTAGACAAAAGGCAACCGATTGATTTGATATTGAGAAAAGCGTTGGTTTCTCTTCCCAGTTATTATGTCTGTCACCTTGAATGTAATGTATCGAGTAACGCGTGTGGTCGTCGCTTTGTAATTATGGAAGGGATAAATCTCCCAGGTGAATAGTCGAGATAAATCAATGGCTTTCTAATGACGGAAGAAAAAAAGGTTCCCGTAGAACGCGGGTCCCTGCGAAATATACTCCCAAGAACACCCAGTATTCGCGGGTGTCAAATTAACAATCGGTCGGTCCGAATCAAAATAGGCTCGCGACATAAATTATCACTGAGGCATATCAGCCTCGACGTAGAATGACGCGAAGCTATTATATTTATTAGACGTAGAATCAAGAATAAATATAGGAAATTGCATCTTGCCAATACATACAAATCGCCAACGATGGGCCCCATATGCACGGGACCGAACCTCTTGACAAAAAAAAACCCGACGGTTCGTTCAAAAACGGATAACGGTAATAACCGCCGTAGTAACCTCCAGCCCAAGTATTGTGCAATGCACATTAAGATGAGTTAACAAAGGTAACGAGAATATGATGAAGGTTTCTCGAGAAGCAATCGTAAAATGTAAGGGCGCGTATTGTTTCGAAAGGATGCATCCTGCCAAACTCCTATCCTGCATAAACCGAAGGTTAGCTAAATCGTTAAAGCAGGTCCAAGTGTATCGACGAAGACAAACGATTTCCAAAAATAACCGTTAGCTAGCATCCAGGGTTGCGAAGAACAATGATCCGAAGCAATTGGCCTTCGGACAAAAAACGTCCGTACGTGAGAAAAACAAAGGGTGCAGTTCCTATGTTTGGTTCGTTTTTTTAGTACGATGTTGAACAGAAAACTTGGCTCGGATCACAATTGAAATTAATGTACTCCTAGAATATTACAATAAATAACCTGTCCATTGAAATAATCCTTAATACAATCGATTTGAATTTGAAACAAACATGTAAATCAAGATGCGATTAGATAACATGTAAATACATTGTAAAACTTAGAGTAAGTAAATGCATTGTTCAATGTAGAAAAATATATAAATATTTATAGATAGAATATAAAATTTATGTATAAAGAGTAAAACAGGACGCAATTAATAACATAGAGATAATGTAAAATTTAGAATAAATGCAATGTTCCATTTATAAATTTAAAAAAATATATAGTATATAAAAGTATAGTAAGAATAAATAAGTAAATAATTAACTATAAGTGATGCACAATTGCTATATAAGAATAATTGAATGATATGTGTGACCAGACATAAGATTCTATCAAGTAGTGTAATAAATGTAACTGAGTGATATGTGTGACCAGACATAAGATTCTATCAAGTAGTGTAAGAAATGTAACTGAGGTATAAATAATTAGAGTATAAGATTTATTATAGTTAGCGGTAAGACGAAGGAGTCCGGTTGAATCTGGGTTGGGCGTGGCCTCCCGAAGAAGCGAATGGATCAATAGAATAATAGCCCGTCCCATGATGGGAAACAAATGGGAGATACCTCGTTTTCAAGGGAATAGAAGGGCCGAGGTCAGTTGAACGTCAATTGAAAAAAAAACAGTTAAACACAGGAGTCGGAAGGGAGTTGAAAAAATAGTTAAACACGGGAGTTGGAAGAATTTAGTTGGAACGGAGGAGTGACAATTTAAAACAAGAAGTCGAACGAATTTTTTTACAGTCGAACACGGGAGTCTGAAGAGTTTAGTTAGAACGGAGAAGTGACAGTTGAATACGAAAGTCAGAAGAGAGTTAACCAGTCGGAACACAAGTCGGAGGATCAGTTCTGAACACCTTGAGCTTGACACCAAGTTTGAACCTGACAATATCGAAGGCAGTTGAATATCGGAGAAGTCGGGAGAGTCGAACATCGAAAATCGGAGAAAAAAAGTAACTGTAATTTGACTATAGTTGAAGATCGATTTCCATAGCCGAAAAACGAAAAAGTTGAAGTCCAAAAACCTCAGAAGAAAAGAATCAGGACACCAAGCCAGTTCGGAAGCAGCCGCCCATCCATCTGGGAACTCAAGCAACGACCGAAGCAGCACCGAGCAGTCAGCAACCAGCCAGCCGCCCTGTCCGCTATCTTCATTGCCAGCCACGACGAAGCCATCCGGACAACAGGAGCCATCGGCGGCATCACCGCGTCGTTAACTGAAGATCGAGGTCTCGACGATCAACACGTACAATATAGTTAGATTAAGTTAATTATAAGATGTTCTGTCTGTCCATTTGTGCATTGTCATGGAAATAAACAACTAATCTATGCGTTATCTGTGTTTTGAATATTCACCTGTCTCCTTCTATAACCATAGTACAATTAGCTTCTCATCTAAATTCATCATCATCAAACCCGCTCATAAATAAGAACCCGCTTTATTACTCCATGACTTTACCCAGCATCGTCTGACAGGCGGTGTTACTTTATTTCTCTCTATGACTATATCCGTTGTGGCCAACCGGCAACGCGGCAACCGGCGTCTTTATTCCTTTATGGCTGTTTATTGTTTATAGCTCTATAGTCGATGGTCGTTAATGTTGTTGAAGGCGATTCGTGCACGTTATTTTTGTGTAACCGGTTTTGTCAGAAGTTTTAGTTTATTAATGAATCCTGTTGACTGAGTACAGAGGGACAATGTCGATATTTAACATGGTTTAGCATCTTTTGTGAACCTGTTGAGTAGTTAATTTGGGACGAATTTCTGGGGCTGACGTCCCCCAGGATTTGATCGTTTTCAGTTTTGGTTTGAAGATCAACATGTCGATGAGGACTTACGGAGATAAACCGATAAGTTTCCAGGTGGAGGATGGCGGCGAATTTTATTGCGTGGGGTCGGAGGTATGTACATTTCTTCGGAAATAACCGATCATGTCGATTGTACCTAGGAGGCGTTTTTTGGAAATATCTGGCCCGGCGCAATTGAACGGTCTTTATCGAAGCCACGATACTTGGTTTGGCGTATAAAACCTGCAGTTCATGGTTTCACCTTATTCTTCACTACGCATTTTTTCATGCAGAGCATCCTATTAAATTTTATAAACTCAATTTACTTCAATAGTAACTGTGAGTGTGTAGAGAGCATTTCAATAATAGTTAGTGCAAAAATTTGTGTGGAAGGCCGATTAAGAGTCACATACAGCTGGAACTTGTGTATCCATAACGTTAAACATGGCCCGAGACTGTGAAGAATGGAGTGTGTTATGCTATTGGCCAGGGGCACGATCTTCAGGAATGACTAAAAGAAGTAGTGTTTTGCTTATTTATGTAATATAAGTGCTCTTAGCTGCCTACGCCTAACATTAACATCTGTACTTGGTACTTGTTGTCACACATATGGGTGATGGCATTTCCATAGCATTTAATCTGCTTTCATTCTTGCCATTTTCAGCATGTTTCTGTAACAAATATTGAATCTTTCAAAAGTAATAACTTTGGCAATAATCTATATGAAATCAGTTAGATTAGATTAGAAAAAAATAGTTGATCTGCAAAATGAAATGTTAGGACTAGCCAGATAAAATCGATGCTATTGTTCCCATTTTATGTATTTTATAAAATGAATCGGATCTTGATGATGTGTACCTAAGATCATGGGTTGCTCTTACAGGTCGGCAACTACCTTCGTCTGTTTCGCGGTTCCTTGTACAAGAAGTACCCGGGCATGGTGCGGCGCACGCTGACCAACGAAGAACGCAAACGATTGGTTGATGCGGGACTCGGTGCACACGTGCTGTCCTCATCCGTGTCACTGCTGAAGGCCTCCGAAGTGGAAGACATCATAGAGGGAAATGATGAAAAGTGAGTTTATTAATTTTTTATATATATGTATAAAGTGTTATGAATATGTAAATAATACATATAGTAAATATTTTTGCATTTATATTTTTAAAATCTTAATTTTTTACTCTCCCAAGAGTACTTGTATATTGTTACAGAATGTGAAATGTAAGTGGACGGATATAAATGAAATAATGTTATTACTCTACTTGAGTTTATTAGCACTATATGATAGGTGAAGTATTAAACTGGAGAGTTACTGTTTCTCTAGAAACTCAAGTAGTGATAATAAACTCAAGTAGAGTAATAACATTTCTTCATTTATATCCATCCATTATGATGAAACTCTACAAAGTTTAAGCTGATTCTATTATTAATGTGAAATGTAAGATTTCAGTAGTCTGAACACCTCCAAAAATTCATAGGTGAGATGCAAAATAGGATACTTGACATTCAATAAAGTATATTAAAATGTTAATCATAATGTATTCTTATAGCATATGAATAAAAGCTCTTGATTTAATACTATCATATAATAGAAACATTTATTTGTTTGTTGTAATGAGCGAAATCAACGTCACCTTCAGTCAGATTGCTCAATTTTTTTTAAAAAAAATATATAATTGATAATTAGCACCCATATTTTTTAAATAATATTTTATTTTACAAAAGGAATCTAAAATTGTTCAAAATAATAAAGCATTCTTCTTTTTGTTTTTTAGATACAAAGCTGTATCTGTGGGAGCCTCCGAGACTACCACCCCTCGCGAGGGTAAATCCAAGAAGGCCCACAATGCCCCCTGGTTGCCTGCGCTCCCCAACTCCTCCCACTTGGATGCTGTGCCACAGGCCACACCCATCAACCGAAACAGAGTTCATAACAAAAAGGTTAGTAAGAGGAATAATAATAGTAATAAGAAGACAATGATGCTAACAATGTATGTGTGACTTTCGTCCTTCATACCTTAACTATTTGGAAAAATGGATGGTGATATTTTTAATACAAATTAAACAAATCAATTAAAAAGATATACAGAAAAAAAATCTATCAAAAAGTATTTGATTGTTATATATACCGGGACCCTGAACTTTACTTATACAAAATTTTTTAATTCTGGCGTCTCCTATTGAGTATTATTTAAACCCACGTGTATTATTTGGGTTCATTCCAATATAAAGTTGATTGCTTTAAAAATGGAATAATAGATGTATGAATTGTAAATAAGACTATAGGATATAAGTTACAAATTTGTCAAAAATGTAATCGATTGACATGACAAATGGTAACGCGTATCCCCGAATAAGAAAAGTTCTGGGTTCGTATCCCGGTAGCAACCAAATATTTTTTCTATATATCTTTCTAACTGATTCATTTAATTTGTTATTAATCAATTTTAATTTGGAACCTTTTTACAGATAAATGTGATATAAAATACAAGAGAAGCTGTGAGAAAAAGTGCTTTTTGCTGCTGAATTGCTTGTATTTCCGACAAATCCCCTTAAATATTATCTGATTCTAGAATAAAATGTGTCGTCTTTCCCAGATCCGCACATTCCCATTGTGCTTTGACGACACTGATATGGCGGCTAACCTGGAAAATGCCTCACAAAAGCAATTGCTGGTGCCTATTCGCCTGGACATGGAGATCGAGGGGCAGAAACTGCGGGACACTTTTACGTGGAACAAGAATGGTCAGTGTGTTTATTATATAATACAATATTGTATCAAGATGTGTCGATGCTGGTTTAACCCTCAGCATACCGTGCTAGAAAAATTCCTCACACAGCCTTGATGTGTTACTCGTGTTACCGAGATGATTTTGCAATTTTTAAGTATTTTAAATCAGAAAAAAAGTGCTTTTTCTAGTTTTAATTGCTATAAAATAGTTGTCGTATTTTTGCTCTAAATATTGAGTATTTAAAGTGAAATATTCATAAATATAATATAACGGAAGATTCATCATATGAAAACTAACGACGTCTGGTCAACATTAGGTCTGGCGGCAAGTGCCGATCTGTACCGGGTGAGGCGCGGGGCGAGGAAATACCATTTATTTATACAACCATCTCGTAAATGATGTCTCGATACAATTCCACACAAAAAACTTCACCAAACAACATCATGCCACCATATTGGTGCCAAAATTATTAAATTTCAAAATTCACAGGCTAGCTTTTTTGAATTTTATTTTTACGAATAAACTATGAAAACGTTGGTATAACTAAAAAAAAATACGAGAGTACTATTTTACCTTAAGCGTCCATCGACCGCGATTTCGTACGGTTTTGAGATCGTAAAGTTGATTGTGTTGTCAGGCCATAACATTATTATTTTTTTAAATATTTATTTTTTGGAAGGATATTAGGTTTTATTAATATTATTGTATTTAATGTGATGCTTAAAACAAAAATATATTAGCACTTCACAACTACGTACACATTACATATCGCACTTATATAGCACTAACAACAGGCATAAAATGATGCTGCCGGCTGTGGCAATGGCCAATGCTGCCTAACGGCGCACGCACTGTATTTATAATAAAATAATTATTAATAATTAAAAAATAATTACTTGGCAACAAAAAAGAAAAATATTGCAAACATGTCAAAATCTAGCTGATTACTTAAATTGGAACATTCCAGATACTTTCCAACTTATTGCGTTCTTTTCATCATCGGACTCATTCACTGGTCCACAACACACTCAGTTGTAATTTGATGCCAGCAATATTGCGATAAACGTTTACATCTCATTATTTGGATCGTCTCTTTGCAAACTATAACAGTGACGATTTATCTCGAAACAAATCTCAACTATTTCCTTGCTTGCAAATAGATAAAACATATCGCTAATATCTGTCACATGTTCATTATCGTTTCGTAATCCGGGATTTTCACTTAAAATATGATGAGCTCGACGTCTAGACAGTGGAGGTGGTTGTGAGCTCTATTCAAATCCTGAATTCGATTTAATAGTAAAGGTTTCACTATTATTTTCAATGTGTTCAAAATTTCTTCATAAATTTCAGTTACATTCGTGTTTTTTAATATCATCACATTTTTCAAATTCCACATCAGAATCATAATCACTTTGTTCGGTAAGGTTTTCAATTTCTTCCTTTGATAAATTTTGTCATTCCATGATAATATGGATAAAACACGCATTAAACTATCGGCCTATGCTGTATTACTGATGAGTCGGTCCTGCGCACTGCTAACCAAAAACTGACGATTGCTACTATGTGTGTGTTATCCCATGCTCTCATTTAAATTAATCAGTTAAAGAGAGACAATTATAATCAGTAGCTTGTTCTGCAATAAGTATGGAAGAAATAAAGTGTGCAATATAACATATGAAGAATGGTAAGGCTGTGGGGTATGATAATGTTGATGTAGAGTATATCAAAGCTGGTGGCCCATTAGTTATCTTGTGGCTTCATACGTTCTTCAATCAATGTTTGGAAGAGAGCCACACCCCGTTAGATTGGAGGAGGGCTGTCATTATGCCTCTTTACAAAGGCAATGGGTTGAAAATGGAATGTGGTAACTATAGGGCTATTAGTCTACTGAGCTCTGTTGGTAAATTGTATGGAAGAATTTTAATAGAAAGAGCAAGGACGGTGACGAAAGAAAAAGTATGGGACGTGCAAGGGTGCTTTGTGGGTGAAAGAGGATGGATGGATCAGATTTTTTCTCTACGAGTGATGCCAGAAAAGTTTTTAGCGAAAAACCAAAAACTTTTTTGTGCCTTTGTAGATCTACAGAAGGCATATGATAGAGTTATAAGAGAAATGTTATGGAATGTACTCTCTGATTATGGGGTGAATAGTAAACTTATACATCCAATCGCATACCTATACAAAGGAAATTCTGCGTGTGTAAGAATCAATGCAACATTCACACCATGGTTTGACATTACAAAGGGTGTCCAGCAAGGTTATGTAATGTCTCCATGGCTGCTCAACTTGTATATGGATAAATGTGTGAAAAAACTGGAATGTATGAATGTAGGAGCAAAAATGGGCAATTTGATTGTATGCTGTTTATTGTACGCCGATGATGCAGTACTAATGGTGAATATGAACAAGAACTATACAGTAGTGAGTAGAATGTACGATGTATGCAAGGAAAGCGACCTCATGATGAATATTAACAAGTGGAAAGTGATGGTATTCGAGAAGGAGGAAAGCAAGACACTGTGCAAAATACTTGTAAGTAATGAATGTTTGGAACGAGTAGATGAGTTTGTATATTTGGGAAGTATGTTTGATAGAAATGGAAAAGCTGAGAATGATATTGAAAGGAGGGTGACTGCAGGAAATAAAGTGAACGACGCTTTGAATGGAATTATATCTAACGGGAATTTGTCAACCGAGGCAAGACTAGCGGTGCACAATGGAGTCCTGGTACCAACACTGATGTGTGGAAGTGAGGCCTGCAACTGGCAGAAGAGGAACGAAAGTAGACTGAATGCAATGGAAATGAGATCACTTAGGCGTATTTGTGGCAAATCTATTTATGACAGAGTAGAGAAGCTGATATTAGTATAGTGAGTAAGATTAAGAAAGGATCACTTAGGTGGTTTGGTCATATGGAACGGATGAATGAGGAGAGAATGGTAAGAAAGATATATGACGCAAGTGTTGATGGCACCAGAAATGGAGGATGTCCATGGAAGACTTGGCACGATCAGGTAAACCAGATAATGGAGGATGGTTTTGTTAGAAGCCTCAACAATTGGCGAACTTGTATGAGAAGATGTATGAATGTGGATGAGGCGAGAATTGTGTGTCAGGACAGAAGAGTGTGGCGCTCTATCCTCTCTGCCTACCCCCTTCTTTTTGTCATCTGTAGTGTTATTGTGTGACTCTGTCCCATTAAAAAAATGTATTTTTTTCACATTTGACATCCACAATTTACGTTTTACTTCGTATTGAAATGTTTTTTTTTGTAAGATTAGGTTTAGATAATTAATTTTTGACTTGCTATTTTTATGCGAAAATGATTTTTCTAGAAATATCTAAAATATGAATTTTATATTGCGCGTAATTATGGAAATATTACCGGTTTAATGAGCTTAGTAGACCTGTGTTACTTACTGCACAGCTACGGAAGGGTTTAGTTAATCAATATTATTGATATTTTTAATAAACTTGACGTGATGGTTTTTATTAATTATAAAATTAATTATTTTAACATGAAGTGGTTAAAAACAAAGCCCTCCGAAACGATGAGTGTCTAAAATTGAGACTAATTAACAACCAATGATTATATTTGAGATGTGAGTCCTCGAGCTGAGGTAGAGGATATCCTCCCTCTGTGTTCGGATTATGATTTTTGAAGCTTTGATCTTATATGATGGTTCTATATCTTCATACTTGGACAACATTTATAGTGGCTTCACAAATTAATACCCAAAACAATATTTTTAGAATCTGTTATAACCCCGGAGCAGTTTGCTGAAGTGCTGTGTGATGATCTGGACCTTAACCCTGTGGCCTTCGTCCCAGCAGTGGCCTCCTCGCTCCGCCAGCAGCTTGAGGCTTTCCCCTGCGAGCCCCCCGCTTTGCTCACCGATCAGCCCGATCAGCGTGTTCTCATCAAACTCAACATCCATGTGGGCAACACTTCACTGGTAGACCAGGTGACTATGTCTCTTTTACATTTACACTATTTCTTTTTTGACCCCTCCAATACTTACGTGTCACGATGAATGTTGCAGGTGGAGTGGGACATGTCGGAGGTGGAGAATAACCCTGAGGAATTTGCGCAAAAATTGTGTGCAGAACTTGGCTTGGGCGGTGAGTTTGTGACGGCTATCGCCTACAGTGTGCGGGGACAGTTGGGGTGGCACCAGAGGACGTACGCCTTCAGCGAGGCGCCTTTACCCACCATCGAGGTGCCTTTCAGACCCCCGGGGGATGCTGACGGCTGGGCTCCATTCCTGGAGACGCTGACGGATGCGGAGATGGAGAAGAAGATACGTGACCAGGACCGAAACACTCGGCGCATGCGTCGTCTCGCCAACACCACACCCGGCTGGTAACATCGGGACAAGTAGAGTCGGAAGGCTCTCGACTTGTTGTTTTCCATGTAGCCCCGAGGTCAGTTGAGACTGCGTCCAGTGAAAAAGATTTTTCAATTTTTTCATCACGTGTCGTACCAAGAAATTACACTCTTGGAAATCAAAGTAATGAAAGTGAGGAAACGTTGGAATGACTGATGTGTAAATAGAAAATGTTATTATTTTTTTGAGAAATTGATTTACTGTAATAGTTAGTGGGTTTGTCAGACAGAAGATGTAAACAGTTACAAGTGAATTTGCAGATTATGGTTTTTAGAAGGAGCTTCAAATTATTAACTGTTAAGACATCATAAGTTTCTTGCTGCGGGGAATCCAAGCTAAGGCAAATTAAAATGCAGTTTCCCTGTGGCTATTATGTCACTGGAATTGCAATGAAATCCTCTAAACATTGTTTAAGAAAGCAGGCAATTTTCTAAGTAGGAGATCGCTACTCCAATTAAAAAAACATATTTTTGTCTATGGGGTTCAATTTTTCAAGGTTATAAAAATTGGGTAGAGTGTAATCACTCGCTATTGATCTGAATCGGAAAATTAACTGCAATAATATATATTTTTACCTTGGTTTACATCAGAGTGTTTGCCACCTTTTCTTTTGAGCCTTTTGTACTAAAGTGAGACATCCTGACATGGCCGAGCAAAAGCAGTACACTGAAAATAAACCTGATTCAATTTATTTATACAATAATTTGCCAATTTTATGTTTTCTTAGACAATCTCTTCAGGAGGCTAGTTCTCATTTCCATCTCAAAGTTTCTCCGCATTGCTCCATTGGCAGATGTACAATGTGTATGTAAAGGGGCTTTATATGATAGTAAATAATTATAAAAATCACAGTAACAACCTGTCAACTAACAATCTATTCTATCTCTTGACTGACTGAAGTAAATTTGTAAAAGATATAAAATCATTATACAGCTTGTAATAGTTTAAAAAGAATGTCATATTTACAATTGGTTTTGGTATCACTATGATTCGAGCTAGAAGTGATTTTTTACAACTTGCTAGGATAACGGTGTAAACGTGAAACCTTGTCGCATTCATGTACTACGAAAATGGAACTAGCTAACAGACTTTAAAATTGGGCAATTCAAATCCCCCAACCTGTGTCAACTAAGGCGAAGATATTCGAAGATACATTCTGATCATTCCATTACGCCTTCTAGAATTAATATTAATTTTATTTACGTTTTTTGATTTATGTAATATGAAAATGTATATTTCACAACAATTTTGTATTACTATCATGTGCAGGGGTAGGGACAGAATGGAATGGTCCACTCGGCTTAATTATTGAGTAAATGACATTTTGACTAAATAAATAATTATTTAATTATGTAAAAATATTTTTATTTATTTATTTTATTATTAATTTTTGTAAATAAAGTTTTAATTGTATTTTTTTTTTATTAATTACAATAGTTAATGGACATTTTATATCCCTTGTTTAGATAAATGTATTAGGTAATCCTGGAATTAATGTCGTTTTTTCAATAGGCACTTTGGCTCAGTATTTATGTGTCCGTTAATCAGTAAATACGTGTATTGTAATTTTTTTCTTTGTGATCATTTGCCTTTCTTTTTAAACAAAAAAACTCTCTTCCACCCCATCTACAAACAATGGCAGAGACGTGTCCTTCGGAAACACATTTAAGAAGCTGTATGCTGTTTTTCTTTCATTAAAAAAAAACTGCGACAGAAGCAACGGAATCCATTTGTGACATTTACGGTGATATACTGGACAAAAGAAAGTGCCAACGTTGATTCAAAAAATTTTGATCAGGCAATCTCGATTTGTAGGACGAGCCTCGAAGTGGATGACGCAGTCTAGTGGATGAAGCTGCTCTAAAGGCGGAAATCGAAACAAATCTGATGATTACCATTGATGAATTATCGAAGAAGGTCGGCACATCACGATCGAACACCCATCACTATCTTGAGAAACTGGGAAAAGTTCAAAAATAAGGTATCTGGGTTCCTCACGCGCTAACCGATCGCAACAAAGCGCAACGCCTCAGCATATGCAAAATACTGCAAGAAAAGCAACAGTTTACTCCGTATCTCCATGACCTTATCACTGGAGACAAAAAATGGGTCCTTTATCATATTAAAAAAAATAAAAAATGGTTAAATCTAGGTCAAAGCCCAATTCCAACACCAAAACCAGGACTACATCTTCGGAAAGCTTTATTGTGTGTCGGGTAGGATTCGAAAGGTGTAGTTTATTATGAAATTTTAAAACAAGGCCAAACTGTTACCGCAGCCCTCTATTGTGAACAGATAGACAGGTTAAATACGACGTTAGAAATTAGACCTGCTCTTGTGAATAGAAGGAATGTTATTCTTCAACATGATAGTGCCCGGCCGCACGTTGCCGATATTACCCGGAAAAAATCCAGGACCTTGGCTGGGATGTTTTATTGCATCCACCCTATTCTCTGGACTTGGCACCGAGCGACTTTCACTTATTTCGCTCTTTAGAAATGCAATTAAGGAACAAAAATTCGACAATATCTAAGTACTGAAATTGGGTCTCTCGGAGTTCTTCGAATCTAAACCAAAAGCTTTTTATGAGAGAGGAATTTTAGTCTAATAAATGGCAAAGAGTCGTAGATAACACTAGAAATTACTTTGTATAAAAAAAAATAATTGAAAAAATCAAGTTTGAGTTTTACTATAAAAAATGACACTAATTCCAGGATTACCTAATAGAACATTGCTCAATCCTTTGCACTTGTTTTTTTCCAAGATTCTGGGCAAACATTTCAAAGAGCACAGTCCGGGAGAGAACTGGTGTATTCAAAGCGTACCGGTTCATGCTTTTGTATCCTGTACTAATGTCGCCATACTGCTGTACCCTCAGAGAAACTTTAAGTGGCACACTTTAGCATCTTCGAGTGCAAAGCTAATTAATACAACTCGGCACTGAAATATAATAGTCATCTGGTACTGGAAAAACAAGGTTGGAGACTCATTCTCTACTTGGAGGAACAGCAGTTTCATCTTCTCCGCTTGATTCTCTCGCAGAGATATTTTCCTTGGACAATTTTTAACATCGATTTCAACAATCTGGACATTCAGCAAAATGTGATAATCTATTTAAAATGTTAAAAAAGGCAATGGATATAAATGCTATATATGAGTGCCATAATAGCTGGAATGGGTTATAAATATAGATTCAAGAAATATGGTATTATCAGAGAAAATTTTTGTTTCAATCAGTTTTGCGTGATCATTTTTTTGGTCCCTTAACCTTCCAGCGGGCACGCTGAGTAATTTCCCTTGAGCGGGCGCTTGTCATAAATTTGACGTCATTAAGTTTTCTCCATGTAAATGGTGTTTTTTTTTATATAAATGTTAAGGAATTGCTGTAAGGTTATGAAAAATGATAAATGACAGTACTTTAAAAAATATATATTTGATTTTCTTAAACAAAAAACGAAATAACACTAATTATTTCAAAACAAAATATTTTATCGACCTATTAGTCAGAATCAATATTCTCATCATTACAATTGTTGCAAACCACCCTAACTGCTGAATGGTTCTTGCATGTAAAGGACTGGCAACGGCAACACTTCATTGATGCTGAGGATCTTTTCTTCTCCACCGACAAATCGGTTCAACTTCCTGACCGTAATTCACTTTGAGAAAAGCACTTATATCTTGCGGTAAATGTTTGACATTTGATCTGAAGATAAGATGCTTTTTCATCATGGTCAATGCCAAATGTTTTAGGAAAATTCTTCGATGCTTTGGAGCCTTTTCTGGACTAGAGTCCAAATATCAATGAATAACAAAAACTTCTAAGCACACCCGGTACGTCTGTAGTTTAGAGAGACACTGACCCTCGAATAGCTCGGAGCTCGATGCTTGCGACTAAGTGGTAAAAGTGGGGGAGGCGATAAGGCGCATATGTCGTAAGTTTTGTGACGGCGCGCCCGCTGGAAGGTTAAATTTGGATTTGACAGTGTTTCTTGAATATTGAATTAATGGGCTTTTACTGTACATATTACTATTGAATAATGATATAATAAATGTTTATTCTTGATAGCTGTACCCAATCACAATTCCACACGAATAGCTGAGATTTATTTGTACATTCTTAATGATGTATATATTAAGATGGATAATTATGAAATTTTTTCTATGTACACATTTTTTTCAAATAGGACTTTCTAATACGACTAGTGTGATATTTAAATTGAATTGTTTATAACTTTGACCGGTAATAAATAATCAATTATTTTTTCAACCTGAACAACTGTTTGTATGCGTTTAAGAAATGTTATTTATGATTTTATACAGAAGAAACATACAAAGTAATGAAAACAGATATTTGTAGGCAAAAAATGATTGTCATTCTGAATTTTCTGGGTTGATTTTTTATTTTAACTTTACACTGTCTTTAGAATGGTACTGTCGTCCAATGTGTTATTACAAAATACATTACATCTATAACGCTCGCCCTGACAATGGGCTGTGCAGTGAAACCTGTAATGGCCTAAAAGATTGGTAAGACAGCACAATAGCCCGGAATACAAGATTTTTTATGGAGATAAATGCAGCAATAAATTATATGTAAGCGCTCTTTAATCATCTCATATCTCATTTTCATAAAATCTAAAATAAAGAAACAGGATTCGATGGACAGAAAATGGTTAGAATTGTAAGTCTGAACATTATCATTACATAAAAAACAATTTTGTCGAGGCTGATATGTACAGACACTTGTCGTTAAGTACTAAAATTAATTAATGGTGGTGGTAACGAGGAGATGGCGGGGAGATAAATCAAATAACGCATGCTATACATATTTACATAATAACATTTATTTACACAATACATGATAAAACAAAATGGAAGTTCTTATAGTTGCCTACTTATATCTAATCTTATTTATGAAGTTGTGGACGCACTTGTATTATTTCTATTATTTTATTTATTTTACTCAGTATTGTCAATTTTTACGCATGTGGGGCTGCGTCCGATCATCTCACACTGATTGGCTTCCGATTCTTGAGGAATATATGCTGCTTGTTCTGTGTCCAAGGTGAGGTCTTTGGATGCCCTCTAGGAGGCATGTAGCAGCTTTCTGTCAAGGCTTGATGGTGAATCGCGTCTCGGGAGCAATGGCGGCCGGCTCAGAGCTATCCGGGGCCAGCTGCTTACCAGCAGCCCCAAAAACAGATGCTTGGGATCTGGGGCGCAAGGCGGCCATAAAGGGAGAGAGCTTCCTGGGGCTCACGCGGCGGACCACGTCGACCAACTCGCTGGGTAGGGGGTAAGCTACCCTTCGTCCAACCGAGAATGCTTGTTTTAGGGGCGGGGGAATGGGAGGATAGCATTAGCCGGTGTTCGGCCGCGCACAGTGATCGATTTAATATATTTTTATTTTTAAATTTCCCGCTGGAACAATAATATATACGTGATCGTCACACGTGAGGCGCGGCCGTAACAAGGCATACATTATTTTGTCTTAAAAAATCCATTTTTGGAACTTATGCTGGAATGATACTGCATTACATTTTGACACAATTTTTAGAAATTTCTTTAATGGCGACACAGCCCCACTGACAACTGATGGACAACTGTTATCTATGGACAACTGCGTGTTTACTTTTATCTATGATTTTTTAATTTACTTTTTAGCTATGATTGCGATGGTTGTGTGAGAGAGCGGTCGGTAGTGGACGTGTTTCAACAAATATCAAAGTTATTTGATATTTCTGCAAAGTGCCGAGTGCTGTGATAAAAAGTAATTATTCTTCCACATTTAACAAAAATATAATGTCAAGTGAACTCTGTCAAGAAGAGTATTCGCTTCTGCGAGAATTACATTTTGTAACAAGTTGTCTGCGATTTTTTTGTGTATTTTAATGAATATCCGTCTAAAATTTTCCGTAACATCGTTAAATAATCATGTTGGTTATGTTTATTTAGTTTATATCGCGTGTAATCGGAGCTCCACGGGTCAAGCCAAGATAACATGTTCTAGACTAAGTAAGGGTGTGTTGATGACACGGGACATTATGGCATACTTTCCTATGAAGTTCATCGATGTTTATGGAAATTGGATGTAATTTTACACTAATGCGTTCAAATATGTGTAAATGCAGTATTTTTTTTTATCATAGAATGCACCGGAACGGCGTTCCGGCACCTTTTTTAAATAGATTTTTCAAGTTTTAAAAACTAACAGCAAGGGAAGGAGTCAAGAAGATTTGTCAGACGAAAATTGGACAAAACTTTAGAATTTATTATGAACATTTGTCTTAAATACAATAAATTGAATTTATGTTAAGAACTGAATATATATTTTTTTAAATAAAAGGTTAACAGGACATTGTGTAAATCTAAATAAAATATACAAATAAATGTAATACAATCAACACCATTAATAAGAATGGAACCGGTTATCGGTTATACATACCTCGCACATGGTTTTGAGATCGCTATGTTCCAGTTGATGACAAGTAAAAGGTCTTTTTGCAATTATTAGAGATGGATTTAAATATTATGTTTAGTTCATTATAATATATTATGTGATGTTATTATGAAAATCATTAAGTAAAAACTGAAATTCGTCTATCTGAAACTAAAACACGATGAACGAGAATGTTTTTGTCCCTAAGTTTGTGCATTGTTTGTCGACGTTCGAGTGTCATTGAAATAATCCACTAGAGCAGCTGTACTGCTAGAATTCAAATTGTGTATTTTACTTGAGACAAAATGTGATCGTGTGATGTGTGTCTATCAACTGGGGTGATCATATTCATTGGAACTCGTTTAACACGAAACCGTGGGGCCGAAATAGTTTTTTGAGTTAAAAGTAATTATATATAAATATCACCAATGCTATCGATGTCAGTAATCGATACGGTCATCATAGAATCCTCAAACGAGGGAAATGAATCAACACGTTTTTAGATTATATAACGCTACACAAGACGCATTTTACAAACATATTTTATTTTAAACACTTATATACACGATATGTAAAAATTAAAAATTACGTGAAAATTTATTGTTCCCATATCATTTTTTGTAAAAATATGTGATATTTTTGCACTGTGTTATTTATCACCCTACGGCCTGAGAATTGTTTCATGCCGTCCATCGTTTGGTTCATCTTTTCATTTTGTGTTCATTTCGCATTAAAATAAAATAAATATTTGCAATCACACAGTATTTTGTCGGGATCGAAGTATTTTTTTATGTTAATAGTTTTCTTGTTAAACGTCTTCCACTGAAATAAATTATACACGAACCCAGGCGTACGGGTTATTTAAAAATAATTACGAATCGCGCAAATATAAAATCGTAAAAAAACATTTTCTGATTTGCCCATCGACCGATTATTAACCGATGTTATGTTATTCGAGAAAATATTCATGCAAGAAGTGATTGCTCGAAGGGGGGGAGGGGGTGGTCAACAACGGTTCGTTCATGTTTCATACTGTTATTGTAATAGTGACTTTTGGTGGTTATTTTCAACACCTGGTGATCGTCGACAACGATGACGAAGGTCATAAATCATTAAATTCATCCTCAAAAAATGAAAGGTGGTCATATCACACATACTTACAATAATTAGTTGTCGATTTCGGTGGGTGATAAATCTTCAATATGTAATCGTCATTTTTAGGAGCTACTGTAGCTTGCGATCGGCTTAATAATAAAATATCAGCGAACAGATGTACCTTGTGCGTACTAAAGACGTTTTATTTTATTTGAAAACATTTTTGGCTCGGACCGGGTTAATACGTTTTAGGAATTAAATAATCTAAAACGTTTTAATAATTTGGTAGCTTCCCAATCCAACGGTAGATGCCGAAAAATCAAAATACTTGCATCGCACACACAGGCAGGTATGAGCGATGCTCCGTTTTATATTGAATCTATTGTACATACTCGCTTACTCGTCCACCGAATCCGCGTTAGCCGTTAGCGGTAGGAGATAAGTCAGTGAGTGGACGATTCGTCCCGTATTTTCGTTAACCATCGACTTAACGTTTACGCGTTCTGAAATATGGTGGTGACTTGTTCCTGCATACATCATACAGGATACAGGATACACTGCCAGTACACGTAGTACAAATGATGTTATTTTGTGGGTAGGTGGGTCCATGGACAAGGGCAGTAGGAACCCCTTCCGGCGGCCGTGGGCGGACGGACAGATGGCGGCCTCCGCGCAGCCGGGCTCCGTGGCGCTGAAGGGCATCGTGGCCGGCGGCATCACCGGCGGGATAGAGATCTGCATCACCTTCCCCACGGAGTACGTCAAGACACAGCTGCAGCTCGATGAAAAGGGTGAGTTTTATTCTTCTCTCCATTTTCGTTATTTTGCGTCATATGTCCTCGAGATAATGGAGTTTCATTCTTATCTTGTCTGTTTATTATTGTGTTGCAGTTAGTTGCCAATTGGAGATCAAGTCCATTAAGAATTTAGACTGACATCTAATTGAACCTCGAGGTATCCCAATTAATGTGTATATAGATTTATTGTCAGTTAATGTTAAAATGAAAAGGACATAAATCACGACTGTTCTGTCATAAATTGTCTGAATTTACGTAATCAGATATCCCACCTGTCGGACTGGACGTCTTCTAGATCATAATTGTACAACGCGATCACCTTCCCTCTGACCTTTGGCAGCACCGATTTATTTTATCGCTATCGCTAACTGATAAAAGTAATATTATCATTTTAAATAAATTGTATGCACGAACTCCGGTAATTATTTATTAGTTTCGTGTTACTATCAACTTTTCTACCGCATTGTGGATACAATTGCTCAATTTTGTCCTGTTTATGTACGTAACGACTGCTGTCTATTATTACAACTAATTTAGAGTTAACCCTGAACGCAATCAAATAAATAGCAGCCCGTAAATATGAATATCTGTAGCGAGGTCTCAACGAAGATTCTCGAGTTACGGACTAGGACTATACACTAGAACTCTAGCTCACTAGCTCGAGGTCTCCTCTAGCGGTTTCGTCGTCAACTTTAGCGTGTTTTTCTGTGCACTTCAGACCTTTGCTCAATCCGTAAATTACAGCATTCAAATCGCTATACAAGCGTTTCGATAAGACTTACTTTTTATGAAGGTGTTATAATTTCACGCCCCAAATAGCGTGCCCGTAAGTGGGCATATATTTCTTACTAGTAACTACTCTCGCCAATTGTTTGCTACTAGGGCTGGGTGTGTGGGACAGTTTAAAGTTTTTAGTTCTAATGAATAGGGCGAATCAACAAAGTTTTTTTAAAATTTTATATAGGTAGGATAAATCTTGTGTGTTTCTTCTATTTAAAAGGGAAGGGATTTTATGGAAACGCTCACTTTCTGACACATGAATTTAATATATTAAAAAATTTATGTTGAACATTTTCAAGTCGGTCGCTGTAGGTGGAGTAATGTGTGTTCCAAACTACCGATCCGAATTCAAGTTGACTGCGTACAAATGAGAAATACAGAATAATAAGAGTAAAAGGTGATCGGAATGGGTTAGACGTTCTAGCAATGAATCCGAGGAGTCTATAGGCCTTAGTAATTACCGACTCTATATGCGGGATAAAAGTTAATTTAGAATTAGATCAAACCAAGATCTTTCACTTGAGTGCAGATGCTGAGTTTGTTATTATTAAGTTGATAATTATACGACAAATTAGATTTTTTCTTTGAAAATGAGATGATGTGACATTTAGCAATATTTAGAAAAAGTTATTTTTTTGGCAGTAGATTGAAAGTCTATTAATGTCACCTGTAACAGGAGACAATCAGTGGGTGATTTAATTTCTTTGAAAATTTTGGCATCGCCTGCAAATAGTGAAAATTTAACATTTAATAAACATTCCTTAATGTCATTAATATAAATTAAGAATAAAATAGGTCCAAGGTGTGAGCCCTGTGGAACTCCAGATGGGACATTTTGAAATATAGAACTAAACCCTTGGATTGCAACTGCCTGACTTCGATTTTTTACATAGGAAGTAAACCATCTGTATAGGTCCCCGTGTATACCGAGACATCGCAACTTTCTCAGAAGTATTCGATGATTGATTTTATCAAAAGCGTTTGAGAAGTTAGCATATAGAGTGTCTACTTGTTATCCTTTGTCCGTCGCCTTCAAAATAATCATGTTTACAATTAATAATTATTGAACAAACGTAAACACTATGAACATATATTTGACAGATGACTGACTACGCGAGATGTCAGATGGTTAATATATTTGCTAATCGTAAAAGTAAAAAGAAACACGTTGGCCACTTACATATTCATATACAGATCATGTACAGATTCAGATCAAATAGCAAATCTAATAGCGATAGCGACGAAGCGATGACTGAATATTCGCAGACAACCCTCGGAACAGATGCAATGAATATGATTTGTTTGTTATATCACCGACCTAAATACCGAGTGAATGTCGAGTGTGTGGTCTGGTGTTAAGGACGCGCCAGGGGCACGGTTCCACCATAACGACGAGTCGGTGGGATTTTAGAATTCCACAAACAAATCATCTGGCAGGAACACGAAATAGTATAAAGGTTGCAAATTGGTCGATGAACTGCCAGCAAATGTGAAGGAAGCAACTAGTCTTGCCATGTACAGAAAGTAGGTTAAGTGCAGAATATGTAGTATATAACCATATATATATATATATATATATATATATTACTGATCATTTTTCATGTGTTTATTTTCTTTTGTATTTATATTCTCTTTACCTAATGCTAATTGATATACGATATAATTAAAAAAAAATTCATGTTAGTGTTGCATATTAGATATTATAAAGAATATTATAATTTTTACAACTAAATAAAAAATATACATACACTACACAATTAAATGGACTGTCAAACAGCGAGAATTCGTGGAAAAGTCTAATTGGATTTTGCGATACATTAGTGTATTGCGTTTGACGTATCCCCTTTTCTTCTGCACCTGGTGATTTTTTTATTCTATCTTTTTATCGATATGCTCATGACTGAGCATCGCGGTTACTTATTCCGCTTCTGCAGTGCGAACTGCTCGCCTTCACTCTTCGCGATCTCGGGTCTCGTGTGACGCGACGTGTAGCGGGGCTCTGGCCGTGTCTCGGGCTCGGTCTGTCTGCCTCGTTGGCAATGTTTCCTTTAAGGTGTGCGGGTGTGCGCGCGCACACACGAATGGCACAGTGCACACAAAAAAATATAGCGCGCGCACAATTTTTAACGAGACTTTTTCGTGTGCCGCCTGTCGAAGGTTGCTAACTGTGTTGCAGTACGTTAGATCAACAACATTTTGGACTTTTACCAGTTTCTGAGGTTGCACAGCCAAAGATAATCTCTCTGTAGCTACGCCTCTGCTGCCTTCTATCTTCCCTTACGTAATGAGTTATAAGAGATCATATCTTTTATTGCGAAGAATGTGATCGAAGTTAGTAGTCTCTCGACCTATGCGCCTTAATGCCCTTAATGCCCTTAATACATCTTCATTAGAAATGTGATCAACCCAGGCCCTACCGATAGCCTTCTACTGGAGGAATGGTAGTTTATCTTATTTTCTCCCCGGGCACACGAATGGTAGCGTGGGTCCTTGATCCGCCGCGATCCAAAATTAGAGGGAACATTGCTCGTAACTTCTCCGTGATCGCCAATCTCTCCACGCTACCTCCTCTCATCTAGCAGCATGCCCAGTACGGAGTTCCTGAAGATCGGAGACGTTTGTAGCGTACGACGCCATCCCGCACCCAGCCCAGCACGTTCCATCTCCACACAGAGCTATGCTAGACGTCAGGTCTTGAACCGATCGGTTTCTTTCACGGTTCTTGAAATGGAGCGGTTCTTCCAATATGTCGTTTAAAATCTAATTTTTAACCTGATCACCCTTGCATGTCTACGATTTTAATAAAATTCTTATATCTTTGAAACGGCTGACGTTTGCAAATACAGCTTAAATATTTTCGACCCGAAATCCATCGCGCGTTAAGTGTGGGTACAGATTGTTTCGGTTGTGAGATTTTTAATAAAGGCGTTCTGAACGCTGCATTACCTTTGACTTGCCCTTTTTGAGGAAATTTGATTTAGTGCGTGTCATCGACTTTACTTAGTTAGTAGGAGGTTTACCGCGCTCGATCAATGGTTGTCTGTCCGGTGGGTGAAAACAAATTGAAACGCTTCAAATCGAATCACGCAAGCATCGGATATCGGCGGAACAAAGTCCGCGCTGATCGTGGAAGTACTATTTTCGGGGAGAAATGTCTGCGTGAAGTGCGCCGTGCGCCGTGCGCCGATGCAGGGAATGGGAATTAAGCGAGTTTTATCTCAATTCTAATCGTTAAGCGATAGATTTATCGAGAATTATTATAGCTTGCAATTTCTTACATTAGCTTTTGTTTTTCTTCTTTTTTTGTGTTTATTAATTGTAGATTTCGCGTTTCTGTAGCACTGTGTGTGGAACCGATGAAAGAAGTTGCAATCTTCTACAACGGTGGGTACTTCAGGTGGGTCCCCCCTTCTAGCGCCCCTTTAATGCTAAAGGTATAAATACACTTAAAATCTTACAATACAACCTGTAATTAAACATTCATATTTGACCCACTAAACTCCGCCACGACTATTTGTTAGTACTTTTCATAACAGTGAACAAATCTTCACCGTCAGAAATGAATTATGGTTGTCGATTATCGGCGACTTTTCAGATTGCAATGGTCGTTGGTGTCGGACAACCCAGTGCGAAATTTTGGTTTGACTACCGATGAACTTAATATAACATAACATATCGCGGCTTGCCCCCGAATGCCCAGTTGCCGCACGCGCTCTGAATTACCTAACACGTAGCTGATGGGAATAAACTGGCTTGACGTCATTCATATACATTTTGTCAATTTTTCATATTTTTTCTCAGAGGCTGCCAAGTGCCCGGCGTCGACCGGTCGCAAATGCGGAACAATGGGCCCGTTCATATTCCTCTAATGTGCTAGTACTTTTTTCTTATTATTTATTTTTGTACAATTATTATGTACGACAAAACTCTGCGCGGGCCTCGCTGTGGCGGGCGGTCAGAGATCGTGACACGTGCATAACGTAAATGAATAACAGTTAAACTTATAACGACACATTCATCCGTTTTCTAGACTTTGTTAACAATATTAGGTTTAAAGCTGATTTAAAATAGATATATGATTTCCTCGCACGTCGGTCCTTCGTGACTGAGGATCGTGGTCTTTGCGAACTCCCACCCTCATACGCTTTTCTCGGTATTCCACAGATGTGAGGGGATGTCACCAAAGTTCCCTTTTTTTTTTTTACTCGGTCGGTCCAACGGGTGGGGGATCTTTTCCTTCCGCTCCGACCTTCGACGTGGCCCACCGCAGCGACTTCCCTAAGCTACCTTCTCTTCTCGCAAGATGTCTATGCAGGTACAGAATCAGGGTTTTGAAGTTGAAAGATTGCTATTGGTGTTGAGAGATAAAATAGTTTGAGGGGAGAGGTCAGGGAGAGCGAGTGCTCTCATATTGGTCCTTCTCTTCTATTGGATTGTTGGATGAGAATATAAATATGATCGCAGCCATCGCATCGGTAATGTCGGGACCGGCCCGAAGTAGGCGCGAAGGGTGCAGTTGCATCTAAATAATGTTGCTTATGGAGTATTATTAAATAGTGTTTGTGACGCACTCGGAAAGTGACGGAGCTCGTTCTCATCAATCTTATCAATTGCCTACAAACAAATACGTATTAAAACCCAAACATTGCACCTAGCCTCGCAATTTCCCCGGCCCGCCGCGGGTAGTGTCCGGCGGCCGTCGCTGTCCCCTGCCTGCGTCCAGTCTGTAGATCACTCGCCCTCCGAGATGTGCAATGTGCAACGTGCAAAGGTCGGTGCTGGTGGCGCGCAATCTGATTAAAGCGTCGATTTCGTTTTAGAGTCATCGACAAGGTCACGTGTCCGAATCTTTTTCTCAATAATAAAACAACGGCCTTTGAACCCGGGATCTCAAATGTCACTATTGCCGGGAGAAATGATGCACTTATTACATCCATTGTTATCGTAGTGCACGTCCACGATAGGCGAAAAAGATTTTGCGGACATTAGAAATTTTTGTCGGAAAGGATTTAATTGTTGCGGATAATAATAGTGCAGTCAGCTCGCCCCTCGGGTTCATTTGTCATTGAAGGCAAACCGTGACTAGTTACTAGCGCTTCAAAATAATGTTGAGCGGTTCGACTACTTTAGAAAATAGCAAAATCGATTAAAAAAATGAATGAATCTGCATCGCTAAGATTGCCAAACTAACTTATTCTGGTCTCCGTCAACCTTGCCAGATGTTTTTTTCGGTTTTGTTTAATTTTCTTGAAAATGAATATTATATTGTTTCCACTTAAATGTCAGACTATTTTTATATCTCACCTCGTCTCGTCGTATATAGCTAGCGATAGTGATACACGTATTGGGGCCCTGTCCGCTACACTTGTATTTTACTGATTTTCCGGTATTAAACAAACTGTAATGTTCAATTTATAAAAATAGTAAGTAATTTACAAATATGAAGTAACAAAAGTTCAGTTAAATAAAAATGCAATATTCAATATATTTATAGGTTTTAATCTCAAGTTTGGACTTTTAAAAGTTCTTGGTAATATAAGTTTATAAATTCTCCCCAGGAAGGAGAGTGGAGCCAGAACTGCACTTTTCTTGAAAAATATGCAAGACTATGCTTGCAATTTGTCATGTTTGCTTTTAGAGCGTTGTATATTTTTGGTGCTAGAAACAAATGGAATTCACAAATCACTCTTGAAGGGTGGATTGCCTGTTTGAAAGAAGAAGAAGAAGAAACAAATGGAATCTATGTGCAAACGTTTTGTTTCATTTTGGCGTTAGATAGTAACAGTTGGCCTGCGTCCGTTAAATGTGGGTGCGTTATTTGTGTTTGTACCTGGAAAAGTTTTTAGTGTACCGAGTATATACATTTGACGGACCAGAAATGAAACAGTAACACCTCTCGGTATTAAGTTGACAATTGAACAGGCAAAACATACATTACAGTACAGCAATAGCACAATGCTATAATTCTACCCCGCGAGAGTAATAAGCCATATATATATATGCACGTATAGTTTCGCATATCCAGCTTAGGTAGGTACCTACTTCCCGTGTGTTCAATCAAAAGGTATTCCTACCAATTATTCTGTGTATATTTTAAAATATCCATTTTTCCTGACATTATTGTAATAATTAATTAAAAAATACATAGTTAGATGTGAAGAAGTGAGTGTATTATTTGTCTACTTCTACGGGTATAGCATACAGGCATATAGCATACAGCATACAGCATACAGCATACAGCATACAATATTGTGATATTTTAACCTTTAAGTGTACTCGGAAACAAGTATTTGCCAAATTGATTCATTATTATTCTATGCCTTTGCTTCAATACTTCAATCCCTAAATCAGCTAAAAAAGACCTTTTATTTTGATTATGTATTCAATGTATAATACATGGTGTAGCAGACCTTGAACATTTTCGCTCGTAATTTAGTCAAGTATCCACCCGCTAAATATTGTGGACTAGATCTGTCACACCCTGTATAATATTAACTGTCTTAAAACTAGGTCTAAGCTGTCTTGTAAATAACGTGTAGAAACTATGAGAATATATATTTTTTTTAATAATAAAAATAATAAAGTTGTATCAATGTGTCCAATTCCTAAATCATCTAAAAAAAGGCCGTTTATTTTTATTATGTATTCAATGTGCTATACAGGCACAGGTTGTGTAGACCTTTCGACTCGTAATTTAGTCAAATATTGTGGACTGGTCTGCTACACTCTGTATAATTTGGAATCAATAAAATATTTCAAATAATCGCATAACTACGACTATCTTTAAATGTTTACATGTCTGATGGTTGAGGTTAGGCATATGCTGCTTGAACATTTTCGACCGTGTTTTAAATATACATATATCTATTGCGCACCAGGTGTGCTACGCATAATACGCATGTAAAATTTATTTGGACTCTAATTTTGGCTACGATGAGTATTCCGCGAAAAGCTATTTCAGTTTGGCCCAAACGTTGTAATTTGATCGTGAAAAGATACAAAAAGTATTCCAGTTACGATGTTCTGATAGTTCCTGCACGGATTGGTCAAGGTCGTCACCGGCGTTGTATCTATTTTCTCGCCATACGTCACGGCGGACCTGTGCGCCGACCGCCGGAGTCAGACGTTGTCTTTTTAAAATTATTAATAAAAAAATATATTTTTTAACACCTATATATCATGTTGACTCATTGCATCAATGGACTTTATAATAAATAGATATAGTAATATAATTGGGTATAGTAAAATGAATAAAATTACGAACGCTGCCCCGCTGCAAAGATTTTTATTATTCGCGGCAATCGCTGCATCAGACTGACTATTGTTGATCCATTACTCGGTTGAGAATAGCTTAGTCCTAAGAAATGTTCAACATAGTTTGTGGTCCTGGTTTTGGGTGTACCTTTTATCCTTTATCGTATCATTCATACTAACCACGACCTCTCTAAAGCCGAACTAATATAAACACAGAGTCTAGAATTATAGTTATAATACCAAGAATATAGTTTTATGATTTGATGATAGTTTATTCCAATCCAATCAGGTTGTGCGCGCAAGGCTCGATACCGATCCGCCATATAGATTACATTAGATTAAGGAGAACACGTTTTTGTCGTGAAGTTGCATTTTCAGAATATAGTTCTGCGGTATTTTAATACAAATTAAATTACATTGGATACAGAATAATACGTGTTCAACAAAATAAGAGAATGATGGTTGCTTAAATATATAAACGTATATCAATAGCTTTAAAAAGTACATAATATTAATACGAAGTATTAACACTTATAGTTGAGATTAGATTTCGGCTGTTAGCGCATGTGTCTGTAACTATTTTCCAGTCAATGGCATTATTTGATTTGGGATCCGGCCCTTCGCGGGGCGATCACAGGGCGGCTCGGTTACAATAGTCGGTACTAGAATGGAACATAACTCAACCCCTGAACCAAATTGAATTCGACTGCGTGAAGCGAGCGCGCCCACACGCTGAGCTCTGTTTGCGTTCTGTTGCCTGGCTTCCGATCGAATGTGCAAGTACTCGACGTATGCACATATCTCGAACCTTTCTACGTAAAGTATCATAACTAGCAAATAGGTCATTTTTAGTTGTATAATATTTTTGATACATATTTTAAATATGTATTGCATTCTATTAGGCACGTTTTATTGAACACAACATTAAAACAAAAAATACACGGAACAACTAAAAATGACATATTTGTTAGCTAATACTTGACGCAGAAAGGTCGATCAGTTATTTGGAGCGGCTTGAAGTCATCGGTCTTGGCTTTCTCGAGAGCTTACCGGAGATCGCGACGATTTCGTCATTTTATATAAGACTACTGATATGAGATACACAAGATACGGACACTCGCTCTGCACGCGAGGTCATCGGGTCACCGGTCTCTAGATACCAGATACCGGCTGCCCCGCGCGACCCGACTCGGTGAACTCCCAGTCCCGAGTCTGCCCGAGAAGTCGTATCGTCACTCCTCAATCGGGGAAAGTGAATCGGTTCGTCTCTTCTCCATTCGCGGGGGCGCTCCAACTATTTTTAAATTGTACCGAAACGTTTCCGCGAAGATGCGAGGGACCGCTGCCGGTTCAATATAAAATAATATTAATATTCCAAGTCGCGAATTGTTCAGAATGAGCGCGGAGGAGCGCCACACCGCACTACAATGGCCGCGTAGCGTGACGTCACATTTTAGTAGAAAAACAACCGGCTTACGTGAATTCGTTTTTCTCTTCAGCGCGCGCTACAATCTCTAATATTTGCGCGAACGTCGGAACTAAGCCACAGGTATATAATACAGCACCGTCACCAGGCCCGAGGTGATGATGCCCCTCGAAATGTGGTCCGTAATGACGCCCACATAAAAAACCCTCCCGCGCAGAACAAATTCTATTTTATTTACTTGCGTAGTTACTATTACAACGCGATAATTAATTAAATCTCCAGGGACGCGGCCCGCGCATGAAATTTAGTCGGTAAAAGTAAAAAATCCGTTAAGGTTGGTCGACAATTAGCATCATGTCATTCATTTGAACGTTGTCTAATGCATTTCGTTCAGAAATCAGATTAAGCCAACTGATACGAAAATAGTTAAGTACAAAATATTTAAACATTTTTTACATTAAAATGTCTTTTCTGTGACTGTGATGTTTTTGTTTCACGTTTCTTGCGTAACTGAAAATTTGACGAGATTACCTAACTATTAAT
Source organism: Eubasilissa splendida (assembly GCA_031772225.1). NCBI lineage: Eukaryota > Metazoa > Arthropoda > Insecta > Trichoptera > Phryganeidae > Eubasilissa > Eubasilissa splendida. The sequence goes on from CM062868.1 coordinate 256,696, forward strand.
ATTACTCAGGTGTGGCGTCCTATCTGACGGCTCCGCGGTCCAAAGGCCGCCCTCGCCCCTCCCCCGCCACTCTCGCGCGGCCTCTGTTTCCGCGCGAAACTATTGTCATAATTCAGGAATTCAACGTGACGTCACGTGTATCATTACGCGGGGCCGGTTTTTATAATGCGCGTCAACAAAATCCCTCGGTCAGATATTCCAGAACTTCGGCGCTCGCCCTGTTTTAATGAATGAAAATGGTAAAATACGACAATGACACGATCACGTCCCTATATTATGAATGTAGAAATGTATATAAGAAATACAATTTAATTAAATTTGTCTACGTTTTTTTAATGTTGCACTATTATATTTTTCCTTAATTCTGAAGGTATTAAAATATACAGCACTTATGTTTCAATCTAAAAATATTTTTTATCGAGATATTTATTTACTTTATTATATTTGTAATAGAGATGTCGGTTATTATTATTAGGGATCAGTGTTGAAGAGTTAATGTAGCCAGAATTACAAGTCCAAAAATGCTTTCACAAATTTTCCTTTTTTATGGATTAAATTTCAGTGATGAGTTGTACAAAAATATATGGGTCAAAAATTAGGAGTTTAGAAATTACGAAATAGATATTGGATGGTTTGATATACTTTTAGAAACGGACCTATTTTTCAGTATAATATTTCGAATGTGGAAGGTAAAAATGGATATAACCTCCTAAAGCGATTTATACATATTCGATTTTAAATTACTCCTATATTAAAAACAGAAAATAAAATCAACCACACATCAACATACTCTTTATACCCTTAACATAAAGTGTTATACATATTTGAATATAACAATATGAAGCGCAGAGTTTTGAACCTCTTTAAACTTCTTTCCCTTACCACGATATGTTATAGTGGATACGTCACAGTTTCATTTGACACAGTGGTGACCCTTCAAATAAAAATATCAAACTGTTGCCAATATATTGATTGCCCCGTGCACTCCGCCTCATATACTAAATGCACTTTTAGTTATTATTTTCAATCATGTCACGTACATCATTTATTTGGTTTTGAGGGCCTCCAGAAGCACGTCGTTTGTTGGTCTAGTTGTTACGTAAGGCCTAGTGATAGTGATCCAGCGGTCGGGGGTTCGAGCGTCATTCCAGGAAACCAGCAAGTTAGTCCTTTTTTCACAGCACAAGCGTTTAGCTTAGTTTGAAAATAGTAAGAATATTGATGCGACAACCTCGAACCTTCAGCTTTTTTAATTCCAATTCAATAATAATGACTCATTCATTCTTTTGAAGAATTTTCTCTTTGAATTTCTAAGCAGAGTCTTAGGAAACTATTTCTTTAGGTGCAGTATGTACATATTTTATTACTGTTTTTCCACATGAGATTTTGTTTATGGGAGTGACAAGTTTTGATATTGTACATAGTATTTCTAAAAAATGCAGTTTATCCTCTAATTAAAATGTGATTTTCACTTAGTGATATTTCCTTATAGGTGGTGGGCAGAAGAAGCAGTATTCTGGAATTGCCGACTGCGTGAAGAAGACTGTGAAGAGCCACGGGTTCTTCGGGCTCTACCGAGGCCTCAGTGTGTTGCTCTATGGATCCATCCCCAAATCCGCCGTCAGGTGAGGTGCACTTAAATACGAGACACAGCCAATATCACTTCTGCATGTTCTACAGGTTGTTGCTTCTGCAACCTCTCATTTTACTTATTTCAGTGTCAATTATGAGATGACTACTCTGATATGACATGAATATAAATGTTTTCTGTGTTAGGTTTGGCTCTTTCGAGGCCTTCAAAAAGCAGATGATGGACGAGCGGGGTAATTTGTCTCCCGGGGCTCGCCTGCTGTGCGGGCTGGGCGCCGGCGTGTCGGAGGCGCTGCTGGCGGTGACCCCCATGGAGACGGTGAAGGTCAAGTTCATCAATGACCAGCTGTCGGGCAAGCCGCAGTACCGGGGCTTCTTCCACGGCGTGGCCACCATCATTAAGCAGGATGGTAATGCTTTCACCGTATAATTACCAGCCAGCTGGTTTTCAAAATCAAATACATAATCTCTGGTCTCTGTTGTCAGCCAAGTTTAATTTTAACCTAGCAAGACTCACTTACCTCATTATCTCATATTTGTGCTGTATACTAAAAAATGTAGGAATACCTCGTTTAATGCCAATAATTCAACCTGTAATTACTTTGCACTAAGCGAAATCGCATAAATCAAATAAAATAGGATTAATTCTAATTAATTCACCGTGATTCGTAATACACATTGATCGAAAAATAGATTACATTTAAAGTTACATGGGTATAAAAAAAAAACAATGCCTGATTTTTTATTAACCGAATGAATTCATAATTAAATGATAAACTACTTTTGATTTAGATTTCCTGACAGATGCAAAGTAAGGATTTTTCAGCTGAAGCATATGGCATCCTGCTTGGATGTTATGATTATCTTTGCTGTGTTTAAAAATGGTTCATTGGACGTAGCAATTTTTTGAGAAGTAAATAAGTCACCTTATATTTCTGTACTAAATGTTAGTACGGGGCTAATGGCCCTTGTTTCTAATCTAATTATGCAATGATTTTATTATGAATCAATTTTAAATCATTTTTTATAAATGGTAATAGCTATTTATATATTGAACTAAATTGTTTTATGTCGTTGTGTGTGTGTGTGTGTCTACTGATAAGATCTATCCTCTGTTGTCAGATTTGTTGAAGCATGTTCCACAATCTTGATTCAATTTGATTAATTGACTTGCATGTGAAATGTGAATTTACAATTTCAATATATGGGAGATTACATAATATTATAATCAGTATGAACAAAATATTTTTGTACTCCGATTCTAAATAGACAGATTCTTGGCCCAAATCATTTTAATCATGTTCACTAAGCTAAAAGTCACTACACAATAATATTTTTGATTATAAAGCTTACCCGATATACCTGTGTCACCGAGCCCAGTACACTCGTTACAGTTAATTATAGCTTTAATATTAACATAAATACAAATTGTTGATGAATGTGGCAGAAAATTATAAAGCGTATATATTGGAAAATATTTGCTATAAAAAATCCAGAGATTTTTCCGGCCAATGGAATTAAACCACATGCTATATTTTGTCTCTTCCATCTATTTTGCAGGTTTTTCTGCCATGTCTCTCTGATCGACGTTTCGGATCCCATTACAGAATTCATCAATAGGGATGACGTTGCTGTTGAATGAATTGACAATGTGTTATATATTTTTCTACTGTTGCAGGTATCGGTGGAGTGTATAAGGGTGTGGCAGCCACTGTGATGAAGCAGGGTTCCAATCAGGCTATTCGCTTCTTTGTCATGGAATCTATGAAGGACTTGTACCGTGGCGGGGATCCAACCAAACCAGTGCCCAAGATGATCGTGGGAGGTTTCGGTGCCATCGCTGGTGAGATTTAATTTAATTATAATTATGTATTTATTTATAAGCATATTGTAATGAACTGTGGCTGTCCGTTAATGACCGGCTGCAGTATTCTGAGTTGTCTTGTGGTTATAGAATCAAACTCCTCAGTCAGGTGACAATTAACATGCATTTATTCAAGCAAGATTGCAATAGTATTTACAACAGTATAGTACTCTAATAGATTGTACTAGATGGCTAATAGAAGAAAGAGTATAATAAGTATAAATTATATTTTATATATTAAAGATTATAAAATAACTTGATTAATAAATACAATTTGACCATTCTTAATGTCCATTCATGTCCTGAAAAAGCGCATTCTCAAAACGTGGCACAGGTGCGCACGGCGCGTCAGATGCGGTTTATGGTCCTAATTATTTGCTTATATTATAAAACATTTGAACGCCACGACAGCGGGCCCTTTTGTGTCTTGGCATAGAGATATCGGTTAGTAAGAATCGGTATGTCGTTCAGATTGTTTATCGCATGAATTTGTATGAATTAATTAACACTGTACGTGTCAATTGTACCAAATGTTTAAATGTATTTATAGGTGCGGCAAGTGTATTTGGTAACACTCCCATTGACGTGGTGAAAACGCGCATGCAGGGTCTGGAAGCTAGCAAGTACAAGAGCACGTGGGACTGCTTTGTGAAAATCTGGAAGAACGAGGGCCCTATGGCCTTCTATAAGGGCACGGTGCCGCGCATGGGAAGAGTGTGTCTAGACGTGGCCATCACCTTCATGATCTATGATTCCTTCATGGAAGCTTTCAACAAAGTCTGGCCTTAGAAAGTCAGCTCAAGTGAGTTTTATGTCTTTATATATTGGCCAGCGGTCTGGTCCTACTTAAAATCATCACTTATCCAGACTAGAGTATATTAGTCACCCACTGTAACAGTCGCTCAGTGTAATTTGATAAATCTCTTCTTCTTTAAGTCTATGGAGTTTATTAAATATCGGTATATACACATATAGTATACCATAGAAAGATATGAGTGGAAAGATATTTTTCCATTTCGTAACTCTGGGAAGTTTGTATATTTTTAAATCATTGTTATTTTTAAAAAGTACATATTATACAAAAATGTGTGTAAAAATTTAAAATTAGGAATTTGCATAATTTGAATTAGAATTATTTTAAATATTTAGGATTGTATTAGAATTATTCTAACTATGTATTTAGGTTGTGATGATTGAAATGTGGAAAATATGTAGTTTAGATGTGCTTTTATAAAAATTCCCCAAGATTAATTACCCCAGAAAATTTTGGTAAATGTGGAATTCATCATTGTATACTGTACATGTTTTGAACATACCGGAGGAGATTCCTGGCTCCTGATTGGCAGTTCTAATGGGCGTTCAGATTGGTGCGTTGAGCGCTTCAGGAGCCCCCAAGGCATCGATGGTCGCACAGGATAGAAGGAACGAAGTTAATATCTGTACAAAAGAAAATGATTACAGTACAATAGACAATGAACAAGCATCGTATTAATTGACTATGAAGAGATTTTGATGAAGGCCATAAAATCTTTTTATAACTTCTTCATTTTATATTAATAATTATACAAAATAATTTGTTTAAACCACTATTTATTAATTATTCTGCATGTTTCAATACCCATGGTATCTTCTTCAGGAAACAATGTATAACGTTTATAAGATCAGAAGAATTTAAGTTTTAAATTAATATAAAATTATATTTTCAGTTTTAATTTCGGATTAACTACACCAGATAAGACATAGACTTCACTATAAAATTGTACATGATTGTAAACTAAAATTATTCATATTTTTATTATTTTCTTGTCAAATGAATGTTTTGATAAACTTTATTTGATGCAAATTATCTTTGTTATGATAAATGTAATATTATTTCACAATATTTTTAGTATGTCCAAATCTTTTTTTGTTGGGAACTGGGATTTATTCCCTGAGAGATTGTCATCAAGATATAGATGTCTCACAGAGACAAAGCTATTATTGGTCAAGACATGCCTAAGACTTCCACACTTAGCTTCCCATGTAAAGAAAAATAATAGTTTCGTCTCTGTGAGACATCTATATATTAATATAATTTTTTTAATTCAAGTTTTAATAATTTTATTTTGTGAGGTTGCTTTCGTTTTATGTGACAACCCTTAACAGTTGAGTACTTGCAATGGTTCTCACCTTCATTTTGAGGTTTGGTATTAGTACTAGCACTGGATAGTAGAGTAGAAAACAATGACTGATGACCAAGTAATGATGCTATTGGCTCGTTTATTTATACTGGCCGGCTATATGTATATATATATACAGTGAAATCCCATTTATTCGAAGTTGAAGGGACCGAAAAGTAAAAATAACGATTTACGGTAACGAATATAAAAAATTCAAAAATTTGTTTTTTTTTACATACTAACTTTTTTCATAACAACTCAAAGTAATTATATACACCTATATCCACACATTTATAAATAACTAACAAGTTGTCAAAATACAATGTAAACAAATTGCAATACTATTTTTAAAAAAACACGATTATAATGGACTATCTTTTCGCGCCATTTTTAATAACGACATAATAGTCGAACTTGTCAATCCGCCATTTCTCCCACTTTTGTTTTGAGGTGGTCACAGCGACATTTGGCACTTGCCTGTGACGTCTTGTTCTTTATATTTTTCACTCTCCGCTTCCTTACTCCTTTCTCCTCCGTGACATTTCTCGTCTTTCAACGCTTAAGTTCTTTCTTAATATTATCGACAATCTCATTAATGGGGTCGCGTATTTTTCTGTTAATTTTGTTTTGGATAATATTTTTTGTCAATCTCTTGTATTTTTTTAGCAACTGTTGGCGTTTTGTATGAGTTTCGCATTAATGCTATTATTGAGAATCTAAAATTACCAGTCAAAATCATAAAAGTGTTTTAATTTAAATTTAATGAAATACGGAAAAGTCTAAGAAACGCAAACTACGCATTCGCGAATTTCAAAATGTCTAACACGTAAATATTAGAGAGAAACAAACAATTTTCTTTACATATTGTAAGGCTTATTCTTCTGGGTGCGGTAAATGGGCAAAATTTGAGGTTATGAATAATTTAGATAGTATCTCCTTTGGGCTAGCTCAGTAATAGAGAGATTTCTTATCAAACTTGGGCTGTGGATCATTCAATTGAGAACATTACAATAAAAGAGATGCTTAGTTTAAACACAATTTATTCAAGCAGGTTATATAAAATAAAATAATCAAAGTATAAAAGAAATTACATGTAAAGAATGCGGGACAACGTATATGCAGAGGAATAATAGCACTAACAAGTATGTGTGCTTTGCACGAGGCTGGCGAGTTTAAATTCTCTAATATAATAGTTCACAGTATCGACTGATCACCGTGCCAGTATGGCGATGACGCATAGAACGCCTTGTAGGCAATATCACTCACTGAATTTAACCTGATTAATTGTTCAATTAATACCTATAAACCTGCAGATATACGGAGAATGCCCGCACAGAGGCTGTAGGGTACAGGTGGCGGTGGAGGGACTCCTAGTCCGACGATGCCAACTGAAGGACAAGAGTGATGAGACAGGCGTCAGCAAAAGCGGCTAGCATGGTTCCGAAGTGGATCCCGAAGACTTATGTGGAATGATGAGGCGATGATGCGATTTGTTTGGGCTGATGCAATCAGCACAGGATTACGGCGGAGGTTGTCGGGCGTGCTCAACATTTTGTCAATATGAAGCACAATGAGATGGTGTGGAATTGCGAGCTTCGTGTGATTCTAGTGCGACCGGTGATGATATTGTAGTTGGTTTGACATGACGATTTGGTGAGATCACGTGGAACATATAATGGCGGTCGGGTAAAGTACACTAAGAATAAGATAGATGCAGATATCTTTGATCACTCGTGGATTTACAGTGACAATTTTAAAATAGACTCACGGCAGTATAAAACATACGAGAAAATCTGAGAAATGCCAACTACATATTCTTTAAAATGCCTTGACACTAAACTTAAATAGAAAGAGAAATGTCTATTAAAATGAATACAAATGAAATAATTTATAAAACACGGAAAAGTCTGAGGAACTCAACCGCGTACTAGTGTTTGTACGACAAAGTATACAAACACTACGTAAAAAAAGAATGATGGTAATAATACGGAACAGAAGATTGGCAAGCACTGACATTCGCAGCTAGCAACTGGATGAACTCAGAGAACTGCGTTACCTCTAAGGGCGCAAAGATAATATTTGCTATCTTTTTCTAATGTAAAGAAAACGAGCGAGAGAAAAAAGCATGCGACCTTAAGTTAATGCATCGCAGTAAGGAAGTAAATATTTGAAATTGAGGACGCACAAGATATATTTGTCATCTTTTCTAGTATACTGAGAGTAAGTGAGAAAACAAACAATGCAAATTAACTTTATACATCGTGAATGGGTATAGGGGTGGAACTACCCATTTTGGATGGTCTTAGACTTTGGACAGGCGCATCGCGTAGCCCATGTGTATTTTCCAAATTACGGACATTTGACAAACAAATCGAATTAGGCGAAAAATAAATCGACAAATTCATCTGATAGGGTCCAAAAATAGCTTTGAGTAACGATATTCGATTTATAAGTACAATTTAGTATGAAAACTTTCTAGAGGGACCACATTCTGCTCTAAAACTTCGACTTGCTACGAATTTCAAATAAATGGGATTTTACTGTATACAGTAGAATCTCATTAATCTGGAACTTTATAGATTCGGCACGTTCAGTAATATGGCACTATCTGAGCTAGAGCGAGACGGGTGATTGTGTTTCGCAACTTGCAACACATTTTTAGTAACATTCAAAATTCTATCAAAACAATAGGAACATTATGTTTTGCAACCTATAAAACTTGGCTTTTTAAATTGATTGAAGGAAATACAAATTATCTTAAATAAAAGCACAAGTACATTTTCCGGTTTTCCATACATTCCAGTAACCCTTCATAGTAACGGATCAGTGAGATTCTACTGTAGTATTAAATATAATATTTCCACGGATGATATCGATACAGCACTGACTTTTAGTTTGAGTTAATGACCCAAAATATTGGCCGTTTTGTTGCAAAAATCTACCCTTTTGAGAAAACAGCTTAGAACACTTTGATGACTTTGAGAAGAACATTAAGTGATTTATTATTTTTATTTAAAATAGTAAATGGCAAGCTGGACGTCCTTGATCTGACTAATTGATTTGGTACCATGCTCCCGTGCCAAGTACATACTAGGTTGCTGGCACTGTTTCATGTAAATGCTTCGAATACAAATTATTATGCACCTATACGAAGACTTCACAGGCTTGGAAACGACAAGTGTATAGATATAAATAAATAAAGACACCACATTATATTCTGACAATGGAAAATCTGTACATTCATATATTTGTAATATTTATTGAAAATGTGACACATAAATTTGTTTTAGATATCACTCCGTATGTAAAATGATATGCAGAATATTGTCAGTGACATACTGACAGGTTCAGATTTTTTTTCCAAAATTGTAATTGGAAATTGTTTACATTTCAAAAAGTAATTTTTAAAATTAAAACTCTTTTTTTTTCATCACGTTGAAGAGTGTGGTGAATGTACTTTTTAGTGAATGGAACGCTTTGATACCGATACATTTAATTGAATGAAAAAAAGATTATGTTTACATAATATATATAATATCGTCAATGAATTTAATGGAATCAAGAAGAAATCCCGGAAACCATTTGACTTTAACATATTTAGGATTATAAGTATAGAATACTAACTACATACTAATAAATAAATTAACCTCAATAGTCTCTTTGAATTATGTTAGTATTATATTTTACATATTATGTTTACTGATTAAATTGAAAATAGCACTAATTATATTTTGTAAATTTAATCAAGCCTAATGGATTTTTTTTCTTTCTTATCATGCGTCACAATGACTATTTCTAACAATTCAGCTTATATTTTGACATCCTTCGCTACACATGTAGCTTATAGATATACTAATTTTACTTATATTTCCTTTCAGACTGATCAATGATCACTGCCACTTGTCGGTGCTCGGTGCTGGGTGTCCCGACACTGCTCTACTGCCCATACCACCTTCATCCGCGCACTAGTTAACTGTTAGCGCACGACTGTTAGGCTAGACTTTACTGTTGAATGAAATGACGAAGAATGAATTTAGGATAGAACTAGAAATTGCACTGTTTGTCTTATGGAGATTTTCCGACAAAGGCTGTCAGCCACGTGATACGAGTGACTCTCGACTTCGACACCGTGAAGATCTCTCATCACACTGTATACAAAAAAATCAATATATTTTATGAGATATTAAATATACATATTTATATTAAGGTGAACAAAATGTCCACGGTGTATTGTTAGCCAAATCTTAAAGCAGCTGATTTAAAATCATGTCAATTATTATTAACAAAATATTTTTGCTAACACAAAAACATTTATAAATAGTTTTTATAATTCAAACATCTTCCTGTGAGGAATGTTTCACTTGGTGCATCAGAAATACTAAAACAATATTGACAAGATATTTATAATAAGCCCATGCTAAGGACATTTTGCTCACGATTTAGCTGCACTGATGATGTAAAAGAAGTACACACTCTTATTATTATTATTATTAATATTGTTTCTGGCACTTAGTTCTGGGGATCCTGCTTTGGTTTTATGGCTGGAAGACACCGACACCATTCTCTTTCATTTTTATGAAACCATTAAATTTATGAACAATTTCATCTTGCAAATATCTGTACTTACTGTACTATACACACTTAGGTAGATTGTACGGAAACACACTTTTGAATTTAGAGTGTTTGATGAATATGGATATAGGAGCTTCTCCAATTCAGTGCTAAGGCCAATAATTGTAGTTAAGCAAATGTTACGTAGATTAACTTAGTGAAAGAGTATATTGTTCACTTTAACATCTTGTATATTTATTCCATTCAGTCTAAGAAACATTTCATTCCAATCGCTTTTACTTTTTATGATTTGCTTGTTCAATTTATTTATTTATTACAGATTTATATTTGTACATATTTACTTTTAAAAAAATTTATATATTTTATTTACAATATTTAACATTGAAACTTGATTTGTTAAGTCAACCCCGAGTTACCGACTGCATTTTAAAATTGATAAATATTATTCTATCGGCAACATCGCATTTATTTCAGAGCAGCTCTAAATTTGCGATATGTGAGCTAGGATGGTTCCAGAATAATGTAAACAGGAAATAGAATACTGTAAAGACCTTGGGTTGCTCCGGCATTTAATAACTTTTAAAAATAATATCACAGCTATAATAAAATACTGTAAACGATTATGCATATTATATGAAATAACTAAATAATATGTGTTCATTGCAAATGTCTATTTTTAAATTGTTGAAATGTTTTGTTGTTTTATATTTCTTTTTATAGAAAAATGAATTGAACTATGAAAAGTAAAAATAAAATGTTGAACTCAGCTGTGTTTTAATTACTCTGTGAATAGAAGGATTGTAAAATAAATATAGAAAAATCTATAGTTATCACCTGGACTCGAACCCAAAACATTCTATTGCTGGTGTAGAGCTCCAATTCCATGCCGGCTAGGCCGAGGTAGGTAGAAATGATCCAAAAGCCCGGTGTTTGTGAAAATTTTCAGAATATTTTTAACAGCCTAAATACGAAACAAAAATTGCTCAACAATATATAAATGTATTTTAAGAGGCCTTGAGTTGAAAGTTTTTATAATGATGGTGCTATACCTAATTATCTAATATTATTATTATTTGTTATCCACTGTTTTCTCATAATTGGTTAAATTTACAATATCAATCTGGTAACAACTAGACATGAGCGACCGGCTACTTTTTAATATCTCTGATCTTGCTACTAATATTGAAAGGTAGCAGTTAAGCCTTTATATGTTATTTTGGTAGCAGTGATTTCACGCGCACGATGATCTACGCTGATAATTTGGCATGCCGGGATGGATAGTGCGCTAAACACTTGTACATGTATTGTGAATTGTAAATTTAAAATAAATATGTATTATCAATGATACAAATATTTATGACAAAATAAAAGTTATTAATCCTCAAAAGATGAATCCACATAACATTTTCCTCGTTGAAATCTCTTGATCATATCACAAATAGTTCATCTGTCAAAACCATTCAAATTTCTTCTCAATTGCAGTTTTTATAATTTTACATTAATACTTTTAACTAATTAAAATCATTTCAAAAACATCAGTTATAATTAAAAAATATTTATGTGAATTATGTACGTTGTACGTACTATTTCAGCTCTGAGATAAACAAAAAAAGTTTTTTTTAAATTCGCCAGATGGCATTATCGAAGTTTGATATGTCGATAAGTAACTGTTAAGCCTTATATGTTATTTTGATAGCAGTGACATGCGCATAATGATCTGCGCTGATAATCTGGCAGTTGTAAATCGTAATTATATATTAAAAAATATCGTTGGTAGCAGCTACTTTTGTATTTAAGTAGCTACTATCAACTGTTACATGTAAATACTAATACAATACCACCGATATCGATATATCACTCATCTCTAGTAACAACCAACCAGATGAAAAAATGATGTATGAAGAATGTTGTGATTTCACATATATATCAAATAATTAAAAACGGCTTGTTTTTATCTGTGTATGTATTTATTTAGAAGTAATAAGGTCCAAATCCAAAAATTCAAATGATAAGAGATAATTAAAAAATTCATCACACCTAAATCATCGCTGGCAGTGATGGAAAAATATCTGGTGTCAATATGTGTGACAACTTTCCATTCTAATTGGCGAATTACGTCTACATATATTTGCTATCAATTTTTTCCTGTTGAAAGTGACCATCTTTTTAATTACAATGATTGTCAAAAAGTCAATGATAGTCCAGTGAAATTAGACAACAATGGCCCAACTTTCAACAAATTCCCGGAAAGCTGAATTTTGGTATGGACCTTTATATTGTAGGTCTAAACAAAATGTCAAAAGTCCCCATCAATACGAGTGCTGCAAAAATTTGTACGTTGGGTCAAAGGTCACCAAAAATGGTTTTTCTTGAATATCTTGTTAACGGTCACATTTACAGAAAAAAATTAGATATCAAATTTGTAGCTTGGGAAATTTCCTATAAAAAAGATATTTTGGCTTTTATTCGTAAGAGCAACTGTTTTGGAGATATTTTGATTTACAGAGTTGTGACGAACAATAGCATGTATATCTCATTGGACTTTGAATACGACTTGAAATATTTGAGAATTTCCTTTTGTTTGTGTGTCAGAGTCCATAACAATAGAAACAAATACAGTAGATGGAGAAGGAATAGGCTCCAAAAAGTTATTATGTACAAGCATGATTGGTCAAAAATTTGATAGCATTAAAGTAAAACGTGCTGACAGAGTACTTCCTCTTTTAACAGTGTTTAGCTCTATGAAAGTTCATAATGAACAAGTACCAATTGATCCTTTATTACTATTTCAACGCATACTAGCTCCATACCAAATTATCACTGTTCGATGAGAGGGAAATGCGTAAAAATCTAAAATGCTTTCAATCATTAAATGTTGGATTAGATACCACAAATGTCATATATATGGTATGGGTGTCAAAATCATAATGTGAGGATCAATTAGCGTTGCACACTGACCGTGTTCTTCAATTTAATAATTTTATAGAAAAGAATCAGTAGAAGTTACCTTGGATAGTTTATGTGTTGAAAAATTAAGTGGCTGATTGGATTTGTTACTTATTCAAATTTTCTGGGAACCTTTTGAACATCCTATGAATATATAAATATCATTAGTCTTTTGTTTATGCTCATTGTATTGCTAGCAGCACATTGGGAATTGCGTTCATCATCTGAGCCAATAAATATTTTTATTATTATAGTCATGTGATGCTTTCCCTAGTCAGTTGATAAAATAACATACTCGTACAACCAGTGCTATAGTTGAGCAGAGGGTATATAGCATATATCCTCTGGTTAAATCAAAATATTTTACCATCAGACAAAAATTAAAATAATTCTAATCATCATATTTCATTTTCCCTTTTATAATCCACGGTAGGGTAAAGTACAATACAGGAATAATATGTAATAGGGCTTAATTTATACTGTATAATACGGTGTAAATAAAAGGTATACAATATCTCACGAAGAGTTCGGCAACGCATACCCTCTGTGAAGTTTACGACTACAGGACTGAGTACAACTTACATCATAATCCAAGTAAGTACCCGTTAGTTATTGTACCTATGCGTGTTACTAAAATGAAGAGCTCTAGGTTCTCAATTAAATCTAACATACAAATAATGCAGGTAACAACACGCCAGCAGATAGGTTAGGTTCTCCAGGCAAATTCATTCAAGCATACATGGATCTGATGCAATCCATGTACCTATGCTTATTTAGCCTTTTCACCAAATTTACTTCACCTGATACATTTTTGCAAAATGTTGCTCACTCGCAGTGTTTGATTTGAAGATACAGAGTGAATATTAAGTTCCAAGCCGATTTTGTTTAACCGCCATTTTGGTTTGGCAGGCATCTGTCGGTTCGCATTTGGTAGTCGTAGAGAGTAGTTGATTATTATTATTACTATTATTATACATGCTCTATTCAGGCATTAATATAATTTGTAAAATAATAGAAAATTTAATCAAAAATGCAATACACAAAGAAAAAAATTATATAATATCAGCATGTTTTTTCATAATCAAAATCAAAAATAAATATAAAATGTGAAGTAAAGCAATTTATCCGTCACCATTGAGTTGAGACACATAAAGTTATAATGTTGTCCTATAAAGAGTTAAGTTTACAGCAAAAATGTCGACTACCTCTGCATATTCATTCCCTAAAGAATGCAACCTGGGGACTGCGGAGTTAGCTAATGCATGTGTTCTGACATTACCCCTGTAATAGAACAATGAATTGTGTTTTGATGAGCTCAATGGTTTGTGAAAGTCAAGCAGTCAAGTGTTGGTTGCACTGATTTTATAGTTTCGTATCTGTTCTTGCAGGTCGATGCGTGATATATCTATAATACTTCCAAGTTGTTGATATTATTTTGAACATAAAAAAAATGAAAATAGAGTGATGAAGGCCTATACTTATCGTAGGGCTAAAGAAATTGTAGCTCAGGAACCTACTGATAAACTAAAGAAATCCATAAATAATATGTGTTCTTCTAGAAGATAGGCATCCAATCTTCCCAAGGTCAGAATCACTTTGAGATTTTTTCTCAATATCATCATCATCGCCAACAACCATTTTTGGATGATGTCTCAGCTGCTCTTTTCAGACCTCTGTCTATCTTTGCTATTTCACTCCCACTGCTCCAACAGTTTTGTCAACTCAACGAAACTTTGGGCGTCCTCTGGTAGCTTCTACAGTTTAGTTAATATTTCTCAGTATACCTGGTTGCAACTAATTGCAAAATATATTTTTCCACATTGTCAGGAATAATAAATTATTTACGGATCAGCATTGGCCAAAGTCGATCAAGTTTAATGTCGATAGTCTGAAGTATTGGATTCTGATGAAATTAATAATGTAGAGGCTGTGGTTGTAGACTATTGTTGACTCGTGAGGATCTTAATTGTGTGATTTGAGTTGTCGGTCACTTGGATGGAGCGACTGACGTTTGTATATTATTATTAAGGTTTTGCACATGGTGAGACTGAAGAACCTAATACTCTTCTAGTTTCATGCGTGTTGGTGCATGTCGCAGTGTATATGAATGGGTGTGTGAGTATTAATGCTGTGTCCTGAGCAAGGTATTGAAATAAAACAGAACTTACAAAAGTTGGCGTTTATTGCGGGACGATTTATAATGGCAGGTACTATGAGTGTAAAGTTAACTTCGTGAATAAAGTTGAAGACTGGAGTGGCTTGCTTGAAGTGTTGACGAAAGGTGGAGAAGTAATTGGGTAGCTCCCGGGACTAGTCCGACACGATGTATTGGCATCTGCTATTGGTCGGTGCATTTCCGAACTATATAGCTGTCAGTTGATCTGTTACGTGGCCGTTTCTGTGGGGCGTGTGTAGGACCACCACAATAAATTCGATAGATCAGTATTGACCGATGATACGTCAACCGGTCTTTAATTTTTCGAAATTTCAACAACGGAAGAGATTGAAGTAGGACACGTAACGTGCACACTCCCTAAGATTATTTGCGTCGACACCTGCGAAGGCACTGCGCAAGAAGGTGACCTCCTCGTGTCCTGGGCTGGCGGGCAGCCAACTCGTCCAGATGGCGGACTATCGGAGGTATCAATGGAAGTAAATCGTTCCCCGTTCCATTAAAAGTTAATGGTCTTCAAGATTTCATTTGATGGCAACGTGATTTTTCGTGTCGGCAACCTCTTGTGCGATCATGTGGTCCGTCCGCGGTGCGTCCGCGGCGGCGGATGTCATAGTATAGTCACGGCAGTGGCGTGCAGTAGGCACAAAGTTAGGTTATGCTGTTACCGACGATGCTAACTAAATATACAAGTAGGTATACTAGGTATCAAAAAAAAGTTAGATTTAAATATTTTTTTGAATATAATTCTAACAATTTAAATTTAGAATATAATTGTAAATTTACTACTTTAAAAAAGGCAAGTTCTATTATTCTTGTATTTCTCCTTCGGATTTAAAATGTTTCATTAACAGTATTCAAAAACATTTATTTAAATAACTAGCTTTACAAATTAAAATAGCCGAAACTCAATACAGAAATAATTATATTTTGACATTTAATTTAATATTGGTTTGGGGGTTAGGACGGTGGTTAAATGAAATAAATGTCGTTTGTGTGTGTTGAGGTGTTTATTGTCGGTATGATATGACAATGAAGACAGATAGAATGAATAAATTAATGAAGATTTAGAAGGTGCGCGTGTCTTATGAAATGAAATGAAGCGAGTTGGTGGTCTTGCTCGGCGAGCGCGGGCCAGCAAGACCGCCGTTGTGAAACGATGAAACTGGAGAGACTGCTTGGCGGTGAATTGTCAAGCCAGGCTGTCGCTAGTGTCGATGCCGACCGAGATGGCGGTGGATTTGAATTCCGAGCGCTACATTGGTAATAATATAACATAACAATACCCTGGAAAATGTAAATTCGCTCACTTGACAGATGATCAATTATGCCAATTATAACCTACAAATTGTGGTATACACTAAGAACACAAAACGTTTAGTTTATCAAGTAAAACAAATACGTAGAAATGTCATTCTACGCAATTTTCAGTAAGGATTATTCCATTTCGAAAACAGCAGCCTTAAGCACAAATTGTTTGAATTTGAAATTGATAATATGAAAATATTCAGTAAAAAAGTATTTAGTTCAGTACAATTATTATAAGGATTCATTCAAAACCTGAGTGCTAGCAAATCGCGGAGCAGAATGTACATGAAGTTGTTACAAATGGTTAGCAAATAACTCAAGGCTAGACAAAAGTCGTGAGTTATGTCATGGACAAGGTTAACCTAATCCGGGTAATAACGACTAGAATTTTAAACGGTCTTTTCATAGTATAAAGATTATTTCATTTAATTTTATTTCCCAGAATTTTTAGTAATGCACAGCTTTTTTGCTTGTATGCAGTGCACGCCACTGAGTCGCGGATGCCACAGTATAGACGCGGATGCACTTTGAAACAATTCTAAATGTCCAACGCCAACGATAGTTATAATAATGGAAATTGACTTTTTTGTATCAAAATTCTTACAATAATTTTCGATCTAAAATTACATTACAAATACATATGTTAAATTTCCTGGTAGTTTAGTGTTTTACATTACAAAGTGGCATTTGTAATATTTTTAGAACAACTGCTAAACAAACAACAACAAAATATGTATAGCGGGCCCGAAATCAAGAATTGATTTATTTTATTACTCTAAATTGTAAAGCACCGTTTTGTGAACATTTCACCTCATTGGTGATGAACCAAACTCCGCCGAAAAAATCGAAAAATTAGTATTCAAACTTTGAAGCTCAATGTGTTTAATGTAAACGTCAAATAATACTTTATTGTTCCAAGAGTATGACATGTCGAAATTAAATTATAATAATAAAATTAATAGTTATTTGTAAGGAATGACATTGTACAGGAAAAGAAATGGCAAGAATCCAATTAAAAGTAGAAGACACAGGGTAAGAGAAAGTACAAAGGCGTTCGACACAAGAAAATGCTGATTCTCAATCGCACTTTCAACCGTTGAAGCTACTCTTAAAGACAAAAAAAGAAAGCGAAGCAACAAATATACTAAAAATTAAAAAGGAATAATAATTAGAAAGAAAAATATTACATATACAAACAAAAAAATATTCTCCACGAAGAAATCTTTAAAAAAAAATAAAATGATATCCTCGGGTTAGCTTAATCACGAGCCTAACCTTATAGAAACTAATTGGAAACAGTGTGGCGTTCTATCATAATTTGCTAGCGTGGCTAAACAATCTGAAGGTGAGTAAAACATTATTATATTAAAAACTTATTTATGAAACAAGACAGAAGATTACTCTCCGAAGAAACAAAATTAATGGCTTGCTCGCCTCTAAGAATCTTAAACAGGATATTCATTTTGGGGCTTTTGTCTATAATGGTGACATTCTCCCGGCTTAGAGAGATCACTCAGAAACACTACGGGTAGATATTTATTTATCCGCGGTTGGTATGCCGCGTTTTGGTTTATGACGTACATATCTAACTTCCAACGATCAACGTCAAATAGAAACTCAAAAATTGGAAGAAAATATGTTTTGTGGGAGCTTCCCGGGTAAAATGTGTCACGGAATTGCGATTAAAAGTGTTTAATTTAATTTTAAAAAAATACCACAATCTGAGCTTGAAATCAAATTGTTTGGAGGGACCAATACAACATACAATGACCTGTGTGTGGGGTGGGGTAGGGTGAAAAGTATATTATATTTGGCAGTGGTGATGCACGTGTCTGAGACATGTAACGTGTTTTCAAAAGCAAGTGTTAAAATGTTTATATTTTGAAAACATAGGCACCAACCCCACTTCTCTGAATATCCCACCGTCCCCTTGCTTGGACCAAACTTTTCATACATCGTTATTATTTAGGGGCTGCTTTCCTTTTCCTTTCCCCTCGAATATTTCCTTACTTTCCTTTTTATAACTTTTTTCTTTATGTTCAAATTTTTATTCTTAACTTTTTTTCTCGCATTTTTCTGCTTAGCCCCTCTTAAAATTCAAATTGCACTCACTGTTTAAAGTATTTTATATCTTCAGAATTATTGTTTAGCTTTCACTGTGATTTCCGTATTTACTAATAAACTGTATGTTTTCTGAATAAAAAAATAAAAAATAAATATATTTAAAAAAAACCTAGATGCGTATACGTAATACGTGTCACATCAATATTCTTACTATTTTTAAACTAAGCTGTTTAGCTTAGTTTGAAAACTAACTAATTTAACATAGCGTTTGCTAGTGGTATGAAAACATGACTAACTTGCTGGTCTCCTGGAATGAGGCTCGAATCCCCGAACGCTGAATCACTAGGCGAGTGTCTGAACCACACGACCAACAAGCACAATAGGTAATAAGCTAATATATAAACAATTGAACGTGTATCTGTCTGTTCTCTATATAATTCTACACCCTTCGACCTAAACTAAATTTTGCATACAATTGAATGAAAACTTTTATTTGTAATTATTGTCATCTAGAACATTACCCATTTAATAATTTTAACACTAGATTAAGTGACTGCTTTTATTCTCAGGATGGCAGGACAGCTGGTCACGATGCTGCCAACATATGTATTGAGAGATTCTAGTGTCGGTCATGTCAGCCAGGCCGGTGGAGCCTCCGACGACCGAGGTTGCCGAGGTCTGTTAATCGGAAGCTGCAACTTTCCTCCCGCGGAAGGAAGGCTCTGCGCACGCGCTCCTCGCGTCAGTCAGCGCGCTTCCTCTCCGCCGGATGTGACGTCACGCGACTTCCGCGAGGGCGGGAAATGCGAGCCGAACAGAGCGCCATTTCTGCACGTGAAAATTTGATGGTTTTTTGATTTAATTACAAACTCTTTTGATAAATTTAATACTCATACTCGTTTTATTTTAGCTCGGGTGGAGGTTGTGTGATATTTGAGTGTTGCAGGTGCACAGAGGTTGACGATACTGACATTGTCATTCATTCAGTATAGCTCAATTACACCTCCGTATCTTCATTATTAGATGGGCTATTTTATAATAATAATTAAAGAACTAAGAATCTAAGAGCGCGATTGTTACATTGCGAACCGTTTACGCTACCTGCACTCGCGCGCAATTCCAAGTCTGTGAAATGAAACAATAAGGTACTTAGAGTTTAACTCCTTTAGTTAATTACTCTCCAGTATTACAAAAGTTTAAATTAAACGATGTGTAATGAGTGTTGAGCGCGATGACGGGCTCGGGGACCGGCGCGAAGCGACACGCTGTCGAGGCTCGCGAGTTGTGTCCGCTCGTCCTAGCCACCCTGCTCGAGGATGGGAAGAAAGAAGCCTAGTTCTGTAAGGGTTTATCTAGCCCGGGAGTCGAGACCCCGCCATCGGCAAGAAGGGCAGCGAACATTTAAGATACTTTTACTCACGAAGTGCAATCGTTTACATTGGTTTGAACATAATTGTAGGACGTCCGTTTATTCGTTATCTTAATATTTGATTAAACTGAGCCATATTAAATCGATACAATATTTCGGGGTTTGACAAGTGTACAGGCCAGTTCGTGAGGATATACGTGTCTTCCAGATCAATCACAATTTTATATACGTAAATGGATTGTCTGCTAATTATTTAACAATAAACATCTTGTATAAAAAATTTAGTGCACACGAATTAATCATAATAATCGTAGTCAAAGAGGTAAACTGAAGGTTTAAAAGAAGCCGATTATAAATTTTTGTAGATTGTTTTTGAAAGAAATTATGCGCTGACAGGATAGCCCGTTATCCGGCGGAACTGTGCTGAAAGCTGTGCTCTCGGCTTCTATATTGTATCAGTTCTGCAAGGCAGCAGCGCCAGGAGGCTGCCTACCCCTGTCCCGCGTGAAGTGTCATATATAAACCTTGGGAAGTATTCTCAACTCACAATTTACTAAAACAGCCGCAAAGTTGAAATTAACTACTTAAAAGTTACACAAAGTGGAGCGGACATTTTTAGTGTGTCGATTGGCCATTTCCCGGGACCGGACTGATAGGAAAAGTTTTCAGTGACGGGGATGTTTTTTAAGGGTGAGTCGTTCGCGGAGAGCCTGCACCGTCCGGCGGCAGCGGGGGCAGCGGCGGCCTCCGAGCGGAGTGCGAGGGTGAACAAGTTATGTAACCGCCGAGACGTGGCCACGACGAGCCTCGTCACTCTCGCCCGAGGAGGGACGGTTCCGAAAATAAGTTTGTCATCGCTCTCGGCTCTCGTGACGAAAGTTTAATCTCGAGACTGCTTTATCTCGCCGTGACAAATGTTTGTGACTTCTTTACAGTTAATTTGGTGCGGGAACTATTTGTAAAAATACGCGACTGTGCATCGAAATCCGATATAACTCTTCAGTGAACATTTTAACAGAATTGTTTGCGGCTAAAGTTAAGAGATTAACAATAAAACAAATACTATACGGTTTGTGTAGTGAATTGAAATCGGGCGCCATCTGACGAAATGGTAAGATACTTTTATGACCATTTTTAATCAATCTTGTAGTGTACAGCGCGGATAATGTTTCTGATTTGCTGCCATTCTCCCTCCAATGGGAGTCCACGCAAGTTTTGCAACAAACATTCTTGAAAATATGTAACTATAGCCAATCACATGGAATAATGCCTTAATATTGTAAATAATAGTAAAACTGGTATTTAACAATTATTTATTCTCCGCAAATAAACCACGTCTTGTATTCTATGATGGTACACGGTGTACAGTAATCAATTGAGCTATTGTTATAGTTATATTGACTGACTTCAATGTAGCTTTGCTTCAGCTGTATTTATTAACTGAATTCATGGATTTCGCTAAATTTTTATGCAAAATTAACCAAAAATAGTACATCAATTAAAAATAAATCTCAATCGTTCCTGAGTTGTGCAAATCTAAATTAAAAATAAAATAAATAAACTAAAATTAAACGAAAAATTAGATACTCTTGTTTGAGCAAAATCCACAGTAGTGACCCTCGCGCTATAACTTGAATTGTACTGAATTCTGTACTGCTGTATTGCTGAAGAAATGCAAATAAATATATAAACTTTCTCTCTTGTATTGCATCACCGACAAGAACATTGATCTTAATATACTAGTCGATGTGTCAATTTCGATTTGTCAATGTCATTTACCAATGTCATTTTTTTTTCTGTTCCTGTTTTTGTCGTAGCTGACGGTTCCTGGTGTGAGGTCAAGTTTGCTTCACAATTTTTTCGGATGGATAAGTTGTCTTCCTCGTTGTTTTCTGGGCAATTCAGCCGTATATCTCCGACCTCTCTGAACAACGTTTCAGATCCCAATGCGTGGTCCACCATTAGGGCTGATGTCGCTGGTAGGAAAAAAGCTGGATGGAAATAAGCCGCGTTAGCGACATTAGCTGAGGGTTCACCGGTTTCGTAAAGGTTTGTCTGTTAAACGAGGCTGATTATAAATATATTTATAAAATATTTAAATTTAATTTCTAATACATTCTACCTACTATCATCATCATCATCTATGATTATTCTACTCGTGTTATTAATTCGTATATAAATAGAATATATATTGTAGAGACATCTTCCGAATTACTTACCAGGTAATTACTTGCCACGAATCGACTAAAAACTATTGGAGAATTTCGACATAAGGTCTTTGGCGACTAACTATGTGGAATCACGACGGTTATAAATAATACTAATGCACATGCAGAGGTTAGTGGTTGTGGACTATGGTTGACTCGCGAGGATCTTAATTGTGCGATCGTATCAGAAAGATTCGTGGATGGTAAGACTGAAGGCCCTAATGTCTTCTAGTCTCACGCGTGTTAGTGCATGTCGCGGTGTATCTGGTGTGTGTATGTAAATATTTGTGTTGTGTCTAGAGCGAGGTATTTAAATAAAAGAGCACTTACAAAAATTGGCATTTATCGCTGGATGAATTACAAAGGCAGGATTGACGAGTGTACAGTTAAATAATATGTTAATAATGAAGCTGAATACTAGAGTGGCTCGCTGGAGATGTCGATGAAAAGACGGTCTGCGGAGAAGCGGTCGGCTAGCTCCGTGGACTCGTCCGTCACGATGTATTGGCATCTGCTTATTGGTCAGTTCGCTTCGGCCCTATATGGCTGTTAGGTGAGTCGGTGTGACGGCCACGTGTGTGGGGCGCGTGCAGGATCACCACAGACATAAAACTGTGCCGTGCATGAGATGGAGCTGGTGTCAGTCATCACAGTAGTCTCCATCACCTTGGGTTCGCACCAACTCATCAAAAAGGTCGTATAAGTTTCGTAAAATAATTGTTGGTGTCACTCTAATGACTTATTCAATAACTATACTCTATTTAGAGTATTTTTTATTTTAATAACCTCGCATTTTATCACAATTTCTTCTGAAATTCCCTCTAAACGTTTTTATTTAAAATACTTTAGTTACATTAGATTTACATGGAATTTCAGTCTTGATTTGTCTCAAGTCTGGAGGTTTCTGAGGAAGATAAAAAATAACCCCCATCGTGTCCATCAACATTACTGACAGCTGATTTTATTATATGTACCGAGCGTGTAAATCGTATTATAATATATAACACGATACTCATTTGATTTCATTTTCCTATTCAAAAACGGCGTAAGCGCGTCGAGTACGCGCGTACTAAGTGAAACTTTGCATTTTGATTGAACGATAGACGTAAAGTGTAATTTGGATTTTTTTTGGATTTCTTTTCATTATTATTTTTCAGTATGATGAAAGAAAAATAAATGCGTTTAATTTTTCAAAAACGGTTCACTGGAACTCGAAATACAGAGTTTTGACACTCTTTTGGCTTTTGGCCCAACGCAATACGTCCACAACGAAAGATTCGGCCGACTAAAGCTCCAGGCGACCGTTGATCCAGCCGACATTAGGTCCGACGACATAGCGGCCACAAACAAAATTTCAAAATGATTTTTTTGAGAAAGGCTTTCAAGAAATCGATGAATCCTCCGAGGAGTGACTGAAATATGCCATGCTGGTTTGTATATCAGAATAGGATCAGCGGCGATGTAGATGATATTATAACTTTTGTGACGCATTTTCGTCTCTATTATCGACATTTAGCTATTATCTACATACAATTGTATGTAGGTGCAAAAATACAGCCTTTAAACGTGGCCTTTCAGAGATACAAATTACGAAACACTTTCAGAGGACGTGTTTTTTTCTCGATCGAAAATGTTTCTTGTAAAAGTGCACATTGAATGTCATATATACTAATATCATGTCCAAAGTGCACATTGAAGGTCATATATACTAATATTATATCCAAAGTGCATATTGAATGTCATATATACTAATATCATATCCAAAGTGCACATTGAATGTCATATATACTAATATCATATCCAAAGTGCACATTGAATGTCATATATACTAATATCATATCCAAAGTGCACATTGAAGGTCATATATACTAATATCATGTCCAAAGTGCACATTGAATGTCATATATACTAATATCATATCCAAAGTGCACATTGAATGTCATATATACTAATATCATGTGCTACTATTAGAATGCTGTATAATTAATTGAACGCTATTGGATAAATTAATTTTAATCTTAATATGTTCACTTGTGTACTTATTTTTATATTTTTTTTATATTAAAAAAATATACTCATAAAGTTCCTCGTGTTTATTCAATTCATATATACTTTCAACACTTTATACTCTTATTTTACAATCAATTATTTTCTCCAAGTCATAATCGGAGTCCATTTGCTTTTCACCTCCTCCGAGCTCCCACTTACACGAGCAGACGGGGTCCGCGATGCGCCAGAGAAGGGTCCCCATAATAAAAATAACATTTGGCCAAAGAGGCACAAAATACTTGATCGCTGACTTAGTTAAGTTCACGTCCACTTAAAATCAAAAGTGTGAACGTTAACAAAATAAATAACAGACCGGATAAGAAGAACAGAAGACCGGACTATTCCAGAAACCGATAATGACCCGTGAGACATTTTCATCTTGTCTTTTATGTTCGTCTCGTCATCGAGTTTCGCGTCTCGGGTTTAATGCCGTTGATTCGTTGTCGAATCGTTTTTCGGGACATTCATCTCGAAGAACAGGCAGCCCACCGGTTATTTCAAATTCTCCGTAAAATGTTGGAAACTGCTTTATCTTTAGAACCAACACTGAGGATACTTCAATATAATACATTATACATGTATACAGGTATTCTGTTTACCTACAGTAAAAATCTGTTTGATTTACGGAAATTATATTGGCGCCATCTGAAGTTTGAAATTGAAACTAATAAATTAATACTGCAGACTCATTTATTTTAATCTTTAATCGCCGTTCTTCATTGGATGATAATATTTTACGTTGAATTATTTATTACTTTGTTTTTAACCACTGATATTGAGATAATTTAATACACCAACCGATTTCGGAAAATACCTTTTCCTTCATCAGGCTGTTAAATAAACTAACTAACTTGTATTAAATTAACACCTACAAATGATTTAATACAAAGTATTACGATGAATAACCACAATGTAAAGTCTGCTTTAAATATTGTGAGGCGTGTTCTGGCAAACTATCCTCCACCGACCGGCAACAGTAGAGAGCATGGGTGTGAGAACGTAAATAAGATGCTACCTACTTACAATAATGTCTAGATCCACCTTAACTTATCTTCTAAGAAAATAAACTTTACTAAAAACAGCAAAATGTGATTGGTGATATTTCAGAATAAAACAGTTTCAACAAATTTTACGTTAAATTTTATTGTGAAAACAAAAAACAGAAAATTACGAGAAATATTACTTTTTGAATAAATAAAATGAAATTATGGAACAACAAAATAGGCGGCGACGACAATAATAATAGTACATAAATAGTGCGTCGACCTTGGGCGATTCCTCTTCTTGCATTTTGGTGTCCTGGGAGCAGCATCCACCGCCGGTTCGGAGTGCCTGACAATTGGTCAAGACACTCCTTTAACCGACGGTCCACGCACGAATCCTTTTCTCCCAGGTAGACATGAAGATGTAATGTAAAGTAAGAAGAAAGAAAGTAAGAAGGAAAAGAAGGGAAATTTAATTATTTCCTGCAACAATAGAAATTTTTACGATACAATTAGGATTCGAAATGCTAGAAAATGAGTGCTTATAAGACTGATTGATTGTGTGGACTTTTTACCCTTCAATTATTCTTCATCGCGTGACGTTCAAACGCTACTCCCTGGCGTTGGCTCTTCGTCTGGATTTGTAAAGGGCTCCATTCTCGAATACGAATTCAACGGATAATGGCGCCAGCCAAACGGCTGCCCGCGGGCGAAATGAATATACCTGCTAGCGCTGGTCCGTCACTCGAAGCGACGGTCGCGAGTCTAGCGGCCAATATCGAAATTACTACTCGGCGATCCCAACCGAGCGCAAAATTATTTAACCAGGGTGTTTACTAGTTAAATTAGATACTAACGTTACCTTCTCCTACTTCCTAAAATTCGTAACGTTATAATATTCAAAATAAACAATATTAAATTTTTAAGGAAAACACATTATTATTGTGAAATTGAAAATTTTCAAAAAATTCAAATTGAATGTGAAGGGTGTCCGGCAGAAAATTTTCAAGTTTAATATTAAATAAAAAAAAACTACAATGTTATTCTCATATTTTATTTATACCGGATTTTACGTTTTATAAATAATATCGTCTAAATGCCATCCATTTCTCTCAAGACACTAGCAATCGGACTCTTACATTTAAGAGCACGAGAGAGCAAAGCGTTGGTTCAATGGCAGCAACTTCACGGCGGATATTTTCTTGTAGGGCCTGAATTGTTCGAAGATTGTTGCGGTAAACTCTCTACTTAAGATATACCCACAAAAAAAAGTTACACGGTGTAAGGTCTGGTGACCGAGGTGCCCAGGGTATGTCTCCGTACTTGCTGATTAATTTATTGGGAAAAATTCCCCTCAGCTTCTCCATTGAAACTCTAGCTGTGTGTGAAGTGGCCCCGTCTTGCTGAAATTGTGTTCTGTTGTTGAACCCGGAAAATAGCTGAAGTTGTGATACCAAAAACTCGTCGATCATTCGGCAATACACGTTAGTAGTGACTGTCTCTCGCTGGTTAAAAAAATATGGGACAATTATTCCTCGGGTAGAAATTGCACACCACACTGTCTTTTTTGGACAATGCAAACGTTTTTGATGGCGTTCCTTTGAATTGTCGGGGCACAAGTATCTCATGTTCTGTTTAATAACATAGCCATCGATATGAAAATGTGCTTCGTCTGTAAACAATATGCTTCCAAGCGTTCGTGCTGTTCCAAAACGTTCCAGCTGCGTTTTCGCTAAGGTAAGAATAGTCATTTTCGTTGAGAAACTGCACCATTTACAGTTTGTATGGGTGAAACTGTAGTTTATTTTTCAAAATAACGTGCACTGTTGATTATTTTATTTCAGCACAGGCTGCAATCTTCCTTATCGATTTACGCGGATTGCGCATAATTTCACGTCGAACTTGAGCCACATGTTCTGGCGTCGCTGCTGACGTTGATGGTCCCGGAGGAGTTTGGTTAACCATTGTCCCGTCTTGTTTGAACTTTTAAACCCAACACCGGATAAGTTGCGCTCTCGGCCCATAATTACTACTAATTCGTCGAATATTAAAGTGAGTACAAAAAGCGCGACGCGCGCGATCCAACGAACCACTGCACTTTAAATATTGCCTAACTGCGCTCCCGACCAGTGACTCCCGCTTACCTCATCCTGATGGGTTACTAGCAATCACCCTTTATCAATTCGACAGTTGCAATTGATACATTTAATTAGTATTAAATTATTTAATTCTGCCATCATCTTGATCTTCATCAACCCGATGAAACAACCGAGAAGAACATTAGAGACGCGAACCAGTAATCAAGTTGAGCCAATACATTATTCAGATATGATAGTATGGAGAAATAATGATAACGATGGGCCCTTCCCCTTCCCACCCTACTGCCTTATTTTTACTTTTAAAGGCGGAGATTTAAGCGGAGGTATCGTGTTCCCCCCGTGTTCCCCCTCGCGCCGCAGGCAAAGTATAAAATTATTCGCCCCCGCGACAGCCTCGAGTGATAAATGTATATTTTTAAGAATGTGTTTAGTTATTTATTTACGAGCGCAGAAATATGACACAAATATTTCTCGAGAGTGGTTCTTAGAAGATATAAAAACACATTTGTATTTGCATTCACAATTACGTTTCTTGTCCACGGTTTTAGATTACAGAAGTAAAGGTAAGAGCGCACAGAGTTGGCTTCAAACGTTCCGCAGATGCGGGTCGAAGATTGATGCGTGTACGATAGTCAGAATCTAGCACTTCTCTCGAGAGTAGCTTCAAACGTTCGCACACAATATCCGCTGGTACGTTCATTTAAACGTAGTCTAATTTATTAGCCGTATTGACATCCCGAAGAAGAAAATGGTATTTTTCGAAACCAGTAGATGTTTTTAAACTCAATTAAGTGGTTAATAAAACAATGATAACAAATAAAAATATCTAGTCTAATTTATTTAATATGGAGAAATTATTGAAATTACCAATATCT
Organism: Eubasilissa splendida; assembly: GCA_031772225.1. Lineage (NCBI taxonomy): Eukaryota > Metazoa > Arthropoda > Insecta > Trichoptera > Phryganeidae > Eubasilissa > Eubasilissa splendida. Next base: position 284,954 of record CM062868.1, read on the forward strand.
ACACCACTCAGAAAGATTTTTAAAAACAGTAATATTCTCATAAATATGAATTAAATATATTAATTATAAAGATATACATATAAAATCAATTTTATCGAAAAATATTGTTGTTGCGCCACCGGGATTCGAACCTGAATCTCTTTCCTAACCGGGGAAGGTGATTTATCCAACTAAGCTACAGCGACAATATTTTTAGCGACAATTTTCGACCCTATATGTTACCTTTTTGATATTAATACATTTAATCGTTCCATCATTTGACAGAGCCATCTACCTTATTTTTACAGAATCACAAATACCTTTGAGTAAACTGATAGCAGACGCCAGAATTATCAATTCATTTTTATTAAATTTTGGACACATTGATACAACTTTATTATTTTTATTATTAAAAAAATATATATATTCTCATAGTTTCTACACGTTATTTACAAGACAGCTTAGACCTAGTTTTAAGACAGTTAATATTATACAGGGTGTGACAGATCTAGTCCACAATATTTTGCGGGTGGATACTTGACTAAATTACAAGTTCAAGGTCTGCTACACCATGTATTATACATTGAATACATAATCAAAATAAAAGGTCTTTTTTAGCTGATTTAGGGATTGAAGTATTGAAGCAAAGGTATAGAATAATAATGGGTCAATTTGGCAAATATTTGATTCCAAGTACACTCAAAGGTTAAAATATCACAATATTAAGTGTAACGATACGGAAGTTGGTTGTATCCTTGTATGCTGTATGCTATACCCGTAGAAGTAGACAAATAATACACTCACTTCTTCACATCTAACTATGTATTTTTTAATTAATTATTACAATAATGTCAGGAAAAATTGATATTTTAAAATATACACAGAATAATTGGTAGGAATACCTTTTGATTGAACACACGGGAGTAGGTACCTACCTAAGCTGGATATGCGGAACTCGGTTATGCGACAAACCACGAGAATGTTATTCAAAATATGCGTGCATATATATATATATATATATATATATATATACATATATGCACATATACATATACGGCCTATTACTCTCGCGGGGCAGAATTATATTTTTGTACATTGCTGGGACCTTTGTCAGCTGCAAAAATAAATTCCAGTTCCAAAAATAAAATACAGGGTTTAGCAGACCTAGCCCATAATTTTTAATGAGTGGATAATTGACTATATTACGATTTGAAAATGTTCAAGGAATATGTGCAAATTCTGCATAGTTACGGAAAATATTATTGTTCGAAATTATTTCAAGTTCATATTAAGCTTTAAGTTTACGTACTTCGTAGTAAATATTTGCGAAATTTATTCATTATTAATCTATATATTTGCTTCAGGCCGTAAATCACCCAACAAAAAATAGTCTGGTCGCTTAAAATTTGATAACTTTTATTTTTTTGCATTCAATATTTAATTTGGAATCAATAAAATATTTAAATTTATCGAAATAATCGCACAGTTCTGATTTTTCTTTTTGTGCATCTGACATAGTTGAGATTAAGCACATATTTATTGAATATTTTCGGCTCATAATTTAGTCAGGTAAACTACTAGACTAGGTCTGTAATACTCTGTATAATTGAATACTTCAAATGAACCTTATTCTATAAATGAAATAATTTTAAATCTTTCCGGCGGCTAAATTGGTTTTCCTCTCAATACGGATAGTATGAATGCGGCCGCGCACTGCACCGAGCACAATGGAACATTGCAATTGTCGGGCGGATTTTTTTGAGGCCGTTTCGTAAATTTTCTCTCGGCTTTAAATGGCCACTCCTCGGAGGTGGAGAGGGAGCCGCGATGGGGATTAAAATAATGTCAAAATGAGGAGATGGACAATTAGAGCAACCATTGTCACATCTCCTCACGACGCTTTCGCCTCCAAATTTATGCCCAGTGTCAAGAAAAAATATTTTAATTTGTTCACAAATATCCCGAATTCCTCAGAGTAATTTAAATTCGTACTTAATTAATCAGTCACTAGGTAGATGCACTGCAGAACACAAATACACGTTGGACCACTACGCTAATAATTATGAAATATCAATTTATGGCAGACGTCTGAATTTTTCAATATAATGAAAATGATAATTTATCTAGCATTGGTATCCTCAATAGTAGAAAGTCGAGTTCGACGATTACAACAGTAGATAGTACAATAGATACCCATTTATTCTAAAAAGTTAGACGAACAAATGCCACTAAATTACAAACATTTATATTCCGTTATTCATTTATTAACTGTCGTTGGGTACATTCAAATTCTGCAATTGACGAACGGAACATCAATAGACAATGGACTGACATTTAAAGATTGAAGTTTAACTGAGACTTGGTCTGTGCTTAGACTACTTAGAGAGCCGAGAGGTTTCTACAAAAATCCCACGGGAGCAAAATCCGTCTCGAGTCAAGAATCTCATCCATGAATACGGACTATTATACGTTACTAACTTGCCGTAGAAATCATCGTTCTGGAGACCACTGCAGTGTGGCCTGCGAGAATGGAGAATGGAGAATGGTTGTGCCTTGCTGCACTTGTCAGATGCCTGCGTCGTGGTAGTTCATGGCGACATTACCAGAACCGTATCATTTTGTACCTGAAATAATACACAATACAATAATAGTCAAAGGTTATTTTAACTATTCAAATTATCGTTAGAAAATGTGAAATATCCTAAAAATAAATAATCTTTCATGAAAATAATATGCATCTCGGGTACATATGAATCATTCTGTAATGGCCATGTCCACGAATTACATTTCTCTCAGAGACACGACTCGAGTGTGCCTAGAGGACAGTAAACAGTTCAGGGCGAAACGTGATCACACGTGTTTCGTTCGCAGATTAGAATAACCCATCCGACACATGCATATATACATCAGAGAACAAAGTCTCATTGAGAGATCATCGGTCTCATGTTGAAAATTTCACCCGTGGATATGGCTCATTATTTTAATAGTCTCATTAAGACTGCGAAGCTTCAATAACACCATCTCGAGCTAAATACACGTAGTAATGATCAAGTAAAATGGCTGATAATCCTTTAAAATTATGTACCGACTGGAGCAGAGGTTTTTTGAGCAGTCGAGTCTACTTTACACAATGTTAGTAGGCTGTAGCAAGTTACCATTCCAGATGAAATATTCTAGATCGTACACATCGTGACAATGTATTACAGGTAACTTTCTCACGTTTTCCTCAGGTATCTGCCGTAGCCTAGCGTACACTGCAGCCCCGCTCTCCGAGCGCCCCGAGCTGTGCAAAGTTTTCAAGTGTCGGATTTGTATTAAACGCTCGTTCGGCTTGGTATTGCTTAGAATAACTTTCCGGCAAGGTGGGAATTTAAAGACCGATACACGTGTCAGTGTCAAATTAATACCAAATTTACTAAAAGTTAAAGATGTTTCTAGGCTGTTCTAGAAGATGTACACTTTCACGACGATCGCTCTAATACAACAAACATTGATTGAATAGAATAAGTATTTTTATGATTTTGTGTAAATATACCGGTGTTCCGAAATATACTTATAGAGCAATAAAGTTATGTTCCCATATGCCCAATGAACTTATTAAAGCTGAGAAGAATTACTTTTGACCTATTGTAGTATCATATCTATTTAAAATTTTGCATATTAAAATTGATAGCCCTGATTTATTCCCAGAAATACTAGAATTATATTAGGTATCTTACTATTGTAACAATACTGCAACGATTGCTTAGTTTCATTCTCATTATACATCATATTAAACTTGAGTAATAAGTACGCAGATGTCGCGGATGTTTGAAATAAAACATTACTTAAATACAATTATTTTAAAACACATTTGAAACCATCGTAAGTTGCTCGGTCATGCGCTGTCATTTCATTAATATGTATATATATATAATATAAGGTATATGTACCTACGAGGGCGAGTCAAAAATTATCTATACTTTCATCATAACACACCTTCAAGGTTATCGTACTGACTTCTGCGCATGCGTGCTTAGAGTTGGTACGACTGCGGTCACGTGTACGAAATTTAATTCCGATCGCGTCATTTGTTTTCTGGAAATTACAGTGTAAATATATCCCTTCTGCTAGCAGTTTGCACCAACGAGGAACAATGAGCAGTGGTCCGATTTCTCTGGTCAGAGGGTGTGAAAGGGACTGAAATTCATGGTAGACTTTGATCATACTACGGGGACATTGCTTTATCACGTAAGTGTTTTTTTGTGGATCGAGATGTTTAAAAGTGGCCGGAAGAGTGTGACGCACGAAGGGGGAGCAGACACCACGGACGACAAGATTCAGAATGCTGGAGAGATGGTTCTAGCGAATAGGCGAGTTATCATCGGTGAGGTAGCGTCGTCTTTGAATATCAGTCACGGTTCTGCCCAGCGAACCATCTACGACGAGCTTAGCTTCCGTAAAGTCTATGTAAATAAATGGTAAAACGAAAAATGTAGATAATTTTTGATTTGATTTGTTTTTAATATAAAAATTTTTTCTTCGCTCTTTTCACCGTTTCTTAATAAATATTTCTTCGTGTTGTTTTATAAAATCAAGCGTAATCGTTGTATTTAACTTTTCTTTTTGAAAATTATTCATTCATCATAACGGTTTGGTTGTATAAAACTAATAGTATGTAGTATTACATTAAGTGATTTTTCTCTCTCTCAACATTAACAAAAAAGTATAAATTGTGAGTAATATCAGTATAGTAATATAAAATGGTTACGTGCTAGATCCAGAAGGTTTCTTTATATCCGCTTTTAACAGTAAAGCGGATATAATTTTTTTTTAAGCGCATCGCGAGTGATGCACCCTTTCCCGGAACTGCCTTTCGACCTCCGTTTAATTTTTGTGCTTTTTCATAATATGAAAATGAAAACCATAAAATAGCATAAGAAAATCGACATAAGTATACTCGTATACTCACAAAGGAAAACATCACAAAGACGCAGAATCATTACAACCGAGAGAAGAAAGCAAAAACAAAATAATTAAAATATCAAAAAGCAGTACCGTTGCCTCTTATAAAGTACAATATATCTGTGGAAAGGCAGCTGTGGAGATCAACCTACCATCAACCATCAACCTAACATCAGCCCACCGCCAAGTAGAGAAAACAACCTGCACACTGCATTATATAACTTTAATATTTGATTAATGAAAATGTTAAATTCCTTAAATGCCTGATGGAAGTATTTCTTTCTTTCGAGAATATAATTATTAGCGATTGATAAATTATTTCAACATTATTAGACGTATTTTGCTAATAATATATTGGTTTCTTAACCATACAAACACTTTTCTTATTAACGGTAGGCTTTCAAAGCGGTCGGCCCATTTTGGTCTTGCCTTTATGATTTTCAAGTGCGTGTGGGCGATCATGTATCGTTCTCGAATGGACCGCCGCTAGGGGGCTGCGGGGGCGAGGTCCCGGAGATCACGGAACGAGAGCAGACGGCGACGCCGTGTCTTGCCTGGAACTGAATACAATCTTCTGTGTAGTTTTATGGAGTGTCCTACCGTGTGTCTCTGACCTTTTTGGCCGACGTTTTGGATTTCATCGCAGGATCTATCATTAGGGCTGATATCGCTGATCGTCAGCCTTTTGTTCCTTGTTTGGATTTGTGTCTAGGTTTTGCGCAGGGTCCTAATAAGAAACTGTGAAAAATTTGGTTTATATCGATCGAATGGTGTAAGATTGTGTACAAAAGAGACAGATAAATATTCATATATGTACGAGCACAATATTGGACTGTAAATATTTTCTTGTTAGTTTATCCGCGTGCAGTAAATTGATGTATATCTAATTTGGCCTTTAATTAAGGTAATAGAGACACGTGTCATTATAGCATCAGTATTGTGCCAGATTAATAAAGTAATCCCCTTTGCGCCCCGACACACAACATATATTATAATATTATACACGAGTATGTTTGTACATAATTTAAGGAATTTCTCCACTCACCCCTACATTTTCCTTCTCCCGTATTTCACAAGAAGTCGACAATGTTTTGTAATTTATTCGGCATTTCAAGCATCTTTCAAGCTATCTGTATTTTACGGGTTAAGTAAAATTTGTTTCATTACATTTTTGGTATACGCCTTTGAGCCTTTTCTCCGCGGGGGTAAGCGGAGGACAGAGCGCTACACTTCCGTCCTGACACATCCACATTCATACATTTTCTCATGTATGGCCGTTGAGGCTTCTAATAGGACCATCTTCGGGTATTCGGTTTATCTGGTCATCCCAAATTTTTTGACCTTAATTGCTGGTGCCACCAATACCCACGCAATTTTTATTTTGTGTTCCGTCTGTTGAAAAACAATTAATCATTAAAATTCTCGGTTAAGTTATGTATGGATTCATTTTTTAGGAGAACACATTCTTATTGTGAAGTTGTAATTATTCAGAACAGACGGTCTGTGATATTTTAAATATGAATTAAATATATTAATTATTAAGATATACATATAAAATCAATTTTATCGAAAAATATTATTGTTGCGCCACCGGGATTCGAACCTGGATCTCTTTCCTAACCGGGGAAGGTGCTTTATCCAACTAAGCTACAGCGACATTATTTTTAGCGACAATTTTCAGTTTACTCAAAGGTATTTGAGATTCTGTAAAAATAAGGTAGATGGCTCTGTCAAATGATGGAACGATTAAATGTATTAATATCAAAAAGGTAACATATAGGGTCGAAAATTGTCGCTAAAAATAATGTCGCTGTAGCTTAGATGGATAAAGCACCTTCCCCGGTTAGGAAAGAGATCCAGGTTCGAATCCCGGTGGCGCAACAACAATATTTTTCGATAAAATTGATTTTATATGTATATCTTTATAATTAATATATTTAATTCATATTTAAAAAAGGATTCATTTTTGGTTAAATATATTTTAGTCAATACAAATATAATGCAATCTTTAAAAATGATGTAAATGTTATACTTCTTATCCTGTAAATATTTTTCTCAGCATCCATATCTCACGCTAAGAGGCTAAGATCAGTCTAACGTTCCCTCCTAATTTGTTAATTCTTTATTTAATCATACATGGAGTGACTGACTTCATTTCCTTTGCTACTAGTCTACTTTTGTTCCTTTTCTGCAAGCTTTAGGTCAACTTATTTACAACAATATTGGTACCAGAACTCCATTATGTACCTTATGTACAGTTATGTTTCTTTATTTTATTCCTTTACCCTCTTTTCGATACCTTTCTCAGCCTTTCCGTTCCTATTAAATATACAATCTTGTCTATTTCTTTATCACTGACTAGTATTTCATCCGTTGTCTTATTAATCTCCTTAAATTTTAAAAGGTTGTTAAGTGGAGTCAGATGTTATGCGTCGACATTAGATAAAAATCGATTAGATAAAAATATCATTAAAAATAAATCTGTTTTAGATTTATTGTGTAACAAATACATATACTTTGGAATTAAACATGACAATTGAGATGCCACATTATGACGTGAAGGAACGGTTTTGTTACACACGTAATAAAAGGCGTTATATTTTAACTCGCGTTAAAAATAGTCGGGTTAAATGATGAGATGAAAAACATCGCAATCCTTGAATATAATGTGTTGGCATATGTACAAATCTTATATTATACATGTAAAAATAAATGAAGACAATGAAAAAAGTCTATTTTGTACTAGGAATTAATTGCTAATACGAGCATTCATTCAGTGAATTTTGAATGTGTGATATATAATATGACACTTAATAATTTGTCGATGTGGAAATATAATTCGCGGCACTTGCGAAAATTTTCGAATTGAAGAGTTACGCTTTATGACGTAATCTCTCACCTTCTGGCCAATTGCTACATAAAAATAGCTACTCTCACCCCAGTTACTGATGTTATACATCGTTCGTAACGTCGGTTCTAGCTGTTAGATCATTTATTTAGAGGTTTTAACATTGTTTTATCGACTGCCCTCGACACCGCCATTACATTTCTGACGTTGCTAAAACTCAAATACATCTTCCACATCTAATAAAGAATTGGTTAAAAAATATTAATTATTTGTGAAAGATTCAGCGTAATTTCAGATCATTTAGAAAACCCTCCAATCTTGTAATCTCGTCCAACTTATGGATTAATGAACGTAAGTTAAAACGTCTTTCTGTAATTGGTGGCGGCGACACTTTCTACAGTTCTATTATGAAATATGGACCAATTCGCTTTATGATCAGTGATCAGGTCGGTGGAATGGAACCTGCTCGTTAACTGAACACTGACTATATACAGGGTGTAACAAACCTAGTCCACAATACTTTAAGAGGTTATACCTTGTAAAAAATATGAGTCGAAAATGTTCAAGCTATCATATCCTATTCTCAACCATCTCGGAGATAATTGAAATTCTATTTTTGATTTTTTATTACAGTTTTCAATTTGTATTGAATCGAATATCGTGTACAATTTATTATTATTCCATCAAATTGTAATTGAGTCGCTTAACAAATAAAGCGAGACAACCAAAAAATTAAGTAATTATTGAAATCTGTTGAAAAATATTATTGTGTGAGGATTTTACAAAATCATTATTATTAATTTATGTATGTGATTGAAAGCAATATTTGCGAAATTGACCCATTATAATCCTGTAGCTTTCACTTGGGGGCCATAAATCATCTATGAAAAATTAGTCTAGCTGTTGGAAGTTTAATGACCTTTTATTTTGGTATTCAAGATATCGTTAGAAATCTATAAAATATTACTTTCAATTAATCAAAACCCTCCAGTGACTATGATTTATTTAAATGCTTATATCTCTGAAATGGTTGAGAATAGAATGACTCATATTTGCATACGGTATAACCTTATAAAATATTATGGACTGGGTTTGTTACACTCTATATAGATCAGAATCAGAAAATTATACGAAAGTAAAGCATTATAAAACGTTTTAATGTGATAATATAAAATTCACTTGCTGTATTTATTATAAATTAAATTATATTAATGACAAAGAAATTGTTTTTACTATTGTTATTGCACTTTTAAAAAATTAACAACCTATAATTTATTATAAATAAATAAAGATATCAAAATTAAAAAATCTTAATTTAGTACAACTTAAATGAAAAACACATTTTTGTTGTGAAGTTATTTTCAAACCGGTAGTATCCAACTATTTTTCGATAAATGGATTTTTTTGTACATCATTTAAGTTGATTAATTTAATTTGTATTATATTTTTTTAATAAAATTTAAATGAATGAAAAAGAAAAGTCTATTTATAGAAATAATATTTAGTTAGTACCGGGACCGGGATTCCAGCCTGGATATCTGGATATGATTGTTTTCATATCCTGGGAAACATTTTAACCAATTAAGCTGTATCGAGTAATTATGTTTTTGATCCATTTTGAACTTTATATATTTTATTAATTATTAATTATTAATGATTCATTTAATTTGGATTTAATACCACAGAACTATGTTCTGAAACTGCAACATCACAATAAAAATGCGTTTTCCTTAAATAAAAAATCTTATAGCCTTTGTGGTTTTATTCGTATCAAATTGATGTAAATTACTGAGTGTCAAAATACAAGATCAATATTTATTTGTGCCAGTATGGCATGGCTAAAATTTTTTTACAATCCGTTTTTAATTGTCGTTTGGTAAGCTATTTTATTTATCGAAATTAAATATCAAAGATTCTAAAACTGTATTTAAGTACGTACGTTTTTAAATATATTATTTATATTTCATCAGTGCGGTACTCGGGCGACATTTTGATAGACAGAGGCAATTTAAAGTAAAAAAAAACCGCTTTCAATTAAACATGTATTTGTATTAATTGTCGTTAATATTTTATCGTGATGGATTTATTTAATAAAAAATATTTAATTTTTTTAAATATTACTGCGAATAGAAGAATATTTCGTGAGGGAGTCGCGGCAGAATTGATGATTAACATATACAATTTTTATGTAAATGTAAAAAAAAATGACAATTTTGTGATCAATTTAAATAAGATATATATATTTATTTGTTAACTTTGTTTTATTAACAACTTATTGAGTTTACCGGTTTCGAAAAATACCATTTTCTTCTTCAGGATGTCAATACTAACTAAAAACAAATTTACTCGAATAATTTTTAGGAAAAATTTTTAGAATGGGACTCGTAGTTAAATTTAGTCGGTTGTTTATAATTATTCGAGTAAATTTGTATTGAGTAACAATTTGAGTTAGATACTAAATAATTTCTTTAAATAATTGTTTTTTTTATATATAGATTCTGGTAAATAAACAATAAGTTTAAATAACAATAAATTAAGTTAGTATTGACATCCTGAAGAAGAAAATGATACTTTTCGAAACCGGTAGATGTATTTAAACTCAATAAGTGGTTAATAAAACAAAGATAACAAATAAAAATATGAATTTTAACCACAAAGTTAATTATGCTAATATCAAAAGAATAAATTCCATTTTTGTTGTAAAATTAATTATGTAAAGGTACAAAGATAATATTAAAAAAAAAAAAATTGCATTTCGTCCTTTGAAAATACAAAAATCATTAAAGAATTTGGTTAAATAATTTACGGATTTTTTCTAGTTAATACAAATATTTTTCCTAAAAATACTGTAAATATTATTAAAATTACAAATAAATCAAAGGTAAGGTCACGCAAAGGAGCGTTGGCACAATGGCCTATTGAAGAATATTTATGCAGTAATATAATAAAGGACTAGTGCCTCTCAAGTCGCAAGCGAGAAAATAACTGTTTTTCGTGGGCCGGGCGGGCCCAGGTCGTACTGCGACCGGAGTCGGGTGTGGTGCCGAGTGTCGGCGCTCTGGGTGGTCCGGAAATGAGCGGAATAGCCGACACGTGTACAGGCCAGAGGGCACAGGGCAGAGGGCAGAGGGCAGAGTCCAACCGAAGATAAAAACATGGATTTGAATCCAGGCAACTAATATTCAAGTACAAATTTCTCTCCCGTTGACTTAGGATTACAGATGTTAGTTCTACATATAGATATATAGACTGTTTTAAATGAAACGTGCGTAACTTTAAATATAGAAATAACACTAAATTAGGAAAATTTGGTCTATAACGCCCCATTACCGTGTTAGAAGAAAATAAATGTTTTTTTTTTTTACTTAATTACAACTTCACAATAAGAATGTGTTCTCCTAAAAAATAATAAAGTTGTATCAATGTGTCCAAAATTTAATAAAAATGAATTGTTAATTCTGGCGTCTACTATCAGATTTACTTAAAGGTATTTTGAGATTCTGTAAAAATAAGGTAGATAACTCTGTCAAATGATGGAACGATTAAATGTATTGATTTCAAAAAGGTAACATATAGGGTCGAAAAATTGTCGCTAAAAATAATGCCTCTGTAGCTTAGTTGGATAAAAGCACCTCCCCCGGTTAGGGAAGAGATCCAGGTTCGTGTATCCCGGTAGCGCAACAACAATATTTTTCGATAAAATTGATTTCATATGTATATCTTTATAATTAATTATTTAATTCATATTTAAAATAAATGTACCTAAATTAAATGTTGAAATGATGTCTCGTTTCTTCGATCGATGTTCTGTTGATCGATCAACAATTGAATTTAATAATAATACCTTTATTCCAGCGTGATCGGGACCCGATTCGCCATAAAGATGATATTTATGTTATGAAAAGAAAAGGAAAAAACAGTTTCAGTCACGGCTATTATTGTATCTATAGTTATTCTGTAGTCGTTGCTGTTATCTGCTTTCCACGAGAGTCTTATTTCTTCACACGCAATCTTAATCTTACCTGTCAATTCTTATTTTATAGTGGCTATTAAAGGATACAAATCTAGTGGAGTAATGTCAGGTGAACGAAGAGTCCGCGGAGTTGGCAAATCGTGTATCGTGTATCGTGTATCGTGTCGGTCGGCTTTCCACACGGCGTATCACATCGTGGATCCTGCCTGCTGTACGCGCGCCGTATGCACGACGTTGTTGTGATCCGAATTAAAGGAAATATTTGGGTACGCCATTATGTGACATTCTACACCGTTTCTGTGTGATTTCTCTTTATGGTATAATTGAATATAACCTCGCGCTGATGGAAGGGAATCTAATTGCACCATCAAATGCTTTGGAGCGATTTCGTAGCACTGTGGAGCAATGCGCAGTAATCCCTCTCCCACTCGAAGAGAGAAAAAAATAGATCGCCGTTTCGGGACCGAGCTAACACTTTTGAAAGTGATAGTTGCTTTAATTTCACTAAAATTTCATTCAGGGCTAAAGTCAGGAAGGATCTTGGTAAACTTTTAGAGGTGCAGCTGGATACGCCTATTGCACGTTTGACAGCATTTTAACTAAATTGCACAATAATTAATAATATCAACATTTATTGACCCCCTTTTCAGGGTACCGCAAAACCTTTCTTGTTCAACGTTGAAGGTTGAAGTTCAATTTTAATTTTAATTTTAAATGAAGCATTTCTGGGCTCATTCTTATTGGAACTTTTTGCTTACATTTATATTTCTTAGAAGTTTTTAAATAACATTCATTTTCTCTTTTCACGTATCTCACATTCACAGCGACACGCGGTGACTTGATTCCTACAACCTACTGCTAAAGCATCGCCAATCTTCCCCCGGCTTGCCAGTAATTGATGATACCGACAGGAGAATAATAATATTTTGGAAATTTCAAGGAACTTTCCTTTTGAAAACTGTGACGTGAGAGATGTTCTCCAGTTTTTATGGACGGAATAAAAGGATAAAAATAACTTTTCTAGGAAATCATGACAGCTTTATATAATGATGTATCAATCAATACCTGGACTTGTGAGCCAAAAAAATATGAAAAATGACTTATTATAAGATTATTATTTATTTATATGGCGAACCCGCATCGTGAGATATCAATTTCATAAAAAAGATAAAGGTTTGTAATCAGAGACGTTATTATTACTGTCAAAATTAGAAATATTTAATACTTAGAAAATATATATTAACAACAAGGAAAAGTGGTATCAAAAATTATAAAAAAGTAAATAATAATTAAAATTCGTCATTTCTAGAGTTATAAAGACGACATATCGGACAGGTCCTGGTGTAAAACTTAGCTAAGAGTGTTTTGTTCGCAAAAAAAGGAGTAAACCAGAGAATGAATGAATTAATTCAATCTGCAAAGATCACCATTCCAGCATAAAGATAGATATTTGATTATAACCATGGATGTCACCGTTACGAGAAAGCAGAACCCATCATTGAACCACCGACTGGGTGATGGACACCAGAATGACTGATTAGCTAGATGAGTGACGAATTGAATGAATGACTCGGTAATGTCATAGAAAATAAATACTTCAATAATACCTCATTATTTTTTGAAAAATTTTTACATCCAAAATTTAACACTGCCAATTTTGTCATTTGTAACATTTAAATCGAATATAACAACAAACAAAATTTCAAATCATTGTATTGCAATAATTTCCGCCCGTAAACGTAAAACAAACATATATTAACAGCTGTCCGTTGCATTCTAGCAAGTGAAAGTGTGAGGTTATCGTGATTTCATAAAATAAACTAAGCTTAAAAAATATTACTTATCCATTGTTGATGGCTTATTCCTGCTTAGTGATTTACGCTTAATTATATTGCGCTTAAAATGTCGCATTCGCGGACGGTGTAGATTTTCAATGTAAATACGGTAATATCGACATATATCGTATTATCCGGTGCGGCTGAGTAGACTGATGCTTCTGATTTTCTCTCTGGGGACGCATAATCGTAGTTTTTTTCAACTTGTATTGTTATGTTTAGTCATGGCACAAAGCCCTTTATTCGGTGCTGCCAATAGAAACCTGGCCGCGAGATCCTGCTCTTGTTCAAATGGCAGTCAATATATAATCATATATTAATAATATCAATTCCGGAAACATTGTCAGTGCGCGCAGGAGACACGATTGGTCATAACTAGCTCGAGTCATATAAATTATAGTAGAATTGCATAATATTTAAACAAGTTTATTTGCTAAATAAATATCACATATCTCATACAGACGAAGCTTTTTATTATATTTCTTATTTATTTTATTATCCAGAAATTGTATGTTCTTGAACATATTCAAATATTGCTAAAAAAGTTTATTAGCATTTAAGATTACCAAACATCACGCGGATAACACACTCAAAGATAATTAGATAGATAAGTATTGTTTTATGGTGAAATATAATGTGACCACGCTCTAGTGCCTACTCGAATAAGTCACGTATATATTTGATTCTGAAATTCTGTCACACATCGGGTGAGCAGCTATTTTATGACACAATGTTCGGTATTTAGTCCAGAATATAGATAGATCGGAGGGAGTGGAACCGCTCAAATAAGAGTGTATTGTAGCGAAAGACTTGTGCGTATCCGTATTCTTCTCTCACAAATCAAATTGATTGCTGGAGCGAATAAACAGTTCGCAGTAATCTAATTGTGTTCTAATAATTAACTACCGTCTCTAACATTTCTGATAACGATATCCTCTCACTCCTGCTTGTCTACCCAACATCCCCATCCTTCGTTTCTCCCCAGAAAACCCTTACTTCAAAAAAAAACTTCCACAAACAATAAATAAATAAGTACGAATTATTATTTGGTGGATTTTCACGATATATTAATTATCGTGTACCATAATGAGTATAATTAGCATTATTTGATATTTTCTGCTCAGACACGTGGAGCCTTACTACAGTTTAAGGTGCGTACAAGTTACATCAATATGAAAATTAAACTTAACTAAATTAAAATTAAATTGTTTAAATGTAGAATACAAGTAAATTTCTGGAAGATCTTTCTAAGAGCTCGTTTATAAAAAACAAAATCCTTTGTAAACCCAAATGTCAGATCCACAAAGATTCTTTGTGAATTCTCGTGTACAGATTTATAAATTAACAAAAAATAAACACAATTTTATATATGAATAATAATCATTTACACACAAATGATTTTATTTTAAAACAACAAGCTACAGTTTTTTTAAAAGTCACACGTGTGCTAATTCAATATCTATTAAAAATACGGCAGTATTATTACATTTTTTGACACTTTTTAAAATTTTTGGTGAATACTCTGCAGTGAATGCGTTCGTGGACTACCATGTCCGGTGAAATCGCTAAAGCAGAAAAAGGAAAAACATTTTTTTCTATAATGTTCACAAAAAAAAACGAAAGTGTGTTTTTATGCACTAGCAATTGAAAAAAAATCATTTACGCTTCATTTTACGGCTAGTTTCGCTCGGTTGTAATAATCTGCTCCCTCAGGCGACATGTTAGCGAAACGCATCGATAATACTTTCAAGTATTTCGTATTCGCACGTTTCACGTGAGAGATGATTTTTCAAATTTTATAAATCCATTTTTTGCTGTGGTCAATATTAAAAATGATTAGTCCACCTTAGTTCTGGGAAAAATGTCGATATTGTTGCGAGTCTCCGATGTATCGCAGGGCGTGAACAATTTTGGGTCTCTATCTAACATGGTCTCCAGTGCATCGTATTGGCTGCATCGGTGGCTGCGTCATCGTCTCGTGTACACGGAAGGAGGCCAAAAATATTGACTTCTTGTAAAACAGTAGTCCACGTAAAATAAATATGGCGCATGCCCGAATTCTCTTTTGTCTTTGGTAGTTGAGAGGATTGAATATGGAATAATGTAAGAAAATGTAGTACAGCCTAGCTATTCTAATGATTTAATTCAATGTAGTACAGCCTAGGTATTCTAATGACTTGATTCAATGTGAACCGAGTTAAACCCAACTAGTTGGTAATATCTATTGTCATTATGAAATGACTAAATATCCGTATTCGATGATTTGATCAGACAACGAATCAATATTGAATTTTGGGCGAATCCACTCGGATTAATTACAGGTGGAGCGACATCATGTTCAATGTTATCAGAGAGCGGAGTACATTAATTCCGGTAATTCAAAGAATAGGAGGGTTTTATACAGGTTCCCTAGCCACATTCATTAGCGAGATAATCCTGGCTACACATGAATAGGTCGCCTGTCTATTTGCAAAATCACGGAGGAAATACTCGAGTAATCCATTACATTGAAATTGGCTTTTATGTGTACTTACAATATTTCTGTTCTTATTTTGATTTATATCTTGTAAGGGGTGTCCAGCGGAAAAAAGTTTAATGTTAATTAAAAATAAAACTACAATGTTTTTCTCATATTTTATTTATACAAAATAGAGTTTAACATTTTTTAACGGATTTTAGGTTTTATAAATAATCAGGCCTATTCTCAAAATTGCAATATTGAAATGAAGGTGATTGTTACACCAACCCTCAAAAATAGTGTTATATTTGAATGAGAGAGAGGGAGAGAGAGTGAGGGAGTGAGGGAGATAAACGTACCATAATCTGTCAAAACTATCTGTCTATTTTTGAGGGTTGGTGTAACAATCACCTTCATTTCAATATTGCAATTTTGAGAATAGGCTTGAATATCGTCTAAATGCCGTCCATTTCTCTCAAGACACTCTTGCAATCAGACTCTTAAATTTGCGAATACGCGAACGCAAAGCGTCGGTTCAATGGCAGAAACTTCACAGCGAATATTTTCTTGTAGGACCTGAATTGTTCGTGGATTGTTGCTGTAAACTTTCAACTTAAGGTATTCCCACAAAAAAAGTTGCACGTTGTAAGGTCTGGTGACCGAGGTGCCCAGGGTATGTCTCCGTACTTGCTGATTAATTTATTGGGAGAAATTCCCCTCAGTTTCTCCATTGAAACTCCAGCTGTGTGTGGAGTGGCTCCGTCTTGCTGAAATTGTATTCTATTGTTGAACTTGGGAAACAGCTGCAGTTGTGGTACCAAAACCTTGTCGATCATTCGGCAATACACGTCAGCAGTGACTGTCTCTCGCTGGTTAAAAAAATAAAGGCTAATTATCCCTCGGGCAGAAATTGCACACCGCGTCGTCGTTTTTGGACAATGCAAACGTTTTTCATGGCGTTCCCTTGGGTTGTCGGGGTACCAGTATCTCATGTTCTGTTTAATAACATAGCCATCGATATGAAAATGTACTTTTTCAGTAAACAATATGTTTTCAAGCGTTTGTTCTGTTCCAAAACGTTCCAACATCGTTCTTGCTAAAGTAACATAAAGAATAGTCATTTTCGTTGAAAAACTGCACGATTTGCAGTTTGTATGGGTGAAACTGTAGTTTATTTTTCAAAATAACGTGCACTGTTAATTTTTTTATTCCAGTACAGGCTGCAATCTTCCTTATCGATTTACGCGGATTGCACATAATTTCACGTCGAACTTGAACCACATGTTCTGTTGTCGCTGCTGACGTTGGTGGTCCCGGAAGAGTTTGGTTAACCATTATCCCTTCTTGTCTGAACTTTTGAGTCCAATATCAGATAAGTTACATGCTCGGCCCATTACTTACTCTTCGAATATTAAAGTTAGTACAAAAAGCGCGATGCACACGAACCAATGAATCACCGCACTTTAAATATTGCTCTACCGCAAACACGCGGTGCGCTCCCGACCAGTGACTCATTGCGACTGGCAAATCCGCAAATCACGCGCGTCGAACAATACCCTTCCCACTTACCTCACCCTGATGGTTTACAAGCAATTACAATTTAATCTTGAAATTTTTCTGCTGGACACCCTTTATGTGATATTCATGTGTTGTTTGTAAATGTGTACGCAGTGTTCTAAAGAGTAATTATGAAAATCTTGAATGAATAACTTTCATTTTAGTTTAAGATGGATGATAATTATATCTCGGGGAGAGGGGTATCAATGTTTTATGCAGAGTGACTATTTGACAGAGCACAAATGTGATGTGGATGGCATTCAATTTAATTTGGACTGTATGATATTAATGTAGCGGGGCCCCTTCCCACGATGGAATGGGATGCCCAGGAGAAGAGGATTGATGTCTGTATTTTTTGCAGGGTTCTAAAGAGTAATTATGCAAAAATTTGTTACGATCGGTCAAAGGAAGTAAGATTGTAGAGGACAGATAAACAGACAGACAGACATTCAGTTTTATACATTTTCATTAATACTGTGAACTGTAATTATACATCTCTCTCTGAATAGGCGGGCACTCAATAAATCAAGTTTGCTGCGAAGATTTGTTTTTATTCTTATCCATCGAAAATCGGAAGTAATGTTGTCGATTGCCTAATGTTCGAGTAAGGAATCATTTAGTTAGATATCTTATCCGTCAGATTGGTCCATCATTGCGGGCAAACAGCTCTCATCTTCATCAGCAGCGAACATTAATCTCGCACTAAACGTTGTTTGGACCCGATAACAATATTGATCCCCGAAGAGCAGTACGTTTCTTCGAATTTGCGATCAATTGGTACGGAATCTGAGCGGAATCTTGTCCAAACAAGATCTAATTAGACATCTGGTTCACGTCACGGAATGGATGTCATCATTAATGAGGCTTTTAAGAGGAGAAATGTAATTAAAGGGAGCTCTCGTTCATCTTATTACGGCAGTTACTCAGGAAATTAGGTCGCATGACGTTATGTAATCATTCCTGATCTTTGTTTCTGACAAATCCCGATAATCGCACAGATCGAGATCGGAAATGCGTAGGGAGACTATTTCACTATTTTCTTGTCACATTAATAATGCCGGGGTTTACGCTATATGATAATTACTTTTTATGGCAATACTGGTAGGTGCGTCGAAATGGCGTCGTATAATTTACATTCAAGGTGAATTTACCGTAAAGTCTTGTATTTAATATCCCAAAAACCTTCTGTTTGTCACGTGCACGAAAATTTGCAGTGCATTTAAATGCAGTGAATTGTCAATTTCCTGAAAAAAAAATTGAAAACTGTAACAAAAGTCTGTATACTGTACTGTACTGTGTACTGTACTGTGTACTGTACTGTGTACTGTACTGTGTACTGTAC
Organism: Eubasilissa splendida; assembly: GCA_031772225.1. Taxonomy (NCBI): domain Eukaryota; kingdom Metazoa; phylum Arthropoda; class Insecta; order Trichoptera; family Phryganeidae; genus Eubasilissa; species Eubasilissa splendida. Next base: position 303,890 of record CM062868.1, read on the forward strand.
TGTGTACTGTACTGTGTACTGTACTGTGTACTGTACTGTGTACTGTACTGTGTACTGTACTGTAGGCTCAAATCAAAATGATTAAAAGTGTTATATTCTTTTACGCCTCCCGTTCTAGGGCGGGTTTTGAACACTTTTCAAAAATAAATTCAAAAGTGTCACGTATCTACTAATAGAACGAAAGCAATTTAAGCTAAGCCAGGGGTTGTAATATAAAATATTGAAGAAATAATTTGGTATGAATAGGTATTATGGATCACAGAGATTGCAGAGAAGCGCGGCGACTGTTGACTCGGGCCTTTTAGTAGAAAATTGACAGAAATAATTAATTTCTTGTTTGCCTAAATCAGGAGTACTTAGACCAGACTATAGTCTTGTGATTGTGCCGAGTTCAGGGATTGAATCTGAAAATATTGGTTTCTCCCCTTTTCTACACTCCTACGTCCTTCAATCTCCTTCTCCCTTAAGTATGGAGTTTCTAATGTGGGGATATGATTCTTTAAAGAGTTTAATAATAAATTATAAGACAAGGAAATTAAATTGATGAAGGGGGAGGTGCCTTAAAAAAATATATTTGTGGATTAAATTGATTTAAAAAAGCTTAAATGTGAAGCATTTTCAATACGTATTCGTGTCATTCCACGTGGCTGCTGTGGCACGTTCCCTTCATAGTGCGGTGATAAAGAAATGTTTAGGAGAACACATTCTTATTGTGAAGTTGTAATTATTCAGAACAGACGGTCTGTGATATTTTAAATGGCTCTGTCGAATGATGGAACGATTAAATGTATTAATATCAAAAAGGTAACATATAGGGTCGAAAATTGTCGCTAAAAATGATGTCGCTGTAGCTTAGTTGGATAAAGCACCTTCCCCGGTTAGGAAAGAGATCCAGGTTCGAATCCCGGTGGCGCAACAACAGTATTTTTCGATAAAATTGATTTTATATGTATATCTTTATAATTAATATATTTAATTCATATTTATAAAGAAATGTAGTTAGGTATCAAACTGACTCTTTCTAAAGTTGTATACGGCTCTCTTTAATGTGGTCACCAAATATGGATTCCGGACTACCGAAATAATGTAGGTATCTTTGGGAAGTAGCAGGAGTAATATTAATGGACCGAACGAGAAGTATCGCTAACGGGACCCCTGCTTCACGTGGATCCCCTACTTCTACTACATATGTAAAGATTTCAATTGAGGTGGATTGGACACGTTTTGCGAATACCAGGGAAACGATTACTCAGACGTACTTTATGGCTACTCTGGATGTCGCACCGGACAAGTCGGAATAAACAAGCTATTATAAAATAAAATAATATTCACGTAACAAAGTCATTATGAAGACCTTGATTGGTCATCAGACAGAGGAAGATACAATCCTGACGTTGAGAATTTAGACACTCGACCCTCCTAGAATAAGATTTTCTTCCAAGTATTTTTTTATATTTAAAATTCAATTATTATAAAATGTAAAACATATACTTATTATAATATAGATAAAATACAATTATTGTAATATAGATAATATACAATTATTGTAATATATAATACAGATATGATATTTTGTAATAATAGCAATAATTATTTAGTTTCTCGTTAGTTTCATATTTTAGCACTATTTCTAAATTCATTAATGATGAAATAAAAGTAAGATCGAATACTCGAATAAATGGCAAAATAATAAATTGAGATATTGAAGCACGAGGATCCATCTATGGAGCCGTGAAGGTAGGTATGGAGGTGTATAGCCTGCAGTGCTCAGCCCCGTCGGCGAGCCGGGCACATTGATGAATTATGGAGTTGACGTTTGAATATTGAATTACAAAAAAATGAGAGGAAACATGGTGGCCGCAGTCCGCTCTAGTTTCCGACCGCGGCGTCATCTCCCGTCTGCCGCGCCTGGTTATTGTCAATTATAATTTAAAACCCTTCGACAGCTGCTGCGCTGTCACGGCGTAATTGGCAAGAACTTCATAACCGACGATTGTATTTCCAGTTGAAATATAGGGACGTTTTTCTCTCGCTCTACGCTTCGCAGACTTCCTTTTCAGGTAAATAAATTTTCTTCACCTCTGTGAAATTCTCATATATTAAGTTGAATACAGGTGGTATCGCTAACAGGCTTAAAGAAACACAGCAGTTGTGCAGGTTCAGGATTTTTTGATGATTTTTCACTCTTCTAATTAGTTCTCAGTGTTCGCGTGCTTATGGTGTGATTTGTTGACTTTTGGATTTCTTCGATCTTAAATCTTTTTAAATACCGAGTTAACCAATCTTAACAGCCTCTCGACACACGCAAGACTGTTTTCGAGGATGGTTAGGATTCACCCGGGGCGTGTGAAGTATGAGAGTATTCATTTATCTTTTCGTTATATTCCAAACGAGGGATATCTTTTGAGATTCTCCACAGCCATAACCTTGCCATGCTCTAATTTCTGTCTCGCAGTCGGTACACGTGACTGTGTAATGACCAATTTGTGTTAATTCATATCTGTTAGAACGCTTTCTATCGACGACCATCTTTCTTGTATTAATTAGTTTATTGCGAGGTCCTTTCTTTCTAAAATTATTACTTTCTAGAATCGAGAGAAACGTCTCGATATCGTTAACACTGTTTGATAAAAGGGTTCAGGTTCATCAGCAGGTTAGAAATTCACTTTCCACCAATGGAAATGCTTTCATATTATAATGTTCATCGCTTAACTCTCTTTATTCTTGCGCCCTATCCGTTCAACGGACGTTGGCTGTCATCACTTCATTAATTGCGACCCGAAAAAGCTCTACCGTAACATTAAATATATTAATAAATTAATATCAAATATAATCAAAAGACTAGAGGAAATAATTGTTTTTTTATTAATAATTTTATGACATATTACAAAACATAATATTTCCCTCTGTACTTCCTCTTCAATACGAAAAAAGCAACCAAAAATTGACACACCTTTAATTCAGTTCACCGTGTAACATGACTAAATATTTTTATCACAGTTCCGCCTTTAAAGGGTATGATTGAATTGATTGAAGAATACCTTTACGTAAGCAATGTACCATATAATACAATCAGAAATTTGCCAGTTGAAACAACACGATATATTATTGCTATACTTAGTAAAATATACATTAGTTTTTTTATAATAGTAACCCGACATGAATATTGTATATTGTACGTCTATTATTCTAGAGTTTTCGGCTATTACAAATGACTAAACCAATTTTATATACTCGTATGTTAGTTTTGTCTTTGAAAAATAACTATAAGTTTGAGATTATAATATCGAAACGTGAAATTGGAGAGAAAGTTCGTATAAATATTTCAAATGATGTCAATTATATTGAAAAAACAGTTCTGTGTAATAATATTTTTCTATTCGAAATGACATTGTCTTGGTGAAGTATTGCCAGATGCCGATTCATCTGTGTATACTATTGAATGTCCGTGATCAGTGGCGTGTAGTAGGCACAAACTTAGGTTATGCTATTACCGACGATGCTAACTAAGTATACAATATATTTGACGTGATACGTCCCGTTTTTAGATATCCTATTCCATTATCACCAAGCACAGCTTCGGGACGCCGAAATATCCCGTCTTCAGAAAGAGAGCAATCCTCGGTAACAATTTCAAAAAAAGGCGCGAGAAATAAAAAAAAATCGGCGGTAGCGCCTAGTAACGCGGCGATGACGGAATGTGCAATACGTCCCACACATATACAAGACAGAAGCCTGCTAGCTCGCTCGCTCTTCGGTTGTGAGTATGCATAGACAGGACAGTTAGCGATTGGACAGATAGCTTCTTGACGATTGGTTATTGTTTTTTTTTTATCGATGTGTGCTATTGTAGTCTATTTAAATTTCTTGTACGTGAACCTTTCATTTTAACAGTGCCTAAACATCAATGCACTTTTAATGTTAACTTTCAAACTAAGTACTCGTTTATAAAGTAAAGAAGATCAGACGTCAGATGTGAAAAGTGTTGTGTTATGTTTAACGTAGCCCGTGGACTAAATGTTCCCTAAAAATTAGTAGATGTCTCGTTTTGAGGAAAAAAATAAATGGTCGCGTTAGGCATAATAGGTATTAAAAAAAAAGTTAGAATTTTTTTTCTAGGTTTGAAAACTATTCTATCAATTTAAATTTAGAATATAATTGTAAATTTATTACTCTAAAAACGGCAAGTTCTTTTAATAATTAACCAATTTAAATGTGTACTGATCCGTTCCAAATTGTTTATATTAGAGCATATGTAGAAGTTCTTATGTATGCACTATGTTAATAATGAAATAAATAAATTGTATTCAGTTGCACTCTAGGACCCTGAGAAAAAGAAGTCACCCCCGGATATCGCACCTTGGACCAAATTTTGTTTAGTATGTATTTGAGGTTATAACCGATGGAATATGGTTTTACATCCGACTCGACTCGACAGATAGCACGAACATTTCATGTTAGTTTTGCTACCATATCGTGATGATTCGACAATGGTCGAGGTCGAGGGCGAGGGCGAGGGCGGGGCGCGCCCCCGGCCAGCCCGGGGGTGGTGACCAGCTACCCAGCTGGCCTGTAAATGAAGAAAGTTCCAGAGTGATAGTGCGCTTCCAATTTCAATATTTCCCGCGCCGGCGAGCGGCCGCCATTAGTCGCCGCTGGCGGGAACTCTGACGAGTATTGATGTATTTTCCGCTGTAAGCTGTAATGCGGATTTTATCTACTCTTGGTGGACTTTATAATATTTGGCTAAACATTAAGCCATCATTTTTGGCACTGAATCAATTTAATTTACTAGAGTACTACCGGAGTGTTCGTCGTACGGCGCACCCGAAGTAGCATTTTCTCCGGTACCTACGTACAATTCTTCCACAGGAAAAACTTGTTTATGGAGAAAAATCACAAGAAAAAGAGAATTCACGAAAAGAAAATAAATTCATGTAATATCATTCTGTCCCGGACGATACTGAATGAAGCGTGACGCATTTTCATATCATTCATGGTGGTAAGTAAGAGTTTACTATTTTACTGTTGAGAAATAATAAACACAAAAAATGAAAATAAATATTATGTTACAAATGGCGACCATTGAGGAGAGTAAATAAGATATTAAGGATATAAATATTATGTTACAAATGGCGACAATTGGAGAGTAAGTAAGATATTAAAGATATAAATATTATGTTACAAATGGCGACAATTGGAGAGTAAGTAAGATATTAAGGATATAAATATTATGTTACAAATGGCGACAATTGAGAAGAGTAAATAAGATATTAAGGATATAAATACAGAAGTACGTGGGCTCAAGGGTCAACAAGTCTAATCACGTAACAGTAAAAAATAAATAAGCCTGTAGCATAAATAATAAAGCTAGATTAGCGTTATTGGATTACTATACGATACTCTTAATCAAAATTAAAATGCAATGTTAAATGAATATCAGAATACAAAACCGGAAAATGCGAAGATTAAACTTAGAACGACTATATTATAATGCATTAATATTACTCGTAGTATCTGACCTCCATTGAGTGTCGCTAATGAAGTCTCGGTTGACTGATTTCTATGTGAAATTACAACATCTCTGATTTATATTATTTATTTATTGAACAAACAAAAAACTGATACATGCGCTGTTCCCCACCCAGTTCGTTACGACAACAAACAGTTTGTTTTGAGCTAGGATTTCAAATATATAAAACAAAATAACACAAAATATCATTAGAGCTAAGAAATACAAAACGACAGGGAGAGGATAATCGAAATAAAAAAATAAAGTATACATACATGTAGTTGAGTAAACTAAGTACAATATATTACTTGTTCGGAAGCCTGAATAGGGTTTTTAAAAGTGATCGGAAGGTATCAAACGATGCGAACTTCTAGTGCTTACGCGAGGCTGCAAACCATAGACTCTCAACGAAACAGAGGTTCAAAAATTATCGCATAGTATTGCATAGGGACGTGGACAAATGTATGTTGAGCAACATAAGATATCAGACAAAATTAGTCAATATAATAGAATATGCCGAGAAAATAAAATGGCAATAGGCAGGCCACATCGCTCGGAGGATGGACAATTGTTGAATAAATGCAGTCATTCAGTGGTACCCGAGAGCAATCGAGAGGTTGGTAGGTCACCATAAAATTTGATGGACACAGAAAAGCCTTCATAGAATTTGATAAAGCCTTCATCCAGCAGTAGATAGAAAACTGCTGCTGCTGCTGGTGATGATGATGATGATGATGATGATGATACTACATTAATCAGAACAATTGTGCGAGGAAATATTCTAAGTTGCAATACAAAACTTAGTTTGGAAGTAGGTAACATGAAAAGTACATTAGAGAAATAATCTATTTTTGTATTTTGTATATCTGTACACACAACACATTTGAATGTGAAATGATTTTCAATTACATTTAAAAACAAAAAAAATCACGTTTATCATACTAGGTGAACACTTGTCTAAAGGCAAATTTTGTGTACATTTATTTGGGGGAATAATAAGCTACACGGATATTAGTTATCAGTGTACATCTATTATTTTATAAATTTGTATTCAAAAGACAAGCAAAGATAACTTTTTTCAGCAATTCATTTACGGTATTTTATTTACAACACATATATTAAGAAAAACGTTTATAATATTAAATCGTAAAATACTTACTATTTGTGCTGTCGTAAATAGAACTAACTCGGTGGTCTCCCAGGATAAAGACCGGTCAGGTGAGGCGGTCAACGGTCGAGTGAGTGCGACGCAACTACTGGATGAAACGAGCCGCCTAAGGTCAAAATTAGATCTGAAATCAGTAAAATAAAAACAATCTCTCCCTTTAGTAGCACATACAAAAGTCATTAAAAATTAACACAAAATCAATATCTTCAATACACGAGTATTGTTGTATTTCATTTTAGAAGAAACCTAGGCCCAAATCCAACGACACATTTTTTTATGTACCGACGTGGATATAATACAAGTTATACTGTATTAAAATAATTTTAATTCGCACAAATTTTAAATTGTAACTCACACAAAGCCGCCTCGGATATTAGTATCTCTGTCTCATTAACAACTTAATTTGTTTCTTATGTTCTACTTAATTTTGTACATAGTGTAATTAAGTATTTGCCTGTAATAGTTTATCATTTTCTTGATGACTTGCTCCATGTTTATTTCGACAAGAAAGGTGACAAATAACCTTCATAGACAAGACTTTTACCTTTACACAAAGACAATTTACACTCACAGACAATAGTGGTGCAGGCGATACCTACACAACTCTCATTTTCAAAATGTTCAAAGGTATTATACAGGTGACCAGCGAAAAATTTTCAAGTTTAATGTTAAATAAAAAAAAAGCTACAATGTTATTCTCATTTTTTATTTATACAAAATGGAGTTTAACGATGCGAATTTTACGTTTTATAAACAATATCGTCTAAATGCCGTCCATTTCTCAAAAGACACTCTTGCAATCGGACTCTTAAATTTGCGAATACGTGAGAGCAAAGCGTCGGTTCAATGGCAGCAACTTCACAGCGGATATTTTCTTGTAGGACCTGAATTGTTCGTGGATTGTTGTTGTAAACTCTCGACTTAAACTATTCCCATAAAAAAATGTTGCACGTTGTAAGGTCCTGTAGCCGAGATGCCCAGGGTATGTCTCCGTACTTGCTCATTAATTTAGTGGGAAAATTAATCAGCATGTACGATTACTCAGCTTCTCCATTGAAACTCTAGCTGTGTGTGGAGTGGCTCCGTCTTGCTGAAATTGTGTTCTGTTGTTGAACCCAGGAAATAGTTGCAGTTGCGGTACCAAAAACTGGTTGATTATTCGGCAATACACGTCAGCAGTGACTCTCTCGCTGGTTATAAAAATAAGGGCCAATTATCCCTCGGGCAGAAATTGCACACCACACTGTCGTTTTTGGACAATGCATACGTTTTAGATGGCGTTCCCTTGGGTTGTCGGGGCACAAGTATCTCATGTTCTGTTTAATAACATAGCCATCGATATGAAAATGTGCTTCGTCAGTAAACAATATGCTTCCAAGCGTTCGTGCTGTTCCAAAACGTTCCAGCTGCATTTTCGCTAAGGTAAGAATAGTCATTTTCGTTGAGAAACTGCACCATTTGCAGTATGTATGGGTAAAACTGTAGTTTATTTTTCAAAATAACGTTCACTGTTGATTATTTTATTCCAGTACAGGCTGCAATCTTCCTTATCGATTTACGCGGATTGCGCATAATTTCACGTCGAACTTGAGCCACATGTTCTGGCGTCGCTGCTGACGTTGATGGTCCCGGAGGAGTTTGGTTACCCATTGTCCCTTCTTGTCAGAACTCTTGAACACAACATCGGATAAGTTGCGTGCTCGACCCATCACTTACTCGTCGAATATTAAAGTGACTACAAAAAGCGCGACGCGCACGAACCAATGAATCACCGCACTTTTAATATTGCTCAACCGCGAACGCGCGGTGAGCTCTCGACCAGTGACTCATTGCGACTGGCAAATCCGCAAATCACGCGAGTCATACAATACCCCTCCCACTTACCTCACCCTGATGGTTTACGAGCAATTACAATTTAATCTTGAAATTTTTCCGCTGAACACCCTATACAATGCACAACCACATAATTGATCCCTAGTTCTGTTTTATTTATTTCTTCCCTCTATTTATGTAAATAATGAAATAATGAAATAGTGCAATTAATGAAATAAAAAACCGCATTAAATGTATATCATCTTTACTTTCCACAAAACAAAAGAAGACCATCTAAACATGAAATTAAATCAAGACGATATTTGAAGAGACTAAAACAAAACAAAATGATGTGTATACGTGGTGGGGCGGGGTGAATCAGAAAATCAAATTGAATGAAGGGGTAGTAAGTTAAACATGTCAGAAATTAAACGCGTTTAATGGTTTTATAAAATAATATTTTTCTACTTGTATTATATTATATATAATAGTGACGCGCACACGGAATACCTCACATCAATATTTTCAAACTAAGTTAAACACTCGGCCTCCTGGAACACGACCACTAGATCACTAGGCGAGCATCGTAACCACTAGACCACAAGCGCGTCTCTTTATTGTCGAAGTGAACCATTATTAACTTTATTAGACAATGTAAAGTTTTATGATCCTTGTTTAAATACCAAGAGCCGACACAGAAGGACATCTACCGGTGGGTTGTGAACTTCACTCGCGCGAACAGCTCGACGCAGGCGACGCTGCACAATTAAAACAGAGAAAATGCTTTTATTACACTCGTTTAGAAAGGCTGTTCTTTTCGGCGCGAGCTCGCTCTGCATTCACCCTTGTGTCAACATTCGCTTTGCAACATTGTCGTTATTTACATTTCACGTAAATGACGAGCCTTCAACTATTTAAGGCAACAGCTGGGACAGAATTGTGCACGGACATCTCGATAAATTTATCCGGTTGAAGACGAATCTGGTGTCAGAAGTGCACAATGCAAGCGTACAGGCGTTAACTGGTCGCGCTAACAGTCTGACTTTATTTTTCTTCTTCTTATATGGCGGCGAGTCGTGGAAATACAAGGCAGAGTTAAACTAACGTTATATTTGATGTCAGTGTTGCGTCAGTAGAGACGCCGTGGTGTCCTATATACTCGTAGGTACGAAACTGTTTTGTGATTTGATATATATATTTTATGTAATTAATATTAAAATATAACGGTGTCTATATATATGTATACATATATATTACTTTTTTTTTAAAGGAGAACATATTTTTGTTGTGCAGTTGCATTTTCAACCCGGTAGCAACTAAATATTTTTTTGATAAATGGTTTTTTTCTATATATTTTTCTAGTTGATTAATTTAATTTGTATTATATATTTTTATATTGTAACAAATTAAATGAATCAACTAGAAAGGTCACGGGAAAAGGTACAGGTAAAATCAATTTTTCGAAAATCATTTTTAGTTAGTACCGGGATTCGAACCTGGACCTTTTCCTATCCGGGAAAATGTTTTAATCAATTTCACTATATCAAGCAATTATGTTTTCGACAAATTTTGAACTTTGTGACTAGATTTATTCCGTGCATCTTACTAGTTGATTAATTTAATTTATATTAAAAATACCACCGAACTATGTTCAGAAATTGCAACTTCAACAATAAAAATGTGTATTCATAACATTTGTTATATAATCTTAGAATGTAGATCCACAAAGCATCTTTTAAGAATAATTCTTTGATTAAATTATTTCATAACAATTGCAATAACAATAATTACAGTATACGATTTCCGACGTGAGTAGAGAGCCTAGAAAGTAGTGGGGGTATGGATTGAATAGGTTAAAATATGTAAACAAATCTTATGCAGCGAAAATTAGATTATTAAAAAAATTTTGTAGAAACATGTAAGAAATAGGGAGAATAGGAAGAATTTGGAGAATAGGGATATAGAACGAAAAAAGCTATATCTCCACTAATATCTAATTTATACAAATATTAAGTCTATATGTATGCCAGTACTCGATGGGGAAAAATGATATATGTGTCAGTGTACTTATTACACATGTAATTGTATACTTTTTAACATTCTAGCATCTTAAACACAAGAAATACAATGAAGAATTCTAAAAATCTTTAACAATTTTTTTGAATAGAAATACAAGAGAAAAAATATCTGGAAAAGAATGAGAAAACTTTTAATGCTTTTTTCTAAGTACCCATATTCTTGGGTACGGAGAGTACACAAATGAACAAAGGTACTCAAAAATTAGATTATACAACCGTATTTTAAGTACCCTAGATAACAAATAACTTAGTTTTTTTAAGTATCTGTAGATTTATCCGTAAAAATTGAGAAAAGATAATGATATATTTCAATATTTTGAATTGTATTTAAACAAAATTATATAAAAGGTGGTGAAAGCCAACACTGCGAATAATATTTAAGCCTAGGTAGATATAATACATTTTCTAATTTCCATTTAATTTATGTTAATGTAAAATTTAATGTTTCGGGAGTTGATATAATAGTTTAGAGGTTATAATATATCTTAACTATTAAATATATTTTTTGGGATTCGGCTTATTTGTTTAATTTCTGATTTAGTACATTACATGTAATTACGAGTCCGAGACTTGATCGGAGGCTCGCTAGGCCCAAGTTCGCGAAGAGAGGAGGCAAACAGTTAGTGCTGTGGGCGCACAACAGAGGACCACGATGCTCAGTCATGAGCGCATCGACCGGGAGAGAGAATGACATTTGTTATGATTTAATTTTTTTTTGTTGAAAAAGTTGTAATTACATGCACATTAATTTAAAAAAATAGCCCAATAAAAGTACCGGGGTCCTGTCTCACTGATATCACAACTATAAACAGCAACACAGATGAAAAACCGATGTTTTAAATTACACAATAAATAATAACACGCTTGGAGTCTATAGCTCCCGAACCGACCATACAAAGGCGGAGTATACACGACGCCATGAATACTCGACGGCAGTTGAGCATAATTGATCTGCCAGTATTTTTGGAGCTAAAGCAGTGTTTCTAGGCCTCATTAATTTTTTTTTTTCACTTTCTCTGTTGTTTCTTGTTTCAATTCCCTTTCCTCAGTGATTGTAGTGCCATCTAGAAAGCAATTACGACGCGAGCAACTCTAGATGATGACATGCGGTACCTCGGTGTACAGTAAGACATGTAATTTAGAAAAATCCAAAGGCAATATGACTATTTTAAATAGAACACATTATTATTTGTAAAGTTGTAATTTTTTCAGAACATAGTTCTGTGATATTTGAATACAAATTAAATGCATCAACTAGAAAGATATACATACAGATAAATAACACCCCCTACACTGCCAGCTGCTTCGACTCATCGTTGGTATTTAATAAAATGTCTGTGTCCGTTTCGGTCCATTTTAAGCACTGGATTGAGCTTAAAAAAAGGAAGTCTTCCCTCGATAATATCACAATTTCCGGCTGTATCGAGAGAAGCGGGTCCTAGAGTTGAATTTCCCTCAACGACATCAGCGTTTCTGGGCGCTGATTGATGGAGTGCGTCACTTGTAATGGATTCGCTGGAGATACCCGCCGGAGGCTTCTCCGATGGAAATAATCTATCACTCACTTCTTGCTTATTGCCACTTCTTTCAGATATATTGATGATCGCAATAATTATCTTAACTGTTTTTCCTTGATTTGTCTATTTATGAGCCTACGAGATACTGTAACATATTCATAAATAATCTCTTTTTAACTCCAAAACTGTTATTATTATTCAAACCTCTCATTTTGTGTGGTAAGTTTGGGTTTATAATGGATGGTAAGCTAATTGTCCAATAATTAATACGATCTTGCGGGTCGACAGAGGGGATGCTGCACGGTACCGTCCATCACCCGCGCCTGCCTCGCCTTGTCCAACTTCCTTTTAAACAATTATAGACTCCGCATCATCCTCGTAAACTTTTCGAAGGACGACTATATCCAGGTCCACTACGATACGAGAGTAGTGCGGAGCATCGTGTGTAAGAAAATAATAATTAATTTTTCAAAACATTAGCATTTTGATGGCAGAAGAATGCTTCTAATCGATTACAAATGCTCACCACACAGCGCAATTATTCCAACCAAACACAATCTGTCGACATTCTTTAATATACGTAACAGTAAAAATATGTATAAATATATTATGTTACAATGATATAAAAACATACCTAAACAAGTCGTTTGTTCTTTCTCCAATTTTTAAACTAAGGTAATAATATTTTTATTTATTATCTTTGTTTTATTAACCACTAAAATGAGTTTAAATACATCTACCGGTTTCGAAAAATACCATTTTCTTCTTCAGGATGTCATAACTAACTAAATATTATTGTATAAATCTACGCCAATAATCTATTATAAATATGTTATATCTGTGATTTATATAAAAATAATATAATTTTTTAATTTATTTTTTAAATAGTGCCTATCAAACCTGTACTTAATACAAAATTTAACTCGAATAATTTATAGGACAAAACTAAATTTTAGAATGCGACTCCTATAAATTCGAGTAAATTTGTATTAAGTAATGATTTGAGTTAGGTACTAAAAAAAAAAAATTTTTTTTTTTTAAAAATAGATTCTGTCAAAGAAACAATATATGTTTTAGTTAGTTATTACATCCTGAAGAAGAAAATGGTATTTTTCAAAACCGGTAGATGTATTTAAACTCATTTTAGTGGTTAATAAAACAAAGATAATAAATAAAAATATGAATCTTAACTACAAAGATAACAATGCTGATTTTAAAAGTATAAGGTAATAATAATTATCTTGAGGTATCTACTGGTGGATTTCGATTTCTCAACTTTAATTGTCAAAGATCATCGTTACTCATACTCCGTTTACTCTACCTAGACATCCCATTTGATGATTGATGATGTCCAACGGGTTTTAGGGCGTCCTGTTGGCCTCATAATCCCTTCGGGTATCATTGGATGACTACGTTTGTCCAACGGCTGTTCGTCTTTCGAGAGATGTGGCCTGATTATTGTAATTTTATTTTCTTTGCATATTCTATTACATCGACTAATCAAATTTTTCATACGTTTCTTTTCTTGTTTTTTTTGGACCTCTATTGTTGAGGGTCCATGTTTTGCAGCCACACGAAAGTACGATCAGTTTGCATTGGTTGAATACAGATCATTTTTGAAAATCATGTTCAGGTCACAGTAGCACTCCAGTCCAGTTTTTTCCGCAAACAATGTCGTCGGATATGCCTTCGAATATGGAGATTTGCTGGTTTTTGTTTACATGAATGCCTATCGAGTCTACAAAGCAGTTAACATTACTTTAAGACTTTTATCTTCAATTATGCCCCGCCGCTGAATTGTGATAGTTCCTGCTCTGTCACTTCAAGTCACCTGGATCTTCTGAGAAATTCACTAAATCGTCTGCAAAACGTGCATGGTTTAAGTACTTGCCATTTACATACAACACTAGTTGTCTGATTAGATTTTCGAGAGTGTATCACCTTGTCGGACTCCTTTCTTGATGGGGAATGTACGAGAAGACTCGCGCAGATTGTTGTAGCTGTTGTGTTGTACATCGTGCGCATTGCTGATTATGTTTATATTCATTTCATACATATTCTGGCATTTCTGGTGTTACTCAATGGTATTGGAGATTCATCGCAATATAAAGATGATTGCTTTTAAAAATATATCAATTATAAAATTTGTCGTAAAACTACTTGGTTGATATGGCGAAACTGGATAACACGTTTCTATAAATATTTTTTCTGTTTGTCTTTCAAGTTGATTAATTAGAATTTGTATTGTTTATATTAAGTATAGTAAAACCTTGTTTGTTAAGGGCAACTACGATAGAGACCTTCTCCATAGAACGAAATCCATTTCATAGTCAATGGAGCCTTTTTATATTATAACATAAATAATTTTCTCAGGTGTTTTTCAGAGACATCCGTCTTAAACTTTATAAAAAGTAGAATATTGTAGTTTATTACTTTTATAGTGGAAAGTTATTTTATATTGGTAGGCGCTAGCTTCGCGACGCCGCCGGTGACAACTTTACATAACATAAAACTTTAGTCATTAAAGCCCTTGAAGCGGGCACGGTGTACGGCGTCTGGAGAAAGCAAATGTTTTACGAGGTTTGAGATAAAAATGAGGTCTTTTTAGGATTGAAACCATTTCTCGCGTTCTACGTGCAATCTCACTACGGAGGGTTGAATATATATATACTGATTTATTTTTTAAATATTGTTTACGAACACGGCCATACATATTTATAACACCATAAAATCTGCAACCCTATTTCATCTCGTATAGTGGTAATATACTAATTGTGGTGGTGGTGGAGGGATGGGTTAGATAGGAAGTAGGAAAATGGAAGAGGGAGAGGATGATGAGAGGATGGGTACCTTCGATAGCGAACCAGGATGGACTCACGGAACCATAAGACAGCTCGACTCACCTGGTCGGTGATGCCGTCACGTTGCACTTCCGGAAGTTCACGTCAATGTAGTAAATGGCACAGCACAAAAAAATTCTTACGAGTGTTACGTTCACCATAACCTATTCGCGGCGGTGTGCGAATAGAGATTCAACACGAAGAATCCCGCAATACGCTTTCTCTCCCCGACCTCCAAAGGAACACTGCTGACTGCTGTACTGCTGCTGGGCAGGAATTAACTCAAAACTGGTGACAATATACTACTAGTGACAATATTATATCTGAATGAATAAGTGTGGAAATATATGTGTTCACCTACAAAATTATAATTAATTTTATTCATTACGAATACGAAAAACTAATAAGTATTAGTAAATTTATTATTTAGGAGAACACATTCTTATTGTGAAGTTGTAATTATTCAGAACAGACGGTCTGTGATATCAAAAAGGTAACATATATGGTCGAAAAATGTCGCTAAAAATAATGTCGCTGTAGCTTAGTTGGATAAAGCACCTTCCACGGTTAGGAAAGAGATCCAGGTTCGAATCCCGGTGGCGCAACAACAATATTTTTCGATAAAATTTATTTTATATGTATATCTTTATAATTAATATATTTAATTCATATTTAGTAAATTTATTAGTTATATACTTACTAACATTAAAGTTACACACTAATTAAGTAAATACTTCATTATACAATACCACATCTCTTACGAGGAAAAGAAAAGAAAGGAAAAGTAATGTATAATGTTGTTTTCAAATATTACTAATTCTTATTTCTATTATTAAATATAAATGTTGAAAATGATAATAAGTAAACTTTGTGATAAAGAATATATCCGATTTATTAATTTACTTTATAAGTGTGGAAACGTTGACAATAAACAATTTAAAATTATTTATAATATGTTTTAGTTATCTGCGTATTTTGTAATACGTCGGGTATTAAAGATTTTATAAAATAATTATAACAATGGACACACGATATCCATGACACGCTAATAATTAGAAATAAGTAATAAAAAAACTAATAATACAATATACTTAAACTTTAATCATAAGAACATGTTAATTTAGAATCCAAATCAAATCGCACCAATGAGCACTTTTAGCTAAGAACGTATTTATTATAAGACCACACTATTAAATGATTTTTTTTAAAACTTAATATTTAAGAAAACTTAACAGTTTAGAGGACGATAACAATGATGTTTCTCAATTTAACCAGATCGACAAATTGACCAGTTTAATTAACCAGGATTAATACAATTCCAGTCTAGTGTCTAGTGTTAAATGAAGCGGTAATTAAATACCCCAATAACTAATCCCCCCTTCCCGCCCGGCGCCTTACATCGAGGCGGGACTCGCGGAGGACGATATAATATAGAGGTGAAGGATCGCAATAAAGAAATCAATACAAGGACACAAAGAGCAGAACGCTGAATATAAATGTATTACTTGCTTTAGGTTGTCTCGGAGTTTATCTCGGTCGTGTTTGGGTTCCAGTTCACCCAAGACAGTATCGTCAGCCTTTATTTTGTTCCTCAGCAATCCATTTTAGTCCCATAGCACATGCTATATTTTTAATAGCCGCAATGTCAATAGAGAATAAAATTTGATCGATTTCAGTGTCAAACTTCTCTGATAATAAAACTCGTCGATAATGACAGAATTGTGTCATGAAAGCGACTATTTCATCCACCAGTTCATGCCAAGCAATTGGTCCGGGCGGTAGCGACTGAAGCGCGTGTCGCGTTATCTCGAATTAAAGTGAATCGATTTAAACAAATCGAAACGCATTATTTTAATTATGTGAAATTAAAGTGTAAATATATCTAAGAGTGATATGTAAACATTGAGCGTAATTGTCTATTGCGACTATTCATGTAATCACTCCCATACGAACAACAATATGAGGGTAGCTATTAATTCTCTCGCACTAAAGATTATTACATTTTTTCGTACCTTACATTTTTGCTTTGTAACGTACCTTTGAATTGCTTCTAGAATATTAAGAGTATTGTTTTATTGTCCTTATATTTATTACGATTCGTTCTTCACCCTTTCTTACCGCGAACTTTTGATCGTTCAGAATAAATTTCTAGCTAAAACTCCCGCACAGTAAATTTTTTTCGTCTAGCATTTTAAAAATCTAACGCTTTGAATTTTTAAATTTCACGCATTCGCACAGCAGTCGCTGTGGGATGTATTTTTATCGCGGCGTATAGATGGCGTTAGGTGCGCGCCGTCAGATGTCGTGTAGTTTCCGTTTCAATGGCGGGTCATACCGTCATCTGTCATCGTGCAATTTATGTGTCGGATATGCAATTTCTAATTAAAATGTTTGTCGTGATTTATTTTCGGTTGATTTCGTTGCATTTTGATCATTATATAAGCTCGGAGTTACGTGCAGTGTTGAGACGTTTAGTGCTTCCATATTTCTGGGTAATTGGAATCGTATAAGGGTATGTCATATTTTTTAGAATATTTGAATCTCGTTAGTGGCGTGATTCGCTTGATAATAATTTATGAGTGTATGATACTAGAGAATATAATGATATATATGTATATTTTTTGTTTTTTCAAAATGTTTTGTGTACATTTTGGATAATTTTATCGGTTGCGCAATATTGCGCTAATACTTGTTTTTGTAATTCTGTTAGCCCAAGTTTGCAGTATGACAATGAAAATATTTATTAAGAGTTCTTTTTCACGATGAAGTTCAGTTTAAAATGTTACAAATTATATCAATATTCAATATTGATACTTGATATTATTTAAAAAATATACTAAACATCTGTATAATGACAATATGAGTAACTTGGTGGTCTCCTGTATACCCAATAATCCACTATACCTTACCACCGGACCAAACAAACACTTCAAATAAATTATCAAAAATCATAGACGCAACCGAGACTGCGTTCTAAATACCCACACGAAATTGTAATGAGCGATATTCCGGGCGCTTTCGTGAGTTGTTAGCAAGTGACTGATGATCGGCGAGCCGTTTCTGAAGTTGTCAAGAGCCGTGCTCTAGTCGTCTAGTCTAGTCGTCTAGTCTAGTCGTCTAGTCTAGTCGTCTAGTCTAGTCGTCTAGTCTAGTCGTCTAGTCTAGTCGTCTAGTCTAGTCGTCTAGTCTAGTCGTCTAGTCTAGTCGTCTAGTCTAGTCGTCTAGTGCTTCGACCTTCGTCCCGGGAGACCACTAAGTTTATTTTCATTACACAAAATTAGTATGAAAAATATTAATTGTGACTGGAATAAAACCACGTAACATTATTGAATTAAGGATGTGATTAATTTTAAATCAATAATTTTCAATCCCTCGAACAAAACTTTAAGATTATAAAATATCATCTTCAGCCATTATTGATCCATTACTAGATCTAGAGAATCTGCCACTTTCTTCGATCCTCCGCCATGTCACTCCCACTGCTCCGACAACTTCGCCAATCCATCGAGAATTTGGGCGTTTTCTAGGTCTCGTGGATTCATTCTAGTATATTATTTTTCCACTGGCTGTCTGTGCGTCTTCAAATACGCCATTGCTCAATGCCATTTCTCAAGCTGTCTATCATCACAATGATATCTTTCACGATAGTCTGCGCTTTATTAGGAGTATAAATATGTTTTTAATAATTTTTATTATTACTATTATTTATTTAATACAAATTGAATATATCAATTACAAAGATATACAAATGCACCAACTCGTTAAGAATGATATATACGTGTATTAATCATTAACTGTCATTATTGAGGATTCGTCAATGATTAAAATATATTGTTAAAATGTAAAATTTAAAAAAATAAAATATTTAAGATAAAAAAAATTTCAGTCGATATTCGGTAATAATTTGATTAATTCATTCAGGATAACTCACTGTGCGCAGTTCATGAAAAAGATGTTATTTCTCTTCTTCCGCCATCATTTTTAGTGATATGAATTTGCTGAAGGGAAAATGCTTATCCCGGCCTTTGTGAGCTCTCCGTGCCTACTTAATCATCGCCGGGATATCTCGCGAAAGGGAGAAATCCTTTTATGGACGGAACGTATTATCATAATATGAACCTCCTCACTCCTGACGTGGCTTACTCAGGAAGTGATCCCATCTCACAACGGGATCCGCGCTCGGATACTGGATACAAATATTCTCGGTACGATGACAACGTCACGCAATATGCTCATAGGGGGGTATTCGCAGTTTGTAGTTACATAAATAAAAACAAACTTAGGGTAGCGTCAGCTTGTCTAAAATCAAATCCTGATTCATTTAAAAAATATGATATTATACTAGACCCAGTCCATTTAAACAATTCTGTGAGAATGGATTCATAACGCAAGTCATACTTTCATTACGTAAAATCAATAAATTATATTTAATTATTACTATATACTGTTCCAGTATTTTTAATTGATCTTCGATTATCCCTTTACAGGTTATTCATATGTTTTAATATTATTAAAATAAATAAATTATAAGGACAAATAGAAGCTTACTGAGCACCAAAAAAACGAAAGAAATTGTGGTGGTACATTTATATTACTAGACATCTGAGAATGCGGAAATACACAAAAATATTAGAGAAAATTCTAATTAATAACATCACGTTCTCTAATTCTTCACCCCTACTGCCTCTACCAGATTAGATCGCCTCCAAACTGAATTTTAATTAATTATCATCTGATGATGAGTGGGGCTGCACTTTTCGTATCAATAGTAATGACTAAATAACTCAGCATGTGTAGTAAAAAATTTAATTTATTGAAAAAATTAACGTAGCTGCATTTTAATGTCGATCTCATTGGACTGCGTCAGTGCTGAGGCTAATATTTTACTATGTTGATCAATGGTATTCCCCTAAGGGTTCATGCAAATCGGTTGTTAAAATTGGATACTTTTCGCCGAATATTTGTAATGAAATATGTTAGTTGCTGAATATTTATTATAAAATTTGTTAGTTGCTGAATATTTATAATAAAATCAAGAATATGGAGCGCAAAGAGTTTATTTGAAAAATAAATAAACAAAACGGCATTTATAAATATTTATAAAATCATAGAAACATACAATAATACAAAACAAGATAACGAAATAACAGTCATATTATTACAGCACATATGCTATGGTAGTATTATACCGCTTGCTACATGTGAAGAATGTAAGTTGGAATGCACCTGAACGTCGCACAAAGAGCGCCCGCTCTCGACAGTGCTCAGTGCTCAGTGCTCGTAATTATTACTTAACCCGTTTAAATTAGTTTCTTTAAAACATGTAAACTAATGAATTTATTTCGCGAGCTCACTGCATAGCGTTATTCAGTTTTTAAAGTTAAAAGCTTAAACAACAACGTAAATACTTAACTAGAGTAAATTTGCGCCAAACAGTTAACATACAAAAACTATTATGATATACAATAATTAATTCATACTAATTCTTCATCAAAACCATTGCTTCATTCTACAAATATTATAGATTCGTTTACATGCAAACTTTACAAAACTTATCTCAAATCTGTGAATTATAATTTATTACGTATTGTGTATTTATAATATGCGCATACATTTTGTAAATACACATTTCATAAATTCGCTTACAAGTATAAGGGATGTATTGATATTTCTAACTCAAATTTTTAAAAATTGTTTAATTCCCAATAAATTCGCAAGTGTCTTCACACGTAATAATAAAGGCTGATGACGAAATATTATATTTAATAATATTATCCGTTTGTAATACTCATATTGCCCTTATACTCAGTCAGATTGCAGTGTTTCAGAAAAAATAATTATCTGAAGGCATGCACGGATACAATTACTTTCATGGGAAATTCAATACGAATTAAAATTTTCCATATCAACTCTCTTTATTATCTGACGGCGGTCCCCGGTAACACGGTACTGTGCAGTGTCTGCCTTTGGCTGAGAAATATAAAGCACACTTTATTAGCACCCTGTACATGACGAATCATTCATTTAAATCCGTAAAGTACATTTTAATTTACATTTGTCGAGTTCTGCGGTGAAACACTTTCCTTTTCTATGTAATAAATTAAATTTTCAATATTGAAAAATAAGTTTTATTGATGATAAAACGTTTTTTAAAATTTATTAAACGGATTACGGCAGCCTTGTTTTATGTTTGGTTATTTGTGAAGCTGACCCAACTGTATATATATATATAAATGTATAATTTGAATCTTTTTTGGTTTTATTTATTATTTCTTTTTATTAGATACGATTTGACAAATGGACAACAGTGTCTTTCTGTCTTATCACTTCTGGCAACGTGACGATGCCAGTAGGTCCCAACAACGAGACTAGTTTCTGCTATTCAATAATAAAAACATCACTACTTTTGTTGGAATATTGAATTTATTCATTCCATGTTTTATTGTTACATGCATTTTAGAGGGTGCCGGAGACCTTAAGGGGATTCAGAAAATATGTTGTCAGATATTAACAGATTCGTTTGTCCGTGACATAACTTACTTAAAATGTAAATTTTATTTATTCGAAAATCGCAAAATTTATAATTGCAATTAATGAGATAGTCCGGTTATAGGAAATACTTCAGTCTGTAAAATATTTACAGTAAATGAATAAATTGGCAGCAAAAATGATTTATATAGCATCCTGTTTCCACCGTAAACACACAATAATATTTTCCGTAATACGGCCAAACAACAATATATTATTGGGCTATAAAAGTGCGACACTTTCTCAGGCGGGTGTTTGAGTTTATCGCTTTGGATCTGATTTATTTTTTGCAGCAAAACGGCTTAACAAACAGGGAGCCGATACGTGTTTACTCCTGATTTACTCCGTTTATGTTTTAGTAGGCTTTCCTCGCGGGTAATATTTACGGGCCCGAACTACGCAGGTTTTATTGTTGGAAATCAAACTGTTAAATTGTATAATATACTGTTATCGGAATGTTCGCGGGATGAACGTGTGTCTGTCTGGATGGAAATGCTCAGTACATGACGACATTACAATAAACATTTTATTATGATAAGATTTCAGTATTGTAATGTTTATGCTAAAAACGCCGGTACAATAAATTACTTTCTTAATTCGATAGTATTGCATAAGTGCGCAATACTTCATTCTGGTTGAGTAATAATCGAGTGGGTGGTTGTCTAATTTATCTCACAGTCCATGGACCGCCTCCACGTAGACAGCTCAATAGTCGTTCACGGTTTACGATCATTTTCTCGAGACGTACGTCATATTTCGCAATGTTGATGGCTTCTTCGCATTTGATTCGAGAATCGAGTATCGCTGCAACTTTCGCAAATGCCGAATGTACCCCCGGGTAGGTATCTACAAATTCGTGCAGGTAGGTACCTACATCTTTCCTATTGTCATATTCTCTCCGACTTATATACTGTTACGCAGCTATCTGTGACTTTTGATAACAATTTAGAAATGTCAGTTGTCGTAACTAACAATTACGATACTTTTCTCAGATTTCTGAATCTGTTGCAGTGTAAAACATCGCAGAATATGATAGTTCGTTGGTTTATTAGGGATTAATTATATTCACAGATAAAAATGTTATACATGTGTATGTGTGTATAATAATTGTGTAATTATTACTAAATAAATATTTACATATAGAAGAGTACAATTAAGAATTTACGGTAAATTGTACGGTAAATACAATGAGACTAAAATTACGTGTCTAATAGAGTTTTAGGTATTAGACCTCGTAGATTTTTAAGAGTACATTCGCTCGGTACTAGATATTTAAAATATGTATGTAACACGCAATCAATTGTGGAAAAGTTAAGTGTTTCACATGCATTGATGGAAAAACGGAGGAACTTCGAGAACTTTCGGTAACAAACATAATATTACAATTTCTGCTGTGCATGTCGACGCTCAACTGTCGTCAATAGCAAACTGCTAAAATAAATAAAAAATATTTGAATTTCAATCTGTAGAGAGAATAGTTTTAGAGTTGGAGTTTATGTATCCTGAAGTACCTAAGGGTCTCACTGCTCAATAGATTTCTCAAAACTCTTGTCTCATGATGATAATGAGTGATTGTCTTATATATGATAGACCTAACGTAAAGTAAGCGATATCTAATATTTTTGTTTAGTAGAATAATGTAGCATTTCATTTTTATTTATACATTAAACGTTTTGGAGTTTATATTTTATTATTAACAGAATATAGGTTATTATTACTAGCTTTGAATTAAATATCGCGTTTCATTCAATTAAAAAAATGAATGTCACTTACGCCGTATAAGATGAAACTCTTGACGCACTACGTTATTGTTCTTACTCAATATTCGCCGGTTTTTGATGGTTATTAATAGAAATGTTACACTTATTGTTACGTTTGAAGAATCAAAAGATTAGTCGAAAGATCGAGACTAGTGAGGTACGTTAAGTGAGCATTGACAGAAGAATTTGGGGCGGCTGCGCGAGATCCAGCACACATGAGCACGAACAATTAAAACACATTTTGATGGATGAAAGTGTTAGGAGTATTGAAAAAACAACGAGAGTGCGAAAACGGAAGAATCGAAATATGTCCGTTCGCGTTCGTTCCCCTCATTCCTGTCTTGTTAGGGTAGGAGTGAGGGAGAACGATTAATCCTAGTCAACCGACACGCAGCAATTTATCATGTTACCGTCACATTTCAGTTATATTATTAATATAAAAAAATCCCGTAATAATCAGGTAGATTTCGCCTTTCTCGAGGACCATTTGGCCTATCCGCTATTTTGAAACAAGACACACAAGATGGCGGATAAGGGTTGCTAATAAACTAAGTCGAGGTCAGTTTAACAAGAAAAGTTTGATGGAAATTTGATTAGAACTATATATCTTATTGTAGATATTGGTCATGATCAAAAAAGGAACATTGAAATTTATTCGGGTGTTACGTCGTGAGACTAAATATTTCTAGAGAAATCTACCTAAAAACTGCATGCCGTACCTACTGTCAGTGACAAGAATCTAACACCCAAGGAATGCAATAAATAACATGTCTATTATACTTGTACACGCAGTTATATGGCCTATATATAGAAATAGTTCTATATCAAAATGTCGATTTACATATTTGTCGAGTTTTTAATTATGTTGCCTGTGTTCGGTTATGTATTCCTGCGTTCATAGTATAGTCGTATGACGATTCGAAGAATTAACACCATGCAGCGGTATGCTCGGTGATTCCGAAATTTGTTTAGAAAAATTCGTTACGTATCTATTTCAACGAATTATTTGTTATTGTACGGTACACTTATAGGCAGGCAACAATGGCTTAAGATGAACCAGTCGCCATGTTACACACCTTTAGGTACATAGTTTCACAGCCTTACTATCTTATATTTACCATCACGACACGGTTACCTTGTTTTCAGCTATATTATTGTCTGACTAGTGTAGCATTTTTTCAGTTAAAATCGATGTCGGGTCCATTGGAAGTGGAGGTGATATTTTTCAATGTCGCACATTTAAGGCTCGGCTTATCATCCTCCGCATAAATTGTCGGCTGACACTATCAGCACAGGAATTCTCCCCTCGATTAACTTGCCTGTAAAGATGCCTCGGCCCCGGGGGCGGGGCGGTCCAGGCCGAGGCTGCGACCGAAGATGCGGAGCAAGATAAATGTGCTGTACCTCAGCACAAATAAATTCATTCACAAATTTTAAATTAAATACTTTAATTTACGACTGTTTGAGACTCTCTGGTATATCAGTAAAGCCACTTTTTCTGAACAATCACGTTTTATACACATTACTCGTAATATTTCTAGGTCCGCGACGGCTTTCAATGTTTACACCTATACTTTATATCGGAATAATAAAATATAAATCTTTTTATGTATTGCATTACGTATTCTTAGTGCCTACCAACTATATTCAATGAATGTTGATACTGTTTCTACTTACAATTGCCGATTAATTGTTTTTTAGTTGTCTGTCTTAATCTGTAGCCACGCTCATAATTCAAAAATAGAGAAGGATTTCATAACATGGGTCATACATCTATACATGACATAAAACAAATTTTTAATTTGAGACTCGTCCAATTTTTCCATCTTAACAACAACTCACTCCAAGCATTAAATCATGGACACAACACAAGACAAACAACGAACATCTGCTCGCCAGTTCCGAGAGCAACAACGACATTTTATCAAAGATTCTACATGTTTTTAGCTCCGAAACTGTACAACACACTCAGTACCAACTGGAAATCGTTCAACTCCAATAAGATTACATAAATATATATATATGATCCAATCAGGTAGAGAGCAATTATCCAACATTTTAACACAATTATTAACAGTGCCTACACTAATAATTCATTAGTTCTACAACACTCCTACTACATTTTTATTTAAAAATTATTATTATTATTATTTTTTTATTCCTATTTTTATTTCTGTCGAATCTTTATTAAATAGCACCACAACACCACGAAAAAAACTGACTACTTTAACACAGACTTCAGTCTAGCTAAGTAGCCAGGACAACGCTGTATATATCAAAGGTGGAGTCTACTTCATCCCATACAATAAACTACGAGTATTTAATAGCAATGTAAAAAAATGCATGAGAAAATTAGATTAAAGCGTCTAGCCCCAACATCAACGCTTTCTGCTCTACAGAACCATGGTTAACCGTTGATATTTATAATACAAATTAAATGTATCAATTAGAAAGATACATATAAATTTATCGAAAAAATATCCCCGTAGCAATAAACATATCTTTTCGTTAAATACATTTTTTCATGTTTATCATTTAATTTGTATTAATAATATCACAGATCTATATTCTGAAAAATTTCAAATTCACAATAAAAATGTGTTCTCTTTAAAAATAATAATAAAAAAAGAAGTTGATTATTGTATTATTATAACTATTCTTATATTTAAGATTTAATACTTTACATAGATAATTTGTTATTCATTTAATTCATCAATAATGTGTTTCCATATATGGATAATTATAATTTGAACGTCTTCTCGGGACTATATTTAAAGATAGGCGAGAGAAGACAGAAGGGAAATAATACATTTGAGGATGTATTAACCTTTTAACTGCCAACCATATTTGACATGGGGGGCTCCGCTACCTAGGCAGGGGAAGGATTTCAGTGTATTGACTTAAAATGTCTATTAAAGTCTTAGAACTGTCGTCCACAAACGGGAGAATGATTTAATTTATTTATATGGCATTAAAAATTGAGTTTAATCTCCTTTCTAGAAGGCTTGATACAACATACAGTTTGGTACGTTTACTCGTAAACAGCATATATAATATAACATATTTCACATTTCCATTACGTCTACTGGATCTACTACTGCGAGTCTAAATTATTAAATAATAATTTTTATTGCTCTGGTAATTGCTAAGAATTATATAATTTTATATATTGAATTAGTTTCCACCTTATATTCATATAATAAAAGTTCACAATGTGTGTCTGCCTTGTGACGTTCTGTAACGATATTTCTCGATATTACATTTTTCGGCCACCCCTTTTCTCAGTGAGTTAAACACTTTTTTATTTTTAAAATTTCTGGTTACTTACAGACAAAATTCTTCTTCTTCTTCTATTACTATATTCTAGACCTAAAACCTTTAAAATGTTAGTGTGTATAGGTTGGTGCAGTCACAATACCTCACGGAAAGTTGTTTGTTAACATATAAATTATGAAGGAACCCTTGTGTCGCGCTGCTTACGGGAGGATTAATTCTCCGAGTTCGCTTTTATCTTCCAAAAAAGTAACATCTGTTTTAGTACACCAATACACTGTACACGGTACAGAATGCTTCATTTATACTAAACTTATTTTTATAATGAATAACATAATAAATGCTATTTGATGTTATCTAGTGAAGAATTCGCAATAATTTTCCAAAAGAGAAATAAAAATTCGCTTAAAAACATATATTTAAGCCGCCCTTTATACTGTCCGAAATTTGAAAAGAATATTCTTGTCTCCCTTTTATTTATATAATTAATACAATAAAATCAATTATTCAGGACAATACAAGACATACATAAATGATAAATATATATAATACTAATGGCTATTAAGAATATATTTTTTAGTAATGATAATAATTTTGCGAAGAAACTGTTTCCTTGTGAAATGTAATTGGTGATGCTTGGTATACATAAGTTATATTGTAATTTGGTAATAAAACGTTGGTAACCGATTTACCATCCTGTTAACCCTTTATTATATTGGTTAGCCGTGTAGTGAAGTTAATAAAAGTAATAGAGTAGTTCCTGGCCCGGGTTGGACAGGTAACGTTATTAAGTTATGAACGTCAGTGAAAACTTATAATTAACCCTCCTTGCAAGTGGAAATCAAAATATTTTCGAAACTTTGTTTTATATTTCTAAACACGCCTAGTTATAGAAATCTAAGTAAAATTCTTAACATTTTAAAACATTGAATGTATTTCTTTTTGATATATTATACAAAGTTTTCCTCATTATTCACCTGATACCATGTCTTTAATGGTCATCTTACAAAATAATTTTTTTTTGTTTTGTTTTCATTTAAAAATTCTCTGTTAAAAGCGATAACTATTTTTTTCTTTTTCATATTATGGCAAACGATATTAAATAGTATTTGATTGGAAAGTAAGAAAGCTGTATCGCACATAAACTATTCGCCGAGGAGGCGCCATATTAATGTATACGATAAGACACGTGTTAATAGTTTAAAGGTGTAATCATCGGCGTGGCGCCAAAAAAACCGTGGGATAGATTTAGGAAAACAAAGGCGTCTAAGAAGAACGTCTCAAGCGGCGGGCTGTCGCCGTTTTACGTATGTACTTGCAAAATGACTATGTATTGTAATGAATTTGAATAAAAACAGGAGTATTCTGTTGCTATCTTTTGTGTTTCATTTCTTTTAACCTCATTATCATCATCATCGTTGGTTGAGAAAAGCTGAGATCGGCAAAACACCCTTGTTTTCTTGTTTCCTGTACGGAACAAAAGCCATAGCTGTATTATTCACGACTTTAATCGAGTTGGAACAAATGAAGCCGTCTGCTTCATACAGAAAAAGACGCCGTATTGAAATATTTTAAATATTATTGCATCAGAGTCCACTAAGGTAAACGGTTTTCTCTTAAGGTCAAATAGTAAGTTGAAAAATTAACCACTACGAATGCAATTTGTCCTCGAGCCTAAAGATATGGCGGTAAAGGTCGGTATACGTCAGTCGGTCAGTCTGGCCTGCAATGAAATAGACTTCGAATAAAGAAGCGCTGATTCTGTGCTCTTCTTTGCGCGAGTTTCGAGAGCAAAGTTTCATCCGTGCTTACGCAACCTAATAATCTCTATTTTATTTCAAGTCTCTCGAAATAATGAGCTCGAAACTCGACGCTTTGACTTCAGACTTAATAAAAATACCAGCATAATTCGATTGAGTTAAGCAAGGTGCTGCGCGCTGGACCGTCACGGTTTTCTTATTTGTTTTTATCATTCCTTCGGCCATAAATCTTAAGATTAAAATTGTCATTTTTCATTTTATTCGCGTTTGCAGGACTGGTGATTACGAATTCATCTGTTTTCTTAGGGTTCTGGAAGGGTTACTTGGAGACCCATTAACCAATCTCTCTCCGATAATTAACAGAGTTTTTCCTCCTCGTCTCTGGAGAACGGGGGCGGAAAATAAAAGTTCCCCCCCCCTCGCTCCAATTCTCAGTTATTTTATTGAAGTCTAATGGCATCGGACTTACAATCGAAAACAAACGAAAAATTGACTAAAAACCAGTCTTAAGATTTATCGCTAAACCTTGACAAAGGTTCGTGATTTATTTATGAGTAAAGTAAGATGCGCCTCGCCCTTAAAATATTAATAATTCTTCTTCATTAAAAAATTCTCGATATAATACGAGTAAGTCTGAATTAGAGAATATTTAGTTATTGCTGCCAATTTTTGAAAAATAAAATGTAAAATGTAATTATTATGTACAGTTGTCTCTGGCACTACTCCAGGATAGTGTGCCGATACACACGCATATTATATTTGTACATTAAATTATACAATTACGCGGTTGCCACATACATATTAACGTGTGTGCGGAGAGTACGAATGGCGGGTCCTGTCTACACGGTTCACGAGTAAAGAGGTGAGAGTAAAATAAACATTTCCAGTTAAGCTGCTCACTTCGACTAACCTCCGAGTCCCAAAACTTCATTAAGCAAAATAACACAGTTCATTGCTTTTGTCCTTTTTACATAAATATTTATTTACTTCCTCAGACAACCATTCAGAAATATAATGATAATTTATATTGGTTCAAATAAGTAAAGAACTCTGTTGAGTTTTAAAAAAAATTGAATTCTTTGCTAAATCCTGAATGCTTAAAACTGGATGAAATAAAATGAAATTGTAGAATCCTGGAGAAGATAGTAGAGTATACATAAGATGGCCACAAAGTCGGAACACCATCTTATATTTATAGAATGATTCAGAAGGCACTATCGATGTAAGTGACATTTAAAAAAATAGTTTAGAAATAGCATAAAAATAATAATAACATTTTAAAATATGCAAATTTAGAGCAAAAGTAGGTACGTATATCTTCATATCAGCATAGCATTGAAGAAAAAGCATCCTATGTCACTGAGATAGATAAAAGAGTTTAAAAACATTCTGTATAATATAGTACAAAATCGCTGCCGACACCGCAACAATTAAGTCAATTTCGTCTTTCTGTGCAAATGTGGTCCAATACTACCGAAATCAAACCATTTTTAAAGGTTTTTAAACAGTCGCCATTTTAAAACAAGGTAGCTGATCAAGTAGGTTAATGAACTTAGCTGAGATATCTGTCAGTTAATTTGTTTAGAAAATTTTGATCCAAATCTGATAGTAAATTAAATTAAATTATCGTCTCCACAATACGCAAAAAGACATGTTCCGCTTCTTATATTGCAGTATTTTAAAAGTAAAATTTGTAGGTTGAATTATATTAAATATATTAATTATAAAGACATACATATAAAATCAATTTTATCGAAAAATATTGTTGTTGCGCCACCGGGATTCGAACCTGGATCTCTTTCCTAACCGGGGAAGGTGCTTTATCCAACTAAGCTACAGCGACATTATTTTTAGCGACAATTTTCGACCCCATATGTTACCTTTTTGATATTAATACATTTAATCGTTCCATCATTTGACAGAGCCATCTACCTTATTTTTACAGAATCTCAAATACCTTTGAGTAATATTTTATATAATAATTTATAATATATTATAATTTTATATGTATATCTTTATAATTAATATATTTAATTCACATTTAAAAATATCACAGACCTATGTTCTGATTAATTACAACTTCACAATAAGAATGTGTTCTCCTAAATGAATTATATTATATCATATATAGGTGAAATATATTTTTACTACAGTTTAAAAGTAAACTTTAAAAATTCTACAAATTCCTTTAATTCAAAGCTTTAATTAATAAATAAATAATAATTATACTTGTAGAATGCAGTTAAGCCTGTTTTGAGTTAAAACTGTGTTTTTTACAGGCCGGTACGCAACCTATTTTATAAAAACCGTTCAATAATAACGACTTAATAAATTTTAAAAAAGGTAAATTTGTTACAAGCAGTCTGCACAATTGCAATAATTTCTATTGAAGTTTCACGGTCTTAACAATGATATAATATTTATTAAGAAGTTCAGAGTCCGAATAGACAATTTTGTCAATATTAAATATTGAAAAGTATTTGGTTCACTCGATTCCAGATTTTATTTCATGCGTCATACGAGCCGCTATCGTTATCGGTTTTCACCAATAATACCGTTTCAACACGTACAATTACGTGTAAATATTTTCTGACCACAATCTTAAAAATATTCAATTATTTTGTATTTTTTCTTATGTTTAGAAAATACCGACATATTAAGCTGACTTCAGGCACCACGGCGTGATTTTCAGTGACTGCGCTTTGATATACACGTACAATTTATTTTTCTCAGGAT
This sequence comes from Eubasilissa splendida, assembly GCA_031772225.1. Taxonomy (NCBI): domain Eukaryota; kingdom Metazoa; phylum Arthropoda; class Insecta; order Trichoptera; family Phryganeidae; genus Eubasilissa; species Eubasilissa splendida. Next base: position 334,874 of record CM062868.1, read on the forward strand.
CCCCGCCTCCGCCCTTCGGCTGTTTCATCCCTCGAGAGAACTCACGAAGCACTCGACACCTCTAAAATAGAAACACTGCCTTACATTCATACCGTCACGTTCACTGTCACACTTGTTTGTACTTACGATACACCCCGCAAGTACAATAGAGAACCAATTAGAAAAGTTTTAAACTTAGATGATGATCATGTTGTGCAACGTAGAATAAAATATAACATACAGACAATAATAAAATAGGCTTTATAATACGTTAGTGATTCTAGATTATTTATTGTACCAAGTACTTTGACATTAGAAAATGCACACAAAATATCCATATACGCGTTAAAATTGACATTATTCGTAGAATTTCATGCGGGCTTTTACATTATTATTTCCACTAGATAGCTCAATCTCTTTTTTAGTCTTTGGTAGTTCACTTTTCACTCTTTAACCTGAATCTCTTATTATTATTTGATTTTTATTCAAAATAATATCAATTGATTTTAGAACTAACCTTGTGGGCCATCTAATAATGATATAAGAGCCCATTCTAGAGAAAATATATAAAAAAATAACAATCAAATCTTTTGCACCACGATACTTAAATATAGCATACTTCAACATCAAAAGTGGAGTTACCTTAAAAATAATACAGTATGTTAGTGACCCAAATCCCAACCAGACTTACAAATCGAGCCTGGAAAACAGTTGCTGCGGGGGACCAAGTTATTTATTCTTCACAAGAGAAGCAAAACAAGTTTTAACTGTTTCAAAAAATGAATTCCTCTGGTTTGTTGGTCGAAACATTTCCGGAATATTTATTATTTGAGTACTTTTATTAAGTATTATATTGTATATTGCAGCTTTACGTAACATTTTACTCGAATTTTTCATTAAAGTCCGTGATAAATGGACCATTTTGCAAAAAAGTCATTTTTGAGATAAAAACATATCAAACGATTTAAAGACCAAATCTGTCATGAATAATCACCCTACTTAATTAATGTAAGATTGAGATACAAATCGAAGACAGAGAAATGACAAATTTATAAAACTAGTAAATACAATGCTATAATATATAAAATCAATTTAGATACACAATGTATAAAATTAGTTACCTACTACATTTTAAATTTTGGTTATTTTTACAGCAAATAATGAATAAATAACTTAATTAATTAAGGAGAACATATTTTTGTTGTTAAATTGCATTTTCAGAACATAGTTCTGTGGTATTTTAATACACATTAAATTAATCAACTGGAAAGTTTTACAGATATATACATATATCAATTGGATATATTACAGAATATAAGTTCGAAATTGGTTGAAAGTGTATTCGATTGCTACAACGAAAATGGAGAACGCGCTTCCCCGAATAGGAAGAGGTCCAGATTTGAATCCCGGTAGAAATAAAATATGTTTTCGATAGATAGATTTTTTTCTGTATATCTTTCTAATTGATTAATTTAATTTGTGTTAATAAATAACTCATTTTTAAAGAGGCGCAATAAATACAGTAGAAGAAAATTGAGTGCACAAAAAAAGAATAGACGAATAATTGAATTCAGCAACTTTGAAATTTTCATGCCCTTTGTGTTTATTGCAATTTAAGTTTCCAGTGTTGATATTGTATCTACAGAGTGATTCATAATTCACATAACCCGTAGAGGAAATTAACATTTGACGTTTGACAGTAGTTGTCAAACGTCACCCTTTGTCAGTCTTTAAAATCCCGGTACTATTTTCTTGCGAAATGTCTAGGACGACGTTTTCTTCCGTACATTTATCGTATCGTGGTATAAGTATGAACACCTTCATGCCATATTTGAAGATGTCTATAGATATAGTAAAGAACGGTACATTGTGGTCACCATCGGATGTTAATTTTTTCATTCTCCTTTACAATCTTTGTGGGTCTATTTGTAGTTGAAAAATATAAAAAAGTCTCTTCTTTTTCTTAAAAAACTTCCTAAAATCCATACATCTTTTTACTCGTCGTTGTTTCCTAAGATTTCTGATTATATCATCTCGTATAATTTGGTCTTTTGTGGTCGCACCCATTTCTTTATGCTGCCCACACTACTTGGATTATTTAATACATCTGTCTAAATCTCTTTTCATTAGTGTTCCTGTTCTGTGTTCCCTATACCCGAACCTTTTAATTAAGCCTGAAGTACGGAGTATCGTTTGGAGTATTTTGCGAAGATCAGTTTCGTTGTAGCCGACATGTCAATCGCTGATTGTAGCTCAGTTTTGATGGTGGTCGCTGAAACGAAATATTGTTCTACCTTCACGAGTAGAAATTTCCAAATGTACTATACAAATGTATAAAGTAACGTCTATAAAAACTAAATAAGTACTTGACTACGTCTCGGCTTTAGATTATTGCAATATTTTTACATTTTGTACTCAGTATTTGAGTCTTCTCAAAGATTCTTTTTAATTATCATATTTCCGCTGCCTTTTATCCTTTCTCTGTCTTTTTCATTTCATTTCAAGCTTTTTCCAAATTTTACTCACAAATTCAAAAACCTATTAACCCTTATGGATTTTCGTGGCTGAATATTTTTTCCCTTGATTCATAAACATAATAAGTAAATGTAGAATTTCTCCACAAAAAATAGAGGAAATTTTCCTAGAATATGAGTAAAATTCGTCCCCGGATAGGGGTGAATGGCTTTAGACAGGCCCTTGCTCTTCCGGTCACAGCCATCAACCCTTTTCAACCCCAGTTCTCTTCGCTGGGAAGGTACTTGCAGGAATTGTTCGAAATTTAATCCAAATGATTTTCGGTGAATGAATTAAAAGCTTAAAATACTTATATTTGTAAATATAATACCAACATTTTACAGCCGGGCGTAAGCAATTTTGTGAAAGCTTATTTGTTTTTAAGCGATTGCTATTCTATATGACATCGTGCGATCTATCATTATCAACCGTAAACGCGTGATAAGAAACAGGAAGAATGGAAGATAATAACAAAAGTTTTATGACGTATTTATTACCAAAGTTAATTAGAGACCTTGAAGAAGTATTTTTGTCCAATATAATTTAGTTTGATTATCAGAGGTCACGATTAACCTTTCTGATCAACTTGTCACTCCGCAGGGTCGGCCGCTCTCGGAGTGGGCCGAGGTTCTCAATATAGCCCCACTAAATCTTCCGTCGGAAACTTCCTCATTAATCCCCCGCCCTCCCTGTAATACGCTCGGCCAATCGAAGCCGATTGCCAACGTTTCCAGGTGTTTTCACGCCTCTGCTTGGACCGCTGTAAACTTGGTTTCAAATTTTTTTTTTTTCCAATTCCTTAGAGTCTACGATACTCTGAGTACTCTACATGCGGCTAGACCGCCTAATCTACAGACTACAAGTGCGTCAGCGCTAATCACTTTGACACTTTTACAAACTACCTTATTATTATAAACATCTGAGTGTTTTATATTAATACATGAATTGGAAGGGTAAAAAATTACTGATAAAAAACCCTCTAAACAATTTACTGGAAGTTATCAAACGCGCAGCGACTTTTATCCGGGGAATTTTATGGATACCTCTATCAGAAGTCACAAGAAAGATGCATATATGTCGCTTTGTAACCCGTTGGCCCACTTCACGCTTGGATCAGGCGCCTGAGGTATTGTTGCGGTATCACGTGGGAGATTTCACTGAAATATAAAATGAATAAATTAATTTAGAAGCATGATTAATAAATCAATCAATAATATTACTATATTGTCCTGAAGAAGGTCGGCTCCAACTGAAACTAGTTCACTCTAGTGTATGTTCATAATAAAGTGGTTTAAAACTAAATATTCTATTATTTTATTATAATGTCAAGCCACCGCGTGTTTGCTTTCTTTGAAAATTTTCTGTATATCTTTCTAGTTAATAATTAGTATTGTAACAATATTACATCGGGTGTACTCTAATATTCGGGCATGATTATTTGGTAGCCCTCACGGCCCGGACCTAACCCATTAGGGTGTGCTCGTGTCACCCTCGAGGCGGATTTTATTTGAGGATTTGAGACGGGAGCTGCGGGGTTGGAACGATTAACCCTCAGTCTAAAAAGGCGGATTTGTAAGAGTGAAGAAATCCGCAGTCAGCGGGCCATTCCACATGCGAGCTGTCGCCAGCGATAACAAATGATTTGTTCTCGCCCAGCTGCTGTATCCTAAGCTTTAGAGATATCGAGGAGATGGGAATCTGAGATTTTTTATCTCAGAGAAGGGTCTCAACACAGCTCCTGTTGATACATCGCATGCAGAAATACAATTAATTTGGAGGTTTATGTAGGCACCCACCCACCCAGATCTTGCGTGAAGTTAATATCGTCAATCCTAATGGAGATGATTTATACCTTTACGGTTCATATTATTATTTTGGTAATATAAAGTGAAAAATATGATTTAATTAATGTAATGTTTGTGGTTGCTTGATCGAGTGCACGCATTTAGACGTCTATCCTCGGAACGTGTATAAGTAGGGCCGGCAACTGAGTCCGAGCCTTCTTCGCTCCGCGTTTCTCTCCGTGGATTGATTTATTTGAGCAGTGAATATTTTTGTTTTTTAAAAACATGTCACTTACTCGTAACTTCAGAGTCTTAAAATGCTATGAAGCGTAGTTTCACGTTTTTACTTGAAATACGATCGTTATGAACGTAAGAATAATTCTAAAACAATGTTAAAATCACGTAAGAATATTATTTGAATTATTCGAATCAAAAAATATTACTGATTTCCTTTTATGATTTTCAAATTTATGACAATAATAATTGTAAAAGGTACCTACTTACATTCAGATCCAAAATTTTAAAAATCCACATTATTCATTATTTCAGAGTTAATTTATCAGTTTTTTTTTAAATTTCATTTATACTTATCAACATGTATAAGGCCATCTGGATTTTATATATAATATAATATATAAATTTAACAGTAAATATTCTAAATATTTTGTTTTAATATTTATGTACGTACAAAATAGGTACGTACGGTAATATGTACGTACTGTTTAAAGGTTTGTCAGCAACCGGTCACTCAATCTCTTCCACTTAGTAACTTCAATTATCAAATATGTAAATTATAAAATGTGCATTGAGAATTACGCTGGAAAAATGTATATGTTAAATATTATTAAACTTTATAGTACAGTTAAGCTAGTGCACGAAACAAAGATTGCAGCTATGATATGTGTCGCTAAATCGGTAGGTGGCGTCGTTCTTTATCGTCGGCAATTATTATAATGACACCTGCAATCATTAAATCGGGATTGCTACTGCGGACTTGGGAAGCTTCCGTAGAGAGTGCTGATAGCAGCAGGGTCTACGGAACATTCGCATTTACTCGTTCTAGAAATATTTAAAGATATTGTTAGCGTTATGCCCCGTGTCCACGTCTTAATGAGATATGCATAATGCTTTCATGAGATTCTTCGGAGTTTGTAGTCCATCGTGTTAGAGATTCATCGTCTCAGGCGTCACCTCAAACTTGTACGTCAAACGTCAAATATCAGTTCATTGGTGTTTCTGTGTCATTGGTGGATTTGCAGCGGCAGTTAAAACGGAAAAATATTGTAATTAAATACTTCTGTTTGTCTAAGATTTGAGTGTTAATAGTTGTACGTGTCTATGGTTTTAGGATACTTTTGTGCACACTTGTCGAGCTTATCCCTGAGTTTATCTCCAGATCAAAATCTCAACACACATACGTGGTACTGGAATCTCAACTAAATCTGTGAGATCGATCTCATTTTGTGGATAAGGGTCATAAAGTAATGCAAATATGAACATCGGATATTCAACTTTTAAAACTTTTCTTTATCTTTGAAACTTTATTTTGAGATTCTAAATATATAGTTTTTACTTTTCCCTTTAACATTGTTTACTACTTGACGATTTACCGTAGAAGCTCCCAAACTCGTTAAATATATAGTTTTTACTTTTTCCTTTAACATTGTTTACTGCTTGACGATTTACCGTATAAGCTCCCAAACTCGTTAAATAAACAAGTATTTGTCAACGTGGAAGAGCCATATTTTAATTTAATAGTCCGTTTCAAATTCACATTCATTACGTGATTGCAAAAGGGCTCGCACCGAAAGCCTTTGTGCATGGGTGAGCGGGGTTGATCCTGGAAACAAAACTAAAGTAGCCAGGAGCAGAGGTCGTTCAGTTGTCAGGGCTCTGCGTATCGGTGTGTGAATCGAGTGATGTCCGCGAAAGGGAGGGTGCGAAGGGGACGGGGATTAAAGGTGAGTGGGAGGAGTTGTAAAACGAATAAAGAACCTCGGGACATTTCGGTTATTAGGTTATTTATCTGACAACGTCAAAGGTTTCATGTATCGATATTAATGATATGTCAGTTGAGAATGTCCTCCGGATATTTGATTTCAGAGACAATTGGCTTCCTTATATTAAATCAACATACACTCGATGACGTCGAATCTCAAAGAGAATTACTGAGATACCTCACCCTGGTTCCTCTTTTACGTAATTTGTATTTAAATTACTTTGATGATTGAAATGTTATTTGGATCTATATTGAATGGCCGTTTAACATTCTTTAGAACACGGAGCGGTCAAGTGAAGGAATCTCGAGTATCCAATCGTTGATGGAATAAACAGAAAGGAAACGGTGGCTGCTTCATTATCCGCCCTTCATTTGATATTTTTATAAATCAATTTTATCAATTTCTGTTTTATATTTATTTCATGCCACTTGTGTAGCTGCATATCTTTTTTTATATAATTAATTTTGTGAAATACAATATAAATAATACAAAAAAGAAAATAACACAAATTAGACGTCACTTGTTCAACTATTATCATTAACAAGTCGGTCTATTTAAAACGATTATATAAATTTACATTGTAAAATAAACAGTTGCGTAATTTTGTCTATCTATTCAATTATAAATACGTGGGAGAAACACAACTCATCCACTTTACTAGCCTCGAAATCCGATTTCAGCACATTGACAGTTCGCAATGCTAAATGGTATTTGGTTAATAGACGCGCGAGTGCTGATGCTGCGTTCCATTTCAGTTCGATGGCTCTAGATCAATTATTCAATACTATAGATAATTTGAAAATTTTTCTTACATTTTAATTTATGTTCTCCTTCTTCCGAGGCCCACCATACGCTAATCCATAACCTTCAATCTTATTTTGAGGTAAGAATAGTGCGTCAAGTCGTATAAAACTAATACTCATCTCTTCATCAACAAAATCCAATATGCTCACAGTTAATGTTAGAAGATGTAGAAAGTGCTTTTGTTTGAAATACAGGAAATGATTGATGTTTGGATGGTTTCTCATCAGCTCCACCTACTCGGCAGTGAGGGAGGCAATCATAAATCAGACAGTCTAAGCGAGGTTACTGGTCCATTTTCTCTCCATATCAAGTCGACAGCTGATAATTGGATCGTCTTCAATGAAAAGGCGTTTTCCGTAATATCTTTTCAAATACAATCCCTCCCCTCGCCCCGTCCGCAGGGCACAATGGCCGGCCTCGCCCTTCTCGGTAACCGAACACGAGATGTGTAGTGGCACGAGTGGTTACAAATTAGATTCGGTTCAAATAAGGAACGGAGGAGACCCCTTAACAGGTGTTACAATCAGGTACGTATTGATAAATCGTGAATTAGAAAAACTCCAGATGACAAGTGGCAATGATAATATTTGATAACTAATTAAAAGGTACTTTCTAAATCATACTCCAGTTCTTCGCGATTAAGTTAGACATGTCTGATGTTCCACACGATTCCTCCCAAGTACGATTGTATCGATTAAGTCAGACATGCCTGATGTTACACAGGATTCCTTCCAGGTACAATTGTATCGATAAGTCAGACATGCCTGATGTTCCACACGATTCCTCCCAGGTACAATTGTATAGATTTCGTTGCTTTTAATGTGAAATACACACCGCGATCACACCACACACCTTCTAGTTGAGTTAAGAAAATGATTTATTGAACCAACGCAAGAGTTGTGTATATGAATAGCTTTACATATTTTGTCTTTTATTATTACAAGTCTAAAAAAATAATACAAATTTATTGTTTTTACAATATTGTCAAATCATTCATTCGATTGGAAAATTTCAATATCTTATTTAGAATTAATAAAAATACACGTGTCCAATTGTATTAAAATAAATTGAGACATTATTTTGTCACGAGTAAATAATTTGAGGGCAGAGATCATCCTCGGAGGATGTATTTGATTTGTGTCCAAATAACAAATTGCGCAGATGCGAGATGGCGAGCGGCCAACACCAGTGTGCGGATAACATTTCCAATTGGCCTTAAAAAGTGTATACGTCATCAATAATCGTGCTTATTTTTTATATAGTGGCAGTACCGTGAACGATGATTTACCTACGACATTAGTAATCATGTATGGAATGTCGGAAAGAAACAAATGGATGAAATTAACCCTTCCCTAGCCATGCAGTAACATAGGTCTACCGAGCCAATTAAATCGTATTTCTATAAATATACACAATGTAAAACTTACATTTTACCTAGTCCTGAAAATATCATTTGCACTTAGAAATGAGTAGTGGAAAACCAATTATGTAAAGCGAATCATAATAAAAATAATCCATTTTGAATTCAATGTTATATAAAATTGATGCGTTGCATGCTATCTGCGTTAAAAATACAACTTGTACCACGTGAAAAAGATCACACATTAATTTTAATGATGAGAGATATAGATGAAGATCATGTTAGATGGGTCTTTTGACGAATGCGTTACAAGAATAATGTTTGAGAATAAAATGAACGTATTTAATTATTATATTTATTATTTCTTATTATATTTATAGTAACTGTGACATTAACTATTGTAAAGCCATTTAAGCTTGTAAAAGCATTTTATTTCCATTTAAAGTGTTAAAAAAACTCAAATTTCTTGCAGTAACACGAGTTGACAACATGGCTGCGTATGGTATTTTTAGCATGGTATGGTAAAGGTTAAAGAACTAGGAACACTTGACTCATCTTGTTTCAGCTCTCTAAAATTCATCAAGCCCAGGTCTTGTGATCTAACAAATACAAATACAGATACAACTTAAAAACGATTTAAATTGTCTACCTGCCATGCAATACTTAAACTGTTCATATTGAAAAGAATCTAGAAAGTTTTGTGACATATAATACTGATAGAAATGTGGTGTTGGCCACAAGGACTGATTATAAAGTAGGCTGCCAGAGTAGCAATCCAAACGCAGCATAGGTAGGTAATTAGAAAAAACAGTTAAAGAGTATCACCTACATTCAGTGCTCATGTATGGGTGTAAAAAATGGAGTTTTAAAAAAAGAGAAGTTCAAAAATTTAACGTAAGGTAAAGAGGAATGGAAAGGTGTGACAATGAGTACGCTACATAGCTCGGAAGACGGACAATCGTTAGACGAATGCAGCAACTCTGCATGCAACTCGGGCGTCTGATTACACATTTTCCCTAGGATACTACTAATCCGAATAATAAAAATAATATTTGATACATATTATTAATAATGAAAGTAAGTAAATAAAAGTCTATATTTTAAATGTGTTACGATTACATAATTAGTGAAAAAAATGAGATATATGGGTTTGGTTATATTTTGCTGTAATGAAGAAGGTGTTTCCACAGTAATCGGTTTGCGTTAAAAAAATAAACCCGAGGGGTTAATGTTATTTTAATTTAAATGAACGAAACCGAATTATAAATTAATTAGGACTGCTCGCGGCCGTGATGTCCGGGAAGACTGACGCGGTCCGGCGCCGAATGTTCCTCTCTCGGCCACTCGCCGAGCCGAGTGTTTGCTCACGGCCTGTATTAGCCCTGGAAGGTGGGTGGGTGGCGGGAGGTATCGCGGGGGTTGCCGGAGACCCCGGACCAAACAGGCGGGCTGATATACAACGAATTAAATCAAGAAACGAATGCGAATAGTCGGCAGGACAAATATACAAAGCCGTGTTTAGCTAACGGCCAAAATGAAGCGTCGAAGCCTCACGAACTTACGGTAATGTGCAAATGACTATTGTTTACTTTATCTTCCGACTTCCTATAGTTGATGAAGGCGCCCGAGATTGCTTTTTGATAGAAAATAATTTATTTTCTATCAAAAAGCAATCGGTTAAAGTCGATCCCTGTTGCTAGGCTCTGCGGGCTGCGTTTGGTTTAAGCTGTATATGTGTGGTGAGCTCTGTAACCCTACGTAATAAATTGGTAATGAAATAAAAAACATAACTAAAATTTATGGTGGATAAAGTCAGACTTCTTCAACCTCAAATTCGTCGATTATTAGAATCTTTGCATTTACAAACCTTCAATTGAGTGTTATTGCTGGGCCATTTTTGTGTCGTAGCTTCTAGTAGTAGTTGAGAATAAGGCTGATGTTGGCACTATTTGCGCAGTGAAATTGATACATCATGTAAAATAATCAGTAACTTATTTTCCAAAGATAAAACCATTACGTATTATGAAACAAAATAAGCCTCATTTATTTACTCATAAATTCTAAAGACAAAGATGATAAATTTAACGATTCTGGTGTCTATAAACTTAGTTGCAAGGATTGTGCTGCATTTTATATTGGTAAAACGGGTAGAAATTTTAATATAAGAGTAAGGGAGCATTTGAGATGTTTGAACAATAGTGGGTTTTCAGAATTTGCTTTTGCATATAAACGGTGTTGGTCACAAATTAAATAATTTGGAATCGTTGGAGATAAATAAAACGTGTAAAACTAATCAAAAAATTATAAACAACCAACTAAATTTAACTACGAGTCCCATTCTAAAATTTTTTCCTAAAAATTATTCGAGTAAATTTGTATTAAGTAATGATTTGAGTTAGGTACTAAAAAAAAAAAAAATTTTTTTAAAAATAGATCTAGTCAAAGAAACAATATATGTTTTAGTTAGTTATGACATCTTGAAGAAGAAAATTGCATTTTTCGAAACCGGTAGATGTATTTAAACTCATTTTGGTGGTTAATAAAACAAAGATAAAAATAAAACTATGAATCTTAACCACAAAGATAACATTGCTGATTTTAAAAGTATAAAAATAAGCCTCCTAAATTAAAGATAAAATAGATTGTAATAACTATTTGTCGCATTAAAAGAGCACTAAATTTCTACTCTCAAGTCATATTAACATGGAGTGTGTATATCTACGAAATATATTATAAGTGTGTGTGAAATATTACCAATCGCCAATAGATTTGCCTTCGAGTGAGCAAAAAAGTAAATAAACATCCCAAACGTCCGAAATTGTCCATTAGATTTTGAAATGTGTCATCGCGCCGAGCTGCGAACGTCTTTATAATCCATGTCATTACTCAATCATCATGAGGTTAAGTTACAGTGATATGACTGGAGCTCTAATAATATTAAACAAATTAGATGAATCAATGTAAAGGAAAAATCTATCAATCGAAAAAATATTTTTTTACTACCGAAAGTGATCCCGGAACTTTCTCTTGGCGGAAGACTGCGTTACCATTATGCCACGTTAACCTTTAAATTAACAATGTTTCCTGGGATTCATTCCAGATATGAAATAATATATATCTTTTTTATAGTATACTGAGTTGATAATACAAATTTAAAAAAACAACTTTCAAGTGATAAATTAGATTTCTAAATAAATAAATATAACTCCGGTGTATTGAGATTCAAGGAGACTTATAAATAATTAATTATAATAATCTCATTATTAAAATAGTACTTGCGAGCAAAAGAAAATGAATGTACGCTGAGAGCAAAACATTTAATGTTCACTGCAAAGGAGTTTATTGATGATTCATTAATTTTTATAACTAATTTTCTTACTTACCATCACGCTGTTTCGTTAATAGGTATTATAGAGTATCATATTCTTCTGTCCTGATATTCTCGCTTCGTTCCCATTCGGACATCTTCTCATGCAAGCTCTAACAGAACCGTCTATTCCAGTATCTGGTCGTGCCGAGTCTTCCGCGGACTTGTTATTATTTATTTTTACAATTTTTCTACAAATATTTGCTTGAAATGAAATAGCCGCGAATGATTTCCACCACTTCTGAACCAATACAAAATTCAGCATCAATTGGGGAAGTTACTTTTACCCGGAACATTGACGTATTATAGGTAGCCAACTACCTGGGACTACTAGGGGACCTGGAACAGCTTCACAGAAAAGTTTGCGGGCTCGGCAGTCAAGCGTTTTGTTTAATTATTTTTATTACTACTTCATGTATTATTGGTTATGAACGTGTCTTATATGAAATCTTGGTATCACTTATCTTCGCTCACTGTATCCTAGATTCTATTATATTTGTGATAGTTGGAGATCAAATCAAATAAAATATAAACAAAATTCGTTAATATTTTACGAAATGTTTCGCTCTCAAATGTACAAACTGTTAAACAATATAAGTCGTCGTAAGCGGCCGGCAATTACTGGGTTTTATATTTAATTTTTATTAATCATTTGTTGCATGAACTATTTCTTCAGCTAACAACTTAAACTTTACCTTCGACTTGATATTTAATAATCTTTTGAACGATCATATTTCGGCTGAATTACGTTTGCCATCATTCTTCTTCCATAGATTGTATTGGCGTATGTAAGTGTCGGTGTTGAGAAACTATTCAAATAGCCTCGACGATACCAGAAAGAACTGTTGTTTAGAATACAGGTATTATAGATGGATCAAAATTGGAATTAAATGTGGTAGTTCAAGGGTGTATGTAAAGAGTCAATATACGAGTATAGAATGAAGATATTAGGAGGAATGTAAGAGAAGGAGAACTACCATAATACTTATATGACGATGTAGTATGATAGGCACGTATTATATGGTAAGTTACTTTGTAATTCACAAATTCCCTTCATTATCGCAGACAGGAGTTAAGTTATTCCGTTATTCTCCGTCTCGGTCCAACTCAGGGCCCAAGTTGTGGTTTGCCTTTTATTTCCAGTCCAAGGCGAGATGTATCAAAGGCCTAGCCTAACATTTTTGTTTCTTTTTTCGTAACGATTAAATAAAATAAAAGTAAATTGTGTATTATTTTCTTTGATTGCATCTAATTTATTAAGCACTACCCTGGGTCACCGCGGTAGTGCAGTGCAGTGCAGTGCAGTGCAGTGCAGTGCAGTGCAGTGCTCACCGGGCGATCGGACGGCATTTATCAGTCCTTATCATTTCGGGCACGATGTGGACCGGGCCCAGCCGAGATGTGACAGGAAATTAAAAGATGTTGAAACGTCTCTAGGCTGGCATCCCCCTCAGTACCCCTCCTTCATGCCGACTCAGCGTGCGGAGGCTTGATTAAAGGGACTAATGAAATAATACTACAAAGAATGTTGCTTATTGACAAAAAATAACGCCATTATTACGTTCGATAATATTTACATTACAAAACAATATAGTAATAACACCTTGTATAGGTTAACAAAAAGTAAAAAACATATATAATATATGTACATATATTAATGATCTTTTTCAATGTAATGGCGCGTGTAGACGAGATTTTTCTCGGAGATACATCTCGAGAGCGCGTAAAGGATGGTAAAAAGTTAAGCGCGAAGCGAGCTATGAATAATTCTCGCGTGTATATTGGCGTAGAGTAGGATGACGCAACCAGTACATACCGATCGTTACCGATTTTACCGATCTCATCCGTGGAAACACGTCATAAAAAATAATAACTTTTAACAAATCACACGTAAACGTACTTACAAACACGCGCATGCAAATTTTTCTCCACACGGTTCCAGTAATAAATTTACCTACTGACAGAAGTTTATTGTTGTTATGCCCTGCGGGCTGTTCTGTTGTGGCTGCTGCGCAGCTGACAGGTGCTCGCAACGCGGTCTTAACCGATGCCTTTCAAATCAGTAAATTAGAAAAATGAAAAATCTTTGTGCCCGTGCCGTGAACATTTAGTAACGAACCAAACGATGGCAGAAACAAACGGCACTAAAAGGTTATTGCGGTATGATTAAATTGATCAAATTTCAAGTCCGTCAAGCAGTGTTCGCGTGTGACGAATTGTGAACGCGCGCTCATTATGTGCTATTCTATTATAGTCATTCAATATTTGTATCATGCTTACCTCACCAACCTCCGCATTATTACTATTTTTACTGTCCGAAAGATCTAATATCTAATACACATTTTATATTGAAATATTCAATATAATTATAATAATACGATATTATTGTATTCATAAAAAAATGAAAGAAAATGGTCACCATGTAATTATTATAACTTAACTTGTTAGTTATTGGCTGGGTGATGATGACGACTTTTATACTGTAATGGTGGCCTGTCACTGCACGTGTGTGAATGGCGCACCTCAACTTAAAATTTCGATCAGTATCGAGAATCTTAATTTGTATTTAACGTGATGTCATAATTTTCGTATCCAAATAATAATCTGGGGGCTCACTTTGTTTCTATTTGTGTCAAATATCGCTATAATCTGACGAGGATAAGGGAAGTATCGCTTTTTATATTAGAGACAGAATGTGTAAATAGAATATCTTTTCAAGAATGGATAAAGGTATTTTAATTTTCCAAAATATTAACATTACTATTTATTTAATAATTGTACATACCTATGTATTACATTGTAATTAATTGTTTCTTTTTATTTGGAAATTCTTGTTCCTCCGCTTATTATTTATACCTATCAATACATTTTATGTTAGAAAATAGGTTTATTTTCAATTGATTAAAATATAACGAAGGCTTCGTATTGAATAAGTGAACAAGTGAACCCAGACGAGAAGCAGGCAAGAATGATACACGGGATGGACTGATATTCCTCTATTTGAGAGAGAACAAGTTTTCCTTAGTTAAGGAATAGTTCAAACAGATGTGGTCTGGCCAGGGCGCAATATTTTACCGTAATTTGAAAGTTAGTCACGTGGCGCACTCATCAAGCTGCTGAAGTTTTTCCTTCCAATTTCTAACCTAATTTGGTTCAATTTTATTAAAGGCATATCATTATGAATTTGGTTGAATTTATACTGGACGTAAACAACATTTTTGATGCAAACAATCTGAAATGGGGCTGTTTGCATAAAAAGATTCCTTTAGTCGGAAGGGATTTTTATTCTATGTACCTAAATATATTTCGATTACAATTAATTTGAAATCTTTAAAAACAGATTATTTAACATTTTATCCATCTGATTTAGTGCACATCCATCCTCTATTGCTGTTTATATCCTAATATTAAATGACTTTTGTTTAATAAGCCACAGTATACTGTAAGAAAATGTTATTAATAGATATATCTCTAAATTATTTACGGTTCCTTATATCTAAATGATAATCGCTTTGAATGGCCGGGCAGCCATCGAATTGCGCTTTACAGATAGGTTTCAAGACAACTTTATAATAGACAAATTTTTCTGAAATAGCGTTGTTTGTGTTTGTTTCACAGACTCAGGTCTACGCACGGATCGGATATATTTATAAAATGTTTCAGAGCAAGTGTCACAGCATCTATCTTCGGGGGTTTTCTACTCGGAAGCCAAGCGATGTCGACAGTTGCCTTCTATGACAGCCCCATATCGTTGTGGCATTTTAGATTAAGTACTGGTCCAATTAATTCTTTTTAGTCTCTCCATACGAAGGGCGCGATCGTCGAGTAGAAGTTTATTTTTATTTGTATTGTTATATAATACAAGTTGTAATATTGATTTAAATATAATATAAACAAATCAAATTACTAAGTGTATTTCATTTTCTTTGCATACATAACCGAAAAAGATAGATAGATTTAGCACTTAGGCTTCCCAACATTTATACCCTTCTGTTGTCCTTTCATTAATAATTTATTCTTTATATTATTATTTTGGTTAAACTTTTTATTATTGAAGTATCTAGTTTTGGGTTTAATGTATTGCCATCTTGTATATTTGCACTCTTTAATATAATATTTGATTTTATATTTGAACCGTGTTCACTCTCTAATACGAAAAGCACACTGTCTTATATGATACTCTCTACGAAACTAGTTTAGTAGTCGGGACTGCGAATGAAGTGTTTACTTCCCAAAATCTCTGGCTTTAACCTCCATAATCCAACATAGGTTTTTTTATATAATTTATTTTGAGCAAAGAAAACAAAGATTAAAAAATCTTATGAATTTACTTATGACTTAAGTTGGGTATTCAATTTTCTAAATTTTATTTGAAAATATAAAATGCATATTTTAATATGAGATTCTTCGTAATATGGCTTACATATATATTTTTAAATTAATATATATTAATTACTCTGTAATAGATAGCTATATAAAATTGAATGTCTTTTTGTGTGTTATATTGAATTGCATTCGTTAAAATTTTGCATAGTCACTCTTTAGGATGTTGTAGGTAGTTAAGGGAGGGGGCTACAACCCTCGAAAATATCACTCTACCCTTACCTAGACCAAATTTTGCATACGTCGTTATTATTTAGGGCCTGTACAAAACAAAACACCATCAAAACCAAACCCGAATCCCGGGCAGCGCAGGGTACGGGCTGCTAGTATCATATAATATAAAAATGTTAAATTGAACTTCAAAATTATACCGGTTACCTATAAGCAAAAATTTTCGCATAAAGGGAGAGATTATTTTTATCTCATTAAAATTGAATAAAAATTATAAAAAAGATTACATTTAAAAGACTTTCTATCCTGAGGAGAATTTGCTACCAGGAAAGCTGAATTAAAATATAAAAAAGTTAACAATCAATTATTACGTAATCCTATTTAAAGCAATCTATTAGACCAATGTCGAGCTTCTTATCGGCAGCACGATACCCTGGTTCCAAGTTGCTGCCTGCAACCAGATAGTTCCATTAGACTGGTACTGGCTGGCGAGATGTTCGGATCAAGTTGGATCGAGCAACTATCTATATCTATAAAAATAATAATTGAACAGTTGTAACGAAACCATTTATTTTACAATTATTTCTTAAAGCCTGCGATTTGTTTCAAGTGCTTATATACGCGGCTATTCTGCCTAATGATATTTTTGCGAGTCGATCGTGCTCCGCTTTGAGGACCTCGAGACTTGTAGATGAATTGAAATGGAAAAAATCAAACAAAAAAAACTAAAGTGCGTGCCGAGAACGCGTTATAATTAAAATTCATAGCAATTTCTTATTTTGATTTTCTTCTCAAATTTTATATTGATTTGTATGATTTTTGTCTAATAAAAAAATTTTGAGAGTGTACTTTTTCTTTTTCAAATTGTCGGTGCAAAAATGAAGACGGAATGTACTACAATCTCTAAAATAAGCGTCCGGGACTGACTGGTACAAGGGTGGGAACAGAGACAACGGTGGATGTGGATGGTGTAATAATGAAGAGATATAAGACGGCTGAAATTTTTGCAAATTTTCATTTTAAAAATGAATCATTTACATCCAAAAAATATGTAAATATGAATGCAGTTTTACAGGGAAAAAATGATACTTGCGATTTCGGTTCAAATACTTTACCCCAAATAATGATAAAAACAATAATCTAATTGAGTAGTTATCTTCAAAACGGCTCAATAATGAAATTGACCAACAGTTTTCAGTGGTATGGTACTAGCTTGTACCGACGAAGATCAAATAATGTGAGTGACAAACACCTCTAAAATATGCGTGTTGAGTTTAAAACACCTCTGTAAATGATATAGTGGCAAATCTCTCTATAAAAATGATAAATTTCTTAAAATCGACAATATATTTGTGATTTTTTTTTCATTTCCTGTAGTATTGATTCACACATCGTATCTTCAAAATATAAATTCTTAATTGAATGAGAGTTAAATTTTTAAACGTTTATCGTGATTACTGGGTTTTGTTAAAAAATTGTTGGGTTTAGAAATAAACGACTCAAATGTAATAGTGCGAAGCTTAACCTAACCCAATTAAGATAAGATTAAATTTGGCTTTATAATGTGGAATTATTCCTCTATTAAGTGACCCATCAGATCTGCTTTTTCTTAAATGAGAGAATTCCTTATGTGCATATATGAATACAAATCAACGTGATGTGTTTTTCTGTTTTTATTAACGTATTATTTTTCATAAAATTATAACAGGAAACATGGTGAAGGTTTTTCTCTTTACCAGAGTAGCGTAAAGGAAACGAAAAGATAGCGTGTATGATTTTTCAACGTTTACTTTAAAGTGTTCGTGACTTTTCGTGATATGAATAACAACTAGGCTGGAATCAAATTAAAGCCATTTGTAAGACTTTCGCAAATGTGTGTGCGGGGGGTGATGTCAGAGAAGCGAGATGAAGTAGAGAGGAATTTTGATTCCGAATACGTGAAAGGAAAACATTCGAATATGTATTTTATTTACTCTGTGCTAATATTATTAGATACGTGTTGTCGGGCAGCCTCGGCAGGAGCGCGGATGATTTGTGGTCACAGGCCGAGCGTTGGCGAGTTTGTAAAAGTATTGAACGGTTGAGAACAGAACTTAGTTTTCATTAGCAATAATACTTGGTCGTTACCGACAGAGTACACAAAATGAAGTAACGAATTAAACTTCTCGACCGGTCGAGTTTCATTAATTTATTGCATCGGAAACAATATTTAGATTAAGAATTCATAAGGCTGTGTTTACATATACTTGTATACATCTACATCTTTTGACCGATCTAGACCTAATTTTACAAAGTTCAATTTTAGGACCCAGCGCAAAGAAGCATAAACGTATCTCTCCTCCTGGCCACCCCATCCCTTTCACCTCTAAATAAATAAATTTTATATTGAATGCCAAATCATGCATAGTTACCGCGAGCAAAATAAAGATACCTTCCTCTATCGTCCTGTAAAACAACGACACTCCACCGCCATCCCTCGATGTAAATGTGTATTATATTGAATGCCACCAAGATCAAATTTTGCGTAGTTAGTCTTTAAAACTCTGTTACCCCATTAATATAGTGAACTCCAACTCCAATCCTCAGATACCCCTTCATCGTCTTGGCTGCATTAAAATTTGCAAATATTGTTATAATTTTGGACCTGCGCAAAGCAAAAGTGTCATACTCCCCTTACCCGCATGTTAAATCATAACTAAACTTGAATTTGATTAACCGAACTCGGAAAGGATATCTCATAAATATTTTATTAATATTGCATAATAATTATTATAATGGGTATTTTCATTCACTGTGCAGTTCTTGCTGTGATATCCTCATGATATACAGCGCAGCGCGTCTTGGTGTGGTTTATTCTAGAAACTTGGAAGGCGGTATGATCAAATATAAGACAATTTATTACAATTTATATCCCTTTACTTTTTTACTTTCCTTTAATTTTGGAAAGCAGCATTAGAAAGTTTTCGTTGATCATTAATAATATAGATGTCTTTGAAAGCGATTAATAAAATACAATTTTTTAGTGTGGAAATGTCATTTAAACATATGGAAAAACTGCTCCATATTTTTGACACTCGGCAAATGTTTTTAGTCGAGAAATACTTCACCGCTCTACGACCCTTCGAATTTGTACTCCTTCCGTGGCCAACTTGTGAATGCTATGAAGCATGTGTTCAAGTTATGGAACTTTCATAACTTTTTTTCTTAATTTACTTTTATTCTGTATACATATTAATACAAAAGTCGTTTATTGGGTCTTCAAAATAATAAAATGTACTGGCACATTGGTGTCGATTAGAATTAGAGTTTAAAAAACATTAAAAAATTAAAGTTCGAAATAGTTAAATATTTAAAAAAAAGCTGCTGTAATATTTTACCGGGCGCACGTTTCGCTAGGCAACTAGTTCTCGTAATAATGGAGTACCGACCCGATCGCAAATGAGATTAGTTGAAAAATGTATGACTCAAAGGGCACTCGTTTTACAATGGCGAAAAAGCATCCAATAGAAATCTAGTTACATTGATTTTTTAAAAATATAATAATATTATCAAAGTAGCTCTAATTATATAGGTATACAATGTTTTAGCTTCACGGTGAGTCGGGTTAGGTTAGGTTAGGTTAGGTAGCCCCAATCTCCCGCCTTTCACAATTCACTGATTAAATATAAGAGATTGGCAATTTCCCGTTCTATATGCCCTGGCTGCGCGTGTATTGTGCTCGGAGCACGGAGCACGGGATTAGCAGAAGTAGTTCCAGTGCAGCGCGAGTGCGGAGCAGCCCGCTCCGGTCTGGCCAGGAAGCATTTTGGCAGAAGACAGATTCCATTTCCTCTTTCTGAATTCTGTGCGGTAGTTTTAAATATATTGTTTCCCCTTAATTGCCAATTCGTAACATTACTTGATATTTCATTTTTATAGTGTTTTAAATTTGTAAAATTATTCCCCAAATTACTCCCTTAATTCTCTTCAAATGCTTTTACATTGTACTTTTATGTCATTTTAGGACTACGTATTAGGGTATCATTTATTAATTTATTCTTAATATAATGCATACATAAGTATATATATATACCTATAATGTATATATGCTCTATTATAAACGATATCAAAAATTTCCTTTTTCTTGTAACTTATCTTGCACACATATTCTTAGTTTAATTTTAAATCTATGTAATTTCTCCTCCTTTTTTATATCTTCTGCAATTGCATTTAAAATATTCATTGCACTGAACGTCACCGATTTCTGAAATTTAGCCTTCTTCCTGAGTGGCAGTTTCATTCTATCGTGATTTGCTTCATATTTTCTTATAAATTCTCCTGATAATACTATAATAAATTCAAAATGTCCGTCAAATAGTGTATTTTGCAAAACTTGGGACGGAAAATGCACGGCAGCCAGAGTATTGGTTGTATTCGCATAATGTTACGATCATTTCTTCTTTACATAATATTTCCTTCTTTTAGTATATTAAGTATATTTTTATAATACAGCAATACGGATAGTTTAACACTTCGATTGTCACGTGTCCAATGAATGTAAATACATTTATATTTTTAAGATTAGCAAAATCAACTTTGTGATTAAAATCCATTATTTATCAATCTTAAATTAAATAATTTTGAATCATCAGAAATAAATAAAGCGTATAAAACTCACCAAAATATAATTAACAAACAACAAAATTCAACCACAAGTCCAATTCAATTTTTTTTTCCTAAAAAGTATTCTAACAATTTTGTATGATCAAGTAACAATTTAAGTTAGGTACTTAATTTATTTTTAAATAATTATTGTTTTTTTTTAAATAGATTTTGTTATAGAAACAATACAACGTATGTTTTTGATTAGTTAATGACATCTTGAAGAAGAAAATGATATTTTTCGAAACTGGTAGATGTATTTAATTCATTAAGCGGTTAATGAAACAAAGTTAACAATCTAAAATAATAAATTTATATTTGTAATCCTTATCTCTAAATTTAACTTTTAACGCTTATTTAGATTAAAATATGTATATCTTCGATTGTTCGATCCAAGTATTGCCTTTTTACTGAGTTATCGCAATCCGAAAAATGGACAATTGTATTGATTGAACCACCTCGTTCTTTAATTATTCCTACAGCTCCAATCCAGCGTGGTGACGAACATGGCTGCACATGTGTCTCTGTTATATGCCACATGTTTTAAATAGAATAGATTAATTAAAAATGTTGTTTAATTTAGATAAATCATTTTCATTACAACACCCTGTAAGAATAATTTCAACGAAATGACAGTGGCATTATAATTCCAGTTAAATTTATTACAACACTAAACTTATTACAGCTCGATTGAGTTAGGTTGGGTTAATTTTTATAGGGTTAGGTTGTATTATTTGTATTTCAATATGATCTTAATTCTAGTGGACAGTTCAAAATTTTATAATAATCCAAGTTATTTTTGTATTGTAAATACGTTGTACATACTATTAATTTATTTGGATCTATAATTTATTTATCCCTGGATTGTCCAATATATAAGAATAAATTAAATAAAAAATAATAAAAAGTAACAAAATTGTTTAAAAATAACGATTTATTGAGAAAATAAAACAGTTAAAATAATTGGTAATAAAAATTCGATATGGAAACGCTCGAATCACTGCCAGCTAGTTTCTCACCTTATATTGGCTTACCGCTTTCACCCCGTTTCATTTCTCCCACAGAAATCATTAACTTTAATTCGGTAGAGTAAGTAACGGGCGTGAGTATACATTATTCTTCACCTCGCTTTAAATCTATCGAAATTTCTCATGTCAATAAAATAACAAATTCAAAAATACAGATAGTCGAAAAAGACTTGTATTAGTAGATTATTTTCAATCCTATAATCACCTCGTTCAAGCTAAAGATTTATTTACATATTATATAATCCGCAAGTACATGGTACGCTGATTTTTTTGATTAAAATTTCCTATAAAATGAATAGAGTAATTCTTTTCATATATTTTAAAAGAGAAAATTCTAAAATAACCACTCCTGGGAGGTTGCAGAGTTCGAACCCCCCCCCCCCCCCCTTCATCTGACACGAGGCACACTTGTGCAGGCTTCAAAGCTGTCTGAGGCATCAAAGGAAGCTTCCATGATTGGCCCGCGATTGGACACACATCCCATTACCTGATTTCGCGGAATATTCAGGAGGCGAGAAAACGTTCTCAATTAAATATTAAGATTAAAAGACAACTGAATACCCTCAGAGTTAAACGCTTGAAAATTTCTGAGGAACAAAAATAGAAAAAACAATAATAAATTAAAAAAAAGTTAAATTCACGTTTTTTTGTTATCCGTAATATCTGTGGTCACACCCACCACCCCGCGCTCCCTGTAGCACCACGCCCCTCTCCTGACACTCCGAGTATGTGGGAAAACGTTAAAATCTCTCTTTTGATCCCATTCTCTGAAGAGATCGAAAAATAGGAGTGAAATGTTTCCAGCGAGTGTAGATACAAGCGTAATGGGCTTAGCGTTGCGCTGGAGGCTTCAATATATCTGCTGGATATTTCTTTCATAGGGAAGGTAAAGTACGGAGCAAAGAAACATTCATAGCGTGTTTATTAAAAAATGTGAATATTGAAGGATGAATTAAAATAAGGCATATGTAATGATTATTTTCCAAGCGGTGAACAATTTATCCATTAGATTAAAATATCTTCCATATTAAGTATCCCAACTAACTAACTTAATTACCGTAGAATAGTTAGAATGCCATCATGCAAATATATACAAGGCGACACAACATGGCGCCTCTGTATCTTCAAGAGCTTTGTATACCAGACAATTTGAATAGTTGACGTCAAACTCCCAGGTAAGCCTCTACTTCAAACGTAGAAAGAGTTGTAAAACCGACCAGCCGTTGCCAGAAGTCTATGTTGAGTGAACGAGTATTTGCGGTGGTAGGTCCAAAATCGTGAAACTTTTTGCCCTCCGTCGTAAGAAACAGTGCATCAGTCTTAATTTAAAAAGAGACTAAAAACGTTCCTTTTAAAAAATCCGTAAGTTCAAATAACAATTTTAAATTCATAGTGTTGGACTATAAACAGTTTATATGTAAATCGCCCTTGAGGTGAAATTTTTAACAAAAATGGCGCAAAAAAAAGATTATTATTTAACACCTTCTTCTGCCATGGTATATAATTCTCGCCCCATCCACTTTCGTATGTCCTCTCGTGCACGGTCTTGACGTTTCCAACAGAGCCGACTCACTCCGGTTACTTCCAACACTTGCGACATAGATTGTGTACACTACTGCATTTAGTTTTCTTTCATCTTGGTCTATTGGCGGTCATTTTTTTCAGGATGCTGAAATATTCTTGTTTGCTCAATTTAATTGTTCGAGGTCACCATCTTCCTGATATCTCGCAATCCCTAGTCCGTCCCTAGAGAACATACGTTTCAAAAACACAAATTCATCACTCAGCTTATTGTTTACCGTGTCGCATTTAATCATTCCTTTATTTGTTTCGAACGCCATCATTTTCATTTTGCAGACATTCACCAAATGTTCACTCTCTTTGGGTGCATCGAGTATCAGACCGTAGATTAGCTTCGCCGTTATCAACAAATACTGCATTATCAGCAAGATATCTATCGGAGAAAATAATGAACGAAAGTACTTTTAAACCCAGGGAAACCTTTACAAAAATTAAATTATATTTGCAAGAAACTTTAGACAAGTTTATATTTTATCATTTTGTTTGTAACTGCTTTAATATTTTTTTGTGAAAATGAAAATTCTTCATATTTTACGTAGCGCCATTTTTGCAAAAATTTCACATCAATAGCGATTAGTATTCTTGTTATAGCTATTCTCATGTAGTTTAACTTCATCAGTATGGAAATCTAGTAAGGTAAATTAGAACATAGACTATAATTCTCCCAGAATTCTCCTTCATTACATAGTCACCTCCGTCAGATCTACAAACTCGAGAATATTCGAGCACTGCGCACAAAACTAACAATTCTCACAAATACCTCATCACAGAACAGAACTGAACGGTTAAACCGGAGTGTGCCATTCGACTTAACGAAAGTGGACAGCTGACTAATCGTGCACCGTCATTCCGAAATGAGCACGAAAAGATAACTGAACGGTCGATCCGCTGTGTACCATTTAGCGTGCGTGAGTCAATTGAATTCTGATGCTTTGAAGCCCTTTGAGATGGAAATTTAATGAATTTACTCCGTGCCGAGAGAGTTGTATTTTTGAATTGTTAAAAAACTAAATGATGTATCGATACAACGAATTAGATTATTCATCGTTAATACCAAATACAAAGATATTGTTGCATCGAATATTATTTTGGTCTCTACACCAGTTCTTTATAAAAACCCTGTATAATGAATAAATATTTATTTATCCATATTCTCTTTGAACCTTTGAGAAGTGAGAATAACTAATAGGTATTGAAATACATACACGCAGAAAGGAGATAATAAAAAGAGACATTTGTGGCGCTCTCGATATAGCGATCTCTGCTTCCTCTGTTTAAATAAAAGCTTTCATGCACGAGGATATATATTTCCTCAGTGATGCGTTAAATCAAAAAACGAGAAAGTTCATTTTATCTAAAATGTATTTATGTGGGCAAGTACATAAATCTACATTACACTAACAGAAAACCTAGTTATCTATTGATCTGAGATGTATTCTCTCGAGGACTTTTACAAAACAACGAAACCCTTAAAGTTTCTCATATATTACATGTTATTGTTTTGACATATCTAATATAGTTTAGCCACCATATGGAAAATGTGTTACAAATACAATATTCCTTTACTGTTAATCTTCTGATGTCGTAACGTGATGACATATAGGTTAAAAACTTTTAGAGAATCGTCCAGTACGCCGGAGACAACCGCATTAAAATCAGTTCAGGCAATTTCGAGTTTAAAAGAAACAGATATTCCTCGTTTTATAATGTTCAATAAAATCACGGTTCTGATTACTCTATTTAAAAAAATAATAAACCCATCAACCTTCAGAGTATTATATTCACGAACCGATTCTTAAAACATAAGTCTGAAAATGTAAAGTAGCAAATCTTAAAGAAAACAGACTGATTCAATTAGTCGTTTGGAAAAGCAATTAAAACAGTATTATTTTATTGGAAGCAATTTTAGAATACCTACAGGTAACTTTTACACCAGAACGACTAAAAATAAAAGCCGTTGTAAGAATATTCTTCTACGAGGGAGAATGTTGAGGGACAATAAAATGGAAACTATTTGGGTTCCCGTATCTGGAGGAAAGTAAACAGGACAGTAAAATAAAAATTACTTTGCTTTTGAAATCATTTTAAAATCACGATCTTTTGTTGTCTCGTATATATTGTATGTACGAGTACATGAACCCCTCTTTAATAAAACGTCGCTCGACACATAATACAGTTTATAAATATTATATGAGTCCGATATCGGAAGCAGTTAGGATCCCCAATACTATCATGTTGCGAGCTAAATCCAGTTTATTACGGGTGTTGTTGAGGGTCTTGGTAATTGTATAACTGACGGGAAAACAATATGCTTCAATAATATTTAGCATTTCTAAAAGTAGGTATGAACCTACAATTATCAACATATTTTTATTGCTACCTTACCCAAAATATAGTGAACGTTAATCAGTATCGGATCTGTCGTCATAGAGACAAGTCGAATGTCGTAAACATACCAAGGAGATCTTTGAATTGGCACTCTATTTACGAATTATGTCGTTGTTTCTCGTTGCGAGGGTAAAATTGAATCTTTTTTCGGATTACTTATGAAATTCTTATTCATGTAGTTATTGATACATTGTGATCGCGATGTCGCGGGTGGCGTCGTGTTTTGGTTCTTCAGTCCAATAGTATAATAGGCTTCCACAGGTATAAATCGTTGAATTAAATTTTCTGTAATTAAGCATGTTCAATGCGGACATTCAATTCCGATATGTTTAGTATATTTAATACCAATAGCCGGATTGGCACCCATTAAAAATGTTGATTTCCTTCAATAAATGGAATTAAAAATATTATATTTTTTTTATTTAGGAGAACACATTCTTATTGTGAAGTTGTAATTATTCAGAACATAGGTCTGTGATATTTTAAATATGAATTAAATATATTAATTATAAAGATATACATATAAAATCAATTCTATCGAAAAATATTGTTGTTGCGCCACCGGGATTCGAACCTGGATCTCTTTCCCAACCGGGGAAGGTGCTTTATCCAACTAAGCTACAGCGACAAAATTTAATAAAAATGAATTGATAATTCTGGCGTCTGCTATCAGTTTACTCAAAGGTATTTGAGATTCTGTAAAATAAGGTAGATGGCTCTGTCAAATGATGGAACGATTAAATGTATTAATATCAAAAAGGTAACATATAGGGTCGAAAATTGTCGCTAAAAATATTGTCGCTGTAGCTTAGTTGGATAAAGCACCTCCTCCGGTTAGGAAAGAGATCCAGGTTCGAATCTCGGTGGCGCAACAACAATATTTTTCGATAGAATTGATTTTATATGTATATCTTTATAATTAATATATTTAATTCATATTTAAAAATATAATATTTTTCAATTCATATTAAAAATATAGAACCATTGATTCTATTCTTGT
This sequence comes from Eubasilissa splendida, assembly GCA_031772225.1. Lineage (NCBI taxonomy): Eukaryota > Metazoa > Arthropoda > Insecta > Trichoptera > Phryganeidae > Eubasilissa > Eubasilissa splendida. Next base: position 361,874 of record CM062868.1, read on the forward strand.
TAACCGAGGCAAGACTAGCGGTTCACAAAGGATCGCTTAGGTGGTTTTACGCGTTTTATACTTCTATAGGTAGGTCTGATATTATAGTTTTAATATGTGCTTTTCATTTTTTTAAATATGTAACAGCTAACAAAAGCGAAACTGCTTCTGTTCAGAGACGGTTTTCAAAGTCGATGATATATTTTACGACGGTGATATAAAAACATTTTGTGTATTGTATTTCGGTTATCGGTTGTTTAAAGTTTCGGAGGCTGACCAGCCGAGTTTTAAGAAGATTCAAGACGGCAGGGAGAGCGACAATCGGTAGAAAAATTGGCGAGTAACAGCACAGTTTCACAAATGTTTTTTTATTTACACGGGTTGAATGAATGTATTCAACAATACCAATAGAAAACTCAGAACTAACTGAAAAATAAAATACCGCATCTACATTAATGAAAACCTTTCATAAAAGAATTGCTTTGGAAAACAAAAAATATACTGAAGGAAAAGTATATATATGTATGGGTAACTCAAGGCAAAATACTGGTAAGACGTACAGAAGGAACAAGTTATACAAATCCTCTATTGAAGGATTAATTACTTGGATGCACTACACGATATATTATATAGCATAAAAATGACGTCACAAGTCACAAATTACGAGCTCCTAGAATGTGTAAATACAGACACATGGCCAAACAATGTACTTTTGAAAACAAAAGTTAAGTTTGCCTTAGTCCATGTGAATATACTCTCAACGTTCAAAAACTTCAATGAATTCTCGGTAAACACAAAGGACTTAATACAATTCTTGGACGTGATGATTCTAACAGAAGTAAATATCAAAGAAGAAGACGTTAATATCTTTAAAATAAAAGAATATAATTTGTATTCTCAAACTAGGGAAAATAGAAGAGGAGGTGGTATCATTATTTATGTGAAAAATTGATAAACTTATGTTTCCAAAAGGAGATTTATTCCGACAAACTAAAAATTTCAATCATTAGACCAATTTTTAAAAATTAAGACCTTTCTGACACAACCAACTACAGGCCGATAGCACTGTTGTCAAGTATTGATAAAATTATTGAAAGGTTCATCGTTAATAAAATTACTATTTATTTAGAAAAAAATAAAATCATTCATTCTACGCAATACGGTTTTCAAAAACAAAAAGTACTACGACTCTGTAAAAATTTTCCAATGAAATAAATAAACGCTTAAAACACGTCGCATTTCATTTCAATTCATTTGATTTTAAAAAAGCGTTTGATACCTTGGACCGTGATACGCTATTAACAGCGATGGAAGAGACTGGACTAAGAGGACCTGTAAACAAATGGTTCATGAATACTTGAAATCCAGAAAGTTTGCAGTAAAGCTATTAAATAAATATCAGGACCTATGTGCTATATTATGCATGTAAATAGCCTGGTCAATGTTATAAACCATTGTCAAAAGTTTACGTTTGCCGACGATACATGCATCTTATATTCCGGAAACTGTGCCAAAACCATAGAGCACAACATACAAAATGATCTGACCAATATTCTTAAATGGTCTCATGACAACGGAATAATTTTAAATATAAAGAAAACTACATATTTACATATCCGATCACCACAAGTCAAACAAAAAACAATTAAAATTAATCTTGTTGGACATGATTACTAATGTTTACACAAAAGTCTAATAATTGTGACAAAAGTGGAGAAATATAAATATTTAGGTTAAAAAATGTATGAAATTTTTTTCTGAAAACCGCATCTTGATTATATGTACACGTAAGAAACTAAGATCCACGTTGACTGCATTTTATATGTTAAGGTTATGCACCTCTCGGGCTACACTGTACTCACTGTGCTTTGCGACGGTCGACTCGGTTATCAGTTATGGAGTGAGTAGCCATGGACTGGCATATATAAGATATATTCATAAAATTAAACAGTTACAATTAAGATTTTTAAAACTTATAGTAGATAACAGAACGAAGTGCTTGTATAAAGATGATTATAGTAAATTATTTACAATATGCAAAATATTACCAGTTGATAAAAAAGTAACATATTCTATAATATTAGAAGAGTTGATAAATAATGTAAATATAAATACTGACCCTCACCATAGCTATTTAACCAGATCGTTGGATGGATGGATGGTGGATGGATGGATGGATGGATGGATGGATGGATGGATGGATGGATGGATGGATGGATGGATGGATGGATGGATGGATGGATGGATGGATGGATGGATGGATGGACGGACGGACGGACGGACGGACGGACGGACGGATGGACGGACGGACGGACGGACGGACAGTTTGGCAAAAAATTAAAATTAAAATGAATATTTATGTAATAAGAAAGTAAAAAAAAAAAGCTATCGAAGGTAATTACGGCAACAGATGGTTTAGTCATATGGAACGGATGAATGAGAAGAGAATGGTAAGAAAGATATATGACGTATGTGTTAATGGCACCAGAAATAGAGGACGTACGTGGAAAAATTTGAACGACCAGGTAAACCAGATACTGGATGATGATACTGTTAGAACCCACAATAATGGGCGAGCTGGTATGAGAAGACGTATTAATGTGGATGAGGCGAGAATTGTGTTAGGACAGAAGAGTGTGGCGCTCTATCCTCTCTACCTACCCCCGCGAGGAAACGGCGTGATGGTAAGTAAGTAAGTAAGAATTGTATATAACAGGTTTCATAATGAACTGCAAGTACTGAAGTACAAATTCTAATTGTAACCATTCTGTTCTAAAAAATTCAATTTAAACAAAAAAATTTAAAGAAAAAATCCAGTGAGTACTCTAAATATGCATTTTTTTTACTTTTCTGAAATTAATTTCTATTATATTTATACAAAATAATATTAAATGAGCACAGCAATACATTAGTCGGATCTTGGGATGCGTTAATAATATGTTACACGATTCTGTTCATATATATGCCGATGATACAATCTAATTAAGTATTTTTAGATTAAGGTACATATTTCTTGGCTATTGAAAAAGTATGTTTTTTTCACCTGAACCTGTGTGTAGTCTCAGATCTGGAGCGTGTCTTTTGTCACGTCAGCCTCCAACCTCCACCGGCGGCGAGGGAGGGCGGGAATGTTGCCAGACGTGATATTTATTAGTCAAATATCTTCAACATTTTATTATTTTATTCAAATCACTAAGGGGGCACATTATTTTGCAGTATGAGTGCAGACAGTTCCAGTATAATGTATCATATTTTTATAAATACATATACGAGGTGCATTTTTTAAATAAGTACTATTTTTTTTAAGACACAAAGTATCATTTTTACAATATTTTACTTTTTACGGACGCTACACACCTTAAACTTCTCAACATAGTCAATACCATTATTAAGGTACTTGTCATTATGGGGTACCCAATTTTTGTATACCTTCGTCACAGAACGACGCCGCCTGGGATGAAAACCATGTCTCCACTCCACTCCGTCTTTGAGTTCATCATCGTCATCAAAACGCTTGCCACCAAGGAACCGCTTTAGATAAAAGAAAATATGGAGATCACTCGGTATAAAATCAGGACAAAACAGGATACACTTGGCGATGAATGTCAGCTGGTTTCGTATTTCGTGCATTCAAGAAACGAATCACGGACCGTATCTCATAGTCGGCAGGCTGATCTATTGTCTTGAACATTTCAACCACTCACTACAAGATGGTCCAAGTATGTGAATGTCTCCAACATTACATGTGGTGAGTCAACAGATGAAGGAAACCATTGCATATGTGTAACATCGCAAGGTATTATCTTGGAGCAACGTGTGGCGGCCGTTATTTGTGTTGGCTGGAAATAATAAAGAGATCAAAGGGAAGACATCAGATGTGCATCAATCCTACAGACCAGATTCAGGCTAACTTATTGAGTACACAACGTTGCTTGAGTTAGTTAGTTAGTGTTAGTAATATAAGGTTTAAACAAATATATTCATGACAAAAAAAAAAATATTTTTAGCACCACATTAAGAACTTTGAACTAACATTAACCTTAAAATGTTTAAATTAAATTACCTACAGTTTTTTTTTGCAAAACACATTTCACTTGCTATAAGGTACAATTAATTTTTTTATAAAAGACAGATAAAGAATTAAAAAACTGTGTTACTTTTTAACTGCCAACCATATTCCGTACGGGGGAAACAACATGGGGTTTGAGTTTTATTTGACCTTTAATCGTATATAGAATTATACCTGCTGCAATATCCACGCGCTTATAACATATTTAATAGTAAAACCTTCGTGCGCCCTTACCTTAATCCTTCAGACCAACATCTGAAGGGGAAGGTCTCCTTTAAAAGTTGGGAATATTACATATGGAAGAATGATTAGAATGTATGACATTGTTAATGGTATTTAATTCCGCCTCTGCATGGTTGACAATTGTTCTTTTAAGTATGTAATTAATTTTATAATTTAGATACAGAACGATAGTATATTTTTTATATCAGTACAATAAAGCTAGCATAACAGTTTTGAAATTATATACCACAAATAAAAAATCACGCCAACGAAATAATTATATGTGAATACTTTAAAAGAAGAAAGAGACAATAGAACCTACAGACTAATCTTTATTTGTTCTACTAAGCCCTTGCTTTTAGATTGGCCGAGGCCTAAACCTTCTTTTTTAAGAATAATGTAAAAAAAGCGGAAGGCTAAAAGGGTAGAAGTTGAATATAAAGCTACAAGAAAATCATAAAACAAATTTCAGTTAAACGGTAATAGGTTCACTGGCTTTGGGGGCATTTAAATATATTTTTATATTTAAGAAGCTCACCATTATTGGTTGGTAGTTTTTCTGAGTACTCATTGGAAACAAAGGAAATATCCGCTTATGTTTGAATTCAATTTACTTATTCATGTATTAGATACATTTTTGTCAAATGGTTTCGAAAGTAATGGAAACCATTTATTCATTTTATTGAAACGAATTTATTCATATGTAATTTTATAATACCATAAACAAATATTACATTATCTTAACTAACAGATAAAAACGTACATTATTAAAAATTCCTTAAAAAAATTAATTCAATTTCTTTTGTATATTTATTTATCTTTATTTCGCTTATTTACATATACGTTGTCTAGAACAAAATTAATGTAAATTCCTAGCGGTCCGTGCCCGGTATTGCCCGGGATTCAGATTACTTATATTTTAAAAGAGGGGTTTAGAGAGAGGAGGAGGCTTTGCTTTGCGCAGGCTCTAAATAAAAATAATGTATGCAAAATTTGATTCTGGCAGGAGGAGGGTGACATGTCCAGGAAAGTGAAGTGGAATGATTATATTTTTCACCGGATTCTAGAGGGAGAATTAACAAAATTTGTATGGCATTCAGTATTATAAACAAATACTAATTAAATATATTAATTAGAAATATATACATATGATATCAATTTTATCGAAAAATATTGTTGTTACACCACCGGGATTCGAACCTGGATCTCTTTCCAAACCGGGAAAGGTGCATTATCCAAGATACATTATTAGACGACAAATTTTCGAACCTAATTAATACATCTATCGTTCCATTATTTGAAAGCCATCTACTTTGTTTTTACGGAATAAAGCTGTAGCATAGTTGGATAAAGAACCTTCCCCGGTTTAGAAAGAGATTTGAATTTGAGAAGAGGTTCGAATCCCAGTAGCGCAACAATATTTTTCGATAAAATTGATTTTATATGTACATCTTTCTAATGAATACATTTAATTATTATTTAAAATATCACAGACCTACGTTCTGAATAATCACAATAAGAATGTCTTCTCTTCAGTAGTATTATAAATATTTATATTGTGGAGAGGGGACGGGGTGGCCAGAGTGGGCGGGAGAGGGTGCCTGGTTTTGCACAGGATCTTAATTTTTATTAATGTTTATATGTTGTAAGTAAACTTCGTATTTGAATATCTGCCTTACTGGGCTTCGCCCGTGCTGAGACAAAAATTTTACATTATTAAACAACAATCATAATTACATACATAATGCATAATTAGATTATCAACTATAAATTTAGAAGAAGTAATATGATGCTATATTTGATCTTGAGAAATTTATAACCTACTTGAAATTTGTAAGGATAATACACATTTTAACAAGTTTAAATGATACAGTACAGTTTAATTTAACACTAACACATACACACACACACACATGCATAGGCTGCTCACTCATCGGTATCGGGTCGGAAGTCTTGACTCTGAATGTGTTCATATTGAAGGGGTGACCATGCTATGAACATATATTCGGTCTGAGTTTTTTAGCCAGAATTTTATGGTGCCTTTGAACTATCTGTGTTGCTCAATGTTTTTTTTATGTATTGAAGGAGAGAATTATACAATTTGGGTGCTATAAGAACATAGCTTTTTTTCCCGTATTCGGTGCACATCTTAGGAATTGCTAAATTGTTCTCCTCTGAGATTCTGGTATTTATATATAATGGGAGGGGTGAGTTTATTTTCTTCAGAGTGCTCCTGAGAAAAAATTGGAACGAATGGAATTCAATATAACGTACATTCATATCGCGCGGGGGAGGGGTGGGGGTTGTCTAGAGAGAGGGTGTCTATGTTTTATGCAGGGTTTAAAAGATTAACTGGACAAAATTGGAAAGGGATGGCATTTAATATAAAGCACATTTATATCGCGGGGAGAGGGTTGGGCGGCAGGGGAGAAGAGGAAGGATGGCTATGTTTTGTTCTAAAGAGTAACTATGCAAAATTTGGTTTAATTCGATCAAAGGATGCAGAATTGTATAAAATACAAACAGATATTCAATTTTACACACAAAAATATGTATGTGCATTTTAAATTGAATATTTTTATTTTTCTGTCAAAACAAAACAAAAATATTTGTAATGTGATTAGGATTCACACAAAGGTGGTCGCGGGAAACGATGTGCTAATTAATGTCTGCTTGGTGTATATTTTTATAGGTAACCGAATGGTTTAACCTCGGTAAGCCGAGGAGGAGTTCATATCGGTTCATGCATTACATACCCAATCCACAAGAAGGTGAATTATTTACATGTACTAAACAAATAAGCAATAATTTGTTTAGTTGATATAATTTATTTATTTTTGAGGGTAACAATTTATGTGTGTTTTCAACAACAATCTTAGCATCCAAGCGGGATGCTATTTTTTAGCATAATTTTGTAGAGGATTTTATTCATTAGGTAAATTCTCTATATACTAAATAAGTCGTTTTTATAAATGTTAAGAGTATAACTATTATTTAAGTATATGGTGTGTTTCATAATGAGTAATCATTTATATCATTTAGATTTCCATTTATGATCTAGGTTTCCTAATGCTGTTAGTTTAGATTGTTTCTTGTTGTTGTGAACTGGAAGTCATTAACTGCAAGTAAATACCTCCCAGAACAGTAAACACTGGATTCTCTCATTTGATATACCTGCCTATATACCTATAATATAGTTTCGTGTGTCACCACCGATCACACTTTGTCGCAAATAATCCGCCGATTATTCTCAGACTGCGTAGTGAGTATTTGTTATATCTAAAGCAAACTTTGAGATCAGACGTTTAAAAATAAAAATAAAACATTTGGCCTTTTTTTTAAATGTCATTATTGTAATAATAATCGTATTCCCGTCTATCCGTGTTGTGCACAAATGTAATATTTAATGTATATACAACATCTAATGACAGCTGTCCGTGTCGAATCTGGTGAATGGGTCAGTTAATGAAAATAATCATACTTTTGATAAAAAAAAATCCATTATTTATTTTACAAGTAAATACTGTATGCATGTATTTATATTTTGATAAAGAAAAATGTTAGTCAGATCGGATAATTTAAAATCGTTAGAAATAAGTAAAAGTAACCACAAGATCACTAGGTCTGTGCTACCAACTAAATTTCCATTTAAATGTTTCCAATAACTTCGGTTAAATAAAATCATTTTTTATCGCACTAATTTTATATTTTATGCAGTAAGGTACTTTAATAATTTTTGAAACAAAATAAAATAATTTGATGTTTAAGTAAAGTTTAAAATTTGTTTTCTTTGGTATTCGGTTATGGTTGGAAAAGTGTTCCACCTTTGAGCATGTTTTTGGATTACCCTCTAAAGCGATCTCTTCAGCAGATCAGAATATTTGGAAGTATTTGTGTTTGATGTTTCAATCACCATTCCGAGATGTCGCTAGGTCCATCAGTGGCAGAGTAAAGTTGCGCGCTAAGAACACAACGTCATACCTAATTAACCTTTACCATACCATGATATAAAATACCCGAACGCAGCCATGCTGTCAACTCATGTTACCGTAAATAACAGATAGAAAAAATGTTTTTATTAGCTTAAATGGCTTTAATGGCACGAATTTATTCTAAATATTGAGCATTCATTTTTGAAAAAATGATTAATAACATAATTTAGAGCATTCATTAAGTCCTATACAATGTGTCCTTCCTTCTTATCTCTCTAAATTTAATTAGTGAGAAAGAGACAATTATATTTGTATGTTTGTTGTTCATTTCAATGTAAAAATAGTGTGTAATCTCTGTCTTTCATATCACAAATTCTATATTTACCAACGGATTGAATGGAAAAAATAATTGTTTTTGTACGATTCCCCTTTCATAATTGTCATTCCCAAACGCTAATATTTTCTTTAGGATTGTCTAAAATATGAATTTTATGCTCCATGTATTTACCGAAATATTACAGGTTTAATTATGATGGTAGACCTGTGTTACTGCATGGTTTGGGAAGGGTTAATAATAAATATGGTCCTTGTTATTAATTCATTAATTCGTGACAAAGCTTGTATTGCTTTATATAATAAAACATGCCAATTTGTTCCATGACATGTATTTCATGTTGACGAGGCTGTATTTATGTAGTTTAAATAATATACATTATTCAGATTGGTGTTATTATATGAGGAACTCAATTCCCACATGCGGGTCTGTCGGGGCAGAGGTAAGCATTAGGCTTCGCTGTTGCTAGATTGAATCGATTGCATTGATTATGAAAACTTTATATGGATCTGGATCTGATCAATAATACAATAAATTTATTACGTTTTAATTTACTAAAAAATATTAGACAAAAAAGAAAAATATAATAAATAAGATCAAAATTTCAATTTAAAAAAAATATATTTTGGTATGTTTAAAATATAGAGTATGTAAATTTTAATTAATTCATCTGGATCATCAAATGCGAGTTAATATATGCATTCAATAATTATTGTTACTCTAATTGATTAATTGAAGTATTTTTTTTAAGTTCATTATTGTCTATGAATGGATATTATATTGAGGGGAATTAACTAACTAACTAAACCAAATATATTCAACTTCTTTTTTACACGCGCACTGTATACAATTTTAATAGAGTAAGATAATTTATTATGATGAAATAATTTAATTTGAACTTTGTTAAACTCCACTAATTGAGAATGTATGTCACTGCACGTGTTTCAACAGCTTATTTTTCTCATTTAGAAACGTGCATTAACCGAGAACCAACAGATTATTATACAGCGTAATCCTTAGTGTTGATAGACGGCTTAAATATAACAAGCTGTGGCAGTAATAACAAAGTAAACAATATTAAAGCAACTGTTCAAAGGTTTTCGGCGAAGCATTGTGAAATTCCATGATTATTTTGTAAATTGAGTTGAAACACTACTTTATTTCACTATATTTAATTATATAGGGTATTCAGCGGAAACATTTCAAGATTAAATTGTAATTGTTCGTAAACCATCAGGGTGAGGTAAATGGGAGGGGTATTGTTTGACACGCGTGATTTGCAGGATTGCCAGTCGCAATGAGTCACTGGTCGGGAGCGCACCGCGTGTTCGCGGTTGAGCAATATTTAAAGTGCGGTGATTCATTGGTTCGTGCGCGTCACACTTTTTGTACTCACTTTTATATTTGACGAGTAAGTGATGGGCCGAGCACGCAACTTATCCGGTGTTGGGTTCAAAAGTTCAGACAAGAAGGGATAATGGTTAATCAAACTCATCCTGGACCATCAACGTCAGCAGTGACGCTAGAACGTGTGGCCCAAGTTCGACGTGAAATTATGCGCAATCCGCGTAAATCGGTAAGAAAGATTGCAGCCTGTACTGGAATAAAAAAAATCAATATTATTGTTAAAATCGTTATTTTGAAAAATAAACCACAGTTTCACCCATACAAACTACAAATTGTGCAGTTTCTCAACGAAAATTACTATTCTTTACGTGAAACCTTAACTAGAACGATGCTGCAACGTTTTGAAGCAGCACGAACGGTTGGAAACATATTGTTTACTGACAAAGCACATTTTCATATCGATGGCTATGTTAATAAACTGTAAAATAAGCATGGTTAAACTCCATTTTGTATAAATAAAATATGAGAATAACATTGGAGTTTTTTTTAAATTTAATATTAAACTTGAAAATTTTCCGCTTTCCAAAGTAGTATATTAAAGATATGGAATCAAAAAAATATAAATTGTTGTGTAAGAGTAAATTAAAGAGTAATGTTTGATTCTAATCCCAATGTCAAAACAACAAATTTCCCTGCCAAACCGAATAACTCTAGTTCGCACCAAATGTTTTCTCATAGAAAATATTTTCAATACAATATGGCTCAGAAATTTGATTCCAATATATGAAAGCTCAAGATAAACATTTGCCGACAGAAAGTGTATTGTCTCAGAAAGTTGAAAGCTTCCACGGGAACTTTTCTTCCCCACATGCTCAAATAAAACCGGAAATCTAGTCTCGAGTTCACGGTGTATTATTTAAAAGAGATATCGGATCAAAAATATAACCTTAAATACCTTTAAACACCGTTTAAATATTGAAATTAAATTTGATCCATTAAATTCATTCTTTTTTAGCAATTTAGTAGACATAAATGGAATTAAATATAGGTATCTCCGTGGGTTTATTTGATAATAATGTTACTGAGACAGCATCATGGATCTTAATTAATGTTTCTAGTTAACGCGCGAACAAGTAGAAATAACAAGAATTATCTTAATACATTATTAGCCTGCCCACCCGCAGCTCCCGCACGGAAGCAAACATACCCTGCAGAGACGCAGTACTCTATTGTCAATCTCCAGATTTAAAAAAAAATCACTAATATACTTAAATAAAACCATTTAAAGTGTTTTGATAGAAAAATAATAAGAAGAAGAAGAGTGAAAGATAAAAATCTACATGCGTTACACGTTTATCTGTCACCAGAACTTTTAAATTATAATTACTGAGAAAAGCTACCAAAAACAAATGTGATGGGAGACAAACCATTTTCCTGTAAAAAATGAAGTTATTTGTAAATTCAAAGACGCTTTTAAAAATAAATATATTGTGTCAATCTAGACACATTTGTAATCCCCTTGTTGAAGCTGAATACTATTTAAACAAACTCACAGCCCGCCCGCTACACCATTTAGTAGAACCTAAGTTTATGTAACCTAATCCAACTTAACCTAACCTAGTCTCCAGTTTTTAAAAAAACAAACATTTTGTTAATACTCCATGTCAAAACCATAAAAAGTGATGTGACAGGAAAAGAAGAAGAAGAAGAATAGAGAAAGATAAAAATCTATATGCGTTACACGTGTATCTATCACAAAAACTTTTAAATTTGCAAAACGCGCCAAAACTATTGATGAGAAACGCCATTTTATATAGTTGCACAGCGACTAAATCAACAAAACATCGTACCTACCTAGTTACCGCTTAAAAGTCGATAAAAAGGAAGGAAGTCGGCAATCTCTTGTAATTTAGTAATAAACAATCTGTCATTTTATGTTTTAACACTAAAAAAGTCTCGTATCTGCCATTTTCTCAAATATGTCATGGCCTTTCGATATCGTACTGCCATCTATGGTTTTTGTCTTTTGGCTGATCGGTAGCCATTTTTATTTTAAATCGATGTCTTTAATTTATAAGCGGCCATTAAAAAAATGCATTAACATAAATATGCATTTCTTCATCTTATTGCCATCTATTGTCATAATTTAAAAGTAAAAAACAATGGCCGCTTGGTAGTCATATTGTTTCTGATCATGTGAACAAACTTCAAGAGATTACCGCCATTTTCTCATATGTTTTAGTCGGCCATTTTGTTTTGTTGCTTAACCAATTAGACGAATGATTAAAAGAATCACATGGCTACGTTCAGTTACAAAATCGAACTATGTACTAATATGTAAACTAAAATACGTCGCAAATGACATTTTTAAATTGACTTTTTTATTCTTTTAGTTTTTCAAAATCAATAAACGCCATTCTATTCTATAAATAGTAAAAAACATATTTCTGAAGTAAAATCATCTCAAACCTTTTATTTTCTACCACGTTATCGAAATAATACTAAATTCAAAGACGCATTAAAAAAATATATATTGTGTCATTCTGGACACATTTGTAATTTCCATGTTAAAGCTAAAGTTTAATCAACTTCACAGCATGAATCTATCTAATCTATGTTATGGAAACAAACTCATATTATCAATAAATAACGATCTTTACACATTTACCGTGAAAAATTATGGAACATTCAAGTATCAAATGTTTGTGTTTGGATTATTTTCAACATATTCTGACAGAATTCGCGCGAAAAACTTATGTTTTCATTTGTCATCAACATATGAAATTCTAAAATTACGGTCCATGTGCAATACTTTTGCAATCTAAGTCAATAGCAGTATAAAAATGGTCCCTGCATAATTATTTATATATGGTTTAAATGTTTTACGCTCGGAATAAATTCTAACATTGTTATTAAACAAATTTATTCTGTAATATCTTTTCAAAAAATCGTCAATGTATATTGCAAAATTTCTTCCCATAGAGAAATATCAGTTATGGAATAAATAAATCGCGAAATAATGACAGTTTTAAAGCTAGAAATATATGTTTACGACATATATATGGTTACATTTTATTATACATTGATTCAAAAATAAAATGGCGTCTGTGGTATTACCATAAAAAAATGTCTAGACCATCTGTTAAGAATATTAATCCCATGAGTTTTTGTTTCGGTGGGAATTTATACAGCATAGTGGATATGCACATTTGTCGAATCAATTTCACACTATAAATGAGATGTCCGTTCATACTATAATCTAAAAATATTTGGTTATTTCCCAAAAAATTTGGTTGACATTTTCAATATTATGTCAAACGTCAGAAATGGCCAGTATAACAGCTAGTGATTTTAACATTATCAAATAGTTGCGTTCGTTTAATATATTCTTCAAGAAATCAAGTTTTTCTACATTTAATTCGTGTATCGTTTTTAACATTTAAAATATGAAATTGGAATGATGGTAGTTTACAAACTCCAGAATAAATTCTGAGCTATTGCTATCTATTACTGGAATTATAAAAATTAAAATTTGGTCATAAACTTGCAGAGAAAGACTCAAAAATACGAAATTTAACTAAATCAGGCTTCACAAAGAAATTAGAAGAATAAGAATTTAAAAAAAGGTATGTGACGGTACTGTCCATTGATGGCAATTGCCAAAAAATAAAATTATATTTTCGATTTCATTTTCGCAGAGTTATTAGCGAGAAAAGGAAAAGTTAAGCTACTTAAAAATAATAATTTTTCAAAAAGTTACCATACTAAAAGAGTTGTAACAAATAAATGTCAAGAAGAAGAATGGAAATAAAATGTTGTAAAGACACAGTAAACCACAGACGTCGCGCAGGCGTGCTGAGTAATTAACAAATTTGTGTGTGACAAAAACGGTTACAATGTACATATAAAATACCCCTATGATTTTTATATATCTTAATACATTATAATTTGATTTTGATTTTGATTTACATTAAAAAAGTGAGGAAATTGTTTTGGTAGATATATTAATTAACTTTCGAAGAAATATGAATGTTATTTGTGTATTTCGATAATGTCTAAATGTATCTGAAATTAATCAACACGTATACTTTAAATTGCTTTATTTAAATTATCTTTTAAACCGATATAATATTTGCCATTTTATAAATGAAATTGATGATTTTAAATAAGTTTCGACTTTGACGTATATTTTATTTTAACTGTCAAAATATCACGTTTTATGACATATACACACTAGTATATGTAGTCGGTTCCTAAAAATGCCTCGAACACTTTAATTATTCTTCTCCGAAACATTCTAGAGCATTACAAACATGTCGAGATATATTCTATTGTTAGTTCACCATTGACAATATTGTTGTTGCTTAATTGTAATTCCAGATTACGTGCGAAAGTTCAGTGCGAACGAAACTTTAATAATTATTATTGTTTTATATAACCCGAGGGGACGGACTCCAATTGTGAATTCACTTTGCCTCGGTAAAGTTAACGATTGAGTTAGATACATTCAAATTACACAATTCGTCATACATTTCTGCTAGTCGTTGTTGGGCCGATACGATGGAAGTGTTAACGGGAATCAAGTCTGGACCACTGTTCTGGAAATGATTACCTATTAAAAGTCTCGCGTCAGCCAGGGTTGTGAAAACCAGAAATTATCTCCCTTCAATACCGGCGTTAATTGGTGATTTCTTTACGATCGTATTAAAAGAATTTTGGATTTTTTAAAACAATTTATTATTAATCAAAATATAGGGTTAATACTAAATGCTCTAATATGAAATTAAATTAAAAATTAACAAGATACTGTTTAATATTTAATTTAAATAAGAGCTTTAAAATTTTTAATCGAAGAAGTGTAAGGCTGTAAGTGCTATATTTATTATTATTGAATTAGTATTATGATAAAATGGTTTTTTAAATTAATTTCTTTTGTTAATATAGCTTAACTCGACGGATTCATATTAGAATTAAATAATTGTTCCAGTTAACAAGTTTGAAGTTTTGAGTTGGCGTGCATGCGCAAGATAAACCCTACCTGCATCCATTTTTAGTATTTTTGACAAGTAGCTATTGTCAAGCGTATTATTTTGTTTTTCGTCACCTTTTTAATAAACTACATAATTATCTGTCAATTCATGAACACATATATGTCTTATACGACGTTACCAGACTTTTTGTTTTTTATTTGGATGGAGAAAATGGTATTTTGTATCTCTTGTAAAATTGTGTTTATACTCTTCAATTGTGGATACTGCCACTCGATTGATTTGGCAACACGCAATCTTATCGCGTAGAACACTCTCTGTAGTTGTGCTGAGGTAAACTTTTAAATAGTCATGAAATAAAAATGAGATAGTTTCATATGAAGTCCAAAGCCATCGTAATGAATTTTCAAAAAGGAAAAATAAATACAATTTGCCGAACAGGACTGGTGTATAAGTACACATATATTTATGCATGCAGTGGTAAAAAAATAATTTTTAAATAATATGAAATATAATAAATCGTATTTTAATGTCGGTTGGATTTTTGCGGGTATTTCCGTGATACTGATTTTAATATTACCGGTTTTGGAAGCCCTACAGAGAGAAGTATGAGCATCCTGTTACACGACTAAAAGTTAATTAATTATTTTCAACATTCAAATATTTTTGTAAAAAGCGTTTTACGAAGAATTTTGTAAAAAACAAATTATACAAATTACTTGAATTAAATTTAAATTACATTGTACATAAAATACACTATTGTAACCACATCACGTGTTAGGGAAAATATATAGAATCAAGTAGTGTTTTAACAGGATAAATATTCCAGTCACATATCCTCGGTAAACTTCGGTCTGGCTTGGGTGGTCGAGAGGGTAGGGCGCTCGCCTCCGCCACATTTGAGACGTATCCTCTTGAAAAGGAATGAAAGATTAAGTCTGCCGTCATATTTTGTTGAAACCACGCTCAAAACAAACGTGATAGCTTTCATTACGGTTTATAATAATGATAAAAACGCGTTATATGTCTATATATAGATATGGATAATATATCACACCGCCCTTGTGCACAATTTCTTTTCCCTGCATGCTCGTATTTCTTATTCGTTTTTGTATACAGAGATACTAAATACAACACTACGTCGCCCCTATCTACGAACCTTTTATTAAATATTGCGAAATTTTTATAACGCAATATTTTTAACGTAAGTTAGTGACCGCATTTACCCAAAAAGCCTCAAAAAACAAATTCTATGTTAAAATAAAAATTATACAATTCTGCCCGCTTTGGTTATTATTGGACGACTTTTATTATTGATTTGGATGTTTGTGTAGGTAGAATTCTTCACTTTTTTAACCAGATTCATCCATTGACGACAACTTCGATATATTTTTCAAGACACAGGCTTAATTTGAAAACGAATATGTATTGTATTTAGTTAACACGCGTTCGAGTGTTGCTTTACAGCCCGGTTCACACTAATGCGAGGATATAAAACGATGTCAGGAATGCTGTGAATCTTCATATTTTATTTATTGCGATAAAAATTGTATATGCCCTGGAAATATATAAATAGTGTCTTCGGATTATAATATTTTTCTACCATTTTAAGCTATTTATATTTGTGATCATTAATCAGTGTTTCACGATGAAATAGAATAAACCGCAGGATCGTCCCTTTCGATTACGAACCACGATGAATACTAAATGGCCCCTAATCATATTTTAAAAGGGTTGTACGAATTTTGAAGAAAGTGTTAAATAATCGGCGACTTCCAGCCGGGGTGAGTTAGAGACTATTGAAATAAAGTATGCATCTAGATTAAACATTCCCCCGAGAATCATCAGCGGAGCGGCACATTGCCGGCCATTATATTATACTCCGCACTTCGTGGAGAAGAAGAGACGATTTAGCACGATTGTGTAATCTATTCATGAGGTCGTTAGTCAGGTGAAAAATAAGCCCTATCGGAAAATGTACGGTGTACATAACATTTTTAGCGGTGTCCCGTTCGGTTCTCGTTCTCGAATCCACTATCCATCGAGTAAACAAAGTTAACATCTTTTATTACAATGTTACCTTCTTCTATACATATTGTATGTAGACATTTTATTTTTATCTATCAGATTTACTTAAAGGTATTTTGAGATTCTGTAAAAATAAGGTAGATGGCTCTGTCAAATGATGGAACGATTAAATGTATTGATTTCAAAAAGGTAACATATAGGGTCGAAAAATTGTCGCTAAAAATAATGCCGCTGTAGCTTAGTTGAATAAAGCACCTCCCCCGGTTAGGGAAGAGATCCAGGTTCGAATCCCGGTAGCGCAACAACAATATTTTTCGATAAAATTGATTTTATATGTATATCTTTATAATTAATATATTTAATTCATATTTAAGACATTTTATTATACAATATTATTAACACCTAACGTCGCCCGGGATTCACGCAACATTTGGTCCAGACAGGGGGATTAGAAGTATCTGGAGGGGTGAGATTTATATAATATTTTAACATTTATATCGATATCTGAAGATGTGTTTTTTGCCCAGGGTCCTAAAGAGTAACAGAAAGGGTCAAAAGTTAGAACTGTATAAAAAGTATTCAGACATACCTACATTTAATTTTATATTCAATTTGAATATACTTTGTAGATTGCTATGTTTTGCTTTGCACTTTTATAATGTATATGATTCTTCATTTTAACTTTAATTCATTTTGACTTGGTCTAAATTTTGTTATTTGAATGAATCCACTCTTCTACGTATCCGGTAAAGTATTTTGATACCATCAGCGTGAAATGAAATATAATGAATTAATTAATTGTATGCAGTGTGCGTTCACGAAGATAATATACGATAACGTGATGGAATTCTTATGTGGTTGTTAGTGATTCATTGTAATAACAATTACTACTATTTAATAGAAAAGCACTAACAAATTACATGTCACCCAATACTCTTAATATTTAAAAACTTTTAAACTATATTAATATAACAAGGGGTTAACATCGCAAGAGATATTTAAACTACTTATCTTATAAAGTCATAACCACTAATCTTATCTATTTTTAAAGTACAAGATGTTATATTTAATAAAGTGTAATAGTTTTCCTTAAAATATGGAGAAAATAATCTTTTATTGGTACTAAGAGCCTCCTATTGCTGCCAGGTTCCGCACAAAAGCGCACTTGACACAGACAAAGACACAAAGGTGTTACGCGAGGATCGCACATTGGCCCTAATTGTTTTTTACTACAAGGAAGAAAGCTCTTGACAGTGATGGCATCTTTGTGTGCCGTTGATGGCCATTTACGTAAATGAGTTAATTAATTTATATTGTTAATGTTCTACATTACCAATATAAAGTTTAAAAAAATGTACACTCCACTACATTAAGTGGTACAGGAGAGTAAATTGGATTCTTAGCCCTTTAAACCTATATAAGATGACATTCCGAGTGATATTGAGTTAAACTAGATTACTATCACTCGTAATGTCGCTCAGTTAGAATTAAGTTATGAGAAATTGTGCTATACCGTCATCATATAACAAATAATATAGTATAATATAAGAAGAGTTGAAAAATATTGTAAATATAAATACTGACTCTCAAATTCTACCAGATTTGGAAGTTATGGCACTTCCATAACTTCTAAATTAACACATGCCATGTATTTTTCGATTTTGTTACTGAAAAAGCCTAATTTAAGAAGAAAATAACTAAATAAATTTGTATTACTTCATAAACACAATCACAGTTAAAAAAATATATATAAATGTTACGTACTTGTCTCTACTTCAGTGTATACCTAGTAAATGTTAAGGTCCACGAGAAATTTTTTGTGACAATTACACGTTTATTACAGTTGATACAATTTAGATACAAGGTAGTACAAGTCGAACGATAACGCCGATGGATACGCAGAGAGAGGCCGCGCTTGGCGCGCGTCGCCCTTTATAACCCCGCACACAACACGCCCACAGAAACGCATCCCGCCCCGGCGGTGCGACGCTCACACACACCCACATACATCTATATAATTCCAAGGACATCACAATAAAAATAATAAAAACATGACATCCTTACGCTATTTGTTAAGATTTGGAGAAGATTTGACTAAAACGCATTCATTATTTTATTGAATTTATGCTGGACTATGTTAACTTGTGGATATAATATGATGCCACTAGGTTCATTGTACAAATTAAGACAGTGTTGTGGAACAAATTGTAATATAGAGGCTTATTAGACGGTTTATATAGATACCCTGCCAGTTATTGGGGCCCTGCCAGGTATTGGGCCTTTCACCTTATATGTATATACCAATTATAAGTATAATAGAATAATATATAATAGAAATCTTCGATCTCTACAGAAAATCATACGATATACGTACGTATATAATGTTAAATTGATGCATTATTGATCTAGTTTCAATGCCCCCCGCGTATTTTGAGACTAAAGGAAAACTACAGCTTCAACGTATCTAACTTTCGATTATTCTAATTTCAACCGTTGACGTATTAAACACCATGGCCTCTATTATTTAATACGTTAGGACCACGTGATTGATTAGTTTAAACGTAAACCTTTGATTTGTTGAGAGGGAATTTTTAATGAAACCGAGTTTTCTACATTTTTTTTCTTATACTTGTCAGATACAGAAACCAGCGCTGACAGAACCGGTAATGAAAATAGCCGTCGATTTAGTAAATATTCAAAGAGAAAAAGTTTAAGAGACCTATTTGAACTTATATATGTATATAATATGAACCAGAAAGCTGATAAGATATTTCGTTAAAATGTAAAAAAGGTTTTTTATGTTGTTTTTAAGGTTAAGGGATCGACTAATCACAGCTAAACAGTTGGGTGAACGCAGTACTTCACCGAACCCTTCCTTAAGATAATTGAGAATATTATTTTTCTTATTAGTTTTTGCGTAAATTATTTTTCTGAAGCATTATGTCAGTGGAAGTCTTCATTGGATGTCTCCATCTTTAAGTTAATCTCGTGCGATTCCCCAATAGAAGACACTTCTTTCGGAATAGCTAGGTATAATGGGTACAGCTATATAGCTATCCAAATATTGAGTTAATCCCTTTTTAATAACCTCCTCCATACGTAGAATATATAATTTTATAAATTTGACTTCGTCAGTGATTTATTACGAATCCACTAGAGGATGTTTATTAATCTAATTGGTTACTAAATTAATATACCTGGTAAATATTTGGAAAATACCATATCATATTATTTTAAATAATTTCAGCTCGCTACAATATGTAAATGTGACATACCGTACGAGTACCTGAATATGAAACCCTTCCATCTGCCACTAATGTGTTTGATGCTCACATCCGTAATATGATGGAGGCTCTGTTAGTGTAATAGACTGTCTTACCCTAATACGCCCAACTAATAATGAAATGAATATACCATTTTCTCTTCACATTTCACTCCATGTTTGATAAACTCGTGTAATGAACTATCTACTTTATAATCGTTATTACTGTACCGAGAATCTTTTTAAAATACATTAAATTAAATTAATTAATAATAACATTATGTTTGAAAACACTAATCCTTTAGTTACCATATTTAGTTAATAATGTAACACAGTGTACCTAAACATAAAACTAAATGTCTGACTGTTCTCGATACACTCCTACATCAATTGACCAATCTAAACCAAATTTTGCCAAGTTATTTTTTAGAACCCTCTACAAGACATAGGCAAAAGCCACCTTCTCCATGGCCACCCCACTATAGATGTTTATATTGCAAACTATCCACTCCAAATTGTGCTCTTTAGGATCTTGCCAAAAACATAGGCACCCACTTCTGGACACCCCACTCGTCTCATCTCCACGATATGAATATGTTATTGAATGTAAATATGTATATATAATATTTAGAATCTGCTATCATCGAGTGAAGAATGAATAAATTAAGGAATAATGTAGATTTGTTTGTAGCTTAGTCGATACAATTAAGAAAGAGTCACTGAAAGAGTTTGGGAATGTGAAACGTATGAGTAAGGAGAGGATGATAAATACTAAATAAGAGGCGGTTATTGAATATAGCAGGAACAACCCTTAAAAGGCTTGACATGATAAAATATACTAGATATTGGAGAACAGTCCTGTTGGAATCCTCAGAGTGCTTGCGTGAGTGAGTGCTTGTCAGAACAAAACAGTGGGTTTCTGTCGTCTCTGCCAATTCCTGCGAAGAATCAGCGGAATGGTAAATAAGAGAAAATTGGTAATAAAGTAATTATAATATTTTATACTGAAAAGTTCGCGTATTTAATGCAATTCCTAAAACATAACGATGAATTTCAAAATAATGTACTCTTGTACATGTAAAAAGTATTTTATGTTTTATTGCACGAATGAATAACAAAATTCCCGCACTGGTCCCAATAATCAGGTAGATTTCTTCTGTGAGTGAAAGTGTTTTTAATCTTTTTAAAAGAGGATTGTTTCGAGGTCTTCTGATCGCGATCGAAAAAGTGCATGTAATTTTACAGTAGTTTCTTCACGAGACCTACTCTGCAGTAGGTAATACTTGTAGTAAAATATGCGGTCTGCGTGATCCTACCGTAATTAAAAACTTAAACTGTTTATTAAGATAAATGATACTAATTATGTTTCGTGTAATCACTCCAGGGCATTTTAGAACATTTCGTGGTATAACAATATTAATTGTTATGACGGTCTCCGAAGTCAAATTTTAACTCACCGAGTGGATCAAAACCTGCACCACAAAATAGTTTCTTCAGATATTGTAGGTTCTGTTGGCAGTAGATAAAGAATAGAGTCTCCCATAAAAACTCAACACTGCGCGTTACCGGCAAAGCCCACAAACCTAGGAATATTTAGGCATTCTATACAATGCCTGACTACTATAAATGGCAAAAAAGCCTAGAATTAATGTTTTTTATTACAAAAGAATGTACCTACTGTAATACGTGTCACATAAATATTCTTAGTATTTTTAAACTAAGTTAAACGCTTGTACTTTGAAATAAGGACTGGCCTAGCGGAAGCTGAAAAGAGGCTCAAACCCCGGACCACTGGATTTCTATTAACAATTAGACCGACAAATATTGTCTTAGGAAATAAAAAATATGTTTTTCAAGAATATGAAATATATAAAGTCCTTGGCAGTATCAACAATTTGTTTGTAATTAAAATCAAATTCAATGGTAAAGGAAAGGCACGATCAAAAAATTACATCACATTCTCTTAAAGAATGAACAAATAAGGAAAGAATGTAAAGCTGATCTTAATATAATGCGTAACATTAGGAAAAAATCACTTTGGTTGTATGAATGAGCAGAGAATGGTTGGAAAGATATATGATGCAAGTGTTGATGGCACCAGAAATAGAGGACGTCCGCGAAAAACACACGACGAGGTAACCCAAACACTAGAGAATAGTCCCGTTAGAAGCCTCAATAATCGACGAGCTTGTATGAGAAGATATATGAATGCGGATGAGGCAAGAATTGTGTGTCAGGACAGACAGTGGCGCTCTATCCTTTTTGCCTACCCCCGCGGGGAAACGGCATGTTGGTAAGATAGTTAATTATTTAGTTTATCTCAATGTTTGACTTTGAACTACCTTATCACCCATTACTCACTGACGTTGATTCGCTTAAAAAACATATCTAGCATACCTGAGAGAGACTCTCATAATTTAGGTTCCAACAGCTAGATTTAAAAAAAACGGTTTTGATTTTATTTCGTCGTTTATTACCGATTGTAAACATAAAATGTATATTTAAGGGTTGAACAAATTTATATATAACCTTTGATTTTATTTCGTAGATGTGCACGAATAAACGATTCAAAGCCACCGAAGAAACATCTCATATATTAAAAAGAACTAGTTGAATTAAAAAAGATTAATTAAAAGGTTTAAAATGTTAAAGGTTTTTCAATTCTTTTCTTTCTTGAAACAGATTTGAACAAATCAAAGCTATGGATGTTTGCACATAAAATAAAATATTTCACATATTGGCGGGCTTGACTACCTCGCCAGTAACGGCACATTCACACCCACACGCACTGTCGTGTAAGGGTTGCGGGGGAGTTTATGAGGCAATTTTTTTTATTTCATGGGACGCGAAACACTTGAATGTTATCGCGGGAGGAAAATTTCGCCGCCCCTAATAAGCTGAAAGAAAATTGTTTTGCTCGCAAAGTTATTCATTCAAGGTTTTATTGAAGAAGAATAAATTGCCAAATGCGCTGTTAAACGATGCGTGGGGAACAAAAAGCAAGGGACAAGGTTATTTGATCAACACATTTTTTGTAGTAAATCACGACATCTCGTGGAAATGATGTTATTTTTTCTGTATATTTTCGATGTCGAAGCCGATAGTCCAATTACTTTACGCACTTTCATCTTTACACAATTATTGCGATATTCTATATTATCGTTATAATAACAGCGTTGTTATGGTCTCGTTGCTTCTCCATTCAAAGTTAAAATAGATAACTTACTAAAAATCATTCCTTTCACTCGTGTACCATTAAACTTCTCCATCCCGTCACGCGTAAAGGTAATAAAATGAATAATTTTGAAACAAAAAGGAATTTGAACTCGTGTATTAATTTGTTAAACGATACATATTAAATTTTCTGACTCACTCATCACCTCTCAATATTCCCGTTACAACCACCCCTCCATCTTTCACCAGTAACTTCATCCTCTCCTGTTCCATCTGTTAGTACCTCATTACTTGTATGTTTACCACCTAAGTATTGTCTCCAATATTCGTGTGTAGTTAGTTTAATACTTCACCTGTCGATGAGAGTTACTGTTTCTCTCGGAACTCGAGTAGTGCAAATAAACTCAAGCATTGTTTTATTTATATCCCTCCATTATGAAAGGTCTCGTTTCGCATAGTATGTACCGTGTTGAAGGTCTATGATGCAATACAAATACATTTTTTACCGAACGGAGATCCTTAATGCCATTTTTATACAGACAATTTAATAAACGCATTTCACTCCGTTCTTTGTGAACCTGTCTTTTTCTCAGACGATGTGCTCATTACTAAGCATCGTGGTCTATTATTCAGCTTCTACAGAGGAAATTGTCTCAATTCTTCAAAATTCTGGGTCATGTCTCTATGCATCTTCGTCCTTGTACATTTTCAGTGATCACCAATTTCTCTATGCTACCTTCATCCCTTCTAGCAATAAAGTTTTCAAAACTAAACCCGACTGTGACCGGAAAGTTATAAAGAAATTCATTATAAAAATTCTAAAATTAGAAAAATGTCCACAATTTAGTATTCCGTAAATTTTCTGTGAATCTACCCAACATTTTTATTGTTTATTAATACTAAAAATATCTGTATAAATGAGTAAAAATGTATTTTTGAAAAGTCTGGAATGTTTCGGTAAGTATAAATAATTGAAGTGAAAATTAAATATTATACATACTTTTTTCAGCCCCATTAGGGAAAATATTTTAAAGAAAAACCTTTGATTGTTAAGAAGGCATTTGTGGATCGAGCACTGGTACGAGCGCCGTAGTGGGCCGGAATAACAGCCTCCCCCATCTCCACCCGCACAGGGATAACTTTTCTGGGTGAATCGTTATCGGGTCATAATAATTATTTTTAACACCCCAGACCGTACTTGCAATGTAGGACATTTTTTTAGGGTAGTGCAGATTCTGTAATCCCAACATATTTGACCGTATAGAAAATGACTGGGAAAGAAGTTTAATTTTAATAAAATAATCTCAATTTTTAATAAAGAAACTAATACATTTGTTGGGGTTAATAGCAGTGGCGTGTAGTAGGCACAAACTTTGGTTATGCTGTTACCGACGATGCTAAATATACAATAGGTACGTATACTATGAATCAATTTTTTAAAATGACTTTAAAATAGGCAAGTTCTTTTATTGCTCGGTACCGTACTCTGCTTTCGATTTTGCTTAAAATATTTTAAACGATTTCACCTTCGCACAACGGATTTTATTTTTTTAATAACTAGCTTTACGAACTAGCATAACCGAAACACATAACAGAAATACATATTTTTAAATTTTAATATGATATTGGCAAAAATCTAACTTAGTAATATCTCGAGAAATGCAAATTCGCTCGCTTGACAGATAATAAATTATAACCTATAAATTTTATGTACGCAAACACCGAAAACAACAATTAAAAAACACATGAAAACAACATTTTTAGTCAGTCAAGTAAAACAGACACGTAGAAATGTAATTTCATGCAGTTTTCTGTAAGGATTAATTCCTTTCGAAGACAACAAAATTAAGCACAAATTGTTTAAAAAATTGCAGACGTTAAGATGCCAACGTATCTTCAGTTAGAACATATTTAGTTCAGTACAATTATTATAAGAATTGAAGAAACAAGTTAGGTTCATACAGTACCTAGCAAATTGCGGACGAGCATATACATGAAGTTGTTACAAATGGTTCGCAATTTTTCTAAATAACCCACGTTACTAGATATAATCGTGGGTTACGTCATAGACAAGGTTACGCTAAACCTAGTAATAACGGCTAGAATTTTATCTTATATAATATAAAAATTATATTTTTATTTTTATTTCCCAGAATTTTTAGTAATGTATAGCTTTTTTGCTTGTATGTTATGCACGCCCCTGGTTAATAGATACAACTGCTTCTGCAAATTGAATTTAGGTCATTTTACAGAATAATTGTTACTAGCTGTTAAGAATAATATAAAAAAACATGCGAATATGAATATTATATTATATATTTACGTATATGGTACTATGGTAACTATTTCTTCCCAATGGGGAGTAATTTATTCCATCAGTTTCCTCATTAGGAGAAATATGTTTCATTTTAAAAAGTGCTTAGAATAGATTATAACGCAATACAATATGGACAATCAGTTATATGGACAAGCAGTTATATGGACAAGCAGTTACACGGTGAAAGATTAATAATGTTCAGTTACAATGGATGTACAATTCCGCGCCTAATGTCATGTAGGCAAATCGTGTCGTTCCAAAATCGGCAAATCATTTTTCATTTACATAAGTTATTCAATAATCTCATTTTAAAACAAGATGTTTGATCAGGTTGTTTAACGAACTTAATAGAGATATTTACCAGGTCAGAATTAAAGAACTTCGGGAGTTATATATTGTGGTTTTGTCCACAACAATCGATATAACCCAAATTTATTCACACATAAACACATACATGTATATGAAATGTAAGGAAGTCAAGCTGAGCACCCTGTCGAAGAATACAAAACTAGACGAAGGGTCCATAAGAGAAGAGAAATAGAGAATTTATACATAAAGGATTTCTTAAGGACGAATCTTTACGGCCAAATAGAGTACAGTATCCTACATGATGGTGAACAGTATGCGAAGAGAATTTTAAATTTGAGGAGGAAAACATCCTGAATATATTAAGGCAGTCGGTGAGGTACTTCGATACCCCACTTAACATAAATGAATGTAGATAACGAGGACATGCCAGAACACCGTATGGAGGAAGTGGAGGAAGTGGAGGAACTCGAGGAAGCACTCGCGGAACGACCGTTGTTAAAAGAAGTGCAACAAGACTCTTGAAAAATAAAAGTGCAATGATCCATGATTTAATTAAGTAAGTGTAAAACAATGGGGATATGACAGGAGGGAATGTACAAGAAAGGTGACCAATTGATGTATGCTATTATACCAATGATGGTTAGTGCGCACCCACAGCCAGTGACGCCAGCAAAAGACCAATGGCCAACTGCCGAGACTGTCGAGCGAGTCAAGTATCTTTGATGAAGATACAGAGTATATAGTACCACTACTGACGTTTGTTTGTAATATTGTATAATTAAGAATATATATATATATTCCAGGTGTTATTTGCCGCGTATCACTTTGATGTATCTATTTTTAAAATAAAACATTATTTTTATGTCTAAATTGTACATTTATATGCTATATATTATATAATACTAACTACTATGGTTTTGTTCTGTTACGATGTTGCCGCTTGTTTTTACCAAGTACAGAGTACAGTATATTTTGGCCAAAGTGAAAGTGTACGAGTAAGACAAAATATACAATGTTTGATTTAAAGCTTTCGCAATGTGTTTATTAATAATAATGTTATTCCGTGGGATACAGAGATTTGACTATTGAGATTACATCCATTGAAATCTTGAAAATCATTGAAGTCATTGAAATATTGGTGGATTACAATTAACGTGAAATTTATCCAGAACAAGTTATGTAGTAATAAAAAATAAACACTTTCATAGAAAATATTTCAACTCGAGCATTGTTCGATAGTGACGCGTCCAGTCATCGAAGTACTTGTAATGTATGTTGTAATTGGTATTTTTTGTGAGTAATGACGGTTGTTGTTGCTGTTGTTCGCGCACGTGCTAATGCGCGTCTCCAGTGAAAATGTTTGATTTTAAGCCCAATCATAAAAACATTCGATTTCTTGTAAGCCTCTCTATTTGAAGCCTAGTCCCGGGAGATCATCAAGTTAGTTCTAAACATAAGTTAGTTGTTAGTTGACGTGTCATGTATTCTATGTTCCTCTCTTTTATTTAACAGACTCTTTATCTACAAATTACAAATCAATGAAATAATAACATTATTTCTTTATTAATTTAAGCCAAACAAGTAGAATTCAGGGACAAGTCTTTTTCGAAAATACACTTAATCGGACAACGTAACTTGAACCTTTCTATTGCCGACAACGTAGTTAATTTTTTTTTATCCATTATTACAAATTAGTTACTCCCCCAAACCCTCCTTGTCCCCCGTCGTGAATATATATATTGGATGTTTTCTGTCTGATAACGGATGTCCTAAAATATATACATTGTTACATATCGTTCCTTGTTTTACTTATCATGTTTTTAATTTCAATTTGTTTCTTACATTCTTACATATTATACATTATAAACAATTCTTAAAGCATATAAAAAAGGTGAACAATCTTCATAATATAAGGGATGTTCACTGTCTCCTTAACTAGACCGAAGTCTGTACTAAAGGAGACAGGTTCATCCGTTGTCTGTCATACAAATATGAAATTATTTTTTATTTTATTTTTATCTATATCAAAAATACCCACGATTGAAACACTATGCAAAAGAAAAAATGAATATAAAGAATATAAAGAAATGGCGTTCTGTTCATGTGATAATTTCAATGAATCTTTGCTCAGTTTCCTTTCTGCCAACACCCAATAACCAGCTCCTCAGATGGAGAATTGTATCATACTGCTCGGCAAAATGTTATAGGCTTTGGGGCCCAGAAACATATGGAAGGATTGATCAAAGCTTGTTTTCATTTTAGGCTTCACGGTGATCCTATTCTTTTTGCTCTCGTAACATAACTATGAGATGGATATTGATGAAGTTCTTTGTTGGAATGAAAATAAAGTATCAGCCTTTTTAAATAGAGTTGTCGAATATTAAGAAGCTGACATTCCTCAATAAGTCAGTACCTACGTACTCATCGTCAATACAATTTAAATGAATATCGTTAATTGTAATAATTATGTTCGTAAAAGTATAATAAGAACTGTTTTTACAAAAACAACAAGAATCGTGTTTGTGAAATGAAAGAAACGACCACATTGAGTTTATAAAATGATTGACGTCACAAGAATTGTGTGATTAAGCGTGCGAGACAATAACAAACCATTTAATTTATACAGGGTGAATATTATATTCCATTAGGCCGCCATTTTGGTTTGGCAGATATTTGTTAGTTCGCATTTGGTAGTCGTAGAGAGTAGTTAATTACAATTTATTATGGAACATCTAACGGCTCAACAACGTGTTGAATCATTAAAACATGTTATCTAAATAATAATGGCAAAGTTAATAACAATTCCGATGCCACAGGATAATATTCGAAATTAAATTGCTGAAATAACACGCCAAGTGTGCTAGAATGATATGAAAAATATGGTTAAAAAAGCACGCATTTGTATCGCTGCCAGAGAGAGCTACTTGACCAATAATTAATTGTAATAAATAAAATAATTTATATATGAAAACTAAATTAAAATTGATGTTTTATTTAATAGTTATTCAAAAATAACATCGGCCTGGAACATAATATTCACCCTGTAATAATTTATTTCTTATTTCCTAGAAAAAGTTTTGCTTCGCGGCCGGAGTGTCCATCTAACAAGTCTTCTTTATTTTTCTTGTTCAATATTCGCCGCTTGTTTTATTCCTAAAACGGAATCTGACACCGTAATCTATTAGAAGCGACGCGCCGCCTGTTTTATGAAAGCTGTCCATTTTTTGCACCTGCTTGCCATTCTGCCGGGCTTGTGTACTTTTCAGAGTTATATTACATATTATCTTATAAATTACATCTAAACTATATAAATATTATAAATTTTAATAATAAAATATTGGCCTGATGTGGTTTAGTAAGTAATGTACGAGCCTTGCATTAAATAAATTTCAACTAGATTTTTATTTCACATTGCTCAGCAGGCATATCACTGCAACCACATTACATACGTACGTGATTTCACATTGTTCAGCAGGCATATCACTGCAACCACATTACATACGTACGTGATTTCACATTGTTCAGCAGGCATATCACTGCAACCACATTACATACGTACGTGATTTCACATTGTTCAGTAGGCATATCACTGCAACCACATAACATACGTACGTGATTTCACATTGTTCAGTAGGCATATTACTGCAACCATATTACATACTCACATTTATATTTCTCTTCTTCATGTTTTCGCTTCTTTTCAGGATGTTGGCAATCATCATGGCGATATTTATATTTTGAATTTGATTAAAAGCTCTGAACACGTCACTTCAATATTATAACCATTTTAAAACTAATATAATAGCTCGCGCCGCGAAGATAGAACTGACTTGAGGGACACCAGACTACTGAGAGCTCGATTAGTTTCCGAGTGTCCAACCGATAAATCAAAAAGTACGTCATTGTTGTGCCGGCTCAGGAGCGGGTGCGCGCTGTGATGGATACTCTTTAAACTGCTCAATCATGCACGGTTTCAGAATTTAAACCCAACATGCCAGCTGATAGTGGAATATGAAAACAATATAATCTAAATTTTACATAAAAACACTAGAGGCCTTTAGTTAGATAATTTAGAAATATAATATATTTTAAAATCTTTTAATACTAAATCTTATATAATTAATAACCAATTAAATTTAACGATTTACCCGTTTTTTAACATTTTCTCCATTTCAATGTCACCTTGTCAACCTCCTCCAAACTGTATGTACTGAAAATAAGAATTGTGGTTGAGATTGAATACCTACCCAATTATTCTGGAGGTCTTCTTCCATTAAATATAGTAGTGGGTTGCTTGCAAGTGAATTGTTTCCTTGGAATGTTTAAAGCAAATTGAATTTCAGGGGCTTCGTGCCACTAGAGCATCTTTGATATTAAAGTTGAAAAAATATTTTGAAATTTATTTCATTCCTTTGTGGCTGTCGAGGCGTTCGAAGTCAGGCTTGTAATGAATCAAAGAAAAATACATTTGTTTGTTTAAATGGATATTTAAACTTAACAAATAAAGATTTTTAATTTATGTATGTGTCGAATATTCTGGGTTTTATGATAATTTATTTATTTATTTTTAAAAACAAACAGCACATAATATATAGACGTAATGAATCGTTTACTCCACCTTATTACGAAAGATGTCAAAATTTCACCGTGGCTGAATATTCGGAAAAAAACCATCAAAAACATTCCATTTCTTTTTTGAGGATTTGTTATGTCCCGTGTCCATGGATGAGATTTTCAACTCGAAACCGTCTCTAAGATAAATATACAGACACGACTCTCGGCTTTCGTAGTCTAGCGTGTATACACCAAGTCTCAGAGATACTCACTTCAAGCTAGTTGTTCGTCAAATATCAGTCAATTGATATTGATATTTCGTCCGTCATTTGATTGAATTTGAATCACAACAGCAGTTAAAAAAATGTTTGAAATTGAATAATGTATTTTTATTATATTCCAGGAGTCATCCTACTGCCATCTCAAATGATCATAGTATTGCCAATGGTAATAAATACTTCCACCTGGCACGGTAGAATATTGCGTTTCGAGCATGTTCTTGGCTCTCAAATATTTTTCTCGAATCGGGACATTTTGGAACCATGTACGTATTTAGTACTCGTATATATGGCCACCAGGAAAATTGTATCATTATTTAAAATATTTAACACTTGGCAATAGATTAGTCCATCTCCTAGCAGACATTTGGTTTTTAGTTATATTTAATGAAATAATCTCTCGTTATACTTTTAGAAACATTTAGTTTTCCTAATTAATTCTGTACGTGAATGTACGTAGTCTAGAAAGTACATCGCGTGGATGAAATTTAAGCCAATAGTTCCTGAAATTACACGGAAAATCCGCGTAGGAACGAGAGCTCCGAACGTGATACTATAATACGGCAAAGAGCTACGATAGATTTACATAAACTAGGTATTAATGACAAGTAAAAAGCGTTTGCATTTGAAATCGCAATCAACTGCGCTTAAAGTTGATGATGCTCTGGGGTAATCACGCAAATTTATGAGTAAGATTGTCTGCAGAAATAGTTTGTTAAC
Organism: Eubasilissa splendida; assembly: GCA_031772225.1. Classification (NCBI taxonomy): domain Eukaryota; kingdom Metazoa; phylum Arthropoda; class Insecta; order Trichoptera; family Phryganeidae; genus Eubasilissa; species Eubasilissa splendida. Next base: position 393,387 of record CM062868.1, read on the forward strand.
GTGACGTCAGAGTTTTCAAACTTACTCAAGTTGTGACAAATGAATACTGAAATTTATTCAGAAGGATTTAATTCATTTTTCGGATTTTAATGAAACAGTTTACTAACAGGTCGTTAATAATCCTAGCAGGTAGTCCGACACTGACACATAAAAAAAATGTGAAAATAGAGCAGATTAAAAGCTAATATGAAGGTAGAAGAGCCAGATTGAGATAAAACATAAATAAGTGCATTAAAGTGAAATGTTACGATTAATAATTGAGGAGGTTAAATAAAATACTGTCTTAAATCTAATTCGTAAAGTATCATATTAAAGGCTTGCGAGGTTAACTGGATTGAAACACGTGACGCACGATAGTGGGCGGGATTCGGAAGCGGGGGTTTATGGTAAGTGTGTATTAATCAATGCTTGGACAAATATTAACCAATTATAATACAATTTCGCATTTAAACTGTGCGTGTGTAATGGAGAATATACCAGGTAGAATATTAGTGTTTGGTTAGCAATATAGCAAGATGTCTTCATTACTTGTGAAATACCATCAACTGAATTTGTCCGATTAATAAGCGGGTCCAAATTCTATAACATTTACATACAATATGTATATCTTTCATAACCACGTTCTGTGACCTGACTATTAGCTCAATATTATAATAAATGTTTGATTTTCAAAGGCATGGAAATTATTCCACAACGACAGATAAAATGGGTCTTGTGTTTTAGGATTTACTTTATTTAGAAATGAACAATTATACATACATAATAATATATATACTTATGTATATATTAATTACGAAATAAGCTACTTGAAACATATGCTAGACTTGAGATATATATGCGATTAAAATTAAAATACTATAAAGGTGGGCAGGCTATATTCCCTATTAGTAATTAGGATTTGGTAACTGATTCAAGGGTTACCGGTTGAATTCACAAAATGATTGTATTCGGCAAGGGTGGTTTCGGTGGCCTTTGTTACAATACAAGTTAAATGAATCAATTAGAAAGATATACAGAAAAAATCTAAACGGTTGCAAAACTGGTTAATGCATTTCTCTGGATAGGGAAAGGTCCCGAGTTCGTATCCCGGTTGCAATAAAAATATTTTTCGATAAATTGATTTTCTGTATATCTTTCTAGTTTATTAATTAATTAAATTGTATTAAAATACCACAGCTATATGCTATGAGCTATGTTCGAATAAACTGTAACATCACAATAATAATGTGTTCTCCTTAAAAATGCCTCTGTTATGTTTATAAAAAAGTCACATAAATGGTTGTAGAGTTATTATGAGTTAGGTATGAAAATACTGCTTTTCTTTTTTCCCGTCGCAACTTATGGAAAATATACTAATAAGGAAGCATTAAGGTTCCCAGATATATTAGAAAATTTACATATTTTCCCGCTAAACGATTTCGAGTAGACTTAATGCAAATTCACCAACAAATAACAAAAAATTACTTGAATAATAATAATTGAATTGCCGAAAACCATTTCAGACGTCGGTCGTGTACGGTACGATGCAAAGCTGTACCAGTTTTTTAAACCAACTAGTACGGCCTAGTAAATCGTTCGTATAATTTTTACATTTTTCATTGATTTTCGGATGTTTTTTGTAATCTCGTTACTACTTTAATAATAGTCATGTACCGTGACCACCGATCCAAAAGTATATAATATTTTTCTCAACGTACGGCCGCTGATCTTTGGAAGGTTATTCCAATTTTATTTTTCATTCTTGGTGTGTGAAAAAATAATCTTGGTTGGAGCTTATATACGAATTCTTATATTTTCGGTGTTCTAGAACAAAATTCTATCCATGCATTTAATGAACTTTTAGAAGGTTCTGCCTAAATTATTTACGTTCTTTAGTTAAAGTAAATAAACTATTTAAGGTTTTAAAAAAGTCAAGAAATAATAACTTTTCCAGCGGCGTTATGGGTCTCGAAAGTCCACGACCGCAGTCGGTACTTTTGAGCTTCATTTATCCCTTGATGTCGCCTTTGTGGTCCGATTTGCTCGGCCCTCGCCTACTTCTTGCAGTTCGCCATGATATTATCCGCCCATCCTCAGTCGTGTTCCTATAAGCTCGTGCAAGGCTTGGACTCGTCAACTCTCGCTACATGTCTCATCCACTGCAGTCTCATCATTTTCACTATCCTCAGGCTATCTGGGACATCACATCATTCACAAAGTAAAAATAGTAAATTTAACAAAAGATTGTCGAAAAATTACCATTGAGTCATAGCTGATTTAACTTGTTATTTATGTATGCATCTGCTTAAGTACGCAGACAGGTAAGTACGGACAGCCGTCAATATGTTAACCAATAGTCTGTAGTCTGTCTTGAGTTTAAGATACTACCGCATCTCCATGATAACCTTATATTTAAATAGTTGACAGTGCCTTTCCTAGATTTAATGATCATATCTCAACTAGAGTTTCTGACCCGGGATGCATCGAGTCCCGGGAATGCTTATGACGAGTCCCGGGGTTCGTAATAATTTTGGAAGAGTGTAAATAAAATAATTTCATCTAATTTTTTGTCTTACGAACGCAGTTAAAAATAAATATTCGGGTCAAAACAAAACAAACATACTTTTCGAATGGGTTCCAGAAAACAATAACAATGGGTTCAGGAAACAATAAATGATTTAGTCGTAAAATACAATTACAAATTCTTGAAAATTTGCTAGCATTAATGACTGTCGGTGAAGTGCAATAAAAATACGAGTACATACATTAGTGAGCGCTTTCGCTGAAACAATTTTTTTTTACCGAATTATGCCCTGGATTGTAACGGTTTCGAAGTTATTCGATAATCGGAATTCCCTGTTGACCGTAAAACAGACTTCGGTTGAAACAGACAGTTTTTTCAATTGCTAGAAACATATGTACAAAATCGAGAAGCAGGCTATCAGGTGTAAATTTGAACATTTTGGTATTTTTAAAATGCTATTTAAATAAAAGGTTTAAATGTGTATTTAATTTAAATATTTTATTTTTGTCAATATAATAGATATTCACATTAGATTTTTTTAATATTAAGAATTTATTATATCTGTATTTTTATTGAGAAATAGTATTTTTTTGTATAATGCATGTTTAATCTATAATAATAATTTAATTGAAATAAAATTAACAATGTTTATAAAAAATAAACGTAAAATCTTTCATTTAAAAAAAAACTTATTAACATATCACGAGACCCGGGATCCCGGAAATGATCCAGAGCTGCGAATCGAGTCCCGGGAATGAAAAAAGTTCGGGAATAGAGAAACCCTAATCTCAATAAACTTAATTTCTGGTATATCTTCTTTCATGCACCATTTTTACTTATTAAATCGATAACGCCATGTCGTAAGGCGGTGTCTCTTGTGAAGGTGCATTTTACTTTTATGTAGGAGTTCAAAATTAACCCAACCAATTGAATAAATACTGAAGAATAAAATCGTGAACTTTAATTAAATAAAATTTCATGTGCATGTTGTGTTAATTACCAATAACTATTAAATACAATATATTTTTAAGCATACCTTAAATGCTAAACTTTCTGTATTTTTACCAATATTTGACTTTATTTTATATGCACCGTGAATGATTTTCATAAAACACTTATGTTACGAAAAAAATAAATTTCTTAAATTATTATACTTTTAATACGTACAAATTAAAACCAACTTTGGTAAATTTTTAGCGTACGTACTAATACTGTTTCCTCTGTCACTGCATTTTTTTTTAAAGATATTTTATCGTTAATATTGACCCGAAAAATCTCGATTTCATGAAAGTTTGACGAATAATCTCAAATAAAATTATGTGTCGTAAAAACATTACTTTCACATTTCATTAGACAGTGTCATTCACACGTTATGGAGGGTAAATTACAGCTGTGGAAGTACCCAATAAAAACTCTGAGAAGTTGTAAAAACCATAACAGCTATAACCAAACTTGGGTGCGAAATATTTTTAATAATAGTTTTTTTTAAAATTTAATTTAAGTTCTGTTATTTTATGATCACATTATCTTTATACGTTTTTGAAAGAAAGTATTGAATCGTCATCAGTGTCATCATTGTGTTCACCATCGTCATTTGGCGCTACGAGTCATCCAAGGCAGAATGCACAAGAAAGCCATGGCGCTCGCACCAGTTCGTAACCTGAAGTCTATCTTTCACCGCATCCACCTATTTCATTCTTGGGCGACCTAGCTGTTGGAATTCCCTCAGTAATTTGGTGAATTCTAGAATTCTCGCCCATCTCAGTAGCTTCGACTTATAACTGTCTCGTAGCACCCAAAGTTGGTACGAATACGTATTATTATGTCCATAACTACATTGAGGAAAATTGTGTTGTCATACATTTTACTTAGATGATCTGCTCTAGTTTCTCAATAAAGCCCCAGGTTTTGCATTCATATGGTACTCCCAACTTTTTAAGTTGTAATATTGATTTATAATATTCAGAAATATCCGGGTATTTCAAATGCTTAGTTTCTCTGTATAACATATAAGATATATATTATATATGTTTTATTTTTTTCAAATAAATGCGAAGCTTCGAAATGTGTGTGCCATTTTCAAAACATCTCTTAGTATAAACAAGTAATAACAAAAACACATAGTAATTGTTTTATTATATACTGATTGTGTACATTATAAAAGCGTGTATTTTTAATTTCAGATGTCACGCAGAGCTCTTCGTTCCAGTCTGGAGTTATATTTTGTGCGAATCACATTAATCAACTGAGAACCTTGTTCGATTCCTGCGCTACACCAGAAGATACATTACACTGCGATGACGTGGCGACATTTTATCCGTGACGTGGCATTTGATCTCCACGAAAATGTTGCGAATGACTGCTTCGCAGTTGTACGGGGTAACCGGGGTCCGATATTGAGAAAAGTAATTACCGCCATAGCTGGGGTAGATATCTGGATAATCCCACACGGATTGAACGTACCGCGGCCGGCGGAGACTCCCTGAGATGCGGTCGGTCCATCGCCGCTCTCCCTCGCTAGGAGACAAAACCGTTGCTGGGCAACCGCTCGGCTGCCGTAACTTCGAATCGCAGTGCGCTTCGAGATACGCCTTTTTTTATTTTTAATAATTGTCCATAGTGCTCGCTAATGTAAATATTTTTGTGCGTAAAGTAATAATAGTGATCTTGAAATTTTGTTTCATTAAATTTACAAATACGGTGCTTTAATTATTTTTTTACACCCTTAATAATTTTTCAATTCAAATATAAATTAAAACTCGTCACCCGTGTAAATAATATTATACGCGCGTAATGCTCGACAGAGGAAATGTTGCGCGAATAAAAATACATTTCCTTGACTTAGAATGGTGTTTTGATGGCGCAAACAGTATTACCGAGTTCACTTTGGGAATTAAAAAATAATTAAAAATACAACGAGAATGAGACAATGAAAGTGCGGATCGGCGGCTGAGTGCGGCAGTCCGCCGGAACGGCTCGGCAGGGGAGCGGGTCCGAGGTCCGGGTCCGGGAGCTCCCCGGGTCCCCCGGAGAGGGCGGGGAGATGAAGCTGAGCGTGTCGGCCTACAGGGCGCACGCTTCGGCTCACAAGAAGATCCTCTCGTCCAGCTACCAGCTCAACTATGGCAGCACGGCCCCTGCGCCCTCTTCCTGTACCACGCTGCCGCAGTTCACGGTGAGTCCACAGCTTTTGTTCATCACTTTTGTACTTGGCTTTCGGTCAGTTCTTACGCTTGAAAAATCACTGCAAGGTACTTGAAGACGTTAAATAAAGATATCTAGAGCACCCATCAAACGTCCGACTAGGGTAACTGCGCAGTGGACTGTTTGAATATGTGTTTTTGTCAATATCTATTAACTACCAATTTGTTTATAGATAGATAAACTACTAGTTTGCTTGTTGGCATCAGTAGTGGCGGAATACAGGATCCTGTTGAGTAACTTTGTATTGTCTGTTGAGTATCGTAATATTTTGCATCTGTCTATCTGTTTTTTGTGTGGCAATTTTATTCCGCGTTGGCTTTAGTTATCCAACGCGGTTAGTATTCTGATTGTGCTGATTCGACTTGTCCGATTTATTTTTGATAGTGGTGTCCCACAATAATAAAAATAAAATCCATGTAATGACACTAACTTACTCTAGCCTTATTTTAATTATGGTACGGGTATTGGGTCGCAGAAATTGGTTTTATGATGCACTTAAAGATAAATGAAAAACTGAAAAGCATATCTCGAGATATATTATAAATGTTTAAATGTTCAAACGTAAAATGAATTAAGAAAACCCGAACTAAATAGAAAGAATACAATATTTGAAGACATATCAGTAAACTGACAGAAATGGTAAGCACACTAAGCATAGACTCCACTCACCCGTTGATTGTGCGATCGCGCTCTCGCTACAAGTGAAACAATCATTTTGTACTCACCTCGCTGCAGACAGATTGCGGTCGGCTGAGTAGAAGCTCGGTTCAAGAACGTTCCAGACACTCGCTCGAGAGAAAACTTGTCGAGGCTATTTTCAGCCACTAGAGAGTTAATTATGTATATTTGGACTGTCGAAGTGAGTAATAGTTAAGTAGTTGTTAATTCACGTAAATAATAAAGTATTCTTCTTTTCCTTTGCCTCTTTCCATCTATTTGGGGTCGGCTTTTACAAGCTGACAGTAACGTAAAAATGTTATTGATCCAGACAATTTATAAATTGTCACTAATTTCCTGAGATATATCTTTATATCTCAGGCAAGATAACGTTTACCTACCTGGTATATTAAAAATCAAGAACGGCTGAATAGATTTTGGTGCGGTATTCTTTAGTAATTGTATTATAGCGGTACGACATAAAAAGGCTAAGCAATTAAGTTAATAATGTTGAACAAGTCGGAAAAAATCGGTATATGGCACGTAACTTCGATGTGGCGATTTACTATAAGCGATGTATCGAAATGATGTTTGTTATGAGAGAGTTTTAGGGTTTATATTTCTACATAAAAGTTCACGAAGGCGTATATCCCGGATCAATAAATAAATCACAATTTGATATAAATATTTTTGCCTTCATCTGGTTTTTTGTTTGGTAGTTGGTATAGAAAATTTACAAAAATAAAATATCGTTCCATTTCACGCAATACTAACTGAGTGGGAATAGGAATATGAACGTTTTTAGTTAAATATATTAATTATAAGATACATTAAAATATGTTAATTAATCAGGAAATTGTGCGAAGTTCATTTGATGCGAAGGAACAGGAATTAAAATTAGTAGTTATTTGTTACTAGTCATCTCATTGAAAAAGGAAAATGATCATGTCTTTAAAATATATACAAAATGGAGCAAGCGTTGAGAGCAAGCGTTCTAACTCAAATTTATTATCTTCATCAATTTGTGTTCTGAATTATTACTGAAATTGTATTTTTAATGATATTGATTAATTTTGATTGATAGGCTTTTGAAATTATATTTTAATATTCTAGCTCGAGTTCGACAAAAGAAAAAGAATTGCGTTCAATTTTTCAGTTTGTGTACCGAACTAGAACTTGAGATACAGCTCTTGAGGACGATTGCGCGTCACGTATTGCTATCGCTAATGTCCGAGACTAGCGCCTAGCATAGACTAGTACAGAGGTTCCCAAACTTTTTTGTGTCGTAGACCCCTTGCCATGTTTTTCGGTTTTTGGTAGACCCACTACTTACCTGATATTGATTTTTTGTAAATTTATAATTGTAGTGAAGTTTAGTGTTAAAAACTTAAACCACAAAGCGAATGCCTATATGCTACAACTTACACAATTTTATAAACATATATAATAAATTTTTTACTTCATAGGTACTTTTATAAATAATGTATATGTCTTTATATTATAAGATTATGTTGTGTAGTGTATGTTGAGATCCACTATCGTGGACCCCCATTTTCATTTCACGGACCCCTAAATTTATTTTTCGCTGACGTAGACCCCTTGCAGGTTATCATAGACCCCTGGGGGTCGATATAGACCACTTTGGGAATCACTGGACTAGTACAAGGATTGGGAAGAGCGGATAATTTTTATTTATTAAGATTATTACTTTAGAAAGTCATTTAAACCAACTCTTCCAGAATACACCACTAATGACTTCTATAGTATACGCTCTAAACGCACGGTTGTAAATAATCAAAAGGCAATGTAGAATCAATTAAAACTGAAACTAAAATGATACGAAACGAAAAATTTTACTGCTAATAAATTGTTATTTTTTAAATATCGTATAAAAATGTTTCTAGGTACAAATAATAGGACGTAACAAACTTGTGTCGAGAAAGTTAGAAATCTGTTGGAAGCAGGAGGCTCTTAAAACATAATTAATTTTCTAAAGTTGACAGTACAAAAAAAATTCTCCGAGTCCACCGTCATTAGTTATGTTGTTTTATATGGAATAATTCATGCGCCTAATTTTTGCTCTGTTCTGTGTTTTTGCAACGAATGCCCTCGTTTCGTAACGTTCAAAAAATAAATGGTTCTGCGTAATGAGAACAGGAACACAAGCGAAGTGAACTGTTTTACTGCCCAGTCTAATTAGGGAGAAACTATAAATGTTTCAACATGAATTGTTCCCCATCTAACGAGTTTAGCTGGAATTATATTATTTACTAATGACGTTCAACATACTTATTTCAACATTTTTTTCAACATATTTGTTTCATCATTTCTAAAAAGGAAACATTTATTTTAGGCTCCGTATCCAAACGAAAAAATTATAACATATTATGGTGTTCATTTAAACAGGATAATTAAAATTCTCAACGATTTTATTGGTATCCGAAATTCAATTCGATTGGGTAAAATATTGGGTAGTCCGATACTCGGAGTCATACATACGGTACAGTCGTATATTCACACGTTATTTTCTTGGATAATGGATAATAATTTGGAGATAATTAATTAAAAACAAGAGATGCATGCATAGTTACACACATTTCTCTTCTTCATACACTTCTCTGCTTCATTCTTTACGATCTTTTGTTGGTAACAGTACTTTTTTCTATATTACATATAATTCAGTCTTTTCTCGCAAAGCCTTTTCCAAGTGTGGTGACTTGTCTTATTCTTCAAGCCGATTTTAAGAATCATGCTCAAGATGTCATTCTTAATACATTTTGTGGACAGTTTGTCGAAATTTTTCTACGATGAGTAGAGCTGGGTTATTTTTGAAAGTCTCCCGGATACAGAGAGATCAATATTATTGTTACGATTAAATTTAAAAAAAAAATTGAGGCAAAGTCTTGACAATGGTATGTCGGCCTTGGTTTCCCCAAGGAAATAATCTAAAAAAACGTGATCTAACCTAGACTAGACGACAGTTCCATACACTAGTGCTCGCGGAAACTTTAAATCTAATATTATATATATATAAATAACTGTTTAAAATTATAATATAATATAACCCCTTCAATGTGAAGACACGCAGAGTCAATGTGTTTCTACAAGAAATGTATGAGTTAGAGTGAGCATGCCTGATTGTGTGTGTGTTTCACCAACCTTGAATATCGGCTATTAACTGAATATCCGCTATTAACATATGAGCTTGTTGTAAAAGACACCTCAACGTGAGTGGTAGGTACACTCCTAGGTGCCTAATTAAAAGATAAGTAAATGGAATTGCAAGGAGAATATAGGGCCTAGGCTAGCAGGCGGCAGATCAGGTGACTTACCATATATCTCATACCATATAGGTCCTTATGCAAATTCTCCTCGATAGAAATCAATCTTTGACTCACGATTATGAGGAATCAGAGAGTTATATAAATCGTAAGAATGTTTAGTTATGCTGAAACAAAAACAATAGGTATATTCATAAAACACATCACAGATTACATACATAGGTAGAGTATGAAGTCACCGATACAAAAATACTTTTAAATAAAAATTATCTGTTTGCTAAATAATATTTGCTATGCGATGCCAGTCTTAAGAAATTTAATTAAAATAAATCCTTTCAAAGTGCACAGCGACAAATGCTGCAAAAATTGAACAAAATAAAAATAAACTGGTTGTTAAATAATATTTGTTATGCAAATGCAAGTATTAAGAAATTAAATCACAAGAAAGTCCTTCAAGCTATGGTATAAAGAACACATAGTAGATCGTAGGTTAGGTTAGGTCAGGTTATATCACTATTTTATATTCGTGAGATGTGAGGCATCAAGGGTTCACTAAGATAGAAAGTACCTTGCCGGCGGAGCGTACATCTTGTAGTTCATGGCACTGGTGGGTCGCACATTAGCAAAGGTAGAGTTTACCCGATGCGGTGGTAATCTAGATGGGGAGTTGTCAGGTTGGGAGTATGCAGCTAATATGGTGTGTTTCTCTGGAAGGCCGCTACACTCCACCGGCTGATGGGAGGTAGCGCGTCTTGTTGCAAACGATGATGCATCGAAGGCAGTTGAGAAATAAAAACCCTGATACAGCCCTTACGTGAATACGGATCTTTAAAGGAATGTAAGACAAAAAAATGTGAAATATTAAAACTGATTTTATGAAGCAAAAACTGTTTTATTTTAAATACCCGAGGTTCGGAGTATAACGGATCACAATATGTAGCTTGGTCTGGAAATTATGAATGAACGAATGAATGGTTGTGTCAGTCTAGCTATACTTCGTTCGGAAGATTTCGCGACCTTTCGTGAGCTCCTGCCGATCGTGACCCGCGAGGTAAGAGACGAAACTGGGAGTTCGAGTGAGAAAGCAAATGGGAAAGTTATCGAACGTTTCCGAAGATCTACGGTTTCATGAATGAGAGTGAGACCGCATGAGAGGTAAAGAAAGATGGGTATAGCACAAGTGGAGGATGTGTTTCGATACATAGAAAAAGTGTATGCCTGATCGTAATTTAGATTTAGAATTGAGTTATGAGAGCAATATGGATCCATTACATTATATTATTTAAACTCGTTGAAAATGAACGTGTCTTTACAAATTTCATGTATTGTCTTATATATTTGAATGTTTAAATATTGCATCATTTCTTGTTTTCTTTAGTTTAGTTCACTATTTTTATTTTCCTTCTTTTCTACTTTCTTTAATTATTATAACTTTGTATTTTCTGAATCAACTATGTAAGTTATTATTATTACAACAGATTTTTAGAGACAAACTTTACATTTTTGTAAAAGAAAACGGCATTGAAATTTTACGTATTGATAATAAAGGCTGTAGATTAGATAATTTATAAATTCTAGAAATTAAAAAATCCCTCAACACTAAGTCTAACATAATGAATAACCAATTGAACTTAACACGCTACCTGCTATTTAACATATTACCTATTTCAATGTCTCCCTGTGAATCACCTCTCCACTCCAACCAAAACTCCTCCCCCTCCGCCCTCGCCCCGTAATTGATGTCGTTTTAATATTTTATTTTTATGGAATAGTTCAATTGTACGCCAGTCCTGACAAAGATACTTTAATATTATATTAATTATTAAAATATTTAATCACAATGTATAACAAATAAATATGACGTGATGGTGTACTGCATATGATTCACCAAATCGCAGTAATTGATTTAGAAATAATGATTTTCTCGCATCTGATGCATGTTTTTTTTTGTATTCTACAATCTTACGAACTTAAAACATATTCACGGTTTTTATAATGTCCTTCAAAATATTCCAGTAGGTGATCGTGTCTCAGTGATCCGCCAGTGATCGGCCAGTGATCGGCCAGGGATCGGCCAGTGATCGACCAGGGATCGGCCAGGGATCGGCCAGTGATCTTATTGGATAAATTAAGTTGTCGGGCTCATGGACAAGGGATGAACTACTCCTTATTATAATGAAATAGATATTGAATAAATGAATCGATATGGTTAGTTATCCGCAAATTGATTCCATTCAAATGTGTTTTTAAGTTTCAAGTGAGATTTTCCGGGCGACTGCGAATAAAATAAAGATAGCCAACGTCCGTTACATCGTCACAGCTCCGATAAAAATAAGGTCCATCAGCTTTCCGAGAATCGTACGGCATGAAATACACGTGTACTCGTTTATAGAGCACAGTTCTCTCGCGACGGAAGCCTTTCCGTTAATTTAAAAATACTATACTATACTATTTTACTTTCAGATTGTTTTCTTCCGAGCAAATAATAAATTGTTTTTTTGAAGCGGAGTAAAATATAGAGAAAATCTTTTAAAACATTATTCTCTTTCAAAATATATCGAATTATATTATTATTTGGGTTCCTAGAAACATAATATATTTTTATTCTTCGGTGGTTTTCTGCGATGTTTTTTCTGCGTTCACTATTATTAACGAAGAATCAATTCAATACGGCTCGCCTGATGGAAGACAGCTCCGCGAGACGAGATCGCCATCCAAATATGATTAAAAGGCAAAAACAGCCAACGAAGAGATGAGGGTGAGGGTGAGGTGAGGACTTTTAGAAGGAAAACGAAGGAGGACAGTTATGTGAAGAGGAATCTCATAAAATTCAGTAGTAGGAGCTAGGTACAGGGTGTTTCGAATTCGATAGGTAGTAACAATATTGTTTCAATTATTAATAAGACACATATACCCTATTTTTAGGCTTACACATTACGTAGTACAAATTACTTGAAATTTCTATTGTATCACTATCTACATATATTGTTTTTAGTAGGTTAACCGTTTTGTCTGGTTCTGTAACATTTTAATTTTTTTAAATACTAATTAATGGAGAGTACAATTATGTATTATAATTCATACATAACATAATATGTCATATATATAATATACATATACTTTTATATTTTTAAGGTTTAAAGCGTTAACTTACAAATTATACCACAAAGTTTTAATTGATTTGTTGAATACTTTTACGTCAGTTAGTTTCGACACCGCTGCATTTTCGTCAAAATAGAAGTAACGTATATTAATTAATCCATAAAATAAATACGAAGAAAAATAACTATCTGCGCTATTAGATTAGTATCCGTATCTTTATAACGCACCTTTCTAATATAATCGAAACAGCTGCAAATTTGTCTCTCCTAAAAAGGACTATTCTGTAAGACTTGAAACATGTTTTTTCTATTCTAATAAAAAAAATATATCTGATGAAGGTTAATGTGAGAAGCTCTATATTATATGGAAGAATATTTAAATAAATAATTTGTTTGGAAAGCATTTTAGAGCCATCTATATTTTATAATTAGTGATGTCAGATTGATTGTCTTTTAGAAAGCAATGTTTCCAATACTCCTTCATAACGATCCATCTTCTAATAATGCAGCGAAATCATAATTTTTTAAATAAATACATTTTTAATTCATAAACTTAATACTTGTGTTTTAATTATCACAATAATTTGTGTAAATGAATTTTTCTTGTTTATATGAACACCGCTTTAAGGTCTGAAATAAATGATGTTTTATTATTATTTCAAAGACTGATCCGTGTGAAATAATAAATATGATCGCAAAGTGATTTCCAGATTTATGATTGCGATTGACAAAGTTATCTAATAATGGATAAAAGTAAATCTGCCCAGTTTGTTTTGTATCCAATTTTATATATAGACTTTATTTATATATCGAAACTAGATGGCTGAATTGATGATATATGGCCACTATTTTATAGAGAAATTTCATTCACTATTTGAACAAGAAAATAACGATATGAGTTCGGGGGGAATATTTATTTGACAGAACATGCGCAGTGCACCTGTTTATCCAAGCGAAATATCAGAAATAACGTTGCTCCAAAACCGTAAGGCATGGAATACTTTTTAATTAAAAACTTAGCCAGTCACTAACCCGCGGATGACGAAGAAGGCGGTGGAAGAAAGAGGGACGGAAAGGTTGAATGGGAAATAATTTTTCCCAAGTACGGACGGGTAAATAATGATATTGAACGTAATTTGATGTAAAATATGAAAGGCTTCATTAATCACGCCATCAGCCGGGTGTCGGACATTTTTTGTAAATAAATATTACATTTAATGTTTTATATAATGGGTGTTCTATTTTAGTAACTTGCCGCTGATGTTTCCATCAATGGAGATGATTTATTCAAGAGTTACAGCAGCAAGCATGCTAGAATGGACCATCGTATATAAGATATTGTATTGTTATTAGGTAAATTAACATGTTAAGAGAGTCCAAGTACATACGATTAGAACGTCACTTATCAACGGTGAATGGTGCGTGTCTTCGGATCTTCGAAACGAGCGAAAGTAGATACAAAGATTGATCCGTATCGGTTGATTCAATATTATTTCTGAACAAATTGTGTTATTTATTGGGGATCTGGGATGGGTCGCCCTTTGAGGAGATACACCAGAATGAAACATATAAATGGCAGAGGATGATCATAAGCAGACTGAACGACTATTAATAATATGGTATAACAGTTTGTTGGCGGGTGCGTAACAACGATATAATACATATATATACCTAGTTGAATTATTCCATTGATATATTTATTTTTTTAGGAGAACACATTCTTATTGTGAAGTTGTAATTATTCAGAACATAGGTCCCGGTTAGGGAAGAGATCCAGGTTCGAATCCCGGTGGCGCAACAACAATATTTTTCGATAAAATTGATTTTATATGTATATCTTTATAATTAATATATTTAATTCATATTTAAAATATCACAGACCTATGTTCTGAATAATTACAACTTCACAATAAGAATGTGTTCTCCTAAAAAAATAATAAAGTTGTATCAATGTGTCCAAAATTTAATAAAAATGAATTAATAATTCTAGCGTCTACTATCAGATTCACTCAAAGGTATTTGAGATTCTGTAAAAATAAGGTAGATGGCTCTGTCAAATGATGGAACGATTAAATGTATTGAAATCTAAAAGGTAACATATAGGGTCGAAAAATTGTCGCTAAAAATAATGTCGCTGTAGCTTAGTTGGATAAAGCACCTCCCCCGGTTAGGGAAGAGATCCAGGTTCGAATCCCGGTGGCGCAACAACAATATTTTTCGATAAAATTGATTTTATATGTATATCTTTATAATTAATATATTTAATTCATATTTAATATATTTATTTATTTAATCATATATATGATACACTTATTACGGTATGGGATGCATTTAGCATTATCCTGGCTACTTTGCTAGACTACCGTCTATGTTAAAGTAGACAGTTTTTATTCGTACTTTTGTGGTGTTATTTAATTAAAATTAGAAAGAAAAGATTGTGTTGTAAAACCAAAGTGAATTATTAGTGTAGGTATTGTATTGTTATTATATTTGAAATGTTGAACAGCGATGCTTCTGACTGACCTCTACCCAGTTGAATCATATGTTGAGTCCATATTTGTGTAATCTTGTTGGAAGTGAACGATTTCCAGTTAGTGTTATGTGTATTGTACAGTTTCGGAGCTAAAATATGTAGAAACGTTGATAGAATGTCGTTGTAGCTCTCGAAACTGGTGTGCAGATGTTCATCCGTTGTCTTGTGTTATGACCATGATTTATTGCTAGGGGTATATAGGATCTAAGTGCTAAAATTTATAACAAAGTAAATATTTTTGGAAGAACTTAACGATCAGAAAACTACCCCGCCGTAATAAGGGTGGCTGTGCGGGATACGATACCCTCTGAAACGTGAGATTTGGCAGGCACTCGCGTCCACTCGTGAAACGAATCGTACGTGAATTTTGCTAACTATTGAGAATTTGAATCGACACACTCGGTGCGTTGGTAAACTATTTTACAAAAACTGTAGACTCTCAGTTATCAGGAGTGGTAGGGATTGATCCAGATAACCTCCGCCAAAAAAGTCGATCAAATTGATATTATGCGCCCGATCGCTTGTATCAAAGTTAACAGTGAATCTAAGCGCACCCAAATAATAATTTGAGAATAAAAATTTGCATTTCGCCAGATATAAATATATTATTTTACGTACGTATAAAATTTCCAATATAATTTTCTGGTACATGTAGTGTAATGAAAAATTATTTTCACATTCGTATTTAAAAATTATTGAATTTTTTACTACCCGGATTAATCCGCAACTCGGTTAATGCGATTCCGGATAATCGAGAGTCTAATGTAACTTTTATCTGATCATAAATCCACTGGTGGTGATTTATTTTTAAAAAAAAATCTGTAACATGAAACAAATTTCCGCTCAAGTGAATTCGGAAAAATTGAATTATCTATCAAGAAGATCTCACAAAAATTAAAGATAAATATCAAAGAGCACCTCCGCTGAGACGATTTATCTCGAGACACGATGTAAAAGTTGACATAAGTTAAATTTCTGCTACACGAACTAAATGTTTATATTGTGGAGTCCCTCTGAGCGAGTCTCAAATGGCTGACATTCTTCCTGAGTAGGTCTTAAAATATCGCTAGATTTATTCGGCAGACGGGCCTGATACTGCATTTTTATTTAAAATTATTAAGTTCAAGTCTCTCGCTGGGATTCTTCCGTATCTGGAGAGACTAATTATATTACGAAGATGTACAGCTACTATAAAATAATATAAACAATAATTACATTTAATTATAAATAAGTTTTTTAAGTTATTACATTTTCATTATTTATTACAATTCTTACACACAATTTATTTTATTTTTTAAATTTGCCAATATTATTTTTCATGTGTTGATATACTTTTATGTGTGAGCCCCTTGTGAATTACGTTTGGTAATTTTTTTTTTTACTTGTTTAGTATGGCCATGGTCTGTATAGTTTATTAAGATTGTTTAGGCGTCTTTATCTAAGTATAGTTCACGCGTAAAATTTCTGTAAGATAAGTATTCCCGGATTATCTATAATTGATCTAATTATGTGATGTTATATAATTTATTTGTTTTTATTTTTACTTATGGGCTTTTACAAAACGAATTATTTAAAAAATGTTGTGCAACTACACAAATATCACGGAATTGATATAAAATAGAAATTGATAAAAATGATTTAAAAGAAAAAAATGGAAAGTTAAGTTAAAAAAATAAACAATACTAATTTAGGATTAACACAGAGAAGTTAAAAATTTAGATTAAACACCGAATTGGTAATTATATGATGTTATATAATTGATCCAATTATATAATGTCATGTGATTGATCTAATTATACGCTCTTCTGTGTACTGATTAATGTTTTTAAGAAAGATATCAAAACACGTGATAACGTGTTTAATTATTCTTTTGAGATATTTCCGAGAAAAAAAAATTCTCTGCGGACGAAGTTCTTAAATTCTTTTCTCAGCGCGTATATTTTCACGTCAAGTGTAAAATTTTCCATTAAGATGCGAGATGATACAAGTACATTTTGACACCCTCCAGGTGTTATTAACACCCGCATATACCGGGAGAGAATCTGAGAAAATGTATATGTTACCGTAAATTGCCGAAAACCGTTAAAACGCGAACTTCAGTAATACCGAGTTCTTACTAGTAGGATCTAGAAGTAACTAAGGTGGTATAGAGGATGGTTTCTCGGGGTTGTATATTTTGATTGAGGTTAGGCAGATAAGATGTAAATTATTAAAAATCCAGTACTCGGCTAGCTCGAATAGAACACCGATTATCCTTAACAATGTGGGCTGTGGGTATTAGAGTCGAGTTGATGGAAAACACTGAATTTATAGATGGATCAGAATTATTAATATCAATATAAGGGTTGTCAAGAATGGAAGATATGAAATACAAAGTGAATGCAAGATATAGGAATACACAACCCGCAGCTCGGTAATGTATAAATCAATTCAAGGATGACCAGTTCTCCCTGTCCACATTCAATCGTGAATGATAGCACTGGTTTATTCCGCGGAGCAGATATCTCTTATATCAGCCTCGCTGATCTCACAAGGCGAAGCACAAGCTGATCTCACAAATCAGAATATTAATAATTGATAAATACCTCGAGGATTACAATGGTAAGCACAATTAGGAGCAGACCTGCACAGGCGGGCGAGTTGGAGATGATGATGGGATGGCCAGCAGGATGGGACCGGCAACGGACCCTTGATGGATGGAGAAGTCCTTCGCAGCAGAAGTGCAGCCGGGGAGACGATGCAGAAGGCGATGGCGATGATCAAGACGCTTGCCGTCGGGCGCGTGATGGTCCGAAACACGCGTGGTTTTCGTTGCGCGAGTGGTGAGATGGGAGGATACAGATACAGCGGTGTGTACAATCCGATGATCTGCGGTGGAGATTCGGCAGGATGATTGCCGAAGCGTGATGAAATCACGTGTGGTTGCGTTACAAAATGGCGTATAGTCGGGGCGAATCTGGCGAGAAGGAAGCTGGTGACGGAAACGGATGTGTGGTTGCTCCGCGTGCAGTCCGCGAGGTTAGATACACAATAGGTCCGTTTGATACTTTTGTTGTGTAGGCGCTGAACATTAAAAATGACCCACGACAGTGGTTAGTAAAATGCCTAATAAAAAGGTCAAATCGACCATGTGCTTATATTTATGCAAATCTCGTTTCTACTACACTGCTAATAATAAATATTCTAATTGAAATGATCGATAAGAATGTCGTGTGCTGATTGGTCACTGCGATCACATAACGTGGTGAGCTAGCATTCCTCGTGTAACCCAACCTAACCTAACTATCTTATCCGTTATTTTTCTTTGATAATATTCGAATTAAGGCTTCCCATTCAATAATATTTCATATTTCCGTGTATTTTACGAAAATGTGGGTTTTTATTATTCATTTATATCAGAAGTTATACACTAGGTTAGAATTTTTTAAAACTATTATTTAGGCAGGACTTTTGCACTAATTTAAAACTAATAAACTAAAAGCTATTAGCCATAATTAAGACGATACGAGCATTCTAAAAAAGACTGCGACCATTAAATTAATTTTCTGCGTGCCACAAAATTGTATTAATATGTCAATTTTTTGCATATGCGAAATATATTTTCTTACAATCTTGAAACCAAGATTATGGAAACAAATCTGGATTGAAACAAATTAGCAAAATGTTAAAAATTAATAAAGTTATAAACCATTCAATTTGAAAGACTATTCGATGTTTTTAAAACATTTTGTGTTCGTGAAAATAATTAATTAAAAATAATATTTTGTATTTATGCTTTGGGGCTTCAACTACTCTTTAAAATGAATTGTATATCAAAACACAATAATTCGTCGTCGTGTGATGATCGTCAAATTTGCGCTTTCGTAATTTTTTTTAAATAATTCCGAAAATAAATATTTTAGCCAAATATGAAGTAATATTGTATTTATTCACAAAATAAGTTACAAATCCCGTAAATTAGATAGTTTTACACTGATTTTAAGGGATAACGTTTTATTGAACAAAGTAAACATTTTATGTCCTTTATTTTGTATGCAAAATTGTTTATTTTTTATATACAACACCCATGTTCTTTAGACGCTAGCTGTTAAATGTTAAATGCTACGTAACTATGAAACATACAGCTCACAAAATAGTAATGTGGTGTTTTAAATTTATTATATTAATCAAAACCACAAAATGCATCTAACATCATAATTTTAAATTTAGAACATTGGTTTATGCGCCAGCGTAAATATAAATAGGTACTTTGAGTAATTTCATGTTAATCAATTAGGTACTTTAATAAATTATAAAACCAATAAAAACACTGGTTTCTAATGAGAGAATTATCAATCTAACAATTTTAAATTGGCATTATGTTTGAGCAGAATTGTTTCATAGAATCGTGCCAATATATAAAAACTCACTTAGGTACTTAAAATTATATAGTTCCCCCTTTTCAATAAATTTCATATAAGTACAAGTTGTTGAATTTAAAATGCTTAGATTGATAATGCCCTCATTAGGCGAAACGCGTTTCACGGAAATTAAACGAGTAAAACTAAAAAATAAGTGTTAAATATTTTCATATGTGGCAGCTGATATCATTCTTCATTCAGCAATTAACTAACCATCCCAGTTACTTTTAGATCTTACCAGTAAGAAAGAACCCGAATAACTGAAGCTCATGGAGATACTATTCAGTTTGCGCTATGACGGGTTTCGGCGGTTCACGGTAACATATAAAAAAGCTGAATTTTATATTGCTTATATTACGTACAGGAACATTTTATTGATAAAATTAAGATCTCTCTTCCGGAAATAATACGGTTTGAAAGTTCCGTAAAATTCAACTAGTGTTGTTTGCGAATAAGAGATATGGAAAAGTCGGCATTGATTGAATTCAGAAAAAAATATGATATTGAGTGGGAAAATCAAATAAAATTCAAATCTGCTTTGAAAATCATCAAGTCGTTCGATTTCCTTTTTTGTGAGACATCTGTTGTCGGGTAGAAGCGGAGTTGTGCCGACATTTTGGGGAATTTTATTTTTAATATTATATATTTTTATAAGGGTAGGGGAGACCGGAAATAGTTGTGCCAGAAGTAGGTTGTTCCACACGGCCTTTATGACACAATATACATGATATGATATCCCGTCGCGCTTTTCACTTTCTATATTCGATATATAAAGGGTATCTAGCGGAAAATTTTCAAGTTTAATATTAAATAAATATAAAAAACTGCAATGTTATTCTCATATTTTATTTATACAAAATGGAGCTTACCGATTCGGATTTTACGTATTATAAACAATATCCTCTAAATGCCGTCCATTTCTCTCAAGACACTCTTGCAATCGGACTCTTAAATTTGCGAATACGCGATAGCAAAGCGTTGGTTCAATGCCAGCAACTTCACGGCGGATATTTTCTTGTAGGGATTTTCCTGCTGTAAACTCTTGACTTAAGGTATACCCACAAAAAAAGTCACACGGTGTAAGGTCTGGTGACCGAAGTACCCAGGGTATGTTTCTTTAATTGCTGATTGGGATTGATATTGGGAAAAATTCCCCTCAGCTTCTCCATTGAAACTCTAGCTGTGTGTGAAATGGCCCCATCTTGCTGAAATTGTGTTCTGTTGTTGAACCTGGGAAACAGCTAAAGTTGTGGTACCAAAAACTCGTTGATCAATCGGCAATACACATCAGTTAAAACTCTCTCTGGTTAAAAAAATAATAATATCACGTCGAACTTGAGCCACATGTTCTGTTGTCGCTGCTGACGTTGATGGTCCCGGAGGAGTTTGGTTAATCATTGTCCCTTCTTGTTTGAACTTTTGAACCAAACATCGGATAAGTTGCGTGCTCGGCCCATCACTTACTCGTCGAATATTAAAGTGAGGACAAAAAGACACTTTAAATATTTCTCAACCGCGAACGCGCGGTGCACTCCCGACCAGTGACTCATTGCGACTGGCAAATAAGCAAATCACGCGCGTCGAACAATACCCTTCCCACTTACCTCACTCTGATGATTTACGAGCAATTACAATTTGATCTTGAAATTTTTCCGCTGGACACCCTATATTAGGTACGTGTCATGTTTTAGCGGAAAGTAAAAATTTAAAAAAATTATTTTCTCTTCTTCTCAGCGGTATAGTGAGCTGGTGGGTAATTACATCATTCAGTTTGTACGTTTTTCTTAAATATTAAGAGTTACGGAAACAAAATATGTCGAATAGGTTAACGGTGGCGGTGTAGTACAAAGTGCCTCAAAAACTATTGTGTAAATATAAAGATTTTATCAGTTTGTATGTTTTTTTGGGAATGTTAATTTTTTCGTGAATAAGGCATCCTTCTTTTAAATCGTTATGTACTGCTAAATATTTATATTTCTATACTTATAGTATCTCAATGGATATTACAAATATTTATTTTTTATAAGACGCGATGAGAGTATTTAAAAACATTAGTTAAAAGTTACTTAAAAAAAAAGTTGATTTTTTTAACGAATTTTATTAAATAATTATTTTACTAATGCTAATGACCGCCAATTAATTTGTTTATACCATCAGAATAAAAACTCGTCAGTTTTGATTCAAAGAATGTGTTCAAGTGCGTTCTCACCTGTTTTGTTTTAAGTTTTTTCCATCCAAATAATGTTGTAGAGAAAAATAAAGGTAAAAATCTGACGGAGCAAGGTCAGGAGTCACGAAGGGTCGATGTTTTAAAAGATCCCAGTTGAGTTCGTTCAATTTGTGCTGCGTCATCACTGCAGCATGAGGCCGAGCATTGTCGTGGTGAAAACAACACCCGAGCGCCACCCAACGTCGCACTCGGAAACCAGGCCAATGCGATGCGGATGTCTCACCACGGTCGTTTGACTGATACCCATCTTCAAGGCGATGTCCCTGATGTTTTGACGAGGATCAGATTTTATTATAGCGGTTGGCGCATCATTGTCGGTGGTTAAAGGGTGCCCCGCCCGTTCTTCATCAGCTACTGATCAATTACCAGACCTGAACTTGGCAAACCGTCGTCGACTGGTTCGAACATCAAGAACAAGAAAAGAAAAAGTTAATGCAGATGTTAACAGAGTTAATTTAGAAAAAAAAACATTGTCTATGTAAAAATACGACGGTACTCAATAAATAGCGATAGTATATTCACAAAAAAAGAAATTCTTAGAAAAGTATTTAGGTAAAACAATAAGGTGAATGAATTCAATAAATTTTTAAAATTTTTACAGAACTAATATAATTTGTGTGAATTTACGTCAGTGCTAAATATACTGCCAATTAAATACACTCATTAGTTACGTACAAAGTATTAAATCGTGAACCAAGCTGTTTATAATATATTAAATGTAGACAATAATATATAATAGTAAACGTTAAGAGAGTGAAAATATATAAAGTAGAGAAGTACAGGTAAATATACATGCACGTGTTTAATGTTTGTGTTAGGCGTGTTAACAAGTGTTGTACTTGAGGATTATTGAAAATTACGTTTCAGACACCCAATCACTCAAATAGTTGTATTGTAATCGATTTAGTGAATGCATGACTGCTGAGGTTAGGCACATCTATGTTGTTGAATTTGTTATTCTTACGCCATACGAATATAACCAAGGTGTCAATTCATTTTTCTGTTCAAATTAGACGAATTAATTAGAAACATACGTATACAGAAAAAAACTTTCAACGAAACAATTATTTGATTACCGCAGGGATACGAGACCAGTCCTTTTTCTTGCCGGGGAAATGCATTACATCACGCCGTATTAATCATTTCTATTTACGTCAATTTTTAGACTTATAAGTGTATATATATATGTTTTTTTTTTATCGAGAAATCCATGACTTTCTTTGAGAAATACATGTATAATATAATTGATCATATATACTATTATACGCATGTTACATCAAAGATACTGTAATGCGTTAACGTTAAAAAAATAATATATAAATTAAATGAATCAATTAGAAAGATATACAGAAAAAATCTTTTTTGGAAAAAATATTTAGTTGCTACCTGGACCTGTTCTTATCAGGGGTAGCGTGCTAACCATTTCGCTATAGCAATCGAATACATTTTCGACAAATTTTGAACTTATATTCTGTTATCTTTCCAATTGATACATCTGCTATTCCATTTTTAAAAGCAATCAACTTTATATTGCGGTGAATCTCTAATACTACAAATACAAAAGAAAACCGGCTAGGAGACGTCAGAATTAATTAATTAACTAATTTTATTAAATTTTGATAAACTTTGTCAAAATAAAAATATTTTAAATGTTTATCGTTTCTGCCTTACTTACATGACCCGAGGAAAAATGAAAACATTCAAGCTGCGTAAAAAATCAACGGTCTTCAGATTTGGCTGGAGATCAGAACGAAGGAGGGTCAGCCTCCTTAATTCTCAGCTCATTATCGCTTAACAACCGGCCTCTGGAGGTAATTAACTTCAGGCCGAACATCCCGTCGCGGAGTGGCGTCACTTCAACCCTGCTACCCCTGGGCCCTGGCACGCGCCATTCTTATTTATTCATGGTTAATTATGAAAATATGATTCATTGTGCGCACATTTGAATATAAAACCTTCTCACTTAAAATCTAGTCAAATTATGCCCTTTAAAAGTTTTATATTTTAAATAACAGCACAGCACAAACACAATCTTTATACATACTTTTTATAAAATTAATTTTTTATGCTTTCAAATATATGTTTGATAGCGGTAAGTTTAGTCAGTCGGTCGGGGGTTCGAACCCTGTAAAGAGAGACCACCAAAAAAGTCATTTTCACAGCGCAAGGGCTTAGTTTAGTTTCAAAAATATGAATGTGACATTTATACATTCTGAAATAAACTTGTTATCAAGGCCGCACGAGACACTGTTGACTAAATTACATGCAAAAAGTTTTCAACCCTTTACTCTTGTAATCCGGCGGCAAAATGATTAAATTAGGCAGCCATGCCTCGTATTCCGTTACGAAGATGCCACGATACATCGCGACACTTATGTTAACATTCCTCTCTCGGTCGTTTCTCAGGATCAGGATCGCAGGTGGAGATCTCTCGAAGCAGGTTTCACGGTCCGGCAAGATGGATTACTTCCGCGTAATGTGGATCCAGCTGTTTCTTTTACTCGATCGATCCACTGCACAAGGGTTCTGACCCTTTTTGACATATATGGTGTAAATATCTCAGTAAAAAATTGTGGGAATCTAAACATGACAACTCAAAATTGCTCACCTACATAGATACTAAATAGATTTACCTAGAGTAAAGTAATGCTTAGATACTGGACAAGGGGTTTGTGCGGCACTCGGTTTGTAAATTCAGAGAGATACGAGTGTTGCAGAAGCAGTAGTACTTGCTTAAGGGCGGAGGGTGAGGTATCTCACATTCACAATACGTAAAACATTGAAAGTCTTCACACTAGATGCACGATTAAAAAATAATTTATCCACACTGTATAAGGCGCCATTTATTTCATATGTTAAGTTGCCGCGGGAGAGAAGAAAAGAAGAAGAGAAGGAGAAGGGAAATATTTCCAAATTCTAAAAGGGGTATAATCTTGGCTGTTTAGATCTGATCTCTAAACACAGCAAAATGAATATCTAACGATTACTGAATGGTGTCTCTCACAAGGCGAAATGAATACACTTCCGCTCAAGACGACAAATTAGTAATATCAGGTTAGCATTAACTATTTACTAATCTAGCGGTGATATTGATGTTCTAGCACTAAACAAGAATGTAACTCATAAAAGGGATCATATTTTAAAAATTAAAAAATATTTTAAAACAAATATCTCTCGCGAAGATAATACTGGCTCCATGACAACTACCCACAAGACAGATGCTCAAATAAATAACTGCACACGTATAGTCAGTATATTACTCTGCTGCAGTGAGTTTGTATTAAATAACCTAACTTAATGTCCTATCTTAAATGTTAGCTACAGCGAAGTCACTCTTATTAATCTAATACAAATTAAATGATTCAACTAGAGAGATACGTAAAAAAAACAATTTATCGAAAAAATATTTAGTTTAGTGTATAAATAAATATGATGACGTATGACTTCACCGAAGAGTTGACATAATAGTGCCTAACTACGCTTCCTTCAAGGTCTCCGCACCGGTGCGCCAGTGTTTCACCTTGACTGTTGAAGGGTTTGTCTGTTGTCCTTAATTTAGGGCTAAATTAAGTTTATAACTTTGTTGATTACCGAATAACTTAAATTTTAGGAAAATACTTGAACTGGTATTAATGATGTTACAAGTTATGAATCGAGTTACCCTCGTTACTCCGAGAACATCAAGCTTCGCTGATTACTTTCATTGGAAGTAAATCTCTGTTAAAGTTGTGATTTCGGATACATTTATAGGTACGTGTCGGTATACCGTACTAATAAATAGGTACCATTTAATTTCGTAAAAAATGTTTTATACTGTTGACGATTTTTGGAAATACTAGTAAATACGTATTATTTGTTGTAATTGTGATTTGGTATAATTAACGAGGGTACGTTGTTTATTAAGCGTATTCTAATTATATTTTTAGATGATCAATTCATTTGGTGAATTCTGGTGAATGGTGAATTCGGCCAGTATCAGGGCCACTATTTGGAGGGGTTTTACGCTCCGTATTAATTGTTTTCACGATATTTTGAACTAGGCGTCACGTTTTGTCACGAAAAAAAGTTTAGACAAGATCTGAACGTTGTCAAGTTGTCTTCTAGACAGATTAAAAATATTTTGGGGGTTAGGACGGTGGTTAAATGAAATACAGGTGATTGGCGCGTGTGTTGAGGTTTATTGTGACAAATGATAAATGCGATGAAGACAGATAGTAATGAATACAGTGAATGAAGATGTAGGAAATTATGAAATGAAATGAATTGGTGGTCTTGCTCGGCCAAGGCGAGCCGGCAAGACCGCCATTGTGAAACGCTGAAACTGGAGAGACTGTCTGGCGGCAAATTGAGCCAGACTTCTGGCAGCAGCCGGCAGCGCTGTCGCTAGCGTCGATGCCGACTGAGATGGCGGTAGATTCTAATTACGATCGCTACAACATTTTTTCCCAATATAGCACATTAAAACAACATAGCAAATTTCGCTTCTTCTCAGCTTGAAATAGTAAAGTATGGACTTTCCGCATCATTGGCATAGATTCTTCTCCGTTTTCCAGGGCCTCTTTTGCTATCAATTTTGTCTTGAATAGAATTTTTCCGGATATCTCAAGTAATGTAACTACCGGGTTTTAATTAATGTAAGGATTTCTTTTT
Source organism: Eubasilissa splendida (assembly GCA_031772225.1). Classification (NCBI taxonomy): domain Eukaryota; kingdom Metazoa; phylum Arthropoda; class Insecta; order Trichoptera; family Phryganeidae; genus Eubasilissa; species Eubasilissa splendida. Next base: position 419,946 of record CM062868.1, read on the forward strand.
CTTTTCGCGTCCGAATCAACAGATTGTCAGATTATTTTTATTAGTCGCCAAATTATAAAGTTACATATATAATAATATATCTTCCGCGAATATCTACACTTGTACCGTAACTTTTGAGGTAAAGTCTTGACAATGGCACACGTTACCTTGCCGAAACGTTTTTTCAAGGAACCATTTACAAAATACTCGATGTAACCAAGAATATACACCAGTTCCATATATACATGTACATAATTTATAATTCCATAACCGAATTTAAATATTTAGATCATATTAATTTTAAATTATATCGTAAATATTAAATTGTAAAAGTTAGGTACAGTTTATATGAATATACTGGCTGCGCGCACTTCGTAACTGCTTTTCAATCAACAGTAAAATAAGTGTGTTAATTATGAAAGAATTGTAAGATTTCAGTAATAAAGAGTTGAGTTTATGAAACGGGAGAACGGCGCAGAACAGTTGTGTTAGCGCCGGGTCTTCCCGGCGCGCTTCCTCCTATCTACGCTTCTTGTTTACAACTTCTTCAATCGTTGACGTCAGTCGCCTATACTCTTCATCAATGGTAGATAATATTAAATATGGACTAATAAGTTTGTTTACAAAACAATTTCTGAGCACTACTTGCGCTACTTGCAGTTTTTTCAAAGGAAACACGAAGCGAGCACAATAAAATATTAGTAATAATTTCAAAAGAAAACAATTTGTGGAACCTTAAAAACGGCCATTTGATTTGTAAATGATACAAACGTTGCACGGAAAAATATGACCACTCATTTTATTTATTTTTTCCCGAGTAATTTAATCGTTAATATTGTAACAGTATTATATATTATCTCTCTTAAAACGCGATGGTCACAAAAACTGCTGGATATGACAACAGAAAAAAGTGAAGAAAAAAACGCGGCGGATTACGATCGATCACCAGAATTTTTAAAAACACAGATACCACTTAATTTGACTGAAAAAAGTATTAAAAAAAACAGGTTTGACCGAAGATGAAGAAGAAGACCATGTGGGAAGATTTTGTCTATCATCAGAACAAAACAGAAAGAGCGTTTAATTTCACGGAGAAAAGCATAAAAAACAGACGTGGTAGAAGAAGAAGAAACGGGAAATTTTCAAGAATTCCTTTTTACAAATGCTTATTTTGTTAAATTTCTAGAAATTACTTAAAATATTTTATTTTGGGTGATTTTGCTCAGATACATTGGGATTTTATTAATATATACAATAAAACCTATATAATTTTATCCAAAACAGGAACTTTACCCTCGTATTTTATATAGGTACCTTTATGACTCAGTCCTCAAGTCAAGTAACCAGAAGGCAACTATTCTATACATCTAGTCGTTGCGAATAATAATCCATTTCTCTTCACACGTTGGCAACACCGTCCCGTCCATGGCCCTTGTCATGGACACTACCATCCATCACCGAGTTGTCGCGATGGGTGATGTTCGGTGTTCTGCGGTTTTTGTGGCCCTAAGCTTCCCAACCTTAAGTACTCACTCACGGGTTGTTGATCATTTCAGGCCTGTCAAAATTGGACAACGAATATTTTATCAAAATGTTTTCATCCAAATGTCCGCGCGTTATTTTATCTAACACACTATAAATTAATGCGATTAAATCTGTTAGACTTGAACGATTTCCTTTTGTAGCTTTGCGAGATGGACCGGGACACCAGAGAGGCTTTCAAATAAATACATTTATTTAATGCCACCACAGATGTTAGTATGAATAGGGAAATTAAGAACGATTGTTTCTGATTTTTATAATAAATATTTGGTCAACTATTGTAATTTTAATGGCCGCCAGCCTTATTGGGAGCTGGCCCCATCTTCCCTAATTTTAGAAATAATGTTACAAAAAGTTATACATACATAAAAAATCCTCGTATTTTAAAATCAGAATGTAATTGTGTTATTTTATTTTGGTACCACCTGTACCTACACATGTGATAAGTTCTGATCGTATCTGATCGTGATCTAGGTATATATGACAATTTCATTGTGATAAAGTAAAGAATAAAAGCATTTTTACATGCTTACATAAAACATACTGTTGTAAATTATTGAATCTATTGAATAATTGAATTGTAAAAGTATATTTTCTAAATAAATAAAGCTTAAAAGAGGGTGGCTCAGGTAAGTGATTTGCTCATATAAAACGAGAATGGTAAGAAATATTCATGTTAATGGCACTATCAGATACTGGAAGATGATTCTGTTAGAAGCCTGAACAATTACTGAGCTTACAAGATAAGGTGTATGTCGGAAGAGTACGGTGCTCCATCATTTTTTCCTACCTCTGCGGGAAACGATATGATGGTTATGTTAGGTAGGTAAAATAATTTAAATCAAAAATGAAATAAGTGTCATCATTATTATATCTTACAAATAAGAGTTGTAAGTTTGAATGTACACTTTTAGGATGGGCAGCTATCTCTAGGAGGATTGTGGTAATCCAGTAGTTGACACTCTTCGTTTGTTCTAAGAAGCAATTTCAGAAGAATTCTTATCTTCTTCTTTTTGTATTCCATACGTTCAACGGACGTTGGCTATCGTGACTTTATTTACTGCGGATCCGGAAAAGCTCTACAGTAGACTGGCCAAACCATTGCCCCAGGTTATTCATCCATGATATTCTCCTTCTTCACGGACCCCGACTTCCAACAATCTTTCCCTGCATTATGAAGTGCAAGATCTCATACTTCTTCAGATGTCTCATTGCATATCCGATATATTGAAGTTTGCAGATTTTTACTGTTTTAATGACTTCTTTATTTATCCGAACCATAACATCTTCATTCGTAACTCTATCTATTCTTCTGTAGATCCACATCTCAAATGCTTCAAGTAGCCGTATCGTTTCTTCGGTAAGTGTCCATGATTCCATTCTATAAAATAAAATGGAGTCTTATTAAACGTCCATATTATATACCTACTTTAAACTGAAATGAAATATAAAGAGGTTCGCCTTTCCTGCCCTTCTGTTGCGCGCGCGTGTGATCTGTCATTTCCTTTATCTGACCCGTCCATCTTGTGCGGAATCGTTTTTTTGCTCCTTTGCATTCGTCGCCGAGTATCACCAGTGTCTCTTGACTATCGTGATATGTCCCGAGTCAGTATTCGTCTTCTGAACCACGTGGATAGTCTATAAAAGTCTGGTTAAATATTAATAAATAAACTTCACACAATTTATCATGAATATGTACTACAAACCGTAAAGCATAGTAACCGATGATTAGAAGATAGAAAAGAAGATACAGAACGGCTCTCAGAATTGGTACGTGTTTTAGATTTGTGTCTTCATCTCACACATAATATAAATTTTCTATCAGTCGTAAGTCAAATTAGTAGAATTTGCTGTTATAATACCAGTTTTGATTGGTATCAATAATAATTGCATGTAAATAAATCCTAGCTTTGTGTTCTACGCTATTTTTCGTGACAGATTTAAAATTAATTCATTATTCGAGAGAGAGAGAGAGAGAGATGTTAATTTCTATCGAACTGCTGTTTTTACTGTTAAAAATTCGTTTTTTACAGTTTAGTATTTTTGTACCTACCGTGAACTGATTACTGCACCGAATAATTGAATAATAAAATACAAATATTATAAACAACCCTGTTATGAATGTGTGACTCTGCGTAATGCAGAAAAATAGTAAATAGTAAGAAATCATTTTTTTGATCACAACCTTCGGCCGACTTCCTTTCCAAATATATTTAGCTTTACGAAAATAATTTCATAATTGAAAGTGGAATTTCAAACAAATTGTACTTTTTTACTCATTCTAAGACGGGTGTGGTAATTTTAATTTTCAAGCTACAACAGTTCTGCTAAGAGTTTTCTGGCGCGTCTCAAGGCGGGCAAAAATCTTACTCAACTTAACCCTTAACCCGTGTGACACAAACAAACTTGTGATTTACTCACTTTACTAGCAACTTTGATCTTATAAAAAGCAAAAAACTAACAAATATTTGAATATTGCAATAAGCGTCTGATTGATTTTGTCAAATAACAAAATATAAACTGTAAATAGATTCCTCGGGAGCGCCTGCGAAGCTGCGCTGCAGGCAGTCGCGTCAGTAGTCAGTAGGCTGTTTGATTAAAACTTGATAAAAGTAAAAAGTAGACGGATAGGCTAATGGAATTGTTACGAAAGTTTAAACAAAATGTCTGTGTGAATAAAAAGTTTGAACAGAAACCTTCTATTGGGTTGTCAAGAAGAAAAATAACTTAACTTTGAAGAAATGCTGGAGATCAACATGGGCTCGCTTTGTGAATGAGGTGTTTGAAGATATTTTTATATTACTGTTTTAAAGGAGTTATTCTTCTTTTTTGTTACTAAATAACATTAATTAGTATCCGAAGTTTTCAAAATAAATGATGTTTTCGATCGATATGTTATATTTACGTACTCACCGAATGTTTAATTAAAAAACGCAATAATTGAATATATATTAATATTAGAATAAATATCACGCTAAGTATCACCGCCGTCGCTGCTGCTTTAAGTTCATTTTAGAAACGACCACTGCCCGAATTTCAGAAAATGACCCAGCAATTGCAGTTACCGGGGCCATGCATAGGCGAGACAATTCCATGAAATTGCCTCGATCGCGCTCTGGGAAATTCCGCTGGTCATTAGCGACGACCGATACGAGGGGGTGACTTATAAGCGGAGGGGTGCGCGCCTTCCCCCACTACATCGCCGCGAGACGAGCTAATGAACCGCCGGCGCTACATAAAGAGCTCTCTGGCGATGAGGACGGCACGACAGTGAATCCAGCGACTTTGCCCGAGCGTTCCGCTAGCTGCCATCGCCGCCACCCCAGAATCTTCATGCCGCTAACCTCTGTCTGGATAGGCGAGACTGCCGCCGCCACCTGAGGACTGATTACATGGATCGCTCCCACACCGGACCAATTGGCCTTCTATCCTGTCGAACCGCTGCCCCGTTGTTGCCATCGCCGATCGAGGAGTTTGAAAAGGCCATTTTCAGGGCTACGTTAGCCGCTGCCTTCATCACACCCGCTGCTCTTTGCCGCCCGCAAGCCTCCGCCACTCACGGCGTCGAGCGCGGCTATCGCCCCATCACCGCTTCGTTTTATATCGCCCTGTTTATTCAATTGTTTTTCCTGGAGACCTAATTAAATTTTTCTGCCATTTTCCACTGTCTTTCACTGAGCCTTCTTGATACCTTCATATCAATATATATACATTTAAAGAATTTCCAGCGGAAAATTTTCAAGTTTAATTTTAAATAAAACTATATTGTTATATGTTATTCTCATTTTATATATACAAAATTGAATGTAACGATGCGAATTTTATGTTTTATAAATAATATCGTCTAAATGCCGTCCATTTCTCTCAAGACACTCTTGCAATCGGACTCTTAAATTCGCGAACACGCGAGAGCAAAGCGTTGGTTCAATGACAGCAACTTTACGGAGGATATTCTGATGAATGAATTACCGAACTTTAAATATTGCTCAACCGCGAACGCGCAGTGCGCACCCGACCAGTGACTCATTACGACTAGCAAATACGCACATCACGTGCGTCGAACAATACCCTTTTCACTTGCCTCACCATGATGGTTTACGAGCAATTACAATTTAATCTTGAAATTTTTCCGCTGGACATTATATTATACAGAAACATATACATATATATAGATGTTTCTGTGTAATATAATGTGGTAAATAACACATGTAGTGGTGCGCGGTGAGCAAGATTCGAATAATTATTTTAACTTCACGCCTTTCTGAAATAATACAATTTCAAATAATATGGTTTGCTTTCTAATAGAAGTTAGAAATTCTCGGAAACACTGAATTTAAATAAATTCTGAAGGTCTGAATCTATACGTTTGTTTTGGACGAGTAAATAATAGATTAATCATTATTTTTGGTTGAATAAAGATGTCCTCTAATTTTTTAAACTTATCTATAATAACTTAGTATTTACTTTTGGGAAACGGCACTCTTTTGTCCCTGACAAACACTCTTCTGACTTTTAATTCTTACATTCGTAAGATCTTCGATCATTAAGACTTCTAAAATGTCCAGTTTTAAATATTTTGTTTATATAATCAATCCCAGTAACCACCAAAGTGGAAGACTAGAAGTACCTTGATGAGGCGACAGGCTCCCGAAAGAAGAGATGAGAATGAGGTCAAGCCAGGTCTATCGCCCGTATCCTTCATAACACAAACTAAATGCAAAAATAAGGTGTAAATTAATGAAGACAAGCAAATATGCATATTATTACCAGACGCCATATTCATTTCCCTATTTTACTGTTTATTTTTTAACTCTAATCCGTGAATAAATACAGATTTTTCATCATTCTCGCCATCTACGGACCATTCAGGTCCATGGCCAACTGCATACAAGCTTTCGAGGCATCCCTGAATCAAGCCAAATCTTTCCAGTCCTGCGTCATTAATATATCTGCACATTTCTTCACTGTATCTGCCCGTCTCATTTTTGAACTGTCTAGTGATCGAGTAAATAAAGATTTTGTTTAAAATTATGTACATAATTTATGTTATTTTGGAATCATTATAAAAGTTTAGGCGACATTGTCTTTCATGCGATGGTACATTATATCATCTATTCGTTGACTTTCATTTGAAGGTGACATCTGAGGTCGAGCTCGGTATTACACTAAAACTGTAATGAAACATCACACCTTCCTGTTAAATGTTTCAGAATGTGCTCCCATATACTTTACCGGACTTCACAGAATGTAAATAGAAAGCCAAGGTCAATAGTTCAAAAACTTTTGCTATAAATTATAAGTTGATTCACAGACAAAGATAATAATAATTACTCACCAGAAAGTTATGTCCCGCTGACCTTTCACGTCAAAGTCATTCCTTTATAATGATTCGGTATCTACAACACATTATGTACTTCAGTCTCAAAAATAATACTCTTAAAATATAAAAAAAATGGTACTTAATCACTGGGGTTGTATCTTTCGATGCCTAGCGGTTGCGAAACCATTACATCCCGAGAAGAAGGATTCAAAATGTGTTTCATGTAGTTTATAGTTAAAGTGTTAATAACCACAGCGTTACCGCTTCAAACATTCTAAATAATTGAGTGACATATAATGATAATGGTTTCATACACAGGGTGAATATTATGTTCCAGGCCGATTATGTTTGGCCGCTTTTTTGGTTTGGTATATATTTGTCAATTTGTATTTAGAAATCGTAAAGAATAGTTAATTACAATTAATTATGAAGTATCTAACAACTTATTAGTTATTAAATAGGGTATCCATGAAACGGGAGTATTGCAAGGAAATGTTAACACAGGATTACCAAAGAACAGAAAATATACATTGTACATGTACATTGTTTAAGAACAAAACCGGAATTATACTTTTTGAGGATGTGTTATCTTCCCTTGCTTAATTTTAATTTTAAGACCTTAATATTTAGATTATACGATTCAGGTAGTAAAACTTTCGAAAAAAACTGATTGCTTTAAAATAAAAACATTCTTATTCTTGTATATTTTTCAAACTCCAGTAAATTGCTTGTATGATAGGTTAGCAAATGTAGTGATTTCATCGGAATTCAAGTCTTTTCAAAACGGTATAATATGTTGAAATATAATATTTTATGCAGTTATCCACACGAATGTATTATATTATACATTCCGTCATTTTTAATCGTCAGTTTGGTTGAGTCGGGGGCCCAAAGGGACTGACGGAAAGAGCTAGTACGAAATGGGAATGTCCCTTAAGAAAAACAAGAATTAAAATAGTCAGTAATTAAAATAATATTAATTTTCGCAACACGCAACTTTGTGACCGAGTTTTTAAAAAGCCTCTGGAATTTGATATAAAAAAGGAAAACGAGAAATGTTTTTTTGTGATAAAGAACTCTTTGGCCTTTCTTAACCTAAAGGTAATGTGAACAGTACAATGCATTAATAGGCGGGTTACGCTCCTATATCTTATTTAAAATATCGTACGCTTCTCCGCATAAACATTCCTGCACTGAGTTGTGTGCGAGTAGTTCAGTTGATACTTCCTGGAATATTCACTAAGGGTTCTCTCCGGCGTTCAAGATGCCGGCTGTTAATCCGACTAGAACCTCCATTGTTGAATATTGCCTAAGATTAATGATACTGCGAGGATTTTTAGTACTATCTACATCCGCCCCGCGCGATGTGAATAATTACTTATCGATTTCTTTACATTTATTTCACAAAATCACTCTTTTAGAGAACTAAGATCACATTACTTAATTAACTACCCTTCTTGTCATCAGCCTGTTTTGCCGAGGGGGTAGGCTAAGAAGAAGATAAAACGCCACACTCATCTATCCTGACACAATTCACCCGGTCCACATTCGTACGAGACTTTGTAACGTTATTCGTATCTACAATAATAGCTAGTTGATATTTATAATCGAATCAAATGGTTTTATATACAATAGATTCTTTGAACTTCAATACCCAAAAACGAGTTATCAGTACACTTTCCATGTTCGATTTCTTCATTTATTGTATATTGAGTATCGGTATTATATTAAATAATTAGTTTTTAAGTCAATTTTCTTAGTGAAAAAAAATCAGGGCGAGACGGAGCAAAACGTATTCCCAGCGATATATAATTATTACGTTATGTTATTTAACTATTTCGGGTAGTATTTCATTTATTTACTAAAGCGTTTAGTGGGACGGCACCCAGGTTTCAAGTGTTTGGAGTCTTCGTCTCAGGACACCAATAAAATGCTGCCATTTTTTGATATTTGAAAAGCAGCAAATATATTAATATTATTATATTTTAGTATATCTCACGCTGTCTTATATTATTATAATTTAACTCTTTTTTACGTCCGGGTTTTCTGTGAGTTTTATTCGTCTTTCGCCCGCATCTAGGTTTCATAAGTTCTTCTCCCAGATGTCACTCCATATCGATCGGTTCAATCTTCTATCTATACAAAATGGCAGTGTTTGTTCACTGATTTTTACCGTCTTTTGTGTTTATCCTTCGGTTGATTTCGCTTGTTGTATGAGATGCTCGTCATAAGTACATATACCCTCAAATATCTCGGACCAAGCTACAATTCTGAGAAAAAATCAACATTAAAGGTTTGGTTGATAGCATTCCTGCCGTATTCAATATTGTTTTTAATTAAATCACATTTTTATTGTGAGTTTGCAACTTTAAAATATAGCTATTTCATAATTAAAACAAATTATATGAATTACTAAGAAAGATATACAGAAAAAAATATATTATAGTATCACCGATGGCTTTTAATAAAAAATAATAGATGTCCACTAAAATTGAAAGAACGCATAGAGTCAAAAATTTGACGTAAAAATAAATAGGAAAGTAAGTAAAAGTGTAACAGGGAACTTATTCTCCCGGCAAAAAAGCTTGGTTTTTCGATTAATAGATTTCTTTTGTGTTTCTTTCATCTTGTTTTTATTTAATTTCGTTAATGATTCTTCATAAGGTATATAAATATTTAAATGTTATCTATTTTACAAAATTAAAGTACATACAACTGATTTAAATGCACAGAGTGCGTGCGCCCGTTAATATATGTCAATACAATTAGACAAGTAACATTTATTTATAACAATTATAACCTTGTACCCGTTTATGTAAACGACAAAGGTTTAGATAATTTTTCCATGAAAATTCTCTAATTTTGCTAAAATCGATCATTGATCAAGCTCTAGAAGCTCTAGAAGGCTCGGCTGTTTGTACTTGCATTCAATAAATTGTCGAGAGAAATAAATCGTCTTGTCTCTCGCCCGAAGGATGTACGAGTGAAGCGAGTGGCCCGAACCTTGGAACAATTTGTATATGTAATGAGTTGAATTGTCTCGCCAAAATTCTCGGTTCATAAATCGCCCAAGAATTTACACTAGCATACGGCAATTGGGCTCCAGCAATTTCGCCCCCAAGATGTAAGTTTGAGATTAGATAATTAAGTTCTCAGGTTAATCACCTGCAACCGTTGTCTGGGTCATCGGGATTGTCACGCGGGAGAAAATTGATGTCATATTTATACTTTTAAAATCAGCAATATTATCTTTGTGGTTAAGATTCATATTTTGTTATTTGATGATCACACCTCAAGAAGAGTTTTTTTTAATATTATAAAGTAAGTAGTGCGAGCTTTTACTTTAAAAATAAAACAATTTCATCCACGAACTAATTTTTTTCTTGTCAAAGCTCCCGAAGCGTCTAGTAATAAAAATAATTTAAATTGCGATCATTAACGCGGTACATATAGTCATGCTGTGATTAGAATATCGTCAAAACTGCGCTAAGAATATATAATGGCAGAAAACAACGAGGAAGACTTCGAGCATCCTGGTAGCGAAAAATTAAGAAAGTGATCAAGGACGCCTAAATATGATATGACCGTTTGGAGCTTTCGCGCGAGGACAGCGGAACCCGAGTACAACAAATGAAGATGAAGAATAACAATAACATTATAAATCATTAAGAAATATGTCTTTGCATATTTTTATTTGGATCGGGGAAAGCTAAATCATAAGCAGCACAAAAAGAAGTATGTCCCCAAGTAACACTTGTTGCTGTGGGGCGTTCGTGGCATCGCGACCATATTTAAATTATGGGAATATTCCCGACGAATGAATGAACCTCGATCGCGATTGACCGGACATCCAGTCGCCACTAGAAACTTCCGGTTTCACGCTCCTACATCCGGGGGTTTCAGGGCAAGGTGGACGCTTGGACACGGAAAGCTTAATAAGCATTGACGAGATGTTTTATCCAACTCAGGGTTGATACATTACAGAGTATTGATTTTACCATTAAAAAATTTCACGAATTGCAAAAATTGATAGTATTTATTTTTATTTTTAATATAATTATACAGTAACTTTATATTTAACCACATGAGTTTAATACAGAAGACTGGTTTCGAAAAGTTCATTTGACTTCATCAATTCCATATTCCGATGTATGACAGACTTAATATGGTAAAAAAAAACATACGAATTCTATCTGGACTGCACAATGGATGGATCAAAATAATCTTAAGGGTAAGGCTTAAAATAACTCAAAGATCTATTCCCCGCACCCCCCGGAAATTCTCTAAAAGAACAGTTGCAAATATCTCTAGAATGAGAATTGGGCATTGCCAGGTGGCCTCACATTTGTTCAGATTGAATAATAGACTCCCCAATGTGCGAGTGTGGTGCCGAGGAGGAGACCCTTGACCATGTCTTTTTCGCCTGTCCATTGCGGATCACAGGTTTTTTTACAATAATCTTGTCAATGATAATTTTCAACTCCCGGTTAACTTGTGTCATCTTCTTTCCCTTAACTCGCCACATTTAAGCTACATAATAGCACATTTCTTGAACGTCAATGGTATTAACTTTTAACGCAATATTCCCTATTCTATAATATTGTTGTACTGCTTTCTATGAAATAATGTTTTGACTTGTTTAATGGCACAAATCACTCTTGAAGGGTGGATTGCCTGTTTAAAAGAAGAAGAAGAAGAAGACTTCATCAGAGTGGGGTGATGAAAAAAAATAAATACATTTTTCAATATCGGTTGTTTTGTATATAAAATTCACCTCAATGCTTTTGCAATAAATATAAAAATATTTTACATTATTGACTGGTTGCAATAAAAATTGGTGTCAAATAGTGAATACATAATTTATTTTACAAATTTGCTAGAATGATAAACAAATTATGTGAATCAATTAGATATACATATAGATACAAATTCTATATATCGAAGAAATATTTGGTTACGACGGGGATATGAATTGAGAACATTCCGTTGCCGGGAAATGCGGTACCATTAATTATATACCTTATACCTTAACCATATTTGTTCACGATAAATTTGATATTCACTTATGTGTATTCATCTAATTTGTTTTATAACTGCGTTCTAAAATTGCCAATTCACAATAAAATGTGTTTTTTTTTAAATGTTAGAATATAGATTGTAAAACTATATCAATTTCTTTAATGCCACAACCAGGATTAAAATTTTAATATAGTATTTATATTTTTGTGACATGTCTTTGTATGATTTTATCTTTATGATTGATATATTTAATATGTATTAAATATCGCTGACCTATGTTTTGAAAAATTGCAACTCACAATAAGAATGTGTTCTCTTTAAATATAAAACAATGCTAATAAAGTATTAATTATTAAAAATGAATCACAATGTATTTGCTTCAAATCTTAAAAACAACATATTTAAGCCTTTATTTTATTTTTAAAATATCCGCTATTATACGAGTATGTATGTATTATTGTTAAACATAGTAATTGTATTAACTGTCAAACATAGTAATATCCGCTCAGAATACATAGTTTATAATTTTACCTGAATATTCAGCTGCAAACAAACATTTATAATAAATTATTTGATGTACACACTTTTTTATAATTAATTATTAAATGTAATAAAACTAATAAAAAATTTAGCTTGGATCAAAATGGCTTAATAATATTGGCTCAAAGTCAAGAAGTTTACCTCTTCAACGGGAATCACATCTCATAAGTTAATTAAACTTTTGTTTGGCACGTAATTCCAAAACACACTACCCCAAAACGTAGCCGGATCGGTCAAATTTCTATTATTTTAATTTTATTATTTGATAGTTGTGAAATATATGTCTCTATAATTATAAAATTATCAAAAATGACTTGTGACGATAATGAAGAGTAATTAAAATTACAATACACAATATGAAACAGGCCTTACGATCATTCTATAAAAGCTTCGGGAAGGTTCTTGTTTTCTAACTAAACTTCAGGAGCAAACTTCAGTATATCTTCGAAAGAAAGATTTGACAGAAAGTATTTGACTAACTCCATTTAGTCTTATTGAAATCAATCGATTCAGACGAACTGGGTCAGGATGTCATGTTTAGGTATTATAAAGTAACGCATGTTTAAGAATCCTGAAAAAAGCCACAACGTCGGCAGCAAATTGTATTAAATTTGATACCAGGTCATCAGGATTGAGAGACGACAATGCTCGTTGAAGAAAGGTAGGAATAGAGATTTTGCAAAGAAGGGGCCCTGAGGTACACTCGGAACCGTAAATGATATATATATATAATATTGGACTTATTCTGAAAGAAATTATTTTCAATAATTCTTTTAAGCTGCAGCTACGTCATCTTATGAGAGAGATGATGAAGATGGTTAGTATGTTACTTAGCACGGTTAGCGAGGAACTCTATGCGAATGGTGATGAAGATACTTTGGTAGTAAAAAAACACTGTAAAACAATGTGCCGGCGCGCTTCAAGTCGTCCATTGTACAGCGAAAGCCTCGTCGCCCACCCCGCCGTATTAGGGGAAGTATATAAACCTTAAAATAAAAGGCGGTTTACGACTGTGGCGCTGTACCCCGCAAGCGGCTCTGCAGGAGTCATTAACATTGTTTAAAGGCAAAGAAATTCTAATTTTATTCTAGCGAAAATTAAATTGCGGATTACAACTCGGAAGGCTAGTCATTTACGAAACGAGAACGGCAGTTTACATAAACTATTAAAAAAACAAAACATGCTCAATTTTGTAGATAAATTATCATATTTTATTAACATTTCTACTTAATTTCAAACGGAGACGATCTTACTAACATAACCGAAACATTTATCAACCCGATCTGGGACTGTTGAGTAAAATGATTTTTTGCCCAATAGGTGAATTAGTTCCTTTTCTAGCCATATGTTTTTATTAGTTGTCCGCAAAGTGTGTTAAAACGAAACAAATACCGCTCTGAAAGGTGTAATACCAAGGAGATAGTTGGTAGCACTGTTTCCAGCTAACGTACTATTTATTACTCTTTATTACTTTCACCCCTGATCGACTTTGTAGAGGACTGCACTCGCCGGTACACACTTCAGCAATAATTGTTCCCAATTTTCCACTTCCCTACCTTCCATGCTCAACATTGTTTCGGTTGTTTTTGACTGGGCCTGACGTTCGCCCACATTTGTTTGAGTAATGTTGGAGAGATCGAGTAAACCAGATATTATATTTGTTTAATGTACATTGAATGTATCAATTATAAAAATATACAGAAAAAATGTATTTATCGTACTCCAGAAGCGACAAAAATAATTTTTAGATAAATTTGATATGCTTTAAAAAATATCACAGAATTATATTCTGAAATTGCAACTTCACAACAAAAATGTTTTTTCATTAAAACATTAAATATATTTGTTTGTGTATGATCCATTTCTCACGAACTTGATTGTGTTGATGAAGAATTTCGACGAGCTTAAACCAAAAATTTTGCAGGTCCGAGAATTTTTGACATTCGCAGTGAGTGCAAAGTTTCGATGGAGTATGACGTAATGTCTTGACTCTAGTCCTTTGTAATCCAAATACCTACTACTTCCAAATCTTATCTAATTCTTTTAATTCTTCCAATATCCTTTCGTGACCATTTTCAAGATTCGCTGACATACAGATGTCCACAAAATGAATCGCTGGGACACAATTTTATTGACATTTAAGTTCTTTAAAATAAGCGCCGTGCGTCGCTGGGATTTGCACTATCCGCAGATAAGCAATGAACTGCCAAGATTAATCCTTTTCACAGCTTTTACATTAAATGGTTCCGGGAATTCCCCGAAGAGATTCCGATATCCACACAAGATAAGGTGCGGTCAGGCTCGGACTCGGGTAGTAGATACATGCGTGAATGTTGGGATCGTGTAATCCGGGAAGATTGTCGGTGACCCTAACCAAAGAATACTTTGTTTTAGTAAGTTGAGTGATTGAACCAGATATCCAACGATTATGTGGCCAGTTTAGCCGACACATTATAAATAAAAATTACGTATATTTTGCGAGGAGTTTTGTGACCTGATCTTAGTACAGTAAGTAGAATTAAGAAGGGTAACTTGGTAGCTTTATGATGTGAAATAGTTGAATGAGAAGAAGAAGGTACAAAAATAGAAACATCGCGATTGTAGATGGCACCAAAAATAGAGGACGTCCGCGAAAGACTTGACCTGGCCAGATAAAGGAGACGCCGGAAAATGTTTTTGTTAGAAGTATAATAAACGACGAGCATGCGTGAAAATGTGCATGAGATGTTAGACGATGAGAGTTGTGGATCAGGGCAGCAGAGTGTGACGTTCTGCGATCCTACGGATGACGGCGTGAATGATTTCTCGCCACTTGGGTTCGTGGTCTGTGGCAATTATTGTACAGTTGGCTTTACTTTGAAGTCCTTGCCAGTTCTATTGTTGGCGACCTTTCTCGCGATGGCTTTAGACTTCCTTGGAGCACCAATTTTCCACAGTATCTTCACATCTAGTGTCATATCTTGTATTGTAGTTTATTTACTACTGCGTTGGGAAAATGTTTGGTATTTAACATCTAGATATTATAAATGCGTCATTCAGTCAACCTTTATAAACAAAAACATTGTAGAGGTTTTACAATCACGCGCGGTAGTGATGTACGCGTATACGCAATGGAACAACGGGCGCAAACCGATGCAGTTTACACAGATTACAGTAAAACCTTTGATAAGGTCGACCATCAAATATTAATTAACAAGTTGATAAAAATAGGAATCCATGGAGACCTACTAAGATGGCTTATCTCCTACATCAGTAACAGAAACCGAGCGGTGGTCATCGGCGGTTTTAAATCAGATTGGGCGCGCATCTCTTCCGGAGTTCCTCGAGGGAGTTTGCTAGGTCCATAACTATTCATAATCTATATTAATGATATACATACATGCTTTCAATTTTCCAACTTTCTTCTTTATGCAGATGATATGAAGATCTTTGCCAAATTGAGGTCCCTAGATGACTGTCATAAAATGCAAAATGATATCACCCGCGTTGCAGCCTACTGGAAGGTGAACAAACTCCTCCTGAATGCTAAAAAGTGTTTTTAAACAACATTCTCAAGAATATTTAACAATATTAATTTTGCTTACACAATAGACAGCACTCAGCTAGAAAATAAAAGCGATGTTAAAGACATAGGAATAATCCTCGATATCAAACTTATTTTCAAAAATCACGTTGACCAAATTACCTCCAATGCTAGGATTCATACTTTGAACCTGAAAACATTTCCAAAATCCATACTACTCCAAAATACTGTATTACGCATTCGTTCGTAGTCACTTAGAGTACGCTTCTCAAATCTGGAATCCATGGCATATTTCATATATTACGAGATTAGAACGAATATAAAATAGGTTTGTTCGACATCTGAATGTTAGATCTAATCTATTATTCAACTCTTATTTAGATGCAGCAAACTTCCATAATATGAAAACCCTAGAACATCGAAGAACACGTGCTGACCAAATACTTCTCTTCAAACTATTGCAAGGCCACATTGATTGTCCCAGCCAATTAGAATTAATATCTCTCCATGTACCATCTAGATCGACCCGGCAATCCGCACTCTTCTACATTCCCAGAAGTAGAACATCTTTCATACAAAATTCATTCATTCACCGGTCATGCAAATACCATAATTATAAATTTACTGAAATTGACTTTTTCAACATTAGCCTTATTATGCTTAAAGGGTTCTTCGTAAGAAACACCACAATCTCAATTTTGGCCATTAGTTATACCTATAAAAACACATGTTGCTCTCCCTTAATCGCAACAATAGTCGCAACCTCCCCACCTTTCTCCCGCTTTTTTTCTTTTCATTATTTTTCTGCATCTAATGTATCTAAATATATTTGTGGTTTTTCATTATTAGTATCACATGTTCAATAGTTATTACGTTTGTTATAATATGTTTACACTTTCAAAATACCTTAATAAAATAATAAATAATAGGGATCTTCCAGGAAAAAATAATTTAGCAAACCTACGCCGCGCGCCGTAACCATCCATGCGGAACGTTTGACGTGCTCGGTTGGTCAATCGGTAAGACGAGTTTCATCCCGGGAGCGAGTTCAGCTGCTTCGCCACATAAATAGCGGCCTTCTGTTATTACATTACGCTTTGGTGATATATGTACACTTTTAATATAAATACGGTAATACAGCACACATTTCACATCTGTGGCCGTGGCCGAGCGGTTAAGGCGTTTCAAATAGAAATCAGATTCCCTCGGGCTCGATTTCTATCGGCTAAGAGTTTTTTTAAACTTAAACGATCTGTAACCCATCACCCATCACCCATCACCCATCACCTGCGTTAATATTTCCGAGAGTGCATAACTTTATATTCACGCAATCATTAAAATTATATTCATCCACATTTGTACATTTTTCATTATTGCTACAAATGCTAGTACCAGTAGTGTATATTTAATATAGCCATTGATTCATTGCTCTTATTGTCAAGGCGTTTCCTGTCTTTATTTACAAGTTAAAAATTTACATTAATGCCAATAATGATTAATTTTTAATCGCAACCATTTTGCGGCAGTGATATTTATAAAATACAAATTAAATTAATCAACCAGAAAAAAATGTATCTATAACAAAAATATTTAGTCGCTACCGGGATTCGAACCTGGACCTCTTCCTATCCGGAGAAGCGCGTTCTCCATTTTCGCTATAGCAATCGAATACATTATCGACAAATTTTTATCTTACATTCTGTAATATTTACAATTGATACAACTTAAATATCAATTTAACTTGTATTAAAATATCCCAGAACTACGTTTTTAAAATGCAACTTTACAAAAAAAATGTATTCTCCTTAATATTTATAGAAATATGAAAGCAGTGATATTTTATATTCAAACAAATTAACGTTTACACTCGAGTGAGGTATGTTCCCATTCACAGAGCGTCGGCGGGTTCTGCGCTGTATTCAAAGCTGGCTACATACATCTCGTTTATTCAGTTGCAATGGTGTACATTATCCGACAACTTTATTAAATCCAAGCGCTTGACAATACTAAAGGAATATCCTGATAAATATAATCTGTTTATAAACGTAGGTAATTTGGTAATAGATTCCTGCCCGCCACCAGCGCTACATTCATCTTGACAGCATTCCGGAGTGCAGCATCTGAATACCGAGGGTGTCGGGAACTTGCGGTGCGGAGCAGAAGGTGCGGGGAGTGGACCTTTAAAGTTCCGTTGCAGGAAACATGATTACGGAGTCCTTTGAAATGCAAACGACATCGGATTCTACTGAAAGTGTTTTACAAGATTTTTATCACTACGTAGTTGTAAACTCGACTCCGAGATTATTAAAAAGTTTAAAAAAGTTGATAAAATTACAATAATTGTTTCAGTAATGGTCGTGGAAGCTCGGGGTGGAGAAAAAACCTCAGCAAGGGCTCTCGGGACACGCGGGACCGGGATTGTGTAGTCGGATAGCATTATATTCATGCGGTCGTGCATACTAAGCAGTGATTCAGAGAACGGAATCGTTTATATATATCTGAGATTTCGCATAGCGTATAAGCATATGGGATTAATAATGGTTTTGTCGCCTAAAAGTAAGGAAGGATATAGAAAGGGATTTAAGGGATTCTCCATGAAGAAATCTTTATAATGTTCAATTTTATTGGTATTTTTTTTGTATACAGGCAGATAAATACTATAAATTTAAAGTTTAAACTGCGTAAATGATGACATTTTTTTTACGTGATTATTGGATTTGAGAAAAGAGAACAATGTTAATGGGTTTAATTTATAGACAAGTTATTAAACTAATGTTAAGAATTACTTTTGTTGATAGATTTTCTACGTAAATTGATTTGAGCTCGGGTTAAAAATATCTATTAAATAAAGTCTCTTATTGTAAGTAGAAATGATCTTATTTAGGAGAACACATTCTTATTGTGAAGTTGTAATTATTCAGAACATAGGTCTGTGATATTTTTAAATATGAATTAAATATATTAATTATAAAGATATACATATAAAATCAATTTTATCGAAAAATATTGTTGTTGCGCCACCGGGATTCGAACCTGGATCTCTTTCCTAACCGGAGAAGGTGCTCTATCCAACTAAGCTACAGCGACATTATTTTTAGCGACAATTTTTGACCCTATATGTTATCTTTTTGATATTAATACATTTAATCGTTCCATCATTCGACAGAGCCTATATGTAGCTTAGTTGGATAAAGCACCTTCCCCGGTTAGGAAAGAGATCCAGGTTCGAATCCCGGTGGCGTAACAGCAATATTTTTCGATAAAATTGATTTTATATGTATATCTTTATAATTAATATATTTAATTCATATTTAGAAATGATCTATTGAAGAGTAAGTGTTGAATTATTAAAAACGGCGAGTGTATATGCGTTAATTAATACATCTGAGATTATTTATAATATCTGGACAATCGAGATTAAATTTAATAAATTTAAAGATAAATATAGCGTCCGGTAGTAATTGGTCTATTTTAAAGCGACATCACGTCTTGAAATGTGAATTCTAGTCAGAGTATCATTTAAAAGGTGAATAATTAGTTCGAAATCTTTAATATTTATCAAATATCAAACGATATTGGAAAGCAGCAACAAACCATAGAATTTATTCAAACATTGGGACAAAAATTGTAAAATATTTTTTTATATCCGCAACCAAATTGCACTAAAAGTACTGAAACTAAACGACCTGAAAATTTCCCGGAAAAGAGGAATAAAAATTTCGGGTTCGAAATTTAATATTCTGAATCGCATTTGGAGTGGTGATACCGGAAACCTCCATCTTCCCTCCGCGCGCCGTCTCTTTTGACTTCCTGTTGCATAATTCCCTCCCGTCCCACCAGTTTCCTCCATCGCGCCTAATTACCCCCGCAGAGCCTTCTGAGGGGGCAAACAATGAACAGCCTTGGAAGAAAGGCTTTTAAAAATTATGATAAAAAGGGTGAATTATGTAATTATGTAATTAATATTGTAAAGGTTTGAATATTGGGCCAATTAAAGTTTACGTTGTAGTAAAATTATTCCTAGGGCCGGTTGTGTGATCAGTAGTAAATTTTTACTACTGTAACTTTTTACTAACGCCCGTAGTAAAAATTCTTTGCGGGTTGTTGATACATTCAATTTACTACTGTCAAAGCTAGATGGAGTTCGAAATCTGTCACTTTGGTGGTGAGATTTTTTCGTATTACGTGTTAATGTATATTAAACAACGATATCACCATCGGGCAAACTCTCATCACTAAAATAGCGGGATATTGAATGATTAATTGTCGTGTACTGCAACTTTCATAGTATCAATGTGTCAAATGACTTTTGGAGCAGCTGTAAAAAGTCATACTTGACTATCGATTCTAGTTTTTACTATCGGATATCTCAGAGTAAAATAAGTTTATTACAGGATATACTTTCGAGAATTAAATATTTTTTTACAAACTATCAAACAACCCGTTTTCGCAAAATTTTGTACTTTAGAAACTTTTTATACTGTAGTCAAAAGTTACTACTGATCACACAATCGGACCTTAGTATTGATGTCTGCAAAGAAATTACAGGTCCCTGAAATAAAGTAAAAAGTGTTGTACTTCGTAGGTAGGACCCGGGAAGTTGTTGAAACTCATGTATCGATAAGATTTTTAATCAGTATAAGTAGGCACCTAGTTTAATAAAGTTAAAATTGATTTATTTCATAAAATAGATTATTAAAATCTACTGCAATTTTGCCGCCAAAATTGGTCAAAGAAGAATTCTTCGACTATGCTCGACATTCTTCAAATTTTAAATAAAAACAGACTTTTAAATTCATCACAAAAGTTAGTGAAATTTGTTATTGTTCGATACGTCTGTTGTCAATGAGTTGCAGAATAATCCTGAACCATTCCAACAGCCATATTTGTGAGTACTAAATCCTGTCTGTACTGCAACCCTCAATATTCAATAGTTTATATAGCATTTACCCACACGCCCAGTGAAAAGTTTGAAATAGAGTATTATGAAATGATTTCGAGTTTGATTATTTGCACTGCGAGATGGATTGTGAAGAGTTTTGACTACTCCTATGATATATCGTCCAGTGTATTCAATAGAGTTTGTAGCGATATTTTTATTCTAGGTTATTTATATTGAAAGTTATACCCGGCAAGTATAAAAATACTAAGTGATGATAATGATTAATTTAAATAGAATGAAAACTATACTTTTATAATGAAAAATAAGTAACTTTTGCTTCACACAGTTTTTTCCATAATTTTTAATTGAAGTTTTTCCTTGTATATTTAATACTTTTACGCTCTCCCGAGTGAAAAATTGTGATTGAACAAAATTATGCTCTTTTGGTTTGGAAAAACATTGTTAAGCTCGAAAATAATTTTGCCATAATAAACGATACAATTGATCGATTGAGGTTGATTAAAATACATCATAAATGGAGAATTTGATTATTGTCAAAAAATTTTCCCACATCTAATGTCTTTTTTTTCTTTCTCATTTTTACAACTTTATTTAAGAAAATTATTAGTTATTAAATGTTATCTATATATGTCTTACTTATTCACCATCACGTCGTATCTTCGAGGGGGTAGGTAGAAAGGATAAAGCGCCACACTCTTCTGTCCTTACACACAATTTTCGTCTCATCCACATTCATACATCTTCTCATACAAGCTCGCCGATTACTGTGGTTTCTAACAGAACCATCTTTCAGTATCTGGTATACCTGGTCGTGCCAAGTTTTCCGCGGACGTCCTCTATTTCTGGTGCCATCAACACTTCCGTTATATATCTTTCTAACCATTCTCTTCTCATTCATCCGTTCCATATAACCAAACCATCTAAGTGATCCTTTTTTAATCTTACTCACCATACTAATAATATATGTCGATACTATTATGTTATATTTTCTGTCTATAGGTTGGAGGCTGTCGAAATACACGAATTAATCTAGTCGTCAGTAACCAATTACTCAATCTGAAAAATATATTCAATAAATATATAAAAATCATTCGCGTTGATTTCTTCGGTTGTACCATTTGATTAGAGCTAGCGAAATGTCTAACTTACTGGCAATGGAATATAGTGGACTCCAATATCCTGGATACCGACGGCGATCCTCTGGAAAGCCACCAGGCTGCCTGATGCCTCCCCGGGGAGCAGGCTGCGGCGGAGGTGGGGTCCCTCTCCTCCTGCCCAGAACAGACCTCGTTCTGTATTTAAATGTTGGCACCCGTTAACATCCCCAACATCCCGCTAAGTAATTTGCGTTGGTAATTTTAACCTGCGATGGGGAATTTATTTTCTCGGAGGGAGCAGTGTTTATTTAATAATTGAGATGTCTTCTGTGATTTCGTATGAATTAATTAAAAGGGCATTCAGAAAAGATGACCTGTTTTATCGTCTCATTTTTAAACATGCAGAAGTAAGGTAAGTCAGGCTTCGCATCCGGTTAACTTCCTTTGGAATTGTTTTGTGGAATTTATTTCCCGTGTATGAATTAAACAGTTTCACGTTACACTACGCAATTTTGAATGTAGATTTGAATATTAGAAATTGCAAATACACACAGAAGTGTCTCTTCTTGATTTGTTAATTCTTTAACTTTAACTTTTAAAGATATTGCTAGTTTAACCCAATCGTAAGACCAAAGCTTATTTCTTGTTCCGCGGGTGCAGGAGCGGCATCACACTACCCGAAAAGATGCTGCCCAAAAGATACGAACCTATCCGTGAGATCGGTATGTTACGAGAAATATAGCTAATTTATTGTAACTATGACACTTTAGTATCTAGTATAATCTTGTGTAACTTGGACCCTTGTCCATAGAAGAGATTTTTAGGAGATTTTCGACTCGAGACAACCTCTGAGATACTGATTTTGCTCCCATGAGATGCTTTGGAGACAACTCTCGAACTTTCGTATTCAGTGTACACGCTGTGGCTCGGAGATTCGCCTTGCTTTACGCTCATCGTACGCCAAACGTCATTGTCGTTAATCATTTGGGTGATTTCGAATAAATGTTTGTAATTTAACGCCTAATGTTAATGTTAATGTTTAATAACTTATATATTACTTTCGGAATAGATAGTTGTAGGGACCTAAGGTAGTTTCAGGTGACGTTTTTGTGCACGTACTTATCTCGTTGTCAGAACGTATGCCGGGTAAAACTTTGAGTTTTTGTCTCTCTAACTATATCAAGCTGATCTCTGAGTTTATATTCAGAACAAAATCTCATAACGTGTACACAGTATTGAGCATCTCAACTAAGTGTCCGAGATTGTCTCCTCTTGTGGACACGGACCTAGATAGATAAGAATGTTTTAGTCGATTTAACATGTATTCCATCTGTCCCTGCTTTCTGTTTGTAGTTCAAAGTTCCTGTTTGTTTTTTTTTATCCTTCAATAATATTATATCACCTAAGTGATAATAATAATTTTGCGCTTAATTCAATAAGGAAGATATACCGCATAGCAAAGGTTTTCTGCAACAATATTATCATTATAAACCATTGTATACACTCGTTTATTTTAATGACCATCATGATAGTAATAAGGTAATGATTTCTACCTGAATAACGTTACAGTTTAATAAAAAGGGCAATGTCTGCCAGATTAAAGGGTCCAAAGAACAAATATCAAAGTTGAAATATACTTTGACTTGGAGCTCTCCATAGTCTCGCGGAATACGAAAAGTTATACGAATGTACTATTATTATTATTATTCAGGTCAGAATATCTTCTATTTTTTTCAAATGAATGAATCGAAATTTGTGATAAAATCGATAATTAACCTAACCTAACTATTGGATTAAACTATTGGACTCGATGCAAAAAAAAATTTGTGTTGTTAACAAAAGTTTATTTAGCAAATTAATTAGTAATAACAGTTTTTTAACACAGAAAACGTTTATTCATAAAGTGGGTACCCCGGTATAGTTGGCATATAAACGGAGTTAAAAATAGGGCGTTAGAAAATGTTGCTCTCATTTTTATCTCGTGCTTCATTTTCTTTTTTACTGGTATCATTTGTACGCTAAGCGAGTCATTTTTCATCGTTTAATAGATATTCCACTTAATTAGAGGAAATACATATAAAATTCAAAGTTAACAAAGCAAATTGTTAACATAGTGTGACTGGTAACTCATTCTCTCGGTAAGAGAATATTCCGCGATCGAGTTGAGGTGGTAACAATATTCTTTTCTTAATCTAGAGTGTAGAGAAAACAAATGAGGAATTCCCCGAGAGATTCTCTGGGGTAAGTATGAATGACGAAAACGATATGAACGCAATAAGTATGGAATAAATAAAGTGTGCAATAAAGCATATGAAGAATGGTAAGGCTGTGAAGTATGATAACGTTGCTGCTGAGTATATCAAGGCTGGTGACGGTGACCCATTAGTTGTTTTGTGGCTTCATACGCTCTTCGATAAATGTTTGGAGGAGAGCCATATCCCGTTACATTGGATGAAGGCTCTCATTATGCCTCTCTACAAAGGCAAAGGGACCCGAATGGAATGTGGTAACTAAAGGGCAATTATTTTACTGAGTTCGGTTGGTAAACTGTATGGAAGAATTTTAATAGAAAACGGTGACGAAAGAAAAAGTATGGGACGTGCAAGGGGCCTTTGTGTGTGGAAGAGGACGCATGGATCAGGTTTTTTCGTTACGAGTGATGACGGAAAAGTTTTTAGCGAAATACCAAAAACCTTTTTTGTGCCTTTGTAGATTTACAAAAGGCGTACAATAGAGTTATAATAATCTAAAGGTAATGAAAAATACTCTCTGATTATAGGGTGAATAACAAACTTATACACGCAATCGCATCCCTGAACGAAGGATGTTCTGTGTGTGTAAGAATCAATGGATTATTCAAACCATGGTTTGACATTACGAAGGGTGTCAAACAGGGTTGTGTAATGTCTCCATGGCTGTTAAATTTGTGTATGGATAATTGTGTATAAGAACTGGCATATATGAATATAGGAGCGAAAACGTCCGATTTGATTGTATGCTGTTTAGTTGATGATGCAGTGCTATTGGCGAATAATGAACAAGATTTACAGAGTCAAGTGAGTAAAATGTACAATGTATGTAAAGAAAGTGACCTTATTATGAATGTCAATGAGTTGAAAGTGACAGTATTCAATGAATTCATCACTTTCAAATTCACCACTGTTCCAGTCATTGTGACTAGTGACTGGAAAAGTAGATGAATTCGTATATTTGAGAAGTATGTTTGATAGAAACGGAAAATTTGAGAAAGATATCGAATGAAGGGGGACTGCAAGGAATAACTAACTAAATGAAGTTCTGGTACCGACACTGATGTACGGAAGCGAGGCTTGGAGCTGGTAGAAGAGGAACGAAAGTAGACTCAATTCAGTGGAAATTAGATTTCTTAGGCGTATATGTGGCAGAACTATTTATGACAAAGTGAACAATTAAAAAACAAGGAAAGAATTTAAAGCTGATCTTAGTATAGTGAGTAAGATTAAGAAAGAATTCACTTAGGTGGTTTGATCATATGGAACGATGAATAAGGAGAGAATGGAAAGATATATATGTGACGCAAGTGCTGATGGCACCAGAAGTAGAGGACGTCCGCAGAAGACTCGGCACGATCGGGTAAACTGGATACTGGATGATGGTCCTGTTAGAGGCCTCAATACTCGACGAGCTTGTATGAGGTGATGCATGAATGTAAACGAGGCGAGAAATGTGTGTCAAGATAGAAGAGTATGGCGCTCTATCCTCTCTGCCTACCCCCGTGGGGAAACGGCGTGATGGTGAGTTAGTTTACTATTTAATATAAATTAATTTTTGATTTTGTTTATTTTACGATTGTTGAACTTTTATAAATAATTATGTAAAAAGTTTACCTTAAAACCGAAAAATCCGAATGAAGTTGGTAGTTTAAAATAAATGTGAAAACTTGTGTGATTTTCATTTATTGCTCCATATCCTACTAAAACATTGGTTTCATAGAGTCGGCAGCCTTGCCCCGTGGGATTAAACATCACACCTTAATAATTACGTTCCATCAGAAATTGGAAGTATTCGGTCACGCCAGGCTTAGGTATATTTGCTTAGGTATATGCACTAACACCGCGATCACCGCATATTGAATATTTAACAATACTGACATACAGGCCTGGGTATGCAGAGACCGCAGACCCGTCTGCCGCGCTGATCCTCAAGAGAAATCCTCGGCCCGAAGCTTGCGGTTAATGGTGGTGTTAATTGGTTTTCCGAGCCGGACGTAGTGCAACGGGATACGCTGTACACGCAAACATATAATCTCTCCCATGTACATTTACACAGATCGACCCCATAACTGTGTATGTTCACACATACGACCTCTTAATTAAGATGTTTTGTAAATATAAGAAGGTATACATTTCAGAAAATAACATATTTTGACCTCATTTATTGAAAGGTGGAGTGTTGATGACGTGACTTGACCTCATTTGTTGAAAGGCAGAGTTGATCACATTACTTGCACTTCATTTATTGAAAGGTTAAGAATAGTCCTTGAAATTCGTTTAACTAAAAAAATTTCAGCGATTATCCGCGCGTCTTGAAATACGGCTCATCCGTTGCCGCATTTTAGCGATGACATGTACCTCGGTTCGCACTCCATCGTTTCTTCTAGTGATGCCACAGCTTCTGTGTAAAAATAAATAAATTATAAAATTGATAAAAATAAATAAATTTTATAATGACATTACATAAAGTGAAGTTTTAAGTATATAATACTTATGTATTACCTACGAGTAAATGTATATCATATTTTCATTCAAATATATTTTTCCTTAATTTTATTTTAAAATTACATATATGATGGGATAGAAACTATATAAATTATAATATATTTAATATTAGCAAAATCAACTATATGCTTAAATTTATTTTTAGATTACTTTATTTTCCCGAAAAAGGAAATTGTATTTTCTGAAACCGGTTGGTGTATTAATTAATTAAGTGGTTAAAAAACAAAGTTCAATAATCTAAAAAACATATAAATTATATATTTCAATCAATTTCAATATAATAAATTTATTTCTACGACAATATTTATACTGTAAAGAAAGATATATTTAATAAAATTAAAGTATTTCAATCAATTTCAATATAATAAATTTATTTCTACGACAATATTTATACTGTAAAGAAAGATATATTTAATAAAATTAAAGTATTTAAAATAAATTAAAAGTATCAATAATAAAGATATACACGTAAAATATTTTTATTTAATCAGTGCACTTCCCCGGATAGGAAAGGTTCCCGGTTCGTGTCCGGGTGGTAATAAAAATATTTTTTTGATAAATTGGTTTTATGTGTATATTTTTCTTATTGATACATTTAATTTGTATATTACAAAACTATCTTCTGAAAAACTGCAATATCGTAATAAGAATGTGTTCTTAATAAAATGAAAGTAATTTAAGGTACTGATTTTCGAGATTCATTGCAAATAAAAAGATGATAACATCTAATCGGAAATAAAATAGAAGGAACGCATTTAAAGATTCGAAAAGTTCGAGTTCCAGTGGTAATGAAATATTTTTCGGTAGATACTCGTACATTTTTTGTGTATATCTTTCAAGTATTTAATTTAATTTGTTCTAATTACCAAAGAACTGTATTTTAAAATTACAGCTTTGCAATACAAATGTTAATTTCAATAATAAAAATACATGATTCATTTCCCGGTTGTGACTATATTTTTGTGTACCTATTTACATATTTATTTGTATCAATACGTTTTTCACTGAGAGAGCGCGTCGGCTGGAGCACGAAGATAGAAATTCCGAATGAAATATCGCCCGATGTAATATTTAATTGTTTACATTTTGTGTCATTTAAAAACGCAATAAGGCGCCCATTTTCCTAACAGAATGTCCATTCCCTGCAATATAGCCGCAAAGTCGAGGCTTCCCTCGAAATATTACTAGTCTACAACTCGGAACCCCGCGAGAGACAAAGACCTGGACTAACTTTTTGGGGCGAAAATAAAAATTTGAATACTCGCAGCGTCAAGAATAAAAATTTAGCAGACGGGATAAAAAAGCAGACATTTTTATTTGGCGCACGACCGGTCGCGGAGCCGACTGAATTTTTAAACGGAAAGGTAAAAAAAATTCTTCGTATATTGAAAAGGCCCGGGGTGGGGCTGCCTACAAGCATGTTAATGAATAGTATTGCCGAGCGTTCTGGGCGGACATCACATTTATTTTTAAGGGAACGTATTCCGATTAGATTCATATAAAAGATTGCAGGTGAGTCTGCTACTTTTCTTTTCAAGATAAATAATTGACCCAGATCAGAAGATTACGCGATAAAATCACGTCTGGGTTACCAATATGGGTAATAAAAATTCTGAGAGGTTATGAGAGAGTGTTTAGAATTATGGTTGATGTTTGTGTGGGCGGGTTATATGTAAATTAAAAGAATTTGCTTATGTGCGAGTGGTGAGTGCTCCAATAATCACACATTACTCTCGTGTCCATGTAGTGTATTGTATATGTGTGTATAGCCAGAGCAGGTTAAGAAACAAAAACTACTTACGTTTGTCACTTGTTTTATTGTTGAACACATTTTACAGATTTAGAGAATTTAGAGAAAAAGAAAGCGGCGGCGAGAAGAATGAGGCTCATTCGGGCGGGCTCAGGCGGGCACATTCGTATTGGTACCCGACGTCAGTACTGGGTGCGTTTTTACAGCTGTTAGGAGCTCTGTTTTACGCACCAATACAAGGTATACAAGGTGCGTTCACGGTTGTCGGTGATGGCGATAGACCTCCGCAGTATAAAGAAAAATATTTTGTTTTAATTAAAAATGATGTTAGAGTAGAATAACACTAGTTAAGTTGTAAACAAGTTACCAAAACACTGGTTAATAATCCCACGGCTACCAGATTGCCGGCTATTTGGTCCATTGCCAAATGGGAGCAGTTAACTTTTGGGATCAGTCGCTGCTACTTCTTCTTCGCAGAACGAGCGAGTGTCGTGACACGGATATTACGGGATATTCTGCGAAGACGGCGACACCTTTCTTCTTCGAGTCTTCAGCTTCAGCAGGCGTGATGTGCATTCGGATGGCGCCTCATCGAAGCCAAATTTTGTATTTGGTGTTCTGTAATTACATCCAGGTGTAAATATTTATATTTAAAATAATATATTGTACTCAATAATTGAGAAGGAATTTAGCCAAACCAGAATTGTAGCATTTCAATTACTTTATTTAAAATTGAATTGACGTAAATATTTAAAACAAACACAATGAAATGACTAAGTATTGTTAACCACAGGCGACACTATGGTTTCAAATGTATGGTTGTTGAAAAGCCGGACCAGTTAATAACACTTTGAAATTTAATTTGTCACACTCGACGAATGGTACAAAATCTTCAAATTTTAACAAATTATAAAAAACCAATGCTATTTTCCTTAATTTATATCCTTCACATACAAATACCGTGCTGAACCATCGGCCTAGATTTTCCCAAAGAAATCATCTACAAAAACGAAATAGAAGTTATAATAGAAGTAAAAGTAATCAGTTTCATACAGTAGTGTTCGCGGAAATTAAACATATACATATATATTGTATAGTTATTTGATACGCTTGTTGGTCCACTGGATAAGACACTCGCCTAGTGATCCAGCGTTCGGAGATTCGAGACTCATTCCAGGAGATCAATAATTTAATTCTATTTTCACAATACGTTTAGCTTATTTTGAAAATAGTAAGAATATTAATGTGACACGTATTCCGTGTATGCATCTCTATTATCATACAGTTGGTTCGCGAAATTAAACATATACATATATATTTGTATAGTTATTTGATACGCTTATTTTGAAAATAGTAAGAATATTAATGTGACACGTATTCCGTGTATGCATCTCTATTACAAATATATATAAATATATGTATGTCAGTTTGTCTGACTATTGCTTATACTATGCACTTTCCTACTCTTTAATTAACTATGCGATTTTTGTTTGGGGAGGAGCAGTGTTCCCGTAATTTCCTTCGACAGTTGGTTCCCAGGTTTCCGATTGACAATAAGGGCACATATGATATACGAATACTGTACTGACCTTTTTATTGTACGTGCTGATTTTCTGGTAGATTTCGACCGACCGAAGTGCGCACTCCTGACGATCGGTTTATTTGGACCTCCGGACTGGTCGTAGAACGGGATGTAAATGATCTGCCTATCATTTACCGTTTCTTGCATTCTCCTAAAAAAGGCTGCAATACTCACATACACACATGCACAATATTATCAACCAGGATACCCAGTGGTGCCAATCGGAGTAACAAAGTGCGTAAATAAGCAGCAAAAACAATATTAGAGAGAGGACAAAAGATAATTCTTAGGGTAATAAATAGTCGTCCCTTTTGATATCCATCAGATCTTCTATTTAAGAAGTAGTGTTCTCGACGTAAGATAAATTTATCTGTTGAGACTCGTACAATATTTCCACTCAATCAATAACTCACCCTTAGCAATTAATTATTGTCACAACACAAGATAACGAATACACATGTTCACACCTGTTCCGAGAGCAATAGCGACATTATTTCAACGTTTCTATATTTTTAGCTCCGGTACTGTATAACACACTTAACACTGACGCAAATATGGACTCAATATATGATTCAATCGCGTAGAGATCAGTCAGAAGCATCGCAGTTCAACATTACAGCTTAATCACAATATAATGCACTAAGATTTACAACACGTTCACTACACTTTTTTTGTCTCTATTTTTTTATTTAAATATATATGTCAAATTTTACTTTTTATTTTAATTAAATAACACCGCAACAAAACGGAAAAAAACTGTCTACTTTAACACGAACGGTAGTCCAGCAAAGTAGCCAGCACAATGCTTTATATATCATACATCTACACTTCCTGCATCCTATACAGTAAATTAATTATAATAATATGTATGTTCACTTCTGATGTATACATTTTTTTTATCAAACAAATGTCAAATATTTAGGAGAACACATTCTTATTGTGAATTTGTAATTATTCAGAACATAGGTCTGTGATATTTTAAATATGAATTAAATATATTAATTATAAAGATATACATATAAAATCAATTTTATCGAAAAATATTGTAGATGGCTCTGTCAAATGATGGAACGATTAAATGTATTAATATCAAAAAGGTAACATATATGGTCGAAAATTGTCGCTAAAAATAATGTCGCTGTAGCTTAGCTGGATAAAGCACCTTCCCCGGTTAGGAAAGAGATCCAGGTTCGAATCCCGGTGGCGCAACAACATTATTTTTCGATAAAATTGATTTTATATGTATATCTTTATAATTAATATATTTAATTCATATTTAAAATGTAAAATACATTGCTAGATATTAGATACACACTGGATATTTACTTATAAACTGAAAAGCATAGAAAAAATTCCCTTGTCTGAAGGAAATTATCTCTTTAAAACAATCTAGCAGCAAAAGAAAAAATTCTCTTCAACCAGTATTGAATTTAAGACTTGAGAAAATAAGCAAGATTGATGGCAAACGGCTAATTGAAGATCTCGGTAAAGTTACCATTTTAATTAGGGTGAATGTTACTTTCGCACAGTGGCTGGTAATTATGTTCTCTCGCCTGTCGTCACCAATCTCAGGCGGCGCACTGTTTAATATTTATGGAGAGAAGAATGGATTCGGTTGTGTGTAAATACTCTCAATAACTCTCCGTCTCGCTCCGGGAGCGCGATAAAACAAACTACGATAAACTTTGCTCACATTAAATGTTAACATGCGCAAACTTGATGGCTGTGTATCTATTGGGGTTAAGAAGCAAACTTAATTCTTAATTGAATGAAAACACTTGCTCGAGTACTGCCATATTATTGCACATTAATTCATACAAATATAGCAACCATTGTAAGAATATAATTTTATAATATTTGCTTCTGATGTTTAAATAAGAAAATTGACTAAAATACGAAATTTTTATGTTTTGGGTTTTTATACTAATTATGTTGATTTTTCTCTAATCATAAGCCCGACAACCCGACAAAATTACATTTTATGGCAACTGATGACAAGACAAGGGCACATATAGATAACCGCATAGAGTGATAAGTGCGCACACGGACA
Organism: Eubasilissa splendida; assembly: GCA_031772225.1. NCBI lineage: Eukaryota > Metazoa > Arthropoda > Insecta > Trichoptera > Phryganeidae > Eubasilissa > Eubasilissa splendida. The sequence continues at coordinate 452,008 of CM062868.1, forward strand.
CCTGCCCACTTGTTAGCTTATTACTTATGACTTTGTATTATAGGACGGGGCGTGAAGGCCAAAGAAACAGTGTTGTGGGTGAGCAAACCGATAAATATAAAGTTTTAAGTGCACTCAAAACTCAGAGATGACAGCAGATAAACACGTATAACTTTACCATCGCCCGTGGTAGAAAAACGTTTGCGGGTTGTTCGTAGGTCCAATTTACTAGTGCAGTCAATCCCGCCTAACAGTGTGGCAATACGAATAATCGTCAAATATATCCAATTTTACGCTTTATCTATTTATTTATTCAGCCCTGCGCCTACGTTCGAAATCTGACTATGTTATAATGTAAATAGAACAACGAGATCATCATCAGACGACTTTTCATCACTAAAATAGCGGAATATTTAATGATTCATATACTGTATATACTGTACATATCGTATACTGTAGCATTCAAAATATCAATGTGATAAATGACTTTTGAAACGGCTGTGAACAGTCCGCCATTTTTAACTGACGATTGATTTTACCATCGGATATCCGAGAGTACGATTAGTTTACTACTGGATGTACTTTCGAGAAGAAAATATTTTTTACCAACGGTAGTTCAACCCGTTTTCGCAAAAATGTAACATTTTTAACCATAGTATAAAGTTACCACTGATCACACAACCGGCCCTTAGTCTAACCTGACCTAACCGAACTTTATGTAACTAACGCAACCCCTTCCCATATTTTATTTTAGTATTATTAATATATTACTGTTTTTTTATATTTTTAAAATTTATATTATACACGTATAATATTTTTGTATACATATTTGTATATACATAAATATGAAATATGTAAATAACATATCCGTGATTCACTCAGTTGTGCTGTGCTATTCAATAACATAACATTGACAATTATACTGCTATAATTCTTATTCAAAATTATGTTTTTATTGGTATTCCATTTGTCCGTTTTTCATCACAGCTGATAGTTCCTGGTAGGAGGACTTATTTTACTTTCTTTACTTCCTCAATATATTTCCAATGCGGTTATCCTTTCAAATTTTAAATAGATTTTTTAATAAAATATCGGTATTTATTTTTCCTATATATTTTCACCACCGTACCAGGCTTGGAAGGTAGGCGTTTGCTTAGTTTTTATTAAATTATTTTATATAAATATGAATTAAAAACTAATGCCACATGATGCATCACACGAAGAAAAATATATTTATAAAACAGCAAAGAACGATTGGAAGAAAATATACAAAATATACAATATATACATATATATATATATAGACGGCCAATAGTGGCCGAATATTTCAGTGTGGAAATCCCTACATTAGTGAAGAATACGAACAAAACATTAATGTCACATTTAACAGTGACATAGATAAGGAAAGAAACCATAGAGTGCCACATGATATAGCCATGATACGGAGATGAGATGGCAGAATGTTTTTCTTATCTATGATGACAGAAGTCTCACAGACCTGGCTAAGTACTTTACAGCCTACCGAAGCAAATGACACCACCGAAGTCGTCACGGCCGTCAAATCCAGAAAATCATAGATATAGACGGGGAAGCGTAATATTATTATAGATGCTATAAAAGTAATTAATATGATGTGATTTAAAATTTCAAATGAATATACCTCCCATGATCGCCTTATTTATTAATCTGGCTATTCATTTATGTCATGCGTTTCATATACCTGAACCATATAATATATACCTGAACCATATAATATATACCTGAACCATATAATATATACCTGAACCATATAATATATACCTGAACCATATAATATATACCCCGTCTCCGCATTCTCGAATTATATCGTTCTTATTATGTGCTTGATAATTGACCAGCTTTGCCCACACGATAACGATGAATTTTCCACTGCACTCGGTTAGCTTTAATCCTTCTGCAATTACCAAGCTTCGCTGGGGAACATAAGTGAATTAAAATTAATTTATGTTAAATAATTGCCTAGTGAAAGAGATTATAATATATCATATATTTCGGATACATGAAAATAATAAAAATTTGTTAGTTCTGCAATATTTTCTCATACTTTATCTAGAACTACTAAGAATATAAAATACACAATTCTGGAAAACGTAAAGTGGAGGAAATTTTAGTTTATTACATTACACAAGCAAACAGTACATGTGTGTATGTGCTGAAGATATAGTAGAGATCTACTGCATAATCAGGTTTGTTATGATAATCCCAGGCTTCCGTTATTTTACGACTACTTTGTTTGAAATTGCAGCGACGTGTTCTACCTACACATTCACTCTGCAATGAAAATTATTAAATAAATCTACTCGTACATCTACAAGTCATTGGTCGTTTACGTTACACGTAAGTTCTTACTTAATTTCACTTCTGCCAATTGCCGTCAAATTTGATAAATTTTAATCGGATTAGATGGAGGTTACAGTTGCATGTGCATAATATGTAGTCTAGTCTATTATGAAGAGTTTTTCCTGGCAAATAACAAAGTGATGATTGCAAACATGAAACGTTGAACGGATGAGGCACGAGAGGAAGAAGAAGTCCACTAGTTGGTGATCAAGTATTTTTTTGAACTAAATTTGCTTTAGATTTAAATACTATCCGATAAATAATAGTAATGTATCGTATCAATGAACCTTTGCATTGGGTAATACGGAAGATTAAATATGATAGAAAGAAGACGGTTATCTGGCACAATTCAGTTCCAGGAGCCGAGCGGTCCGAAAACCTTTTAATGGGTTGAGTACTTTTCGGGTTCGGTTCCAATCGGCTGATTAGCCATTCATTACTTACATTAAATATACTCGAGAACTTTCAAACGGTCACTTAGTGTTGGGTACAATGAAAGATTGATAATGTATCGGTATTGATCAATATCTATTGGGACGGATGGACGGAATATCATACAGCGTAATAAGAAGTTCGTCTTTAGATTATCAAGAAGTTATTAGGATTCTTCTTCTGGGAGAAAGGGTAAGGAAACAAGGTAAAAAATAGTGACTCTTGGCAAACATTTATTCTACTCTCATTATACACGCTCGATTTCTGTTTATTTTCAACGCTGGGTAAACTTGACTAAATCTTCTAAGGAAGAAATTCTAAATATCAGAAGAGTCAAATAGCCTGTGAAATAGGTGTATGGATATGAAAGAAGCGAAATACGTCAGTATAGAAATGTATAGTGGTGTGACGCTCTGTCTTCCCTGTTTCCCTTTTTGTTAAAATGGCGTGATGGTGTGTGTTTGTGTACTTTGGGGATGATATATATATTTGTTGGGTTCGGAACACCCTGACCTTCCAGAGGGATATAACTGGAAAGTTTTTTATTAATATAGAAATAAAATGGTGTCTCCATTTTAATTCCACTCTTGAAAGTTTTGGCGATCACAGTTTAAAAGATATTTTCGTACAATTTTTTTCATTTTGATCATCTCCGTATATCCCACGTTCTATCAAAAGGTATACAAAAGGAATGTCCTTGAAGCCTGATCCATTTTAAACGCAATCCCTTTTATATTGAGCGTAGCGACATCCAAGGCGGCTATAAAATCCCGTCATTTCAATTCGTTCCCGCGTCGTATAGTGATTGGTTGGATCTGTTGGACTATAAAGCCATTCCCTGGTAAGGAATAAAAGCTGTGAAGCCTTCAGTTAGACACGAATAAAATATTATTATTTCTATGCACATTACTGACAAGTATTTTATTAAACGCTTTCGAGAATATATTATATATTGAATTTATAACACAGACAATATTATACATAAACGTAACAATATCAGTATAGTTAAGTTTAGCCAATCAGTTTATATTTATACTTTTAAAATCAGCAATACTATCTTTGTGGTTAAGATTCATATTTTTATTTATTATCTTTGTTTTATTAACCACTAAAATGAGTTTAAATACATCTACCGGTTTCGAAAAATACCATTTTCTTCTTCAGGATGTCATAACTAACTAAAACATATATTGTTTCTTTGACAGAATCTATTTAAAAAATTTTTTTTTCTTTTTTAATAGATTTATTATTATTAATTATTATTATTATTTATTATTATTATTATTATTAAATTAATTTTTTATTTTTTTAATAGATTTTTTAAAAATAGATTCTGTCAAAGAAACAATATATGTTTTAGTTAGTTATGACATCCTGAAGAAGAAAATGGTATTTTTCGAAACCGGTAGATGTATTTAAACTCATTTTAGTGGTTAATAAAACAAAGACAGTATAGTTAAGTTTAGTCAATCAGTTTATATTTGCTTAAAAATAATTACATCATACTGTCCTACTTAATATAGATCAAACACTAGTTTTAAGGACATAACGTAACGTGTTGCGGTAAACATCTGAAAATGATGAATCGGAATATGATGAAATCAGTCTTAGATACTTTACTGAAAAATATACAATTGGTCTAATCGATTTTTTATTATATTTAGTATATTTATATTGGTTATTATTTTCGATGAGTGATTTAGCGTTCCTTCGGCTACTTCGTTACACACTCGTCTATACACAAGTAATTAATCTTTATAAATTATTTGTTTGTGTTAAATTTAACATGAAATATTAGATTGCATTATTTCCGACTAGTCTCGTCCCTGTTGTATCATACGTTGAGTAAATATTTTAGTAATATTTGTTCGAGAACAATTTTCAGTTGTTTTGAAGGAATTTCATAGATTCATAGAGCTAACAATATATTAATGCCTTGGTTATTGCTTTCGGTGTTGGTGTGAACATGTTGACTGGTTGCCTTGCGATTAACTATGATTCGTAACTGGGTGAGGAAATTTACGTGTGTGGTAGAATTCGACAAGTCTCAGCAACGTTGATTTGTCTCGCAAACTAGAACGTTACATTTTTAATAATGGTGTTCTGACGAATACCTACATGGACATCCATGTTAGCCAATTCTAGTAATGATTTTGCTGCTTTTACAGATCTTTAAAGTCAAGGGTCAATTACATTCCACATTTCTTATATAAAGTAGAAAAGTTTTTTTGTGCGACCAATTTTAAAGGTTTTTTAATATTCTGTTTCCAGTAAAGATATCTAACAATAAATACGCACGCGTCAAATCAAAATTAATGAATTAATTTTAACCCAATATTATTAATTACACTCAGAGCTGAAACAATACTTGAAATGAACATGTTTGAGCACACGCAATTCAAATATTCACAAACTGTACACGGATTGTCAGCAGTGAGATGAATTAAGAATTTTAACTAGTTACAGCATCGCATATATGTATGTTTTTGGTATTCGACGGTGGCTTATGAGAACATGTCACTTTCATCATCCACGCAGTTCATGTCGCATCGACGGATACTTTTTTGGGATTATGAACGAAGTATGAGGCGTCTAATCTAAATGTTTTATAAGTTTTTACTGTTTTACTGCTGACGTTGAGCCTGGTTTGAGTTATGTTCAATTAAGTTGTTTCACATATCACATAGTCCATGCCCGGTGTTAAGGTTCTGCATTATGAACAAATATGTACCTATTAAATACGGTTATGATAACTATTAAAGTAATCAAAAATAGTACATAACTTAGCAATTTAAAACGAATTAACGAATTAATCAAATAAATAAAATAGATGATGGCGAACTGGACTGTACATATTTTTGGATGGAATAAGACTAGAAAGGGAAAATAATAAATAGTCTACCAGGGAGACTATTTTCTCTGTAGATTAAATTATAACTGGGATCTTTCTACGGAAATTAAATGTCGTATTCAGCACACATTACCTACTTTTTCCACATTCAAAAATGTATTGTACAGTTATGACCTGATTAACATTTGTGAATGAGAATGATGCGATGTTGCTGCGAGCTGAGAATCTATAGACGACGGTTGAAAGCAAGCGGGGCTGGTATAGGCACTGATGAAAATGTGTTAATTTTCATTAAATAAAGGACAACAAATCCATAAAATACTTGGAAATTATAATATCTTGTCCATATAACGAAACATCCGGAAAAAGATCAAATCTTCCATCTTATCATTCGCATCAAAGTAAAATCGCTGGCAGAATCTGCCTTGGAAGTTGGAATACATTCTACAAAATTGCTAGCCGAAGAGGCTTTGAAGGCTTTGAGACCAGAAGGATATCCTTCAATTCACAGTCCAACTATTTCTGGTTGATGCTTATAAAAAATGATGGCCTACTTTCGCTAAGCGGACAGGCACTAGAAGAAGGAGAAAAAGAAGGAGAAAGAACCGACAATATTGTTGGAAAAAATTTATAACTGAGTGTTTCATTTCTGATTGTTGAATCGGCACTTAGTAATAAATGTAACAAGATAATCAAACACTATATATCAAAGTGATAATATTGAATATGTGTTTATAATGACAGAGTGGTAATAATGACGAAGTGATAGCAAAACTAAGTGGTGATAATGTCGGAGTGATAATATGATAGAATTTTAATATTGACAAATTGAAGAATTGTTTTGAGTGATGTGATGATTGTGACGAAGTGGTAAACGTGAAACAGCAACAAAGTGATAAAAGTAAGAAAGGAATAGAGCGAGTCACTAATAACGGACACCTCGATAAAAGGTAATAAAGGGGCGGCCGTAAGCCCAATTACATCCGATAACATAAATGCTTCCAATCAAGCGAGCTTCTCTCAATGGGAAGCTGTATTAAACTCCACTGGGTGAAAAGAAACAGCGCCTCGTACAACGATTCCACAAAATGCTTTCCGACAAAGGATCTCCTCCGGGCTGTGAAATTAGCGGCGAGGCTCGCGGCTAAACAGCCGACCGCCCCCTGTCTCCTGTCTCCCTCGTACAATCTCCCCCGGCGCGGCGTGAAGCGGAAGCGGAAAGGAGCCGATCTGCGCCTTCTCCCGATGTCGGACGGCATATTGATCAATCGCGAGCTCCTCGATATTTGTGCAAATATGAATAACCTCTGCGCGTTGCAGCAGAATGGGTAAATAAAGATCACTCGATCGGGTTTGCGCGGCATTATGTCGTGCTCCGGTATCGACATATTTACCGCTACATTTTTGAAATAAGACCAAAATATACGCAATCTATTTAATAAAGCGTTAAAAGTATGCGTGTTAACGCTTCATGCTCCTGTGGAAGTTAAATCAGTAACTTGAGTGTTTTTAAATTTATTTATACTGAACTGCTACGTATACCACATCCATAAAGACTGACTACATTTATTATTCTGAAAACATGGAAATGAAGATAAAAGATTTTTTACTAAAGACTTTTAAATCATCCATTGTGATATATATAACAGAAAAATCAACGGCGTAGAGGTATGTTTAATCTCAGCAATCATCTTATTACCACCATTTACCGGTTGTCTAATTTTGAATCAATCGCAAAACCTGGGCATTATGGGCGTGGGGAGGCTTGGGCTGATTTCTGTTCCCTTTTGTTCTTCTTTTGCTTAACGTCTTCTTTTGATTTCAGCACGCTGTTGGCATCTCGCTTCAACGTAAACTTCTTGCAGCTAGTTCCTAGGGATCCCTTGCCTTTAGAATGTTATCATTGTTCAACGCATCGACTATTTGAGCGATTTACAGGTCTGCTAAATAATATTCAAAACACTTAAGGTGCGTGTACACTGATGTAACATGGAGCTCGAAACCTCGGTGAAGTATAGTGCAGAATTAGTGTGGAGCGAGCTATCGTTTGATTTGTTTTGTACTTTGTACGAACCAACTCACAAATCTCCTAGACGAGAGATCAAAGTCTCACATGTGTATATGAGCCATTAGAGTTTGTTTTGATTTAAGATTATCATGAAAGGAAACAAAACATAGTTTTTCAAAAATTGGTCGTTTACCCTAAACTAGCTGTAACGCAACTTGTACCTAGCCCGTTAGTAATCAGTTTTATAAATGTTCTAATATGTAACTAGTTTGAAGTAAACAAAATAATATAATAGATTTATTTACTTTTTTGCAAGATTCGTTAAAACTTGTCATGAAATATCCCGAATACAGCTGAAATAATTTTTGTAAATTTGTAGGTCGGATGTGTTATATGCTATCGATAATCATTTTTCATTTGTCATTTTCAGTGCCGATAAATCGGCGTTTATTTTTAAAACAATATTCCTTCATAGCTTGCATCAATATAAAAATCCTTAAAGTAACCAATACACCAGAAAGTACAAGTATTAATACTACATTTTAGTTACATGCAAGCCTGTTGGCCGCTTCCTACCTCGCTACGTATATATAAAGTACCTGTTCTGAGGTACAATCAAACATTGCATAGTGTAATAAATTATGTATACTTGCACATTTTAAATATCGTCAGAGTATGAACAAAAAGTGTCAGTAAATTGAATTAACGTCAGTTTACGTAATTTTTTATGCACGGATGACATTTTCGAATATTTTACTGCATTATTTCGATCAATTATTTTTAACTCGATTCGATAAATTTTACATATTTTGAAATTGAATACTGCTTTGTGACATGACATGACATGAAGTGATATCGTTTGTTAATTTATGTTAAGGGAAATAAATTATGTTATTCAAATCTTGTTAATGTCCAAATCAATCCACAAAAAACATGTTTTTTGTAAAACTAATGAAAATAAATTAACTATTGGATGGAAGCGTGGCCGCTGATGCGATGGGGTAAGGGGTGGGGGGAGGAACAGGGAATATATTAAATAATATGTTGTGATTGTTTAATGTATAACTATGTGGTCTCCCATATCTGTGTACATTGTCTTTATTGCCAGTACGAAAAAACACCAACGTAACGTTTATTTCAATCGAATCTAAAGGAATCGCATACGGAGAATATTTTGTCTACGGGTATATTGGTGGTCACTCATTTATACAAAATAAGCTAAAAGTAACATTTTTAAACAATATTGAGTATTGTTGACATAATAAATTAAGGTGATACACATTAATTTATCTTAATTTGCAATAACATTTTACACTTTTTAAACTAATATTCCATCGTTCCTTTGGACGGTTGCAAACGCTTTGCAACCGTTTAAGCTGCTTAAACTATTTTTATAAATAAATAATATCTATGACTTTTCATTTAAGAATCTGTCTGTAAATAATTGAATTGAATATTGAGGGTTAACATGTTGTTACGGAATACTACCCATATAGGAGTGTACTAGAGCTACGAGATCTGGAATGATTATATTTGCATTCATTGGTTAAGGTAGGTTGTACTGTATTTGATCACTTCCTTTCTTTGGTAATAAATGATATCATCGATATTAAAAAATAAGATTAACAGAAATACCTACCTAACAATGGAAATCGGCACGAAAACTACTAAAAAGTTTCTGCTGGTGTTAATAAAGCGTTATTTGTTAACTTTAATTGATTATTAATTAAATAAATTTTAGTATTAAGTCATCGCATCTTAAATTGTGCTTTGCAGTTCTTGTTGTTTTTTTATGTGATAGTTGCAATAATATAACGCAAGAATTCGACTTCGTGTTATTAAGTATCTACTTCTTAAAAGTTTCTGTAACTACCAGATTACTGTATGTTACTACCCTCGCGGTTTCCAGTAATTAATACGAGGATTTGTAATATAATTGAATAATAGTCATTAACCATAATTAATCACATGGTTTCGTACAATTAAGCTGCTTATTAGATTGATCCTTTTTGAGGATGCCTTTAGGCCTATCGATATGTATTGTTAGTTTATAACCTGCATAAGTATAATATGCAAACCAGGCACAGTACAACATTAATTATGCATTGACGCAAAATATACATAAAAAAATGTAAAAGCATATACGAAAAAAATTTTGCGGTTTCAAGTTATCGCTTGATTAACAAACAGGACGTGACATCACTTTGTGAGAGCGAAATTCAGTTTTTACGTACCTTCGATTAATTTTATTAAACATGAAAATCATTTTCAATAGGAATTTATAAATAAAACGCATTCTATGGAGTGGGTGGCACTATATTATTTTGGTCGATGTGTACAGAGCGTTTCGGATTAATTATTCGGGAATATTTATTGAAATTTTAGTATTCATGTAATATTGAGTCCGAAATATCATGGTTTAAATATTATATCATTTTGCGCGACCGATGATTGTACACGAGCTTCGTTATTGTTTAATAAATTAACATTTAATATTTAAATGAATACAAAATTGTAACTCTCGCATTAAAAAACAATATAATTAACAATTTATTATTTGTTTATGGTTTATATGTAAACACGTAACATATTTGGGTAACGCATTTCCCTTGTCAAGAAAAAGTTCCGGGTTCAAATTCCGGTGGTAACCAAATATTTTTTTGATACAGAGATTTTTTCTGTATATGTTTCTAAAACTTGTACAGAAATGAATACCTCTATTCTAAAATTGCAACTTCAAAATACAAATATAATTAGATGAAATAAATAATTATAAAAATGAATATTGGCGTAAAAGCACTACAAATAATCTAGACAGTAAAATAAATAAATAATACTTTGCTCTTTTGTTATATTTAGGAACCGCGTTTTTATCAGTGCAGTGCAGTGCAGTGCAGTGCAGTGCAGTGCTCGCCCTCGTTCTTGTGCCTGTCCTGAACCTCATACAGAAGTTGACAGTGGGAGTGTGCATTCGCCTTGCTCATTATTTGCTCATATATTGTATATCTCTCATTTTGGAGGTATACATTTGTGAAGTGTGCATTGCGTCTAAGAATGTTTTCTACACATTGGTGGTATCTATTTTCTTGCACTTTCCTTACATTTTTAATCAAAATGGAAATACTTTTCTATTGTAATTTTCTCGTTCCAGCTTATTGTTTCCATCAATGTCTAGCATCGTTATTGTTTTGCTCTATGTTCATGAGTAAAAATTGCTCCTCTTCCAAATATTTATGCATGACGTTTTTTTGATCATACTGTTCGTTATCACCGTACATACCTACATTTACAATTTTGATAGATAGTACAGAAGTGAATCAAGAGAGAGCATATTCTTAATAGCAAAAATGATCTTGCGAATGAAATGTGAATGTGATGGAAAGTAATGAAGTCATTTATTATGTTTTCATTTTAACCTTTACCATACCATGATATAAAATACCCGAATGCAGCCATGCTGTCAACTCGTGTTACCGTAAATAATAGTTTTAAAAAAAGTTTTTATTAGCTTAAATGGTTTTAATGATAAGAATTTACTCTAAATATTGAGCATTCAATTTTGAAAAAATGATTAATAGCATAATTTAGAGCATTCATTAAGTCCTATACAATGTGTCCTTCCTTCTTATCTCTCTTAATTTAATTAGTGAGAAAAAGATAATTATATTTGTATGTTTGTTGTTCGTTTCACTGTGAAAATAGTGTACGATCTCTGTCTTTCATATCGCAAATGATATTTTTACTATCATATTAATTATACAACGGATTGAATGGAAAGAATAATTGTTTTTATACGATTCTCTTTTCAGAATTGGTTTTTCACTAATCATCCCTAAGCGCTAATATTTTCATTAGGATTATCTAAAATATGAATTTTATGTTGCATGTATTTACCGAAATATTACAGGTTTAATTATGATGGTAGACCTGTGTTACTGCATGGTTTGGGAAGGGTTAAATGTGAAACACAAAGTACGCTATGAAAAGAATAGAGAAAATAGTCTACCTGCAACTTTATTATGGGTTTCGTGTTAGCTACGCAATGGTTAACGCGAGCAATTACTCGTATATACGCGATTATTGGACTCTTCACAATAACAATTTGGGATTCTAGGATTAAAGGTGCAGGCATTCATTGAAAACTGAGTCTCTTCGAAAAATTAAATGTCGAATTGAGCAAGCTCAGAAAGAAATAAAGGAAAAATAAATTATTATAGTCATGAATTAAATTTACATTTACGAAAATAATAGTTCGATATTGCGTATTCTATAAGCTAGGTTGTTTGTTGGGTCACAAATAAAATAATAATCGGTCAGAGAGGTCGGCAGAATAGGTCAGAAAACTCTTTACAGAAGATTCTGAACGGCCGTGAAAACCTGAGAACATTTTTAATGATCGGACGAAAGGCGAACATGCACTAGAAGAACTCGCACTGTAGCTCGAGCTCTCCACGTCAACATTGCGTATTTATGAGTGTAATTTAAAATAACAAATTAACTAAATTACATGTTTGGTTCATATTTCGCCTGGCAGGCTATAATTTCAAAGCACACTTAAATGTATTTAATTATTAATCATATTTTACATCCACTTCCCAATAAAAAACATTAAATATAACAAGACAGCCAAATGAAGAATTCTGACGGTGAAATGTCAATTGATATTAATTTTATATTAATATTAATTTATTTATAATAGTGAAAATAATGCGTCACCTGCTGTTATTGTTATTAGAAATTAGAACATTTTATAGAACAGATAGATATAGGTGTTTATTATATATTATTAGGAGAACACATTCTTATTGTGAAGTCGTAATTATTCAAAACATAGGTCTGTAATATTTTAAATATGAATTAAATATATTAATTAGAAAGATATACATATAAACTCAAAGATATTTGAGATTCTGTAAAAATAAGGTAGATAGCTCTTTCAAATAATGGAACGATTAAATGTATTAATATAAAGGTAACATATAGGTTCGAAAATTTGTCGCTAAAAATATTGTCGCTGTAGCATAGTTGGATAATGCATCTTCCTCGGTTAGGAAAAAGATACAGATTCGAATCCCGGTGGCGCAACAACGATATTTTTCGATAAAATTGATTTAATATGTATATCTTTCTAATTAATATGTTTAATTCATGTTTATTATATTAATTTCACATAAATTCTAAAATGAATATCTAACCTGTCTTTGTCACATATGTATATACATTCTATCATTCTTCAGAAACAGAAATAATTATAAAAATAATGTATTCGAACTATTTAAAAAGGTGACGCATAATTTATATTTATTATTTAGCTCTACTTATAATTAGAGATCGTTGTTTACGTTTATGGATTAAAACTACATTTTTTAATCCATTATAATCTCTATACAACTAATTATATTATTAAGTAATGATATTAAAACACTGAACACGTCCTACCTATTTTCAATGATCCCTTTAAAATCTCTTCTTACACCACCGTAGGTTTTCGATTCTTTCGCTGTTTGATAATGGAAATAAATAGTATTAAAATCAATTTTTATACTAGATATGCTAGTGGAATTGAGCGAAGTTTAGATTGAACTACATTGTCACAGGTTTAATTATAATTTGTATTTATAATCCTCCTTTCTGAAGACGCGTGAACGTTGGTAGCTTCACACAACTCAACTCACGATCTGACTTTTCTATTGCAATATGCTTTGGTCAGCAAAGTACAGCGCGATCTGAATTCACGTTAGGATTATAGATTATATTTAGCATATACAGAAATTGCCTTCATTAGCTTAGGGTACGTAATTCATAATCGATATAATTTTCTTTATCATATAGATAACATTATTCTTTCCATATAAAATGAACCGCAATACAGTTTAAATAACTTTATGAACCTACGCCATTTGGATATAAATAGTGTGTTATATATTTTGTAGTACTTATAATATATAAGTATATTGCATCTGTCTACACCAGATCTACAAAAAATATCTATATCATCGACGTTAACAACACGAAAACAACTGGTTACTGTGACAGGTGAAAACTAGTGGCAAGGACAAGGTTTAATATCTATCAGGAGTGATACCTACTGCACTCGATACGAAATGTAATGAGATTTTAACTGTTCAAAGGTTTTTGGTGAAACTTTGTGGAATTCCATGATTATTTTGTAAATTGAATTTAAAACACTGTTTTATTCCATTATATTTTATTAGATTAAACGTTAAAACGTTTTTACAAACATCATCCCATACAAAATAATAATAAACATCCAAATACCGCCCATTACATCTCCTCTCTTATCCATTTTAACTCCACCCCCTCCCCACCTCCCTAAATCCCAGACACACACCTAATTACGGTCTGAAAATGTTTTTAACTTTAGTTATATTGTATTATTGATAATGGGAAAATGTTCTTGAAAACGTTATAATTTAATCTAATAAAATATAGTGGAATAAAACAGTGTTTCAACTCAATATACAAAATAATAAGATTTTGTTTTATCGACGTGTGACGAGCTTCGTAGACACGCAGCATTATGGTGCTTGTCCTCAGCATGTGAGATATAATAAAAGCGGGAATATCACACTGCATATCTGCATTGCGCTGCCAGTCATATGGAGAGATGATTAAACCGACTGATGCGTTTATTCTTTTTCTTTACCGCTATTATTGTAAATGACATCTCAAAGGTATATTTTTTATTACTATATGTGGTGAACACATATATTTGAATCAAAATTATTATTGTTAAATGTAGCATATTGTCACCAGTTTTTTGTTTGTTCCCTCCCACCAGTTAGCCTATTCCCAAATCAGTAAACATTGTTCCCTTTGGCTTGATCGGTTGTTTTGATATTGTAATTCGTCGAGATTTGGAGAGGAAGTGTCGTCCTCGCTGTGATTGTATTGGATCACTTCTAAAGTACATATTGTTCCTTTGGCCAACTGGTTATTTTTTTTGAATTCGAGGAGAGGAAGTGTTTTCATGTGATTGTTCGTGCTGGTTCACCACTTCATACACTGCTGTAATTTTGTTGTGTGTGAACGTGAAACTTCTCAGAGTTTTGTGCTGTGGCAATATCAAACATTGGGTGAACTTTTGGAAAATCATGGATACGGCGTCATCAACCAGGTGAGTCGGACTGTCCTTTGAACGGAAATAGTGAAGGTCTCCCAATTCACTATTTCTATTCTTTCACCTCTGTTTCCGCATTTTCTCTATTTCTTATCCACCCATGCTGTCCGATTTCAACATCATCCACCACTTTGTGATCGGCGACTTGACCATCTTCATCATCACTATTAACTTGACAACATTGGGTGGGTTTGAGCGTCCTCCGAGAACCTCCAATGTCTTTCCTTATCTCGTGTCAGCGTCCGCGACAGTGCCCTGCCCTATCGAGCTGACCGCCTGGCCAACTGGCTCGCTATTTATTAATATAATTGATGAAAGGCAATTTTCCTAATAATATAATGAAAGCAATGTGTATATATGTTTCGAGTTGTATTTATTTCACCGGAAAAACAGAGGAGAGAATTTATGACGGAACCATTGGCGCGATAAATCAGTTCCATCATAAATTCGCAAACTCGTATGTCATACATTTTGCACCGGAAATCGCACGGTGGAAACATCCCGAAAATATTTTCCCCGCGCTCAATCAACCGGAAGTGACGTCACCCCCGCCTCGACACCCGCCTACCCCACGCGCCCGTCTGATCCATGATTGATCGAACACTCTGCATGTCGAACAAATAGCGACAAAGCACTTTTGCATTTTACACATCTCTCCCGAACATTATCGTACGCTCAGAGGGAAGGCACTTATAAAACAACTGTTTAGTATTATAGATACCTTATCGCAGAAAGCCGCAGTAACACGAGGGGTGGTTTTATTCAGTCGATCACAATCATTATTCTCAAAACACTATTAAATTGCACGACTCACTCTCCTGAGATGAGATCGTCAATCTTGGGTCACATTATTGAAATCACTCTTAAAGTACTTTACTAGTGCGAAGACACGTACACGTCTAGTCTTGTGGCTAGAATCGTTAATAAACTAATCTATTTTAGCATTACCGCTAGTCAAGGCTATATTAATTGTAACTAACTAATTAACTTACTATTACGCTGTTTTCCGAGGATGGAACGCCGCACTCTTATATTCTGAATCATAACTCACGTCTTTTTCACATTTATACGTATTCTTCTAACTAGACCATTTTCCATTCTACCTGATTAACCTGGTCATGCCGTGTCTTTGGTGAAATCCTCTATTTACGTTAAAACTTACACCCTATTCTCATTCAACCGTTCCGCATGACCACTCAAGCGAACCTATCTTAATACTGCTCATTATGCTAAGGGCAATTTGACATTAAGTCTTAATTTATTCGTTCTTTGCTGTCTCCTAAATGAATTTACTACATAATTATATAAGCCCGAGCGATATAATTTCCACTGTATTCACCCTACCTATCCTTCGATCCTCCTTACCAGCTCCAGGTTACACTTCCTTATGTACACATATCTATGAATGTTCGTATATTTATAATAATAAATAACTATTTATTTATTGAGAATTTTAAATTCTAGAAATCACACTATCAACTGTGGACAATAATGTACATAATTATTAAATTGATAATTTCTGGCAAACCATTTGGGTATTCTTTAAATGTGTAGGATATGGGACTATTATGACTAATATTATTATAATAATATCCATACTATGACTAATGTTGGTCTTTATGTGTCCGAAAATGATGTGTGATAATGGCAACATTGGTTAATTCATCTTCCACCATCTTCGTATTATCGCCTACTGCAGCAGCTGTTTGATGCATTGTTGAACCGCGTGTCTTTGGATAGCAATATTCTCAATGTTAGCGAAAATCAGCTGGGGATTAAACTTTAACAGCAAATATCCGAGGTTCGGAACACAAATAGTAAAAAAAACATATTTATGGTTTAATTAATATGGTTATTAAATAAATCATTTATATTGTTTGGATATTGAAATAATTGCATTCATGTAATGTATCATTAAATATTTAACTAATTTAACAAGACGAAGTAAGTTACACAAATGTGACGAGATTAACGAGGTAAAGCTCATCTGGGAGAGCTCAGCTAGAGCCCCGGATTCATTATTTATCGTTACAATTATTTTAGTATAATTGTAACAATTGGCATAATTATCAATAAACCATAAGTCCTTATGAATCGGAATGTCGTCAATTAATCTTTTAATTGTTAACAAAATAAATTATTTTACATATATATTTTTCATTAGATTAAAGTATCATAAATATATCGCTTCAAAATCACAAGTAAAATTTCAATGACTTAAATATGTCTAATAATTTTGTAACACCAGTCATAATGCAATATGACGTAAGAGTTCAGGAATTATTTATCAAGCTTAAAAATATGACTAGAAATAACGAAACCGGCTAGTACCACAGCAAGGAGAGGAAGCTTGCAGTAGTTATACTTTGTGGACGTAATATATTAATCTTAAAGCAAACAGGTTTCATTCCTTTTCCTCTCCTCTCTGTACGTTTGAAGGACCATCTTACAACATAAACAAACCCAGAATGAGTGAGGAACAAAACACCCTACTGATAGTCTGTTTGTCTTCGTTTGTGAAACTTACAAAGTACTCCGAGTGGGAAGGAATTCCACCTGCTATTGCTAGACCCAATTACAAATCCAATAACATTACCGAGTGTAAACTATGACTTGTCAGGCCAAATGCTGCAAGAGAATAATATTGTTAATCAGAAGGGTTCTGCCCCGGTGAAAATGAGTAAGCAGGGATGTGTAGATGACCACACTTTTCTCCGCAGCTCAAGAGATCTTAGATCATCGAAATCATTTCCTTTCTACTAACTAAAATGTTTCACAAAAAGAAGAGGTAAAAATATCTCTTTAATTATAAGAATTAAAATAATTAAGGGTGTCCAGCGGAAAATTTTAATGTTTAATATTCAATAAACTATAATGTTATTCTCATATTTTATTTCCGGATTTTACATTTTATAAACAATATCGTCTAAATGCCGTCCATTTCTCTCAAGATACTCTTGCAATCGAACTCTTAAATTTGCGAACGTGCGAGAGCAAAGCGTTGATTCAATGGCAGCAACTTCGTTTGTGGACTCAGAACGGCAGAACAGCCCAGAAAACTCTACCCAATAAAAAAAAACGTAACGTATTATAAAAATATGCATACTTATCAACAATCTAAAGAATAAATAAAATAAAAAATATTTAATAATTTATAGTGATCGCAGCCGTAGGTTTTTATGGAGGAGCGAACTCAACAATTTCCCGACGGCCCGTTTCTTAATCCCAGCAGCCTATTTCCTATTCTGGCAGGCTTGTGAATCAATAAAATGGCAGGTTTGCGGTGTTCCCGTGCGGAGTACCAGGTCGTCGGCGCTGTTCCATGTAAATGCATCATATACCAATTTTTATAGGAATGCAACCACAAAAAGACTTTACAGGCATGGGGACGATTTTGATCTTGTAGATATATTCCGATGTTTAATGTTTAAATATAAGAGTGATGTTTTTGATACTGTTCTGAGTCAAAGGTGTAAATGATTTTGGTACTTAGCCATTGTGTTAAACCTAATTTTTAATTTTTTCTGTGTTAAACTAAAAATTTTTTTGGCTTAACTTTCTATTTTGTTTTCTTTTACATCAATTTGATCATTTTCTGTTATATATATTTCATGCTACTTGTGTAGTTTTTTACATATTTTTTTAATAATTATTTTTTAAAATCCCATAAGGGCGTGAATACAATATAAATGAGCGAAATGTTGAACTGTGTTATCGGCGAATATTTGGATAGGACTACAGAACCAGAGTAGACCGAACTTTATTCGATACGCATTATTTTATTGCATAAACGCATTTATTGCATTACTCTACGTAGCTTGTCATCCGTTGTGATGCACATGCACATGGTTTGAACATCCATCTTTTGATTCAGAAGCTACTCGAGCAGGATTGAGCCGATCTAAGTTCAAGCGCTAGAGGGGGAAGGAGGCTTGTCGACTCGCGTTACATAATTTGTCATCGGAGGGAGGAAATAAATACACCGAAGCCTCGGGTTGTAGTACAGCGTAAAATAAGTTTTAATTTCACTTAGAAAAAGATTTTATTTATTTAATTTTTATTTTATAGACATTACCATTTTAACAAACAAATTGTTGTAATTTACTTTTAATGTGAAAAATTAAGGAATTTAATACATTTTGATGCATAATTATCAAAAAACTATAAATAAATATTGGCGATTTTAACATACTCAGACACTCGTGTAAATGTATTTAATTATTTTCAGCAATAGTACAACATTATTAAAATATTAATGGTATTAATAAATTGTAAAATTACAGATTAGTAAAATGTGGTATATCCATTGTTATTTTAAATTACCAAGTAAAAATTAAATTGATTAAGAATAAAAGATACTAATAATGTAATAATAAATCTAAAAATATAACTAGGTGCCTATGTATTACATAATATACAGAGATTATGACAAATTCAGACAATATTTTTTCCTGCACTTAATCATTTCAAATTCATTTGTCAATTATTTTCATAATATATAAGTGATGTGAGTATTCTAATTACTGTCGTTTACATGTTATGATATTTTTACGATTAAAAAGATAACCTAACTATTATTTACAAAACGTCGGTATCGTAAATTTCATTTAATAAAAGATTTTTTTTTTTTAAATAATCCGTGGATCGTGATTCACAACCCTTTGCATTGAAAATATATGTATTTTTTTTAAACATGCTAGCCAACGTTCATTGGGCGACCAAACGAGAAGTTTTCTTCGGTTTGTTTTCAGAACTCTAATTAAATAAATATTACAAATATTTTTAAGTCACTCAGTAGAACTTTTTAAAATGTTCTTATTTCATATTATCCCTAAGTCACCAAAAGTAGATTTGACAACGTTACGAATTATGATACTCGTGTAACAGTATTTGTTACGGTCCAACACTTAACCATCCTGCAGCCGCGGGAGGGGAGGCCGCGGGGGATGGGTAGAAACAGGAGGAAGAAGAAGTAGAACAATAAACATGAATGATGGGACGTTCGCGTTCTGTTTGCCGTTCGATTTTCGAGAACTTTTTACTGTCGGCTCGTGGGTCAGATGAGAAGTTTAAATAGATGCCTTCAATCCTGCGGGAAAAGATATTTGAGAAATATTTTATTCAATTTATCTTGATTTACGGTCGCTCTCGTAGCCCATCTTATTATTACTGTTTGTATATGGAGATTGAATCATTATCGATAAGTATGTATATAATATATAATTACTTCTTTAATATTTGCATAACTACTTATTGGCAGCAAATTATGTAAATAATAAGAAAAAAACGTTGTTCATAACCACTATTTATTGATACATCAACATGTTTTGATACCTATAGTATCTTCTTCAGGAAATAATGATACTAAAATTAAAAATACAGGAATAGATAAAAATAAACTGGGTAACTAATTAGGAACAACAAATTTAAAAAGTGACTATTTGCGAAAAGGATTTGGTTATTTATAATATTTAATTTGCTATTAACATTTTTTCTTATTTATAAAATTTCATTTTTTTCTAATTGTAACCTCCTTATTTATTTGCTAAATTTCTAAACCCTTGTTAATATCAACATAATGGTTTGTTTTGAAAGGATGATTAGCGAATTCAGAATAGTTGTTGCTATTTAGACATCTCAAGTGCTCCTTAATAATAATTAATATCAAATTTTCTCCAAGTTTTACCTGCATAATAATGATTGCAATCATTGTAAATTATTTTTTTAAACACATCATCCTTATCCTTGTTATTTAATATATAATTCTTTAATTTATTATACGTGTAAAATGCTGGTTGTATAGAATAAGATACTATAGGTATCGAAACATATAGATGCACCAACAAATAATTATTTATTTTTCCCTACTTACGTACTTCCTCTTCTGTCTCTTCTGGCAATTCTTTTTGTAAAGTTGATCTGTGCGCATTAATTCGGTCACTAACTCTCTACCAGAATAGTAGTGGGTTTATTAAGCACACAGTGAAGGATGTTCACTAATTCAGCGGATCTCAATTATTTGAGCAAGGGTGACTTTCAGCGATACCCGTCTACCTCTTCGATCCCCAGAAAGTGTATAGCAAAGTAGTGAGTCCATATAAGTTGACTTCCCTAAAAATAGTTCTCACATCCCTCTATATTTCGAACTTCCATGATGCTCAATTTCCCACAATGCCTGTAGGCTTCTTTATTACATACATGTACATAACTTTTTTTCAATATCTTTTTATAACTTTTGATTATACTTTTTTTCACATAACTCACTCATTTTTATACCCACTTACCTCTTAACTTTTAAAAATTGTACAGGTAATTGCTTTAGAACAAACTACGTCTAGCTATTTATGTTACAAATAAATAAATAAAATTATTCATACACAATTGTCGGTAGGCGTTAGTGTTGCAAAGAAGAGGTTTCAAGATTTTTATTTGGTCTTCGTTTTTCAATTTTATGGTTTTCTCTTATTTAACATAAGTTTAATTTGAATTAAATAAGTTTGTTATTTACCCTAGAATCAAAATTTGATACATTTAGTGGTAATATGTAGCTCCCGTTTCCAAAATCTCTTGCATGTCATCTTATCGGACTAATTAGATGGACTTAAGCGTCTTTCGCGTAAGTTAATTCATTACTCGACAAGTTACGCTGACAAACACGAGACCCTCGATTGTATGATCAAATAATGATGACATTACAGGAATACTTTTTGCTTCAATTAATAAAGGTACTTGTGAAGATTTATTGAAACCATTAAATATCGCCTGTTTTCGCGTCTGTTATAAATGTCTAAATTAATATTAAAAACCTCAAATAAAAAATATCTTAAGGGATCAGAAGCTATTCCCTTGCAATAAATTCATTTTCTTCTCCAAAACTACACCCCCAAAATCTGTGCTTGTTTTTGTATTAAAAATAGACTACGGTAGATGTTAGACACAGAGCTTTTATTTCGGTGAGCAAAGAATTTAATGTATTTTTTTAAACATAATTGTGTATATACGTGTAATTGAATGTACCTAATAATAGGTAGAGATGATCGACGATCGTGACTCACTGGAAATATTATTTTATCGGTCAAGTCGGACATTCAGCCAAAAGTGAACATTGCCTTTTATTTTTTAATATTCATGTCGTGAAATACAAAGCAGTATGTAATATTACCTACATAAATACTCGTATATATTTAAAAATTATTCTGAAAAGAATTTCAATTTGATTGCGGATTAATCCTTTATCGTGCTTAGAATGTAGATCGTTTATTTGGACATATAACAAATATTAGTAACACTGATTATAACACCAACATGTATACATTTGAATGCTAACAATGGCTTTAGTGTACTACTATTACAATGAAAAACTACAATCGAGATTATGTGCGTGCACGGCAAATGAAACACGATGAGAGTAAGAAGTGAACGGAAAAGATCAGAACATCCAATGCGAGCAATACGTTGCAGTGGGGCCCGTGTTAGGTTAGGTTAGGTTATTACCTACATTTGGCATCGATATTTTTTGCGCGTATTGACATCTTTCCCAGTATTATTATAGACTGAAAATGTCTAAAATTCACCACAGTAAGAAATGGAATAATAAAATTTAAAAACTCATTTTACGAAAATATGTGAAAACATTATTAACATATACAGTAGAAAAAAGTATTTTTTAAATTGTAAGTGCATATAAATACCTAAAAAAATTTATGGGTTTTCTCATGAAAGTGTGAATATTATACAAAACAAGAGACTAGTTTTGTTTTTAATAGTCAATGGATAAACCACGAACTACTTATTTAATGCGCCCTTTTTCAATCTGCATTAGGGCACAATTTTTGTAGTTACGCCGCTGATTTGAAGTCGTTCGTCTAAACGTTATTTCTGCACTTTATGTAGAAAAAAGATGGAACCAACAGATATGAATCTTCCTTTATCTCTACTGTTGTCTGTCTTCAGAAAACATTTGATTTAACTCAATACACGAACAATACACGTGTGTAGTTAACGAAAAACATAAATAAATTTTTGAAATATTATATATTATCGTACTGTCGCATTAAAAAAATCGACGGACTTCTGTTTCTTATGTTAGATTGTCTTGATTGTAGAATGTCTTCTACGAAATCAAAAGAGGAAAATGAGCGGCCGTTGTCCCGGTTGACACTGAGAAATTCAGAAAATGTTTTTCAGCTTAGAAATGAAATTTTTGCGTAATTTTATCATCAAATCGTATTTAGTCAGATGAGTTTAAACTCATCTAACTGAATTATTAAAGTTATTGATGATGGAATGTTTGGCCATTATATTAGCAGTCACTCCGGCCGATGCGTATTGCCGAATAGCGTCGCACCGTGGGTGCTGTCGCACTATATAACGCAATTGGTTAAAGGTGTGATGTCACTTTCATAAGTCCTAGTATATAAAGTGATAGGCCAACATAAATACTACAAATAGTTTTATGTGTAGAGGGAGACATAGATGAGAAATAATAATATGTATAAAGAATAATTCTAAAATATGTTTGAAATGATACATATTTATATTATATTTTACATTTATATTATGTTTTTACAAAATTATTTATAAAAACATGTGCAACTCGTGAAAAACACTACACCAATAGAAGTATACAAGTAACATCGGAATATATATTATATATGTATATAAAAGAAAATAATTTAAAAAATTATACATTCATTTATAAAGTGAAAAGACACATTTCCATAAAAGTTTGGTGTTATTTCTTTTCTAAGTAGAAAAATAAAAAGTTATCTAACGGTCTCGTTTACGCTATAACGAAATTTAGCAATAATTTACAATACACATACACGTTTTGCGATATGCGTCATGGCTGATGGATATGAAATAACTCTCGTTTCAGGTTCTATAATTCGTTGTTTAATCAATAGAACCTCCGGCCGCGGGGCTCCAGGGGAGAATGCAATATCTCACATCTGCCGTCGAGTCCCTCGTGAAAGATGTTTCACATATACAGAACCTCCATCAAAAGGTTGCTGCGGGGATATCGTTCGGGAAGCTTTACGTAGATGCGACAACAAATAATGATTCCGGAAGCTGGAAACGGTTTGTGATCTCGTCTCAACAAAGGCGTATGAAATAATATTACTTTGAACAATTTGTACAGATGATCGAACGCAGATAAATGTATAGGGTGGAAGAGCTATTGGAACCTTAGGTAGGTACCTGTGTGAAAATCTTTAATAGTTCTGAGATGAGACAACAACACGTTTTAAAAATCATGGACGTTCAGAAATTTAAAAATAATAAGTGGTGTATAATATAAACAGTAGTGTTAATGGTAAGAGGGAGAAGTATGTAACCATTGCATTGCTCACAGTCTCTGAAAAATCCATGTTTTGGTTATCACTCATCAACATATCCATAATATTGTATTTATGAAATATTCTAAAAAATATATATCAATTGTTTCTCTAAGCAAAACTAATTAAGTCTCAGTATAGTAATTAAGTATTAATGAGATTTGTTATAATTTGGTAGCGGACGAGAGTATACATAATTTAATTTCTCATAATTTCGGTCACAATTGTTTATTTATTTATTTTAAATTATTTAAAATGTTATGATGTTATGTACTTTGTCATTTACTATCAAATAATGAAATATCAAATTTGTTTACATATGTGTATTTCGAAGACTATTCCACTTCGAACTCCGAGTGAAATTGAGTGAGTCTTATGATAAATAATGTTTCAAAGCAACCGACGAAACATCTATTGTTTACAAAAAAATGACACGAAAATATAGTTGACTTTAATGCTTTAAAATTTTATACTTGATTGGATTCCATTTTTCCTAAAACACGCTAATAATGTTTTTAAATATCGATCTTTTGTATAATATGTACATTGAATGGTGGCTACACGATACATGGTGCTTATTAAAATAATCACATTTAATTGAATATTTGTTGCTTTTACTGACATGACTCGGCAATTTCCTCTCTGGCAGTGTTTACTTAGTAACTGTGACGGCCATTAAACGCTTGAATTTATAATTAATTTCCACTTAAACTTTTGTTTCACCAGAACACTGGTTAAGTTCCCACCCTTATTTAGCAACTCAAAGTTTCGCGAACTTGGCTTTGCGTTCTTACACTCTGGACAAGTTCCGCGAGAATGACTGGTGGCCAGGTCTTCTCTTCGTTCGGCTGACTGGATCTGAAATATTCAACCGACGTATCTATCCGAATATTGTATTATTATGGGTATAAGCATTACGTCATTTCTTCGATGAAATGTTAATATGTGAAATTTCGCTATATAACGAAATATTCGCTATTATTTTGAATTCAAGAAAATGAGGTGCACATTCTAAACGGAGATTTGTTTTCAAGAGATGTACTTTCAGAACAGACAGGCATTGTTAAAGGAAAAGGAGCGCGGAAGTGGATTATAATTCTCCACCAGGTCAAAGAAAAGGGAAGAATTTAATATGCACATTGTAGATATTGAAGACGTTTAAAGCTTAAATAAACACAATGTATTTATCATATCGTTCTGTGAAAATAAATGTACGTCAGTGAGAGATTTTATAAATAAAACAAATTAGACAAAAAATATTGCCACGAGACTCGAACTTCGGAAAATTTTATTGTCGCTTTAATCAATTAAGCCGTAGTGTAGTGGCTGCACAATGTTGCCAGATTCCATCTACACCAGTTACTTTACTGCCCTCACTCTGATGGCTTTCACACAGCTTTCATACAAACAAATACAGGCAGCGGTCGAGTTTGCATCTCGTTTACATTGTTGTTCAACACGTGCACTGATTCGTATTGAATATATCGTGATTAAAAACAGCATCGAATTCTAGCGCCCCAGAAGCAGAAATAGTATTTCTAAGGTAAGTGATTTTTATTTTATTATTTATTTTATACTTATAGAACTTTCATGACAGTTTATATCGTATCTATTGCCGTCTCCAGTGAGACGTGCACTCATACGAATGGATAGACACGATAGTTTAGAACTAGCAGAATTAGCAGGTCAGCCTTGAGATGGACATATCACATATCTAAAGATCTTCGTAAAAATATACACAATAATTAAATCATTTTTAATACGGTTTGGCAGCTCGCCTGCGGGATGTTAATGTTAATGAAATAAGAAATATAATGTACCGTAAATTTTGGCCACATTGATTAAAGCGATTTCAATATATTCTATTTTAGGTAGATTAGATGGAAATGCACACAAATTGCTGTCCTGCATTCATACATCTTCATACACATATACGGTTCTTGATTTTTGACCATATCTACTTTTACTTAGTCACTGTTTGATAATATTTTACTCCGCCACAATCTTAATCTTTTTTCTCTTAATCAATTTTCTCTACTATCGATGTTCATTTTTGATAACTATGCTTTCATCTTCATCTTCCGTATACTTAAAACTTCTACACAAATATATTTTTATTTATTCTCATTTCAAGATGTTGTGAAAATTTGATCAGAAGAACCCTCAAAAGAAGGCTTCCGCGGAACACAATTTGTGAACTGCTCCTCTATTTTCCTTTCGAGGCTGTTATTTTGCAGCCAGTCGGTATTAATCACACGACGAAATAATTTAAAGTAAGCTTTGTTAACATTATTCAAACGATAATCATAAATAAGGTTAAAATTACCACAAAACATGGTTTTACGGCCCATCAAGAGCTTTCCCCAGATATATAACACTTGGCCAGGTGTCTGTACTGTACTGAACCATCTCTCTCCATTGTGGGGCTGAGACATGTAGCGCCTCCAGGTCTCTCCCCACAATATCTCTCCATCTCAATGTGGATGTGTCAAGAGGTCGCTGACCGTTTGGGATCTCGAGATAAATACGGCTCACAGCACATTCTGTATCCGCGTGTAATATCTTTTGCTATTTTACAACACCAACTAAATAGGGATTTTGAATTGTTGCGAATGCTCATGATGAATGACCTGACTGATTCCCTTCACCGGCCAAGATAATTTTTTTTTCAAAAGCATTCAGTATCTTTTGTTAATATTTTGTAAGAGTCCATGTCTAACATACGTATGAGACAACATTACATATTATTGTGTGGTAGATCGGAATTCTTGATTTGACAGGACACGAGTTTCAATATGACGAGTTTCCCAAGGGCAAAACAACAACGATTTCCCTTGTGAATGCTCGACACGGTTTCATTTGGCGTATCATTATATACGAGGGCCAAGTAAAAAATAAGGTTCCTTACGATGTACACTCGCCACGCGAGATGCTAGGCGAAATCCGGCAACACCGCCTTGATTGTTGGTCCCTTAACTACATCCCCACTACCGGGAGCAAACGCTGCGACGCTCAGTAAAGGCCTGACAGCCATCCGCTATGGAACCCGCCATCGCCGTTACCGCCAGGTGTGAAATCCGTTAAAAATTAAAAATTATTGTCGGTTTTAAAATTGTAATTGCCAATCTGCACTGGACAATGTCGTTTATGAAATTTGCTCATCTTCATATATTTAGTCATGGATTAATTTCTGTGCAGAGCGTCACGCTCGATTCTATCACTTTTGTACATATTTGGTTGGTGCTTAATTATACGCCGTTTTTTAAAAATTATATTGTAATAAATTGTATTGTAAAATTTGGACTCGGTCGGCCTTGTTGTCTGAGAGCTTGTGCGGGATCCATCCGGTTAATTTCCGCGCCTTGCCGAGTTTTCTGAGGTGACGAACATTCGTGACCTGATCGATGCCGATGTCCTGGTGGTGCAACTTTCGTCCTTTTCCACAGCCGCCAGAAGGGCTCGGTTATCAAAATCCGAAGATCGACTCATCTTGACTTATCATCTAAGCTGGTATCACCAGCTTTGAAGCGAATAAACCACTTTCGGCATGTCCTTTCGCTAATCGTTCCTTCGCCGAAATGATCGTCGAGATCGCGAAATGACTTGGCAGCTTTCCTCTTTCTCCAAGCGGACAGTATTATGTGGCATATACGTGGATTCTTTTCTAATTCCCTATTAAACAATTATATGATGATAAATGTCAATTAAACGTCAAATTCAAACAACAAAAAAGTCGTGAAAAAAACGGCGGATAATTATGCATTTTATTGTTTGCCAGAATACTTTTGAACCACAATGACACAAATATTTTTAAATGTTTTCTGTATTAAGAAAAGTAATATGTCCCGATTATATCGCGAGTATTTTGCAATGGTGTTGGAATCTCTCCGAGGGTTATGCGGGGTTGCCGATAACCAGATGTCTCCCCGAGCCGCCGCCGAGTGCGAGTACCTACCTATCCACCGCACTCGAGCCTGCTCCGGAATCCCTCGGCGTGTTGTTGCGCTAATGACTTTCTCGGGGCAAACATTGAAACAAATTAATCTCATCCAACCGACACACGACACAATAGAAATGTGCGGGTGGGTGAGTGCAAGCGCCTTCTTGATGACGTAAGAAGCCAGAAGAATCACCAGGAACCGTATTGCGAAATATGTTAGAAATAATCAGCGGCGCGAAACCTTTTCAGCTTTGTATTTTTAACTAATGAGCATGATTGACTAGCTATTTAATAATATAATACATGTGTGTGTACTCCTAAACGTTTATTCTTATCGATAATGTAACATTTTATTAAAAGAGCGTTTTAAAATATTACTAAAAATCATTGTTGTGAAGTGGCAATTTCAGAACATAATTCTGTGCTATTTTTAAAATCTTGGAATAACGAAATTGGTTAAGACGTTCTAGATTCAAATCTCGGTAGCAACCAAATGAATAGATTTTCTGTATATCTTTCTAGTTGATTAATTTAATTAGTACTTTTAATTGATTGCTTATATTAATGATATCTGAAAAATCAGTATGCCCCGTCAATGCGTGAACGATCCAGTGAAATAACAATGAAAGTGGTCTTGAGTTGTATGATTGTCAGTGAACCGGTGACCCGGTGACCCAGTGACTTTCCAGATAATTTTTCACCGGCCCATATATTTTTCTGTCAAAAACATTCAGTTTATTTTTCGAGTTTTTTGTAAAAGTCCATGTCTAATATGCATATGTGACAGCAGGGCGCATTATTGTGCGATTGATCGATGATCACAATTTTTGACATGATGGACTGGAGTTAGATTTTTGGGTTTTTAAGGGAAAAATAACTTGATCAAAATGTTGCAAACAGAACTAAATTAGTCTAGCAGACGTCTCCCAGCGAGGTTCGAATCCAAAACGTATTTGTATTTATTTAGTAAACTAACATTTGATGTAAAATATCTTTACTTTGTATTTATTTACTTGAAAAGTAAAAATATTAATATATTTTTATGCCGTTGGTATCCATATTATTAATAAATTAACAAAATGTAAAAATGATTATCAGTTAGCTTATTATTAACATTATGTAAGAGCGGCTCTAACAGGGTGAGAATTGTAAAGGAATTCTGAATTGATGTACTTTCGTATTTGACTACGTGCGTCCTGCCTGCCTTCCTGACTGGGCCACGCCGTCAGGACCTCTAAATAAATCACTGTGGATTAAACGGATCCTAAGGGCTGTTGGGACATAAATCTCGGGCCTCAAACTTCTCCCTTTCCGGGGCGGGGGATGAAGACATTTTGTCCAACTGGACAAAGCGCTCATTCGTCTCGGTCGATCGGGCTTAATATATTCTGGATATAATATAAATTGTATAAAAATATACATAAGAATAAATTTAAAATTTCAGATACACGCAACGAATGAACAACTTAGGAAAACTTTTAATATAATTTACAAGAGTAAATTTCGTAATATTGATTAACAATACCTTTCTTCAGAAGTTTTCTGATTAAATTTGGATGGGCAAAATCCCAAGTTGGGTAGATGCTTTCAACCCGGGACCATACCTTATGAGATGTCAAAAATTTGATTTATTTTTAATTAATTCACTTATTTGGTCCTGGGCCGGACTGAATGTTGACTAATTGTTTAAAAAATAAAATTGATTTAAAAAAATGTAAATTCATCTTAAATCAGTTTTAATTATGTAAATAAATATTTGTACTACACCTAGCTGAGTTTTTTTTTATAGTGGCTTTTTTTTATCGAATTTATTAGAATTTTTAAATCATATCATTGAAAATGTTACAATTATCTCATAATCACAAAATCGAGACCAAATCATATGATCGAAACGTTGGCCAGAGAGGGCAGATACGGACAAGAAAACTCAACACAGAACGTACAATTTCAATAAACGTAAGTTTATACTTTTCCACTCGGTATCATATAAAGGATTAATAATGAATAATCTAGAAACCTAAAAAAAATAATTAAAAATAAACATACTTTCGGAAAAGCCGCGTATAATGTTATTTTAAGTTTCATAACTAAACTTAGTGCGTTGAGTTATTGTCACTACTATAGTTTTGAGAGGTGCAGTCCCTCTCATCATCAAGTGATAACTTAACTATTATAAATACAGAATTGCAGTCAATTTGGGTAATGGGGCGGAGATTAGAAAGAGGGGAGAAGTTTCGGATGTTAACGGGAATATGGACAGTAAAAGTGAAGTGTTAGGGAATGTTATGCTATTAATTAGTATTTTCTTCGAATTTTGTATTTCATCGGTTTCTAAATTGTTCATTTTTAATCCTTTATAAGGTACCGAGTGAAGTTTTAGTCTATGACTATCGAAAGAGTGGTTTGTTTCCATTATGTGGTTATTACCTCATATATATTTCATCTCTATTTTCAATATTTCCAATAAAAATGATAAACCCCTCCTCTACCTGAATAGGCCATTATTTAACCGTAAAAATTATTTAGGTGTGTAGTATAGCGTTCTGTTTATTAAAAAATGAAGATAAATAAGTTGCACTACAAAGTATCTGACATGTCAATAAATTATTAGCTTTAAGTATAGGAACATGAGAGATAAGAGTATGCGCACAATATAATTCATGCATGGTTAGTAAAAACAGCTTCTCCAGCTCCACGTTCATCGACTGTTGAATTCAATACTGCTGCAACAATCTACGATTCTCCCCACTCAGGTGCTTGCTACAATTGATTACATTTTTCAAACCGGTCCTGTAGAAGTCCTCACAAAATGAGATGATGTTAGATAGGTACCATACGCCGGAGCGGTACCAGGCGGAGATTGGTAAGCGATGTCGTAACCGTCTCGGAAGTGTGGGGCGATATCGTAGTTACTAATTTTGTGAGTTTATTCCTTGGGGAATTAATTAAGGGTTGCGTGTAAAGATATTTCACACCGAAGCGATAACTGGCGGGTGGATATTAAAATTATTTTAGTCACAAATAAGCAATAGAGAAATTAAAAAAATATAAATTATAAAATGAGTATAATTCATTAATCAAATTTGTGTGTTCCACTTAGGTCAGTATGAGTATTATCGGCCTATAGTTAGTAATTTCTCCAAATGTATAATAGTTAATTCATGACGTATGACTTAGTTATTGACCGATGTTATGACGCTTGTCGTAGCTGCTGATTAAATTCATGGCACGTGTAGTTAATGACTAAATTCACGATATTCATTATAAATTCAAATCCATTTTACTTATTTTTCGCTGAGTAACTCGTCACAGAAGTAAATTGGCAACATCGTTGAAAAATTTCAATTTATAAAATATTTAGTTATATTAATTTACAACGAGAATGGATATAACGAGATCACGGTTACAACGATCAAGTACACATCGTAATTTAGAATATAGGGATATATTTAATGTTTATCACGTATTTATACAATTACAGTCATAACTAGCAAAGTATATCAGATTTAAACATATTCCTAAATAATAACAGAATAAAAGAGATGTTTTAAAGTAAAAGAAACCATATATAAACGTATTATTAATAACAATTAAATAAAAATTATCTTTCTTAGAATTATGTAAGTTAAGGCAAGCTTTTCATTGTTCGTAATTATGAAGAATGATGGTACAAATTGAAACCTTCGAACATTGACAGCATCATCTACATCAAAAATAATTACATATGAAAATAAAACACTTGTTTTTTTATTCTACTCATTTTGATTTACTTGAGACGCGTTTTGCCTTGTAAGGGCATTATTAATCTAACAATTTAACTCAACATGTTGAAAAGAATAAAAATACAAGTGTTTTATTTTCACATACGTATGTGATTATGGAGTTCTACAAGCTTACCTCGGAAATGGTTTCCGATCAAAATAAATGATTTTAATATTAAAAGTAAGTTAAGTAGTATTTTATAAAATATATAGAGGTCTCAGTCAGACCTCACAGCTGACTCCAGCTCGAGGGTCTCTCCTCTCTCCAGCTGGATGCGGCGTATCAGTCTACCGCTGTGGCACTCTTCCAGGTCATTTATGGTACAAAATTGTGCCCAAAATAATCTCTTTTCTGGGCTGTCACATTTATGCATAATGTGACCAACAAATTGGAAGTATCTTTTGATACGCAATAACGAACTTTTAAAAGTCCGCTGAATCTCGTTATATCCGAGTTTGGCTGTATTTTGAATTGAAATCATATTTTGAGTTCTTTAAATACTCAGAATACATCAAAGGATAGTTTATTTGCTGAACAGAAACGTCTAAAAGTATTTTTGATATTTAGCTATAAATTGTTTTCAGGATTTGTTTAGTGACTGTAGATACATATAAATTATCATTCACCATTACGGCCGCCCGAATAAAATACTCTAAAATGCTTTGAAGTCTTAATTAATTCATTCGTTTGGTTTTCGTTTCAAATTTGAACAATGAAATACCTATTGTATTTTTGTTAACATCAACATACGAAGTCAGCTTTGTTACGTAATCAATTATTTTAATGAACCAATATTTTTGCGATGTACTTAAATATTACTTTATTAAGTGTTCGATGAAAACCTGATATTTAGCGATCGCTTTTATTCCTATACGTTAAATTTATGCGAGTTATATTTTATAAGTCGTAACTATATTTAAAGACCTTTAAAAATTTGTTACAAACGAGTAAATGTTACTACATAATTACCTATTACGGTCATTTCAGTCGATTTACGGTTTGCTGTTATGGTCATTTTGGTAATTTTATGGTATGCTGTAATAATTATTTAAGTTGATTTGTGGTATGTTTTTAAACCGTAGTTAAGTTAGTTGCTGTTTTTTTACTTATTATAAATAATTGCATTGAACATCTATTTACTTACAAGCGTAGATTACGCGAAACTGTAGATACAATGTCCGCGTCTAATATTATACTGCGTGTCTATGTGTGTGTGTGTTCTCTGTTATCTTCCCTCAATATTTCTCTCAATTATATTTCAAAGGTATGTGTTATACTTAAGATCGTGCCATATCCGTTGGCGTCTTCAATTTTTAACACTAGTTTTATATAATATGTGCACATATTATTCAAAAAATTATTTTGAGCTCATTTTTTGTATAACCTCATGAAAAGTAATGAAACCTTGCTGTGTAAGATGGATTCGGGACAAAATAAAATACATTCAGCGAATGAAAAAATAAACACAAAATATTATTTGTTTATGGAATCCTTCCAATTTCAAACCTTTCAAATTTAAGCCAGTATTAATTTCAAGAAACGCGTTTTAAACACTACCGAGGGAATTCGTTAATTTATTTTCGGTCCAGCACTGAATGGAAAACAGCGGCGATATTTGAAAAGAGAACAACGTTTTGTTACCGTGTTTTCGTTTCGAATTTAAAATTTAAATATTTTAAAAGGTCGCCAAATTTTCACGTCGCGAAGCCTCCGAAAAGAAAGAGGGCGGCGCGCCACATTGTGTTTTTATTTGGGAAGCAAATTTGAAAGGCTTTTTTCTCTTTTTTATATTACCCGCCCGTTAGTCGATGTTATTCGGCTTTAAAGTGTAGGCTGTTTCTCGATGACGGGCGGATATTGACGAAGGCACAATTCAAGTGCTTTTTAATACGAAAATCTTTTGTTAAAAGATGGTCGCTTTATTTACTTTTAATAAGGCTTCAGTTTCACGTGTTTATTAGTAATTGTGTGCAAGTTGACAATGTTCACGAGAACATTGAACATTGTCAACATTAAATTGTTGCGAATATTTCAGTTAAATTACGGGTCGAATGCAACAGACACTAGTGATGCATGAAATCAGCATAAATTGGCAGTAGTAGCTCGTTCATCTCAGATGAGAATGGCCGTCGTCTATTAACCGAGAGTCGTAGATTATGCTCCTGTAAGATTGTTTGCAAACAACTCACGGGTTTCATTGCTCAAGTCTCATAGATTCACGGTCTTGTATCTCTGTTCCGTTAGTCAGTTAGGTGAATTTGATTCCTTCCAATGGGAATTGAAACGGAATAATTGTTTAATATTTAATGCCTTCTGTTTGACAAACTTTTTGAAATAAATAGTTGTCCAACTGTCAAATGGAAAGGGGTTGAATTGCCTTTTTACCAATTTTAAGCTGATCTCTGAATTTATTTCCATATTAAAATCTCATTACGTGTACATGGTACTGATGGTAAAATGACAATTCGAATGCGAAAGGAAAAATAAATATAAATACATATTTGAAACAATAAAAAACCGGGAAATTATAATATTTTGCCCATATTATAAGATATGAGATTCTGCATCTCATCATTCTCTAGAGAGACTGTAGAAGAAAGAAATATAGTACAGTTTACTTTTTCATTTCTTGAATTCTAAACCAGTGCATTTCTTAGAAAAAAATAGGACTTTGCTATGTTCTGCTCAGGCTGACCGGCCGGCATCCTTTCCGCCTCATGGATAGAACGGATACATATTTTGCTGTAGCGGGGTTTGTGAACACTTCTTCTACTATTATTCATTGAGTACGCGATAAAGGTGGAAACTGAATCTGCGTTTTAAATCTCAGGGATCATGGATCCTCATTGCAAATTTTGTTCACAAAATTTAAGAATTTTAAAATTTCTGACGTTATATCACAATATATATAAAAAGGCTTCCCCCATTCATACCAAAGAAAATCAGCAACCTTTTTATTTCTCAAATAATGATAGATTATCCCCTCCAGCTGATAATATCCCTAGGGCGTATTGATTAAAAATAGGAAAAAAATAACATTGTAAATTTTTAGGTCCCAGATATACTCGCTTTGGAGCGAGTGTCGAGTGGGCAGAGGTGGTGCGAGGAGGGCGGGCGCCCGCTGGTGGGGTAGAAAAAAATCTGAGAAATCACTTCAATTTAGCGAAGGAGCTCGCGGAAACCGTACGATTGGTGGAAATTTTTGCAGAAAATGAACGATTTCCACAAAAGATGTGTGATGTACTCGTATGCGAAGTTAATTTAACACGGGCGATTATCGACTTTCTCACAGGCCTCACGTTGTCGCCTGAAATCCACCCGGCAGGGTGGGGAACCCCTCGTACCTTTCAAATTGCCGAAGAATTAAAATTACTACACTCGAGTTCTGTACATATAAATATCAAATTGAAAATAAATTATATTGATCAATTGGAACGATATACAAAAATAATCTATATAATATTGAAAAAAATATGCTGGTAAACAGCATTGTCCAATTAAGCTATACAACCTTTTACAATGTCATCAGATTCCATCTACATATATGTTCCTTGTGAATATATTTTATGATCTTCTTTTTCTTCCACAGCACTACATCCCAGGGTGAGATTTGGCTTCCTCCACGAGTGCTCTCCATAGACTCCTATCACTGTCTGTCCTTTTCCAGTTTCCATACACTCTCACCCTGTTCCAGTTCTAATACAGTCTCATCCTGCTCCAGTCCTGGCCTGCTTTTAGGGCGCTTCCACTAGGGTATCCGCTCGGTCACGGTCTTTGGTGTCCTGTCCTCTGGCTTCCATCATCTGGCTGTTTCATTATAATTTGTATTAAGGAACCTTGTTCTGAAACAACGTAAATTCACGAACAAACTGTTATTTCATTAAAATTATCTAATATATTAATCATGTTTCGCGGGGCAGATG
Source organism: Eubasilissa splendida (assembly GCA_031772225.1). Taxonomy (NCBI): domain Eukaryota; kingdom Metazoa; phylum Arthropoda; class Insecta; order Trichoptera; family Phryganeidae; genus Eubasilissa; species Eubasilissa splendida. Next base: position 487,761 of record CM062868.1, read on the forward strand.
CCATTTACAAAAATACAATAAGGCAAGGTAATAATGGATTCTGACAATATTTTTGAAAGTAAAACACATAATTAAAAACTAGTGATATAATACTTGTACAATTTGAAATGTGATTGTTTCGTTTTCGCAGGTAACACACTTTTGGCGCGCTGTGATATCGCTGCGAAAATGTTATTGTCACGCGTCCGCGTCCATATCCTCGATCCGTTCTGCTCTACCACCAGTATGGATTTTACTCTTGACTCTATCGTGCAGTCACTTACTACGAAGTAAAGCGAGCATTCTTTTCAAATTCCGGTCACTCGAGACCACTGGTCCTTCGATTGACAGAATCCTTTCACATATAACCATTTTCTATACTCATTACTCAATTTTTTTTCTTATATAGTAGTAATTCTGACTTACAACCGGAATTATCGTAACCTTTTCTAAGATCGCAATTCCATCTATTTTCACTCATTCTAACAAAGTTTCGACTTCTAAACATAACTACATGAATGATTTTAATATAAACCATTTTATCTTTCTATTCAATATGCATGGACGAATTAAACACTCGTCACCTTTGACGATTATATGAAAAAATGATAACGTTTAACTACTTTCTCACTATTTTTACATAAAACGCAGCTACACAACCTATACCATACCTTACCCGTGAAACCTAATGTGTTTAGTATCTGAAAATCATATCTTAATGAAATATGCACAATTGTGTCAGATATACTTAAAAAGAGCGTTTTATAATGAGCTTCCTGAAGATGCTATTGTATAATAGACTGAATGGTGTAAATAATGGCAAGGTAATAAATGAGCATTATGTGCTTGCTGGTGTAGTGGAAGAATGAAAGGGCAGAGCGGGACGAGGCTGGCGGCCGTCCGCTTGGCGGCGCTGGTCGCACCAGTCGTCATATGGTGAAAGTTAGATAGCTTCTTCAAAAATGTTATTTTTTATTATCTCACTATATTCTATATACTAAAGAGACGTGTACATCTTACCTTTAATCCTCTATCCCCTGCCCAACGTTCTCTTATTACCTACCCCACTTTCAATACAATGTGCAATATCAAGTACTTTTCAATTATATTTTTATGTTTAGGTGATTAAAAATATTCCTAAGTTGTTTAAAATAAATAAAGATGATTATTTTTTTAAGCCATTGTTAGTAACTCTCATTAACTTATTAGTAAGTCATTGTACCAATCTCGAAAATAAGTAAACTGAGGGTTCAATTAAGATGAAGATTTATATTTTACCCTTTACGATTTAGAAAAAAAACGGGATGCATTTTTAACAATGCTTATAACAAAGTAATTAGTTAAAGTAAAAAGTGTGCACGCGTGGGAGTTTAGGAGCGTTTCTTCCGGGACTGATTACTCCGCTTCCGGCCAGGTCGGAAGTGACGCCCCAGGAAGGGATGTTCATTCATACTATACATACAGTCACGTTACTTTCCGCCCTAAGAAATGTAGTTGCTCGGGGCTTAAAGACCTATTTAATTTAATTTATTAAAGCATCCACTGCAGGAAATAATAACCCTGCGTCCTGATCCCGATCACCACCATTCGTTCCAGAGTGAAATTATTATCGAGAACAAATATATATTGTAATATACATTATTTATCATTTTTATGAGCTTAATTTAATACACCAACCGGTTTCGGAAAATACCATTTCCTTCATCAGGATGTTAAATAAACTAACTAAAACTATATGTAAAATAAATATAAATCTAGTACTTAAATTGGTCGATGTGATGTAAGATATGGAAATTAGCGTAATGATATCAAATTATTGTAGTTTTTTTAGGATAGGACAAAATAGTGATAGCAACAAAATATTTTTCGTCAAATAGATTTTTTATGTATATCTTTCTAGTAATTTGTAATTTGAATTAATATATTCATTAATGTATGCACTTCTTACATTGAATGATAATCTATATATCTAGTTTTAAATGCAAAATAAATATTATACATGTTCTTCCAAAAATATACTAGTTCCATAAATTTATTTAAATTTCTGAGTAGCGAAGCGAATATAAAAATATTATTTACTAATAAATAATATGTTTATATCCGATCCACATTAAAATGTTGGGCTATGTATTATTTCTATTTGAACGAACGGGAAGCTAGTTGAACATTTTTATATTAACTTACCTACTAATTCAATATTTGAAATATTAACTGCATCTTTGGACCAGTGTCTACACACGCAGTTAATATGTACATTTAGAGTTTTTTCTTACAATATTAGGGGTTAATTGATGACGTATAGCTGTATATTGCAAAATTGTATTTTTGTACGCGAACTTTTAGAATATAGGAAAAAATGAAAAAAGTTAATTATTTGAAAAAGATTTGTTTTAACATTACGAATGCAGTGCCGAACTGTAAATTAGATTGAGGACCCGCTTGCCACATGTACTTACCTAATTAGTCAGATACAATCGCACATTTCACAGCGGAATATTTATATGTCGCAAATTACGTGGCAACCTGATCATTGTCCTTCTAGATTGAGCTTTCTGTCCTGATCGAAAATAAACATGGCCTTTGAGGGATGGAGAACTTCTCAGAGTTCTGTATTTAAAAATAACATCGGTCACTTCGCTACCATTTCATGTACACGTCGCTATTATAATCATTTCTGTAACCGGAGATGATTCTAATAAGTGGTATAATATATTTTTAATAATTAAGTGAAATAACGTTTTAATTGTGAAGTTATTATAACTTTAAAAACTTACTTACTTACCATCACGCCATTTCGCAGGGTAGATAGAGCCACACTCTTCTGTCCTGACATACAATTCTCGTCTCATCCACATTCACACATCTTCTCTTACAGGGTCGCCAATTATTGTGGCTTCTAACAGAACCATATTATTTTTTACAATTCTCTCTTAATTCATCCGTTCCATGTGACGAAATCACCTAAGTGATCCTTTCTTAATCTTACTCACTATACTAAGATCAGCTTTACATTCCTTCCTTATTTCTTCATTCTTTACTCTGTCATAAATGGATCTGCCACATAAGTGATCTCATTTCTACTGCATTCACTCTACTTTCATTCCTCTTCTGCTAGCTCCAGGCCTCACTTCCATTCATCAGTGTCGATACCAGGTCTCCATTGTGTACCGCTAGCGCTACCTCAGTTAACAAGTTCCCATTAGCTATTATTAGCATTTAAAGCGTCGTTCACTTTGTTTCCTGCAGTCATCTTCCTTTCGATATCTTTTCATTTCTATCAAACGTACTTCCCAAATACACACTCTTCTACTTGTTCCAAACATTCATTACCTACAAGTATTTTCCTCGGTGTCTGGCTTTCCTCTTTTTCAAATACCATCACTTTCGACTTGTCGATATTCATAATAATATCACTTTAATATCACGTACATTTAACTCACTTGTCTTGTTCACTATTTTCCATTAATACTACATCATAGATGTACAATAATACAAGTTGAACAGCCATGGACCATGGTCAACTTCAAAAATATTACTGTTATTCACAGCTCCTTGATAACTAAAGCTAATTATATATTATGTCTCTTTTTTATTTAAACTTCTTACATAAGAGATACAATATCTTAACTTTTTATGTACGTAACATTTAGGTTTAAATTACGAACAAAATATACATTATTTGAATTGATAAAATCCCTGTCTTTAAATATACATTTATTAATATTATTAAGAAAGAAATATATATATTTTGTAAGAAATCTCTTACAAAAATAAACAATACCTAGTGTTTATAATAAAAATGAAATATTGAAGTGATTTATAAAATAATAAATACAGAGATTGTTAACTTCATAATTCCGAAAACTACAGTAACAGTAAAAAGTACAGTTTTCACTGGCGATTTTAGAAAATGATTTCACTGGGTTTTTCAAAAGTAGTTTTGCATAGTAAAATGGTTAAGCTTCTACACTTTTTTTCGAATTTATGAAGTTTTTATTTTTTAATCAATCGTTGTCTCGTATCCGACTATTTATTAAACAGCAGAAAAGCAACTAGCTGGCTGGTTGCTGGCTCGCACCCAACTCTTCGCCCGAGTCCGCGCACTTAGTTTGAGAAGTTAAGTTACTTTATTTTTTCCGAATAAAACTTTATAAAGAGATTTTTTTTTTTAATGAACCCACACAAGAGAATTTTCGGCAACGGGGAGGAAACATTTCACTCACTGCAGCCCTGTATGGGAGAAGGACTGTTGGAAGAGAATTTATTCGAGTCTTAAATAAAGCTGAATTACAAAAATCGGTAAATTATTCCGTATTGGCAAAAGCTTGCACAGATTTTTTGAAATGACTTATTACGGTTTGACGGTTTCGTGACTGGATCTAGATGCTGTGTAGTGTATTCGTTGTGCTTCTTTGTAGATATTGGATGAGTCCATATTTCCATCACGTTTCCAAAAAACTTCCGTCAGTTCCAGTGCGGGGTGTCTAACTGAGTTACTCCAAACGATTTATTAATTTTTTAAAAATATTTAACGCAAAATAAATATATATGCGGTAAATATATTAACTCACGGTGGCTATAATTGATTATATTTTTTAGGTATTTTAAAAGTATAAACGGGTATATTTACTATAAAATTTTACTAATTCCATCTTTCTGATATTTATTATTTTTACAGATTTGTCCGTATTACTTTTTAATTCGCATTGTTCTTTCATGTAACGCTATACTACTAGACTAACGCCAGAATAACGCTTGCAAATTGTGCAAATTTATTTCGTAAATCGAAAAAACTTACTGTGCGCTACATCCATTTCACGGTCGACTTAATCGTCCATCCGAGCAAATAATTCGAATAAAAATGAATCGTTTTTGCATCACACATACTCTAATTCATAATACGCATCCGCAGAGACGTCGTACTGTTCTCACCGAAGAAGCTGTTGTTTCTTAAAAAATGATGCCGGCCAGAATGTTACAGTCAATGGAGAGCGCTATAGGTCCATGATTAGTGACTTTTTTGTTCCCCAATTGAATGGCATTATTGTGGAAGAGCTGTGGTTTCAACAAGACGGTGCACATGCCGCACGGCGCGCGCCACAATCAATTTATTGAAGGAAATATTCGATGACCTGTGAGTGATTTAACTAACACCTTTGGATTATTTTCTGTAGGGATATGTGAAGTCGCTAGACTACGCCAATAAACCAGAGACGATAGACGACTTGAAAGCCATCATTTGTCTCGTTATTGTCGATATACGACCCCAGCTGATACAAAAAGTGATCGGAAATTGGACTTCCAGATTGCACTTTATTCGGGCCAGCCGCGGTGCCCATTTAAACACTAATGGCATAAAATGATATTTTCAATAAAGCCAATACCATGGCCATTAACACAATTTTGATGTGTTTTATTTAATTTTAAATTTCTATACCTGTAAAAAAACATCTTTTACACTTGTTTAGTTTATATAATAAATGACTTATTGTACAAAAACCATATTATTACTTGTTAATACTCATCTAGAGCAGGTTCCGTATATTTTTGCTTTTGTAATCTTAAATAAAGAAAATTAAATTATAAATAATGCAACTGTAATAAATAGAGTTGAAATGTAATTCTCTACTTTAAAACGTATTTCTGTTTTAATACAATAGGTACATATACTAGAAAAAAAGTATTCTTAACCATAATAAAGTGTATTCTACATAATACATTATTACCCTTATTGCATAAAAATGTTTTCCATTGTATCGTAATGTTATTCTAGGACTAGCTCTCGGGGTAGTTAACGACCTATTGGTAATATTCTAGGACTAGCTCTCGGGGTAGTTAACGACCTATCGGTAATATTCTAGGATTAGCTCTCGGGGTAGTTAACGACCTATTGGTAATATGTATATTCAAAATAAAAATCAATACACACAGTTAATATAGTCTCATCATCTTCATTTTCACCCGTTTTCTATCATCTGCTGGACGCCTTATTAAGTGTCTCCCGCTTTTTTCTGTCTATTTAGACTATTGCAAGTTTCGCCAGTCCATCGGGTTTTAGGATGGCCTATTGGCCACTTGATTTTCTTCCCATTGCTATTTAATTTTCTTGGCAATCGAGTGTAGTTAATTCTTTACAAAATACAATAATAATTTAATAATACATTTCCAGACTACTCACAGACATGCATGAATAAATTTTCTCTATTATAAGTGCAGATTAGGTAAGGTATGAAAGGTCAAAAGTTTGATACCCTTATGTACATAAGTCTTCGGCTTCCGGTGTTAAACCGCCCCGAGGCGAAATGTTCCGATCGGTGACAGGGATCATTCGGTCAAACAGTCTTCATCCCGCGCCGAGCGCCGGAGCTCCCTCCCGGCCGGTAGAGGTTCTGATTTATGGATGAATCTAGGCACTCGGTAAAAATAAAATTTGGGAAATGATCGATGGCTCCATAACCCAGAGAGAGGCTTAAGTTTTGACCGTCGCCTTCTGGCTTCGAAAACCATTCATTGTAAATTAGTGCCCCTTTTAATACCTCAAAGTGTGGTCAGATGGTGTGTGATTTAGAAAGATATGAGGATTAAATATAAATTAAGGTAAAATCGAAATTCACGTTCTACTTTTAAAAATACAATTGAAATAATAAATGATTCTTTAGAATATTTTGCGTAATGAGAATTTCTGATAAAAGATAAAATGTAGAATGAATAGATTGATCAGTTGCTTGATGTGTATTTAACTATATTTAGTGAAATTATCTAGCCAAATTAATTTTATTTATTTCTGCATCATTCGTTCTCTTTTTTCCTTACTGCATATACCGCATAGATGACATAAGACTTTCTCTATATGTAGAATAAATAGATTGATTAGCTAAAAATCTAAAAAAATACTTAAACTGGTGACGTGTCACTGATGAATGGAGGTCGTCTATAAAAATACATAATTTTTATGATTTGAGATAACTTTTCATCGACAATAATTATTATTAGGTGTTACGATAGATATCATCGGTTTGTAAAATTGAATTAGCATTGCCGAAAAACTAAACGTGTATTTATAATTTGATAATTATTTTAATTTTACGATTGTAATAAGATGACAATTTGCTAGTTCTTTCATATCTGGACGGGCGTCGCCTCATTTCAGTTCAAAATGGAGCTCAGTTGGTTATCCAATAGGCAAAGCTCTTCCATCGACTCATTGGATAACCAACAGAGTCATTATCGACTTTGTCGCGAGTCTGACAAGTTTTCACTTAAAATTTCTCTCTACATTTATTTAAAATAATTTATAGTTAAAAATCCCCGTAAAATATTCAGGTGTGACATCGTCGGTATACTTTTGTATCTAGACTTTAACTATGTCTCGAATTTTCGATACTAATTGGTATTAATTTAGTTCAAAATAGGTAAGTTTCGAGTTATCGAGGTGATTTAACGTTCAATAAAAACTATTTCATAATTTTATTATATGCCCGATAAATCTCTGAAGTCATTCTCTTGCACCTTCTGGTTCTATGTAAACGATATTAGAAAATATATACATTATCGTTGCTAATGGTTTGACAGAGAAATACTGCAAAAATGGTGAGTTTGATAAAGTGACGATATTTAATACCTATACTGCATAGGGAAAGTGTTAATTAATACAAATTAAAAGAATCAATTAGAAAGATATACAGAAAAAATATATCTATCGAAAAAATACTTAAATTTATTAACTTTGTTTTAAAAATGTCCTCACAACAAAAAAAAGTGTTTTCCTTAATAAAATGTTAATTGAATGGTAAATGTACAGTCATGCGCAGAGAGCGCACAAAAGATGGGAACATACGCCAACTAGGTAGGCATCTGAAGTTATCCACCACACCGACCGTCTTATGCACGATTTTAGCACCCATCCTGATAACCAGCCCGCCGGGGTTTAAACACTAGTCTAATATAACGTGTGTAGAAATATATTAACTAAATATGAATAACGAAAATATTTAAAGCAAATTGTATTTTATTTAATTATTGAGAAATTGTCAAAATGACATCGCAGCATTTAACCGAGTGCGGTGGAGAGACGATGATTATTTCTCGAGAGGAATAACTTAAATCCGCGGAGCTAACATTGACACCGAGAGGAATCCTAATATTTGCAGCTTCATTTAATTGTGGCCAACGTTACCGCAGCACTTTGTGAGTGCGAAGTTTCGCCTTGAAGTTGAATACGTGTAAGTATATATTGAGAGCAACCTGTACTATTTTTGTTCTGTAGGCTATACGATCTAGCATCATCTTATTAATTAGAATATCAAATATTGGCTACAGAAAGAAAATTAATATACGAGATACAAATGATTGGATATTTAGGGATATACTTATCTTTCGACAGCTTAAGCTATGTGGGCATGGACATTGAATTTTGTTTTGGAGTTGTAAATTCATGAAAAGTAAATTCCAAGTAATAGAATACAAAGCGCTGTATTGTATTAGTTGAAAGTAAAAATCAAAATGAAATGGTATAAGCCGACCATCGCGCATTAGGACATACACAGGCGATGAAAGCTTAAACAACGGGCTGCAGGCTAGTTTAAAATATGAAATGAAACCTCGGTAACGGGATAAACCGCAGGAATGAAATAAAACTGAGAGGTAAATTCTGTTTTATGTCCCTCATTCCAGGGTTGTAAACTTCCGACGGGGCTTAATGGAGTGTAAAGATTCCAACAGCCATCCATCAACTGCTTTATCGTGTTTCACAAATCGATTCCGATTCAATAAAAGGATTGTTTTAGTGCCGAAGCCCTTAGCTTAACTATTAATCCGTGTGTTCATTTATGTTCCCGATCGAGTGTTCTAGAAATAAGAAAGAGAACAACCCGAAGAAATAATTTATAAATCTATTCCTCCCCGATGGTCACGAATAAGAAATCAAATGAGTTTTAACTATTTACGGTTGAATTATTTACGGTATTTTTCTTAGTTTGTGACCAGTAGGTAGACTAAATGCAGCGTGATAAGACCATAAGAAAGACTTATGGGGATGTTAGAATATTAAGTTAAGAACATGTGGCTAATATATTTTTTCACTAATTTGGGTATATTACTAGCGGTCAGTACGCGGATTCAAATTTAATTTTAATTACAAATAGAGATTCAGGGGGAAGGGGTGCCTTTGTTTTGCCTAAAAAGTAACTATGTAAAATGTGTAAAGAATGGCATTCAGTATAATATAAAAATTTACATCGGTGGGTGCCTATGTTTTGCACAGGGTCCTAAAAAATAATAATGCAAAATTTAGTTATCACCGATCAAAGGGTGTTGGATTTTATTTAGACAGACTGACAAACATTTCGTTTAGAAAACTAGAGCACTTCAGATTTAAAAAATAATAATGTTTAATTTTTGTTAAATTGATAATAATGGTTACATAACATGACCATTTTCAAGTCTTGAAGGTACATTTATATTTTTTGATAGTTATTTGTTTAATATTATTAAATACTTTTTATAATTATTTTATATTCATATTTTATTTATCGACTTCGGTTGGGTAATGGAGATTGGGAACAATTTTAATTATAAAATTCTGGAGAATATGTAACAATAAATTACCTGTATAATTTCAGTAGATATATTATATTTTTGCAAGTTTATTAAAGTATGTTAACATGTGTTTAAATGGAGATGACTTAATTATGGAAAGATATATTTTTTTTTAAATACGGGTTTTATTAATTCTGGTATAACACATTCCTATCATATGTCAGATGATTTACGTAACGAGAATTAGTTATACTGGTAGGATGGCACAGGAGTTCAGGTGACTGTTAATATTACATGCGCAAATATTATCAAATCTGAAGGAACGTATTGTAGATGTGAATGGAGCGACAGATGTATGTGAGTATAGGTATATCTCTGTGGCGTTCAACACTTTGACAACCCCTGTGAAAATAGGGCGTAATTATATATGTTCTACGTATACAGGTATCATTTCGGTGCCAATTCTCATCTGTTATGCTACCCATACTATTTGTATACTTGTACTAAAAATTTCAAATATCTCAAGATATTCGTTTTTATAATTTGCAAAAAATATAATACAAATTAAATGAATCAACAGAAAAAACCTATTTGTCGAAAAAATATTTTGTTGATACTGGAATTCGAACTTGAACCTCTTCCTATCCGGGGAACAAATACCAACGAACTATTGTATGTTCTGTAAATGCAACTTCACAAGAAAAATGTGATCTCCTTAAAAATACGAAAAATGTCACTGACTGTATTAATCGGTAATATTATTAAACTAGATAAGCAATAACTATCGCCGATTGCTTACTTGCTAGGCCCTGCGTGTAGCTATTGTGACTGCTTCGCGGCCATTGGTGACCGCTACGCGATCAACCGCCGATTGCTTTTCTGTTAGTGTATTCTGTATTGATCTCCCTGGAATTCTGCAAACGGTGTTCTTACGTGTCAACTTTGAAATATATATATCCACTTACAAACATTATTAAAAAATACGAAAACATATTCATTTGTCATCTTCTTTATGGTCTCCACATAGATGAAATGATAGGATGACAGATGCTCAATGTACTTGCCAGTCGTAATACGATTTCGCTTATGTATGTTTTTTATTACACGTAATAAAGACAATGTACTCTTTATTTCGGATTAAATACATATTTACGTATTGAGTATATAAAAGAGAAAATATTTAAGTTATCTTAACTTAGAGATATTAAAAACACTTTACTTTTTGCCCTGCTAGTGTCTCATAGACCTGGCCGTTTAACTAAGCTTTTTACAGTCACAAATGACACTAATTCTGAATCTAATACATCCAGAAAGTTATAAATAAATGATAATGAAAATTATTGTGGATCTGCACCAGAAATGTCATCAATGCTTAGTTTTTCATAAATTTTAATATTACTTGAAAAAAATTAAAAATGCTCTAATTTATTGAGAAGACTGTTAGGTTATATTATTATATAGAAAATTAATATTATATATGATTTTGTTTATGAGCCATCGTAATTTAAAAAAATATGAATAAAAAGTTAATTTGAGTGGTGTGTGTCATAAAAAAAAATAACCCAGTTCTGTGTACTAAAGAAAATAAGATTTAAATACAATAAAACCATAATTTAGATCTTCGGCATGGAGGGAACGATTTTAAAATATGAAATGAGATGAGAAATGATATGCTAGTTTTTTAAAAAATATATTAAAATATGTATCAAAATAATTAAATTTCGTTAAAAAGTGTTATTGTATATATTAAAGGTTACCTTTGTGTTCCGCATTTGAGAAATTTTTTAATGGTTTAATGTTTTTACAGCAATACCTTTTTATGTGAGTGTACTTTTTCTGGTCTGTTAGTTGTTCAACTTGCGATGAACTCCTGTAATATGAAGTAACAAAATGTCCTCTCTCTTGTTGAGTTCGCAATGAACTCCAGAGCTGCTGATTGCCAATAAACCGCTACCTTTATTGAGGCACCGCTTTCCTTCGGACTCTTTAATTATTCGGCAAATGAGGCGATTGAAGAGCCCGCTGTAATGATAAAACTGGAAATTACAGAAAGTTGTGTCTTATTCGTTATTTGGTCGAGATAATCTCTATAAGTTAATTTAATTAAATTTTTTTTTTTTTTGAGATACAGTACAATAATAATAATTGACATAAAACATGATATATAAAAAATTATACTAATGAAATTTCTTTGAATTTTAAAAAAGAAGAATATCATACAGGCTAAGAAATACTACATAAAAAACATAATAAACTAAAGAATAGTACATTTTAACAAACTGATAAACATAAAGTGTTTTACAACAAAATAAAAATAAACATAATAAACTAAAAAATTGTAAATATTAAAAAAACTGCTAAAGTGTTTTTACGCTGAACATATAAAGTGGAAAGGGTGAAGAAGGGAGGTAAATGGTATATAATAATATTAAAAAATAATATATATGCACACACACATGTTACGTAATTTATGTAAATAATTATTAAAAAGTTGGCATAGTTTAATTTTAAATGGTAGAAATATATCGTTGTTAATGTCCAAGTTATTAGAAGAATTAACGGATTATATTTTCACGTAAATTGGGTCATAAAACAATTTTTTAAGTCATTTGTTTTGCCAAAATTTGGGTAAAATAGTATCTGATACTTGTGTGAGAAACTTTGTAAGGGTTATTGATCGAAGTAATCTATTACTTTGTATAAAAACCCAGTTATTTCGTGATGCCAATGGAGTAAAAACAAATCAATGCGTTTTAAAAAACTTAATATTATTGTACTTTTTAGTTATGTTGCTTGTGAGTAAATTGATAGAAGTTCTCAGTATTGGTTCTAGTATTTTCTATAAAGATCTATCTAAGAATTACGTTAATATATTTCTAAATAAAATTATTCAGTAACTTTGTATTTTACTAGGTGAGTTTTATACACAAATTTACTATAAAATTGATTAACCACAATTTTTTAAAATTAAATTTAAAAAATTAAATCATAACTTCAAATTATAATTAACCACTCTTAAAAAATGGCTTTAACCACCGAAACAACTGTAGCATCTAAGTAATGCTTACGAAAACTAGCAGAATTCAATAATAATATTTATTATAATTTGATATTTACAATTTCATTAAAAATATACACGGAGTTCTACAAACTAAACACAATAACAATAAATAATAATAATAAAAAACAAACCACGATATTTTCGCAGTACATATTGAACATATTAATATATTTTGTGTTCATTTTTCAAGTAATATTTATAGTGCAACTAAAATATTTTATTTGTATTAAAATATCAAAGAACTATGTTACATATAATATTTTCTCATAAAAATACATTTATCTTGTTTGGTTTAACTTTCACGGCAGCTTGGGAAGATTTGACGGTGATAAGCGGAGGATTACTTAATTTATACCCAAAATTTCAACTTACGTTAAAAAATCTCACTGAATTGGGAAAACTTTGTAATATCTTAAATCTTTCAAATCAAGTACCTGGATATATTTTTAACTTTCTAAAGCTTATTGAATAACTTGTTTTCATTTAATTTTTGTAAATTTATAATAATTTTTAGGTTAAACATTATCCTTAAAGCAGCAATTATGTGATAAATAATAAAATAAAGATAATGATTATTAAATTTACAACTTTACAGATATGTACAATATTTTAATATTATTGTAATTTCACATTGATTTTATGGATTTCACCACTTATATAAGTAAATATGACAATTCTCAAAACCATAAACCTTCAGATTTCTGTTTAATAATTCACCGCTATATCAATATATCCACATGATAGCCAACTTCAGAATGTGTATCACATCAATTTAACAAAGATATATTAAAAATGGGTTAAGTGAATAATTGATCGGCATGCTCTTGAAGAATACACATAAGAAAAATATTGCTATACAATATTTAGATAAATGGGAATTTGGAATGGAATTTTATTGAATATGGAACATGCATTTTATCATCCATTAATGAACTAGCCTCCTTGACTGTGTTTCTCCACTTTTATCGGCATCCTGAAGATCTTGGGGCTGTCACCAGAGAAGTGTCTGTTGTCTTTTACACTTGGTCGGTTCAACGGGTGGGAGATCTTTCTCTTCCTCTTCGTCCTTCGACGTGACCCACCACAACGAGCTTCATCCAGCCATCTTCTCTTCTCGCAAGACGCCCAAAGATTTATTTATTAAATACTCATAATTTATATTAAAGGGACAATAATATAAATTTTTTTTATGAGACAAAAGATGAAAATTTCAATATTCTATTACTTGTAAGGAATGTAACCAAACTGGGAGAAATATTATTGAACAGGTGATTTTTTAAATGTGTTTATTTTAAAAATACGTAATTTATCCATTTTATTAAGAGAACACATTCTTATTGTGAAGTTGTAATTATTCATAACATAGGTCTGTGATGTTTTAAGTACTATGTAGATGGTTTCAAATAATGGAACGACAGATGTATTAATTTGAAAAAGTGTAACATATAGGTTCGAAAATTTATCATGAAAAATACTGGCGCTATGACACAATTGGAAGTGTACTTCCCCGGATTGGAAATAGAGATCCAAGTTCGAATCCGGGTAGCGCAAAAACAATATTTTTCGACAAAGTTGATTTTATATGTATATATTTATAATTAATAATTTAAATTAGTATTTATCCATTTCATCAACTTCTCCAGTTTTTAAACCATTAAACAGACTATAACTAATATATAATGTAAAAATAGTAAGAAATGATGATCGTCATTTCAGGGTTTTTTCCAATATATGTTTCTTACTCACCTAACGATTCTAATCCCTTGAACTTGGACATATTTGTGCCCAACCAATCTATGATCTATTCAAAAATAATATACTTTTGTTTGTTCTATTGAAAGTCTTTAGAGGTCATTAAATATTTGATACTTTCACAAACAGATTGTGTGGCGGGGGAAGGATCCATCCCCTAAATATCCCACAAATCCACCGACACCGGTTCCAGTCGTAACGATTGGACTCCAGACGTTCCCAGTAGAACATCACTCATTCTTTCCGTACTATAAATAAATAGCGATGCGTAAATTATCGTGAAGTTCGTCTCGTGAAGTAAAATAATTAGTTGGGTAGTTTTAAAAAAAATTTAATCTTAGTACCTAATGCAGGTGACATTTTTTGTAAAAACATCAGTAGGACCTATATTTTTTATAAAATTTAGATAAATTAGGAATATGTAATATATGTGTCTAAGTGTTGCCATTGTGTATTCAGTGAGCACTATTATAATTTTAGTTACTAGCTCGATGGTAAACGCTTTCCTTAAAAATATTTCTAATAGATGAGATTTTTATCTTGAGACAGTCTTTGAGATATGCAATATCTCCCATGCGATTCTTTGGAAACAACTCCAGGCTTTCATAACCCGCCGTGTATACACAAGTATCAGAGATTGGCGTCTCACTTCACGATTGCTGTACGTCAAACGTCTATTGTCAGTCCATTGATCATTGATTGTTGATGTTCCGTTGTCCGTTGGACGAATATGATTCTTTCAGACAGCTCAAAAATATCAATACCAATGTGTATACGATACTGTGATATATCTCAACTAAAACTCAGTTCACTGTCTCATCATATCTCATTCCGTTAACATATTTAAAAAATCGTCACATTTTTACTGTGTATTGACGGTTTACTTGATAGAATTTACCCATAAGTCCTAGCACGCACTGTGGTAAAACGCGCGCGGTTTTTACCCGCAAGATATAGTAACTCATAGGTCTGTATGCAAAGGCACGCACTTGTTTTTTTATTTCCGCGACTAATTTTGAAAACGCATCTGGACACATTTTGCTCCTCAGTTTAAAAACGCGCTTGGATTTGTGATCTGTGGAAATGTATGGTGACGTGTGACGGGTGACGGGTGACGGGTGACGGGTGACGGGTGACGGGTGACGGGTGACGGGTGACGGGTGACGGGTGACGGGTGACGGGTGACGGGTGACGGGTGACGGGTGACGGGTGACATCTAAACAGCGGTTCTTTCAGTCAATACGAGTTGAACAAACGAAGAGACTGGAAGTATCGTCACTGCATCGTCAACTTCGTATGATAATCTATCAGACAAAATTGTATTGACCTGTATTGTATGATAAAACATTACCGATCAAAGGTTTAATGATGATAACAAATATTATTGAGTCCTATTATTATTACAATAATTTGCTATAAAGTAGTTATTTTATAGACTCCAAGTAACAGAGATACGCTATTCTAGTGATATCGATTTACTAAATGTAATGCTAAATATGAATTAAATATATTAATTATAAAGATACACATATAAAATCAATTTTATCGAAAAATATTGTTGTTGCGCCACCGGGATTCGAACCTGGATCTCTTTCCTAACCGGGGAAGGTGCTTTATCCAACTAAGCTACAGCGACATTATTTTTAGCGACAATTTTCGACCCTATATGTTACCTTTTTGATATTAATACATTATAATCGTTCCATCATTTGACAGAGCCATCTACCTTATTTTTACAGAATCTCAAATACCTTTGAGTAAACTGATAGCAGACGCCAGAATTATCAATTCATTTTTATTAAATTTTGATTTTATATGTATATCTTTATAATTAATATATTTAATTCACATTTAAAATATCACAGACCGTCTGTTCTGAATAATTACAACATCACAATAAGAATGTGTTCTCCTAAAAAATGTAATGCAATGAAATGGGACGTAATATATGGACCCACCTTATAGTTTGTCAAAACTATTTATTAACATTTTATAGTAATTAAAAAACTTATCGGGATGTTCTCGTATGGTGCAGTTTATAAAAATAATCATTTAGATATCTAGTTAGTAACGGATGAACCCAGAATTTATGATTTTTCTTATAACCAGAGATACAATACAAGCTGTCGTCCAGAAGTCCATTTTGATAATGGACTGAAAATACGCGGTTTAGTGCGTGTTGGTGCGCGGTTTTGTACATCGCGGTAAAAAACCGCAATGCGTGCTTGGCCTAAAGAGGCAACTACTTCATCATTTGCTTGACATATTTTTTATTATTATCATATTATTACTGTTTAAATGTAATGTATTTTACTTAAGACTGGCAATATTTTATGTATTCTCCACATAAATGTTTACTTTGTAGGCAGACAGTGCCTGACATATACATATTTTGTTTTATTAAATAAAAACAAAATTTAAGTAGACAAACACAATTTTCACTCTACATAAAAATAAAAATTGTCAGTGGATGAAAATTCAAAACAAACATCTTTTAAGTGAAAAAAGAAGAAGATGAAATGAACAGCCCAGTGGCAGCCACGAGGGATTTTTAACAAAAGATAAAGAAGAAAATCCTAAGATAAATAAAATGTCTTATTTAGGATATCGCCTTTTCTATGGCCGCATAACCCGGGGCACAATAATAAGGGTAGCAATAACCCCATGGGGCAAGGGGAAGATCCGTTTGATCTCGCCTTAGTCGACTAGGGTGCTATTTATTATATGGTCAATATTTTTCAAGGATTTGCTTTTTACGCTGAGGCACAGGGGTGTAATCGTGATACGAACGGCAGAAACGATCGGAAAATGACTGAAAAATATTTTTACGCATTTTCTTCACCTCAATACAATATGTTTTATATATCTATTGCTGTCTAATGTTGTTTGTATATTTTTAGTCATATTATTTCTTATAGGTACTTTAAATAATATGTTGTGTACAGCGTACTGGTTTGATAATTGTTACACACATTTAGTTGCTTCCGGGATTCGAACCTGAACCTCTTCCTATCCGGGGAACCGTGTTACCATTCCACTACAGCAATCGATTACGATTACGGCAAATTTAGAATTTGACTTTGACTTTGATCAGAGTACCGGGTTGTTTACACCCCTTGCTCTTCCATCATGAAGTGTGCCGTAAGGGCCTGTTAAAGTTACTGGTGTTATTGTATAATTAGTTAAAAATTTCTGCAAATGGCGCAGGGAGTACTAGCTGGGGCAGTGTAATTATTAACCTCTAAAAAAGGACAGTTTTGGGGCGTTTGTAAGGGGATGGTAAGGTTATGTCATAGTTCGATAGGACATTGATCGTGAGGTTTTGGTGCTCGGGGATGGCAGTATAAAAACGCGCGGGGAAGTGCTTAATGAATTCTTTTACAGGGAGAATACCAGAGTCGCGGTGGAGGTGTGTGATCCTCGTGTGGTCCATTTAGGTGCACCCAGTGCTAGCCGGGTGATCATGTTTTGGAAGATCTGTACTTTATATTTATATATTTTTATAATTGATACATTTATTATTATATTTTTAAAAGCAATCAACTTTATATTGCTTTAAATATCAAATACCTGTGAGTAAAACACGCCAGGAGATGCTAGAATTAAATTATTCCATTTTATTAAATTTGGATAAACTTTGATACAGCTTATATATTTTTATTTCTATAAAAATATAATTTTCAGAATTACAGCCCGTTAATAGCGTTATTGTCATTAACAACCCGGAGTGGGTCACCCTTACATAACGGTTCCTATTCGTCAGTCGATTTCCTCCATTTTAGTGAAATCCACTTCGACATTTTCCTGTCATCGTAGTTTCGTTCTTCCTTCTGGGTTGCTAGTTGTTAGGTAAAACCTTTGATAGTTTCTGGTCTCCCATCCGCAGCACACGACCCAATAAATATATATACACATTCTAAAACTGATCGGCATCAAATATTAAAACCTAAATAACTAAATTCAATGCGACTAGTGTTAATTTAAATAAAATAACTGAGAAGTTATGTGCTGCTTTAAATATGACAAATGATATTATTAATTCGTAATAAGAATAAACTTATCCCGCTCCCTCTCTTATTAAAAAACTTCATAAATTATTTTACGGACTACTCAACTGAATTTTTTCAGACAAAGGTTTCAATTCCCAATACTGTGATTGCTTTCCTCAGAATATTGCCATTCTAAAATAAATAACTTATCACCGCTTATATTATATTTTATACCGAAGAAGTGAACAGCATCCCTTTTATAAAGAATATTAGAATGTTGAAATTGGATGTGCGGGACATTCAGTATCGCCTTACGTGAGACTAGCAATTTGATTATTTTTTCTCGTTTTACATTTTCTTTTCGTTTCTACCTCAATATATGATATTTGAACGCACAAAACTGATTTAAGAGAGTCTGGGACGTTTGATTTCATTTTATGAGAAAACTTTGCCCAAATACTGTTTTTGAGTCTAAAAACATTATTCGGGCTAATGTATTTCGTTTAATGATATTTGATCCGAAAATAATTACCAACCTCCAAATAGTTTTGGTCCGTTTGTTCAGGATCATTCCGCTAAAAGCGCTAGCTATTTTGATGTTTGTCGATGAGGTTATCATGCCTATTATCAAATACTATTTGCGGTATCTTAGCAATCATATTTTGTCAGATTTTATACATCAATTTCGTCAATTTTGCTGTACTCGATTTTATTACTGGCGGAACTAATCTCATTCTTTGTCAAATTATAATGCTCGAAATATTGTTATTTGACATAGTCGTGATGGTTTGTTTTAAAATATTACTAAGATATAAGTCTATTCATTACAATCTTTGGGCTGGCTGTGGAAGTAGAGATTCATAAAATACCACGAAACAATTAGATCAGACTCATTTATTTTAATCTTTCCAGTCATTAAATCACTAACCTCTTTTATTGTTAAACATGTGTGTGTGTGGCAGATCCTTTCCTGATTGTGGTCAGGGTTGTTAAGTGCTCACCCACCCTCGGGGAGCTCTCGGCCCTGATCGACGGAACACCGCCACTCGGCTTGATTCCCTTCAGACCTTCGGGGTAAGCTGGTGGAGTCGTACGGGTTTATTCGTACGCGGATGAAGGAGGTATCTGATATTTGCGCATACGCTAGTTTAAAAGGTTTAGGAAAAACCTAGAACACACCTTAAACGATAGCATGATTGTCTGTCCATGTATTTAAAGCGTATAATAAAAAAATAATATTAATCGAAAGACAAAAAATACAATTTGGTAAAAGTATTCAGCGCGATAAATCTATTTCATTAAAATAAAATGTTAATGGTTACACATGTAATTATGTACTGCTTCAACATTTAAAAGAACGTGCTAAACTTGAAATAAATGCGAAATGTTTATTTAATATTAAATAAATAAATACGTAGTTTATAACTTTAAGGTACAAATGAATAATACGGGAAAAACTTGAAAAATTGAAAAATATATTTTTACTTCGCCTAAATTCACGCCCTAACACAGTTCTTAGATGAGTAAAGACATTACAAAGAACTTAAATGTTACCACTTGAAAAACATTGAATTATTTAACTTTTCCGTAAGGCGCCAAAAAACGTCCGGTTGCCTCGAAGGGTACCCGAACAATATGAGTATTGGCGTTTATCATTATTATATTATACTTTGAATTATACACTTTCTAGTTGTTACATATATTTATAGGGTAAACATTTTCTCCTACCACCTTACCCTTCCCCTGCTTCTCGTGCGGTAACATCAGTGGGTGTGCTTTGCATATTAAAAAAGTCTATTTTGAGGAATTGCATTCAGTAAACTCATGTTTACAAATACCCACGATAAATATGAATTAAACATTTTATTCAATATATGAAATACAGGGTGAATATTATGTCGCAGGCCGATGTTATTTATAAATAACTAGGTAATGAAACACAATTTTACAAATCGGTTTTTATTTATAAATTATTTAGTTTATAACAATTATGTTTATGTTTGAAATATGATATCGGTCAAATGCGTGCTTTTTTGACCATATTTATCATAACATTCTCGAACACTTCGCGTGTTATTTTAGCAATTTCATTTCGAATATTGTTTTGTAGCATCGTAATTCTTATTGGCTTATTGGTGTAGATCTTTCCTTTCAAGTACCTTCATAAAAAATAGTCGGGAGCCGTCAAATCAGGTGATCGAGGACTGATCGAGCATTTTTTGACATTATGTGACCGAGAAAAATAAAACCGAGTAGCTCGGGCTATGTGTGAGGTAGCACCTTCCTGTTGAAACCATATATGTTAGAGGCACAATCGATCCAATTCAGCCACCGAGAAGTTTTCCAAATAATAGTTACAGCGCTGTCTCTTGCATCCTGAAGAAAATAGAATCCAATTAATCTTAATTTAGTTGATTTTGACAGTTGGTTATACAGGAGCAATGTATGATACATGTCTCTATCATATTTCTAATTTGGATATTTTAAAAATTACATGTTCATTAGTTTTGCTCCGAATCTGATAGTTGAGATGAATTTTTATTTTGTCCTCTTTAAAAAAATAAAATAAAATAGTTTACTAAATATAAGGAAGATGAATTTAAGATATGAATATCTTTAAAAACTTGTTTGGTTAGGTAATCTTTAGCATTTAAAAAATATTTTTATTATTATCTTTTGAATTGTTATTGTTTTGAGATGTATGGGATAAGTCAGATTATCTGATGATAGATTATCCGAATAAAGACTAGATTATCCGTGAATCAGCGAACTTGATAAAAACAAATATTATATAAATAATAAGAAAAAACCCTTTGCTTAAAACAAACCACTGATGCATCAACATGTTTCAAGAACTATGGTCCATTATATAATGTATACTAATATATATAATGTATATAATGTATACTATAATGTATAATGTATATAATGTATACTAAAATTAAAAATGTAGGCATAGACATAAATAAAACTATTAAAACAAAAGTGATGGGTAACTAATTAAGAACTAATGTGAAAACAAATTTAAAAAAATAAAATAATTATAAATGCACAGTAGTATTTATTTATTTACACATCACTTCTATTTTTATAATTTTTTTCTAGTTATTATTTCGGTCTATGCACGTATTTTTAATTTTAGTGTACATTGTTTCCGGAAGAAGGAATCATAGATCTTGAAATATGTTGATGTATTAATAAATAGTGGTTTTAAACAAAGTGTTTTTTCTTATTATTTATATGATATATTGCCACAAAGTAATTTTGCAAATATTGACGAAGAAACAAATATTGTTGTAAATATTTATTGTGATGATTCGGTTTATAATGAAACGAGTAGGCTTACCTGTGGAAACCGTGGATGCGTGATTTGAACTGCTTTGGAAATATATACTCGTATCAGCAGTATCGAGTCTTCAGGTACGTACACAGATTTTGAACTATTATTTTATTATTTTAACACTTGTCAACGTTTGCGCGGTTCCAGAAATTTTGGTTAGTGTGTTTGTTTGGAATATTTATTTCATTGTTGAAATTAACCCAAAAATAAACAATACTCTTGTTTTTCTTTAAATTTTCGATGACGACATTTATAAGAAAAGTAAACCATAATAAATTATAATTCTCATTTCAATAAAATATATCACAATATCTAATATTCTAGTAGAAAAAGATTAAAAAAATTAGTAGTGTAAATGTTACAAAATATTTGTCAAGTCCTAAATTTTCACGCCATAACGTGAAGTAATTTTATTCTCAGTTGGTCATATTTTTTGAATATTTAAATACGTATAACGTGTTCTAATTTGGAGAGTCCCGTCATTGCCTTTAATCCTGATATCCGGATCCTCAGTCAACATCCATTATCGCTCCGGGCAGAGGCCGCAGGCATGGAGGCTATTAGCGGTTTCATTAATTTACGATGCCCCCAGGATCAGCGGATAGAGGGGTGGATAGCTAGCCATCTTACCCTGCAATTATCTACTTAACTCTAAAAGGGACCTTGTGTGTACCGAATATAGTTGCTGTAATGTAAATCATATTACAACGAAATACGGTATGGGAATAAAGGTTAGACGATTGACGGACATTATGCATATGTGGTTCTTTAGTAACGTGGTATGCTCAGGGTCCAATACTTCTGCACTAAAGAAATTTTACACAATATTATAAAAATGTTTTGATCATTATTACTCAATCAGTTTACTTTAGTTTGGCTTCTTAATCACTTTCTATTGAATACACTTCCGATACAGTTCTTCAGTTTGGCTTGTACTATTTCATCAAATAGTAATTTCTGGACGTCGTGTGAATGGTTCCCGACATTATTTTTTATTTTCTTCAACGCTCTTGTGGGCTTTTACATACGAATAATAATTTATTTAATTTAAATATAACATTTCAATATAATAGTTTAAATATTACATCATTTTAAAAACTAACTATAATTCACGTACAAATATTTCTACAATTCGCGTATGCTCTTGTAACGAAAAATGTCAACGAAATTCAACTTGTTACCAAGCTGATGCATCTGTATTGTTGGCGAGTTAACAGCATAATTATTTCTACGGGTTTATAATTATTTTTTCTATCTGTACAAAAAGCATTTCATTTTGTCTCGTTTGAGTTGGTGCTTTGCATGAAATCATTTGTGTTAACTCAGGGCAGTCCAACATGCTACTGATCATTTTATATAGAAATATATATCGCTCATGTCTCTTCTTCAAGCTATTTTTTTCAAATGAAGTAGACTAATTAAATAATCGTAAATAATATTATCTATCGGAATATGCAATTTAAAATTGATAAATCTTAAAATACGCTATTTAAAATTGATAAATCTTAGAAATTTATGTTGCACTCTTTCGATTTTTATAATATGTGAGCCATCGCAGAGAACCACAAAGTTATGTCACACATCATGAAGGATCCATCGTATTTTGGGGATGCAGCAGTAGTCATCATGTCAGCTACTCGCGTAACTCTTGACTGACGTAGTTAAAGTATCGATCTAGTCAGTATTTTTTCGTGTTAATTATGCGATATCAAAAATTGTAATAGAAAATAAACTAATATTTTGTAGTGTCCTGTATGTAATGGTCCAAACTAAAACCATCTATAGTTGAGATCTTATCAGAATAAACCATCATAGGTCTAATGAATGTTACAGGTTTCAAAATATTTGAATAATTACTACCCTTTGTTACTTTTTTGATGTCATTTCCAAAACTTAAGAAAATATCGCTTTTTATTTGTTGATTATTATTATTCAAAAATTCATAAAAATTTGAATATATCGAAAACCGTCTGACATTTATTAGACCGATGATGGGTTATTTTGATAGGGCACGGCCTCAGCTATCGATGGTTTTCGTTTGGACCACTATTTACACTACACCTGTATAGAACTTACTATAAAATATAACATGAGCGGATATAATGTTTTTTTAAGGAGAATACATTTTTTTGGAACATAGTTCTGTAGTATTATTAATACAATTTAAATGAAATAACTAGAAATATATATTCTAGTTGATTAATTTAATTTGATATAATGATAATATGGTAATGGTATAAAATGTTTTTACGTCTTCCAGAACTTTCTACTGATGAAGATGTGCAAGTAACCACTTTAGGATGTCTGAGATAAGATGGGTGAAGCAGAGAAACTCAGAATCGAAGCTTAATAATTTTTTAAACGATGTTGATGATGCAATTAGAAGTTATTATTAAAAGTGCTGAAAGAGAAAGTAAGAGAAAACGGTAAAAATTTCGAACAAAAATGAATATTAATGTAAAGAACAGAGATGACTCTGAAAGTAAACAAGTTTTAGCGATAAAAATGAATAAAATATCGTATTATACAATATTTGTTTACAAACACAGCCTTAATCTATTTCTTCATATAATCATAACCTCCTGCATTTAAACATTTGTCATATCTGTTTACAAGTTTTAAAGTCTCGCTGTTGTAGTCGTTTACTGCCGGTCCATTTAAGCAATTGATCGCTGCAAGCTGCAATTCGTCATCACCTAAAAACGTTTTTGACCTAGGAACTCGTTATGCTTAGGAAAAAGGTAAAAATTGCTGAGCAAAGTCCGGACTTTAGGGCGGATGATCTGTGATTTCGTGATCGGTGATGACGAGAACTTCCCTCCCAAATCTTCCTCAATCACTACGATTTTTTCAAAAATGGTGTCCTTTCTATCACGTGATATTTGTACAAATGAACGTTGTGAAAAGTAGACGCGAAGTAAACTCAACATGATCGTGAATTTTTTTTTTACAGGTACAACAAAGCAATAAATTAAATAGATACGCTATTAACGGCTCGCGGAGATGTGAAATGTGTTTTGTGGTGGGGAAAACAGGTACACATATCGCGATACGCGTTTGGAAGAATTATGATAAGCCATTTTGCGTAGATATTTTAATCGTAGAAGTTAATCACAATAAAAATGGAAAATATCATAAAAGGTTTTTATGTACCGATCAGTGTGTCGTAATCTTCACCGCAATTTTTCAGTACTTGAAACTACCACACCGGGGAGTATTGTAGTGCTGAATCTATACGGTTTGATCATTTGTTCTCGTTAAAATTTCCCAAGAGATGTGACCCTTAAGTGGCTCTGCCTGCAAACTGCAGACGTCCGGTGCATGAAAGGGATTTTAATCAAACGGTTCTCCTTTGTTCAAATCATTCTACACGGATGGAAGCTCTCAACAACGACCATTCTTATTTATTTTATTTAAAAGAAATTCAAAATATTGCTTGATATTTACGTATATATTCTCACAAAAATATTATTAATGTTTTTTTATTCTGAAACTATTAAGAAATATGTAATTTTGGTTCAAAAAAGTATTCAAATAAATAATAAAAGTTTACAGAAAAATTTAAATTAATTCAAGACTATGTTGATGATGATGAACTAATATAATATACAACGTGATCCAGCGTAAATTGACAATTTGAAAGCGTCAATAATTTTAAATATATTGTATTTACATAGACTATAGAAAATAATATGTTAACGCTGTTATTTTGCCCGTGAGAAACTCTTCAAATGGAAAGACTTATAAAACAAACTAAAAATTGCAATTTACCATTACGGTGTGATAAATTGTAATTATTGTGAGTCCACATCTCACACGCATGTGAGACGCGGATTCTTACAAAATCTACGGAAAAAAACCTAAAAGTTTTTGGAAGAAAAATTTATCCGATAAATATATTTGCCGGAGAGAAATAATCAGTCAGATCAGTGGCGTATTCGCTACATGTCAGAGATAAAATACCTTTATTAAAATGCTGATTTAGTTGATGTGGTAAAATCGCACACGGTAAGTAAAATGGGAAGGACACATAAAACATATGAATATGGGACGTGCTGTGAGACGTATTCATAGACACCATTGGCAGCTTGTGAGAGACCTCCAGCGCGACCATCTGGAGGCGCTCTCCGAGCGCACGGTGCGGGCCAGGCGCTGGGAGCGGTTACGGCTGGAGCCGGTTACAGCGGCGGCCTGTCGCCGTATAGGCACTTGCAAATATGACTATATGTAGTGTTATGAATCTGAATAAAAACAGGGTAATCTGCAGGCGGGAAACAATTCTCGATTGCGTTGTGTCGCCGTAGTGTACCGATATTGAACATCTTTTGTGTTTAATTTTTTTCGACTTCATAATCATCATCATCATCGCCGGTTGAGAGAAGCTTAGATCTGTGAACCACCCATGTCTACATTCTTGTTTCCTGTACTTATGTGCAGTTATTTTTGTAACATTTTTCAATACTTAGACACAATAATTAAATCGTTCTACAAAATCATCGCAAGCAAGAGATAACTCACAATAAAAAAATTGTTTGTCAATAATCAGGAAAAGTTTTTCTTCTGGTGCAAAATATTTAAAGGAAAAAATATTTATTATACTCTGATAAAGAAACGGTATATTTTAATCACACATTTTTATTTAATTTTTAAAAAATAACACAGTATTTATGACGAGAGGAATCCTCAATAACTCAGCAGATGCGTGTCTCTGGCGATGGCTGTGGACTGGATCGGGGCGCGGAGGCAGAGGATTACGCCGTTAGAATATACAACACGGCGGATAAAATCAGCGCATTACCATCAGCCACTGGGGTTTATAAAATAAATAATTCAAGCGGAGAGGGTGAAGCCGAACCGCCCCAGAGGTGGGAAACATTGAGCAGTACTTTGGACATTTGTTCACTCTCACATGTCAAGTGAGCGATTTCTTCTGACAGATGGGGGGCGATTTTATACTGACTATACTAAACAGTTAATTAAAATCTTTTTAAAAATATGTTCGAAAATTATCCTTTATTATGTATGATTGTCACAGAGGATTAAGATAACATTTTATATTTTGTACTCGGAGAGTTGGGGACATATCGCCTCAACAGAGAAGCTCCGGTCTCGCCGTTCACCACTGTTTCAACTTGTCAAGTTATCAATTTGCTTTTTTGCTCGGAGTGACCCACTGAAATAAGCGTTAAATATATATTTTTAACAGTGTTACATTTAAATTAATTTATAAATAAAATATCATTCAAACTCAAATACTTTATTGGATAAATATACATAAGCTTTAGTCTCACACGGTGATATATTATTTAACATACTTAACATATTATGTATTAGTAACATTTTGTAAAGTTAATAAAATATGAATTAAATATATTAATTAGAAAGGTATACACATAAATTCAATTTTATCGAAAAATATTGTTGTTGCGCCACCGGGATTCGAACCTGGATCTCTTTCCTAACCGCGGAAAGTGCATTATCTAACTATACTACAGTGACAATATATTTAGCGACAATTTTCGAACCTATATGTTACCTTTTTGATATTAATATATTTAATCGTTCCATTATTTGAAAGAGCCATCTACCTTATTTTTACAGAATCTCAAATACCTTTGAGTAAACTGATAGCCGACGCCAGATTTATCAATTCATTTTTATTAAATTTTGGACGCATTAATACAGCTTTATTATTTGTCATATTTAAAATATCACAGAGCTATGTTCTGAATAATTACAACTTCACAATAAGAATGTGTTCTCCTAATAATAAAATATATTGTTTGTATTGGGAGATCAACAGTTGTACCTCATGTCAGTAATTTTGCTTTGCTCTGGCTACTTTGCAATATTTACATTCAAAGTTTATTTAAAAAAAGAAAGCATAAACAAGTATAAAATAAAGCACATATTTAGATTTTAAAACAGTATATATTAAATATTATAATGATGCTAACTTGAACATATTTCTCCTCACGGTGCGGGCTCAATTGAAAATAATTCAGGTCATAAAATGCACGCAGTCAGTTTGGCACTACGCGAAAACACAAAACTGCATTCTCTGCATGTCTTCGTGTATTTTCACGTGTATCGATATCATTGGTTTTGAAAATCATGTACCTTGAATTGCTATTGTAATAATTATTTTCAAGTTTTTTTTCTTTGCATTTATAAAAATTCATTTTTTTACTACTTTAACACATTTCTTAAATCCTTTATCTCAACTTAGCTCCTCTACGCTATTGGATTGATAATAATATTAGATCATTGTATTGTATTTTTGTTATAATTCAATATATCTTTAAGGGATCTCTTGATAGTGATTGTATTTGAAATAATGAAGAAAAATATGTGGTTTAAATATTAAACTCTAAGTACAACATAACAGTAATTAAGGATTGTAATTTATTCAACAACTTCAATTTAAAAAATATGTAAGATTAAATATCTAACTTGCTCTTGAAACAAATATACTTACATTGTTAAAATAGTTTGAAATGATCACATTCATTAAAATAAGTATTTATTAGAATAGTAAGATTCGCATTTAAATAATTTTCCAAGTTATCGCCATTATCTAATATTCTTCACAAATCAAATTAACGCTAACAATTAAAATATTATGTCAGAAAAATAATTTAACCAATATATATTAATTATTTTTAATTATTCACATATTTTGTAGGAATATAAATGGTTGCTGCGCGAATAAACAGGGAATAAGGATGTAAGAACGATAAGTGATCTCGCGCGCGGGGTACGCATAACATTATTCTGCTTTTTGAAAATTCCCCGAAGGGATGAAAAATAGCTTTGCGAGGGTCGGCAGCGTGGATTATCATTTTATTTGTCATCGTTCCTTCGACGGCCGTAAATTAAAAAAAATAATTTAGTAATTACTCTCATAGCGGTTTTGATGAATGTTTGTTTTCCGTGTCCGATGAGCGAATAATACAATAAAAACGAGAACTGACGTCGTGTGATAAATCGAGAGAAAATTATCAGAATCATTTAAATAATTCTGTTGATACAATTGCATTAAAAACTATCTTCTATTTACTCAGATATATCCATGTCTCAAAGTAGACTTTGTAAACATTCACTTGATTACAACAGGCCATGCTGTTAGATACCATTTACCAATGTACAATTTACCTAGACAAATCGAGTATATGTTTTTAATCGTTAAATCATTTATTTATTTTATTACTTTGACTTTTTCGGAGCGAATTATCAGCAGTGAGAAGGGTTCATCAGACTACACACTGTAAAATTTTCTATAAAAGAAGCAATAAAAAAAGTATGTATCGATAAAAGTAATGTATATTTATTAACACGTGTAAAAAATGAAAATAACGAGATTAATATTAAAGGAAACAATATAAATAGTGACCGATGGTTTGGAATTCTCACTGCCTAAATTGCTGTACCTCATATCGAGTCATTGTATATGGTTTGACGAGAAACATCGCATGGCGTTGAGCACTTTCTGTTTTCGTTGCAGGTGTAATCGTCTTATCACCTTATCGTTCCTTTTGTATATAGTACCTTGTACAACATGTAAGTGCTTGTTAAATGTAATATATAATGAGAGAGATTTAATTAAAGCTATATATCAGACGTCAAGTAAAGCGCACTCTAGACGATGATCGTAAGTATTGGAATTTACCTTGGATAAAATCAGTAATCAGTAAATTTTGAAAATGATTTTTGATACTAAGGTTTACGGTCAGAGAAGAAGGCAAGGCTTGAAGAAGAATGAGTGTCCAGAAAAGGACGAAGCAGGGCAGGCAGCCCATTTCTCGCGCAATTATCCCAAAAGAGCTGCCAGCCACAAAAGGGCGCGCGGCCGTCCGGGGAATTCTGCCCCGAACGAGCACTCTCCGGATACAGGGGACAATTTTTCATTTAATCCCGAGATCCTGAGAACCCCTAAAGTTACCGCACACGATTTGTTAAAGAGCCCTTCAAGACATGCATGGTGATATCCGGTCGATGTAAGTAGGGATAGCGGAATAAAATCCTTCCTAGTATCCAGGGTTGTAATCGTAAGCCAATACGTTAAAAATATTATACATTAGCTGTGATGCAAAATGGTCCTCGCTGAGTTTATTAAAGTTAATTTTTTACATCATCCATCTTCATCTATCATACAAATACATCTTTGTGGTTGTTGCGCTGATTATTTATATACATGTAGTACTCATTTCTGTCAGCTATATTTCTTTTTAGAAGATTTTGAAGAGATTTTTGACTCGAGGCAAACTCTTTGACAGTGGTTTTGCTCCCATGAGATACTTCGGGGGCAACTCTCGACTTTCGTACTCACCGTGCGTCAGAGATTCGCCGTCTCGCACCTTACTTCACGCTCGTATGTTATACCTCAAATGTCCCCAGTAGCAGTTAAAACGCAAAAAAATATTTTAATTTAAAGCCTTATGTTAATGTTTTACATCTAACTTTCCGAATACGAGTAGGGATTTTTTTATTTTTAATTTTAGATTTCAAAATACAGATATATCATAAGGTTAATTACAAATACTTTTTTTTTAAATATAATATTTAGGTAAATAATAAACTTAAAAATTATAATATTATGATAAAAATTATCATAACGTAAAATAACGATATCTACAAAATATAAATATAGTGGCCCCAAAATAGGCTGGCCTAGTGGGGTAATTCAATCATCATTCAGAAATGTTATTATTAATATTAAATTAATATAATTATGTAATGTTTTATATATGTGTGTAATGTAAATAAATTAAATATGTATAAAAATAAAGTAAGAGATTTTATATAGAGAAATTGTAATAAATTCGGTTTATAGGTTCATAAGAGATTGTTCTAAAATTGTCATTAGCAATAAGTATATAGTAATATCATCGCAACAATAAACGCAAACTTATTTTGATAATAATAATAACTTAATAATTCTAGAAAATATGTGTATTTTATTAATTATCTATGGTAGTTTTAGGTGACGTTTATGTGCACGTATCAAATCTCGCTATCAGAACGTACAGCGTGTACAATGATTTGAGTCGTCGCCTCTTTCTAACAATCTCAAGTTAATCTCCGAGTTTATCTCTAGAACAAAATCTCATCATGTGTACACGGCATTGAGATGTATCTCAACTAAATCCCTGAGATTGTTTCCTTCCTTGGACACGGACTTTAACCCTTCAGATATCTGTTAACAGATATATATTTGACAACTACTATTCTCATTAGAAATAATTATTGCAATCTTTATGCGATGGTGTGTGTATATTTTTTAATAAAAGGTACGTATTATTTGGCTGTTAGGTATATTCACTTCCTATTTCGATAACTGTAGTACAGGCATTTGATTAGTTCGACAATAAAATAACACCTCAGTTGTAGGTATGTACGTAATTTGTATTCGAGTACTTAATATAATAAATAAAAATATGTATACCAAAGACAGTAATAATTAAGTGAAGAAAACGGAGAACTATTTATAATGTTAACATTCAACTTATCTGTAATTTTAAACGATCCAGTAAATTTGCTTTCCAGTAAATCAATCTAGTGTATAATGTAATAGTTTCCTCAAAGGTATTTGAGATTCTGTTAAAATAAGGTAGATGGCTCTTTCAAATAATGGAACGATTAATATCATTAACGATTAACGTATTAATATCAAAAAAGGTGACATATAAGTTCGAAAATTGTCGCTAAAAATATTGTCGCTGTAGCATAGTTAGATAATGCACCTTCCCCGGTTAGGAAAGAGATCCAGGTTCGAATCCCGGTGGCGCAACAAAAATATTTTTCGATTAAGTTGATTTTATATGTATATCTTTCTAATTAATATATTTAATTCATATTTAATAGTTTCCACTTCCTAAAACTCAATTGAGTTCAAACAAATTGTTTTTATTTTTGAACATGTTAAAAAAACTGTTTTAATTGATTTAAATTGTACATTTTTAAGTTCATATGTAATTATTAATTTTTTAAACATTTTACAAATTCAAAATGAATAACAAGGTATTTTTCATTATTGCAGGTGAGTCTATTCAAAATTATGAGGAAAATATCGCAGATCTCTACAATTGGATCATAATGGGTGAGTGATTGAGTAATTTGTGAGGGATTATAAATAACTAAAATGGCGGCTCCCGCTCGCCAGTAATCGTTCCGGCTTCTCTTCGCCGTATTCGAGTTTAGTTCTCGTGGAACCCAAAATGTTATTATGATAGAAATGTGGCTAATACAAAAATATCAGATGGGGTGATTTTGAACATGACGTCTAATTTGTAACGTCATACTCGTAATATATATACATACCTGTTCGCACGAGAAAAAAAGATGCGTTCTTTTCACATGCCAAAGAGGCATGCTAGTGAAATATTTTTTGGCATCCATGTTTTATAGTATTAATGGTATCAGGAATCATTTATAAATTGTTATTGTCTTAAATCAGCTCGAGTGCGACCCTGCCTCGAATCTGTCAGTGCGACCCGCACAGATCACCCGGCGACACCGCTATCTCATTGTTCGTCACATTTTTGTGAGAAATATTGATTAGTCTAAATACGCAATGAACACAGTGAGAATTTATCAAATTAAAACGTCTCGTTTGTTTAAATTCCTCTTCGAAAATAGCCAGCAAACAAATAATGTAACATCGTTATTCCGCACTCCCGAGGGAATGTGCGATTTTAACTAATTAAAACTAAATTTGCAATGTCAGTTTATGCTTGCACGTCGATTCAAAACCGAACAAAATGATGATCTAGTTCATTATTTCAATTCACTACGGTCAGGTTGGGTTAAGTTAGGTCCAATATACAGTTCAAGTTGTTACCGAGTTGTTTGAGTAGTGAAATAAACCAGAGTATCAAGAGAATAAAGTGCGATATGTAATTATTCAAGTTGTTATAACGCATTCAAAATATCATTTTCATAAAAATAATTTTGAGTTACAAACATTACATTTTGTCGCATGAATACCTTAATAATGAAGGTTCAAAAAAATCTGAGACCACTCCCGCAATATATTATTATGAATTATGACAGCTACAACGTTGTATATCTTCTTAGTATATTAAACAACTATATAAAATAAATAAAAATACTATTACACACAATTTCTAAGTGAGCTTTCATGCAACAATAGTATACATCATCCGAGATCCGTCTATCACCATTTGTATAAATCGATATGCAGTGTAGTTGTAGGGGGGTCTCATTTATTTAATTATATCTATATTCGAACTAAATATTGATTGATCGAAAAATATAATCCAAATATTAAATATTAATATTACATTACTAGTCATTCTTTTTATTGAGGATAGCGGTGGACCCTTCCTTGATCCTCCTCACAGCATTCCTCTATTTTTCTCAGGGCATTCTGCACAAGATATACGGAACATTAGCCCACAATTGTTCGCGGCCACAATTGTTATCCCACAATGCCTCGCTTCTTTGCTCCTCGAATATATTAAAAAAACATATTTGTATCCTTGGATGTTTCTAACAGTAATCGTGAGTTTCTTTTTTAAAGTTAATTTATTACACGATTATAATGAGGTTTGTAAAATAAATTAATAAAAAAATTATGTTTAAATATTTCTCAAAAATGTTAGTAGCACTCAGTTTATTTGAATTCATGGACCATGTGTCTCTAGCTCTAGCTACGACACTGTCGGTACTGTTCTCATCATTATTATGCGTAATATTATCCTAAAATCCTGTTTTCAAATATTTTTTAAATTTAATGAAATGTATTGAATATGTGTGCAGGCACTCGTAGAATAACAAAAAAAAAGTTTTATAAAATATTCCTCGAAATATTTTTTTTCATCAATTGGCTTTATGCCAATCCACGTGAAATGTGTTTTTTCAGTAACTGGTGATAATATATGGTTTTATATATATAATAAACTATATTGTATAATATAATTTAAGTTCTTAGTTTGCCCTATTACCTAAATATTAGTCAAAGGAGGACTTAGTGAAACTTCAAAATAATACACCACACCAGTAAATATTATTTAGAATTTTTGTGTATATAAGAGAAAACTAGATTATACTTCTGTACTGTGTTTAAATTCAATAAATTATATTGTTATAAATATTATTTAAAAATGAAATACTATTTATTGTGGGTTAGTTTACTATTTACGAACTAAAATTTACGTAAAATAGATCTACAGTGGATGGACACCTATAAGATCGAAGCCCCAAGCTTTTTTGAGATTATCAAATACTTAACTGTACAAGCTAGACAATGTTTGTCATATAATATGCGTCTAGACGATGCCTTTTAAAAAAAAATTGTTTTACGATACCATTTCTACAGTGGAGCTCCGATTTTAAGTTTTTGAACGAACCAACAACAAAAATGTAAACGGAGGGAAAATGTAAATTGGGGGTATAAAAGAAACAAAAAAATAAATACTTTTTTTACGGAAAAAATGAAACAAAAGTTTTTCTGCTTTGGGGCCTTCAATATGCCTCATGACATCGTCCTTTGTAGAAACTGTGTTGATGATATGAGCAGACACTTCTTCTTCTGTTAAGTTTTTGTTTATACGACTGTCCACTATTTGATCAATTTCCACTCTACCGATGTTATTACGTTGAGCGTATTTAATTTTTGTCGAAAATTGAATAAACTTTAGAGGTAAATCGCAGTGTTTTAAATATACTAAAATGTTCCGGGACTGCAGAAATAACACACAAATTGAAAGAAAACGTGAATTCCGGGCATGTAAAATCGGGGTTCCCTGTATCTATATAGCTGTAACAAGTGTTTATAAAATATAATGCAATAAAAAATCCACTTTTCTAATAAACTTAATTACAAAACATATTAAACTCAATTCACTTCCGCGCACTTCACTGTAAACTTTACACCTCTGTTTAGATTCATTGCAACCTTCAACGTAAGTAATAACTAACTTTCCGCGTTAATGCATTCCTCGTCCGATTACTTTTCCGACATTTCCTTCAAAAAAAGTAGCTCGATCTATAAATTTCCCTACGAGAACAAATCTCAGAATTTATGACCACTCGGAATTCCCTACGTAGAGTTTTTTGTTTTTTTTTCTGCCCGTGTATCTCAAATAAAATGCGAATGATTTATTAACATTAAATCTACAAACAATGTAGTGCAGAAAGTAATAAATATTTAATCAATAAATAATTAATATTGAATCAATTAAAAAGTTATGCAGAAAAAAATCTATTTATCAAGTACGTTTACGACATATTTTTGAACTTATATTCTGTACCTCTCTAAAAATTGATACATCTATAAAATTACATTTTAAAAGTAATAAACTTTTTATTGCGATGAATATTAATTGCCTTTATGTGATACATGCTAGGAGACGCCAGAATTTAATCAACCCATTTTATTAAAATTGAATAAATTTTGATACAAGTTATATATTTTCAGGAGAACACATTTTTGTTCTGAAGTTGTAGTTTTAGTTCTGTGCTATTTAAAAAAAATCTATTTATCGAAATAATATTTACCAGAAAGATGATTTAGAGAAATGTGTTACCAATTCTGCAATTTTTAACATCGCTCTGCGCTTGCTCACTGATGAAGTTGTGAATCCGATCTTTGTCCTGGGAGGGCAAAAATATAGGTTATTTTACGAAGCTTTTAATGATGTACATGATTGACACGCTCGTTTACCAGGCTACCGGTAAGATAGTAGTAACCGATAGCATAAGAGCTTTGAACAATAGTATCAATATTAAGTGATTATTATTATTAATGTAATTATTGTAGCTTCTCTATTTAAAAAAAAAGAAAACAGTTGGGAAGCGCTGCAACATTCACTCGCCACTTTACAAGATATTTTTCAGGAATGTTCCTTTGAACCCTTCGTGACAATCAGTACGAAAATGGTATAAATTGTCTAAGCATCAAAGAGCTGTGCCAGTCAAGTGCGCTTGATCCATAAATTTCTCCAGGTGAATTTACCTGAAAGCACTTAATTGATGACCGATCAATTAGTCAACTTTAATACTTTGCGAGTCAATTAATTTTGCCAATCGGCTCAGAAATGAATCCCTCACCGAAATCCTTTTCCAAAATGCCCGGCAGAAGGGAAGGGGGTGGGGGGGGAGTGAATTTAATTACATTCTCTGAATTTGATAATTTTAATTGAAAATAGTTTCAAAAGTAAGGCGCGGTAAGAAGATGGATCGCGGGACCACTATTTGTGTGTGTATTGGTTGGGAAAATGATAGTTTTCAGTATTCTTTAGAAATGGTGCTAAAAAATTACATTAAAGTTTACGTTGAATAAATGTTTGATTAAGTATGTATATTGTCGAGGATCTCAAATATTTCGGATTAATATAAATACCCTTTTTTAGATTTCGACTTGGAGACCTCGAAACCAAAGAAAAATGTTTTCTGGGATAATCTTCTGGCCGACGTTTCGGAACCTCTCGCAGGATCCATCATCATTGCTGATATACACGGCAGATTATCCCAGAAAACTGTACACAGAAGATTCTGAATAGCTATGAAAATCAAAAAACGTTTTTTACACGGATATAGGAATTAAGGGATTTTGCAGACACAGGTTTCATTAAATTTTTCTAAAAAATTGTCAAAATTTCGTTATTCCCTTACGGACTCCCAGGCTCCCAGGCCCCAGGCTCCCAGGCAGCCCAAGCGCGTAGCGAGGCAGAAGCATCACTCACTTACCTGCTTACCGATTACTGCCAGATTTCAACAAAGTACATTTTGATTAAACACGATGACCTTCTCGTCCACGCACTTTGATCACCTGCTCGTCCAGCGCGCAGCGGACCGAAGCGAGCGCGTTACCAAATATTGGCGGAAGAATTGCGCACCGCGCGGAATGCCCGATAGTTTCCGCTTCCAGCTCTGACGTATTGCCTTACTTCCGAGTGAAGCATTTATCGCCTCTATTACGAATAAACCGGAAGGTCACATTCTACGCGCAGGTGTTGAGGCTTTTATTAAATGTATCAGAAAGTAAATTGTGAATATAAAAATATATATAATATTTTGAAACGTACAATTTGGAGGGTTTTTTGAAATGAAAATAAGATGTTGTAAAACTTTAGAATAACTGTAATAATTATAGTTCCACAATGATTTTTTTTACTATAAGTATATATTTACTATAAGTATATATCTAAACGTTTTTATATGGACACGAAATGCTTCCAAAGTACTTATTGTTGCACGCTACACTCCATTTTGTTCAACAAGGAAGCTGAACATCAAATCAAGTAACATATTTATATTGATGTATGAGAACAAAAAAATCGTCTAGTAAAAATGATGCGTGGAATAAAATGAGCCACCGAACTAAAGATCACAAAAATCTAGCCACAGGCGCACGTTACTCGGCGGTAAGCTGTACTTTAGAACAAGTTCTGAATAATAAAATTCCGCTTATAACGTATGGATTATTTAATTTATACTTATTACCCAGAATTTATATTAATGCGCTGTTTTTTTACAGTGCATACCCCTGCTTAATATAAATATCCCTAGAATTATGGTATAATCTGTTGAAAATTTTTTAATCTTCTGCCAGATTATCTTAATGTACTTCATTCATATTTATCTCAGCCTTCTTCTTGATATAGATTCTATTGGCTTGTATGAGAGGATCGACTGCATATTGCAGGTGTCTATTATGCCATTGCAATGTCCTCTTCTTCACTGTTTCACAAGATAATTGTAAAATTGTACGACACCCGAAGCGAAGGTATAAAGTTTCAGCAGCTTATATTATTTACAAAAAGCGTATACATATGTAATCTTCGTGATAACTGACAACCCATTATAATGATAAATGCTACACGACAATAATTCTGCTAGAGTGCCGGCATATATAATACAAGTTTACGTATACAATTTATAATATGTATGTAAGGAGAGAAATAAGACATAAATACTTACACATATTTATGAGAATATTATGACTAACCAAGAACGTTATGCTGAAATGATAGGAACTGACACACAGCTGATTGACGAGTGGCGTGGTTGCTGAGTGATGCTGAGCTTTGAATTCAGAATACGAGAGTTTTAAGTTTATTGATTTACTCGCTATTCGAAACATTTAGGCATTTAGATATTCAAAACAGAACGAAAAAATCATAAAAGATAGTAATGGGAATATTGTCGCTTATTTCCTTAAATATATAAATAATTTAATATCAATTTATTAACATCATCACTCTAGTGGTCCAGCAGATTAATATTCTTCAACGTTCTGAATAAGGGATTTGATCGATAATTA
This sequence comes from Eubasilissa splendida, assembly GCA_031772225.1. Classification (NCBI taxonomy): domain Eukaryota; kingdom Metazoa; phylum Arthropoda; class Insecta; order Trichoptera; family Phryganeidae; genus Eubasilissa; species Eubasilissa splendida. Next base: position 525,707 of record CM062868.1, read on the forward strand.
TCTATAAGTATTTTTTACTTATTATAATGCCGTTTCTCCGCACGGTAGGTAGATGATACCCTTGGCTGGTCCACTTTCATACATCTTCTCATGCGGGCTCTTCGGTTGTTTCGACTTCTAACAAGGTCGTTCTTCAATATTTTGGTTTTCTGGACATGATAAATTTTTCGTGGGCGTCCTCTATTTCTGATGCCTCCAACACTCGTCCTATATATCTTCTTTAGCATTCTCTCCTCGCTCGTGCGTTCCACATGACCAAACTGTTTCAGCGTTTCAGTTAAATGGTACACGCATGAAAAGAATTAAATTAATGAATTTGAAATGATAGGAATTATGAAAGGGATACCATTAAACTTCATCCATCCCGTCACGCGTATAGGTAATAAAATTAATAATTTTGAAAGTTTAGAAATAAAAAGGAGTTTGAACTCGGGTATTAATTTGTTAAATAATATTATATTTTCTAATCTCTCCTATCAATATTCCCGTTACAATCACCCCTCCACCTTCCACCATACTTCACCTGTCGATGAGAGTTACTGTTTCTCATGAAACTCTAGTAGTGCTAATGAACTCAAGTAGAGTTATAGCATTGTTTTATTTATATCCATCCATTATGATGAAACTCTACAAAGTTACGACGAATCTATCAATAATGCATACATTATTTAAACTTTGTTTTTAACCACTTCATGAGCTATTTTCAAATACACCAACCGATTTCTGAAAATACCATTTCCTTCATCATCTCAAATTAAGTAACCAAAACATTAGAATAGCGTGACACGTGACACGTATCACGACTAGTTTTAATAGGCATTTTAGAAAAAAGCGGGATACATCAAATAAATTGTGGAGATTGTAATAAAAAATACATGGCTAAACCGGGAGAAATTTAAATATAAAAATAAAATAATAAAATAATAATTTATAAATAATAATTTCTCCGAAATCGCTAACCATATCATTGATACCAACCGTTTTTTCGACAGCCACGATCTAAAATTACTCCACTCGGTACCATATAGAGGAATAATAATGAATATCCTTCAAATGATAGAAATACCGAAAAATTTGAAGTCGGAAAAAACATTAATGAACAATATCACGTTTTGAAATCCTTCGCCGCCATTATCATGTTTCCTACAAGCAATAAAGTTAGTTAGTCCCACCCTTACGTGCCTCACCGCCCCAATAGCCGACTGTATTTATTACACCTGTAGATGGGAAGGACCGCTCTTCCCGAAACTAGTCGTGATACAACTCAAAAAGTTGTGTATGTAGTACAAAGTGAAAATAAAAATTATATATTTAAAAAAAAAAAATGTTACACCACGAAGTAACTGTCAAATCAATCAATGAACTTAAACATAAATTTATTATTAGTATTTTTTATTTATTAATTTATAACTATACAATTTTTACATAATAATTTTATGAAATTCTTTTTGTAACAGGCCTGCCTCGCTAGAGAAAGTCTTTTTTTGATTCGCATTAATTAAGTAAGTTCATATTCCAACTCCTACGAAGTGGTCGCAAACAAAATAGTGATCGCCAATATGGTCGGCAATGTTTCCTAAGCAGACGTGCACTAGATGAAGAAGAAGAACATTTATAGATGCAATATGCAGTACTTTTTCACTCACAACTAAACAACTTTGTGTTGAGCCTGGTCACAATTATTCGCGGCGACAATGTTTAAAAAAAATAATACACTGTGGGTGGGTGTGGGTGAGTGTGGGTGGGTGTGGGTGTACAATAATACAGGACCGTAATTTTCTTTACTCGGTTGCGATAGAGTTGAACTATATTTTTCTAGAAACATCGTTTCGGAGGTTTCATGATTCAGAATTCCTACCGGCGAGGATTCTTATTGAGCGCTTTGGTGGCATCCAAAATACTAGGTAAAAGGCAAAAAAATTATAAACAATACTTTAAGGCGTTATAACTAAGTCATAATACACATAATTTGTAATATTTTTAGTATTGCTGTGACATATTTAAAAAACGGTAATAAAACTAAATGATTTATCTATTTCATAAAATGTTACATAGAATTTTGCGCGTTGAAACGGGCGAGATCAATTGCTGCTGTATCAATTGCCGGAGGCTACGGCAGTCAGGTCAAATGTTCAAGCGAATGGCATTGTAAAGCGTTATATTCAAAGGTGGCTATAGTTTGAGCCTTGGGCCAACTAATATATTCTTTTTGCGGATATTTTTACGCTAAAAGTAGAATTATTTTAATTTTATTTAACCATCGATATTTAATTGAACTACTGGTATTTTATCTTTTGTTAAATAGTCAGGATACTCGCAGTTAGTCCGCCAGAAATGATCACAATCAAATTATTTTTAGTACCGGAGAGGCAGTCCAATCCGTCCGTTAGGCTGACCGTGTAGGGGTTGTTAAAGAAGATGATCGATGCGTTCGTCTTACTGCTTACTCTTACACAGATTTTGGAGTGATCGTGCGAATGGGTGAAAAATGTACTAAAATTAATTTTTTGGATGGCAAAGCTAGGCTTAATTTTTGTTTATATAACGGAAATTGAAATTTAAAAATATAAAGTCAGAAAAGTGATCTAATTTAATCTGTAAAGCTCTCGATTGACAGCTTCTGTTACGTTATTCAAATCGAGAATGAATATTCATGCTGGCTGACGTAATTTAGTACCTACCTTTAAAAGAAAAATAAAGGGTTTTACCGAACTTACTGTCGATCATTATTTCTAGAGGATTAGATTATTTTAAAATGAATTCACCCTTCAGTGAAATATTCATTTGATAGACTAATATATCATTTAGTAAATATAACGATCTTTAAATAACATGAAAAAAATATAATTGTGAGCAATATAATATAGTGTATTATCACATTTTGATATTTTATTTTGTACAGCTCATAGTCAGAAATACACTGTTGGTGTGTAGAGAACACTTCTCGAACATTTGTTTTAGGTTTTTAAATCACTTCAGCTTGGAATTTTGCCTAGAATTACGAGACGCAGAATTATATTTTCTGAATGACTCACGATATGGCCACAATATTCATACTAATATTACATTTCTGGGATTTTATAATATTTCCCATCCGAATCAATACTTTGTCATTAATGTCTGTAGACCCACATCTCAAATGCTTTTAAGTATTTTTATTATTATTTCAGTTTGTGACCACGATTCCGTTTCATATCAGGAATTACGTAGCTCTTCTCATTCGCAAATAAAAATTTAGGTCATGACTGCACAAACTGATATTTATTTCAAAATAACATTAAAATATTTTTATTTTGTATTAACTTTACACAATATGGTACTATATTGTATTGTAGAAACACGAAATTAAATAATGCTCAACATATCGATTAGTATAATCTCGATCTAAAAACATCAAGGCTCCAAATGTCCCTTAATAATAAACTTGATACTTGGTGCCCATTTTTAAATCCGTATCTCTGCCATTCTACAATATTAAATGGCATCACCGATGTCAATGATCTATGATGTTAAAGTCATTAAATTGGTATTGTAAAGATTATAAAAAATAGAAGATATTGCGACTAATGGCGCTTTGAATGGAAAAATATCTAATTAGAACTTGTCAACCGAGACAAGACTAAAGATACACAATGGAGTCCTGATTCAGACACTGGTGGGATAAGATCCCGTGGACTGTATCGATTAAATTAATGGTTAGTTGACGCAACCCTAATTGGATTCAGGAAGAAAAATAATGGCAGATGGATCTGGTCTACCTTGCTCTCAAGTCCTGGGATGGACGTCAAGTTTTAACCTCCAGTTGACTCACACCTTTATAGTGAAGAGCCGAGATATCACTGCACTTCCGGAGATATTTAGAACACCGCCTCTTCGTGGTCCTAACGTTACGCACGGCGCTATTTTCGGACGTTAAAAAAGAACAAGGATCTTGATAGTTCGGTGTCGGAAGGCAATAGATCCCACGTCGGCGAAATCTCTAAATTATTAGTTGGCTAAAACGGGACAGGTATATTAAGGTATATATTGAAAGGACAAAATGCACAGGAAGTAGGTACTCGACTTGCGTCAACAGACACTGATGTATGAGTAGTGAGGCCTGGAGCTGGCACATAAAAGGAACGAAACTAAACTGAATGCAGTGGAATTGACATTACTTAAGCGTATATGTGGCAAATCCATTTATGACAGAGTAAATAATAAATAAATTAGGAGAGAATGTAAAGTTGTTCGTAGCATAATGAATACGATTAAAAAAGGATCGCTTTGGTGGTTTGGTCATTTGAAGCGGAAGAATGAGGAGAGGTTAGTGAGAGAGATGTATGACGCAAGTGTTGATGATACCAGAAATAGAGGATGTCTGTGGTAGACTTGGTTTTACCAGCTAAATTAGATGTTGGAAGATGATCCTGTTAGAAGCCTCAAAAATGTATGAATGTGGATGAGGCGAGAATTGTGTGCCAGGAAAAAATAGTGTGGTGCTCTATCCTCTCTACATAGCCGGGAAACGGCATGATGTTAAGTTAATCTTTGAGCTAATTAATGGTTTTAATTTTATGGTTATTTTGAGACTATATATTGTTATTTAGAACAATATATACAGCAGTGACCAAAAACAATGTCACGCAGTCGGTTTGTATTCAGCGAAAAAAGATTTATTCCCGTGTGACAAAAAATTGTTAGACGGACCTCGCAGCTACCGGGTGTTCTTAAAGTCTGCGCGGAACGTTCCATTCTTCCTGCAGAGTGCCACTAAATAATCTTTCCCCTGACGAGGGCCGTGACACTTGCAAAAAACCCTTTCCTTTACTGAGATTCTTTTTGCTTTCTCCAAATATGTCTCCTAGGTATGGTATTATGTAACTCGACCTGATGTTATTACGTCCATCCAGATCCAGCAGCGCACACATCGCGATCATCACGATAGCGTAATAACAACTGTTCTACTGTAATCAATTATTTTGTTTGTTATTAACAAAAAATAAAAATATTAGGTAAAGATGCCGGTTGGGTATTTTCGACTATTAAAATAACATGCTGGTACTGTTTTCAGCATATGTACATAATGTAATAGCAATAAGATTTACTTAGTTTCTCGATCCGAAAGTCTATCAAGTTGTCATATTTTTCAAAAATAAATAATAAGGTTTAATTTATTTTGAATATTTTATAAAATAAAACGAATATTCATTAAAAGTAGAGAATAAGAATAAATAATTGACAAAAATAGGGAGGGGGCGATGATAGATGAATCAATTACTTTTCTTATCTGTAAAACATCCCTAGTACCTTGTATACAAGTATGTCGTTGGTTCAATCATTTATAAAATTACCCTTTTTAAAAATGTGTATATTTATTCATTAATCGTATCTGTTCCGTGCATGTCTTATAGGTTAGTTTGACTAATATTATAGTTCATCTTGTTTCAAAGACTTTTCATCATTCTTGTTAATACGACTGCATTCAGCCTTATCACCGAACTTGTTTCTGCAAGACCTTATTGCATGAGTAAGTTTCTACAAGTCCCGAACACTCACTGAATATTCACGAGAACGAGCGAGTACTAGACGTTTTGGAAACTAATATTTTGAAGCGTATCTTTTGGCCGGTTTTAGAAAATGGATTTTTGCTTACATGCAATGATTATTGTTGCACTTTAAAATATGTTTGTAGATCTAAGCGTTTCAAAATTAGCAAGGCTATGATAATCGGGCCATCTAGAGAGGATGACACCGAAGTCATTGCTGAACACCAGACCGATAGGACGCAGAAGCTTGGGAAGGTTTAAGCTAAGATGAAATGACAATTTAAATAAATACACTTCTATCTTAGAGATCCAGAACTGGAGAGAACCAGTGCTAAACAGAGATCAATGGAAGACTTCAAACAGTCTCAATCGAAACTCAGAGGTTGTACGATCCATCGTGACAATACAATTTCTATAAGATCTTATTATTATTCACTTGAACTCTGGACTAGAATGAATTTCTTTTGAGGAGCCCTCGGTGGGTCTCGAAAGAATCTTCCCTTTCCATCAGGAATTGTAGGAATTTGAAACTCCCTTTATAGACTCCAAGCTACAATGCCATACTGACGCGATTGTAAACTATTTGAATCCAAGAGAAAGTACCGAGACTACTGATTAGTCCTTGATCACCAATAAAGCAGAACTGATCTGATCTTCCAGCGCTCTAAGTGCTGTCTTATTTATTGTAGTAACATATAATCATTTAAATAACAATAGAGATAGTGGCACAAGATAGCTATAGATAGATAGATTCTCCGAAAAGGTAAAAAAGCGGCATACAATAGATATTGCGCCCACTTTCTACATATGATCAATGGGTACACTGTTAGGGGCAGAGAGCTCCCGATAAATGCAAGCATTCAACACCGAGTTAATATTTTAGATTTAATATTATATATGTACTGTAAATAGATCCGCTCACCACAAACCGTGTACTGCATTTATCTCTCTTTTGATAATTTTCGTTGAAAATTAAGACTCAGGTAGGTACACTCAAGATACCTCATCATGGGTACAAAAAATGATTAAAAAATTGACCTTTTCACCAACCGGAATTATTAGTTTTCCACGAAGATTACAAAAGTAATTGAAGGGATTAAAATCAGCGTTCTTGAAGCCACCGCATGTACTGATGGGATCTACTGAAGGGCCGCGTTCAATAGCAACTCCGCTCGATTTAGAACCGAGATTAGAGACAGGACCACAGAATGTGTTCAAAGTTTAGGTTGTGTTTCCGCTTGAACATGATGGGGAAGGCACTGAATTGAATTAATGAAGTCTCCTATTGAATTTCGTAGCTCGGAAGGACCTAGGACCATCGGAAGTGGGACAAATATATTCAGGAAATACCGTCAAAAACCATCATTAAGACGAGGTGTTTACCATCGAATGAGGAACTGTTTTACAAGTAACAGTAAAGTAGGCGGGTGAGAAATGGGTGAAAGGTATGACGCAAAAAAGGCAGGGAGAAATTACATAGGTACAAGGTACATATATTGAGTACAGACCGATCCGAAATAATGAAAGTTCAGAATAATGTACATACATTAATATGAATGATCATGTATGTCGGCAAATGTACTTTTTTATAGATATTTACAAAGAAAGTCATGTGGTGACCACAACTGACTTATTTCTCTCATTTTTTGCCTCCACTGCGAGTTTTGCCGAGGCTCAGTAAGTCAGCCAATGGAAGGAAAAGTCCGCGATTATCAGCCAAACAGTACATTCAGATTTCTTCTTTACATCCCCCGTAGTAAGGAAGAGCTGCTGTCTACGATGAGACAGGCCCTACCCCGCGAGGCAGAGTGACTTGAAAAACTTGAAACGTTTGCAGAAAACACAAACTATTTTTTGACTCATCAAATGAATTGAGTCGAATGCTGAGAATTGTGTTTCGGAAAAAGTACGAAAAACATTATTTTCCATACTTCTAACCATCGATTTTTTATTGAGATAGACTTACATGTTTTTGCTTGCTTCTTCTACATCCATACTGATACATAACTGGAATAGCTTTATAAAAGATCATTTTAAATATTAGTAAGGTTGTGATAATCAGAACACTGTTTCTTGAAAATTAAAATAAATTCAATAAATACTCAGATAAAGTTTTTAAGCAACAGTTCAAAGATAAATTTTAATTGAAAAGTGACACACGAGTATAATCAAATGAGCTTTAGTAATACATGGCTTGCAATGCCAACATATACAAGTCCGCCATTCTATCAAATCTGTTCTATTCATTTTATCAATTTACTGTATACCTAATATATATATAATATTTTAATGGAGACACAAATTATTGTGAAGTTGCAATTTCATCTAATTTATTTGATATAATATGACGTGTTTGATTGAGCGGACCCACCGCAGTCGCCTACATGTAATTTTCATTTCGATGATTATCGCGTTTCAATTGCTTTTACATTTTCGCTGGTAAATTGTTGGTGTCATACTCAGTTAAAAAAATATATTCTTTATAAAACACGTCTAATACAAAATCTAGTGTAAATGTTTTATTACCGATACTTTTGATGAATGAAATTAAAAACTTCAATTAAAAAAATTCAATTCTCATACTCAAAATAAACACTACTGCCTACTCTATCTAATCTGTTAAACACAACTCTACAAATTATTTTATTTTATTCATTTCTTCAATAATAGGAATAATATTTCATTTGAAAAAATTCACGTGCAATTGTCGCCAATATAATAATATTATTCATATATATATATATTTACGTTAATATTATTAATATAACAGCATTATGGATTATAGATAGATAGAGAGCAAGTATGGCAGAGATTATTTATAGAACATTACATTTGTAAACGGTTTCCTTGAGGAGTCTTTGCTCGTCGTTTTGGCATAATAATAGGTTCCATTCTCAAGGCGTTGCCTCAAAAAGTTATGGTAAAACCGTAGTTGTTTACGGGATATATAAACCTCCCACAGTTGAGTGTTCCTTTAGGAAACCATCTACAACGCGATATACTTTAGAAGAGACGCATACACTACAGTGCTCGCCGAAACCTTTAATTAAATAAATGCAGAAAATAATCCGTTATCTTTTACCCATGTGAGCCTTAAATGTAACATATATATATATTTAATATGTATACAGCAAGTTATCAAATTTTATTTTAAACGCGTAGTTAGAAAGTATTATCAGCTATTCGTAAATCTTCGTATGCCATCTGCGCTTACCAAGCCCAAACATTGAGAAATATGGAACAAATTGCCTGTCAATAACATTCCCTTTAATGATTTTACTGCTAATGTTTTCCCACATTTATTTGAGAGAGATTTTGCGGCGAACGGTACAAGGACGATAAATCTGTTAGTCACTTTCAATAAAACTGCAAAAACTGGATATCAGCCAAAAATCTTTTGGACCAAATAAAAAATTCACTGACTCAGTTCTGCGTTCACACGTACATCACACACATACTCGTATTACACACACAACCCCATAATATACGTACACTCTCATAAGAAATATGATAAAAAACAGAGCATCATACATTTATTTTTCATATTGTTTCGCTTCTTCCGCGCCCGTGTATCTTCTGGATGTTTTATACAATACTATGTGACATTTATGGCATTCTTAGACATCTGAGTGCCATACGGCCATAAACACATTTAACACCTTAGAAATAGTGGACATGACTCAACTCTATCGATGGCCGCCCCGATGAAGCGCAATCGATAATTATGTTGAATAATGGTTCCTCTCCAAAATGATGACATTAATGTTGTAAACTACCTTCGTTAGGCTACCCGGTGAAAGCGGAAACAGAGAGCGGATGCTGTGCGGTCCGTTTTGTTTTACACTTAATAAATTCAATTTTATTTTTCACGCCGAGCAAATTGAATTATGAGCTCGCTTTTAAAAACGCACTGTCCTAATAATTCTTTATTTTGGCATAAAGACCGCTTTCCACTCATATTTAAATGTTTCGAACTTCGATAAAAAGAGCGATTTTTGCTGTATTTGCAGAAACAATTCAGTTCAATTAAATTTATTTACGATAAGATCTCTTCGTATCCGAGTACTACATTAATAAATATTTTTCATTAATAGAAAATGTTTGAAAATTTTCAGTACTATTTTATTTTAAAATTTTATATTACATAACATTTGATTGCGATGTAATAAATAATTATTGAAAAAAACCTAATAATGATTTTATGTCTTAGATTAGAATGATAGTTATAATTGTAACATATCTCCACGATACTCGGTCGAGTGTTCTATCGATTAAGCTACTGTATGTTATAATTAGTAAAAATGTATTGTTTAAAATTTTTCCCTCATTTGGGGGATACATTTTAGTCACTAGCTATCCTCACCAGTTCTATTACAAAAGTTGAATTGAAGTTTCAGCGATTATATAAAATGATGCTAAGCAACGAATGTTCTACAATTATTCAGTTTTTCATTGGTTTATAAATGGTTTAAATAGCATAGATAATATTTTAATATACTGGGCAGATGAAGTTTCCTCCTATTATCAGCTCTCATTTTCGGCATTGTACTTGACGAATTTGTCGTACCTTCGGCATATATTCTACAAGCCGGATATAGATCAATTATTACAGCCTCAATTGCCATCTGGAGGTGGTCAGATAAAATTTTGCCCAAATTATATGTATAAAATATATGTTTATATTACACGACTTGAATTTTGATATTTATCAATTATCAGCAACAACACATTCTGTATATTATTAAAAAAATTGTCAAGGATAAAACTGTGGTTCTTCTTAGATGGTAAAATTTAGTCTAAATATATTAATGACGTAAAAAAGCACGCGAAATTCCAACTTTCTATGTGTGTTCTAGAGATTGAAAACTTTTTTTTTAAAGAACAGCTGGAGGGGGGTGGGGCACCCTTTCCCGGAACCAGTTTAGAAGCTAGTGCTTCCTTGTCGGTCCCACTCATCAAGGTTAATAAAAAATACGCGATTTTAATTCAATTACATTTTAACAATTACAAAACGAAAAAGGAGAAGAAATTCATGATTCAGATGGTTATTAACAATTTTTTTTTAACCCTCCAGGGTCCCTTTAGTGCTGTCATCATATTACATAAATCCATAAAAAACATAGTATTACATGCATATGGAAAATTAAGGTGCAGTTGTTCAAGGCAGATACTTCGGGACCAATTCATCAAAAAACACTCCCAAAAGAGGGACAGTGGACGAGACATAAAATGATTGAGTCACACTTACACGGATAGACTAACGGAGTTGCAAAAAAACCACGAGGCATGGAGAGTGAGAGGTAGGTGCGTAGGTGGAGTACCACCCACACAGGCCGGCTTGACTACCCACTTAAGAAGCTCCAACGAGTCACCCATACCCGAATAAATCCTTATATAGAACAAGATTCGTCCCGTTATTAATTAGGTCTGCATTCATGGGCGTGCGGTATCTAAATCCAGTCAAGCCACCGATCATACATTCACGTGCATCTCTAAGTATCTCATAATTCCACAGAATATGGTCAGGCGTTTGATCCACTCTCTCAGAAGTTAGAGATTGAAAACTGACAGTAATAATATATTATCAACAAGACTATCTTTAGGCAAGTATTTTGAAACGAAATTGCTCAACAGGATTGCTAATAGCAACAGAAATTCAAGTAAAATGATAAATCATTAATCAAAGTCCTTTTACGTATTATGATAATCTTTTGTTGAGTAATTTGCTGTCAAAAAACTAACTTTTCATGAAATAGATTATTAATTTGATATAATAAATATTATTTCAGTTCAATTCAATGCAACAAGTGCCATTTATTTGAATATGAATTAAATTAATCAACCAGCAAGATATACAGAACAAATGGTTACTTGGAAAAAGGGCATTTATTTTTAAAAAATTATTTTCATTTCTCTGAAATACCGCTACAACTCAAGGTGTTTTAATTTATAATAGTACCTACAGTTGAGTTTACAATACAAGTGGTTAAGAATTTTAGTAGGCAATATGACAAATAATTTTACAATTACGACCCCTAGCGACCATTTTAGTTACTACCATTACATTACTCTAATAAAACGGTCGCTAGGAGTCGTATCTAAGCTTAATCTATATGTATATATATCGATTAGGCTTATCATTTTGCAATACGACTAGCTATTGCCATGTTTTCTTTAATTATCTGCTACTTTGTTTGTAATGCAAACTATTTACTTTTGATTTTTTTCCTATTCTATTATTAGATGGTAATAAATTAAATTGACAGCCGAACGTTTTTTTCATTGTTTAAATCCAAATAATTGTATATACTCCAATAATAGTCGTTAGAATGTAATTAATAAAAACAATTCTTTAAACGTTATATTCAATGAATCGGTGCGACTATGGTACATGGCAGGTAAACATTGTTCTTCTCCTTGCACAATACTCCGAGGTCTCATCCACTCGAGATCAAGGTTGCGAGAGCAATCAAGTCATCTCCAAGTGTTGACGATTAATCGTACTGCATCACTTAAGAAGATTGCGTTCCTCTTTTAGTGACTGACGGTGCTGGACCTAACCTAACAGATCCTTTGGGAGCTCTCCGCGCTTTGCTTCACCGCGCCGAGACCTCCGTGTGGTGCCGTGGAGCGCCTAAACTACCCACTAAACTCGGCTACGTTCAATAATCGGATAGTGGAATACTAGGGGAAAACATTTCTTTATGTAGTAAATATATATATATAATATTAATTGAGATTTTGATGAACTTGTCTTCTTTAGCACACACTTCGGTCTGGTTAAGGAGACAGAGAACATCTATTACATTATGAATATAATGGGTGTGTTTAAATATTTTATCTTCTCATACAAGCTCGCCGGTTGTTGAGGCTTCTGACAGAACCATCCTCCATTATCTGGTTTACCCGGTCGTGCCAAGTCTTCCGCGGAAGTCCTCTATTTCTGGTGCCATCAACACTTGCGTCATATATCTTTCTTACCATTCTCTCCTCATTCATCCGTTCCATATGACCAAACCACCTAAGTGATCCTTTCTTAATCTTACTCACTATACTAACATCAGCTTTACATTATTTCCTTATTTCTTCATTCTTTACTCTGTCATAAATAGATTTGCCACATATACGCCTAAGTGATCTCATTTCCATTGCATTCAGTCTACTTTCGTTTCTTTTCTGCCAGCTCCAAGCCTCACTTTCATACATCAGTGTCGGTACCATGATTCCATTGTGCACCGCTAGTCTTGCCTCGGTTGACAAATTCCCGTTAGATATAATTCCATTCAAAGCGCCGTTCACTTTATTTCCTGCAGTCACCCTCCTTTCGATATCATTCTCAGCCTTTCCGTTTCTATCAAACATACTTCCCAAATACACAAACTCATCTACTTGTTCCAAATATTCATTACCTCCAAGTATTTAGCGCGGTGTCTCGCTTTCCTCCTTCTCGAATACCATCATTTTCGACTTCTTAACATTCATCATGAGGTCGCTTTCCTTGCATACATCATACATTCTACTAACCAGATTCTGTAGTACTATTCGCCATTAGTACTGCATCATCGGCGTAAAGTAAACAGTATACAATCAAATCGCCCATTTTTGCTCCTACATTAATACATTCCAGTTCTTTCACTTAGAAATATACAAATACCAAATCTATCATTTAAAAAAAAGTAGATGCTATGGGTATTTTATATAAGAATTATAACTATGGAACTTTCTTTAGCCGTTTTATCAATGAAACTATGGCAATCTACTTATTAAATGTGATCTATATACCTACGTTATTTTTAAGTAAGTCATCCTATTTTTCCAATAGACAGTTAAAAAACTAGTAACTTTATTTTACAGATGATAATAATAATAATACATTTATTAGGTTCACTTTTTACATGTATTATGTACTTATATTGATAAACAATGTCTAACGGTCTGACGTATTATTCTTCCAAATTAACATTAATTAAGTATTTTCACCTAGTTAATTACTATGAGTGTTGCGTAATATTTCAAATATCAGACAAAAATGCCGATAGATTTATTTAGTTTTAACTGTCTAAATTTCTAAATTATATATTTAATTCGATTTAACTACTTCATAAATAATTTAGTATCATTAAATAAAACACTGATTTTTTGTGAATTGCATCCGAAACTGCTTGATGCAATCGATGCGTTCGAAACTGCGAAGTTTCATAACGTAACTTCTATGTGAGGGCTGACTTCTTTAAATAACGAAAAATACGGAGGTAGTATCTATCTTAACCTATGTTTCCCGGGAAACACCTCAGAGATCCGCAACGATACCCCAGAGGCATTAAACTGACAAGAAGTCTGTTTGTGCTAATTTAACATCCCGACTACTTGAAGTAAAATATGGGATTTCAAGAGACAACTATCTCGTTTAGTTGTAATTTTTCCTTCGTAAATATATGAAAAACATAGAGAATCATATTATTTTTTTATTACGGATTTTTTGTTGTTCGAAAACATGTAAAGCAAAAAATCAATTAGTCAAATGTAATGTTCGTAGTGTAATAAATATACCACTAGAAAAAAACATAACAAAACGGGTAATAATATTACGTGCGAATTTGTATTTCCAAGTTTTGTTGACGGAAAACGTAATTGGAAGGATCACCCTGCAATTGGTGCGAGCGACTGTGGAGCCGCCCTCCTCGCCCCCTCGGGTAATTGCGGTGACTTACACCCGTCACGTGGTTTATCTGTCAGTGTCGGCTGATGATCACCGGCTCCAGCGTCTCTGGTCCAGGGCGGAGGAGATACAGGAGAGAGAGAGTAATGTGTCCTCGGGACGGAGAGAAAAAAACATAATTAATTTCCCGGAGAACGGTTCACACAGTTTTTCTATTCATCTCGTTCTCGTTTTGTTTCGTTACAAAACAAGACCTATCCATATCTCTGTCGACCTAACCCGTATCTCTGACTAATGTCAACAGTGCGACAGATTGCTAATGCCAATATTATGTATCGGGCTGTTGCGTACTTAACGTTTTAATACAATTTATTTTTAAATAAACTAATCAACAATATATTTTTCTGTACTATTACTGTATTCTCAATGTCCTGGAATTTATTTTATTCGATGTCTGAATAAATTCCATGGTTTGGATGTGAAGAATTCGTCAAGCCAATTTTGAAGAGCAACATCGTTATTAAAGGAGATTCTTTTGAGATTGTTTGGATAGAGAGTGAAAAGGATATTAATCTGATAGAGTAAGATTAGAAGAATAGGGCGCATGCAGAATATTATTTTAGCCACCATCCTGCAGATCTTAGGGATGTCATCAGAGATTAACCATGATGACAGAACAAAGATGAATAGATTAGATGCACGTGTAGCGAGACAATGTTCGCCTAATAATAAGTTAGCCGGGATGCTAACCTAGTTTAAGCTTAGGTTTTACTTAAATTAGTTCTATTTTTCATATCTTGAAAACATTGCTTTAAATAAATTCATAACATTAGAACATCGACAGGACACCGTGCGATTTCATTACGCCATCGAGATCAGTCATTGATAAACAAAATACAAAAAGTACATTTTAAACAAATTATCTAATCTTAGATAATAATAAATAATAACCATAGATACAGTTGAATTCAATTTGGAAAAACATAATTATGCATTTACTAAAGTCTCTTGTTTTTTCCATACGCCTCTACGGAGTGGAAACATAGGCACTGAGAGCAAATTCATAGAAAGAAACTTGACGCCTTTAACGTATGGTGTTCACAAATCACTCTTGAAGGGTGGATTACCTGTTTGAAAGAAGAAGAAGAAGTATGGTGTTGGATTCTAATTCTTAGAATCCCTCGGAGAGCAATGTGCACTAATGCCTCAATTTTGGAACAATAGCTTTAATTTGAATAGTTTGCGGTCTAGTGGTCAAAACGCTGGTCTAGTGATTTAATGGTCGGGGGGTACGAGCCTCGTTCCAGGAGACTAGTCTAAGCTAGTCCTATTTTCATAGCACAAGCGTTTAGCTTAGTTTCAAAATAGTAAGATTATTGATGTGATTATTTCGTATTTGCATCTTTATTAAAACAATAACATTGAGAGACTGGTGGTAACTGGAATGGTAGTAGACTAGAGAAAAAGCAGACAATCTTAAAATATATTCAAAGATACTCTCAATGATCGGATTTTTGCGTGTCTTATCACTGTTGGTGATTACCAATCGTTTGGGATTGCAAAAAATGTTTTTGGGGACAACTAACATAACTATATTTTTATAGCACAATCTCAGTTTTTAAAGGGTTAAAATTTTTATATCAATATGCATATGTACAGTACAGTTGTCAGTTATCACTGTACGGGTTGGATTGATTTGCGGAAAGATAGGTTAGTCTCTTGTCTGCCGACTGAAATAATATTACTTTATGTATCCTTTTACGTTGTATTTGGACTGATTACTAAAGTTTGTAATTAATTTTCCATGTCTATTTTAACGTTTATTATTAACTATTTAGGTATATTCTTTACATTACTTTGATTTGTTTTGTATAAAGCCCTTTTACAAAATCATTGGCACATTTCGTAGACTTTTTTAGTAGTTTATTAAAACCTCCGCCCTGCGTCCGAGATAATATCCAGGATCACACCGTTGAGAGGAATACTAAATGTTGCGGTTTTCTGTAATGATGGCGTTAATATAAAGTAAACTATAATATATGTACATTGAATGAAAATGTAAAATGTATGTTGCTTATATATCTAATTTGTAACTAAATTATATTTTTTAATATATTAATTGATTTTTTTAGGATTATTTGACAAGAGACAGTTTTTAACATAGACGAATCTGAAGTGACTGAAATATGGCTTTAAAACACCAGTAATGAAAAGAACCATGGCAAAATAATCCCATACAACTTGATTTCATTATTGTTTATGGCCGTCAAAACCTGCGAGTGCATTTTTTTAAACATAAAATGAACTATACTTGAATATTACAGAACGTAAAAGATTTAATACACATACTGCATGGTAATACCTGTTCAAATATATTAAAGCTATGTCATTAACGAGACATAATATCTTGTTGATAGTATGCATATTGTAAATAAATAAAATAATTAAATTAACAGTTAACAGAGGGAGAGAATTACTACAAGACGTGCTTAAAATCGTGAAGAATGGTTGTATATCATTTCGTATGTCATGAATGAAAACATACATTTAATATACATTTTAACTCTTGTAATATGTGTTATCGTATCGTTAGTTTATCTAACAAATAAACAAAACTGTTGATTGTTAAACTTCCTCCTGCATCTGCTCATAGTTTGAATACTGACTGCTATAATATATGTGTGTACCTAATCCTGATTACTGTGATTACCTAACTATATACAGATCGATAATATTTTGCATACAGCATTTTACTGATTTCTTATTTTTAAATTAATGAAAGGCTGATTGTTTTCACTTAACTGTATTTTCTAATTATTAGTTTTAAATTGAAGTATTGTGCTCATTGGTTTAGCGTAACATACACTCCTAGTTGAGAGTTCATCGCGGGTGACCATCAAGTTAGTCGTATTTTCATAGCACAGTACTTAAGTTTTAATAGTAGCGCTTAACTTAATTTGAAAATATGTTGAAAAATAATATGTTCTCCTTAAAAATTAATTATTTAATAATGACCGTCTTACGTAACGTCGAAGACTATGTGGTATTTATGAAGATAAAAACTTTTTTACGTATTTCACATATACCAATATGTGAGGTTAATAAATATTTGGAATGATAAAAATTAACAATTTATTCGGTGTAAAATTATAAAACTTTTTACATCGAACAAAATTGTAACCATGGGTGTTGCAGGTATAAATTTAAGAAAAAAGTATCCCAATAGATATATTCTCTTATAAAGGTGTTTTTTTAGAGATTTGTTTTTCGAATTGGCAACACTTTTTCTAGCGACAGTCAATTTGACAGCTGATTTGTGCTCAGTTTGGTTTACCACTTCACCCTAAATAAACTTACGGTAGAACAACGCTTGCAAATTGTGCAAATTTATTTCGAAAATCATGGTTCTGTTCGCGAAACTTACCGTGCGCTACGTCCATTTCACGGTCGAAATAATCGCCTATTCAAGAAAGTAATTCAAATAATCATGGATCGTTTTCACACCACGCATACTCTAATTGACGATACGTATCCGCAGAGACGTCGCACAGTGCGCACCGAAGAAGCTGTTGTTTCTACAAAAATGATGCCGGCCAGAACGTTACAGTCAATGGAGAGCGCTGAAGATCCATGATTACTGACTCTTTCGTTTCTCAATTGAATAGCATTAATGTGAAAGTGCTATGTTTTCAACAAGACGGCGCAATATGCTAAACAGCGTGCGCCAAAATCAATTTATTGAAGGAAACATTCGAAGAGCGCATAATTTCGCGCAATGGACCTGTGAATTGGCCTCCAAGATCGAGTGATTTAACATCTTTGGATAATTTTCTGTGGGGATATGTGAAGTCGCTAGTCTACGGCAACAAACCAGAGACGGTAAACGACTTGGAAGTCAACATTCGTCGCGTTATTGCCGATATACGTCCCCAATTGCTCTTGCGCTTTATTCGAGCCAGCCGTGGCACCCATATGCGCGAAATCATATTTAAACACTTATGCCATAAAATTATCTTTCCAATAAAGCCAATACCATGGCCATTACCACAATTATTATGTTTATTTATACATTCGACAATATAAAAATAACATTAGAGTTATGCACCCCCAAATAAGAAAGAACTTGAATTATGTGGGTGGCTATCAACATTTATGTAAAACTAGATAAATATCTACTAGATGTAAGAAATTGTTTACAATTAATTAAATATAAATACATACGTCTATAATAATACAATGTAAAAATTAACAAAATATTAAAAATGTTGAGAAATTGATCAGATTAGAACTAGGAAAAGATGTCAAATACATGTGTTTTATTCATTTTAAAGTTCTATACCTCAAAAAAAACCACCCTTTATTATACAAATCACCTTTATTCTGTAATAACACTTACATACCAATATGGCCCCGAATAGTTCACATAATTGACCTAGTTAGTGAAAGCTTATCGTCTAATATTGGGAGATTGATTAATACTACGTTGGTTAATAAATATTTTACATGCATTGAGGCTACGAATATCTCTCTGTTACAGTAATACGCAGGACGAAACACGGTGAGAGTGCACCGAAAAACAGTAATGGCATGGGAAAGAAAACGTATGTTTGTGTACATTGTCCTTTTGTTTTCTTTCTTTTATATTTACGTACAAACCAGAAAACGGTTGCCTTCACAAGTGGCAAGATTTTCAATTTGTTTAAACACTCACAGAAATAATACAAATAATGACAGCGCTTCGAAACTTTCCACACAGCAGCAGATAGTCAACTGAAGTTGTTTCACATTGAGCGGCGGCTACTCGCGTTACTAGCCCTCCGCATAGCTCGAACGGGTACTACTTCCCGGACGGCTCTCGTATATATAATATATTTATTTATTTTTCTGTATTTGTTATTGCCTTAACTACAAATAGGTTTTTTTTTAAAATTAATTTGTATTATTTAATTTAATCAAGCGATTTGACACAGTTTTCGGACAGTGAATTGCGTTTGTTACCTAATGCATTACTGCGATGCAGTACGGCCTGGATTACTGTAAAGAAAAAAATGACAATCTCGTGGAAAATGTGCAGAACTGATGATTATATATGGACCTGGATAGGCAGAGGGTCGCTATTCACTATTAGAATAAAATAAAATAAGAAATATAGGATATTTAAATACTGAGTACATAATTGCTGGATTGTGTAACCCTGTGGACAAAGTTTTATTAGCACAATTCTGAAAATATACAAGCAATATTATATAGCGACATGTATATTAAATATTTTATTTAAATTAAACTACAAATACTTGAAAATACATTGCTCTCAAATTTACTAAACAATAATTATTATACGTCAGTTTAATAAAGCAATATTAAAAACTCCTGTAAATTTGCGATCGTATTCCAGGGTTAACATTTTAATAGATTAGAAAGGTTTGGTGTAGTAAGTTTGGTAATACCACAATACATTCCGACTCAGTATCTATTCCAAGAAAGGCTGTTAATTTCTTTTTTGAATAGATAAATAATAATATTCAGTACATAATTAAAATGTTGTCAAGAGTAAAGTTTAACGATGTAGTGTTTGTCAAGCCTTGGTGACTTGCAAATAAAGGTCGCGTGTCGTGAGTTACTTTTACTGTGTCTCATAAGTGACATTTATAAATTGTGTCATTTTGCTTGAAGTAATGAGAACAAATTTGTGGAAAGGAGTTAGGTTCATGATTGATCGTGCGAAGGCTGTGCACAATAAGAAAAGAGGGTATTATTTTTGGGCGGGTTCTAAATGCTCGGTGTACTGAGGTTTGTGTGTTCTAAATGGAACTTAATATAAAGCCTCCGCGTTTTTGATGAGCTTTTGAGATAGCTGGAATTTATCAGTCTTAATGGTGGCGTTCTTAAAGTTTATTGTTTGACTTGTAATATCATCGGATTATCTAAATCAATCCCTCATGACTGAAGTTCGCGATCTTCGTAAACTCCCGCTCTCTTGAATATGCTTCTCCTCTTTTCTTGGCATCCTGCAGATCTTAGGGTCGTCATCAGAAAAGTTACTGTTGCCTTTTCCACTCGGTCCGATCAACCGGTGGAGGATCTTCCTCTTCCTCTTTGTCCTTCAACGTGAGCCACTATAACGAGCTTCTCCAAGCTATCTTGCCTTCTTGAAAAACGTCCAAAAACTTGAAGGATTCGTCGGAGAGTCTGTCTTAAATCTTAAGATCTCGCCGTCCATGGTATGCGCAACATGTGTCTCCAGCACCACATCTCAAAGGCATTAATCCGTCTTCTCTCCTTTACCTTTAAGGCGTATGATTTCACATCTTACAAAAATATAGAATGCACCTGAGACTGTACAAGCCTGACCTTCGTTGTCTCGGAAATACCGCGGTTTTTCCATATTTTGTCAAGTCTGGACACAATCGGATAAAAATATAGATCACATTTTCAGAAAAATTGATCTTGTAAAAATCTTAGCTAAATTCATTATATAGCGTGATCAAAATAGTTATTATTGAAGAATATATATTCCTTTCACACACAGACTATCTATGGACAGAAATTTATCTGATTCTTGCAAGACCTGAAAAGGTTTAAAGTTATTTCTAGTTGATTAGTTTTGTCGATAGATTTTTACTTAGTATTGACCAACGAATTTACGAATAAAAATAATTAGTTATATTTATCACCTAATATAAAATCTTTCTAACAAAGTCAATATGATAGTAATTAAGAATAATTTTTATTAACTTCGAAATAATATCGTAGAATTAAAACCTTACAATTATTCTAAATTGATGGACATTATTGTTTAGTGGCTGTTAACAGCGGTTAACAGAACTAAGTGTAACGAATTCAATTTCAGAAACAATATATATGTTTGAATAGAAAATGCATCGGAGATACGTTTTGTGATTGGCTCGGTCAAGTTTCAAAATGGCTCACGCAATTGGATAAAATAATGTAATTGGAAATAATCGGGTAGGTGTGAGTGTATATTCATATTAGGTGATTGATCGAACAAAATTGTCTTCTTGACGGAGAACATCGAAATATTCCCCAGTATAATAATATTAAAGATAATATTCTTGTTAGTATTTATATATATTTCAATATCCCTAGATGCTATATCGTTACACTTCTTTTTTACCAATGTTTTAATGTTTTTCCTCCATATTATTCATTCGCAATAATGTGAAACGCTCTCTGGCTCGACATCGGGACGATTTATGACATACTGTGGAACATGGAAAGTTTGTCTTTAGAAAACGTCCAAGGTTTTGCGAAGCCTTTTAAAGTTGTTTAACGATTATTTTATTCTGCCTTTGTCCTTTTTTAAATAATTGATATATACGGAGAATTTTTTTACCATTTTTGAGTGGATCTGTTTTTTTTAATATCCAAAATATCAGTTTTCCTACGTAAAGTACGTAATAAATAAATAGGTAATTTTAATTTTTATGTTATTCTGAATGAATTTGATACATATTGTAATTGACATTATTTTTTAATATTGTTTTCTATATAATATAATATTGTGAGGCGTGCTCTGGCGGAATATACTCCACCGACTAGAAAAAGCGGAGAGCATTAATGTGAGAAAGTGAATCAGAAGCTACCTACTTACCATATTCTGAGAAAATAAACTTTACTAAAAACAGCAAAATATGTTAGGTAAAAAAAATTTCAAAACAGAATCAACAAATTTTATTGTGAAAATAAAAACAGAAAATTACAAGAATTATTACTTGTTGAATAAATAAAATTACGGAGCTACATAATAGGCAGCGATGACAATAATAATAGTACATAAAAAGTGCGTCGACCTTGGGCGATTCCTCTTGCGTCTTTTTATCTATCGTCTTTTTGCATCCTCCCACTTTGGTATCCTGGGAGTATCATCCACCGCCGTTTCCGAGTGCCTGGCAATTGGTCAGGACACTCCTTCGACCGATGGTCCATGCACGTATCTTTATTTCTCAGGTAGACCGTGATGAGTAATGACAAGAGGTTATGGAAAAAAGAAGGAAAATTTAATTATTTGCTGCAACAACATAAATTTTTACAATATAATTAGGATTCGAAATGCTAGAAAATGAGTGCTTTGTAAGATTGATGAATTATCTGGATTTTTACCCTTCAATTAATCTCCATCGCGTGATGTCCAAACGCTACTCCCTGGCGATGGTTCTTCGTCTAGATTTATAGAGGGCTCCATCCTCACCGTATTTCTAAATACGACTTCAACGGATATGGCGACAACCGAACGGCTGCCTGCGGGCGACTCCCTCAGCTCGAAGCGGCGAGTCGAAACGAATGTACATGGCTAGCGCTAGTCCGTGACTCGAAACGCCGGTCGCGAACCTAGCGGTCAATATCAAAATTACTACTCAGCGATTCCAGCCGAACGCGAAATTATTTAACCAGGTTGTTTACTCTTTAAATTAGGCACTAACGTTACGTTATCCTACTTCCTAAAATTCGTTATGTTATAATATATATTTGTATAAATACACGAGAAATATTAGAATAACTAAAAATGACCAACTTTAAAGTAAACAATTATGAGACTTTATTTTCCTTCGGGGATCGGCCATGATAACGATATATTCCTCAGTCAAATGATCAATTATCTCGTCCTCAGTTAATTTAAAATTTATTTTGTATTTAAAAAAAATAACTGATCATATAAACTAAAGAAACAGAAACTTTCTCTTTTAGACCTTAAGAAAGACTAGAAAACAAGTCAATTTTTCATGAGAATAAATCAAATACCTTAAAATGTATATAGATTAATACAAATTAAATGTATCAGTTAGAAAAGTATACAGAAAAAATCAAATTGTCGAAAAAATATTTGAGATGAATCTGGATCTTTTCCTATTCGGGATAATATAGGTTATTTAAAACTTTGTTTTTAAGTGAGAAAGATTAAGAAAGGATCATTTTGGTGGTTTGGTTATATTGAAGGGATGGATGAGGAGAGAATAGTAAGAAAGATATATGACGCAAATGACACCAGAAGTAAAAGACTTGGCACGACCAGATAAATCAGATACTGGAGGATGGTTCTGTGAGAAGCCTCAATAATCGGCGAGCTTGTATGAGAAGATGTATAAATATGGATGAGGCGAGAATTGTGTGCCAGCACACAATAGTGTGGCGCTATATCCTCTGCCTACCCCCGTGGAAAACGGCGTGAGGTAAGTTAGTTAGTTTGTTTTTAACCACTTTATGAGTTATATTTAATACAACAACCGGTTTCGAAAAATACCATTTCCTTTATCAGGATGTCAAATTAACTAAGTAAAACCATATATGTAAAATTGTTAATATAACTCATAAAGTAGTTCAAAACATAGTTTTAAATTATCTATATTAAAATTAATATAAATTACAATTTAAAATATACAACAAATATTATAAATATTTAAATATATTATTTGATAACGTAAAATGAAAATGTCAGCAAGAAAACTTTGCCTATGGCGAAATTATTATCGTGCATATCTTTATAAGTCGATTTTTTGGTCATGGCACTTCAAGAATGTGTTGGGTACCGATACACATCAATTTGAGCGTGAGCGCTATTTGAGCGAGAAAGAGACAAAGTTATATGACCGCTTTACGCTAGACAGTAATACAACAACGCACTTGATGTCAGTTGACGCATAGTATCGGTTATCCATTAAATTAATATTATAAAATCATTTTTAACCAAAAATTATTTTCTTCACCTACTAGTTTCAGCTAATGAAGGGCATCGACAGAGTCATTATTATAATTAAGATGTGGTTAATATTATTTAATTCCCTATTTATGTACTATTGTAAAAAAAAAAATATATATACTAGGAACAGATTCGTCAGTGGCCAACTGTACAGTGTTATGAGTAAAAAATCGACCTGTAGTCAGTCATGAAGTTTGAATGATTATACAGTGATGTACAAATACATGTAGATTGACAATATTTCCGTGAATACAGTTATTTGTAAAAGTCGAGATGTGTCAATCTCGCTTCTCGCGATATAATTACATGAGGGATTAATTAATTATAGAGAAAGCCTTATAATAAATCACACAATTCACGTTTTCAATGCTCTGACATCATCTGCCAATCACGGGAAATATTTCATCCCCAGGATTAAGGAAAGTTATATCCTTCGTTAGAGCACCCCTTTCGGCGCACGTTTCGATGAAAATGTTTATGATATAATTTTTATGGATTTTAAATCAAATTTTTAAAACTGAGTAGGAATAATAAAAATACGTGAACGGGTTACGAAGTGAGCGATTGATTTCTGCATGGGTAATACAGATATAGAAACACATGTGTGTAATTATATAGATATAGAATTTGTAATCTGACGAAGAACAGGCATTATCATCATCAAACATCTCTGGATCTGTAAAAGTCCTGGCCTTCTCGAGAAAATATCTTAGTTGGTATCTGCACTGAGCTGCATACTCAATCAGAGAGTCAAGTCTATTCCAAGTACAGATCTTCAAATCATTGTTCATTTTTTGTACATTTGGTCCTGTTTAAGATTTTGTAGTAGGTGTCCAAAGATTCACCCACCATTGATGATAGCCGTCAAAGGCATTGATGTATTTAACAAAGGAATAAATTAATACAGGGTGAATATTATGTTCCAGGCCTATTTTGTTTGGCCGCCATTTTGGTTTGGTTAATATTTGTCAGTTTGAATTTGGAAATCATAGTTGATTAGAATTTATTATGTTGTATCTAACGCCTCAACAGAGTGTTGAAGTCATTAAAAAAATTTAATTTAAATAATAATGGCAATGCTCTAACCATTAATGGTCATATGTTGGAAAACTTCTTAGCGGCCAAATTAGGTCGATTTTATCTGCAACACACGTGGTTTCAACAGGATGGTGCCACCTTACACACAGAAATTTTTTCCGGCCTCTATTTTTCAACTATTTTTTTTGGAGTATTTAAAGGAAAGGTCTACGCCAATTAGCTAACAACAATTCCGTTGCTGCAGGACAATATTCGAAATGAAATTGCTGAAATAACACGCGAAGTGTGCCTCCCGGCACACAATGTTTTACTAGTTAGAAGAAATATTCATAAATTAAGTTACAATAAATAAGATAAAATAAAAATCTCCCAGATAGAGAATCAAACTCGGTCTCCCGCTTGATTAGTGGAGAATCTAACCACTGGTGTGCCGATAGTTACGAATGATACAAAAGTTTGCACATATCTTACTTATATAGGGGTTATCATTATTAGTTGCGTAGACTCTTGTCTTGACTAAGTTGTTGGCTGATGTTCGAAAGTTATGTAATTCGGATCTGAAGGTGTTGTACATGAAGGCCCTATTCTCATCAGTTCTCACGCGTGTGAATGTATTTCGCAGTGTATACGAATGTGGATGTGCAAGTGAGTATACATGTTGAGACTAGAGCAAGGTATTGAATTAAAACTCGACTTAAAAGTTGCGGGTCGATTCACAATTAAAAGTACAATGAGTTAATTTGCACAAATAAAGTTCGTAACTGGAGATGCTCGAGGTGTTTCCGAAAGGACTGGCCGAGTAGATGTGATCGATTTCGCTGACTTCTTGGACTGGGTCTGCTGCGATGTATTGTCATCTGCATTGGGTCGGTACGCTTCGGTAATAAATGGCTGTAGAGCGCTTGAATAAATGGCTAAGAATTTTGCGGCTCGTTCAAGTCTCCACACTTACTTTTATTATTATTATTTTTTATTTTTTTATTAATATTAAAA
This sequence comes from Eubasilissa splendida, assembly GCA_031772225.1. Lineage (NCBI taxonomy): Eukaryota > Metazoa > Arthropoda > Insecta > Trichoptera > Phryganeidae > Eubasilissa > Eubasilissa splendida. Next base: position 551,640 of record CM062868.1, read on the forward strand.
ATATAATACAATTTCAATAATCAGTGGATATATATATACATATACATATATAAATATATTTTAACATTTGTTTCTTCTCTATGAGAGTAAGACTCGTATATAGAGAAGTATATTCGAGTTAATTTATGTTTCAGTTAGTCTGTGTACATATTTTTTTTACTTCAGTTACAAATTTATGATAGTCCGTAATTTTTCTAATTGTGATAGGGAGATTGTTAAAAAATTTGATACCTTGATAAATATATTGATTTTGAGTTGCGGTATATTTTAGTTTTGGGATATCGATTTGATCTCTATATCTTGTAGATCAGAATTCGTTTCTAAAATTTAATTGATTTTTAATTTTGAAAATTTGAATTATTAATTTTTTTTTGTATGTCTACTATTTTTAGTACTTTAAAATCTGTGAAAAGTTGTATACTTGGATAGTTTTTTTTTTTTTAGAATAATTTTTATTATCATTTTTTGAGTGATTTCTAATTGTGACATTGAAGTTTTATATGCACCTCCCCATCCAATAATACCGTATTGCAAATGTGACTGTACAAATGCGTAATATATTATTTTCAGATATGTAGGTGATAAGATGTTTCTTTGTATTTTCATTTCCAATTTCAAACAGTTAGTATTTTCTAAAAATATTATTTATTTCGAAGCATACTCGATAATATATTATTGTTCCACTGTTTTTGTTTATTTTATTTGTCGTTGCAATATTATTATAGCCGGGAATAGTATACGGAATATCACAATCGCATGTATGTGTTTCTGTTAACACAATAAATCCCGGTAAGTTGTTTAATATATTCAATATTATTAAAAATTCATCAAATTTTTTATTTATGCTTCTTATATTCATTTGTAGAATGGATAAAGCATTTTTATGTGTGAAAATATTGTTACACGCATCATAATATTTCTTTTATGGAGGAATTGTTTTGTATTTCTTGAAAAGTCGTGTCTTCCATTGTAGTTTTATAAATAATCAATACGAATTGGGCAATGTTGGTCATTAGCTGTATGGGCTGTGCATATTGTTGTTTTATTTTTCACGTTGTGTTTTATACAGTTGGAACAATTCGGTTTTAAATTTATTTTCGGGCATGTTGTGCGGGTATGTTCCTCTAAACAGTGTAAACATTTAGGTGCATCCATTTTTTTTGTACAACGTATAGACATATGGCCGAAATTTAGGCAATGGTAACATTGCACGAGTGGGTTGCAGTCTTCGACGTGAATTCTGAGAAAACCTATATTTATTCTTCCTTTCATTAATAATAATTTTCTCATTTCGCCAGTTACTTCTACTATGTAGTTACATGAATGTGTATTTCTTCTATTTTTTGTTATTTTTTTGATTTCTAATACGTTTTCATCTTTATATGTGGTGAATAATTTGTTAATGTCTTCGTTTTGAAGCAGGATATCATTTATGAAGTCTTTTTTTTGATAGTGTGTAAACCTTTAAAAATAACGAATGGGTTTTTTTTTTTAATTCTTCTGCGGAAATTTCCAGGTAACTTTTAATTTTATTTATTTCCTCTGTAAGTATTTCCGCGTGTTATTTTGTGGCAAGTTATTATAATTTTATTTTATTGTTTTGTTTTTTTATCCCATTTACACTAAATCCCAGTTTGTTTATTTGGATGTTCTTCTGTACAATTTTTTGTAGGTTTACGCTTGTGATATCCTTTTTGTTGGATATTATCATTATTGGAAATTGTGGTTCGGGAATTTGTGATATTGTAGTTCCTTCTTTTGTTATATTCGCATAAGTTATGTTTTTGTTTTCACTTTCACTCTGAATTTTTTCAATTTTATTTATATAGTCCATATTTTTGCAGATTTATTATTTAGTCTTGAAGCCATGACTTTTCTTTTTCTTTTGATACTATTTTTTCTGTAGTTCTATTATTAGTTGTTGATGTATTTCTCTTTTATTTAAAGCTTCTTCCAAATTCGAGACACATTTTTCAATTGCTTTGTGCCTAAAATCTTTCTGACCTTTGGTTTCTGTTTTTGATATGCTTGTTACTTTTTCTATGTCGGTCCGTAAGGTGTTAAATATTTCGTCCATGATGCCGCAGTTATGCGGTGTTGCTGTAGGTATACACTAGAAACAGTACTCGCAGTGTCACCTCCGTACTGGACGCGTCCGATACGATACTGATATTAGTAAGCTCTTCCTTTACCATACCGTGATAAAAAATACCCATATGCAGCCATGCTGTCGACTCGTGTTACCGTAAATAACAGAAATAAAAAATGTTTTTACTATCCTAAATGGTTTTAATAGCACTTATTTATTCTAAATATTGAGCATTGAATGTTGAAAAAAATAATGAATATAATAACATTATTTAGACCATTCAATAAGTCCTGTACAATGCGTCCTTCCTTCTTATCTCTCTTAATTTAATTAGTGAGAAAAAGACATAGTTGTATTCTTATGTTTGTTATTCTTTTCACAGTGAAAATAATCTGTGTTCTCTTTCTGTAATATCTATCACAAATGGTATTTTTATCAACGTATTCATTTTACAACGGATTAAATTGAAAATAATTATTTTCGTACTATTCCTTTTCCTCATTGGTTTTTCACTAGTCATTCGTAAGAGCAAATATATGTTCCTTACGATATTATAAAATATGAATTTTATACTGCGTATATTTACCGAAATATCACAGGTTTTATTGGAATGGTAGACCTGTGTTACTGCATGGTTTGGGAAGGGTTAATAATTACGTTTGTTACAAAGTTCTTCAGGTGTACCTATTTTTTAAAAATAAAATACGTATTAATTTGCTTTGTTAAAAACGTATGCATTAAATTATTTCATAAAAAATTACCATTATGTATTATTGACAATTTGACACCACACGCTAATGGGGCAATAACAATATGGTAGAGCACTTGTTTAGCATGTGAGTGGTGGCGGTATCGATACTCCTTGCCTCCAAAATCTTTTTAATTTTCAAAATATTCTTGAGACTCCTACCGGTAGCGGTTAAGATAAAAATATAATAAAAGGTAAAATTAATAATTATACAAAATACTTTGTTTAAACCACTATTTATTAATTATTCTACATGTTTCGATACCTATGGTATCTTCTTCAGAAAACAATATATACTGAAAATAAAAATTACAAGCATAGATAAAAAACAAAACTATAAAATGGTGGATAAGTAAGAACTAATATGAAAACAAATTTAAAAGGTGACTATTTGCAAAGAGGATTTGGTTATTTATTGGTGGTTTAAACAAAGTATTTTGTATAATTATTAATATAAAATGAGGCCACAAAGTAATTTTGCAAATATTGAAGAAGTAAAAAGTAAAAGATTATCTAAAAATATGAGAGCATGAAAATTTGTACTGGGGTACCCGGTCAATAAACATATACTATGTTAAAATGTTTTTGATATTGTGGCAATCCCATTTTAAAGATTTAAAATTATAATTCCTTAAGGCGCGACTTTCAACCATAATTCAAATTTTCGCGTTTTTTACTCAAATGTAGGTTTTTATTCTTCATTTATATCATAAGTTATGCACTAGATTTGACTTTTTTTTTAAAATTATTACTTAGATAAAACTTTTACACATATTTAAAACAAATAAACTGAATGTTATTTGCCATAATTTAGAAAATACAACCATTATAAGAAAGACCGCGACCATTGGATACATTTTCCGCGTACCACAATGTTGTATTAATATGGAGAATTATTGCATATACGAAATATATTTTATTTTAATCTTGAAGCCAAGATTATAGAAACTAATTTCGATTGAGATAAATAAACAAAATGTTTTTGTTTTAACCATTCAATTTGCAGGACATATTATCAATTTTTGATGTTTTTAAAATATTTTGTTTTAGTGAGAAAAGATACGTTTTAAAATAATATATTTCTCTTTTCTTGTTCTTTAAAATAATATAGTACTCGCATGCTTTGAGGCTTTAGATACTATTTAAAATCAAGTTTGATATCAAAAACGTAATGATTTCATATTAAATAATATTTATATTGATCCTAATAATGTGAATTTTTTATTTTTCTTATTTGCGTTAGATCGCCGATCGTCAGCGGCCGTAATGATGTCTGGTCCACGTATTTGTGATTTTCGTTAAAAATGCCAAAAATATATATTTTCACGCATATTTTACCCACGGAATGAATTAATAATGAACACATTCACAACAAAATGAAGCAAATTTCACAAATTTAAAGTTTTTTACTGATTTTAAGGGAAAGCAACGTTTTCTTGAACAAAATAAACATATTGCGTGCGTTATTTTTATGTATGTCGCAATTAAATATTTCCTTTAAATATAACACTGTTGTCATGTATAATAAATTAAAACTGTCATAATAATTTTAAATTTAGAACATTGATTTTAGCAACCATCTAAATATATGTAGATACTTTGTCTGATTTCAAAACATATTCATATATAAGAATTAGATACTCAATAAATTATTTAATTTTCGATGGATTAATTCAAATGACAACTCTTTTTTATTTTATTTCATATATCAATATGGAAAAGACTGCAGATTTGAGTTATTTTTGATATCTGTATCGAATGCGAGAAAATCAACATTTTTATTGTCTTGTCTTCCCATTAAAACCTTCCCTGTTTTTCTCTTCTCTGATACATATAAGAATTTAACTTTTAGCCTCATCTTGAAAGCATATCTAATTCGTGTAGAATTTCTCGAATTTTAAGATAAAGAGGTTATAATTATTACTATTGTCAAATCCGCATTGCAGTAAAGTAATATGCCGAGGGCATTATTTATACGGAACTCTAAAGTATATTATAAGGTAAAATATGCGGTCGAACAAAGGAAAGATGTGAAGTCAGCATTGTTCTGTTCATTAAAACTACGGGACCTGCTTTATAGAGCGAAAAGTTGCCGGAAGATTAAAATAGCGAATTTTATGTACGGCCGTCGGAGAAGTTCAGTCGGTTGTGTCTAACTGGCTGTCATGTGCTGCACCTCGAGCACCGCGCTCTGCACGCTGCACCTGCATACTGCACCTGTCTACTCACTACTCGTGCTACTGCAAATGTGTTTTTTAAATTATGTTTCATATCTTACCGAAACAGCTGCAGCATGAACGTTGAAGAATGAATCGTTCAGATGGCCGTTCATGTGAGTGGTGAAATAATGATACAAATATACAGTAAGAAAGTATTGACGACACCAGAAATAGATAATAAGTGGAACACTTGTTCCTTCATCACCAAAAGTCTTAAAAACTATGACTAGTGCCTGTGAAGGAGTGTTTGTGAGGGTTTATGTTGAAGTGTGTCGATGAGTACGTATGTAGATACGGATTAGAAGGATTTTGAAGATAATGTAGTAAATTATGTGATTAATATGAAAGAATGCCCCATTATTGCAGTCACCACTCTTGTGTTCGTTTAAAAGTTGCGGAATATATTGCGTATATACGAGTGTGACTGAAGCTGCAGGGTATGAGAAAAAAACCACTTGCTGTTGGCACTGAGTTTTTTGTAGTCAAACTTTACAAAAAGCGATATCCCTACCCACGTTGTATGTAAAGATAATCTTTTTTCCTTGAAGTTAGAATCTATTACGGTTCTTAGCGTTTTTATTAAAAATAATAATTTATTAAACAAAATATATAAACTCGTATCGGATATAATAATAATTGTCTCTGCATTGTTTATGCTTGACTTCCAGGGTTGTGCAATTTTTCGATTAGAAGTCGTTAAGCCAATTTTGAACAGCGGTCTTTATTCAAATATATTCCTTAGATATTTTGGATGGGGAGTGGAAAAGATGAAAATAACGGATTGGATGTGGAATAACCTCCCAACAGAGTTCTCGCCTCTTTTGTAATATTAGCAGAGTATGCGGGTGGGCATTATCCTGCTAAAAATCTCCTAATGCTGTATTTTATGTCGTTTTTCTTGAATTGCGGCCTCAAGACGACGGAGTTGTTGGCGAAATCAGAAGTGATGTTTACATTCATCGGAAACAATTCATAGTATCTGTAGTAGTATTGAATTCATGCCTTAACTCCTCGGTTACATTAAAATGAAAGGATATTTTGGAAAAGTATATTTTGTTGTACTTGATACTTCATTTTATACAGCCAAGGATTTACACAAGCTTTCTAGGAATTGAAAAATTGAAGGTATAATCAATTAAACAATCCTAAGACAAGAAAATATTAAGACATACAATGTCAATTCTATTTTTATCCATACATGTTGCTAAATACTGAAGGAGGAAGAATGCACACAAGCAAGAAACCCGTAACAGACAATTGTAACAAAATATCACAATTTGAAAACGGAAGCATCGAAATAAGGGAATTGTTGGTCACGGTCAAAATACGAGAGCTCTGCTCACATTTGCAAGCAGTTTTTTGTAAACCGCCCATCTCACGTCCAGATTGATTATTGCACCACAAAATGTCCATAATGTAGATCCTAAAAACATGTTATTTGTAAATATCCTTTGCGTCATTCGACTATATAATGTGAACATGTCGCAACACATCAAATTGTTAAACTTTATCCAGCAGAGGTTATTTAGGTTTTTATACCCGGGTCAATTTTTTCTCTACATCCCCAAAATATCTAACGTTTATTGTATTTGCTTAATAACCTTCAAGATCTATTATGTACTAAAGCTGATGGAAGTAACTGTTTCGCAGTGTGTAGTGTTGTCATTACTTATTTTATTTTTGCATTTATTCGAGTAATTGTTAAAAGCAGCGCTGGTTCCGCCTCCCACGCCAGCCGATTGCACGCCACATTGCTTTCATTTGGGTTTTTACGACATTTCATCGGGGTGACCATCGGGACTGAGGCTAGGGAGCATTTAGAAAAAATAATAAATACTCAAAGTCAAAATTTCACAAAATACCGAAAAGTGCCGAAACTTATCATATAACTTACAGGTATCGCAAGTTTAAGGTTACCAAGCAAGACACGAAGAGGATTGTGTTTGGCGTGTTCTTCTGTGATAGAATAGTAAATAGAGAACCAATGTAGATAGTATAGATCGTCGATTAATTAGGTTGAAATGGAATCGGGATAGATTCCTTAACGACGGACTGGAGGGGGAGATATATAGTGAGTAAGGGTCAGCCGGAAGCTGCATTACTTATTACAAGATATTTGCATCTAGGACAACTGTGACACCTGCACCGCAAAAAAAAAATTATAATAAGCAATGCGATATATTTTTTCTCAAATACCAGACAACAATTGATTGGTCTAGATAAACAAATGGATTATCTCTTGTTGCTTGTCTTCCTGATAGGAAATACATGACACGAGCAGGGGTACTACATGGTATAAGCAGGGAGTACATGGAATAATCAGGGAATATATGTTACAAGCAGGGAGTACATGGTTCAAGCAATGAGTACATGGTTCAAGCAGGGAGTACATGGTACGAGCAGAGAGTACATGGTACAATCAGGGAATATGATTTATAAGCAAGAAGTATACGATATAAGTAGGAAGTAATAAAGAACAAAGGATAAGAAACGAAAGATAAAACATAGACTTATAGATGAACTATAAACTTATGTACATCATTGTTCTACTGAAACCTGAGTAACACATACTAACAAAACCCTGGTCATAATATGAAAAGTTACGATAGAGCACAGACCAATAAATGGATAGACATGCGGGACGAGAGGCATTCTATACACATTCTTGGTGGAAACATAAACCCGATAGATTAACACACATTTATGCAATAGTAAAAGTATTTACTGTTCGAAAATTAAATCATGACGTATTTTGTACATTAATGCATATTATATTATATTATTTTCGTTCCAATCGAGTCATATTTTTAAAAAAAGATCGCGTAAGTGGTACCAAAGTGATTACGTGGGTGACACCAAAATTAAAATATTGGGACAAGAAATTTCCGTTTGTTCATGTTTATATAATTTATGGTCTGTGCGATAGAGAATACAGAAGAACGTTCAATGACCTACACGATGAATGTGGTTGTTGACCGTTTCGGATCAGTGCTGCAGTTCATCATCAGCTAAGATCCCAAACACTGTTTTGTCCCCTCGTTAAATTGCCCTTATTGCAGAATCTACAGAAATATAATTTTCTTTAAAGGAAATATTTCTTCTCCGAAAATTTGCTCACCCTCCGTAACGGTTTCGTCGTTCGGGTCATAAAGTCAGTGTCGGCAATAATAAAGTGCATGTGACGCGCCACGACTACCAGGGCCGGCTGTCGGGCTGGGCGGCCTTTATCTGATCCGTTCATTAGAGTCAACAGATCCGCCCGACTTTTATCGCTTGTGTATTTACTTATGCGTATCGTAAAACAAGGCAATTGCAGAAAGGATCGAATCTCACGAGTTGTAAAAACACTGATTAGTTGTTATGTTTTTATTATATTTAATGTAATAAAATTGATATGAATTCATATCGAAAAAAGCGACATGTTTTATGAGTCTAGTTTTAATAGCAAAAATTAAAAAAAAAAGAAAATAAATGAAATTAAGCGAGTTAGATTAATAATATGTTGGCTCGTGAACTTGATATTCCAAAATATATTATAATTCATTTTCATATAACCGTGAAGTAATGAAATTGATATAATTTTGATATAACATTGATATAAAAAATCATCTAAGACTCTCATTTGCACGTCATTCGTTATTCTGTATCTCGGATGAACATATATAATAGTATTTTTATTAACAGACACGATAACTCTCGTAGTTCTCATTTGATTTCAAATAAACTTTTCTGATTATTTTATCTGATAGATATCTTGGGTAAGTTTGTTAACTAGTCTGATCTGCTATCTTGTTTTAAAATGGCGACTGTTCAAAAACTTCTTCACTCTTCTACCTGCGCTATAACCGGTCAATTCTTTTGGTTACAAATTAATTTCGTTCATATTGGATCTGTTTTATATATTATTTGATTCGATAGATATTTTGAGCATTTTTTAATTTTATTCAAATTTTTACTACACTCACGAATGAGTATTATTTTTATCGTGTAGTACAATATTAGATTGTGATGTTTGGTTCAATAAAAATTTAAATGTAGCAGACAAAGTTAATTGAACAATATTTTATATGTGGACACCTGACTAAATTACGAATCGAAAATATTCAAGGAATATGTTTTTAATCTCAACCATGTCAGCGTAAAAAAAACGTAATAATGCGATTATTTCAATTAATTGAAATATTTTATTGATTCCAAATTATATATTGAATACAAAAAATTAAAAGTCATTGACTTTCAAGCGACCAGACTATTTTTTGTTAGACGATTTAGGATCTGAATAAAAGATATAAGTTAATATTTGATATATTTTGTAAGTATGTATACTTAAAGCTTAACACGATTTTGTAAAAAAATAAACAATAATATTTTTCGTTTAGGTCAGAATTTGCACATATTTGTTGAACATTTTTGAGTCGTAATTTAGTTAGTTATCCACTCATAAAAAAATGTGGACTAGGCCTGCTAAACCCTGTATTTTATCTTTGGAACTGGAATTTATTTTTGTCGTATCGTATATTTAAGGGTTGTAATCTGACCATTCATTCATGTAATTTGAATGCTGCTGATTTTTTTACATACGTACTTTTGACGACAAATTTTATAACCTATATGTTACACTTTTTAAATTAATACATCTATCGTTCCATTATTTGTAAGCAAAGTACTTTTGAAATAAAGTACTTTTAACGACAAATTTTCGAACCTATACGTTTTTTTAAATTAACACTTCTATCGTTCCATTATTTGAAAGCCATCTACTTTATTTTTACGGAAACTCACATACCTTTGAGCAGTCCGATAGAAGACGCCAGAAGGCATTTCGGATCGGAAAAGTTCCATCCCCGGATTGGAAAGGTTCGAATCCCGGTAGCAACAATAATATATTTTTCGATAAAATTGATATTATATGTATACCTTTCCAATTAATACATTTAATTAGTATTTAAAATATCACAGACCTATATTCTGAAAAAATACAACTTCACAATAAGAATGTGTTCTCCTTAATAACATTATTACTTGTGAAGTTGTAATTTTTTCAGAACATAGTTCTGTGATATATTAATTCAAATTAAAATTAAAATTTGAAAGATATTCCTTTATAAAATAAAATAGTGTAAAATTATCGGCAGTAATATTCTTCTTCACTCTTCTCATTGGCCGGCTTTCGTCATCCACTGTCTCCCAGAAAACTCTTCCCATCGTCGTGGTGGCCTTTTGCGAAGTTTCTCTAATGTCCAGGATCGCCATTTGAGCACACGGTAGGTCCAATTGTCCACATCCTCTAGCTTCGTGTTCAGCCCATTTCCACTTCACCATTGTCAAACACATTTAAAATTTCACCTGTTTTATTTCACCTTGTTTGGCACCTTATCCACTTATTGTGTTTTTTTAAATTAATTGTTAAGTGTGATTCCGACCATTCGTGCCCCGTTTTTATTTATTTATTCGACTTATTTTTTTATACATCAGAAGTGATTATACAATTATATAAAACACTTATTGATTAACTGTGTGGAATGTAGTAGGTATCCACCTCTGATTTATGAAGCATTGTCCTGGTTACTTTACTACACTACCGCCTGTTTCAAAGTAAATAGTTTTTCCGTGCTGTGGTGTAATTTAATAAAAATTAAAAATAAAGAGTAAGATTCGGCAGAGATATATAAAAATTAAATAGATACAATAAAAAAGTGTAGCAAATTGTTCAAAATATATGTATGGAGTGATCGGTTATTATTATTATCATCTCATCTCCGTACGTAAGCACCGGCAAGATGCATTTTGATACACCCGGCATATTTTGATGCAGTAACCAAGGTAGACATAATTGTCTACTCTTTCCACGTAAACCATGTTGGTCATAATTATCATCTCAAGGTCTATTATTGTCGACAGTGTTTTCAGTGATCGGTCAGCCAGATCTTCAGAGATTAGGGCGGTAAGGGCGGTAAGGGCGGTAAGGGCGGTAAGAGCGCTAAGGGCGGTGTCGTCAGCGAAACGTAGGTGCTTAAGCCATTCTCCATTCATTATTAGGCCTTTATCTTCACACGCTTAAATACATTCTCCATTGTGAGACCGACAGTTAGGAAAGGGGGCCGAGTGGAAGTGATGGGCGGAGTGCAAAGGTAACATCATTTATTTTTAAATATTTTATATAATGTATATATTATTATTTACTATTTCACTATTTAGTAAATGAAAAAATAATATCTGATCTGATTCTAATTATTAATTTACTTATATTGAATTAAGAAACGTTTTGTATTCGACAAGTTTTTATTCGGGCGTACTTTTTGTAACAATATTTTTTTAATACATATATCTTATGTATGCGGGAAAGAAAAAATAAAAAAAAATCCTTTTATAATTCTCTGCTTTATTTTACGTCCCCCCACAATTCTTGTATTGTTATTTCAGCCCGAGAAAGTTTTCAGGAACGATAACAACAAGAAATACGTTGGATAACAAAACGAGCGCAAGTTATGCTCGGAACGGTGTTATTGTTTAAAGTACAAAACATGAACAACCAGTTACTTACATTTCCTTACTTTATAAAGTAAGGTTAACTCCCCACTCTTTCAGTCAGATGAATATTTAAGAAAATGTTGCAATGATAGCCGTCATCACTACCCAGCTAACAACTAACAAGTATAAATATGTGACGTGGTTACCATTTTATTTAAAAATTGTAGCAGACTGACATAATACGATCGTATTGATTATAGACATTTATACAATGTATTTCAGATAAAATATTCTGAAAGTAATGGAAATGGGGAGGTTAATGCTGAAATTGGTTTATATATTTAATGAAAACTCAATTACCCTGATTATATTTAAAGCTACTGTAAATTTTAAGTAATGAATACACTGAGCATACGTAAATAATGTAATTCGTCGTTTGTATAATATCAAGATATATGTAATACCTCGCACAAGGAATACTGAGCAGAACGTGGATTGTTATCTTTACGGATTTGTCAGTTCTAAAGACAGCGGTTGAGGCCGCAACGTAGCTGCCCCCAGAGCTGAATAAAGATATGAGAAGAAATAAAAAAATATTAATTCATTGTAAGCTTCGTTTGTTTTGTTTCCGTTTCGAATAAAATGCAAAAAACAACTCTCAAGGAAACGTCTCCTTGAGTAGACTTTTTATTTGTTACGGCCTTGGTCTATTCTTTGCACGAGAATTATCATGTTTCTACATTAATATGTGTTATGTTGTCATTAAAAACACTGTATTACACTTGAAAAGAAATTACGGAAGAAAGTATTGGAAAAGCAAACCATAAGACACACATACAATAGCAGATGTACAATTTATAGCAAGGATTGATATAAATAAATAAATAAATTAAGTAACAATAAGAGAAATTAAAATTTGAAGCAATTAGTACTTCTACGATTTGCACAAATTATGTATACAAAATTGTTGGAAACACAAAAAAATCTTCTAAGATCTATAACATATTTACAAATTAAATATTTTTAATTTACATTCTTTAGGGTTTTCAAATACATTAATTTAACATATAAAGTTTGAATAATATTGACACATTATTACGCATACGTTGTAAATATTTAAAAAGCAAATATTTCGTTTTAAGTATATCATGTTTTGTTTTGACTCTGTATCAAATCCTTTTTTTAATGAAAAAAGGCCACAGTGCATGGACGTGAATGAAGAAGGAATGTTTAAGTTGGAAAACCAATAAAACACCAAATATTATAATCACCATCCGTGTTGTCGATATATTTTCATGAAAATATATGAAATACTTGGTAGGATTTTTTTGGTTCCTACCTTACGACTTAACCAGACGAAAACGATGTAATAAAATAATTGATTTTGTTTCAGCTCTCCGGAGAATAACTCAATTAACTTTGAAATATATGCGCGCCCCCTTGTGTAAGGAGGGATTAGATCGATCAATCGAAAGAGGGAGAAGATTCTGAATTTCCATAATAAACACTTAGCATTTAGATTGATTTACTCTAATTATGAGAAAGCTTTTTGTCCTGATGATTAACAAGGCTCTGATGACGGAGCTTTCAAGGTGACATTTGTTGACTTTGTATTGAACTTTGTTCTGCAATAATTTAATGTAAATGTATTTTATCGAGGCAAGAGTAATCAAAATAATAATACTTTAATATCATTAATTGACACGGCGGTTACATTGTGGTGTAACATGATTATTTCAATTTTCACAACTAAACTTTGTACTACACACACGTTGGGTTATTATCACTAATAGTTTCGAGAGGTGTAGTCTCTCTATTTAGTTTAATTATCATCCACTGCACCTCTCGAAACTAGTAGTGACAATAACCCAAAGTGTGTGTGGTACAAAGTTTAGTTGTGAAAATTATAATAATAATACTTTATTTAATTTTAATTATTTTGTAAGATTTGTTCATAAACAATAAGTCGCTAAATAACTGTTTGTCTTAATAATGTCGACATGTGCCAACATTTCTTCAATTATAATAATCTTGATTAGCATTTGAATTTCAGAAGTAAGCAATGTAAATCAAGAAAGAAAACACATTATTTTATTTTGATTTATTTTAAGAGTTTTATTTATTATCTAATGAAACAAAAAATATTACTCCATTTATTTACACGGCTAGACTTCTGTCTCGATATCTCTCTCGCCTCATCTCGTAGCACGATTCTTGTTTGAGCATTCTCCATTAACAGGAGATCTCCTGATCGTGCCTGGACTTTCACTTCTTCTAATGCTCGTCCAGTTATTCAACGTTAGCGATCATGTTGGCGATCATTATTTGTTTGTAGCAGCTCGAAACGATTGGTCTGGGGACTTCCCCAACCATTGCCTTAGATTTTTCAGTCAGGATGTCCTTCGTCTTCCAGGGCTTCTGTTATATATGAGATGCAAGATCTGGTGTTTCTATATGTCGTTTGACATTGCCAAAATATTAGGCCTTTCACAGATATTCAATATTCTTATTGCCTTCCTTTTAATTGCAATTATTTTACTACCATTCCAAACCACCTTAGTGACTGTACCTTAATCATGTCTTCTATACTACAATCAGATATAAATTCTCTACAATTAGTTTATTTTTAATTATACATTTTTTGGTATCGATTTAATACACATACCTACTGCTGAGCGACCATATATTCGCATTCATTCTTAGCTTCCATATATTAATACTGATCTCCAGGATATTTTACGACAATTCCTTACTAATTAGCAATAACTGCGCTCAAAGCACCTTTAATTTTAACCCCCGCGGTACCTTTTCTCTCAATATCTTTCTCAACTTTATCGCCCTTGAAAAACAGGCTTCCCAAATACACTCACTCATTAATTATTCTAAGATTTAATTTATAATTACACGTATCGCGTTTAGCTGTACTTTTAATTTTCTGGAATATACAGAGAAATTGTTGTATTATGTATAAAGTGCCGAATATTCTATTTATACCTTCAGACATGGTTTTGGAAATATTTGAGTAATTATATATTATAATAAGGATAAATATCCACCACACGCTTAAACGATAATATGGGTGTAACATGTTTATAAAGTAAAGCACCCCCAGGGTGAAACCATTCTACCCACACAGTATGTCGTCATGATATGTACACCAATATTCCAAGGTAAGGTATCCACCCTCAAGAAATTAAGCCTTGAAATTCCAAATAAAGATAGTCTACATACATTTACTTTAAGATATTCTAATTGGAAGTCTGAACATTATAGTTAGTCATCACTAATGGAGATAAATTATTCAAATTTAACACATAAGCTAAAATTTTTTAATTTGTATAATACGTAATATAAAGGTAATTTACCACAACGCTACAAAACTTTGTAATAAATGCGTTCTGCAATACCAAAGTTTGTAAATGTAGAAAATGCCTTCTTTATGAGTTAAGGGTGGCCCAGTGAGCCATGGGCAGGGGCTGAGTGAAGGGTCGAACACTATCGGGGTAGATAAGTTCCACCGTGGAGGTTCCGCACTGGAAGCCGATACAGATCGCTGGATCGATGCCGGATGTGAGTGTGAAAACAATAAAAGATACTCGAGTCTCTTATATGTAGCGGCTTATTATGAAGATATTTCATCTGGCATATACATATCATAATATAAAAATATGAATCACTTTACTTACCTGCATGCTTTTTTCAACTCTGCTTTGACTCACAATTTTCTCGATGTCCACGTTCATCCATTGTTAACTATTAATATATATGCTGTACCACCAGAAGTATTCAATTCTAAATTAATTCTAAAACCTTAATTTTCTTACCACATACAACACAAGTCATTCAATAAATATTTTTATCTTTATTTTCGAGTTAGTTGCCATGACACATTTTGCGTAATTGTCGTTATAGGTTGTCAATCACCAATTTGTCGTAAATGTACTATCGTGCATAAGTTAATTATTTATTTATTATTTTATAGAGTTAATAGTTCTTAGACAATAATTTGTGACTTTTCTTTTTATATTTTTTATTTTCAATTATAATTATAACCATATCTAGACATTTTAAAATAATAGGTAAATCTTATTATATTTAGAATAGTTTCAATAATTAGTCAACAGTTTGATTGCTCCAATAGTACTATCGCCTCATACGACTCGGTACAAGTATTATCTATTTTATTATATTATATTTGGGTATTTGAGAATCGCTGAGAAGATTGCTCCTATCGGAAAAAAATCTCTAAAAAAATATATACATATATCAAAATTAGACGATAAACTAAAGGTTCCTTTGGTAACTGGTAAAACAGTCTACCGGACATAGAAAGTTCCGGTGATAATTATATTTATTTTGACAAATCTTTATTATTTGTTTTGTTACGATAATTATTGACGTCCAAAATTATTAGAAATTATAGCAATTTCAATATAATTTCCTAATAAGTAAATAAATAAATTACCAAATATGAATTAAATATATTAATTATAAAGATATACATATAAAATCCATTTTATCGAAAAATATTGTTGTTGCGCCACCGGGATTCGAACCTGGATCTCTTTCCTAACCGGGGAAGGTGCTTTATCCAACTAAGCTACAGCGACATCATTTTTAGCGACAATTTTCGACCCTATATGTTACCTTTTTGATATTAATACTTTTAATCGTTCCATCATTTGACAGAGCCATCTACCTTATTTTTACAGAATATCAAATACCTTTGAGTAAACTGATAGCAGACGCCAGAATTATCAATTCATTTTTATTAAATTTTGGACACATTGATACAACTTTATTATTTAGGAGAACACATTCTTATTGTGAAGTTGTATTCATATTTAAAATATCACAGACCTATGTTCTGAATAATTACAACTTCACAATAAGAATGTGTTCTCCTAAAAAAATAAATTACCGACACTTTTCTAAATATTAAAAGTATATTTAAGTTGAGAATGAAATTACGTAATAACAATGAAGGCTCTTAATTTAAGCTACTTACTTATACGATAGCGGCAGAAATATAGCGTATTATATAACGTAGGTGTGCAGTGTGTAGGTTCCGCCCCGTGAACTCGCTTAATATCGGCGGCCGAACAGCCTGATCTATCGACAGGTACATGTCTCTGGCGTCAGATATTCTGCAGCATCCCCCATCCCGGGAAGATCGATATCTTGCTCACTTCACCTGACTTACATATAAATAAACTTGTGGGGCCGGGAATCTGTTAAGGGGGGAAGTTTAGGTAAAGAGTTTTTGGACGGATATAGAATTATACCTACCAATCTACAAACATTTCACTGAAATGTAAACATTCCCATATTATTGAAATAATTGAAAAATCTTTAAAATGACCTAGTTTAGCGGTCTTTATATTAAAGTGTTTGAATAAAATGTTTTTAAATAATATATTGGCCATCACTCGATTTTAAAGAAATGAGTTATTATGCCATTTTATGTGTCAAGTAGCTTCTAAATAACAAAATAAACAATGTAACATACAATCGTAACTATTTGTTCTGATGTTACTTGAATATTTAGGCTGTAAATGTCCGTTGCTTCAGGTCAAATGCGTGTTCCCACATTTTTTATTTTATTCGGAATTAGATTAATATTTTTTTAGCAGTGATTACTTACTACGAGATTGGTCTCATTTACAACTATATACACTAATATAAACCTCAGAACTTTTTGTAGTCATCTCTAGACACTTTCCTTCTACTTGTATTTCTTACGATGGTTTCGGGATAATCTAATTGTAGTAAGGGGGATAATTTTTTTATTGTTTTGAAATTGCTTTCCTCTGGGAATAGATGTGCGAGTCTTTTGTACACAGAACGATTTTCCTTCGTGCAACCGACCCCTATTCCCGACCATCTTCCCTTAGCAGCGTCACCATCCCATACAACATTTTAATATTTTCGATGTTTCCATTGTGTTTATTTATATAACACATTTCTAGAGATACATTGTTTATCCGAATGATACATAGATATTTGAATAATAATTTTGACCACTCGGACGGGGAACAGGGAATAATAGTTTCGTTAGAGTATTCCAGGCGATCAAATTTAGCAAATGAAATAAAATATCTTGATGGAAATGAAATTGGGAAACAGATTATTAAATAAAGCAAGCGATGCGATGATACCCGAATAGATGCGTATCATAAAAAAGGGTAAAAAGATAAAAATGGGATAAAATATTATGCATGGACGATTTAGTAAAAAAGATTTATTTACTAATTTATATATTGTGTATCACACATTTATTTCCCATTTGGACGCATTTGGTCTTCCATAGGGTAGTATGTGTAAGATGTTCACAATCCTGTTTATGTTTAATTCGATGAATGAAACTTAAAGATTACAATGTAGATTATAGAATCGTATTCAAGTGTGTTTAGTTGAAAAGATATAGTGAAATATTTACGAACATAGAAACAGCTATGCTGAATTTACGGTTTTTATCTGATTTAATCTAGCTATAAGACTAAAAAATGTTTTGTTAGCAGACAAATGCGGCATGATGTGTCTCATTCTCATCTTACAAAAAATTATCATTTTACAAAACATTCTCATCTTACAAAACATTATCATCTTACAAAACATTATCATTTTACAAAACATTCTCATCTTACAAAACATTCATGATATTGTATATTTTAACAACTAATTTTGTGAAGGAATTTTTTGTATGTAGTGTACGAGATCTTCTTAAGTTATTATTTATATAATGTGAAAGCATATTTTATGTTATTATTTATTTCAAGGGTTAGCACAGTGTAAAAAGGAGAGAAGGGTCTATCTCAGCATCGGCTGTGGGTGTCAATTTAGATAAAAAAAAGTGTGGGGTCATCTAAAATAAAAAGAGTCTTACAAATCTATTTATTTACACACAATCATTAAAGGACATATTGAAAATTCGGAACATATTAAAAGCAACAACTTAATATATAGATGAAAAAGTGAAATAATTGGTTAACATTCATTAACAATATCTAGCGTCAGTTGGCTCTTAGAACAGTAGGTTAGAAATATTATCGGAATATGAATGAAGAGTTACTAGGTTCTTTGTACAAATTTCTATACACTTTCTATAAGTTAATTTAATCGAGTTTATGCGACTGTGCTTATAGTTCTGCTTGTCCAATTACAATTAAACCACTGACTCTGCTGTACAAAATCAGAAGAGATATAAATACCTTTAGATGTACATATACCAGTATCAATCTAGAACACAGATCATCGTAATGTTAATTGTGAAGATTCGGAATATGTCTATATCGAAACAAAATATAATCTATATTTTTATTTGTTATCTTTGTTTTATTAACCACTTAATTGCGTTTAAATACATCTACCGGTTTCTAAAAGTACCATTATCTTCTTCAAGATGTCAATACTAACTAAAAACATATATTATTGTTTCTTTATTAGAATCTATTTAAAAAAAAACCAACAATTATAGTTAAGTTTAAAAAAACCAACAATTATAAGAAGGTTAGTATAATAAAGTTGTATCAATGTGTCCAAAATTTAATAAAAATGAATTGATAATTCTGGCGTCTGCTATCAGTTTACTCAAAGGTATTTGAGATTCTGTAAAAATAAGGTAGATGGCTCTGTCAAATGATGGAACGATTAAATGTATTAATATCAAAAAGGTAACATATAGGGTCGAAAATTGTCGCTAAAAATATTGTCGCTGTAGCTTAGTTGGATAAAGCACCTTCCCCGGTTAGGAAAGAGATCAAGGTTCGAATCCCGGTGGCGCAACAACAATATTTTTCGATTAAATTGATTTTATATGTATATCTTTATAATTAATATATTTAATAATATATGTTTTTAGTTAGTATTGACATCCCGAAGAAGAAAATGGTATTTTTCGAAACCGGTAGATGTATTTAAACTCATTAAGTGGTTAATAAAACAATGATAACAAATAAAAATATGAATTTTAACCACAAAGTTAATATTGCTAATTTTAAAAGCAAAATATAATCGGTGGACTTGAGATACGAGACATTTATTAGGTGGACGGCCGGAGCTATGTACCCTCGTAATGAGACCGAGGCTAGGTACATACTGGCGATGGGTCCACACTGAACGAAGTACTTCAATGAACTAGTTCTTTATGCTCAACGCTTCGCAGTTCACACGTTTTAAATCGTGTTGACGCTTCAATATTTCAATACTTCACACAGTATTCGCAGACACTAGCAAATAACTTAGTTGGCTGCAAGGAAGCTCTCACTCGGCAACGCACACAATTAACTGCGAACTGTGTATGTATAGAGATGAAATAGTTTGCCGCTCACTTTATGTAGTTTATTGAAGTGTGTACGTCGCGAAGTATCACACTACACGCTTCGCTCTTCGCTTCGTACCTCAGACACTTCATTGAAGTATAGTTCGATAACGGTTTAACTAACGACTTAACCACACTTCATTGAACTTTATGAAGTGCAAATGGATTTCGACCTGCATCGGAAGTGGGCCAACCTGTGGTACCAACATACTTCGAATGAAGCGTTTATTTTGAACGCTTCAAGTTGGTGAACGTGTATTTTGTGGAGCGTTTATTACGAAATTGAAGTTTTGTCTTCCGCTAGTACATACTAATTGATTGAACTGAGAAATTTTCTGACAAGACCGTTCTCGGAAGTATTCGGGAAATGACGAATATCTCCGAACGTACGTACAGTGACAAATTCGGGGTAAGAGGTTGCTGGATGCAGCTGGGCACAGATGACACAATTTGACTATATAGGGTGATATACAAAACTACCTTTGTTTAATTTATTCCGCATAGGTATATATCCTTCCATTCCTTGACATAGATTAATCTATCGATTTCAGGTAGTTATGGCGCAAAGGTTGAAATCGGTCGTTCGAAAGCAACGATTATAAAATTTTAAAACTTCTGTGCTTGTTCTAGGTGGCACTAAGATTCATTTCGTATGGAAATCTTGTCTATATGCATTTGTGAATATTTCTACACGCAAGTAACCTTATTAAAAATATCTCACGACAATTTTCCGTTTATTTGTGGCGATCACAATTGGATCTTTACAGATCCGTGCCTAGTTCAAAACCCCGAGCGTTGCATTATGAGGTTCGGGAGTTTTTCTACTGACGTAATACGCATTGTTTGTGTGTCACCACATTCGCGCATGCCCTTAGCTCTAGGCATAATACTTTAGACCACCATGAAGACACAGAGAATTGTAGTCTAGAACTTTCAAGGACCCATGCTGTTACTATTATTAAGCGGTATTCAATTACACGATGTGCATTTTTCTCACAACTACAGAGGATATATTGAGAATCATCTACTATATAAAAATAATATTTATTATGGATGATCAGATGAAGGCATGACTCACAAAAATATAGCAATATTTCTGCACCGAATGGTGGGGTCTTTTTTTTCTCAAATACTTTACCCATGTATTTTGAGTTTCAATTTATCAGATCAAATTACAGAACACTGAAACCAGATATCAGTGGTATAGCAGCCCTAAAAATACTGAATAAAAATAGTAATAAATATTTTGATATTTCATCTATAAGTAATAATTACAAATGAGAAATAGCCAATAGATAGGCTATTTGATTCTTAGACACAAAACATCCCTCAGATATGTAATTGAGGGAATAAGAGGAAAACCCAGACAAAAATACATTTAACAAATAATGCGCAAGGCGGATGCAAGGCACCTATAAACAACTTCTTATTGGTGTTTTTGATAGAGACGCATGGCGAATACTGCACTGATAAGAATATCGTTTTTAATTTAAAAGAAGACAACTTTTAGTTCTACAACAGAAATATACATCCCGCACGCTGTACAATACGCGATAGTAAGCACAACGACACCAATAAAATGAAATAAAGGGTTGCTAAGAGTAGAACCCTCCGGGAATATTTAATATATTGCCAACTGAAATGTTATTACTGAAAAAAGTATACAATGAACATTTTTTTCGCAAGGTGAACAATTTATTAGTTCAATTCAATTCATCAAATTAGAATATATGTAATATTTTATTTTACTAATATTCTGACTTCTTAGGTATTCTTATTTCTTTTATCGGTTTTATTTTGACGTAACTTGTTATGATTATTGACTTAGGACTAATCACCAATAACTAAATATTCACCATCTGATAGATAATACATAATTTAAAATTCCTATCTCCCTTACATTAAGAAAATAGGTTGTTCCTAATAAAGTGGAATAAAGTCTAAATCACTTCAGACATTGAATCATATGTAAATTATATATGTATTATGAATATTCATTTTTAAATGTATATTCGTTACTTTATTGTGAATAATGTATATTTCACTGAATAAATAGTCCTTAAATATGCCGAAGCAGCTGAAAAGAAATAAACAATGTAAATTTATGTCTCGTGACAGTAAATAATTCATTAAGGAGAACACCTTTATTGTTGTTGTAAAGTTGCATTTTCTGTGGTATTTTAATACAGATTGAGTGACTCAGCTAGAGAGATGTATAGAAAAGAATTTATCTATCAAAAAATATTTTTTTTTAGGAGAACATATTCTTATTGTGAAGTTGTAATTATTCAGAACAGACGGTCTGTGATATTTTAAATATGAATTAAATATATTAATTATAAAGATATACATATAAAATCAAAATTTAATAAAAATGAATTGATAATTCTGGCGTCTGCTATCAGTTTACTCAAAGGTATTTGAGATTCTGTAAAAATAAGGTAGATGGCTCCGTCAAATGATGGAACGATTAAATGTATTAATATCAAGAAGGTAACATATAGGGTCTAAAATTGTCGCTAAAGATATTGTCGCTGTAGCTTAGTTGGATAAAGCACCTTCCCGGTTAGGAAAGGGATCCAGGTTCGAATCCCGGTGGCGCAACAACAATATTTTTCGATAAAATTGATTTTATATGTATATCTTTATAATTAATATATTTAATTCATATTTAAAAAATATTTAGTTGATACCGGGATTTGAACTTGGATTTTTTCCTATCTGGAAAATCAAATGCAATTTGGACAAATTTAGAACTTCCGTAATATTTTCAATTGATCATCAAGTATTCCACTTATAAAAAGCAATCATCTTTACTAGCAGATAAACACTCGGCTATCGTTGATTGCTTGCTGCTAGGCCCTGCCGTCACTTCTATATTTATTATCTATATTTGAATGCGGGAATCCCTTATTATATTGTATTAATGCATCAAGTAGTGTACTTTGTATTTATTGCTAATATGAAAAAAATTACTACATTTAAAAAAATAGTTACTATGAAAATTCTGATTGCGTAGCAGCCACCACTGGCCGCCACGATAGTCGCCCGCAGGTCTAGCTGCTATAGCCGATTGCTTTTCTTAATGTACACCGTGTTCATTGCCAGTAAAAAAAAATACCATAGTTGCGAGATCGCGTGTCTTATACAAGTATATCGAACGTGTTTTAAATATCTCTAGGTGAAAATGACTTTGATTGATTAATAATGTCTTTTTTAAATATTTCATAATATTTATTATGTATTTACGTTACAGTATGCAGTCTACTGGCAACTAAATGAAAGGGTTTATTTGTCGTGTTTTCCCCAAAACAAACCACACGTAAATAAAATCTCGATGTAATTAAAATTATTTCTAGATAGCTGTCAAAACGAATGAAAATGACATCTAAATAATGATGTAAGAATCACGGATAGACATTAATAAATACAAAAATGCTATTTTATCAGATTAATGTGCATTTAAGTAAAGGCGGAATCGGATGAATGGTTTTCTCATTCAATCTACAATAGAATACATAAATATTTTTCGTTATGATGAATTATTCTCACACAGATTTTGACTAGGTCGCAAACATAACCAAAAATTAAATAATCATAACCAATAATAACATTTCGCGTTATTTTGACACTGCGACTAAGAAAGAGCTTTATTCTATGGTCAAATATCTCTCGTACCATAGAGTAAGCATAGAAAATAAAATAAGATTACAGATAGTCAATATACATACTTGCCCGTTGTCAAAATTAGTACAATTTCGCTAATGTATGTTTTTTCTTACTCGTAATAAAGACAATATACACGCAATGATACTACAATTCTAGTCCAATACAATCCAGTGAGTCATAGATAAAATATGGGGATGCGCAATATTACTATGGATATTGGGTGAATCTCAAATCCCTTTCCCTCTCATTGGCAAAACTGTATGTTTGGTTATTTAACTATATTGATGGATTATAAAATATATTGTTATTCTTGGATAAAAAGGTAATCGATCATCAATCTGATTATTGAGATGTGAAAATCTTTATTAATTTTTTCCATATGTTATTCTGGTAACACCTGCATTTTTTACATTAAATAAAATACAATCGCTTTGTATGAAACCATGAAATTTATTATACGTCAACCGGTTTCGCTTATCTCAAGCTTCGTCAGGACGTATTTAAAACTAACCATAAATAAAAAAGAGTGCACACAAAGAGGGAGAGAGAGACAAAAAATAAACCTAAATTTATTTTTAAGAAACCAACCACTAACCAGTAGAATAGTGGAGACTTTGCATGAATGAACTGCGTAATTGAGACCAAAAATACTACGTCATATTGAGTTCGAAAAAAATATTTCCAGAAACATTACACAAAGTAAATTTGTATTTGTAAACACCTAGTGATTTACCTAAGGCGCCCAATTTCTTCTCGTTTGGCGGTACACCCCTTTTTTGTTTTGCAAAACTTTCCCCCGTTTTCTCCAACCCCTTGTACATGGGTGAATCAGCGGGGAAAGAGGGGGGATGGGATCTTGGGATAAAAGGGGAGATGAAAAGGGATTTCCCAGGGTTTTACATTGAGCCAAGTGAAATTTTGAAGTTTCTGTCAAATTATAATTATTGAGGGGGAGGTTTTGAAAATGTATCGGGATGTTCAGCTGCCTTTATCTCCCTTATATCTCCATGTTGGAAAGATGGACAAAAACACACTGTAAATAATAAGCAATTTTAAGGTTATCCATTAGTTTTGTAAAGTATAATACGCAAGCAAGATATAAGATGTTAAAACAAAAGCATGTAAAAAGAATATCCGGAATCCATTACTAATTAATACACATAATATATATGTGTATACGTAATAATATACACTTTATAATTGTATATTATTGTTTCAATATAAAATATTATTTAGGTAAGTTATGTGGCGTCTCTAAATATTTATTTTATCAAAGACCTTAAGTGGGACGAAGAATATGATCAAACATCCTCAACGAGTGGCAGATGTTCCAAGAGAGGACCCAATAAGGGTTGTAGCGTACATGTGTCGTAATGAATTCTAATCTTGTAGACAAATCTGGATAAGACGCGTGGCAAGGATGCCGCCAGAGTTTGTTCGTCGGATCACTTTAAGGAATAATATTTTTAAATGTCCACATCAAACTTGGGAAATGAGTAAGCTTGAAGAAGAAGAAGATGAAGATAATACTATGGATTATATGTTATAATAATGATATTATTAGGCAAGGTATAACGAAACAGCACAAGAGTGCCAAAATTATATTACAATGTTATAAAAGGAAGAAACAACCTCGGTCTCTTATCAGGGACTGCCAGATACGACAGATTATATGGACATATATGCAACACCAATAAGAACATCATTCTTTTATAATAGCTCATTAGTTGTGGTACGAGTACATTCCAATGTATATGTATTTTTTTAAGCATATCTCATTTTTTTGTGAAGTTGCATTTTCAGAACATAGTTCTGGTATATTTTTTATACAAATGCAATGAATCAACAACAAAAATATATAGAAAAAGTTCTGTTTATCGGAAAAATATTTTAGTTGCTATTATTGTAACTCGGAATTTTTACAGTAGTTGACAGAGCGGAGATAATTCTACATACTCCTATCTTGAAATACATATTATTATTTTTACGTATCTATGCATAACTTAACAATTAATTATGATAATGCAGAATATTAAATTAGTCATGATGGAATAATAATTGAATATTTGAAGTAATATTATCATTAACTTGATAGTTGGCAAAACAAATTGAAATGCTCAGTGATGTTTTTATTGTAAATAATGTTAATTCATATTTAACATTGTAAATATATTACGGAAGCAACTCAACTCGAGTAAAACCAGCGGCGTAACTACAAAAATTGGACTCCAATGCAAAACTGAAAAAAAGCTCCCCTAAATAAGTATTGTGTATAAGATATACGAATATTAGTTCTGCACGGTTTATCTGTTAAATAGTAAGGACAAAATTAGTCTCTTGTCTCATATAATATTCACATTATCATGAAAACAACATGTGTGTTTTTAGGCATTTATATGCAATTTAAAAAATACTTCCTCCACTTTAAGGTGATGGTCTGATCCGTAACCTGACATATGAGCAGAGTACTACTGCTGTAGGTATACATCGATAATATTTTCACGTGCTTTCACAATACTCGTGAAAAACGATTTTTTAAAGTTTTATGATTGCATTAATTGTTATGGATTATGTATTATTATCGCTGAGAAAGGTATGGATACTTTTATTAAAAATATTAATGCCGAATGAATTGTAGCGCGAAAATCTTTTGAGCCCCTATCTAACGTGGGCCCCGGTGCACAGGATTGGTTGCATCGGTAAAGTTACGCCGCTGGGTAAAACTACTGTTGTGCGCGACGTGTAATTATATTTGCTATTCGAGTATATATGAAATGTGTTTTCTACCCGGATGTATATTAACCGAGAGAAGAATGCAGGCCAGATGTTGAAAAATGACTAGCGAAAAAACACGGAAATTGCAATATTTAGGCCATATTATGAGACATCCAGAAAAGTATCAGATCCTGCATCTCATAACTCAAGGCTAAATTGTGACAACCTGGCTAGAAACAACTGAAGCATTGGTTCCGAAAGCCCACAATTTTCAAGAGAGTATTTCGAGCTGCTGCAAACAAATAATGATCGCAAACGTTCAATTACCGAAATAACACTAAAATAAAAAGAATATATAAAACCCTAAAAAGGTTGCTTTTATTATAAACTCATTACATATTTGTTCTAAAATATTCGTATGAAGATCTACAATATCTAAATAATTATTTGCTCATCGCAAACCCTTGCAATCCCAGTTACAAGAGTTTGTCAATATTATTTTTAAGTACTTTGATTATTTGATGATCATAATTTAAAAGTTATTTAATAAATAATAAAATAACGTAATAATTAAGTATGCATTAGAAACCATTACGGCAAAAATTATAAAACCCAATGCAATGGATTTTTTTTAAATTTTCACCTGTCATACCATGTGATACTTAGTAAGTTAATTAATTAATGGTTTACCAGTAAATAACAAGAACTACATAAGTTATCTCACATACGAAATCAATTCCATATATGTAAAATTTGCATTAAAATTATAATCGAAAAGAAATACATATTTGAAACAAATGCTTGTACTAAAAAAGTATTTTTAACGTGTTTCCACAATTGTATCATATTTTATACGCAATGAAGATAGTTCTTATTTGTATATAATATAATAAATATTAAATTACGTCCAAAATACAGGCAATGTTTGAAATACTGAAAATTTGATGTAACAGTTGTGAGTGCACTATATAAGTAATAGCCATACCATGTAGATTTTACGAAATGATAGAAAAATATATATTTTCTACTCAATTTCATTAACATGGCGGGAGGGTTCTTCCTCTCCGATTTGAATATGGAATCCTGGCGCCACATTTCTTTGGTTCTGAGCATGCGCGATCACCCTTGCCTCTCCCCATCCAGCCCGCGGCCCGCTCTGAGAGACCACGTGACCATCCCCATAACTGTGAAACACAGAAACACAGCCCTCAGTGGACACGTGACGATAGGTTTTGTTTGAAAAACAAAATACGGTTACAATGGATTTAATCATTTATATGGCGGGGACCCGCTTGCGAATGTTCCCTCACGGTAATACCCTGTGTCATAGAATATTAAAACAATATTTTAGTATAGAATGGCAATTTCATCTGACCATACATTTCAATTCTTTTGTATAACTGTTTATACAGAGTAACAAGACCTCTTGCTTGTGGTAATTTTATCTGGGCACAAAAGGCTTTTAGACGGAAAAAATACAGTACTTAAAAATGATGTTGATATTGGATTATTGAAAAAAGGGCGGTTAAACGAAAAGTTATTTTATTATTACGTTATTAAAATTTAACTGAATCGCTGGCCACTTGCGATACCATTTTCAAAGAAAAGCCATTCAAACGTTACAATGATTCAAAACGTCGATTATCACAAAGTAAAATAGTATTTTTTTATTTCAGCAGTAAAGTATTGGTCATAGAAGTTTTTTATACAACAAAAAACACCTTGTAATTTCTATCTCCCTTCTTTACTTTCTGATGGTAGGCGAGATTAAAATAATATAAAATCTTTGCATGAACATTTTACTTTTATTCCTGGTTAAGCCAATGTTATCTGATTTTCGATAGTGTCACTTCCACACACCCGGTACCGTCTCTTTTCTTACGTGGGTTGGTATCCTTAGCAGATTTTATACGCCCATGTACCAGGTATATTATCATTACTATTATGCATTGTGTATCTAAAATAAATGAGAGTATTAGATAGGAAAGTTTATGCAATTTTAATAATTATTTATTTCACACTTCATTGCATATTTATGGATGTACTCATAATTATTTTAGATTATTAACTTTGTTTTATTAACCACTTAATGAATTAAATACATCTACCGGTTTCGAAAAATATTATTTTCTTCTTCAGGATGTCATTAACTAATCAAAAAAATATGTTATTTTGTTTCTTTAACAGAATCTATTTTTAAAAAACAATAAATATTTAAAAAATAAATTTAGTACCTAACTTAAATAGTTACCTACTTGATGATACAAAATTATTCTAATAATTTTTAGGAAAAAATTTTAGAATGGGACTTGTGGTTAAATTTAGTTGGTTGTTTATAATATTTTGGTTAATTTTACACGGATTTTAACCACGAAGTTGATTTTGCTAATAAAAAAATAGTACTCATAATTATTTTATTTAGGAGATATACGCATGTACTAACTAACTAACTTACGATCTCACCGTTTCCTCGAGGAGGTAGGCAGATAGGATAGAGCACCACACTCTTCTGTCTTGACACACAATTCTCGAATCATCTACATTCATACATCATCTCTTAATTATTCTAAAAACCTTAATCCACATGTGAGCATAAATACTAACATATTTGTAAATTAATCTGAACACGTTATTTTACTAAAAATACTAATAAAAATTGCAAAGTTTAGGATAGTATAAGAATGGAACGTTATTTTTTAAACATATTAATATTACTTTTTGAGGCCCGAGTTAAGGTCTCGCCTAGAGGCCCTATACTTTTAATCCCGGCCTGACTTAGGATACATGCTATAGATTATTTATTTAAGACAATTGCTTCAAAGAGTCGAGTACAAATTGTGCTAACTAGAACATAAAACGAGACACAGAACTGGTACATGAAGGGTTTTGCCACTTAACGGACCCCTTTGTTCGTGATAACTTGAAAGCCTGGCGAATAGCGAGTTCGGATTTGGCTAAAGAGACCTAGACGACCGCAAGCTCTCTGTACAACTGGACTGACTGCGTTGAACAAGCTCCCGATAGTCACAATTGTAAAGGATGAGACGGAATCAACTAAGTACAATAGATGTCTGTGTTGTGAAGGTAACTTCTTTTTCATTAGAATGTTATCAGCGTTATTCATACAAACTTTTAATAATAAAACTGATGTTCCATGTGTCAGATAACTTGCGTACTTTTCGACTTTATAGAGACGACTTCATTTTTTTTGCTAGTTTACAAATGTACCTCATTAATTGTTTAGCTGGCTTTAAAAAGATACACATTTTCTAAAACGTAAAAAAACAATAATTATATTTTTACTAGTACTAGATTTAATAGGTAAATATATACATTTATTACTTTCAATATGTATTGCATACGGAGCCCTTTTATCCTAATAATTATGCCACAAAATGTATTACAGTAGGTATTTGAATCATATTTAAATATAATGTTGAAACATGTACATGACACAATACCACTTTGAAATTATCTGACTAATTAATATAATATTAAATAAGAAATGATTTTTTGAAGTGTTTTATTTTATTTTGATGGAAAAAAGTTATATAAATAATTTGAATGATTGTTTAATTGAATAAAACAAAATAATAGTTTAAAATCAATTAAATTTTAAATATGAATTAAATATATTAATTATAAAGATATACATATAAAATCAATTTTATCGAAAAATATTGTTGTTGCGCCACCGGGATTCGAACCTGGATCTCTTTCCTTACCGGGGAAGGTGCTTTATCCAACTAAGCTACAGCGACTTTATTTTTAGCGACAATTTTCGACCCTATATGTTACCTTTTTGATATTAATACATTTAATCGTTCCATCATTTGACAGAGCCATCTACCTTATTTTTACAGAATCTCAAATACCTTTGAGTAAACTGATAGCAGACGCCAGAATTATCAATTCATTTTTATTAAATTTTGGACACATTGATACAACTTTATTATTTAGGAGAACGCATTCTTATTGTAAAGTTGTAATTACAACAAGTTGTAATTACAAGAATGTGTTCTCCTAAATAAAATCAATTAAGTTATACAATCGATCTGCGCCATAAACACCGATGCCAGATTAAGCCATTATCTTCAGTGGGTGTGTTACCCTTTTGGATACTTTCTCTAACATGTCTAATTTATTCATAAGTCTATTGTCAAACAAGCACAAATGTAAAAAATACAAGGAGCTTAATAACTAAGGAAAACTATTTTATTAAAAACTTTCGGTTCAAAATCCACGTCTTCCATCGTAGTTTAACTTTTTTCAATCGAGTTCGGTCCAATGACGATGTTCTTTTGTCATTAGAAGTTATTCTTCTTTAATTTATAAAGTTAGCTGAATGACATATTTAGAAATCATCTTCTACAAGGTGTCGATAAACCGTCACGGAATATATAGGAGCTTCAGCTTCTTATATCAACGTAATGAATTGTATGTAAACTGTCTCCAATTTGGTTTGTTGTAATGTCGCACTGTTATTAATATTATTGAACATTAGCTATGTTTGAAATACCTCGCGTAGAATGAGTACCAACTTTCTATACTAACTTCAGCAATTTTTGTTTCAGACATGTATTACCCACCCACGATTAAAACAAAAAAATATATATTAAAATCCCAAATAAAGTACAATTTAACATATCTATTATGCTTAGAATCATCAAAACAGATAAAACATAAAAAAATGACTTTAATACAATTTTTTTAAAGGGCATAGAGAATGAAGTCATGTAAAAGCGAACGCTAACCATGAGAAATAAACAGCTTTATTCAAACCTACCTAACTTCATAACTTAATAATTTAATTCGATGCCAGAAGGTAACCTACAGAATATTCTGTGTAAATATGAAAATATGATTTTAATCCTGTCAATATTGACGGGATTTCACACATTTTAAATATAATAATCTAAAAAATAAATTAGAAAATTTGAACGTTATATTATCACTTTAAAAAATACTACAATTTTTTCATAAATAAGGCCAGATCTACAAGATTTTTTTTTTAGAATAATATGTTTTAAATAATTAATTAAATATAGATTTTTTTACAATAATGCGCTGACTTTATTATTATTTCACACGGGTAGGTCCAAATTGCAAGAATATCGGTTGGAAAACTTCTTAGGTCTACAGGCATTTTTCGCACAATAAAAGAAATAGTATAAATCTTTCGTTTTCACAAATGAAGCGTTATTGTTTCAGTTAATTTGGAGTGTCTCCAAACGAACTACCGTTACGATGCTTCGGTACGATATTCAGGAACGATATGAAAGTTAAATGTTATTAGAAGTACTTTATCATTTTAATAAATGTCTTTAGAAAATGCTATTCTAATAATGAATAACAAATTGTTTAATGTACACTTTTATTAAGTATGATGCATAGTTGAGAAGCAATATGTTTTATTATATTATGGAAACTGAGATTTTTAATAGAAAATAAGATGAGCTTGTATTGAATGATATGAAATAACTTAAATGCAATGAAATATTTTCCATCGATTTACTTCTTAACTTAATATTGATAGCGATATTGTGTATTGTCACATAGACATTCCCCGTATATTGGAAAGTATTCACCATGCCAGAACATTGAGACTGCGGAATCTGAAAACCATCCCGTGACAAGAAGTGATATTACTTTTTGAAGCGGCATTAAACAGATGTTATGACATGATTTTTCATTTCAATGTATTGTCAATGTTGAGTGGCATCTCTATAACTGAGCAGATAGCTTGCATTCATCCGCCGAGCTCGAACTGTAGAGATGTATAGATACCGTCAGAAGTAAACTGTGATATTGTGTCATATTGACAGAGTACATTCCATAGAAGAGGTGAAATAAATATTTTTACCAAGGACACAAATTCTACATGCAGACCAAGCACTCCACGTACTTATTCATATTCGCTTAAAATCTTATACACGGCTGTAGTTTGTAGTGGTTATTCTTAATAGTATTTTATTCAATGTATTAAATGGCAAGATAGACATCCTCTACTTGACTGACTTGATTTCGTACCATATTTCTGCTTTAAGTACTAGCTTGTTGGCGCAGTCATGTAAATGTTTTAAAAACAATAATTATGTTAAACATTAACATAGATTTCACATAGTCATTGATATAATTCCATTGTTCAATAATTATATAAGTAATATATTTTAAGCTATATTTAGACAATGGCATAATTGATAAATATAATCTTCATATTACCCTACTGAAAAATCTTCGACAAATTTTAAATAAAAATCAAAAATTAAGTAAGTGTGATCGGAGACTGGCTAAAGTTATTAATGAAAGTCTATATAATAATAATAATAACTTTACGTCGGGTTATTCATCTTTATTTGTTTGTATAATATTTTGGCTACTATTTTCCTATATTTTAACAATAATAATAGTGTTTTTATTTATGGTTATTTTTATTATTTTTAAATTTAATAACCTTTTGCCAATATTCCTTAACTTACTGATATAACGTGTACCTTTATTGCCGAAATAGCTATCTATTGTGAATTATAAACCATAATTTCTGCAAAATAAATCGAAACAACATATTTATTTGATATACACAATGTGAACTAAACTCAAAACTCATCTCGCTCGCGCCACGTAGTATACTTAATACATGTTTAAAATATTAAAAAGAATATTAAAATATTTTTAAGTGAACTTGTATGTATGTATTATATTACATTATAAATGGCTAGAATTATTTTATACTATAGTGTTTTTATCTTTACCGTAATAAATTGAAGAATTTCCTTGGAAAAATATAAATATTTTTCAAGATCAGAGCCAGTGTATTTTATAAAAAATAGCTTTTGAAGAAATGTTGTATTTCTTTCCAGGCAAAGAGCCCTCAATTCAGATGATACAACATCTAGAAGCAATATTGCCTTATCATACTTCTACATCATTATTAGAAGCACTACTAGTCCATGTCTAGTACACGCCACTGGCCAGAACTAAGATAAAAGACTGTCGTGTGTGTCACATTAATTGGAAAATTTATTGAAATGTAAATTTTTTGACTGGTAATTTAATTTAATTGATTATTTTATGAGATGTATTTTCTTGAAATTATGTTTCTTTAAAATTTTTGTATTAAGTATAGGGTGAATATTATGATCCAGGCCGATTTTGTTTGGCCGTCATTTTGGTTTGGCAAATATTTGTGAATTTGCATTTGGTAGTCGTAAATAGTATTTACTTACAATTTATTATGTTATCAAAATATAAATGGCAATGCTGTAACTATTAATGGTGATCGCAATTGTTACATGTTGGAACACTTCTTGATAGCCGAATTGAGTCGATTGGACCAGAAACACGTGTGGTTTCAACAAAACGGTGCTACCTCACACACAGGCCAAGCTACGCTTGAAATTTTGCGAGAAATTTCTCCCGGCCACATAATGTCAAAAAGTTGTGATATCGACTGGCCTCCTCGATCAACTAATTTGAAGGTTCCCGACTATTTTCTGAAGGGGTACTTGAAAGGAAAGGTCTACGCCAATAAGCCAACATTAATTTGATGCTACAGGATAATATTAGAAATGAAATTGCTGATAATACGCGAAGTGTGCGAGAATGTTATTAAGAATATGGTTAAAAGAGGATGAATTTGTGCCGCTGCCAGTGGCGGCCAGTTGGCCGATGTCATATTACATATATACATGTAATTGCAATAAACCAAATAATCGATCAATAAAAATCAAATTAAAAAACTGTGTTTCATTTCCTAGTTATTCAAAAACAACAACGCCCTAGAACATAATATTCACCCTGTAGTATAAGTAAAACAAGTTTATACGCCATCTTTTCTGCTGTTAAATGTTGAGAAAACTTTTGAAAATGTATTATTATTAGTGCTACTTGAATTTTACATTGTTAAAATTTAAAATGATCTGTTATTCTTTAAATTGTATAAACATAAATAAAACATTCTGTGAAATGGAAAAGGAAAAAATTACAAGACGCTGTGAAAACAAGTCTTCCGTGCGATGCTGTGATTGATTTGTATTTAACTCAGCCACACGTATTATGTTAATACACGAAACCTCTAAGCCCGTTCCGGTGGATCAAATACGCGATATCTCTATCAGAAAATTGGTTGGGATTTTCTCTACAAATTTATGGAAATAACCCGACATGTTGACTATGCAGGAAGTATGCGAAATACGGAGTTGCGCTATACTTTATGTTCGCTGTGAGCTAAATATTCGAAGGAATCTGAAGAGTTTGTTGAACGCCGGAATATGGTCGGAATTCTTTAACCATACGTGATATAGTAAAACTGTAATAACACACAAGTCTGTTTGTCTATCTCTCTGTGGAAATCTCACCATCAAAACTATTTCACCAACATTTAAAAAATTTTAATCATTTTTTTGCAAATACAGTATACGACTATTGTGTTGAACTTAGTAGAAGACTTTATACATATAAATTTTTTGGAAGACACTACTTTTTATTATAATATAAAAATATCGTGTATAGCGAGGAAGATTATTTACGTACGTAAATTAATTTAGTATTTGAATAAAAATACATTAAAAATATTAAATAAACAACAGTAAACGTATAATATTTTCAAAATATCAAAGCAACACTGATACTATTACATTTCTACATAACATCATTACCCACTCACAACATGAAGAAAACACTTTAACGACCTTTCTTTAGAAGTAAGAGCTATCTCCCATTTAATATTTACGAGTATCAAACCTACATATTATATTATCAAAATACTCGTTCACTAAATAAGAATAAAAGGGATATACTTTTATGGCATGCAGTTGAATGTAATAAGGTAAGTTTAATGGATCATCATAAAAACTTTCTAATTTGCACAGAATTATTGATTAATTCCATATCGATTCCTCGTTGCGGATAGGACAGAGGATAACTTGAGTAACTTGGTGAAGCGATTAAATAATTGGTCTATTATCAAAAAGTCAGGAATACCATCCTTGCCTTGGAATATCGGCAAGTTAACTTTGTTTATCATTGTAGAAATGATTTACTCAGTTTAAATATAATCTCATTTTTGTAATGTACGTATGTTACATCAATCTCTTAAAAAAATAATCAGTTTTAAATATTGACTATCACTAGTTATATGAAAAACAAAAGAAAATTATGATGTTATGCAACATGCTGCAATAGAACGAGCGTACAAAATAATTAATACAAATTAAGTGAATACTAGAAAGATATACGGAAAAAATATTAAAATATTTAGTTTTTACCGGAATATTAGTTATTTTGTACATCTTCCTATTAATTAATATAATTTATATTAAAATTACCATGGAACTATGTTCTGAAATTGCATCTTCACAACAATAATGTGTTCTCCTCAAATGTAATGTATCATGATGTAGCGATTGTGTGACGCGCGCATGTTGGCAAGAATGGGAGCGTGGAAGGAATAAAGGATCGTCGCGCATGAGCACGCGCTCCCTCGCACCTGAGCCGTAGATCGGAACACATTTAATATATTTGTACGTATACTTGTAAATTATATTGTTGTTACATCGAGTTATCTTGGCTACCTGAATTCCTACACACATTAAGAATCACCAGAAAGCATCCTATTGCAGTTGTAATAAATCGGTGCAAGGACATTACATTAAAAAAAAGAAAATTAATTAATAATCTATTATTTTTTTAAATACTAATTAAATGTATTAATTAGAAAGATATACATATATAATAAATTTTATCAAAAAATGTATTGTTGTTACTACCGGGATTCGAACCTAGATCTTTTTCCAATACGGGGAAGGTGCAGTATCCAACTATGCTACAGAAGACAGTACCTTTGTCAACAAATTTTCGAACCCATATGTTACATTTTTAAAATTAATACATCTACTGTTCTATTATTATAATAATCACAATGAGAATGTGTTCTCCTTAATAATATATAAGTTGTATCAATGTGTCCAAAATTTAATAAAAATGAATTGTTAATTCTGGCGTCTGCTCTGTCTGGGTTTATTCCATGGTATTTGAGATTCTGTAAAAGTAAAAGGCTTTCAAATAATGGAACGGTAGATGTATTAATTTGAAAAATGTAACGAAAATTCGAAAATTTTCCGACAAAGGTACTGTCTGCTGTAGCATAGTTGGATAATACACCTTCCTCGGATTGGAAAGAGATCCAGGTCCAAAGGTCCAGAGATCTGGTAGCAACAACAATATATTTTTCGATAAAATTGATTATATATGTACATCTTTCTAATTAATACATTTAATTAGTATTTTAAAAAATATCACAGACCTATGTTCGGAATAATTACAACTTCACAATAAGAATGTGTTCTCTTTAAAAATCTGTTATTTTTTCTTTATTTGATTTAAATTAATCTTTCCGTGTATCTAAAAAAAACATTTTTATCCAGTTGATCCTGTTGTTTCCTGTTAGGCAATGTAACAATATTATTTGTAATGTTGATGTACATGTAAAAATATAATGGATTCAAGGTATTTGAAAAAATATTATTTCGAATTCGTCCCCATTTATTCTAATGTGAAGTTGAATTACGGTTTATTAAGTTTTCCACGAATTTTTTTGCTAATGTGATATACTTTAATAAGATTTAATCATTTAGCATCAGATACCCCATCTCGGATGATAAAAAGTGCTTACACTCGTCAAACGAGGAAGTGTTTAAACGCAGTTTCCAGGGACCTATGTCAACTGGCAACTGCCAACTTTTTGCCCTCGTCCAGGGTCATTTCGGTATTCTGCATTTCCTATATGTAAATACAGTATATCAAAGTCATTAGATATATTTGTATATTACGTGAATTTAATAAAATAAGTATAAAACATGTCTTTAAAATGATGTAAGGTATTGAGTATTTAGAAAATTCTGCCTTGATAGAATTAAGAAATGTCCACGTAAGCTGGAAACTTATTTGCGACCACTTAATTAATCACTTTTGTATGTGTGAAAAAAATCAATAAAATATTGTCAAATTATCTTTATTTTGTTTTAAAAATATTTTTAAATGATTTTATGTATCAAATTTTATGTATATAGAAGTTTTAATGGCGGTTTATTTACCTTTCAATCAATAATAAATATTTTTATGTGCAAATTATAAAATAAGCTGTTACGCTGGTTTAATTTGATTATATAACAGTACGCTGTTAAAACAATACAAAAAAAAGTATGGAAGTTTCGCTTGAGAAAAAGGATATTCTCTTATAAACTTTTCTTACCTTGACTGAAGCTAAGTAGGCGGATCAGGCTTTTCAGTTTTCGTAAGGTTACTTAAAGGATGAAACTATTACAATTCAATTTTAAATACGTTAGTGTAACTAACTTTTAGGTAGGTATTTGTAAACTTCATTCTTTTAAGGAAATTTCTTCTCGTATAAATATGCAGAGGTGATATTTTTTTTATGAAATACCAACTTAGCGGTTAGACGTTTTAACTATGTTCAATGACAGTCAAAGATTAGTTACTCCTTGAGAACATTAGATTAGACATTAGACACCTTTAGATATTTATTGACTTGATAATAAGATGTTAACGATAACTATCAATCTACTTCAAGGAGAGAGCGGGGTTGGTATCAAATTATAAAACACAAGTTAGTGTTTGAATGTCGTCTTTTTACCTTGGTCTTGATAAGAGCACTCGAGGCCGTCGATCGCTCTGCAGGCGAGCTGCTGATTTTCTATATTTGTGTTAATTCAAGCGCATTCTTGAAGTGAACTTTTAATGGAAGCCATCAGATCTCCCCAGCATTTGATTATTCGGCTTTTCCCCTGCATCTTGATCATCTTCGTGTTACTGTCGCGTCTTTTGATGTAGCACAAAGTATTATATATAAGCACGGGGGATTGTATAATAATACAATTGCGCATTATTATACGAGCATATAATAATAAAAATATATGTTATAAGTTCACGAATTCCTTGGAGATTGATAAATGAGTCCTGTGAATTGTCCACGGTATGAGATGAGTGACATTATCACATATTGTTATTCTCGTAAAGACAAATTATAGTGGTGAGAGATGTAGAAATTTTATCGACCTTCTTAGGATTATCCATTAAAGTTCTTATCATGGCGTTTTTTCACAACTTGTTTGATATTCAAGAGCTATTATAAATAATATTATTAAATTTAATGTTTTATTTCAGAAAATAAAAAGATAAACATAATTATCGCGTTACAAACATATGTACGTTTTTTGGGTCTTTATTATTAATTTATATCAGAAGTTATTACACTTGATTTGACTTTTTTTTAAATTATTTCTTAGACCGCGACGTTCAATTTATTTTCAGCGTGTTACAAAATTGCCTTAATATAGAAAATTCTTACATATATGAAATATATTTTCTTATAATCTTGAAGCCAAGATTACGGAGACAAATTTGCATTGAACTAAATAAGCAAAATGTTAAAAATGAATAGAGTTATAAACTATTCAATTTGAAGTACACATGATCAATTTTTGACGTTTTTAAACCTCTGTGTTAGTGAAAAAAAATATTTTTAATAATTTATTATATTTATTAACATGCTTTGAGGCTTCAGATACTATTTAAAATCAAGTTTTTTATCAAAAACACAATAATTTTTTACTAAATAATATTTACATCAATTCTATTAATGTGTGTTTTTTATTGTTTTTTTTAAATTTCAAATCACCGATTATAAAACCGTATTCAGGTGATAACAAAATGTTTTTTCTATAGATTATTTTTTCGGTATATTTTTTTATTATATTTGTTATGATGACGACTTAGGGCCGGTTGTGTGATCAGTAATAACTTTTTACTGTAGTAAAAAAAGTTACTAAAGTAATTTTTTTTTGCGGAAACGAGTTGTTTGATCGATAGTAAAAAAAATCTTTACTTCTCTATAGTTCATGCTGTGGTAAACTAATTTTACTCTCCGATATCTGATAGTTAAAACGAGAATCGATAGTTAAGTATGGCGGACTCTTAATCAATTAATCAATAATAAATCACTTAATATCCCGCTATTTTAGTGTTGAGAGTTCATTCAATGATGATCTCGTTATTTAACATAAATTATCGTATAATACGAAAAAAAATTACCACCGAAGTGACAGATTTCGAACGCCTAGGCGAAAAAATCTATAGAT
The DNA here is from genome assembly GCA_031772225.1 of Eubasilissa splendida. Classification (NCBI taxonomy): domain Eukaryota; kingdom Metazoa; phylum Arthropoda; class Insecta; order Trichoptera; family Phryganeidae; genus Eubasilissa; species Eubasilissa splendida. The sequence continues at coordinate 591,028 of CM062868.1, forward strand.
AATGCATAAAATATAGCATATTTTATGATTATTTGTCGTGCCTACAGACATCTCCATGCACGGTTTGACAGTAGTAGATTTGATGTATCAACAACCCGCACAGGATTTTTACTACGGGGGTTAGTAAAAAGTGACTACTGATCAAACAACCGGCTCATAGCGTCATCGAAACCTGTCGACGTCTAGGTAATCAAAGTGGTTAGTAAAAAAGACTCGCTTAATGAATAAAGTTTTATCATTAATGTCTAGGCATGCAAATTCTCGTTCAATTGATGTTGGGCATGGGGATTTTAATTACGACACCAAATTTGTAATTGTCGTTAAATTCCAACTTCATTGACTTAGCGTCCGTCCATTGTGATAGGAGAAGCTTATTTTCTTGAATTGGGCCCTGTTAGTTTCCGCGTGATAAAGCTAATGTGGAGAATAGGAAAAAGAAAAGGCTTTTGTTAGATTTGAGCCAAACGAGGCAAACTTTTTTCGCTAACGTACTGTATAATCGATAGTTTTCGCTTAGTTGACTAATATTCATTGGCTGAAGCATACGGGTGTTAAAAATATATATGAATTTTATTTTTAACTTTTTTATTTAACCATGTGACAGTTTAAAATATATAAAAATTATAAAATATACATATTTTTATGTATAAACCATTTCACGTTAATTTTAACATAACTTTGTGGCATGGTGATGTTCATCTTGCTATTAAGTAGTAAATCATTTTGTTTCAAAGCATTTATTTTGTAAAAGTATATAAAATACAAGTCTACATTATTATCACAATACCTAAAATATAATAAATACTTTTGACAAAATTTATACCATTTTTATATATATATATATATTAATCTTCCTAATTTATAGCGTCAAAAGAAAGTAACATAATTCAATAATAAATAAAAAATTAATGATAGAAAATATTTTATAACCAAAATTAAATGTTCTAAATTACTCACTCCGATGAGTGGTGTGAGAACTATTTATAAAATTACATCACAAATTACACAAGTGCAATGATAATAATATCTTCACGCTAAAAATGTAATCAGTGTGTTTGAAAGAAGAACTCATTTCATAATATGCAGAGTGATGATTCCGAGAACTATTCTGAAAACTGAAACCGAACCTGATTCCACCGTGATCAATCAATGGGTGATCAGATAACTGATAACAGAATAACTGCACATACGGTAACTGCACACATAATAACTGCATACAAGATAGGTGTATATAAATAAAACTACACACCAAGTGATAGACGAAATACATTAAAAATACATGTAGCACAGGTATTTTTAATAAATATTATTGTATTTTACACATCAATAAGCCAAAAAGGTAATGCCAAATACATAAGGGGCGATTATTATTTATTGAAATAGTCATTTTTTGTTTTACGTTAGTTATCACCAAAGCCATCATATAATAGTGTAAAATCATATTTGATCGCGATACTACCTGTTAGAATGCGAAATTACCCAAAACAACATTTTGTTCAAGGATACAAAAGCACTTAGTCGAAGTAAGGGACGGACGGTAATAAAAACTCGGTATTGTTAGACGCAGGTGTATCGACGCAGCGAGGGTACAGCAATAAATAAATGCAGCGAACGTGACTAAAGTCACGTAGGCAAATGCACCTTAAGAGATGCATCACCATAGGCGAGCAGTCTTTCCATATTCTCCGCAGGGAGAACTGGCTCCACCAAAGATGAGATTTTATTTTCAATTAGAAAATAAAATCAATATCGTCTCTAAAAGTATTAAGTAAGCGCTTCATAGATTGTAATTCTGGGGAAAATTTAAACTGTGCGCCTCGAGTTTAAGCTTAGACTGTGATGTACTCTGCGTTTAATCGTTGATGTGAAAGTATCAAAAAGGGTCCCGCTGGATCTATAAAAAGTTGATAAATATAATTGGTGTAGCGAGAACAGACTGTTGCTATTACATAAAAATATCGCGTCCAGAGTACCGGTTTGCCTGGATAATTGGGTATCGTTTTGTCATCAACTACAAGCCTGAAGTCTGTCACCCTACGCTGGCGCCATAAGGAGCTGACCACACTTCACGTTCAGAATCCAGGACCATCCTAAGAGGTAATCCCTTACATGAGGGACCTGCATAATCTACATCAGACATTCGTCAACATAGGCAATTTGGTAGAGAACTTTATACTGGCATGATGAACACAAGTATTTAATGTTAATATTATTGTAATTATTTTTGAATAGCCGTATTTATAAGTATTCAAGAAAATTTCTCATTTTCCACTTTTAACACATGCAAGTATCATAAGATATAGATTATAAATTTTCTTATATAAAAATATTCTTTCATAACCATTTGACTTGTCAATATTGAAAAAAAGAACCTGTTAGGCTAGATGCCTCCCCCCTGAACATGAAGCCGAGGCAGAAAGAAGAAATTACCTAACACACCATTAAGGCTAATGTATTGATATTGAAAAAATAATTTGATTAAAATTTTGACAAATTCTGGCAATAATGTGTTTGAAAGTTTCCATAAAACGTTAAAATATATTTTTATTGCATTTTTTCCTTTTCCAAATCGTGAACTAATATTAAACACTCAAGATGTTGTTAAGCTAAAAGTGTTAAACATAAATAAAATACGCCAAAGTTTTGATGTACAATGTGAAAAAGTTATTATTAAGTGAATAAATATGATTAATAAGGACACATTATTATTGTGAAGTTGCACTTTTTCATAACATACATATTTCTGTGATAGTTTAATTAAAATTAAATGTATCAATAATAAAAATATACAGATAAAATCAATTTATCGAAAAAATATTTTTGTTGCCACCCGAACTCGGACCAGGACACTTACTATCCGGGAAAATGCGCTGACCTATTACACAACGTCATCATTGTAAGTTAACGATAAATTTTCGAACTTATATGTTGCACTTTCAAATTGATAAATCTGTTATTCCATTATTTGAAAGCAATCTTTTTATATTTACAGAAAATCTCAATGTAGGAAGAGATCTTGGTTCGAGTGCGGTGGCAACAAAAATATTTTTTTGATAAATTGATTTTACCTGTATATATTTCATTTTGATACATTTAATTTATACTTATAATGTTAGTAGCTAAAAATAATGTTAAAGTGGATAAAACTAACGTACTTTTCACATACCTTAAAGGGCAGTATAGCCGCAAAAAGAGTATGATATTTAGAATATTGTAGACTTCAAACATAAAATTAGAATTTGTAATAGCCCAGAAAAAGCTACACAAGTACGTATTTATCTTATTATTTATAAATGCAATACGTGTACAATATTTTAACATTTTTATTATTATAAATTTAGACAAAGTATTTGGGAAATTTCACAGTGAATTACGGTTTACCATGTAAACATATTATAATTTGATACCTTAATATAATTTTGGGGTTATGTAAATTGAGTACTTGCACAGGTCTGGCGGTTAAGTGTGCGAGTGCCTTTATCATCGTTCATGCGATCGGAAGAGGGTGAATCTAAATATACCTCTAGTCCGAAGGTGTGCGCTCCTAGATAAACAGCCTCGTTTAGCCAAGCGGGACATGAATCTTTTCGCGGAATTATGTTTCACAAGGGTTATGCAATAATTACCTTGGAACCGCAAGTTAATCTCTCGGGCACGTTTAAATCAAATCTCTAACGGTATGCGTATCTTAAGTATTTTTAAACTCGTATTCAACGAAAATGTTGTTCTTGATCAATTCCGATTCGAGTTGTAGGTATTTTTATGAGATTTAGAAACGATTTAAAAGATTTAAAAAGTTTATAACGAATATATAGAATTTTCTGGACACAATAACTCCCGTAGTTCTGAAAAATTAATTTATTAGCTAGATAAGATATCTCAGCAAAGTCCACCATTTTGTTTTATAATAGCGGCTGTTCAATAATTCTTAACTCCGACAAAAAGAGAAACACACTCACGCATACAGATGAAGTGTATTTGATCGCGATCAGTGCCAGAAGGGATTTCACAAGACATTTGTAAACAATAGTGCACGTTCAATTTTTAACAATAATTAATATAATAATTATATTAATATCTTTTCGCATTAAACATCTGCACCCTGTCCTCTGTGCGAGACGATGCATACTTTATTCTCGTCTCATCATTCATCATACTAATCGTGCGATAGAATGACGACAATTATTTAGCCGATTGAATTTATTTTATTAAATTGAAGCCTTAGTATGATTATTAAATTAAAACTCGATTATAACAAAATATGAGCTTTATTTATATACTCAACATTTAAAACAATTTTTGAAATCTCTGGTCACTTAAAACGATATTTCTCTTTGATGCTTGTTTATTTATTATGTGATATAGAAACACGAAATATTGTGTTATATAATTAGAAAGGTCGACACCGCGCCTCCATTCGGTCAACTATCCGAACTCGTTCCTGGTTCCGCAGGATTAAACTGAACAAGAGTGAGACACCGACCAGGTCATTGTTCTATCCGTCCCCACCTTGCCAAAATACACGTCCTCGATCCCCCAATTTGCGAATGCCAACAGGAGAAGGAGGATCTGAACCGTCTATTCTTTAACTGCCCGATAAATATTGGTATTCCGTCCCTCCTTCGAGATCAAAGTGAGTTTAAAATTCCTTTTCCAACGAGCATACAAGTATTTATTACTCGCAGACTGCCGCTATTTAATTCTAAAATGTATAATAAATTTCGTAAAAATTAATTCTATCCAGCTGTAAGTTTGCATTTAACTGGCAGTGAATCGCTCGACTATTGAGTGGATCCATGTGGAGAAATCCCCATCGCTAGATTCTTCTGCCTGGGTCTGCTGCTCTGTTGAACTTGACTAGTGGTTGGCAATAGTACCCTATTCACCATTCATTCATTAAATATATATATATATACATATGTATATTTTGAATACACACATCACTAGTCATAAATAGATGTCGCGAAATACACGTAACAATTTGGATTACCACCGAGAGAATGCACCGACAGCGTTATTTACACATCACTGCGCAGGTACGTATTGGATGTTTTCCCTGTTTTATGGTATTTTTCCACACGGCTGTAGATCGGCCGTTCCGCAGATATTATTACTTTTTAGATATCTAAGTTAAGTCTGGTTATATATCTTTTCAGCATAAATTAAGTTATACAACATCGTGCACTTCAATTAAATGAATTGTATATTAGTGTTGAGACTAACACCTTTTAATATTAACATATTGCATAATAATGTGGATCGAAGCCATTTGATAGGTAAAGTCAGAACATATATGTGGCCATTATGTTTCTTTTATTTCGAGATATTTAAAGGTTTTCGTTTGAATTGATTCAAATACATTTTTATATTACACAACACAATGTTTCAAAATTAATTTAGTCTAATAAATGTATAATTTGTAAGGTTGTAAGGTTGCTGTAAATGTAAGGTTCAGGACTCCATTATGAAAATAAACAATATCACGAGAGAATGAGAACGATAATGAATCAATTAGAAATAACATATACAGAAATAAATTATGTAGGTACCTATCAAAAAAATAATTTTAGCAACAATAGTAATTTTTTCTGTATATGTATATCTTTCTAATTGATAATTTTATTTACATTATTATTTTTAGATTTTATAATTATTTTTAAAGGTTTTCTTTCACAAAAAAGTATTGTATATTGCTTTTTATATTACAATGAATGCGGTCGTGAACAAAAATACGTGAAAAATGAAATATAAGGAATGAATGTATCGTTTTTTTTAATTCTGACTAATTAATAAACTGACTTCTTCCCTAGGGCGTACAAGTTTTCACGTTCAACGTGAAATTTTGGTTACCGTGTCATTTTTGTCTTTAAACTCCCGACCTCCTTCCAAAGTTCGCAGGTAGATATCAGCGGCACGTGAAAATTTAACGAAACCACACTTTGGTTCATATTCCAGTCTGTGAAAGGACTTCTTAGGCAAAGTTTGGTTCAAGTGTGAGCAAAGTGACCGAAATAAACGGTAATCTTGAACCAACCAGGAATATTAAGCGGCATTACTTTCAGCCGAGCTGGATTTAACTTTAATTTATTTATTGCACTCGCAATGGTTGCGCTCTTTTTTAAGGAAATATCATTTTTCATTTATTCCTGTTTTTTCTGGTCTCTAAAATTTTCGTGAATCAGATTTTTGAATGGAAATGTTTTTGGACCATTTATCTTAGTACATTAATACTGAAAGTGTAACTTGAATTCTTATTTCGTGTCTTGTGCTTCTTCGTGTCGCTATTGCTAGACCTGTGATTAGCCATTCTATACTGCCGATATTATAGGGGAAGTATGTGGCTCCATTTTGTTCGATCTATTGCATTTATGGCGCATTCTAGAAAGCTTCCACCATATATGTTCAGCACGTCGATTATCCACTCTACCTTAAAACATTTCCACGTTACCCTCGTGCCCTGTGACGTGGCACAATATTGTAAGTCTTACTGCTTTTCTGTCTTCTTTAGTCATAACAGCGCCGTCGAGTATAAAACATAAAGACGAAATAGGAATTTTAGTCAGTGTGATGTTTATTTATTTATTTATTTATGATGAAATTTACTCATAAATTCTAAAAACAAAGATGATAAATTTAACAATTCTGGTGTCTATAAACTTAGTTGCAAGGATTGTGCTGCATTTTATATTGGTAAAACGGGTAGAAATTTTAATATAAGAGTAAGGGAGCATTTGAGATGTTTGAACAATAGTGGGTTTTCAGAATTTGCTAATCATTTGATAGAAAATGGTCATGATTTTGATAAAAAATTGGGATTGTCAATTTTGCATATAAACGGTGTTGGTCACAAATTAAATAATTTGGAATCGTTGGAGATAAATAAAGCGTGTAAAACTAATCAAAAAATTATAAACAACCAACTAAATTTAACTACGAGTCCCATTCTAAAATTTTTTCCTAAAAATTATTCGAGTAAATTTGTATTAAGTAATGATTTGAGTTAGGTACTAAAGATAAATAGTTTTTTTTTAAATAGATTCTGTCAAAGAAACAATATATGTTTTAGTTAGTTATGACATCCTGAAGAAGAAAATGGTATTTTTCGAAACCGGTAGATGTATTTAAACTCATTTTAGTGGTTAATAAAACAAAGATAATAATTAAAAATATAGTGTGATGTTGATTCTCTTTTGCCATATCTTCTTTTGCGGTTCTCGTCACAGCGTATCATCTTTTTCTGTCCCCTTTATTTGTTTCTACATAGCGGTTCACAACTCCATTCAATTGTTTTGACTCAGTTAATGGTAATTTTTATTTTATTGTAAATATTCAATGCGAGCATTTCAATTACACACGTTTTTATAATATTTGAAGAACTAAGGTTATGGATTGGCATTGATTATTATTAAACATATTTGTAAAATACCCATTTATTATTATTATGTCGACCGGTTTCAAAACAACGTCGGTCAAGGCAGATACATTATTTTATGTTAATCTTATGATAAATCTTATAATATAAAAGATTATTTAACTTTGCTTTTAACAGCTTTATATATATTTAATTCACCAACCGATTTCGGAAAATACAATTTTCTTCATCATGATGTAAAATTAACTAACTTAAATCATATGTGTCAAGTTCTTTTAATATTAAAAAAAATCTATTTAAAATAAATAAATCTAATTTAAGCCGTCACAATGATGGAAGATGTGGAAATTGACTTAATGATATCTATATTAAAATGAATACATATTTTTTATTTATTTATACATTCGATAAATATAAAACAACAATAAGGTTATGCTCCACCAAATAAGAAAAGTTCCATTTGCAACAAATATTATCTTATACTTTTAAAATCAGTAATATTATCTTTGTGGTTAAGATTCATATTTTTATTTATTATCTTTGTTTTATTAACCACTAAATTGAGTTTAAATACAAAGAAAATGGTGTTTTTCGAAACCGGTAGATGTATTTAAACTCAATTTAGTGGTTAATAAAACAAAGATAATAAATAAAAATAAAAATATTATCTTCATTATAATGAATTAATTTACATATACACATCAAGATACTTACAGATAAAATACCAGCATAAAAATTTAAAAGAAAAATTAGTTCAACTTTTACAGATATTTAACAGACATATATTAATTGCATGCACAGTTTGGATAAAGCGAATGAAGACGCCACCGAGTGAATATCTGTCGAGGGTATCTTCACTAGAGTTTTCCTCGCGCGATTGGTTTTGTGATACCTCTGAGAAGTGCAGCTAAGCTGAACTACACTTAATAACATTGCTGCTGCTTTAAATGTTTAAAGTGAGGAATTCCTTTACCTGGAGGAGCGATTCATTATGTTTTCTAAGAAATATTATATTATGTTTTACTATTTTAAAATGACACTCTGTTTGGTGTCAGCAGTCAAGTAATATGAGCAATTAATGAAATGTTTATGAAAGAGCACCAGCACAGGCCTGTCTACCTGATGGTCTACCCGAAGGTCGTCACTTTTATTCAAATTATTTAAAAGTAATCTACTCATTTACAGTTCCTTTGTATATTATCATAATAGCTGCTTACTCCTTCCCTTGGCATATAGAATGAAGTGATTATTTGTGCGTGCGTGTGGTCTAGTGGTTACGATACTCACCTAGGGGGTTCGAGTCTCGATCCATGAGGCCATCGAGTTAGTCCTATTTTCATAGCGTAAGCATTTAGCTTAGTTTGAAAATGGTAAGAATATTGACGTGACACGTATTGCGTGTACGCATGCTAGTTTCTATTTAAAAAATAAACTAAACTAAAACTAAATGATGAAATGAACGATATGAATGATGAAATGAAATTATATGAATTACATTCAATAATTAAATATGATTGAATAAATGTAGTGAATGAACAAAAAAGTGGAAATTGGGACGCACAAATAGATTTCTCTTAAGGTTCTCCTTAAGATTTCTCTATATTAAAATTTTTAGCTTGTTATACTTCCACCTTCATAAATGTCACTCATATATACTTTAGCTTCTTTCACTTCTTCTTAAATACGTCCTAAGTCAGCATTTATTAAATTTGATATTGCCAGATTTTTCGTTGTCAGTATAGACTTCTCATCCATTGTGCTCGATTTGTGCATATTTTCAATCAGTCATTATGTGTTTCTAAGTCATATTCATAATATTATGTTTACTCAGCTATATAATGTTTTTTTCTATTTGTAATCGCACCTTATATAAAATAAAATAGTTAATTTTAATCCCTCACTAAAGGTGCACAGCATCTGTATATTATATACCAATCCACTATTATTATGCTGTCTTAATTTTTCGCCACCACCCTTATCGCCCCCGTCTTTAACCCATATTTAGATCCGCGGGAAGGGGGATGGGGAGGGGGTGTTGCAGCGTCAGCTGTTCCTCCCCCCTTTGCTTACACCCTACCCAATCCTCGAACGTAGTAGGGCTTCGTTCCAGGTTAACGTAAGTACATTACATCGGAGAAATTGGCGCACAAGAAAAATATAATAATAGAATAAGTATATTTTTATTTATTATCTTTGTTTTATTAACCACTTAACTAATAAATAAAAATATGAATTTTAACCACAATGTTAATATTGCTAATTTTAAAAGAAATAAAATAAGTAAAAGGAACAAAGTACAAATTTAGATACAGACTAAAGACATGTCAGAAATAAGAAACAGAGTATAGAGAATATTTGAGTAAGAGCATATTAAAGAAACGGAGTGTAAAATAATAACAGATTAAAATAAGTAGACATGAGAAAAAGTAAAAAAGTATAGTCAAAATGTGGTAGAAAGATCGAAGTACAGTAAAAAGAAGAACAGATTAAAAACAAGGTAAAAAGTAGGATTAGAAAAAGAAACAAGCAGGGAGCAAAAAAATAATGTAATTAATAAGTACAAGGTAGGATGTAAGGACAGAAAATAATTACATAGAACTTCTTCCAATTTTGTAAAGCTATTCCTTAATAAGCACGCAGAATTTAGGATACAATACAGTTGTCATTTCTTGTGGTAGTGTATCCGCAGTCCTATAAAACATGCATGTCTTTGAGCAAATGAGGTTTTCATTAACGGGACAGCTAGTTTTCTTTGTATTTTTGCCCGAGTATACTTAGTATGTGCTATAAAGTGCAGTGTTCGGTATTCGTCTTATGTCTTTCAGCAGTCTTGATGAAAAATTGCCTAATAATTAACACCTTAAATTTTTGGAACAACAGCTCTGATTCATGGTGAAATGATTTATTGAGAATTATTTTAATTATGGCTTTTTGCATGGTCGAGTGTTGTGATGGCAGCTCCGTGGATGATCTCACAACCTCGACCGATGGACTGGATAATGCTCTCACAACCTTGACTTGAAGAACACGATACACCTTTTATTATGTCATTTAGAGCACCGGTTGTTTTTGATCTTGGCTAATCCTTAAATTTATTCATAGAGCCTAAAACAGGTTAGATACGTTATTGCATTACACAAATTCGCCGCTGACTTTGTTCCCACTCACGAACCAGTCTATGCTATGCGCTTGTTCCAGGTGGTAGAGTGCGTGATACGTATGTACATTTTTTAAATATCATACTTGTTTTGGTATTCCGATCCGTGGATGAACAGTTGAAGACGTCATCCGAACAACGATGTACGGCACATTTTAGGCTTTTGGATTAAGTATGCAATATTGTTGTACGACAAATTACTCACATTTACAAGTAGTCGCTAGTTCAAAATTCTACTACCTGATGGAGTTACAGCGTATTGAAATATGCCCTGTGGTAGAACAACGCTGTAAAACACCCAAGGTGGCAGACATGCTGAAGTGGTTCTCTCACCGAGTGATGTTCGGAGATTAAATAAACAAAGGATAAGAAAAATAACATGTCAAACTGGAGATATCAAGAGAAAAAGATTGCAACTAATGTGAGTAGAAAAACGCTGTACACCACATTTTATTAATTGAACTCTGTCAAACATTATTTTGAAAGTAATTATTATATTGTTACGTTTTTTATTTTATGAGCATCTACCGGGCGAGTGATCTGCATTCTTGGTTCTTTTAAAATAAACATTACTTTCATGTAATATAATAGTTTTTATTTTCACCTTATATACCGTACAGTATTGTACTGAAAAAAGTTTCGTATGTTCCTCAATCCTCTTATTTTTATCTTAGATTAAAATTTGATCAAAATTATGTTAATATCATTTATGATGTATGTCCATCATTAGATAAAATAAACAGTTTTTTTCAGCTAAAATCACCAAAATGTGCCGTACATCGTTGTTTGGGTGACGTCTTCAATTTTTAAAATGTATTATTTAATAATTAAAAAATAATATATACACCGTTTATTGCAGCATTTCCGGGTCCGAAATTGATATTTAATTAAATTAAATTAAATTAATATTCAAATCAGTGTCGTAAAATTTCGATATATAAAATAAAGTTATATATCTAAATAATAGTATTACTAGATTATTCCTCGAAGGCAGCAAATAAGAATCAGTATATCAACACGAAGTTCATCGAGTGTAGTCAGCTTGCGAGGAGGTAGTTCTTCAGAATCTGTATCCCCGTTAAACTATGCAAGAAAGGCTCTCGACTTGACATCTTCATCTCGTCATGCATCACTTGGCGCTACATAATGCATGGCACTGACTTGACTTCAGGGAATTCGATATTTTTATAATGCATGGCTGATAGATTATTTTAAGGCTCTGTATGAGCAGTTCACTTCAAATTCACAGAAATGATTTGAAGGTTTTATTTTTGCACCCTTAAGGTTAAAAAATTGTCAATTAAGTTATGAATGTAGTTGGGCGTACAGAAAGGGTTCGTTTTATACGAATTCGATTTGTGCGACAATTAATTAGCACGCTCAAGCAAAATGGTACATTTTCCGCGTTAAGTGGCTGATTAATATGTTAACTTCTCTTCAAGAGAGCTAAGTGAGAAAGATCTCTTTTTAAAAGATAAATAGCGCGCATAAAGTAGAAAACGATAAGAATACATAAGACGATAAGCAAGAACAACAAATTGTTAAAAAGTTAAAGAACCGGAGCGAGTCTTACATTACATGGAGCGAATAAAAAAGGAAATTTTCTTTCATGCAGATCTGAATACAAAAAAAGCGCCAAAATTTGATCAAAGCAATCGCCAGGTTTGTAAGGTTACACGATGAAATGGAAAAATTAAACTCAATCAATACTCCAATATTTGGCAAAAAGTTGTTTGTCATTTAAATATATATTCATTCGGTAAATAAAAAATTGTGCATTGATTTTTATTTAATTTATTAGAATTTATTCTATTGTTTATGGGATTCGATTTACTCGATTTCGTTTAGCGCGAGGTAATCACAGGCTGAATTAATCACGTTCAACGAGATTTTCCTGTACATCGTTTATTGATGTTCAGTACATTATGACGCAATATGAATGTTATAGATACTTGGAACAATAATTACAATATATTATCTAAGTATAATATATATTATTATTGCTGCTTATTATCTCTAAAATTATGATCTTAAATTGAATGGCAATATGATAACGTTTAACAAAAAAATATTTTTCATTCCCCCTTAAATTTTTTAATTTGTAAAAAATTGATACCCTTTAAGAGAGCACAAGATTATGATACAATAATATTATACGTCAACACTTGTATAACGGACATATATATTTATATATATATATGGGTGGGTAGGGTGGGGATGAAAGTACCATTTTGTATAAATGATAGGATGACGTGATTATAGAGCTTTCATGTTATACAACACTCAATGGGTGTTGAAAAAGATATATCTGAGACTCATTTAATATACCAAAAACAATTGATGGAACTTTTAAGTACCACTAATATCAAAATATTTTATTCGTTGTTCTGGTAAACCCGGCGGGCTCATCTATACCCGCCCTATGTGCTGCTGTCTCGGGATTTTCTGATAACCGATTTATGAATATCTTATAAATATCGAATTGTTTAAAAACAGCACGCAAAGATTTATTTTCCCTCATCACCAAATCAGCAGCTTGTTTCTCCATCAGAAGTCTTTCCTCGCTCAGTTTTTCTCTTGTACGTTCTTATTCTACAAATAAGAAGAAACAAATGTAAGTGTACACATTTTGTACAAATAGTACAGGGAGTGGGGTAGAAAATACCACTACGGCACTTCTAACCCCATATCGAAATTTCTAAACAAATATCAAATTATAAAACTAAACTAAAAATTCACTCTACATTTATAAATAAATATATAAGTGAATAGAATAACTCACTTGTCATACACAGTCGAAGAAAATGTAGTTACAAAATCAAAAATTGTGTAATTTTGAAATTAAACTCGCCAACCATAAAAACAAATTATAGACGCGTGCACCTCCGACTAGCACATTTACTCGATTGACGAAGTGTGAAGCGAGCTAGAGGGAAAATCACCACATCACGCGGTGTTCACACGCTCGTTCACATGCAACGTTAATGAGATATTTGCAATGAAACTTTCTTTCCGCGGCACTATCATCTCCACCCAACCCTACGTCAGCATTCGACATAACATTTATATATAAAGCGAGTTGAAATTATGACGGATAGTACTTTATAAGTCATACATTTGTACGATGGTATACTATATACGACTATATATTTTGTACACCAACAACAAGAAAGAACATAACATAAATAATTTTTCATTATGTTTACTACCACACTGTTTTAAATTTTTACTTGTATAAATACTGGTGTCTACGTCGAAGTATTCATGGTAAAAATGCTCGGCGTATAAATTTCCATTCGTATAAATATTTTGTCGTTTAAGTGTTGGCGTGTAAATTTATATTGTAATAATATTGGTGTACAAAATTCAGCAGACGCAAAATATATGGTATACCAATAATATACGTATAAAATATTATTTTTTTATTGTTAAATTAGGATTAGAAATGCTGTACGGCATATATTTTTAATATAATATGGAAATATGTAAATAAATATTTTCCCTTCAGCCCTTTCATATTATATCATAATATTATATTAAAAAATGTACGAATTGAGAGTTCCAATATTTGATTTAGAGCGGTGCGTGCTTTTATCAAATGTGCCAACACTTTTCATGTACCTGCGGTAATGTTTTTACAAAGCGAAAATGTCTCCAGGAACACACAAAAAAAGATGAACTTGACAGCAAGTCGGATTCCATTTGCGAGTTCCTTAAGCGAAGTTTTAAAGTTCTCGCAAGGATTTGGTCGGTCGGCGGATAGAGCGACCGCCTATCCAAATAAATTTAATACAAATTTAAAACAAATTAGAAAGATATACAGAAAAATGTTTTTTTGATAAATATTTTTTTCTGTATATCCTTCTAATTGATTCATCCAATTTATTTTAAATATTATATAAATTGTCTTCTAAAATTTGCAATTTCTGATATGATGACAGCCGGGATATAATAACATTCCATTCGTATAATACATTCAACCCTTTGTCTCTTTCGTATGAAAGCATATATCTCAATAATTAAAATAGATCTTGTCTCAACAAAGTGACGGTGTCTCTTATATGGTGGGTTAATATTGAAAAATATTTTTGTAATTGAAAATATTGGGAGTCAACGAAAAATAAATAAAAATCGTTAAAAAACTTCAAACAACTGCGATGTTCACGCTCGCTACTTACCAAACTGAACTGACGTTAATATCCGAGGCTGAAGTGAGGTATAGCGGTAGAGGAAAGAATGATACTAGTTTAGAGTGTATTATGTTTTTCTGTGTGCGGCAAGTGAAAATGACGCAAACAAATATTATTGTGAGTATATACCGAGTACGTAATTATCTGTCTTCGTTATTATTGTTACAACAGCAAACTGCAAGTAAGTCTCCAATAACATGTGCATTGTAAGCCCCGACCGTCGGCGACAGACACATCACACATCACATCACACCACACGGGCAGATACCGAGCAGGGCTGACACAAGACTGTCCGAATATCTGGATCTGGTGCTGAGTGATCTTTAATCAAAAACCAACTTTTATCTCCGCGGACATTCATTTGACAGATCTTTAATTAACAAATTAACTCGATAGAAAAGAATTCTTCGGATAAGCAAATTTATGTTTCATACGGTCAGGTAAATAATATTCCTAGAAGTTATAGTTAATATTAGCGAACACATTCAATATTTATTTTAAATTAATCTCGTATAAAAAATATAATTTTATTAATATACTTAGCAGTTCACGGTATATTCAACATGTGCTAATAGGATTGTATCTGAAAACCATATATTTTTATGATTCTACTCCATTAAGGAATATCAAAATTTAAATAATCGAACCAGCTTAATTTTAGTATCAACATTACGCTTTTTCTCTACGACGTTTCATATTCTCAGTAGCCTAAACAACATAGGTCATGCTTATCCTTCTTTTCAGATAAAATAATGTGACCTGCTATGAAAATTAATGAGCATAATAATAGTTATAATAAAGTTTTTCAAATTTGCGTATTCATGTGTCTATTGAAATATGCCCCACCAAAATAGAAAGGTCTGAAACATATTTCATTAATGTCTGATAATAATGAAAACCTACTATAAAAAAAAATTATAAAAAATTGTGGGCTTATAAAAATATATTTATTTGTCATTAGTAGTCTTCGTATATTTGTGTTTCAGCGTATGCAGTTTTGTAATATAAAGGGTGTCCAGTAAAAAATTTTCAAGGTTAATATTAAATTAAATAAAAAACTACAATGTTATTCTCATATTTTATTTAGAAAAAATGATGATTTTACGTTTTATAAACAACATCGTCTATCTATTTATTATTTCTCTCAAACCACTCCTGCAATCGGACTCTTAAATTCGTGAACACGCGAGAGCAAAGCGTCGGTTTAATGGCAGCAACTTTACGGTGGATATTTTCTTGTAGGGCCTGAATTGTTCGAGAATTGTTGCTGTAAACTCTAGACTTAAGGTATCCCCACAAAAAAAGTCGCACGGTGTAAGGTCTGGTGACCGAGGTGCCCAGGGTATGTCTCCGTACTTGCTGATTAATTTACTGGGAAAAATTACCCTCAGCTTCTCCATTGGAACTCTAGCTGTGTGTGGAGTGGCCCCGTCTTGCTGAAATTCTGTTATTTTTATCATACGACGTGCTATTATAGTAAAATCTAGTATTTGGATAATTAATAATTTAAAAAAAACACAGTTAAATAATCGTACGTCAATTAAAAGTAAAATATTATTTAAATCATATAAACAACAGAACATTTCATAAAAATAAAACATTGTAAAAAGTTGCATACACTCATTGAAAAAAGCATTGAAATTTTATAAAAGCTTGAGGTAAAAATCATAATAAATATGACACTATATAATGGGCAATGTCAACATTGTCTTCTGTGTATTTGATGAACACTTGTATGACGTGGGTAGTGAGTAAAATGAAAAAATATACCCTAAGCCTTGTTTCTGACACTAAAAAATATAAAAAATAATATTTGGCATAATTATAATTTTAAAAAGTTTTTTTTCAATGTGGTGATAACGTTCGGCTCATTTGTTCATTAGACACGACAAATTACCTGTAATCCTGCCGAAGCGCCTCCGCTCTGATGGTTCTCGCGGTGACGCGCGATCGGGCACACCCCTGGCTTCGTAGGCGGCGTCTGTCGGCGAGTCGCGCGAGCGTCGCCAGCGATCAGTAGCGGCCGTTACCGGCGGAGCTCCGCCGCGACGCCCGCACCAACGGCGCTATGACGGAACTTATTTCGTCGTTGTAAAACACTTGTATTACGTCCGATTTAAAAAAAAACATAAAAGTGTCGGTTTAAAATTATAAAACGAATTTATTTTTGAATTGAGTGAATTGTTGTGTAAATTTATTCAAATTTTATTTCGTAAATGAAAGTTATTATTTTCCGTGAATTGTTTGTTTAAGTGAGAAAATCTAAAGTGTCGTGTTTTGTAAAGAAACAGTGTTGTGATGTGATGATAAACTGTTATCATTATTTTTATGTTGGTTGAGTGTTTTAATTACTATGGAATAATCTAATAACTATGGATCCAGAAAAGATACCACTCATAAGAATACAAGTGAGTAAAATGTGTAGTTCTTAGATATATTATATTTAGATTATTTGAAATATTTTTATGGTTTTCAAAGGTTGGTGTAATACTTCCATCCAGATTCTGCCTTTTACGGCTTCATTTAATCTCCAAATCAAATATTTTCACGAGTGCCTTACGTTGGGTACGGCGATGAACATTACTTTTTTGGCTTTATCTTATTTTCTAAAATATTTAACATCATTTACATATTTTATTTAATATCCTTAAACCGAAACGTTAACGTGTCACTAAAATATCTAATTTTGAATCGATTTTTTTACATTTTATAATTTCTCACTCTATTTTACTCGTGAACTGGTGGATGAACTGCGGAATTAAAAAATACTTTAATGTAAGCCGCTTCGTGGGTGATTTAAAAATATAAGCGAAAAATGAAGTTACGAAAAGATGGAATATAGTTTATAGTTGTATTATATTTAAGGTGTGGTAATATCCTACCATCCAAAGAGGGTACGGTATATTAAATAAGTTATGACGCCCGCTCGCGGCAACACATATCGGACATTTTATAACCTTTTGTATTGAAGTGCAATGTTCTTGTCAGTGTAGCTATTTTTATCTGTTTAAATGATCTAAACCGCTACCGATGGTTTTCTATCTGGGCCTTTTCACTTCCATTATATTTTGTTTAGGTCGCTTTTGTATCACATAGAGTGTCCAATCCATTATTCTCTTCCGTTTTCGATAGTATTAATTATTGTTGTTTTTCCTTTGACTCTTTCTAGCATTTCCTTGTTTATTATTTTTTCATACAGATTACTTTTTCCATCCTCCGGTACCACACATCAAATGCATCTAGCCATTTTTCTTGTTGATAATTTTACTCAATATAATAGTATTGGTTTTACTAAGTATGAAAACATTTGTTCTTAAATGTGAATGCTCAAGTAAGAGTTCGTGAAAAATGGTAGCCAATTAAAATACATAAACGTTTAATAAATATTTGTTTTTAGTTCCGGTGTTACATAATAGGCCAACTCTTATTACATAACACAGTTTTATGATTTGGCCAATTATTATTACGCACAAACCTACACATCCCGATGGTATTGTGACATCATTTCAATTAACTTGTACAACTGTCGAATTATTTGTGGTTTGCCTGCTTATGGAATTGCAAATAAAATTTATTAATAAACTCATACATTAATTTTTATCTCTGACAAACAAATATCAACCGAGGGTATATTTTTAGCAAAAACATTTTTAATGCCATGCGATGGACGTGACATGACGCTGTACTATCACAGTATTATGTTGATTCAGATTATATTAATAACAGGGTTGTCTAGGTCCAAAGACTGGAATCAGAAAATCATGAATGGAAGTTCTTAGATCGCAAATACTAAAATAGGTATTTAATAATGAACACTTAAAATGTGCTTTATAAATAACAAAAAATAGAATACATGTCATATTAATATTCTTACTATTTTCAAACTAAGCTAAACGCTTGTATTATGAAAATAGGACTAACTTGTTGGTCTCCTGGAATGAGGCGCGAACCCCCAACCACTAAATAAAGAGGTCAGCGTCTTAACCACTAGACCCCAACGAGCTACTCTATTTATTTCTGAGATTGAGATAATTTTTATAAAACTACTCGTATTTGTTCTAATTACGGGAATAAAATCGGTATCCATTATTAAATACGTGCTTAGCTTCGGCTATCGATTACATACTCATATCGATCGTCAAATACTTGGCCAGATTAAAGGTGATATGCTCCCACAAATTTCGCTAATATAAGACAGACTCAACCCAAAAGTAATTTTGCTATGTTTTCATCATGCAATAATTAACTAAGTGGTCTTAGCGTTTTATATTTAGTATATATAGTTCTAATACATAAAACATATTTTAAAACAAACGCTGTCATTAATCTCGCGATAACCATTATGATATTGGTTCAAAACATTACATTCGTACCGTGAGGTTGTTCATGTAACGATGAATTCAGTCTCCAATATTCGATAAAGATCATATTCGTGTACACACGTTGAAAGTCGGTTCGAGGTATGGGGTGCATGTTTAAAAGTCTGACCGTTACGAAAATGCTATCAATGAATTGAGGATGGATGTAAGATTTTTTAAATTGAATCAGCTGCGTCTGTCTCCCCCCCCTTTGCGTTCCGTGCGAGAGGGTTACGTAAGCGGCACGAAATGGCGCGCTCAGTCAACTTCGGGATATTGTAGCTTGTGAACCGCAAGTCTGATAGGGACGAAACAAATGGTAAACGATAGCTTACAAGTATTTATATGCGTACAATATACGTACGTAGTGTAAAGATAATATGGTTATGACGTTTAAGTGAAAAGTTGTGTCAAAAAAATCATAACGTCGAAGTATTTGGCTGACAATTATTAGTATCGAGCAAAATGTGGTATTATCCAGCGACACTCAACACATCGCGGTATAAAGAACCAGGGCCTACAGATAGAGGATTGAAGACCGCTCCGCTAGTACTATAGAGGCTGGTGTCGTCGCGGATATGCCGTCCACGAATGGTTTGCGAGAATCATCGAGCGACAACGTATTCGCGTGGCCATGTGGCCATGTCTCCAAACATGGCCCGCAAGCATTTAGAAATAAAACCTGTTTCCTTCATGTTAGTGACTCATTTGTATTTTTTTGCATTTATAAAAGATTCTAGCTGTAGATTATAAAGAAATAATTTAACTATTCCATTATGATATGGTTATAGCACAGTTAACTTCAATAATGAATTTTGTAATATTTAATGAATTGTATTCATATTGGTACGCAGCAATTTACTGAATGCAATTTTCTTCTTATCTCGCGAACATTCGTGCCGTCTGGCCGGCGGGCACGCTGGTGGCCAACAAGCTAGACGAGGTAGGGGAATAGTACTTGATTTCATAGAAAGGCTGTTTTCAAAGCATAATAAAAATAACCTACTACACCTATTTTTACAAAAATATTTTCTTATGTTACAATTTTATTACATTTCACGATAATATACTCGCATTTTTCCCAACAATGACGAAAGTTTTTTGGCACATTAAGGGAAAGGTCAAAAATTGTTGGTGCATGGTTTAAACACAAGATTTATTGAAATTCTTGGACTTCCACCCCTAAAATATCCAATAAATATGGAACTAGGATACTGGAATTTACTGTCCCCATCCCGTTAAATTAATTGTTTGGAACTTTACGGAGCGAAGACGAATCTTTACATTTATTTAATTTTTTTTTTGTAATAGTATGCTAATTGTTATTATTACTGTGTTATTCAAATACTAATATACTATGAAACTAAGAATTGTAAGTATTTTCAAAATTGATGAATATTTTTTGTTTACCTGAATAAGTTTTATTTCGTCATTATTTTCTTGATTAATGAAACGAATAACTAGGATAAGAACCTTACACTTATTTAGTTAAATGGTCATACTTTGGGAACAATCCCAGATACAGCGCTACAAGATTTCTAACATTTCTGGGCTTTCATTATAATGCGTTATGTTTTAAAATTTCAATTGGAACAAAATATTTATAATTCGATTCGTTACAGTTGTAGAACAATAATTGGCAGTTTATTTAATTGAATTGAACTACTTAAGTTCTTGCAAGTTCAATACTAATATTTTATAATAATAATATAATTAATTGTTCTACAATTTAGACATTCGAGCGGCCATCATCAGGGAAGAAGATGATCAGTCAACACAAATGGCAGAATTACCCAGAAAAAAATAATTATTACCTGACGTCTAAAAACTTAGTGCACTAAAAGTAGAAGTATCGCGAATAGTTGAAGATACTTAATCACTATGTTACTTGGCAGGTCCTGTATTAAGATAGATACTTCGAATTAGAGACTATATTATCCACTTAATACATTTCTAAAGTTATTAAAAATGAATATTTACTAAAATAATTGCGTTAAAATAGAATAAAGTAACTGGTAAAAGCCTGAAATATCCTGAAATGCGAAATCAACAACAACAGGAGTGTAGAAAGGTTGTGTATTTGTTACTTTCTATTATGATTGCGATTACGTCAGTTAATGAAAAACTTTCCATTCAAGTCCAGTCAGTTAACTAATCTAAAGTACTTTGATTATATATAGAGGCGGTCCCGCCCGGAGCAATCGTTATCGCGAAGCAACCCTTGGAATACCAAACAATGATATTACATCGTTTTTGCTACAAGCAGAAAATTGTCATGAACGATTGGTCTACGCAATAAACAATTTGTGTACTACCTGTATTTGTATATTTTATGTATTGCTTTTTAGTGAACATGGAACTGATTGTTATTTTTTACTTGTTAAGTTTTTAAACGGTCGAAAATTATTTCGTTGTTGACTTTGAGGGCTTAATTTTAAAAATGATTTATGCTAAATTTATAGAATGTATCCGTTCTGAAATCATCGGAATTAAGAGTGATTAAATATCGTTTTTCCGAATTATTATCTTAATTACATTATCACATCATTAAAACGTTAAGTATATAAATAAACAATTATATATATATATATTTAAATTTGCTTGAATATACTAAAACTTAAAATACCTTCTTCTTCTTCTTTTTTAACGGTCGAGACTCGGCATGAGACTCGAAAGTACACGAGCGCAGTCACACTGGCGCGCCATACATCCCTTAACATCGTTTTCGTGGTCTAGTCGGGCACCTCTTGGTCTTGTCCTCTTGGGCTACCTCTTGGTCTTCTCCTCGCTCTCTATCATGTTGGCTTGTATATGAGGGCTTTGTGCGTGGTACGGGACTTATCTGCTCTCGCTACATGTCCAGCATACTACAGCCTCTTTACTTACACCTTTCTTAGGATATCTGGGGCAGTACCGTTCCAGTTCCAGATTCTTTAATATCCTCCATTCTTTAGTTACGATATCACGTATTAGGCCTTAATTCTTACGCGAAGTTGTATTTTTGAAGACCTGCAAAATATTTTTTTGCGCTAAAGTAAGAGACCAAACTTCACAAACATGAGATATAATTTAATTAATTAATTAAAACAACAAAAAAGTTCAACATAAAAAGAAAAATACATAAAATTATAAATATGCATGACCATTTAAAATAAAATAAATTTAGTTGATAAATACTGACTATGTACGCGTACTGTACCAGATTGATGTCCTTCTCAAGATGTTTACATACACCCTTGCCCTTTGCTTCGCTGCCGGAAATTCCCTGCATATTACCGGCAGAATAAATATTATATTTCCAAATTTACGTAATCTAAGGGTAGGCGTGACAATTTGCGGTCGAGTGTATAATATTATATATATATAAATCTAGAGTGTAATCAGTAGAGAGAAGTGAGTGAGTTGATATGGTCAAGGAGTGGCTAAGTCAATGGTAAAAATAATGTTGACAATAGGTCAACAAAAGTGGCGAGAGAAAAAAAAGCCTTTTGCACGCGAAAACACACAATTTATTTACTTCATATTGTTTTTGTAGCGCGCGTACCAAGCGACGGATCGTGTTAGGCCTTCTAAGTGCACGTGCTGGTGCTACCAATGCATTTTGTACACACAAGTTACAGGTAGTGTTACACCGTGACAACCTGTAGTTTTAGCAGTAGGGCTCCTCGTGAATAGTATTCTAGTAATTATTGAAAAAAAAAATTTTCATCCATCCAGCATGTTTTCGATCATCTCCGTTCATCAGATTCCTGAGAAAAGTATTACGTACTTCCATAAATCACACATAGATCACTGAGATTAATAATAGAAGTAGGATATCACTTTTATAAAATTGGATTTGAAATAATTTTTCATTAATTCTCAGGTTTTTTCGGTAGAATTGTTTTGTGGACTCATTTAGATATGTTTTGGAATACTTTGAGTTGACAACAAAATTGATGCTGAATACAATTTCTCGGAAGTTTGATACAACTTTGACGAGAAAATAAAAGGAGGAAACTTGAAAAGAAATGGAAAGCGTCGGTTGGGATGTGTCGGGTGTTGTGATCATAAAAAACATTTTATATTTGAGAGAATTATTAAAAATGTATGTTTTTTCACAATTGGGGAGAGATATAACATTATACTTACGTCAAAAGCTTTTTTGTTTGTTTCTGTGTAAGACAAAAATGTTAAAATAAAAAACTTTAGCTTTCATTTTTCTATTAGATATACAAAAAAATAAAGCTGTGATAAATAAAAAATAATTGTGGCTACATATATGTTAAATTATGTATGTATAATATGTTTTTGAGGTGGAAATAGCTTTGGCGGTAGGTATACAATTTTTTTTCTGACTGAAGTATAGCTAATTGGAACGATAATGCGACACGGAAACAGATATGATACTCTTAATGAGTCTGTAATCTTTAATTTCGTGATCTACTCAGCTTTTCCTTATTGTCACTCACGATGATTCGTTAGAGTGAATACCGGGCGTAAGCATAAAACGTGTTTTGTTCCTTAGCTTATAAAAAAGATTTGAATGATTGATGAGTCATGCATCCGATGTCTCGCCCATCGTCCGTAGTATTTTTGTGTAATGTTTGCTCCTTGTGCAGGTTGTGAAGGTTGTGCAGGTTGTGAAGGTTGTGAACATCTGTTCGAGTTTACTGCTGTGCTGATGATTGTTCTGTACACAATTATCTTAGTTTTTCTGTATACATTTCTGGACCATGGAATAGGTACAATATATTAAAGAGTAATTTAATGACCATATATTATCCATTCGTTTTCGGTTTATTCACATTGTACAAATGACATTAGTATTAACGCGTGTCACAACAGATTTTTGATTTAGCTGAGATTAATTACGTTCAGGAGTAATAAAAAAATACCGCAACGAGACCGCTATTAACTTATTTAATATATTAATATTAAAATATAAAGTATTAACATAAGATTCTTATGAGTTTCAACTTTCCCTTCGCTTGTTCTTTGGAGAATGGGTATCCAGCTTCTAAGTAAATCACTTTACATCACTTTATTCCAGTCTTAGAATTTGCACAGCTTTGCTGGCTTTTCCAGCTGACTCTGACACACGACATCCGTTCAACCCTGTTTTCTCGCGTCCACAGCTAACGTCCAGAGAAGCGGAATATCAATACAACATTATTTACTCCACATAGTCTCACATTGTATATTTTTAATGAAACACCAAATTATACAGATGTAGGAGTACAGCCAACACTTGAAATTAAACAAAATTGAAAACGTATTGACTTAGCAGCACTCTTTGAGTTTTAATCGTTGTAAGTTAGCAAATCACTTTATGATAACCGAGGTCAAGAGTATGAAGTAATTATATGTTAAAAGAAAACTTACCGTAGCGGGTTTTTTCCGTTGAGAGGCTCACCCAAATATAGGCCCATCTAGGCCTATATTAGGATTTTGTTTCCCAAATAGAACCCCATGGGAAAAACCCGGTACAGATCTGGGCAAAATTATTGAATACTGTTTACGCTCATATTCTTGCCAAATATATATTTTCCGAAAAAACTGAGTGCCCTGATTCCAAAAAAAAGATTCGGTCGCAAGTATTTAAAAAGTTATTAAACTTTAAAGTTTTGAATTTTCATCACAATAACTTTTGACATTTGACACATTTTATCTACGGCTAACTGTCAACTTCTCGAATTTCTGAAAAATGCGTGTTTTCCATAACTAATTAATAACATTTTAAATACTTGCGACCGGTTAATTTTTTTTTGAAATCGGGGCTCTCAAATTTATAAAAAAATATATTTTTTGTAAAAATCCGATAATGTATACCGTATTCGCCAATTATGCCCAAATTTGTTATCCTGTTTTTCTCTTTTAAATTATTTTGCTCAATATTCGGTTACATAATTATTAAATTCACGGTGAAATATTCTTCAATCATTAATCATTCGGTACAAACAGATAAGTAGGTTACAACTTCTACATGAACAATTTT
The DNA here is from genome assembly GCA_031772225.1 of Eubasilissa splendida. Taxonomy (NCBI): domain Eukaryota; kingdom Metazoa; phylum Arthropoda; class Insecta; order Trichoptera; family Phryganeidae; genus Eubasilissa; species Eubasilissa splendida. Next base: position 616,082 of record CM062868.1, read on the forward strand.
ATGAAAAAACTGAAGGATTTGGAAGTACAAATGAGAATGGGTATTTTGATTATATACCATATTATAGTATATGCTGCCTACTGTGGCAGGTATGGAATTTGATCACAAGTTGCCATTTTATATCTTCTATAGGATTGCTTCAGTGGGAAACTTTGTACAGGTAAAAAGATAGGAAATAAAATATCTCACTTATGTATGGTTTTAATAAGTTATAACTTCGTTTCTACATGTTATGATTGGGACTTATGTATGAGTATCAGGTAATATAAATAGAGGTAGCTAGAAATGTGAATTCACACTGGCAAATGTAGTTTTTCCCATATTGACAATTTGAAAAACACTTCTTTGAGTGTTTCTTTTAAATTTATAATAAATACGATAATATCAACACGTTTCATATTACTAGTCGTGGCTGTGACGTCAAATTCAGATATCAAAACTCTGGGAGCGCTCGTTCAATTTGTCGATCAGAAAATTTAAAAAAAATTAGCCGAGATGAAAACCATTTTATTTAGCGATAATCTGGATCTGTATACAGGCGGTATCGCAGTTGTGAGTCACGGAACATTACTTTGCTAAATCATTTTCAATATTGAATAATAGATTTTACGGAAATACTATTTCATACTATTGTAGTCGCGAAACATCTGTATCCACAATAATTGGTTTGTGCTATATAATTAGCCATTCATAAAAAACAGCTTTGCTTTGAGGCAGTAGTATTTTTTTTACTTTTTCCAAGGTAAGTTTGTTGAACTCCATAATCACACATGTGAAAATAAAACATGTTTTTTTTATTCTACTCGTTTAATTTACTTGAAACTCGTTTCGCCTTATAATGACATTATCAATCTCTGATTGATTGAGATTGAAAAGCTTGATAACGCGTCTCAAGTAAATCAAACGAGTAGAATTAAAAAAATAAGTGTTTTATTTTCACATGAGTAAAAAAATTGTCGTGGTTTAATCATCATAATGCTTTGAAAAACTATTTATCAAATATTTTCTTATATTTCGTTCAGACTTAAACAAGAATCGGGCCCTAGATGAGTGTGTAACGTGTCTGACCCTGGGAGATGTAAGTAAATCAATCGACAAAAGTTTCGTGCCGAGTTTTACCAAAGATTGTAAATAGAACCTAGAGTGAATGTATGTCCGTAGTAGCTGACATCACGCCTTAATATAGAGTCTATTATTTGCTTTATCCGCTTCAATAAAAGTGAAAAACACTTAACCTAAATAATAGTGGGATGAAGTGTGTCTGAATCTCTCATCGTAGTCTGTTTTATGGGATATTAAAATATTTCCCACACCCAATAGAACTATTGCCAATTATATTTAAAAGCGCCCTTGAAGTGAAAGTTTTTACGAAAATGGCGCTTACAAATTATCCAATATTATTGTTAAGTAACTTGATGGTTCAGCATTAATTTGTCTAAGTAGAGTGAAAGTATGGGCGCTTATTATTTAATGTTTACTAATTTGAGAAACACCCCCTCGTCTGTTCGACGTAATATAATATTTTAGTATAATTAATTAGTATATTAAATTATTTGACGACATAGAAAATATTTAAATCTTTTTTCGGGTTTAATAAAATTACTAGTTGGATGACGACAGATTGAGAGCGCTTTGGTTGGCATGTTAATTAATCTGGAACGAGACCGAACTAAACTAGCCTATCCAGTAAATAACAAAAATTTTAAGGTTATTACCCAAACACTCAAAAATAGACCTTTACGTCTGTGCAATGTTTCAACATTTCGAAATAATCTATCATCTGTAAAATATGTAAATATTATATATAGGTATTCGTATGATGGTAAAATTGGTTTCATCACTATTCAATCTATGATTGAGATTTTTGACTTAAGACAATCTGTGAGACAGAATTTATGGTTCCGTGAAATTATTTCAATTCCCCGTCTCGCGACTCACTTCACGCATGTTGCACGTCATATTTTAAATGTTAGTAAATCAACCGTTGGTGTTCCGTTCGTCAGTTGGGTGAACCTAAATCTCCCCAGTAGCAGTTAAAACGCAATAAATGCTTATAATTTAATTATATTTGTTTGTCAAATTAATTAAAATTTGATCATATTAAATAGTACAGTACGCATCTATGGTTTTAGGTGATGTTTTCACTGTCAAATTCAGTTTAGTCTTTTTCTACCAATCTAAATCGAATTTATCTCTAATAAATCTCAGAGATTTATATCATTTGCATCATTCAATGAACACGGGCCATTAAGGTACCGCAAATGAGTATTTGAGAATGGGCCGGAGAAATTTGTCACTTTCTCGATCAATTTAATTTTGTACATTAGTACGTAGCAGAGTAGAGGTTAATAGTTTGGCAACAATAATGTAATAATTGACCGATTAATTGTTTATTGATTTGTGAACTTTGTGAACTGCGGCCTTGCAGACTCGCTCGCTGTATCATGTTGCGACATAGTAACCTTTTCGACTTTGGACCGTATTGCCGCGGAACTACCCTGGAAATAAAATATCATGAAAACTTTTAAAAATGAGCACCTACACAAAGTACCGACAGCTTCAGCCTTACAAATAGTTCGAGTTATATCAATATGTATTGCTTTCCTTTATTGTCTTAGTTTCATTTAATGGCAGTTATTATTAATATAATAATAAGGTTTATTTTGAGATGTTCAACAATGGTTGGAATAATGCAGTCCTTATACTTAATATTATTGTAACTCATCCTAAACGTTAATTTTTAATATTTTTATTTCACTAGAAAATAAATGATACGCAACAAATGCATTAAAAATATTAATAGCAATAATAACATAAGTTTACCATTGGTGTGTTCCAATTATAACGCATTATACAAAATGGTCAAATTACTTCACATTTATAAACTAGCAAATATAATCGACAATGCACGGGAAAAAAAATGACTTCGAGAACCCTGGAGAAGCATTAAAGATTTCTGAAAAATTGAATGAGAAAATACGAATAAAATAAAATTAATGTTTTGTACCCATCAACACGATTATTTTATTTTTATAAAATAAAGCACTTCGAGTACGTTATTAATGTTACCATTTTATAAAACAAACGACGCTTTTTTTGATTTTTGGTTTGAATCCATGATGAAAAACAGTATTTTATAACGTGATAAAAGATTACAAATTTACAAATTTAAATGGAAGATGGCGCAATGAAATATGTTTGTTGTTTTTATTACATTTCGTCATTACAGGGATGTATTGATTTTCCGTATTATTGACGGATTATATCTAGTGACTTTGTAAAGGCGTAATACGCGTTAATATTTATTTACTTCTCAATAGCTCAATAATTAAAATCTGTTAGTCTCATCCCATTTCTCAGGGTCACATCAGGGTCATAGGATGTCATAGGCTGGAAAATTATAATCTCGACAGATACTTCCAGGTGTTTCTGTTTCGGCGATTGCAGCCCATTGTATACCCAACTCAGTCCATCTGTTTTACTCGGTTTTGCCTGGGTTGACTAACCGGGCATCTTCCTTCTGGGTCAGTCAATACGCAAAACTCTCCAAGAACTAACTAAGACTTTATCTAAATTAGAGAGATTATTTTTCGGAAAAACTGGTTGGCCTTGCAAATTTCCAAATTGTGGTCCTATTAAATTCTTTTCGCTCCACAAGCCAGTCTCGGGACAGAAAAACTCCGAGTTGAGCTGATTAAGATCGTAAAATTTGAGCTTATAGGAAGCAATAATCCTTTTTGGGTACGAGGTTTTGATGAAATTTATGTCGTGATAAGAAGAAAAAATAATAATTTAATGATTCTTGATTCTCCATTATAATTTTACAATCTAGCTAGACTCGTACCACTTTATTGTTCATCAGTGAAAACGCTCACATAAACTTATTTATTCAAAAAATTCTTAATAAATATTTTATTATTTGGAGAGAAAGATTGCAACTTTATTAAATCGTTACATTAATATTTTATATAAGGTTATCCGTAGCTTTACAAATAATCACTGCTTAATTTCACACTTGCATTGCGTCCAGCATTCAACTGCTTTATTGTTCGATTGCTATTTCCAAGAACGATTGACGATTATTAAATAGTACACACGTGACCAATTTTCGCCCCAGCAAGGAACCATAAAACCTAATATCTATAACCTGGTGCCGGGCGACCTCTGTCAGGGACTTCATATAAAGTTAATTTCTCTTTATTACGAGGTGGGCAAAGTTGTTTAATCACCGGCCCGTACGAGCTGTCAGGCCGGCGCTGAAGGAAATCCGCGGGCAGGAGGTTAGCGGCTGGAGGCTGGAGTCTGGAGACTGGAGGCCTCGCACGTGACAGGACTGGCAGGCGGGCGCCATCTGTGAGCGGAGTTTGTATTCAGATACGATCGCAGTCCTCCCTCTTAACGAAACGCCTCGAGGAGTTAATAGCCTTCGAGATACGCTCAAAACCCTCGAGGGGGTGGAGGAATGTTTGAAAATTTAAATTAATAAGTACAAATACCTTTTTTAAAAATACTGATTCAGATTATTACATTTGTTGAAATTTATTAAGGGTCCACTTTCTTTTTGTCTCGGTTTTTTATGAAAATATGGGGCTTTTTATAGAACTTACACAGATGAAGCATTTTAATATCATTCATAAACAAATAAGCTTGAAATAATTTAGAAAAAAAAGTATTTATTGATAGGCCTATTATATATATAGCTTATTATTAATTCATTTTCATTTTAAGTATACAAAAAATTTCCATTACAGAATATATTTCTTTATTAATTAAAGGCAAATATTTGAATAGTCAAACGACTGCGTTTAGTTACCGTCTTGTAATCAAATACTAAACTCCTTGTAACAATATGTAAATATCTTTTTCTTTCGGAAATCTTCTCTAGTGCCAGATTAAAGATCTATCCACTAAAATTCATTCTTTCTTTATCCATACATTATTTAATTTTGTATCGGTTTATTAAAATAGCCACACATTTATTATGATCCACATAATAATATGGTCAAGTTTGGGAAAGTATTTTCAGACAGACTGTCTCCAATATGTAATAATTACTTGTAATTATATTCGAAATATTTATGTGATTATTAATAAATTAACTGTTAGTTTCGTCTTGATAAAGTATAACATATACATAGGATATCTCAAATTACAATATGTTGGTAAAAGTATAATATGCCCTTAGTTTTATCGTGAAATTGATAGATAATATATTAATACGTACCTACATTAAAACAAATACTTTGTTCCTTAGAACGAATTATTTGCGCAATAAAATAATAAATAATTAGTATGGTTAGGTAAACTTAACTTAGGTTAGATTATATACATTTTTATTGAACAAATATATATTTATTTAATGTTATTTTTTTTATTATTGCAATGTACAAACAATTCATTTTATGGAACGAAGTATTTATTTTAGTGGGCATATCTCTAAAAATAATTCCCTGTTAAATTGTACTCATAATTAAATGCAGTTAAAATACGGTCATTCCGATGGACTTGTGGGAAACCCCAACAGGACATCCCAACCTACGACATTTTGCACTTCCGCAATACTTTTCAATTGCCACCCTGTTCCAAACTTGAGACGTTAGCTTCACTTATCACTTGCTTTTAATATTTCTCTCTAAACATTCTATTTTAAAAAAATAAATCAACTGAACTTTGCCTACTTAACCTAGATACGTACTTACTTCCCATAGCGGCCAAGTATTTTGTATTAATGAAAAAATACGCAGACTACCAAATATAATATATGGACATGAACTCACGCAAATTCCTTCCTTCAATATTTGCATTTTGGTGTCACCCACGTGATCATTTTGGTACCACTATCGCAATCAAATAACTCCGAGACTTTTTAAAAATATATGACTCGATTGGAACGAAAATTTAAACGCTGACAATATAATATGCATTAATATCAAAAATACGTCTTGTTTACACAAAGATTTAATTTTCGAATCGTAAATAAGTTTACTGTTGCATAAACTTCGGATTTACGTTTCCACAAAAAATGTTTGTAGAATGCCCTTTGTCTCGCAACTAATGTTCCAAACCCCTCTCCTATATGTACTTTATTTCAAATCTATTCATTTACTAGTCTGTGTAAAAATAAGATTTTTTCCAGTCTCCATTTATTAAAGTTCATCTAGTTATATTATAACATATACAAAATAAATATATTTTAGTTCAGTTGAGTTACAGCTTGCAACAATTTTTTTTTATATGCAACTAGATGTTTGCAAGCCTTCAGCCAGTATTTACCACTATAGCTACGTTATAAAATACCTGTGTTGATAGTAATTTTTGATTCATTAGATCGATACAGCGTGATTCAAATGTTTTAAATTTTTATTTACTAAATTAAGTTATAGTTGTAAAAATACATTTAAACACGAAAATCGGACATTAAAGAACGATCAAAATTATCGAAAATTATGAAAAATTTAAAATAAGAAAGGTGTAATAAATGAAAGTGTTATTTATTGTTGCTACAAATATTCTCAAATACTGATCTGTAAATAAGTATGAGTGAGAAGTTAAATGTAAGAACAGAATAATATGATCATAATATTGAAAATACAGTGATAAATACGCAAATCTAATGTAAAATACCGCAATTACCAACAATAAAGTTTATTGCATCCCTAAAAATTGAAATGGTTTGATAATGAGAATCATCCCCCGACTTGACATTTATATTCCGGTCTCGTGGTCGATTCCCGCCTACGTCTGCCCCTGGGGCGGTACGTTTCGTTTATTTTTATCTGCGCCAGGTTTACAAAATGCCCACTCTTGGGGACACTTTATTTTGAAAACTTTAAAAAAGTCTGAAATAAAATAAGTTGCTACTTGAATGTTGGCGTGGTGACGGACACCCCTCGATCGTCAATAACTTACTATAATATTGGGCCGAGTAGATGTTTTTTATATTTTGCGGGGTTCATATTGACCACGTGTCTGTCCACGGTTTCAATGTAGAACTAGTAGTATTTATATTGTCCATATTTGATGCAGAAACGATGGTTAAAGGAGTCGGCCGTGTGTAAGTCCCGCGCTAATCAAACGACTGAGAATATTACAGCCACCCGCCCAGTGTACGCTTGCCCGGGAGGCTTCACGGAAGTCCACAAGGCAACCCCAGTGGCGTTATACTAGAAACTGCTTCTGCTACCTTTATTGTCATTCGACAAAGAAAATAGCATATTTTAAATTAATTATAAGATTTAGAAAGAGAGTACAATATTTGGAAGAGATATTACATGGCTGCGAATACAAATGTCACGTGCCACCTACCAGTTTAGATGGGCTCATCTAAAGGCAGATTAAGACAACAAATTATCAAAAAGTGGGGGTACCAGTTGCGAATAACTTTGAATGCGGTGTTCTTTTCATTTTACACATTGGGTTAATTTTTAACGATCAAACTTAGCTCTTTTTTATATAAATCGGTCATTCAAAATCGGCTTTAATTGCAAAGTCATTTAGAGCATACTTCGTTACACCTTAATTAAAGTAGTTGCCGTTATGAAAACTAACTTTCAAGAAATAAATAAAGCATTTAAAACTAACCAAAATATTATGAACAACCAACTAAATTTAACCACTAGTCCCATTCTAAAGATTATTCTAATAATTTTGTATCATTGAGTAGGTAACAATTTAAATTAGGTACTAAATTAACTTTTTAAATAATAATAATTTTTTAATAATAGATTCTGTTAAAGAAACAATATAACATATGTTTTTGATGAGTTAATGAAATCCTGAAGAAGAAAATGATATTTTTTGAAACCAATAGGTGTATTTGATTTATTAAGTGGTTAATAAAACAAAGTTAACAATCTAAAACAAAGTTGACTTTGCTAATCTTATTACATTTATATGGAATATTATTGTGTATTTTTTTGTTTTATTTTTGCATCTTTTCGCTGATTCAAGCGGCCGTAATGAACGTTAATTCGGCATTGTCATGTTTTTCGTAAAAAAAATACCAAAAATATGTATTTTCACCGATATTTTTAGCCACGATATGAACTTACAACATAAGTTGCAAATTTCGTAAATTATAAACGTCTAAACAACGTTTTCTTGAACAAAGTAACAAATTGACGTACGTTATTATTATTATTATTATTGTATGCTTTGCAGACTTTTATATGCTACCTTTTACATGGTGTATGCCAGAATATCAATTGCCCATGTCCGAGAAGGTAGGGAATGACTCAATGAAATGAACCTGTCTCGTTTTGTACAGACTTCGGTCTAGTTATGGAGACAGCAAGCATCTCTTACATCATGAATCATTAATGGAATATTAGTATATATATATATAATATTATTTATAATGTATAGTCTGTATGTATTGAAATAAATAAAACAATAAAAATAAAATTTTATGGATTTACGTACCCTTAAGGTATGTGGTTTATTCACTATGTAGACACAAATAAACATTTTCCATTGGTTAATATTAAACAAGTTTGTTTAGTTACAAAATTACAAAGATTAGTGCCTTCGACATTGGAATGACAGACGGGTCCTGAGGAGAACAATGGCGATTCCTCGTTTAGCGGTGCGGATATCGATAGCACCACCAGTTGTCTCGACCGTGGCCCCCGAGCAGCGCGTCAAGGAGTGCGCTCTGTATCATTAGGAGTACGCTCTGGCTAAATTACACCTCGTGGCACCAGTAGTCGTAGTTTATAATTAGTTTTTTTTTTAAACAAATAAATTAATTATATACATGGGTACGGTACATATTATAAAATGTTCACCAAAAACTTATAGCGTACATTCTAGTATAAATATAAAAAATCACGTTTGTGCATCTCATGTTTATAGTAAAAATTAATTGATACATTTTTAATGCAATGTGGTCAATTTTGCGCGTATGATCGTGCAATACGTAGGTCCTTGTGTCGTACAGTCAAATTCGTACAGCACGCTGCGCCATCTCGAAAGCCACAGGTTTGGATGTTTGTCCCTAAACGTATAATTATTTTTAAAAAAATCTGATCAAATCATAAAAAATAAATTACATAGATATCCACAAACTTAAAAAATGTTTAAAACGATAAAAAGACTGCCAACGCTTGAAAGTGATTCGCAATTCGCTTATTCCGCTTCTATGGACCTTTATAACGATTTGCTTTGTTAAAATATAATTATCACAAAAAAATAGGAACTCGTTTAAAAAATTACTCACATGCTGACTGCTCCACGAAATAAATAGATCTTTCGAAAATGTCAACTTTCCAAGAGACATGGCAGTTTATCATTATACAACAAGGTTATGAAGATAGATGTATGCAGGCTACAATTCAACTATTATGTAATAGTAAAATATATTTGTAGTTTTAGCATTTAACGCAAACATGTTGTAATTTCTCATTTTTAACAATAAATCATTCATTCTTTGTTTCTGACGAAGAAAAAGGCATTTTCTGAAATGGGTTGGTGAATATAAATAATTAACTCAATACTAATTTGATGTATCGATTATAAATATATACATATAATATATATGTATATATTTATAATTAATACATTAAATTAGTATTTAAAACATCACAGACCTATGTTCTGAATAATTACAAATTCACAATAAGAATGTGTTCTTCTTAATAATTGACTCAATGGTTAAAAACAAAGTAAATGTATTATTTATTATTAAAAATAACTTCACATGATTAGATTTTCTCCATACATGATACGTCAAAAATACCAAATACTCTTAAGTACATCTTGTGTTTTCACAGCTTTTTGTTTGCAGAAAAGTTAGATTTGTCAGGCGGTGTGATATTTTTTCTCTGCTTAATGATCATCGTCCCTTCCATCAGCGTTGTCAAGCCGCTGCTCCGTGATAGTCTCGTGACTCCGCCACTCTCTTCGGTCCTTCGCCAATCTTTGTCGTGTTGCATTGCTCCCATTGCTCCGATAATTTCGTCTACCTAGCAGGTATTTTTTGTTTGTTTCGTGAATATCATTCAAAAATATTATTTGTCCGCAGATTATCTGTACGTCTCAGAACGCGGTCCATCCGTTGTCATTTACGCTTTGTAGAAGTGTCGATAATATCTCTCGCTTCGGTCTGCGAACTGACCCGCGTATTTCTATTTCTTCTTAGAACCTTAATAAAATACTTCAAAATAATGTTGGTGTAGTTTTCTGCGGGCCGGTTGATATATAAATAAAATAAACTCACAACTTTGAATACACCAAATGAATTGGCGCGTTCCGTTTGCGACGAGTCCGCTGAAACTTCGCGTCGGCGGTCGTGTCCAGCGTCCAGGGTCCAGACTGGCCGGTGTCTCCACCCCCGCGCCCCGAGGGACGCCGCGAGGGGAGTTTATGGAAGCGGCGATTGTGTAATACCTCCTATCTAATCTAATATTTCTTTAATCAATTGTACCGGTATCTGCCTTACGCCTGGGGAGAGGTTATTCATATTTGCTATAATTTAGGGGAGCGCGTGTTTAAATTACAGTCCTGTAGGGGGTTCAAAATAATAAAATGCGTGTTCCTTCTTATTAAATTATGGTAATTTATTTGAGATATCTAAGTTTTAATGAATTCATAGGTATACATTAGTACACTTAGTATTTTTAAATCTAAGCGAAGCTATTGGAATATAAAAATAAGACTAAATTAGTGATCTCTTGGGGCGAGACTCGAACCACCCACCAACCCATCATTCTTCTTCGTCTTACTCTTGTCTTACTCATTCGCGGGCATCGGTCATCAGTCGTCAGTCACCCTGCGCGAATCTTCGGGTAGCGGATATTATTTGGCGCCAATTGAATCGATTGCCTTCTCAATGGAAGCCTTCTTAGATCTGCAGAGCGCGTGGATGATATTTTCACTCCACTCCACCTCCAACCTTTTCTGACTTTAAGCCGTTTTACCAAATAAATTATATGGACTGTATTTTATCATGTACGAATATATTTAGATTATCCGAGAGGGGTTTGGTAAATTATTTGCGGGGCGAGAGGTATTCTACATACATATACATATGGAACGGATGAATGAGGAGAGAATGGTAAGAAAGATATATGACGCAAGTGTTGATGGAACCAGACATAGAGGACGTCCGCGGAAGACTTGGCACGACAATGTAAACCAGTTAATGGAGGATGGTTCTGTTAGAAGTCTCAACAATCTGCGAGCTTGTATGAGAAGATGTATGAATGTGGATGCGGCGAGAATTGTGTGTCAGGACAGAAAAGTGTGGCGCTCTATCCTATCTGTCTACCCTCGCGGGGAAACGGTGTGATGGTAAGTAAGTAAGTATACCCAACGAAACAAAAATTCGATAGATTATGATACATATATGCAACAGTAAAAGTGTTAACTCTTCAAAAATTAAATCTCTGTGTAAACAAAACGTATTTTTTGCATTAATGCATATTATATTGTCTGCGTTAAAATTGTCGACTCAATCGAATCATATTTAAAAAAAAAGTCGCGAAGTTTTTTGATTACGCGAGTGGCACCAAAGTGATCACGCGGGTGCCATCAAAATGAAAATTTTGGGACAACGAATTTGCCTTAGTTTATTTATTTGATGGTCTGTGATTTTTTATTTTATTGATTTGAATAATATGGGCTATGTTCCGATTTAACGGTATTTATTAAGTACTAAAATATGATAGTTCAGTTATGTACGCGGTGTCATAGTTGTATCGAATATTGGATATATTCCTGGAGCTTTAGTCAATTTTATGAAGCACTGCGTTCAAGTAAAGCTAAACATGAAATTTTAGAGGCATTCGAAAAAATTATATTCTTTAAAAAATGGAGTCATTTTTTTATCGTTACACTTTTTTTATTCAAATAAAATGATAATACGTCGTCAAGAATTTTGTTTTAAAATACAAGAGATGGAGAAAAAACAGCCGTCTCATTTTAATAATGTAATGTTATCCATTATTTACTACACCTATAGATTGTGCCCTACGTTACATACTAGAAACATCGCGGTCACTTTTTCTTTAGTCATGATTGCAATATCATTCCATCATGATCCAACGCGCATTTTTGCAAAGTGCTATATTAGTACATTGTATTCTATCCACTGCCACGAAGTCTGGACGGAGATATGGTACCCGCGCTTGTAACAATACGTTACTCACTGTTCCACTGCAATTCGACTTGGAACTATCTACCCGGATGCACCCGACACTGTGACACGCTACAAGACTCCAACAATGTATACAGGACACATCTTACATACACAGTGAATATATTTTTATCACGGTACTCGAAAATGCACGACTGCAGTCACAATCACAATATAGAGCTATTCAGTTTTCGACATCTTTGTTTTGGTACAGGGACATGGTCCTCTTTCCCGCCTTTCCTTTTTATAGATTTGTCTTAAAATTGCGGTGAGTGCACGTCGGCCATCACTGGCGAAGTACTTGCTAAGAAAAGCACATCCTAGCCAGGGCGCGCACCCGAACCGTACAGTACATAAATTATATTTCTCACATCTGCATAGTGACGAATTTAAAAAATACGGGTACTTACTTTATTTAAACACTTTGCAAGATAAATCATTTATTTATTAACTTAAGAAGAACTTCTTATAACCGATATTCCAAACACAGTGATCATTCGGGCCTTTTATACTTTAAATCATTTATCTCAGTTAACGAAAACACTATTTGTTTTTAAGGAAAGATTTTATTGTGTTAACTTAAATAATTTTGTGCTAGGACATTTTCATACCAAGAAGGACTAAATGTGAACAATGCGCGCGTTGACCCGACTAGTTAATATTAAAACAATCGAACACAATAAGAATGCGCGTGAAATTATTTTTTTATCAATTGTATCTAATTTCATAAGCCGAGTGTCTAGTGAGTAGCCCAAATATAACACAAGAGTTGCTATGTTCATTAATCCACCTTCTCTTTCTCTCGAGGTACCACATGGGGACCAGACGTGTTTACAAGATTGGCTCTACACTTCAATCGCAGTCAATATCTTAAAATTCATTCCCACCGCGATCACGTCCAATACTTGCAATCCTGCAACCTGCTTTCCCGCTCCAAGTTTCACACCAGCATGGTACAACCGGTGGTAATAGCGTTGTAAATAGTTCGATCTTAATATATTTCATTACGTAGCAGTACGAACTTTATACCCTGTATAGTATATAGGATTAAATAAAAAAGTATGATAATCCACAAGTTCGCCATTGTGTAGAGAATTCGATTAACGCTGCGGTTTGGATAAAAAGTTTGGTAACTTGCTTATAAGCGAGAGGGGAATTTCGCCCGACCTATCACAAAATTGGACGTGAAAGCCTTCCGTTGTTCATGTTGACATTCAATTAATTAAAATAGTATCCTTTAAATTCAAAAATGTTTTAATCCCTATTTCAAAGAAGTTTTGCCTTGTATCTAGCAACGAGGAAACCCGTATACAAGGCGATAGAAAATAAATAATATAAGTAGTTTTAAGATAGTTGGATGTATTTTTCATGTCAATGGCTCTGTTTACAAGGGAAATTGTTTTGTGCCTGATGGATATGCGTTCGACAATGTAATTCATATTTATACTTTTAAAATCAGCAATATTATCTTTGTGGTTAAGATTCATATTTTTATTTATTATCTTTGTTTTATTAACCACTAAAATGAGTTTAAATACATCTACCGGTTTCGAAAAATACCATTTTCTTCTTCAGGATGTCATAACTAACTAAAATATATATTGTTTCTTTGACAGAATCTGTGAAAGAAAGCGTGTAAAACTAATCAAAAAATTATAAAAAACCAACGAAATTTTACTACGAGTCCCATTTTAAAATTTTTTCCTAAAAATTATTCGAGTAAATTTGTATTAAGTAATGATTTGAGTTAGGTACTAAAAAAAAAAAAAATATTTTAATTTTAAAAATAGATTCTGTCAGAGAAACAATATATGTTTTAGTTAGTTATGACATCCTGAAGAAGAAAATGGTATTTTTCGAAACCGGTAGATGTATTTAAACTCATTTTAGTGGTTAATAAAACAAAGATAATAAATAAAAATAATTCATATTTTGTTTACATTGTGTCTAAATAAATAAATAATTTTTTTAAAACCCATGGATACGATTCCGTGTATTTTTATATCATTGGTCTTGAAAGCCATGCGCTATGCATTGCATTAATTATGTTAAACATAAATAAACTTTTTTTTTTCTCAACGCTAACATTTCAGTATTATATATATTGTTTAGATGTTCTACCTCAACTATATGGTCATCTATGCTAATGGATCGATATTTAAATTGGCTTTCAAATTCGTATACTCTTACATTATACGTCATTGTGTCTTAGTCGAATTACCTACAAGGGTAATTACGTGACATAGATAAAATGTAATAATAATAAAGGCAATTTGGAAATTTCGTGATCTGTTTATGTTTACGGAGGGATCGAATTCTAAAACAGTAGATCTAGGTTTATGCTGGTTACTCGTAGTACGAAATACAGTATTGTTGTTAGTTCTTTTGCTTGCGAGACTCGGCGGAGATCCTGCAATCAAGGCGGATATCACTATACAGTGGGCAATAATAATAAAATATGATCCAGTTTAATGTCGGAGACTATAGCACCCCCCGCGCACCGCGTTCGAGGACATAAGTATCATTAAAGCCGGTCATACATACAACGGTATACCTGACAAGTTAACCGAAGCTCAACTTTGACCATACACGTAGCGGCCAACCTGTGACAATCTCTCAGTCAACCATGGCATCGGTATAGTGCAACTGCGACGATGCGGTAGCGCTAGTAGATCTTCTCGTCGACCTACGAAAGAAAGAAAGAAAACTGCGACAAAAGTAGTGTAAATAATGGTTAAAAAGAAGCCAATACAGTCACCTCAATTTCATGAATGAATTAAATAAAATAAAATAATTAAAACTTTAATTAATTAATTAAATCTTTCACAATCACGCTGCGCTTGCGAGATGCTATTTTTTCGAACTACGAAGTTAGCACTTACCCACAGGTAAAAAATATGAATTTTCAATTGTTGTCAGGTCGCCTGGCTGCCAGTTTTGTCACGTACACGCTCCGGTTTATCTGTGCACGTATAACGTTGCTTTAATGACTGACGTAACGATGCATAGATATATTGACCTTAATGCTCGTATACAAATGAAAAGTTGCTCGAGAAAACTCTCCGTATTCAACGTGCATAAAATAATAATCGTGACAAAGACAATAGGTCTACCCCACGGATTACGTATATACAATCAAGGATTGTTACTAATTAGGAGTGATGTTAATGTTTTCGTTTCGCTTTACTTCAAAAATTTTTTTAGGACGTATTCGTATCAGAGATCCTCGTGATGGGAAAATGTCAAAAAGGATAACAACATTTTATTACGTAATTATTTCATTTAAATTATTGTGTCACCTATACTCAGTAGATGAGGCTATCGAGCTCGTGTGGAGGGGTGGCTGGTTGTATGGGATAATGTAGGACCCGTGGCTTTCCGGACCGCTGAGTGGGAACAACCCTCACTGAGAAATGAATCCTCCTACATACTTCCCGCCAGGAGTAGTCAACGCGGGAATTGCGAAATAATTATGTCCTTTCTTCCAACGAAATATATCAACGATACATTGATATATTTCAACTTAACTCAAAAAACATATATAAATATCAACCCAAGATCACTTTTAGCAACGATGTGCAGTCAGTACTTTGACATAAGATGTACCTACGTAACGAAAATTTCTGTGAAATAATTCGAAATAAAATATGAATCTCGTAATATTCTTATAACAATTATAATCATTTTATTCAGATTATAAATCATAATATTCTGTCAGATCTAATTTCACATTTTTTTCTCAAAATATAAAATTTCGTTAAACTTATTTCAATGTACTGATTGCACGCGCCTAACGTTTAGTATAACATAATAAAATGAGTGCACGTTAATATACTTTTTAATTAAAAGATTTATTCTGGTGTTTAATAAGGGGGAGGATTAGGTAATGTTATGATACTTTAGGATGTTGTGATGAATGTGATGCACCATCGCTATATGAAGTGTGATTTGCTCATTTATATTTGAAAAAATACAAAGTAAGTAATTTCTTACTTAAACAAGTTGTAGGATATTGTTGATAACTTAAATAGTTTCTGTGAGGCACAAAATGTGTTAACTAGCATGCGAGATCAAAAACACAGCAAAAGGGTTACAAGGACTTCAATGAAATGAAACACATCTTAAAAGTTGAAATTAAATCTTAGCAGAATGGTGGTGAAATAAATATATGAGAAAGCTTGAAAGTGCGTCCCAAATCGTCAGTTTGAAAGAATCACTACAGCGTGAAGCTTTAGCACCTCTGCGTGGAGCGAGCCCAGAGAGTATCACCATGGAAACGCGAGATACATTTACGCAGGTGCGCTGTATATAAATCGGTTCGAAATCGGCTTGTGAATTGGGGTGGATTCTAAAAAAAGTCGTGATCGACTCGGCTTACAACACGAGGGTAGCTTCCATATTCATCGGGTCTTTGGTACACGCGCTGCTTGTTTGACATATATTATATTTACTTCGTTTATCTAATTAACGATTAGATATACTAACTGCCTTATCATCGCGCTGTTTCCCTGCGCTAGGCAGAGAGGACGTAGTACCACACTCTACGTCCTGGCACATAATTGTCTCATCCACATTTATACATTTAATTGATTAATTAATTGACAGTATCCGGTTTACCTGGTTATGCCAAGTCCTCAATTTCTGGTGCCACTCGCGTCATATACTTGTATCATTTGTGTGTCGTTTGAGGGTAGATTACTCTATCATTTTTAAAATGAGATCAAATCACTTACATCTTTATTTAGATCCAATATTTTCGGAGATAGAATTTTTGAAGTATTTGAACAGCTGCCATTTTGAAAGAAGATGGCTAATCAAGCTGGTAAAATAACATAGCTGAGGTGATGTACCAGGTTAATTTTTCAGATGAGTTTGGGTGGAGTCTGATAAAAACTACTAGAGTTAATGTCTCCACAAAATCAGTTATATCCTAATGCATTGAATGTTGCGTCGTGAGACTCTTTCAATAGACTATTTCTATCGAAATATGCCTAATTTGCCTTATTTATTTATTTGTGAGCCTCCTGTATCCTGGATATTTGTTGTCGAATTAATTAAATTAGCATTAAAAGTATATTATTTAAAAAATCAAGGGATTACATGGTTAGCTATTAGGAGACACGAGTCCTATGTATCCAAATTCGAAAACTAGTTACATAATATAGTTTCAGATTAAAACAATACTATGCACAACAAACGTATATAAATAAGCATAGTATGACGTAATAAATATATGTACAATTTCTGTGAATATCTAACAAAAAAATGGTATAATATATATATTTTTAAATATTATAATAATTTATTGTAGGTATTATAGATGCCTATAGTATAGAATTATTTTTTGTTTGATATATGTAGGTTCATCTACTGAATTGTATAATATAAATAATATGTAGGTATGTACAGAAGGACATTTTGATTAAAGCAACTAACTGGTCATCAATTGGACATTGACATGACATGACAAAATCAAGTTCAGATGACCCTTAATAATTAGGCTGCTTATTTTAGTTTTGTCATACTATATTAATAAGATACTCATTCCTTTGTGAGAATGTCAGTTGAGAAGAACAGTCGCCATGCTGCTCTGCAGGTAAGATACAACACGCAACGCATGGCAGTTCACTCGAGTGTCGAGTGTCGTCCATGTACACGCACCATCAGATACAACACGACAAGAGATAATATAAAGATATCCGTTTGCGAGTGTCAACCCTACAAGGAACAGTTCAGAGCGGAGCTTGCTACAGTAGCAAAATTAAAAAGTAAATATTAATATTTCACAGAACGTAGGAAGCACGTAGGATAAATCTCTCAAAATAGGGGGTGAAGCGAGGTCTAGGGAGGAATAGAGGGAATATTTCACGTGCCGAAAGTTTGAGCGGACTCTCGAGTGGGCGGAATTAAATGAATGTTGGCTGTCAAACTGTCCGGAGAGATAGAAAAAGATCCCGGATTGTTTTATTGTTGCGAACTGTTTCAAAACACGAAACGGAACAGCTGATGTGATGATTTAGATTTCCCGGTTCACACTTCGGGTGTACCGTGCCGTGCCGTACCGTGCGGGATGGAGCAACTTTAAACATTACTGTTGCGGTACAAGTTGGGTCTGCGGAGGTTTGGTTCGCATTCGGTGATTAATATCATATATTTTATAAATATAAGCCTTAATAAGTAACACATACAATCAACATAATTTTTTTATAACTTATTTTATTTTAAGGTACTAATTAATTTACCATCATTCATCAACATTCATACGGCTTCTCAGGTATGCTTATCGTTGTTGAGTCTTCTAAAAACTATCTACCTGGTGGTGCCAAGTCTTCCGCGGAAGTCTCCAATTTCATGTATATTTCTTACCATTCTCTCCTTCTTCGCAATCAAATCACCTCCTCTTAAGCGATTCTTGTTTAATTCTGTAAAATCAGCCACTTATTTTTAAGTTAACCAATTTGGCAGTTACTTAGTGGTGTAACGTGTGGTTTTAATTTAAAAGAATAATTTTTATTATAAATTTGTACTATACACACAATAAAACTACTAGTTTTGAGAAGAGCAGTCATTCCCACGTACGAGTGTAAAATAAACTATATTAAATACAGTTGGCTGTAGAGCGGTGGGGTATGTTAGGGTGGGAGTGGCTTTATTATTTCTTGAAAACATCAATCTCCTTAGCTAGACCAAAGTCTGTGCTAAATAAGATAGGATCATCCATTTTACCTAACAATACAAATATTAAACAATTGTTCTCATTCAATCTAAACCATAAATATTTAAAAAATGAGTATCAAGGTTATAGAATAATTTTAATAACATATTTTTTAAGCAATAATATTCTCGTTTGCCCGTGATCGAA
Source organism: Eubasilissa splendida (assembly GCA_031772225.1). NCBI lineage: Eukaryota > Metazoa > Arthropoda > Insecta > Trichoptera > Phryganeidae > Eubasilissa > Eubasilissa splendida. Next base: position 635,077 of record CM062868.1, read on the forward strand.
AAATACAATCAATGAAGGGAGTTTTAAATAAAACGATAACAATAAAATAAATTAATTAAAACAGAAAATTACAATAAAGAAATGATGAACAATTATGATACAATTCTCGATGAATAAACTCAAATACCATCGCCGGAGCTGGTTATTGGGTGTTGGCAAAAAGGAAATTTAACAAAGATTAATATTGCGAAAAGGAAATTTAACAAAGATAATATTGCGAAAATTAATCTGTATATTTAGAATACTTAGAAATATTCTGAATAAAAATAAGATGAAAATTGTGTACTATGCATTGTTCCAATCAATCTTGAGCTATGGCATTAATAGTTGGGGGAGTGCATCTGGTGTACATATATATCAAGTAAACATTGCTCAGAAGGCTATACTCAGAGTAATACACCGCCGTGACTTTTCGTATCCTTCAGAGCCACTTTTTAGGGATTTTCAGGTTTTGGATATAAGACAATTATATGTGCAGAATATGTTAACTAGCTTTCATAGGAAAATAAGCGCTCCATCTGTGAGGACTGAAAGATATTATCCCACAAGAGCAAACAAGCTTAAAATAGTTCCAAGAATGAAAACTAGTTTTGGTCAAAGATTATTTACCTTTCAAGCTCCCAGAATATATAATCAAATTGAAAATATAATTAGAAATTTAACTGATATTAGTAGTTTTAAAAGAGATATTTCAAATTGGTTGTTGCAATTAGGAAGAGCAGATACAGAGTGTAAACTTTTTTATATAATGAAATAATTTGTATAACTACTTTTGTGCGTTTTGATCTTGTATATTTCCATCCACCTTATATCTGCTTACATTATTGGTATTACTATTATTATTTTATTATTACTATTTATATATATATATTTTTTTTTATTTTTTTATTCACTTTTTTTAAATTTATTTTTTATATTTTATATATATATATTAGTTTATCAATTTGCCCTAAAACAGGCTTGCCTAGTTGGGCAATGTATTTAAATGTGTACAAATATGTAAATATGTAAATGTACAAATAAAATAAATATCAAAGATTGTCCCGAAAAAAAAATTAAAAAATTCGTGGAAATGATTACATGAACCGACGTGAATTGTTTATGTGATCATTTCCATGAATCTATGTTCAGTTTCCTTTTTATCAACATCCAATAACCAGCTCCTGAGATGGTATTTAAGTTTGTTCATCGAAAATTGTATCATATTAATTAGCAAGATGTAGATTTTAAAATAAACGGGAAGATTGGACCAAAGCTCATTCTCATTTTGGACTTCATGGTGAGCCTATTATTTTTTGCTCTAGTAACATAATTATGCGTTGGGTATTAATGAAGCTCTTTGTTATAGTAAAAATAAAGGATCAGTCTTTTTACATAGAGCTATCATTCCTCAAACATACAAATTGGCTGTCTATGGGCAGTTTGCCTAATTCCACCCCAACCTAAGATCGCGTAGCTAAGAAGAGTCTGGCTGAGAGCAAAATATACAGTTTTTAGTATAACTTTTTCTAGAACATTCTTGAGACTTCTTAATTTACCGCAAAGTCTGCTGATACGCTCAGAGCAGTTTAAGAGGTGGTCAATCCAAATGCCAAGATATTTAATACTTTTTATTCTCTCTAATTCACATGTTGTGTGTGATGAGTGTGATTAAAGTTGTGTAGCTTCAGTGTTATAATTATAATGTTTCAACGATTTATCGACATTTGGGCTTCGAGTCTTATTGATACTGAAACATATGCATTTACTCGTAATTTTATCAATGTTTAATGTAAGAAGATTAATTTCAATCCACGATTTGACCTTTTGTAATCCAATGTCAGCCAATTTTGTCAATTGTAATTGTGCCAAATCGCATGTTCGGAATACGCTCAAGTGTATTAAATTGTAAACGTTGGTAATATCAGAAATCTTAAAAATAAACTATGAAGACAATGATTTATTTTATGATGTAATTTTAAACGGTTTTTCTATTCGACGTACTGGAAAAACATGTAATACATGTAAACGATTTGATTTCATTACTCGGATGTATTATAGTAGAGAATATATCCTCTAGAGTGTTCACTGGACGAACTTTAGATGAAAAGTTAAGTCGTCTGTTAGTCGACTAATGGGGCCATTTGTGAAGGAGACAGCCAGCCGCACTGACAGGCGCTGATCGGCTATTTGTAACACCGAATTACGACACAGGTAAGTGCTAATCCCGGAAGATTAAATCCTTTTGTATAACGAAGGAAATTTTCAGAACGATGAAAGGATTTATTTCTCGGAAGCGCTGAGAAAAAGTGAAATATATTTCCGGAAGTTTATTTAAAAATTATTTAAAGAAATTCAAAAGACGGATATAACATTTTTTAAGTCAACCTGGAATTTGATGCCTCCGCAAGGATGTTTTATTCTGGAGATATCTATGGTTTAAGCCGTCCGTGTTATTGGATTCTGGTTTATGACATAACTCAAAAATAAGATTGTCGCAATGGAAATATTACTCATAGTAAATGTAACTACCGAATAAAGACACCAAGTAAAACTTTTAGTTTTTTTTTAATATTTTTTCTTAACGGAAGGAACGTAGGAAAATAAAAATATTTCAATTCATTTATTAATAACGTTACATCAATTGTTATATGAAATGCGCTTTGTTAATCTATAAACAGATAAAACTATTACATGTTCTCGATAAAAATTCATTTTGTCTTAGGATTATAGGAAAAATACAATTGAGATAAATAAGAAATATTTTTTTAAACCTTTCAAAGTAGGCCATTATATAAGGATTCATTTAACGTTAACAATACAGGTAATTACACATTTAATTAACATTACTAAACACAGCCATAAAATAGACTGCTCCAAAGTAGACTGTCCTGATTTACTCAGACGTATATCCATTCGAGTGCCATCTAGTTCAATCAGAACTAATTTCACGTTCAACCACATTGTAACACCAATGCCAAACAAAACTAATTTTTCTACCAAGCCTCCCTTTATTTCAACTCACACTCAATGAATTAGATATTTTCAATACTTCAGTTAACACAGACAAATCAAAATTCAATATAGATATAAACCTTAATTTTATTTTTATTACACAGATTTTATTTCCTATCTGATATTCCTTTTCCCTCATCTTCCCATTCCACTGTAAGTTGTCTTCTTTTTAACATCTACCTATTTCGCCTCTATTTATATATTCATAATATTTTTATTTTCTGCTATTACTCGCATTTTTCTTATTTTTAATGTTTTTTTTTGTATTTCTGTAATAGAGAAAAAGTTCTCATTCTTTTATCGTTTTCTATGCAGCGTAACATTTATTTTCTATTAAAGTCCAAAATTAATAAGCTATTGTATCAAATTAATAAGTTTTATTAAAATTATTGTCTTATACTGTATTTATTGTACTATATTGTTATTTCAGAGAAAACATGTAGTTGGTTCAATTTTTGTTACATTTTTTAAATATTTTTTTTTATATCGATTAACTGTTTTTTTTCCAAATAAAATGAAATAAAATTTACATATATATTTTTAAAGGATTTTGGAAGGTCTTGAAATAATTTTTACTTAACAAAATATTCTCAGTTAATTGACTACACCACTAAAAATCAAAAAATAAAATAAAATTGAATGAAAAGAAAAAATATTTGTTCGCTATCGGTATATGTACCCGAAACATTTCTCATTCTAAAGTTTCGTGTTTGCATCTCGGTAGCAACCAAATATTTTTTTGATAGATAGATTTTTCTGTATATTTTTCTAATTCATTAATTTATTTTGTTTTAAATATCGCAAAACTACGTTATGAAATTGAAATTTTACAATAAAAGTAATCAACTATTCAGAGTCATGAAATACGTTTTTTTTAGTAGTTTTTAAATAGTGTTAAGAAGTGTCAAGGAGGCAAGTACATAACATATTTAAAAATGCCGTCCCGTAAGGACTATATACAGATTTTACTCGGCGGGACACGTGAGAATGCGATAGGGCTGGTGCCTCACCAAGTTTTGTGGCTGGTAGGAAGCGAAAGTGACAGAACGGAAGAAGACTTCCTTTTAATTATTAAGACTGAATATATTTTATGAATGATTGAATCTCCGCGCAATCAAATCATTTCTAATTATGATACCTAAAAATGAGATCAAGTATTGTCGTGACCGTAGTGTACTATTATATATCTCGATAAAATGCATGTCATTAAAATGTTACATTGCTTAATAAATAATTAATATATACAAACTGAACCGACAAAGGGAGAACTGTATTCAAGGCGAAGCTTCCTTTGAACCAAATGGGCTGCAAACATCAAAAAGCAAAAAAAAAAGAATCAATAATATTTTCAGTATTGAATATTCAATGACGTAGCAAAGGGCACCCAATTTAATCCGACGATTGGTTCGATCAAAAATAGAATATTCCAAATTTAAAACAAGGAAAGACTCTCTTTGAAATGGAAAAAACCTCTTTAAGAAAGGTTACAAAAAAATGATGCGAAAATAAGAGCGATTGTTAATGAAATGTCAAGTATTTATTGGAAGAATTTCAATTATGTTTGCCAAGATAATTATATTTTCAGTATTTTTGATGTGAAAACATCTTTGGTGGTACCTACTAGTTTTTTTTTGCTCTGACAAAAGAACAGACGTTGTTCCAAAATCGGTTTGTGCTAAGTAATAAAACCCACGTGGCTAGACATAATATTAATCACTTTTGGGTCAACGTCTTTCACAAACAACTCAGTTTTGATTATTTTGTGGGAACAATTTTCAAAGGGAATTTCGTCCGCTATGTTTAATTTTTGTTTTATTTTATTACAAAATAATATATTTTTTATTTTCTAAATATTGCTTTACGTTTTGCGTAAATAAAAGTGATGTGACTGGTATTGTGATCCATAAGTATATATACTAACTAACTAACTTACCATCACGCCGAGGATAGAGCGCCACACTCTTCTGTCCTGACACACAATTCTCGCCTCATCCACATTCATACATCTTCTCATACATGCTCGGACCATCTGGTTTATCTGGTCGAGCCAAGTCTTCCGTGGACGTCCTATATTTCTGTTGCCAGAAACACTCGCGCCATGTATCTTTCTTACCACACTGTCCTCTATATATACAGATACATAAAAATAAATCGATTATTAACAAACTAGTCTCTGCCTTTCAACTATTCTTTATAATACAAAATAAAATATTACCCGTAATAGAAGGTCTTACAAAGAAGACAAAACTAAATAAATTATTAATATAGTCAGTTCATTTGAGATTCGGTATTGTAAAATAATGTTTTATTGTTTTTGTAGATATGTATTTATTTTGTTAATTAAAAGTACGCATAAGCCTAGTTAAACTTATTTCTACTTTGTACTTCTTTTCCTACGCAGATGCCAGGAATTCCCTCCAAATAGTTTCATACAATTAGCGCTTTCTGTAATGACTCCATTATGGATAATTAAATAGTGATACTGTTTTATTTCTTCGTTTTTAATCTTATTTATTGATTTGAAACAGCACACAGTATACTCGTGTAAAATAAATGGCTTAATAAAACTGTGATATTTATCCGAACCATTAACGCTTTTATGAAAATTTATAATTCGCCCTACCATTCCTCGAGCATTTGAGAGGGATCTATTTTCCGTATTTTTTTTTTCTGTAATATATCTGCTGAAAAAAAAACCGCGCGTTTCGATTGGAATCGGTGATGTCACTATCTATGTGGCTATTTCGTATATATCAATACATCTGGCCTTCGTTAATTGCCTTTCTTAGGTATTGCGTAATCCGAATTAGCAGCACACGCTGATCAGTTCTGTGTTCATCCCTAAATTAATCTTGTTTCTTACTTCATCATTTCCGCTTCACCCGCGTATTCTTGTTGCAGCCTTCGTCTCTCGCTCGTTCCCATCCTCATTTTAATTAGCGTATTTATTTATATATCCTTTTTGATATAATATAATAATATATGTAAGATTTGTTCAGTCTCTTTAACCATACCGAAGTCTGTGCTAAAAGGAGAAAGAAAAAATAGATTTCACATACCTTATACATTATATTAAAATATGTCGGTGCATCATGCGATGGTCTCAAATTAGTTCTGCTGATCTGCTAGTTATATACATTTTTTTGTATTTAGATGATGTTTTATATTATTATTTCGTTATACTCAATTTGTTGTTGAAATTTTAGGGTTTAATTTGTTAGAAAACGTTTATTTAGAATTGTACTCTGTGTAGGTAGGTTCGAGGTATGTACGAATTTTTTATTTTTTGATTAAAATTTGTAGATAGGTACCGAATTAACGATGAAGTTCATTCAGGCATATTCTTAAAATTGCAATATTGAAATGAAGGTGATTGTTACACCGACCCTCAAAAATAGTGTTATATTTGAATGAGAGAGAGGGAGAGAGAGTGAGGGAGTGAGGGAGATAAACGTACCATAATCTGTCAAAATAATCTGTCTATTTTTGAGGGTTGGTGTAACAATCACCTTCATTTCAATATTGCAATTTTGAGAATAGGCCTGTTTACCTGTCTACCGGGACGTGAAAGAATATATATAATTTTCTGAATAAGTGGGTGTGGTGGATTATCCAATATGTGAATTTATAAATAGTGTCGAAACACAAATTTGACGTTTGGGAACTGAATTTTTTTTTCCCTAAATTAAACGGTTCTCTTGTTATCATTGCACAAGGTTTACAAACTACTCTATTTTGAAATAATGTTCTGCGGTACATCTGATTCAGTCTATTACCTGTTTCCTTTAGATACTATCTTGTCCCAATGTATTAGAGTCGCCCGGATAATCCGGCTTATTCATTAGTACTGGACAAAATAAAATTCCTAATCTGGCAACACGATGGGTCGGCTGACAGGATGATGTAATACCACTGTAGGGAAAATAACCGATAACGTCTCATCAAGTATTTACCCTAGCACCGGCAGTGTGTATCATGAATCCTATTTTTATCTACGAAAAATGGCTTAACACGTACTTCGTAAACGCAAAGTGGATTTTTAGGATACTTACATTACATATGAATTAAATATATTAATTATAAAGATATACATATAAAATCAATTTTATCGAAAAATATTGTTGTTGCGCCACCGGGATTCGAACCTGGATCTCTTTCCTAACCGGGGAAGGTGCTTTATCCAACTAAGCTACAGCGACACTGTTTTTAGCGACAATTTTCGACCCTATATGTTACCTTTTTGATATTAATACATTTAATCGTTCCATCATTTGACAGAGCCATCTACCTTATTTTTACATTTATTTATCTTCACCGGTTAGGAAAGAGATCCAGGTTCGAATCCCGGTGGCGCAACAACAATATTTTTCGATAAAATTGATTTTATATGTATATCTTTATAATTAATATATTTAATTCATATTTAAAATATCACAGACCGTCTGTTCTGAATAATTAAAACTTCACAATAAGAATGTGTTCTCCTAAATACTTACATTACATTTTTAATATTTGAAAATTGCACTCCAAGTCCTGATCACCATTGACTATTGAAGAAACTTTACTATTTAACCGCCTGACCAAATGTCGGCAATCTATGATTATGCCATCCTAACCCATGGAGCACTGGTGATGCATGCAGCATAGAAAGCGATTGCCTTGGAATTTACATTTCACAGAATTGCTGCAAATACGCCGCCGCACTTACGCATTTGATATTCAAATGCAGAATTTTCCTCGTGTCTACGCTGACTATTGGTAGAGCAGTTAATTAACAACCAGTTAAATATTCACTGCGGTGATTTGAACAATTTTCTCGTCTCTTGGAATCTAAATAATGCATCTCGGTTCTGGCAGCGCTCTCCGTTAGGGGTAGTAAGCCTTAATGTCCGGTTAAATACAGGAAATACCTCGGTGGTTCTCAGGTTATCCAAAATGTCCCGCGTGGCAAGGAGGTGTGAGGTTTCTCTTGCGATAACGTCATTCAACGATTCACGCATCTTGTAAATTTTACCTGTCCCAGAATAACTTTTCGAGTGTCCTGCGATTCGGCTCTCCGTAATACAAAAAAAGGTTAACGACGCCTGAATGCGCGAAAGGTTATCGGTTACAAGTCATTCGGGGCTTGTTGAAAAGGGTAAACGCGCACTTCCGGTAAACAAATTCCCGTTAATTATATGATTATAAATATACCTTAAAGAGGACAATTTAGTTACACGTTCTCAGCAAGGTGAAACAACAATAATTGCTCACCTCGGTATTGTTTTTTAAAACAAACTGAAAAAAGTATTTTTCCGGTCCCGTCTAGACTTGTCTCTTGCCCGCCCTATAGCCATTTTTGCACATCTCATCTCAGAGTTCAATTCGTTGGGAAACTCTATCCCAATGTATTCCAGAATGTGATCGATGGCACAAATCAGCCTAACGTTGACATTTGATACATGATCAAATGACGGGAACACGAGCCCCGCGTAGGGTGGCATTTGATACTCTTTTTGGACGACGAGCTTAAACGTCGGCATCCATTGATTCATTTCTCTTTCGTGGGTTGTCTGCGGAATACTTAACAACGCGAACACCTGCTTATTTGCTTTGCTGTATTTATATACCGATATATTAATACAGCAATGCTCCTTTCTGAAGTACTATACAGTGATGCGATGGTGGAGGAATCTGGTAGGGGCTATCGTCATGACTTCGCGAATATTTAACTCCATTTCGATTTAAATGTATAAATCTAATACACATTTAAAGTGATCTTATGGTCTTAGCTTCACTTAGTTTCATTTTTAATCAATCTTAACCTTGGTTTACGCCGTACCTTTGGTGGACACATGATCTAAAATGTTTCGCAGGAAATGGCGGACAGAGCTAATTCAGTTTCCCTAAGAAAAAAAAAATCTTTCTCCATTATATTTCCTATAAACCTTGCCTCATTATTTTCTCACAATTTTTTAAGCATAAATGTAAAGGATGGTTGTGGTTGTAATCATTATCACCAACATAGTCTGCACCTATTTATAGCTATTATCATGTCATTATTTTTTTTCCAGTAAAAGTTAGAATAGACACTCAATGTTACATGAGAAATGTTAATATGAGCATATGTTACTATTCGAATATACATACGTCGTATGGATTAACTCAACCTTTGCTTTCATTTGTTTATTGAGTATTCAATAGATAATAAATAAAACCTATACTAAACTCATTTCAAAATAAAACCTAACCTTATCACTAGTTTTTTTTATAGATTTTTGAATAAGCCAAGCGCCTGTGCTATGAAATATATGACATTCATGACCACTCAGTCTCTAGGTGAGGATCTTACTGCTATACAAACACAATTTATTAGCAGAATGCCACATTACTTAATCACTAATTAGTTATATATTTTCACACAGGTTTTCAATTGTGCAACTAGCTATTTAGAAAAATAATAGATTTTTTATATAATTTATATTTTTATAGAATTATTTTGGGGTTGGAAGGCTTGTTCAAATGGAATGAAGTTTAAACTATTGCGAAAAAAACATTTAATAATTACATATTACAATATAATATGGTGGGCCCTTTCGCTAAACTGTTAAACTGTGTAAACGTTTTTAAAAAATCTCCGAAATTACAATACACATATGAAATCATTGTCATTTAAACATTTATTTGACCAGAATACTAAATAAATAAATTAAGCCCTTAATTTGACTAGGCACATGTTAAGGATAATCAGATCGATGTGAGATTGAGATTTAGTTTATAAATATTTTCAAACCTGTCGAACGCTGAACAAAAAATGCAATAAACGATTGAAAAACATATTTTAGAATCTAGGTAATTTTTTTTTTAATTTGGCTCTCTTCTCAACTTGCACCTGAAGAAATCCCTCCAACTACTCCTCACTGGTTACGCTGAACGACACATGATATAGATACTGCACAGTGAAGGTGTTGCCTAACACCAGATCGATTGCAGACGATTCCAATTCTACGGCTTCTGGTCAACAAACACTTCAAGGCGAAACTTTGCACGGTTACTTAGAACGGATTGTACAATATGTAATGACAATTTTTTCCGTAATGATGAACGCGACTTCGCGCGACTTTATCCTGATCTTAGGTATTAAACAATCTAATAAAATGTTTCCTTGAGTTTTTTTTAACCTCGTGTGCCGGACCTATGCTGCGTGAAAATTAGATATATAAATCGCCCTTGATTAACTTTAGCCCCTCCTTCTTATTCTTAATTTATCGTCTTTATATAGAACATACATAGTGTCTTTATTTATTTATTTTTGATGAAAATACATTTTTGTTGTGAAGTTCAAGTCTAGTGATATTTTTTAATACAAATTAAATAAATCAATTAGAAAAATATACACAAAAAATTGGGAAAAAATCCATTATTTCTTTTAAAAATGGAATAAATTATAAAAAAAGACTACAGAATATAAGTTCAAAATTTTGTCGAAAGCGTAGTAGATTGATTTTGTTGGGGTATTTTTCATTTTGTGAACATCACCACAAATACATGAAAAACTGTTGTCAAAACACGATAAATAAAAACATAGTCGTATGTAAAAGTAAACACGACGTATAATTGTTTTCATTAATTACTTACCTCTACTGCCGTACTACCTACCCGCCTGAAATGTCAAGTAATAAACAGATATCAGCCCGGCCTCCAGTCGCTATCGCAATAAACATTCACGGTTTGCATCTAGACTTGTACATTTATAATATATAAGAAATGGTTCAGAAGCCTGTGTGAGGTGGGTGCAATTATGGAAAGCCACGAGGTATTCTCTTAGCACTCGAATTTTAGTTTTTGAATCTTATACAATATACAGCTATATTATATTAGGTTAGATAATGACTATTGAATGGTGCATATTTTTACTCTATCAAATATTTTCACTTTTACGTTCAACTTCATAAGAACAGAACATTACTGAAAGACAGCAGTTCTTATTTCTAGAAAACTTGTTGGTGACCTCTGGTCTCTGGTGCAATGCGGTTACAAATAAATACAGTGAAACTCCCATATTTTTGACAATATAATTTAATGTAAAGCACCTTACCGTAGAACCGGGTACAATACTAGGATTCATTTCCATAACTCGGAACAAATACGCAAGGGCGCCGGTTTAATTGTATATCGATTATTTAACTTTATTTTTCAGCACATAATTTACCTTTGTGAAAATGAACATTAACCACAAAGTTCAATTTGCAAATATGTATAATTTTATTTCATTATATACATCCCGGCCTTGCGCGACTTTTGTGCACAGAAATATCGTTTTTGCGTTCATACTAAAAATAATTTTAATTATGATTATGATTTAAGATTAATGAATCGGGAGATTGAAGAAGTGGGTGGTGATATCGAGTTGTGTTGGTGACGCTTGAAATTAATTAAAAAGGAAAAAAAAAAGTAAATGCAATCACTAATTTAAGATAACGGGAAAGGAGGAAATTTTAGTTAATCGCAGTAATGGTCTGAAGATATTTTTGTAAATGTATTTTTTATTAATATAATGTTTTTTTATATTTACTATGCTCCGAATACATGTCACATCAATATTCTTACCATTTTTCAAACAATGGATAAACGCTTGTGCTATGAATAATAGGACTAATTTGGTGGTCCCGGTTGAGGCTCTAATAAACCTTGACCGCACGGTCACTTGGCGAGTATATTATATATAATATATAACTAACTAACTAACCACCACGACGTTTACACGCAGGGGTAGTCTGAGAGGATAGAATGCTCATACTCTTCGTCCTGCCACACTACTCTTGCCTCATCCATATATATTACCGAATGTTTTAATTAATAATTAAGAGAATGATATAATTAAATATATTTATAATTTTTCTCTATTAATATTCTGGTGAACATCAATAAAGTATGAAGTTACTTTATTACAATAAATACATTAATTCCTTTTAACTATGAAAGATGTACAACTAATTATTTAATGATTGTGCAGAAATATTTTTATGATTTAATTATCTATATTTCACCTGCCCATCATGGTGCTATGTGGGAAAAGAAATGTCGGGATTCAAATAGAGTGTGGATATGTATAAATGGATGCAGAAATTATTCAAAAGGTCTGCCGGTGTGAAGGTTCACCATGGTAGAATTTTGGAGGAAAATAAGTTAACACGGAAGGAAGAAGAACGGATCGGAACCGAAGAATCTCTGATCTTCTAAACTAACTTGAAACATAAGGACTGCTTAGATTACCTAACTAACGTGCGTCATTAAAACTTTTAGGTTTATCTATAGGAGACCGTAATATGGTTCTGTATATCTTTTGTCTTTCCCATGATTTTTTAATTTTTCCTTAGATACTGAGTCTACCTATTTCAGAGAGCTCCCCCGGGAAGATTTATCTTTTGTCAATGAGAACTTAAGTCAGTCGGCGTATGTTAGACAAGTCTTACGATGTGATACGCGGCATGTGGCGGGTGAAGCTGTAGACCAATGTGGACCAGCAGGTTAGGATTGGGAATAATAAATAAAGTCGACAGAAATAATATTAGACGCGAAAATTAACGAACTATTTATCAATATTAAATGTAATGTTTTTTAATACAAATTAAATTAATTAATTAGTAAGAGTACAGACAAAAAATACAAATATACCGAAAAAATAATTTAGGTAGCTATCAGGATGGACCTTTTCTTATCCGGGAAATGCGTTACCATTTCGGTATGTACACCAATTATGATTTCGGAAGATTTTCAACTTATATTGTGTAGCCGTTTTTAAATATAATGAATACATTTTTTATTTCCATTTTTCTCGGTAGCAACCAAGTATACTGTAGTATATATGTATATAGTAAATGTGTATAGTATAGTGTAGCAAGAAGTATGTTCTGAAATTGCAACTTCAAAACAAAAATGTGTTTAATTTAAACGTAATGTATTATATTTGATGATTGAGAAAAACGCAGGAAGATATATTTAGAGGTGTGAGGCTGCGGAAAACAATTGTTTTATATTCGTGCACGTACCAGAACCTAAGTACACCTCCTTTCAAACTATTTCTTATACTCAACTTCACTTACATTATATTGACTTTCTCATTATGTATTTTCTTGTTTACCATACAATTAATCGCAAGTATGTCAATGATACTAGAAGCGGTAATAACATAAATTAGACGTGATACAACGTAGAAAGAAAATCCACATTTCCCGTCTCCGGTAGACATCTGCATGGAATTAATTACACAGCTGGGAGGGAGTCGTATTTATTTATGTAAATAAGTGTCTACGGCTGAAAACGCCATTTGAATAATAAAAGATCTAATCTTAAATAATTAATTTAATTCGCTTTAAGTTAAAGTGTACAAAAACTTAATACTTTAATAACAGCAGTTAAAATTTGTTTAAATATGGAACAATTGCGTAATTGGGTTTAGACTCAAATTATTGTTATGTAAATCTGCAGATGGAATCCATCAAATTTGAATACAAACTAATATTATAATGCTTCATTGATGTCATTAAAAATAAAATTCTGGTGGGATAAAAATGATTTCGGATCATGTTATTACCCAACACGGATATTTGTAACATTTTAACTGCTTCATCTCGGTCACGACGGTCGGCTGTAAGGATATTTTAGTGACCAGCCACATGTGATATCGATAATAACTTCTTGAACATTGTTCGCTGTCTAGTGGTTAAGTTACTCGCCAAGTGATTCAGTGGTCGGTGGTTTGATAGAGGAGACCAGCAAGTTAGTTATATTTTCATAGCACAAGCATTTAACTTAATTTGAAAATATTAAGAATATTGATCTGATAGCTATCTTGTGTACGAATCTCTGTTTAAAAAAAGTTTTTGTTAACTTATCTTTACTCATAATAATCTTCTGCCTTTTTCTTTATCGTTTTTTCATCACCTTGATATGTACGTATGTGGAAAGTATTTACTAAATGTACATACATACATGATAAGGTAGTTTTTGTATATCCTGAGTTCAGTTTCAGGTCCTCAAAAGGACCTCTCATTCCATTTGTACATAAATCAGTCAATAGTATAGATACATGTAAAACAACAAAAAGGTTTGTTCACAATAATGGTTATCAAATCAAAATGTTGCAATTTTGTCAGAAATACTAACTCGGAGAGATTTTTGTGTTCAAGAGAGTAGAACAAAACACAAGAAGACATTAATAAAACCGATGCTGCGAAGATTTGGCGTAATATTAAAAATAATAATTGTCTTCTCTGCGACGCTCAACCGGGGAACAGTTGGTTCCGGTCCAAGAAAGTCGTTTCATCATTGTATATCTCTACTAAAAGCTTTCAACCTAGTCTTTTGGCTACACTTTAATGATGTAATTATAAGATAATAATTATTAAATATCTTTTATACCCCGAAAACATAATTTTGTTTAATGTAAATAAGATTTACTTGTTTTCTTAGTCGCACAAAAGTTTCCAGTTTTGTTCCCAACTGATCACAAATTTAAATGTCGACCAATCAACAACTTTCGAATATTGATTAGTTGATACTCGTTTTTCTTGGAATTTTTTATACTTGTATCTTATTCATTATAAGTTATAGGTTTACTAAATAATGTTTTTAACCTGTATTTCAATAAATAATATTTTATCTTTACTTATTTTATATAAGACATTGCCTAATCATCAAAATAATTTTTTTCGAAGAATAAGTTCTGCCAGTGAACACGTACGTAATAATAGAGAGATAAATTGCTACTATTTACTCACTGGTGTACGTGTGATTGCGTTTTTATGATATCAGTAATTGAAAATTGTGACTATGGTCAAAAATTTACTATAATGTTATAATATGCGAAATAAATTAGCAATTAAATAGTTTACGTCAACCGGTTTCGATACTAACGTATCTTCGTCCAGACTGGCGTACAACTGACAAATAATTAAATAGTTTATAAATACTCTATTCCATCATTATACCTTGACTTAACCCTTTTGTTAAAAAACATATTTAATTTACAACTTTCTAGCATAAATAAGTATATCAAAATATTTTAAATATTAAATACTTTCATAAATGAAATAGTAGTTTATATTTTCATATATTCCGTATTACTGTTAGTGATTGTGATTTATAGATATCAGTGATGTGATTCACAGTTCATGGTTTCGAGCTAATGACTAGCACGGAGCCGAGTCAATGCCGGGGCTTGTGTCAAGAATATGGTCCTTTCTCGGATTTTTGCCAAAAATAATACAATCTTAATACACACTAAATTCTAAGATTTACGTTTTATGGTAGAATATAATTTTTATTCTATTTGGGTAAAATTAGTTAGTTTAATTTTACAATCTAATGATGCCTACGCATATTGATGACGGTGTGTGTTTTTCGGATTTATTATATGATTATGGTACGGAATTATTATTGTTAAGGAGAACACATTCTTACTATGAAAGTGTAATTATTCAGAACAGGCGGCCTGTGATATTTTTTTAAATACAAATTAACTGTGTTAATTATAAAGATATACAATGAAATCAATTTTATCGAAAAATATTGTTTTTGCTACCGGGATTCGAACCTGTATCTCTTCCTATCTAGGAAACATGTATTAACCTATTATGCTACATTAACATAGTGCATTGACGACAAATTTTCGAACTTATATGTTTAATCGCTTTTCAAATTGATACATCTATCTTTCCATTATTTGAAAGCCTTCTTCTTTATTTTTACGGAATATTTCTTCTTTATTTTTTCGATTAAATTGATTTTATATATATATATATATATCTTTCTAATTAATACATTTAATTTGCATTTAAGAAAAGGAATTATTATTATTATCATATTTGTTTACACGAAACTAAAGTGAAATAATTTATTAATATTTTCGACACAATGGTCATTTTAGCTTATTTTAAAGTAGGATACCGTAGTTTATAGGAAATTATGACTTTTCCCGTAATATTAAAAGTTAACCGTAGATAAAACGTTTGAAATATCATAAATTATGATGGTGAAATTTCGAAACCTTAAAGTATAATAACCTTTTAAATACTTTCTACATGGGAA
Organism: Eubasilissa splendida; assembly: GCA_031772225.1. Taxonomy (NCBI): domain Eukaryota; kingdom Metazoa; phylum Arthropoda; class Insecta; order Trichoptera; family Phryganeidae; genus Eubasilissa; species Eubasilissa splendida. Next base: position 651,142 of record CM062868.1, read on the forward strand.
TTTTTACATCTTTGAAAACAGGACACTCAATTCTATAAGAAAATATATTTTCTGTAAAGATTCGATAAAGGACCATATTCTCGATATATGCAGAGTCAAGTCACTAAGCAAGCACTCCACATTTAAATTAAGACATGTACAAATAACAATGGAAAGCCGAATATTCTAAATCACGAGAATTCCTCTATACAATCCAAATCTATTGAAAAAATGGCAGTTTTAGAATGGTTCACAACGTCATTAAAAGTAACCCCAGGTTCTGATTCTAATTTAAAATCCCCGGATTAAACCCCTCGCTCAGGAAGAACTAATTCAACCCCAACCGGGAGCGAGGTCAACCCACCCCCAACTCGGAGGCTGTCGAAGCTTTATCGTTCATCGTGACGTTCTAACGTTAACGTGTTGTTACAAGTTTGACATAATATCTGCGCCTTCTGTTCGAGATAGCACCTCGAAAAATAGATTTTTTAAATAATGCGGTGGGAACATTTTTGTTCTTGGATTTTCAAACAACACAACACACTTGTTTCCTGCATAAAGTATATTTTGTACGTACATATAGGGCGTTACCTATTACCTAAATAAGGGTTAACTGTTTATGCGTCTTTAACCAGTTAAAAGTAGAGAGTGCGGGATGAGTTAGTGTGGTTATGACTGATGTTCAGATAGATTAATATGTAGATGCTGGGGACCAATATCTTCCCAGCATCTCTACTATGTTCAGATGAGGAAGATATCGTGGGGTTTGGGTGTAGATATGGCTAGAGCAGATGGAACAAATAATTAGTAAATTACAGTTGATGGGCTTTCATTGAAGATAGATGCACGATTTACAGAACACAATTTGAGGTGAAAATAAAGGTAAAGTCTATTACGAGAGGCGTTCACATGAGGTGTATTCGGGAAGCTGACCGAGAGAGAAGTGAATGGTTATGGCTGGCTCCCGGGGTGGCTACGCCGCAATGTATTATCGTCGGTTTGCGGGTCGGTACTAGGTATACCTTTAAGGTTGATGCTAGGTTCTAGTTTGTACCCAGGGATATTCAGAACCTATCGGCGGTGTTGCTGGTTGTGAAGGCGATAGACCTCTACATACATATGAAAATGGATAATAATGATTAATAAAAAATGCTTAAAATGAGTAAAAATTACAATGTATCATATCGGCTTAATTTCATTTAATGTTTGATTTATTAGTACAATTATAACGAAGATTCTTGTAAATTTAAGAATAATAATAAGGATAATAAAAACGATTATTTTAAAATTAGATTAATAAAATTGTAAAAATAATTACGTTTTGGCCTTCCGTAAAGTATCTGTCACTTTTAACTTACCAAACTGTATTAAATTCTTAGAAAATTGTTTAAATAATATTTTTTTTTTTCAAGATAAATGTTTGATAGTTAAAAAACGGCGCATATATAATACATATTTAGAATATCGAATTATAAATGCAAGAACGTAGATAAATATGTATATTATATATTCTATATACATCATTGCGTAATAGTACGATATTTCGACCTTTATTTTCTTTTATCGCTTTAACCGAAATCCTAGCCATAAACTAGATCCTTGAGGATAGATTTGTGTGGCAAAGTGACACAAATCCAGGATAAGAATACAGCATCGCTACACGACTGTCAAGTAGGCCTAGCTCGGCGTGTCGGTTCAAGTCCTGGGAATTATTATATTTGAGTTCCCTCGCGCTTTCCCCGGGGGGTTGTCAAACAAGATTGAGAATTAACTCCCGCTATTTGTTAGAAGATCATAAGTGACACGAGTACTTCATCTTAATATCACCAAGACGAAGTACAAGTGTCATCTTGTGAGACAAATGTTGGGACAAAACAGAGAGTAATCTCTCTACTATCGCATACATTCTCGTACATACATTGCACATCTAGAATGAGATCGATTTACATCTGCTAAATATTCAAGTCTAATTATCATATATTTGGTATTAATTATACAATAGGCTTAAGAGAGAAGCACGATTTCAACCACGGTTGACGGTAATCAACAAAATGTGTCTTTAATTTATTAATTTAAAAAAAGATTAATTATGTGCGGCGATCGCTGTTTAATAAATAACTTGTGTGACAATTATATGATATTTAAAAGGTAGATGTATTTTAAATTTAAAAATTAACAAAATAATAATAATAACATTGGAGAATATTTATAATTAACCTCAATTTACACAAACTGTATATTTCTACACTATTTTTGTTCTTAAAATGAAAATATGTTTTTTGGATTGACGGATATGATTTTTGAAAATAATCGTTTTTTAATTATTCAAAAATTGCTAGTTATGTTCAATTCTGTTTAATTTGTCACCATATTTTAATACCTTTTAAATTCAGTATAATCTCTTTTTATATGAATAAGTAACACATATGTTTCTTCTGTCGTAGCGAAAATATATAGTAATATCATAGTGATACTATATTTTAGTGGTAGGTACTAGGAAGGTTTAATGAAGTAAAATTTTTTATTTAAAAATACTGTTAACGTTGTACAATGTTGTACATTAAATTGTTGTCGATGTTGCCCGTCTCGACACAGTATTTCTCTAGTGAGACGGGCACAGTCCAATCAGATTTTTACATTGTATTATACAGCATTTTCTATAATATAATAATTTATATTATATAGGGATAAGATGCCGAAATTCATATAAATTATTTGTAGATGCACTTATTTATTCACAGTTAAGTAAATATGACCGGCGCAGACGCGAACACCGATCGAAATTTAATGAGATAAGAACCAGACGAATTTTGCATTCTCTGTATTGGATAATAATACTATAAAAACTGCTAAAAGTGGTCCGCTAAAGTTTTGATTTAGAATGTGAAAAAGTTATCAATAAGCAAATCTTGTTTTTTTTTATGGAGAACACATTATTATTGTGAGTTTGCAGTTTTTCAGAACATAGTTCTGTAATACTTTAATACAAATTAAATGTATCAATTTGAAAAATATACAAATACGATCAATTTATGGAAAAAAAAACCAATAACAGATTTATTAATTTGAAAGTGCAACATAAGTACAATTTTGTCGTTAACTTACTCTGTAAACCTGATGTAATAAATCAGCGCACTTTCCCGGATCAAGGGTTTCTGGTTCGAGTCCGGGTGGCAATAAAAAACAAATTGATTTTATCTGTATATCTTTCTAATTGATACAATTAATTCGTATTAAAATAAACATTAAATTGTACGCGAATTATGTCTACTTATCTATGTTAAAGCTTGAAAATTTTATTATGATTATATAATTATAGTACAGCAATGACTAATTTTTTTATTAATGTTCGCGATAAACAATATTTCATTACATTACATACATACGTAGTCGATTGTCTATCTTCCAGTTTAATTTTTAGTTTATTACTGATGATGGCGCAGTAAGCGTCGAAAACGTTTTAATTAATATTTATTTTTTAATTATTGTTTTGTATGATGTAAACAGCGTTGTGTTTTATTTTATAATTAATTAATTTTTTCAAAATGTTAAAAGTTTTTGAAAAGTTAAAAGTTTTAAACAATTGACGAATTACAAACATTTAAACATAAACAAGATATTACAAATTTTATTGAAATTCAAAAGTTGTCTCGGCTTCATTCGTCTTCTCTTCAATTTAGAAAGTTTGTAATATGAAAAAAGGACACCCAAAAGCACATTCGCAGCCTTATTTTGGGTTTCACACTATGAGTGCCCCGAACGAGCCATCCACTGTATTACGTATGTGACTTTTGGACTACTAACGTTACATTATTTGCGTTACTATTGCGAAAATTGGAAGAAAGCTGGAGGTATTTATATTATTTCTAGTACCGTAGCACCCACGACACTTACCATCCTCTCTGCTCTCCTATATTTTAAGTTTTGTGAAATAAAAAAGAGTTAAAAATTTAAAAGTTGAAAATTTAATTAATGAAATAAGAATCTTTATATTTTTTAAAATCCTATATATATTTAACATTTTTCAATAACTTACAAGGAAATTTTTTTCTTATTTCAATTTCTTATATTATATATTATTAAGATATATTATATATATATATAAGAAGTGGTGAGAAGAGGAGATTAAAGGGTATAGAAATTTATATGTAATACATACTACAATATATATGGTTAATATAATATTATTAAATCATGTCTCAGCGTTTAATGGGTCATGTTTTGATTTACAAGTGAAGTTATTTCAATTATGATCAATTTAATGCCCATAAATATTTTTATATAAAAACCCTTTTTAATCGTTGTCTACAGCCCAAACCAGCGCGAGCTTAAAGTGAAATAATAGTGTATACCTATGTGTTAAGTAATTTAAAGTCAAACTATTTTAATAAGTTAATATTTTTGTAATGTTGTTTTTACAATATTATTAAAATATCTTAGTATATGGAATTTAATAAACACCGTCATGAATTGTCGCAAGAGTTTTCCATCATTCAGGCATCTTCTACACTGACTTTCTCTGCCCTGACCTTGGCAGGTAAAGTTGAAAACCATTTCCTGACATTTCGTTTCTGTTTCCAAAGGCAAAACAGGAAATCTTAAAATCGTATCAGAATATCATATGTCCAATTTCTCATTGAGGTTTGTACAAAATGAATAAACAATATCAGTACACAATTTGAAAAATGTTTCAAAACTTATATTTTGTATAAAATTTGATATCTATTCCGTCAACAAGGTTAATCTAAGAGAGTAAAACAAATAGCCCGGAGTTTAGTTCATAAAAGAATTGAAAAAATATCCGGTTTTGCTCGCAATCCTCCATCTTATTATAACATATAATTATTATAACGAATATTTAATTGATATTTTTTATTATAGATAGCATTTAAAAATGTAATAATATGTAATTCAATAGTATTGTTGCAGAAAACTGAAAAATTCGAATTATTGCTTACAATGCTTTAATGTAGAAGTGATTTGGTCAAAGAAAATTAGTTATAAATAAATGTTAATGTTTTGTGGGTAGTTTAATCACACAGATTTTGTGTTGTTAATAAAATTTTAATCAACATCATATACACGAAACTTAAAATATAGAACAAATGTGTAAAGTTTAAAATATTTATTTTACATATACACTGATATTTACATAATTTTAAATCTTAAAAGAATTGTATTCAATTTTTATAATGAAAAATTATAAACAAATATTTTTGTTTATATTTTGGCGTAGTGAAAGATTTAATAGCCACGTCCAAGGGAGACTTAACTGTAAAAAATAACTCTTATTGGATTATAATTTTCCGATTGTTTTCAATATCTTTACAATTGCATAATACATAATTGACATTATTATGGCGAATTATAAATAGATATGTAACTATATATTGTTTTGTAGTGCTAAGAGCTTTTATGTGTATTTTAAAACTAGATTATTTAGATAATGTGAGATTTGATCATACGAGATTTAGTAAACTACCTACCTAGTAATCGAGTATCGAAAAGCTATTTAGAGAATCTTACCAGAAACCAAAACAAAATAATACAAACTGATTTTGCTCAATTACTAATGTTCTCTATTTTTTGTACGGAGTTGAAACTTGATTCTTGAAGATGAATAAATGAAGATCGAAGACTTCTAAGCAGTGTTTGAGGCAATTGCCGAGGAAACCACGGATGAATGGGCGCATACTGCAGAATGACGATTGGTTTTGCACTATTTGCCTGGTCTATTTGCTTGCCTCAATACTTCAGGCATCCTACAAGATGAGATGGCAATCTGGAGAAGTTTGTTGTACTTCGAAATGTGGGTAGACAATGAGGGTTTGTCGCGATTAGTCTAAATTAGTTTTCTTTAGAAGTCGAAATATATTGCAATCTGTCCTAATGCAATGGCTCTTCCTTATGGATATTGAGTAATACAACTGTTCATCATTCTCAATGAGTATTGCTTAGTAAATATAAATTCATAAGTATTATTAGTCTTATTTACAATATGTGTGTATGCCTAATGTACTTCTACCGTATTGTATTTGATATATATTAGTATACTTTTATTGTGTTTTATTTAAAATCTATTTTATTTTGTACAAGCTGCAGATGTTTATATTAATTGTTGGTAAAAGACCATAAGCGCGTAAATATAAATAAATAGTAAGTAAAGTACGAGTAATCTTTTTTATAAACGGATTTCTTTAATTTTTCGAATCTATTGAAATAAAATAAGTTACATAAAATATGATGAAATGCACAGTGCCCTACTTTAATTACTTTTTGTAGATAATACATATTAATTTTGTTTAATCTCTTTGGATAATAAAATGAGAAAGCTTGTTCTAGTGTTCTTAGTTACGACTTGCAAAAGTCTTGGGATTTCTTTTGTTTGTTTGCTTCTTCCTTCCCCGCGAAGTCGCGCCGTTCCATTGTATTATCGGGAGCGCCTTATTAAAATGTCCCCCGAATAAAAATGAAATGTTGAATAGCTGTAATTTGTTAAAGGATATTTTCCTAACAAGAATTCAATGATGAGAGCTTCGAGATTATGCCGAGACTTTTGACAGTACCGAGCCATCGCTGTGACGTTAATATAAATGAATTCGCAGAATGAATAAAAACAAAATTCAAAAGGTCGAAACGTCGTATAAACAAGATATTTGTAACATGCGGAATTTTTTCGAGTGGGTACGATTTTCCACCCATGCAAAACGCCATGTTTAGTTTATTTTTCATATCAATGAGTCGCCTAAGTATCCGAAGCGCGGTCATTCGCACTCAAATTAAATACAGTCTCGTAAATACTAAAGGTGTCCAGCGGAAAATTTTCAAGTTTAATTTTAAATTAAAAAAATAACTACAATGTTATTCTCATATTTTCTTTATACAAAATGGAGTTTAACGATGCGGATTTTAAGTTTTATAAACAATATCGTTTAAATGCTGTCCATTTCTCTCAAGACACTCTTGCAATTGGACTCTTAAATTTGCGAACACGCGAGAGCAAAGCGTCGGTTCACGGTGGATATTTTCTTGTAGGGCATGAATTGTTTGAGGATTGTTGCTGTAAACTCTTGATTTAAGGTATCCCCACAAAAAAAAGTCGCATGGTGTAAGATCCGGTGATCGAGGTGCCCAAGGTATGTCTTCGTACTTGCTAATTAATGTATTGCGAAAAATTCCCTTCAGCTTCTCCATTGAAACACTATCTATGTGTGGAGTGGCCCTGCCTTACTGAAATTGTGTTCTGTTGTTGAACCCGGGAAACAGTTGCAGTTGTAGTACCGAAAACTCTTCGATCATTCGGCAATACACGTCAGCAGTGACTGTCTGTCGCTAGTTAAAAAAAATTGGTGCCAATTATTTCTTGGACTGAAATTGCACACCACACTGTCGTTTTTGAAAACATTTTTGATGGTGTTTCCTTGGGTTGTTGGGGCACTAGTATCTCATTTTCTGTTTATTAACATAGCCATCGACATGAAAATGTGCTACGTCAGTAAACAATATGTTTCCAAGCGTTTGTGCTCTTTCAAAACGTTCCGGCATCGTTCTCGCTAAGGTTTTACGTAAAGAATAGTCATTTTCGTTGAGAAACTGCACGATTTTCAATTTGTATGGGTGAAACTATAGTTTCTTTTTCAAAATAACGTGCACTGTTGATTTTTTTTTTTCAGTACAGGCTGCAATCTTCCTTATCGATTAACGTGGATTGCGCATAATTTCACGCCGAAGTTGAACCACATTTTCTGGCATCGCTGCTGATGTTGATGGTCCCGAAGGAGTTTGGTTAACCATTGACCCTTCTTGTCTGAACTTTTGAAACCATCACCAGATAAGTTGCGTGCTCGGCCCATCACTTACTCATCGAATATTAAAGTGAGTACAAAAAGCGCGACGTGCACGAACCAATAAATTACCGGTCATTAAATATTAGTCAACCGCAAACGCACAATGCGCTCCTGACCAGTGACTCATTACGACTGGTAAATCCGCAAATCACGCGCGTCGAACAATACCCCTCCTACTTATCTCACTCTGATGGTTTACGAGCAATTACAATTTAAACTTGAAATTTTTCCACTGGTCACCCTATATATGTGAATGATAAATTAAATACAAATAAAAAATCGATTTTGAAATAAATCGAAAAAATGAAAACTAAAAGAAGAAGAAAAAATCTACTGATTGCAGATCGTGCTAATGTATTATAACAAACTTCTTAAATAGCAAGATGTGAAGTAGTTTAAGATTTATTTATTTGATCACAAATACTTGTGACAGTGGACAAAAAATTCGAAAACGCAAACAATCAGCTTAAGTTGTTACAAACCAACAAGAGAATATGGAAAGACAGTGACATTAAACAAGCAACTAAAAATATGTCGAATTACACTCTTGTATTTCGAATCATCATGTATGCAACGGAGACTTAGACAGTCCGCAATAGAGACAAGCGAAAAATATATCAAATTGCTGGAGAAAAATGTTATGCATGAATCTCTTAAACAGTATCGCTAGTTCAACGCAGAAACACACTATTCAATAAATCGCTAGTAAAAAGGACCCACCCTTACCCGGAAATATTACAGGAGTGATTACTCTCTTGCCAGTTCCTCTCGACAAAGTAAAGCAACGCGGGTCTAATGTAACCATCATTTGAATGCGGTATAAATTAATTCATTAGGTAATGTTTATTACCCCTTTAAAGTGGCTTTCAGCGGTATTTGGGTGCTTTTTATTAAGTAACAAACAATACATAGTAAAAGTTAACAAAGAAAAATTTGGTTTAAGTTGAAAGTATATTGAAACATTGATTAGTCACATATAATAAAAAAAAATAACAATTCTATTTAAGTAAATGATTTAATTAAAACACTTTTTACTTTTTTTCATTATTTATTATTACCAGTTTCAATCTGTCATGGCCATCTTCAAATCAAAACACCCCTGCATTGAAATGTGTAAATATCCTATCTTAAGAGAAAAATGTACCAGTTAAATCGGAAGGTATTTTCTCAACCATACGCTCCCTACTAGTAGGCGTTCCCCAAGGTTCAATCATGTCCCCGCTACTCTTTATTTTATTCTCCAGCGACATGCCGGGCCCGCTGGATCCCACCACGACAGTAGCCCAATTTGCAGACGACACCGGTGTCTTAGCCTCATCCATTAATGCTCTTCAAGCAGTAAAAAGAGTCCAACGACAAGCCAACCTCATAGAGGAATGGTGCTCAAAATGGCGAGTCGAAATCAACCCCCTAAAAAGCGCCGCCGCCATATATTCCCACCGTACGCCAAAAATCCAGTCCAGAAACATCAGCATAGAGATGTTTGGAGAGAAAATCCCTTGGACCAGCAGCATCAAGTACCTTGGTGTCACGCTGGACTCCAAACTCACCTGGTGCAACCATATCCAGGAGCGACTAGGCGCTGCATCACGTGCACTCTGCGCCATGTATCCATTAATAGGCAGGCGTAGCAAACTTGCCATCGACAATAAACAACAAAAAATGTACATCTGAACGAATGGCCGTGACAGGCTGAAACCGGTAATGGTCAATAATTAATACAGAGGAAAAAAGTTAAAAAGTGTGATGTGCCCGTCTAGGTTGACGCGGATTCCTCGTAGGATTTAGTAAGAAAGAGCCCTTTAATCGCCAGTCTGAACGCGGTGCGACTTGCTGTAAGGATTTGCATGACTCTTAAGTCCGAGTAAACAATACGATGAAGTGCTCGCGTCGCTTGCTCAGGGATCTGGGTAACGTTTTATGACGATCCACGCCTAAGAAATGCACTATTTTATTACCCACTGTCGGCGACGAACCTTTAATTGCTAGCTGCACAAAAATTCGCCGACAAAAGGCATTGTTTCCAGATCTAAGAATCCACCTAATCCCTAGTAGAAGGCAATAAAATGCTTCGTGGGTCAAAAGTATTACGGCCATCTGCGGAGATTTTATAATCCGGGTACGGATGTTTGATTTTAGACTCGCGGATGCCCCGTGGCGTGTACGTGAACGAGTGTATCAAACTCCGGAACACATCTTGCGCCATTGCGTGATAATGAAGGATGCTCGTGTTCGCGTGGTTGGAGGCTTAACTGGGTTTAATGGTCGGCCGCCTGATCAGTAATGCGAGGAATTTCCAGCTGTATAGGGACGACCACGAATTTTAGGTCTACGCATGTCATCATAGCAGTCGGACCACGGGCGACTGTTGCAGCTAACGACAAGGCCGGTAGCCACAGAGCGGGTGCACGACATCTCGTATCGAATTGTATCGTATCGAAGATACACCCTAAGCTTGAGGGGATTAAAAGGCCGGACACGGCGATGAAGAAGAGAGTTGAACACGGGAGTCGGGGCAGTTGAAGACAGTCAGAGAGGAACAGAAGAAACTGGCAGTCAGTTGAAAACAATCTATTAAAATCTCGCAATGAAGAAGAGAGTTAAATTTTCGTGGTGAAAATCGCTGAGTGGGGAGGAAATCGAAAGCGAATAGCCACCGTCAGCCATCGGATGGTTGGCGACCAGTGGCCGAGACCGACCAGCACCAGGATGAAAATAAAGCAGAACGAGGCTAGAGGCGCCCGATCCAGCTGAAACCTAAGCTGTCGGTTACCAGTGGCGCAGATTATCAGACGGCAATGGTAGCGACGGAGGCCCGCCACCGACGAAGTTGAGTCGTCCAGGGATACAACACCGATAGCATAAAGGGTGAACCCCCCCGTCCGTCTACTTCCGTAACATCGCAGTCCAGATCTCACCCCCAGCAGTATCAGACAGAGTAATTAAGGTAGATTAAGATTATGCTAAGATTACAATTAAGTAGACTAAATGTTAGATTAAGAATTTAACCTAAGATTTTTTATAGTAATGTACAATAAACCTGCCACCCTCTCAATTACCAACGCTGCAATAATACGTTAATTGCACAAGGACGAAAGCGCAATTTCAATTTCCATTCAATTTAAGTCCAAAAAAAATAGCAGTCCTCCAAAAATGTTTTCATATAAAAAAACATTTTTCTTTAGAAAACTTTAAAATTAAACAAAATTATGTTGAAAAATTAATATAAAAACAAAAGTGACCTTAAACGATTCTAAATGAAAAATATTTCATATCGAAAATTCCTTATTAAAAAAAGGGAGAGAGAATTTTTCAATAAATGTTTTAGAAGAAAAACTAAAGTTTTCAGCCGGAGACGAAAATACGAAACAGAACCAGCCGTGATTTACAAGCTTAGAAATATTCAGAAAGATGTAAAAACGGACTGAAATCATTTTGAAGGCTGGCTTTTTACGCTTCAAGAAAGTTTGTTGTAAACGATTTTCCTCAATTTATCCATATTTTTATGGCATCATTAGAAATGATCATTTCTCTGCGGCTACAGCTTTCAATTCGCCGATGGTATTAATTTCAAAGATAAATACTGCATTGTATCAACAGAATTGCGCTTAGATATACATCATAGGTATATTTGGTATACCTATATCTGTACGTGTTAGTACTTCAGAGCTGGATAACAGGATAATCTTTTGATTGAACTATTCCGTATAAAGATTGTGCCAATTTGCTGTAAATCATTTAATATCTAACTAATTTTCTTTTCATATAATAAAATATCATTTTAGCACATGTATTTACTGTCAAAAACAATGTATTGTTTTTAATTTAGAAATGGTCACACATTTTACAGTGCTGCTATTTAAATTTCTCTAATTCAATTAAAGTTCACACGAACTGAGATGTCATAGAATTCGAAAAAATTGTACTTATTCTGTTTTACACAATTTATTCAAAGTATGTGTAATACAGGGTTATCCAATAACTGTGATAAAATTTCAAATAGGAATTGTGACCATATTTGTTAATATTTTGACAGCTGTCATTGTTATTTTTATTCAGTATAGTCTGGCATTTTATCATGGAACGTTTCACATTGGAACAGGCTTCACAAGTTATCAAAATCAGTCTTCAACTCGGCAAACTCAACGTGCACTTCGTAAGTTTAGTGGTCGACCTGTCAATTTGCTACCTAGATCGTGTGATATTTCTCAGTTAGACTATTTTCTGCAGAGATATGTATATATATATATATATATATATATATATATATCAGAGGTGGAATTGCACCAGATTTGTGTGAAAGAGTGGCTGAAAATTGGGTCCGAAGAATACATTGCATCAAACGTAGTCGTGGTACACATTTGAATGAAATTATATTCCATTGGTAATGGAATCGAATGATCTTTCAAATAAAATAAATCATTGAAACCATAATCATAATCATATTCGCAATTAACGCCATACGAAGTTTATATAAATGAATGAGAATTTCATGTAGGTGCCGGCAATAAAAGTTCGCATCAGTAATATGGTCACAGAATATATTATAGATGACAATGATATAAATCGGATGTCATATATTTATTGAAGTTCAAGAGCCAGAAATGTGGTCCGATCGTAAAGTTGCCACATAAACTGTGCCTTAAAGGTTAGATAATTTACTCGTTTTCTGGAAAAAAATATTGTCCCAGAGAAAGCGTCCATCGTATTTACGGCTGAAAATACATAAAACAGATCACAATTTCCTGTATGAAGACATTTCTTCGTTGAGAGGCTACCGTGGCCGAGCTAGTCCGACATTACCGACCACTTCTGTTATGAATAGCCCAAGTTTGTATAGAAACACTCCACCTACAGCACTTTTGATGACTACATCTGTAGTATCATTTAGGCTGCCATTTGATTCAGAATTCTGTGTAGAAATTGTATTCTATTGAGAAGTGGTTAGAGTTGGAAGTAGAAAAGTGAGGAGTTATTTGATTTTGTAAAACAATGAGTGATTGTATGATGGAATGAAAGATACTCGTAAATGACGGAAAAATTAAATCAACCAAAAATAGAAGACATCAGCGGAACGACGTAGCTTGACCAGGTAAACCTTTTAAAGTGATTAAATAGGTCATCATTACCCGCAAAGCGGCTACTATAGCTTTCTGATAGTAAATCTATCTACATAAAATTGAACGTCTGTTTTTTATACAATCCTACACCCTTTAACTAATCTGCGCAAAACAAAACATAGGAACCATCTTCCCTGCACCATCCCTGGCTACCCAAACTCCTCCGCGAATATAAATTAATATTTAATTTATTCCAAATTTGGCATGCTTACACATTAGGACCCTACGTAAAAGACAGGCACCCTCCCCCTCACCACTACTTTGCCGCCGATATATATAATATATATTTTATTTTTTAATACACATAATTTTTTCTCAATAATAATATTATTATGATAATTTCCCACTTAGGTTACACCTGATTTACGGAAACCGCCTAACAATTTAAAATAATTAAATGTTATTTGAAAAAAAAACGTAAGTGGTAAGAGTGTTAGCGGAAAATTTTCTAGTTTAATATTAAATAAAAAAAAACTACAATGTTATTCTCATATTTTATTTTTACAAAATGAAGTTTACGTTTTATAAACAATATCGTCTAAATGCCGTCTATTTCTCTCAAGACACTCTTGCAATCGGACTCTTAAATTTGCAAACACGCGAGAGCAAAGCGTTGGCTCAATGGCAGCAACTTCCCGGCGAATATTTTCTTGTAGAGCCTGACTTGTTCAAGAATTGTTGTGGTAAACTCTCGACTTAAGGTATCCTCACAAAAAGAAGTCACATGGTGACCGAGTCCCGAGGTGCCCAGAGTATGTCTCCGTACTTGCTGATTAATTTATTGGGAAAAATTCCCCTCAGTTTCTCCATTGAAACTCTAGTGTGTGTGGAGTCACCCTGTCTTGCTGAAATTGTATTATGTTTTTGAACCCGGGAAACAGCTGCAGTTGCGGTACCAAAAACTTGTCGATCATTCGGCAATACACGTCAGCAGTGACTGTCTCTCGCTGATTAAAAAAAGAAGTGCCAATTATACCTCGGGCAGAAATTGCACACCACACTGTCGTTTTTGGACAATGGAAACGTTTTTGATGGCGTTCCCTTGAGTTATCGGGGCACTAGTTTCTCATGTTCAAAATTTCATGTCGAAATTGAACCACATGTTCTGGCGTCGCTGCTGACGTTGATGGTCCCGGAGGAGTTTGGTTAACCGTTGTCCCTTTTTGCCTGAACTTTTGAACCCAACACCAGATAAGTTGCGTGCTCGGCCCATCACTTACTCGTCGAATATTAAAGTGAGTACAAAAAGCGCGACGCGCACGAACTAATGAACCATTGCACTTTAAATATTGACCAGTGACTCATTGCGACTGGAAATCTCGCAAATCACGCACGTCGAATAATACCTCTTCTACCCTGATGATTTACGAACAACTTTGATTTTATCTTAAAATTTTTGTACTGAACATTCTCTATACATATTATAAACGCAATTTAAAATAGAAACTTAAAAAATGACACCTTACATTTAAAAATATTTTCTGTTGTTTCTAAAAAACACAGTAAGTAATACATATTAATGGTGGGTTTGAAAAAAAAGACGTAGTATAAATTTAAAATAGAGACATACAAATAATAAGAATAGTAAAATTGATTTACAGCATATAAAAAACAATAGGTGCTACTAATAATACTGGCAGCATAAACAAAAGTATCCTTTCCTTTAAAATCCTTCTGGTGTATATGTGTATTATATTGAACAATCGTCAAATGTTGTCTCATTGCATTCTACGACCCTGAGAAAATATAATCATCTCACTCCTCGAATATCACACTGACCACTTACGTTCGCCAAATTTTCCATACCTCGTATAAATCCCCATTCACACAAATCACATAAATACATTGCCCGAATGTATGTCTCTAACATAAACCCGTAATAGGGTGCGGACGATTCGTCGTGAGGTGAAAATTCCCTACCTACAATAATAATTTGAAAATAAAGCCCACCCCCGTGTATCAAAGTTTTACAACTTGAAAAAAAATTAAGTCCCCAGCGAGCGAGGCGATGCGTCACGCTGGTGACAGGTTAAATCGCCGAGCAGAATTATTTCAGAGGCTTTCGAATAAAGCAAATTCACCACTTATTTAAAATTGATGGTTGTAATTAAATTTGTTTGGTCATAACTCTATTTGCCTACAAAAGCGGTTTCAATTTAAATGATTAACTGTGATTTGTTGAATCAAACTGTTTGAATGGAAACTAGCTGCTTTACATTAGGTATTTATTAATCTGCTAAACGAAAACTTATTTTAGAGAGTTAGATTCATGAGTGTGTTTGTCTGTACCTGCTGCTGAATATGGAATAGGAAATATTTAAAACAAATATTATTAATAAAGGGTATCATGTATTATCGACGAACTTATCTTATTTAAAATAATTAACAATTTACAAAGATTGACATGAAACTCTGTCGAAAAAATTTACTGCCTCCGGGACATGAACCCAAAACTTTACATTGATTCAATTGTACCATAAATTTTCCATTTTTGTATTTGGCAAATATAAGTATCGAAGAGTTTTCATTGAAGTTTTATTGAAGTCTCAACTATGTTTATTGATCAGTATTATCTCAGGTTGTTTAACCGAGATTGATTGGCCATGAACTATTCAAATAATTCCTTTTTATAATTTTCTTATAATATATATTTTTTGTTTTTAAGTGTATAAAATATGGAGGAATTAAAATTACCAATGAATTGTGTATGTCAAAATAAAAACTGTACCTGGACAGATAAAATTTCATCAGAACGAATGATATCCCATTGTCCCATTGTCCTAATTAATAATAGTCTTGAGATAATTTCTTAATCACTGATATCATATGTAAATATTCTCAAATTTCACGGTCGTTTAGGATGTTCTGTGTATAGTTTTCTGGGCTTTTCTACTGTGAGTCTATGACCTCTGTGGTCGACGTTTCTTTTATCTTCGGGGCTAATGTCCAATTTTGATAATGAACCCTGCGATGGACGCAGAATATATTTTAATAATATCTATTAGATATTTTGGGGACAACTTCCCCAATGTATATACGTGCCACTACTTGACCGATGATCTCAGGTTTCAGAATGTTGAATCGTTCCGATAGGTTTCTGGATCCACATGCTTTTTTTCTGTTAGTCTATTAGAGGATCTCCTCCTTATTAGCGTAATTCTAAGTATAATGAATTTCTTGAACTTTCATTACATGCAATGCTGCCAAAAATCCAAAAATTATTTAGTAATATTTAGTAGAAAGTATGTTTTATTTTCTTAATTTTTATATCTCTTGTAGAGCGGATGCATTTTAAAAGCCACGATGATATCTCAATCGGGTTTTTATCTCTGAGTGTCACTAAATGTACGTATATACTGGATGCGTCATTCTAATCCTCGAGAAACACGTGTGAGGTGATGATTCATACAATTAATTCTCACCTCATATGAATTCATCATTCATAGAATCAATTCATGTTGGATTCTGTACCGTTCTTAACGTGCATTACAGTCAAATCTACCAAAGAAACCTCATCCGTGGACAGGAGGCCACAACTTTTGCAGTTTGCACTCAATTCGGGAGATTCGAAACATTCTGCACCAAACATAATTCCACGTTGACAATTCTTTCTTTCTCTAGATCGCAGCATCAAGGATTTACATACATACAATAATATGGACAATACTAATCTTTTTACTTATACTTATCAGCCATATTTTTGTTAATAAGTTAATAGTACTATATTAAAGTTAACAAGATTAGTTGGTTTCCGTACCTGTATAAAAAAATTTGTAGCATAAGAGATGCAACAGAATTATTGCAAGTTTCGAACCATGCATTTTATAAAAATGTGAAGAATCTAACGCATGTGTTTGTATTTCTGACAGGTGGAGGAGCCCAAGTTGGTCCCTGAGCCGGCGGCGCCCGGGGGATCCTCGGAGGAGGCTGGCGGCACGGGGTCGCAGGGGCACTCTCTGGCCACCTCCAGGGACGACGACGACGACGACTCCAGCAACAACGCCAGCTCCGAGGGAAAAAGCCCGGGACAGAGGTGAAGTCACATTCTAATCAGCCTGTACTATCATAGATGTGACTACTGTAGTAAGGGTCTGTGGTGATTTGTAAAAGATGTTCAACGTATCATTAGCTAACCCATGGACCCCTTGAAAATCAAAAGTTCGCAGATTATTTAAAAAATTTACGTCAATTTTGAAACAGTCATGTTTGGTATTTGACATTAAAAATATTTTAAAATGAGCAAAAGAGACGAGAAGATAGATACAATCTTTTATTTTTGTATCTATGGTTCCGTAATCTTAAACAAAAAGTCAGTCTGTATGGATATAATATAACCATAGTATTTTATTTTCTTCCGCCTACAGTCATTCACATTTGCAGTCTGTAAAGCTCTTGCGTTAGTCATTCGTCCTCCACAGACATACATTAAGCGTTTTTTAAATAGACACTCCTGATTTTAAAAAAATTTAACGAAAGTACTGTATTGTATTTGTTTCTGATACCAAATCGGTATTAAAAACAAACGGATTTATACGGTGTCAATTACATTTGAAATTGTGTGTTACTAATTAAGTGAGAAATCTTACATTTTGCTCACTTTTTTCATATCAATTGAATAATCATAATATTTAACACTTGCGAAACATTATTTATAAATTTATTTTAATTAGAAATGTAGTGAGCAATGCACTATATTTGAAAAATAAGAAAATTAATAATTATTAGCTATAGTTAATTAGAAACAAACAATTCGAAGCTTTTGAGACTCATTCAACTATGAAAGTTTTTTGTTTCATCGTGTGCCAAGTTGAGGGGACTAATATTTGAATGTTTTTAATTAATTTTTGTGTCAATTTTATATGAAATTTATATCAATATAAATACATGCACTTATATTCAGAAAATACGTATCATTTTATTAGTTCAAACTATAGAAATATAATAGTATGCGATGTTTAGATTACAATAAGAATGTTATTTAACCAGACACTGATTTTTTTTAATGGTGTATTTAGAAAACAAAAAATAATAATTGTACACTCTAGGAAATATTATATTTTTATAATTTTGTACAGTGAGTTCAATGACAATAACTTGTTTTGAGAGATTTCAAAAATGATAAATAAATAGTTACAAAAGTGTGTAATGACAACGTTGGAACTTCAAACAATTAGCAGACCGAAACAAGATTTTTGTAGAAGGAAATATGTAAGAGTGTGGCATTGTCGGACTGGTAAGCTGTTCAAAATAAGTTCCTGAAAACTATTGAATACAATGTTATTAATGTTATGTTTGTTTATACCATTCTGTTATATTTTATATGTAATACGCCATCCAACACTTTTATATCTTTCTTAAATAATACTAAACTTCCTTGAAAGCAGCCCCAACACAAAACTATTCAAACACGCACCAATTTTAGGAGACTCTCCTCGAGGCGGATGTCTATGACAAGTCCATCCCGAGTGACTTCTCCCATGAAGGCGAAATTGCTCAACGAAGTAGCTGACGATGAAGATAATCCCATTAAGAGTTACGGAACTAAGGGCAGGACGGGTCCAGGATTCGGAAGGAGGCCCTCTGGAAGTCAGAACTGGAGCAATGTCCGTGCCGTCATGGCGTATTATTGCTCCTTAAGGAAGATCAAAAGGTTCGGGACGCATGCGGGAGGTTTTGAAATGGAATATGTCCACTAAAATATTTCATCTGGCATTCGCGATTTTTACTAATAATTCTTTATCATATTGATCCCTGCATCGCAGCAATGGTTTAAATCAATTTCAATATTATTTTTTATGTGACGAGAGAAAAATTTCGTTTATGGAGTGTTCGTTTACATTTTGTAATAAAAAATAATTTAAAAAAAAAATTCAATTTAAAATTTTCATTATTATGAATCATTACAGAATAAATTATTATTATAACGAAATTTCAGTAGAGCATTGATATTTTGTAAATCATTATTAAACAGTTATAACTAGAAATGAAACATTTGCATACAGCTTCATAATATTTGGTCATTTAAAACATTGGAGGTAGTTTATAATTATAAATATTTGGAAAGGATAAAATAAATTCAAGACAGGGAAAGAGTCTAAACACAAACGAATAAAGTTTAAAGATCTTTTTATCGATCTTTTACAAAACATTAATAGACAATGTTTATATCATATAAACAAAAAAATTGTGTACATTATGTACATATATATATTTATGTACACGGTGCGCTGTTGAATACGGACGAAAAATCGTTATTGCAAAAAGTTGTTTATTTAAGCCAATATACAAAGATGCCAAGAATGCTGTTATATTTCATTTAAAGGATCCTTGATAGGAACTTTCATTCTATATAGCTACCCTGCGCCTCTATCGCCTCCTCTATCCTCGCCCTAAAGCGCGAGCACGCTATTTTCAACTGATCGCGGTTCATGGTCGTAAACTCTGACTCGATGGCGGCCCGGAGGGAGTTGACGTTAGGGTGCCTAGACATGTTAGTTTGTCTTTCGACTACGCCCAATACATAGTAGTTCAGAGGGTTTAGGTCAAAAGTCCTTCGACGAAAATATGTCAACGTTGTCAGAGAGCCAATTTTGCACTAAATGGCTCATGTGAGCGGGTGCTCCATCTTGTTGATAATATACGGTCTGTCAGAGGCCACAGTCTCCATCGACGGCTTTACCGCTGTTCCCAGGACCTCTAAATAAACCTTCTTCGTGACCGTTTCGCCCCTTTGGAAGAAGTGCGACGGCATCACATCACCCTCACTTGAGACGACGCTCAGAACGTGGATATTGGCCGAAAACTTGGTCTTGCCTACCACAGGAACGTCCTCGGGGCTACAGGCATTCCATACAGTCATATACAGTCGATCTTGGGTACCTGAATAATTTAATAATTTCGGTGGGAGTTCTTCCGGCACGAAGGCTTTCTATAATCGCCGCTCTTCTATTATACTCCATGTTTGGGTTGATAGGCTCGGCCATTTGGAGGTTATGGAAGTTTTACTGACATATTTAGCTAACTTTAGCGCCTACTTCAAATATAGCGGAAACTTCAAATCCAATTTTGTCTGGATTCTAACGGCGCACCCTGTATAACAATAAATGTTGAATTAACAACAATAATTATTTTATAGATTTGATACCAAATCAGGTTTTGTAAGTTTATTGTAAACTTCAGTTGAGATATCTGGAAACTAAATAACATATTTTTGGGTCGAATACAACACAATTTTGTCAAAATTACACTCGTTCTAAACCAAACAGTGGCATATTCTTCAGTAAAACCTTCGGCTCATCGTCACATAGATTGCTCCCTGATATACTACGTGTGTGGTAACTGTGTTGCTGGCATAGGATCCTATGGATCGAGGACTTTGAGGTCTGATGGTGTGCAATCCAACTGACCTGGCCTTCTTCTCGTTCTTTCTAGCTAGTGGAACCGGAATGGAGCTTGGGTGTTTTACGACTAGCGGACTTCTTGACTTAGATTAGCAAAGCGAAAAATCTCAAAATATATTTTTAATGTGTAAAGCAGCTTTATGGATAGACATTTTTATTATTTAACTAGAAAAAACTTTGTATTTAACCACTGACATTTTGTACTTTGATATAAATACCTGAAATTCTTAAATTTGACATTAGTTTTTGACAATTTGACATTAGTCTATGATTAACTGATTCACTTGTGACGAGTGAAAAATTTAAGTGTACTTGAAGATATTTATTGACGTCTTAAAATATATACAGCATAAAAACACTATTGAAAATTTAGGATTAGTTTTATACTGTCGTGAAAAAGGATCGGGTCGCTTTGAACTAGATCAGCATTAAAAAATAAAAGTAGCTAAATACAAAGTTTCTTCAAGTTCAATAGTCAAAAACTATGCTGAAAATATTTCCTTTAATCAATTAATAACTTTAAAGATTTATGTAGAATATTTTAGTAAACTTGGACTCCTCTGTCTCACCAAGTTGTGTTGTAAGATATAATTTAGAAATCATAGTTTAAATCATCTTTAAAATAGTGTTAGTCTCATTTGGATCGTGATATAATATTTAATTTAGAGATCTGAATACTGAAAATATTTTATTTTTCTAAAATGAACAGTTAGTTCTGCAATAAGCTTGAACGTGTGAAGATTCGATAATTTGTATAATTTTGAGATTTTTTGTGATGTTGATAATATTTTTATTAATAAATTTTCGTCATTGGTGTTTATAAAAATATGTTTTATTTCATTATTAATACTGCGATGTGTGTTCTTAATTTGTTAATAGTTTAAATAATTCACTATTTAGAAAGTTTAATTTTCCTCAACTCTATCTTTTAGCAAACACTATTGATTTTCTGAAAATTTTAACTGATGTTATACATATTATCCCTTATATATAGTTTCTTGAACTCGTTAGACATAGAACTGTTTAATAATTAAATATTTGTATAATGAATTTTAAAAATCTAAATCTACACATTTTTTTCGCAAGGCATTTTGAAACAATATAGAATTGTAGAATGTATTGTGAAATATTTTTTGTAATTCTTAAATATAACTATATTTTAACCGTTTTCTATATTTAATGCCTACATATTTGGAATACTTTATACGAAATTTATAATATATATAGATTTTTAGTCACAAATGAAATGAAAATGTATTCCATTAATTTTTCGGTAAATGGTAAATTTTGTTGTAGTAGATGTTCTGGGTTATGAAAGTTGTAATTTTCAAGTTATTTTTTAAACGTTAACTATTCACTTCCTTTATTCTTTCTACTTTCTTAAAGCATGGAAAGTAAATCTGAAACCATAAACTAAGGGTTGCACGACTTGTCATGACTTGTTTGTTTCTATGGACTGTGTGTTAGAAGATTATAAAAATTATCAATATTAGCTTTATGTTTTTATTTCCATGTTATGTTACTGACGCTAAAAAGGGATATAAAATAATCCAATACATAAATAGCTTTAATGGATAATTATAAATATAAATTTTTAAAAAAATATTAGAATCGTTATTTAATATCAACTTACATTAATATGTATTATAGAGAAGATTAAAATTTAAAAAAAATATTAGGATTTTTAGAAAATAGTATTTACGGTATATGTCTACTGTTCTCGAGGCATGCCGAGTATAGTAAATGTTGATATATCAGTCGGTTTAATCTGCCCTTCATACATCATAAATCACACTGGGAAAGATACACAGAAAAAAGTATATCTATGGAAATCTATTAAGTCATCATCGGGACTCAAACCCGGAACTTGTATTGCCGTTGAACAGCGTTACTTTTAATAAATTGAACTTGAAGTCCTGGCACCATCAAAGGTTTTGAAATTAAAAAGATGGAAACAAAACAATGTTTGGTCTTACTTAAAAACACATGTAGATGAAATTTCACGATTCTCTATAAAGTCATTATAGCTTAGTTAGTAAAGATGTCTACCGGCAATAGAAAGTTCCGGATTCGAGTCCCGATGATGAGTATATATTTTGTGATATGTTTTTTCTGTTTATCTTGTAAGTGATTTACTTTCTAAAATTTAAATATAAATTATCGAAGAAGTATGTTCTGAAAATCGAAACTTCCCAAATACAATGTGATTTCATTAAAAACTACTAACAATTTTAATTGCTTCTCTCGGCGTGGTTCAATTTCCTTGGATATACACCGTTAAATTGTAAATAATATATTATCATAATATATACAGGTGAATTTAGAAAATACGTCAATTTATCTCATGATAGTTTTACGTAAAGCTGTTTTGCAATGTCTGATTTTGACTGAGTACTGGTTCGCTTCCATTCAAAATTCTCTTAATTTGAATATAAGGTCGTAGATATTTTTTTGTATTATTAAATAAAACATATTTTTTTAAAAGTTCCCTGATGTATGTCCTAAGTAAAATGAATAAAATAATCGTGATTCAATCCAGGACAAAATCCAACCAGAGATGGATGAAGTTGAGGACCACGGTCCAGCTGAGTTCAGCCATCTCCACAATACAGAAAAAACCTCCACTCAAGAGAGAGGACTCTTTCCTGAAGAGATTCTCCACCAGGCAGATTCCAGAAACCCAGGAAACTGTGAGTACTAACTATCTCAATTATTTTTTTTTATAAAACTATACGATAACTTTTTATTAATTACATGACATTTTTAAAATCATCAACCGGTTTCGAAAAAAATAATTTTTTTCACCAGGCTGATAATAAATTGAAAACAAACTATTGTTTTATGTTTCGAAAATTCAAATTTAAAAATTTTAGGTTTGCGTATACGGGGTGTAATAGACTTAGTCCACAATATTTTATGGGGGGGTACCTGACCAAATTTTGAGTCGAAAATATTAAAAATGTGGAAATTTTCACCGTTACGGTAAATATTATTGTTTGAAATTTTTACAAAATCACGTTAAGCTTAAGTCTACGTACTTTAAAAAATATCAGCGAAAAAAAAATTCAATGACCTTAAATTTTTTGTATCCAATATATAATTTGGAATCAATAAAATATGTCAATTATAGAAATCGTCGAAATTATCGAAATAATCGCATAATTAGGGTTTTTTGAAATGGTCGAGCTTAGGCACATATTCCTTCAATATTTTCGACTCAAAATTTAGTCAGGTATTTCCCCATAAAATATTGCGGACTAGTTTTGTTACACTTGTATAAAAATCTCAGTGTTTAAATACAAAATTACTGCATAATTTTATTAAAATGACTAACTACAATATTTTTGCAATTAAATATTAAAAATAATTTTAAAATATGGTATTATACATCCCTTAATTAATTTACTGACTAAAGGATGTTAACTATCCTAGAAGGCCCTCTAATAGACTGCAAGAGTATAACTCAAATGGTAATAAGACTGATTTTGAGTAATTTCTTGTAGTAAAAACATCTACTATGTCACTGATTTATTTTAAAAACCTGCTAATTACACATTTTTATTCTTTACTGAATTATTATATCATGTAAATTGTTCATAAAAATTGATGAACAATTGTGAAATTCTGAAACACTGAAATAAAATATACATTAAAGATGTTCATTTTGATTAAGTTTGATTACATTTTTATTATTTTATAATAAACCTTGATAAAATATAAATAATATACTATTCCGTGTTCATCACAAAATGTCATATTTTTTTTAGTGACAGAATGCACAGACATTTATAAGATCCACTTATATTTCAATAAAGTACATGTAAAAATATTGCTTGGATTCATAGCCAGCCCACCAATTTCATGTCTACTTATAGCACACATCTCTTTAAAATTATTTAACTGTATTTAGCCAATCATTTTCATACGCGAGCTTATATATTTGTATATTTTGTTTTAATATTACCCGCGAAATAATGAATTACAAAGGAAGTACCTAGCGATGGTGTGATCACATTCAAAGAGACTAATCACTAATAATCTTAAAAGCTTCCACTTCCTCGAGTTAACTACCTTCGCGCGCGCCTCGGGGGCACTTGTGACGTCACATCAGAGGGGGAATTTATTTCTCTCATTGAAGATTTTCTATAGACTTTACACGACACTATTTTGTTTCCTTTGCGTTTTATGAAGTCGGCTATGTCGTGAATTCTGTGCGTTTTTTATTGTATATTCTTTAGGGGAATGAATATCTGATAATTTGGGGCAGTAAAAAATAAATATATTTCTGAGGAGCACTGGGTTTATTCAAATAATAACTGAACAACCAACCATACTGTTTGCATGTGTGATCATTGAATTTGGAATTTTACCCAAGTGGCATATAACCTGAATCCATTCGGAGGATACATCCACTCTTTTATATTTTGTCATATTTGTTCTATCAATTCAACGCTATTTGGAGCTCTTTTTAGAACCCACTGCGAAGATTATTATTAGATTTTGAATCGTTGATTTTAGACTATAAAGTATTTTATTAATAATAATTGTAATTAGCTAGTTGACAGCCTATTTTATCAACAATTCCTGGTGGGTCTACTCAAGAGTTTTCCTCAATTGGTATATATTTTGCATTATCTCTTTTCAATTTTGAATCTCTAAGGCAGATATGTCTTTAAGGCCATTGTCGCTCCGTATCTGCTCAGGTCTTCTCAAGCTTCTGCTCCCTGATGACCTAGTGTGACTTTAGAAGTGATTTTGATATTTGCTATTCGGTCATCTTAGTCACGTGGTCCATCGATCGATGTCTTAATGTTTTCTCATTAAATATATTACAGGGCTCTTTATTGTTGAATTAAGATTGTTTTCGTGTATTATTACATTTAATTTAATAGCATAGTTTTTTAAGGTTGTGGCAATAAAATAAACACTTGCAAAGAGTGCTTTTCCATCTTGTGAAGATGTAACTAAATATTTAAAAAAAAACGTGAGAATAAATGTAGTAATATTCCATAAAACTACAGCAAAATATGTTGTCGTGAAATGTTATAAGACTTTGTAAAAACAATCTTCAAATTTTTTATTTTGGAACTAGATAGTGATATTTTGTGCCTTTGACATATAAGGTTAGGAGGATTATTTGCTGGTGATAAGGTTTATGACGATACAAGTTTTTAAAGATATCATATATACCTGACGGGTATCTGACAGATGTGGCATTCATTGGAAAGTAGAATTGAAGAATGTTGATAGCGGAAACAAATTGGCTTGATAACTAACTTGAAAGATGGGACGGGATAGTACTGAACAATAATGGAGAAACATCACTGATTGAAATGTTGTAATTTTTTAATTTGTTTTATAATAAATAATTGAACAAAACCGTAAAGACTTATTAGACAACCCATTGAATATAGACATATGGAACGTGTGTACTTTATTTAAGGAAAACACATTATTGTTGAGAAGTTGCATATTTAGAACATAATTCTGTAGTATTTAATACAAATTAAATTAATTATCCCGGTAACAAATAAATATTTTTCGATAGATAGATTTTTATGTACATCTTTCTAGTTGATTAATTGAATTTGATTTATGATACCACTTTGTCATGATTTTTTAAAAATTTCAATTATTTTTAAATATTTATTTATCGTTAAATTTTTATTACCCATAAAATAAATTAAAGTGAAATGATGTATAACGACAAGTGATAAACATTGAAGGTGTGCGTACTAGGTATTGCACCGCAGTACACTACAAACTATATGTTTTACAAAAAAATGTATCCCACTTTAAACAAAGGAACCGCTGCCATGGTCTATTCGTGGCGTTTGTGTCCATTGAAACTTTCATGTCATAATATGTAGTTGTTAAAAAATAATGGTTTCAAAGGTATCAATAATATTTTTGTTTAATTAATGATGTAACAAATAATGATTACGTATTCACCACATAATATAGTTATGCCGATAAGTAAAAATATTTATTTTTATCATTTTGTGGCTATAATATTTATTTTGTATTGATATGTCATTACATTCCGGGTTGTATTGCCGAGTTTTGAATTTGCTGGTTGCTGAGGATTTTCAGGTTACAATGTTCTCTACAAAAAATATTTGGTCACACAAAAAAATTGTTTTACGTGATCCAAATATGCTGTTAATTTAAATATCTAAACTAGATTCATATGAGATGAAAAAACGCTATCATATTAATATAAACCATTTTGAGACATTTTTGGTATATATATTCATAATTATATTTATTTACTTATTTTACGAAACCAATATTCAAGTGGAATGCCTAATACTCCTGTATACGGCAATTTTTTATAACACTAATATTCGAATATAAAATTTGTCTTTAAAATATTGTGGATACATTCTTTTACCGTATAAATAAAATTATTTTAATGGTGTTTAGTAATACTGCTAACTACAACCGACACATTGACAAAGTGACTGCCACGAAAATTTTTCAGATAAACAAACGCTATTTATATTTTTATTTATTATCTTTGTTTTATTAACCACTAAATGGAGTTTAAATACATCTACCGGTTTCGAAAAATACCATTTTCTTCTTCAGGATGTCATAACTAACTAAAACATATATTATTGTTTCTTTGTCAAATTTTAAACTCAATTTAGTGGTTAATAAAACAAAGATAATAAATAAAAATATGAATTCTAACCACAAAGATAATATTGCTAATTTTAAAAGTATAAACGCTATTTAATTCACTAAAGACTTTTATGTATTCTTATAAAAGATAAGTATATCATAAATCTTCACAGGTATTATTATACATTATACTTATAATGAAGTCTTAGTATTAATAACGGATTAACTTATTTGTGACAAGAGGTATGATTGGCGCTGTTAACTTTTGACTTAAGTTTCGTACTTAGTAATTAAAACCTAACTATCTGAAAAATATTTTTGAGCTCCACAGCGTACTTTGATAAATATGAAGTTATGTCACTAATTAATGCGCAACAATTTGTGTCCTCTATTTAGTAAGTACGAATAAAGTTTTAATTGAAAAACTTTGTTTTTCTTGCTATAAACCCGTTTTGTTTCATTGAACAAATTCTCGATCAGCTTTTAATGATTTTGTTCCAAGTTTTTCATTACACGAAGTGTCCCAGAGACAGCAGTTCAAACGGAACCTATGGTAACGGAACATCAACTTGCAACCTTTGTAACTGTCTTTACAAAATGAGCGCAGTGCCATTTATTCAACCCATCGTGATGAAATTTAGCATACATATGCTGTTATAATATAGTTATTAGTTTTCGGATAATTAAAAAAAAGTTATTTTTACTTTTTTCTGAAAATTACAAAGTTAGAGTAATTTCTAAATCTTTAAATTGCGGAAAACCCTATTTAAGCTCAATGGGTGCTAGTGCTAGCTTTAACCGTAGGCTTCGTTTGGACTACTGTCTCTGAGACAGTCTGTATATATGAAAACAGGAGCCAATCCGTAAACGGAATAAGAATAAATTAGTTAGTTAGCCTTATAAATCTGCAATTATTTGGATAATAAGGGCTTTGGATGTATAACTTTTATATGCCAATAATCATGAAAGTATAAGGATAGTTTTATGTAATAAAAAAATATTTAAAAAAAAATTAAAAATGCAAAAATGAATAATTTATTTAAAACGTTTATATCTAAATCATAAATTTAATTACCTAATATAAATCTACAATATAATGTGATTGAATGAAAAAAAAAATTTGTTAAATCATTGAAACAATTATGACTACTCAACCACATTTTGAAAACAAATAAAAATTTGAAAATCATTTAGAACTGTGCTATTTTATTAATTGTTGTAAATAATATTTATCACAAGTGCATTAGGCTATTTATTATACACATTTGAAAAGTATTGATGGATAGAGATTTATCTCTTGAGTGATGACTTTTATAAAATATGAATGACCCAATAAACCTATGCTCTAAATTGTTTTCTTATTTATTATTATTATTATCTGGTTGAAGAAAACTGTAAATGAAAAGGACTTAAAAAATAATTTGATAGTGTAATTCAGCAAAATTGTCTGAATATTTTTTCTGTGTATCTTTCTAATTGATTAATTTAATTTATATTAAAAATATCACAGAACTATGATTTGAAATTGTAACATCACAATAAGACTGTGTTTTCATTAAAAATTATGTATGTATGCATAATGATGAAATATGACGAAATGAAATGGAGGAAAATAGTATTGAGGGTTGGCTGGACAGTAAAGTGTTAATAAAGTGTTTAAGAACTACCTCTACTCACTTTAATAGACATTTATTATATTCAAAGTTCAATGATTTCAAATATGTAACATTAAAATTTGTGTATAAAAGTATAAATCCAACTTGGTAAGATCTAAAAGTGCGTGTACAAGTGTCAAGCTTTTAGCTTGGCGTGACACGCAAAGTTTTACTTGTTAACTCGATCAAGTATTGATCATTTAAAAGGTAAAAAGATACAACGGATTTTTTTTTTTTTTTTTAATTTCGGTCCTATTGTGGCAAACGGGTATTTACACATGGAGTTTTTGTCCGTACTGAATCTTTTTTGATACGGCCAATGGATACAGCTGCAATGGTAGTATTGACCGAGTGACGAAAATATGTCACCATATGCCACCCAAAAAAAAAATTAAAAATTAACACGGCAAAGAGCTCCAATAATCTCTTTTAAAATTCTGCCAAAGGCAAATATAGCTCATTGCCATCTCAGTACATACGATTTATGTATTGTATTCTTTTTTACAAATACGCAACGTATGAATAACTAAAGGTGATAAATATTTTATATCAAAAATTAAGTATAAAAATACAACTACGTCTGGGTAACCCTTAGTACTATTGGAAAGTTTAGTGGAAAATGCTTGCATCTTATTTATATTTAATGTTATCGTATTATTTATCTGCAATACTAATGTCGAATAATGAACAAGAATTAGAGAGTCTAGTGAGTAGAATATACGATGTATGCAAGGAAATTGATCTTATTATGAAGTGAAGGTATTCGAGAAGGCAGAAACGTGCAAAGTGCAAAATATTTGTAGACAATGAATGTTTGGAACAGGTTGCTGAATTTGTGTATTTGAGAAGTGTAAGTGGGTTGATGGAAAGGGAAAGGCTGAGAAAGATATCAAAAGGAGGACGACTGCAAGAAACAATATAAACGGCACTTTGAACGGAATCAAAGCTAACGGGAACTTGTTAACCGAGACAAAACTAGCGATACACAATGGAGTCCTGGTACCGATACCGTAGTAGTAAATTAAATGTATCAACAGCCCGCAAAGGATTTTTACTACGGGCGTTAGTAAAAAGTTACTATAGTAAAACGTTACTATGGATCACACAACCGTCCCTTAATATTATTAAAATGTATTATTATTAAATTAAGTATTATTATTTATCGAAGTAACCCCGTATTTTTTTCACGTTACTTGGTATCTATTTTGTTAACAGTCTATTTTACAATCCCCATCAAGATTTACTTTCTGTTTTAGCAGCCGTCAATTTCTCCGCCGTATTACGATATTTTAGCGATTATTATAAAATATTTTCACATTTTTACAAAAGCAGGAAAATGTGTAAATATTATAGTACTTAGTATCGAAAATATTTCGGATAAATTTGAGACAAAAATGCTGAAAATGCTTCTACATACATAATCATGCCTGTTTAAATTAATACATTTGTTTAGTTATTCAAATATTTGTAAAATTAACTGTTTTAATAATCAAAATTGTTCAAACTAATTTGTGTGGTATGCTAGGCACAGCTCTAGGTTACGTTGCCATTATAAATACGATCTTGCAGTACATAGAAGCTATAACTAATTCCTAAACAACATTTAATTTTTATATAAAATAAAGAATGAATAAATAAAATTTCTTTTACTACCTCCACCAGACAAGTACCGCAAAATGATTAAAATATATCACATTTCACTTATACTTTAGGGCATAAAAATATTATAAAGCTTAAAGTAAAAGATATTAAATCAACATTCATTCGTTCGCATTCCATCCTAGTGTCTCTAATTAACTATGAAATTAATATCAAATATTTAAGACTTAGGTAATTTTTTTAAAGTAAGTAATAAACATTATTTATTTTTCTTCAGAAAAACGTATTTTAATTTGATTTAAAATATAAATACATTAATTTAATAAAGTATACGATGAATGTAAATTAACGTGATTACAGTTGAATATTAATGATATAATAACTTTGAATCACCGTAGGAGTTAAGCTTCACTAGGAAAATGATTCCATATAAATTTACTCTATACCTAATTTAATAATTGTATATGTAGAATTTATTATGTGATGATCTTACAAGATTAAGTCTGAAAACCTTTCCAGACAATGTAGTCCAACATGTGACGTGTTTCAATATAATAAGTAGGTCTGATCACGATGAATGCTAACGGTTATACCCTGGTTGTGCGCGTGCGCGCTCGTGGGACAGATGAAATATCGCAAAATGCCTGTTAGAATTAAGCGCGGAATGAGGCTCCGGAGCGCCGCGAGACGTTCTTCAGCTGCGACCTTCTTCCGCCGCCCGCGGGCGGCATCCCCGGCGTGAAAATACCTTTTCAAATAGATTCCAATATTATTTCCCGGAAATTCGACTTATTTCCCTGGTTCAAACGGTATGTGAACATTTTCCTACGGATTTAAACGTGACAAGATTTAATTATTATTAAAATATTATCCTTCGCACCGCTCTCGTCAGAGAGTAGTGACCGATAGCCATTAAACACTGAAGTGTAGACTATTTGGCGCTACAGGTTATCAATAATGAATAACGCGTGTTTTCTAGTTAACTAATTGACGGTCAATTTATTAAATGTATACAGATATTAGATGTATACCGATGTCTTTATTTAAAACAGTTGCAGTAAGATTTTCGATAATATCTTAGTGCATGTTCAAATACTAGTCATACATGAGAGACATAAAGTAAGAATCATTAATAATATTTTGATTAAGGTCCTATAGGACAGCAAATTATACTTACTTCGTCCACAGTCCGCAAAAAATACCGAGCCACCGTTAGCAATTTTTATGGAATTTTTACAAAATGAAATATATTTCTGTTCTCGCGTAGTTAAGTAAATGTGAAATCTATAATTTCAGACCTTCCAATTGCGTAGTATATTGTGTGCGAGTCTTTTTGGGTGCGCGCATATTTTAAAAGTTCTACAACTTACTTAAAACATTCAAGGAAACGGACAAGTTTAAGGGTTGACCATACCGGATAATAGATCGTCACATTTTACATGAGAGGGGTTTATTTAAATATGTTGAGTTGTGATTTATAGATTTAACACAAATAAAAAGTGTAGTTTAATTATATTATATATGAAGTGACGAAATCGAATAAAGGTCAATATTTATTTCGTGTTTTGTTTGTTACAAAATGTTGCATGCGTAGTTATTCCTTGAGATGTTTTAAATCGTTTTAAAACCGTCTATGATAATTTAACGTTAAAACTCGTTATATATTTTTATTTACTGAAAGAACGTCTAATGTTCCCGTAAACTCAATTTTCAATGTTGATATTATAAGCGCCAGAACAGCTAAACGTAACAGGACAGTGTGTATATAGAGCAAAGACTATATTTAATATGGTTTATATAAAAAATTAAGGAACAAAGGATAAAAACCTTAAATAAATAAATATCTTCATTTTTGACAGCTCGCATAGAAAACGTGGCGGCATTAAGGATTCAAATATTTTAAAGTGAATTAAATTTTTCAATAAATGTACTTGTTATGCTTATTTGACCGTATATTTATAAATTGATTCACTTTTACGGATATCTTCCATATTTTACATTTAAAAAAGTAATTACGAGACATTTTGGAGAGTCCAATTTATCAGACAAAAACAGTAACAGTCCGCGCGCGTCGTTGTCCGACTGAAGACGAGATTCGGTCACCTTTCACAGGCAACTTTTTATATTAAATACTATAAAATTCTTTTCATATTTTTTTGTATATTGCAATATAAGTGACAGATCGTGGATTTTTACTTTTATTATAACGATATAGGTACGAATAACCAATACAATTTTTTTTTTTTTGAAAAGCAATTATTATTTTTTGAACCTTTTACAATCAATTTATTAATAGCGTGTATGGTCTTTATATGAAAATATTTCGAGATTCGGTGTACCAAAGATAACTCTACTGCGAAAAATATTAAATAGTGTTTCGGTATTACATTTTTTTGGTGGTAATTACAATATATTTAGACATTCTTTTTTTAAAAAATGCTTTTAGAATGAATGGATATTTCATAATACAATTGATCGAAAGCACGTATTGCAGTAGTTTATGATGGCTCCCGTAACTTCTTGTCTAATATTATTTTAAATACTTCTGGTCGCAAGGCCCCAGTGTGATGTAACTGGTATTCTCTGCTTAGTTAATGAATTATAATTATTCTCATATGAATTATCCTTTTAATACCTTAATTGATTACATTCTCCTGATCGCGACGCCACTGTGATGTATTCATATTTCTGTACTTAAGTTAAATAATATTTATCCACCTGGTCTTCGGCAACCGCTGTGAAGTTACTGATAATTCTATAAGTCTTAATTTAACCTATATTTATCCAGGATGATACATATAATTGTTAATTGGTATTTTATTAAATATGTTATATATTATCAAACTATTAACTACTCTGGTCACGGCACCACTGTAATGGAATCCAGTATCTCTATTATAATAATTTTTATTTTATAATTTAATTATTTATATATCTCAACTGTTTGTACCGAAGAATCCCCGAGGGTCGAGCCTTTGGCCCGGCGGAATCCCCCGGTGTGCGGCCGTCCTGTCTTGACTGGCGCGCAGGGTCGTACTCGGGATACGCGCTTCGAATTGTTATATGAACATTTATACGCTTAATACTAGTTTATACGCTTAATATCTAAATTTGGCCAACGCGATCGATCTAATGATTAGAAACATTCCCATGCTATGTTCGTAGTAATCTTAGTTTTTTTAACCCGCGTTTGCAATTATCAAATATCTAAAGTTTCCAAATATCCAAATATTATAGCCGTTCAAATACCTACAGAGAAATAGTTAAAATAAATATACCGACTATCTTATGGTACGTGATTAAATAACGATTGTTGGTTCTCATTATATTTCTAAATGCAAAAATCAGGAGTCTATTCACCCACATTGTATACTTTTAATAGTGGGCAAACTTCTGATCATGCGATATGGTACCCGAGCGTACTCATTATAACATTAATTTACTAGTCTTCGGCTTATTTCCTTCAATTCCGAAACGTCGCTTAGAGTGCACGTAAACAAATAAATCTCGGCGCGAGCCTACCGTCAATAATACATTGAACACCAACTTTGTCGTAAACTTGTCCTTGCGACTGTGGCCGCTTTGTGGCGTCGTCCAGCCGTTCAAAGAGTATTTGGACGTGTGAAACAATATGCGACACGCCAAGTGCCTGCCTCACTAGGCAAACATGTTTCGTGACTATGATAGGTTCGCTAGACATCAGGGTTTGGCCCACGCTCAAGCACCCCTGTCCCCAAATCGAGGGCTCAGCGCGCCTGTTGCTTCAGGTCCACGGATTCCTGACTCTCGAGCCCTTCACTCACGCGTTCAAGAGTCAATGATGATGATGATGATCCAAAGTTTTGATTTGAACAATATCATTTTCCCAAAAAGAAACCGATTCTTCTTGACAGACTTTGTATTAACATAGACACGGTTCAAATGCGTGTCATTCTGTACGGCTGCTGGTAGCTCGATTGATAAATAGTTTATGATGCATCTGGCAAATTGATTAGAAAATATGGAAAAGCGACGGATGAGGTGACTCTGACTCTGACTGACGCTGACTGGGAAAAATTCCCGGTGCATAGAATTGTCGACAGTTAGTAAATAATGTCTGAGTAATGTGAATAACTTGGTAGTGAACAGAAGCCAACTGGAAGTGAATTTTTTTTTTACAGGTGGAAGATACCGGTTCTGAGGGCGGCGGCGGCGGCCCGGGGGGGGAGGGCGGGGGAGCGCACCACCGCCGGCGCCGTCGCACCCCGCGCCCCCCGCGCAGCGTCGTTAACCCCGACGAGAACTTCTACTTCTACTGGCTGTGGCTGCTCACTGGGTGCGTGCTGTACAACTTGTGGGCGCTTATAGTGAGGCAGAGCTTCCCCGAACTGCAGGTTTGTGCGTAACTATAGAAATTTTATGTAACGCTGTGCAGGGGGAGACATGGTAGAAAAATGCTACATTCGAGTAGCCACCGAGTAGCCTCGAAAGTGCCAGAGAAAAATATATAAGTATTTCAAAGCTCTTGATATTGATAGAACATTCTATACAGGGTAAATGTGTCATTAAAATTTGTATGAGTCTACGTTGTACAAATCAATGAGTTAATTATTCACATAAGTATTCGAACCACTTACCAACGTCGTCAGAATTCGAGTACCCTGAACATCAGAGTGTAAAATCCACTTTTATTTTTTATCTGTATTTTTTTCATCTTAAAATGTATTTTATAAATCTTTGAACGAATAGTTAACTTCTTCGAATATCCATTATTTAAAATATAGCTGGACAGTATATTGATATATATATATTGATACTAGAAAATTAATTGATTATTTTCTGGAATACGTGAATATCTACACATTATATGTATATTACGATCCGTTAACTATAAATTCAACTACTCTTTAGTTATTTGTATTTAAAGTGATAAATAAATCGTAATAGTTGCTAAATGCATCATATATTTTTAATACCGTATTAATTATTTAAAGTCAACGAGGTGTAAGAACGATCGAAACTTCATTTTACGTTTTACGAGGGATAAATTATCCGTGGAATTTATTTTCCTATAAAATATACTTCAAATAAATATCGCATTGTGACTGTAGAAACCAAGCAATATGCTAGTAATGCCCAGCGGCGGCTACACACAGTTTTATGTACCTTACATTTTTGATTTAATCAAATCGTGAGATTATTTTACCGTAAAAACATGATTAGTTTCATCAGGTTTAAAGAAAACAATAAATTCAAACGATATATATTTATTTTTTAGGAGAACACATTCTTATTGTGAAGTTGTAATTATTCAGAACATAGGTCTGTGATATTTTAAATATTAATTAAATATATTAATTATAAAGATATACATATAAAATCAATTTTATCGAAAAATATTGTTGTTGCGCCACCGGGATTCGAACCTGGATCTCTTCCCTAACCGGGGGAGGTGCTTTATCCAACTAAGCTACAGCGACATTATTTTTAGCGACAATTTTTCGACCTTATATGTCTGTCTATCAGATTCACTCAAAGGTATTTGAGATTCTGTAAAAATAAGGTAGATGGCTCTGTCAAATGATGGAACGATTAAATGTATTGATATCAAAAAGGTAACAAATAAGGTCGAAAAATTGTCGCTAAAAATAATGTCGCTGTAGCTTAGTTGGATAAAGCACCTCCCCCGGTTAGGGAAGAGATCCAGGTTCGAATCCCGGTGGCGCAACAACAATATTTTTCGATAAAATTGATTTTATATGTATATCTTTATAATTAATATATTTAATTCATATTTGATATATATTTGTGATTTGAAAACATTTCTGGTGGCACCTACTAAATTCTTTAGATTATAGGTACAGGTACTTTAGACTACAATAGTCTATAATAATCTATAGGAAATTGCCACGTTGAATGAATATCAGATGGAGCCGACCGGGTGAGAGGGGACTGGAGCAGGATGGAAGGGTTTGGAAACTAGACAAGAATGGCGAGGGATAGGATTCGGTGGAGAGCACTTGTGGAGGAGGCCAAATCGCACCCTGGGATGTAATGCAATGGAAAAAGAAGAAGAAAAAAATATCTGTGATCTTATACACCTTGCACACCTTGGTCGTCGGCTCTTGCTATTAGACGGCGTATAACGAAGAAGATAATGCATGGACACTTGCTAGTTGGAAGGAAGTAACTCAGGATCGGGATGCCTGTTGAGCAGTCGTGTAGTCGGTGTGAGTGGAAACACTTAACATCACACGGTAGTAACAGGCTTCGTCTTTAAGTTTATACATTTTTTAGATTTTTTAAAATTAATTACTATTAAAAAATTCCTAATGAAATTTGGAATATTATAAAACAGTATTTCGGTGATAGATTAAATTTCATCACATGAAAATTGGACGTAAAGATTAAAAATAAACGCACACATACGAAAGAGTTCACAAATATACGCAAAAAATGGTTTACAATGTAAAAAGTATTCGGATTATTTTCATTCCTAAATTCTCAAACCTCGTCGAAGACCAGAAATATATACAAATATTATATTTCACTTAAATGTGTAATTTATTTTAGTAATTTAGATATTATATCTATGGTCGGGTTTGCCTTTCGCTAAATTATTTAAAATAGCGCGGATTCTTCGTCATAGTCTGGTGTGGTATTTTAGTGCATGTGATTTTAAAGAAATATATTTTCAGATTTTTAATTGCTCTATTATAAAATTCTATAAGTCTATTTTTATAGTGAAGATGTTATTTTTAGTTGAGCACATTCGACTGGTTCATTACATATTTTTTTTTTTTGAGAGTTGCATTTTCAGAACATAATTCTGTGGTATTTTTTAATACAAATTAAATGAATCAACTTAGAAAGATATACAGAAAAATTATTTATCGAAAAAAGGTTCAGTCTGTCCCGGTAGCAATTAAATATTTTTTCGATAAATAATATTTTTCTGTGCATATATCTTTCTAGTTGATTTATTTAATTTGCATTATATTTCAATTTTGCTTATGAGTAGAGGTGGCATTGTTGTGAACATTCAGAATATATATTTACGAAACTGACTAATTTCCCATCACGCCATTTCCCCGCAAGCATAAGCAGAGAGGATAAAACGCCACACTCTTCTGTCTTGGCACACTCGACTAACATACATCTTCTCATGCTTGCTATCCGGTTGTTGAAGCTTTTAACAGGGTTGTCCTCCAATTCTTGGTTTATCTGGTATAAATCATGTCTGCCGCGGGCGCCCTCTTTTTCTGTTGCCCACAACACTTGTCTTATATATTTTTTTACCACCCTCTCCTTGCGCATTCCGAATATCATAATATATCATATAATATCTTATCGTATCAAATCATAGCATATCATATCATAGCATATCATATCATGTCATAGCAAATCATATCATAGCATATCATATCATATCATAGCATATCATATTATAGCATATTATAGCATATCATATCATATTATAGCATATCATATCATATCATAGCATATCATATTATAACATATCATATCATATCAGATCAAATCATATCAGTGACCCTTTCTTTATTCTTTTCAATTATTCTACAAACAGCTCTACATTGGAGTCTAATTTGTTATTATTCACTCTATCGTGGATACATTTTTAACATATGCGACTGAGAGATATCTTTACCTAAAGAGGTAATGGTACCTCTGCCTTCACCCTCAACTTTATCTCGAGTGTGGTTTGTTAAAATATTTTGGAAAAACATTTATGATTATGTACTGTAGACTGAGCGCGGAGTATCACAAAACTCCGCGCTTATATATCTAGATAATTAGTCTTTATGTTCCTGATAATTACCTGACAGTGGAAACAGGTTGTTTCATCTTTCAATATATATAACCAAGCAATCTACGGTGATGCCTGTACGATAAAATGTATTACTGAGCCGCACCGCTCTAGAACCTGACGTAATATTTATTAAACAAAATCAGTTGAGGGTTGAATTTAAAATGTTCACGTGTGACTCACCCTTAGTAGTACCGGTAGTTTCATATTGTAATGCTCCAACTTTTAAATTATGTTCATTTATTACAAAAACTATAAATAGATTGGACATTTTACAACCAAAATACACTATAAAAAATTTGTTGCAATTAGTGTGGATCTTCCCAACAATGTATCCTTCACAACAATCCTTTTGATATTGTTAATTTGTTTACTAATGTAAATTTTAATTTCTGATTTACTAAATTCATCTAATAATTTGGTATAAGATCTATGTCGTTTGTTAAACCTTTGTATGAACCAAAATTATTTTCAATTTAATAATATAATGTACAATCAAACAGAGGGTCTTCCTATGGGAGCACCCACAAGTCCACTAATAGCAGATATTTTTGTATACAATTTGGAGAGGAATATTTTTGATTGTGGTTTTGTTGTGGAAAAGGTATGTGGATGATATATTATGTATTTGGTCAGGTTCACAACGTCAACTAACAATATTTTTAAATTTCGTTAATTCATTTAATAATAAAATACAATTTACATTAGAAATGTAAAATAATTTGACCTTAATTTTTTTGAATCTAACATTGATTAAAAACAATAATAAAATTGAATTCAAAATTTTTAGAAAACCAACTTTTACAGATACTATTATACATAGTGAATCTAATCATCCATTATCACACAAGTATTCAGGGTTCCACTCCTATTCCTATGTCAACATTCAATTTCAATATTGAATTGAATACAATTAAAAAAAATAGCAGTTAATAACGGGTATAATACAGATTTAATATACACTATTTAAAAAAAAAATTAAAAGAACATAATAATCAATTTTTATATAAATCACAGATAAAACATAATGATAATAATGATTATTGGCGTAGGATTTTATACATAAATAACTTTTCGAATTAAATATCTAAACGTCTACCACGAATCATCAGATCAGCATTTTATACAAATAATAATATAGGAAATTTACTCATAAATTCTAAAGACAAAGATGATAAATTTAACAATTCTGGTGTCTATAAACTTAGTTGCAAGGATTGTGCTGCATTTTATATTGGTAAAACGGGTAGAAATTTTACTATATGAGTAAAGGAGCATTTGAGATGTTTGAACAATAGTGGGTTTTCAGAATTTGCTAATCATTTCATAGAAAATGGTCATGGTTTTGATAAAAAATTGTGATTGTCAATTTTGCATGGAAACGGTGTTGGTCACTGGTGTGATTTTTTTTATTTTTAAAAAATGGATTCTGGTAAAAAAACAACGTATTTTAATTAGTATTGACATCCTGAAGAAGAAAATGGTATTTTTAGAAACCGGTAGTTGTATTTAAACTCAATAAGTGGTTAATAAAACAAAGTTAACAAATAAAAAAATTAAAAATAGTAAAGTAATGTGTTCTATATTCAAGTTAAAAAAAACAAGAATACTATTATTTATCAAAATAGTCACGTATATCAAAAATACATTTTTTCAATATATTCGGCGAAAATTTTTCCAGATGAACAATTGTACCCGAGAACGATTGTGGGCAAACAACATTCCGGACACTATTTTAACCCTCTTCTGGTAATTTGGTTCCCATATAATAAAATATGAAATAAAAATGTCAAGGACGTTATTACTCCTCTTTCTAAAATCATTACACAAAATTAATAATGTGATACTATTAAAATGGGCAACAATAAACAGGTGTCATTTGTTTAGATACCTGCACATACGGGAATTCAAGGAAATGCACGTGCTGATAAACTGGCCAAGAAGGTCACTCTTTCCTGAGTATTTCTACATCAATTCCATATCCCTATAAATGACAGACTTAATATGGTGAAAAAACGTACAAATTCTATCTAGACTGCACAATGAATGAATCCAAATAATCACAAGAGTAATCTCCTCATAATCATTCAAAGATTTATTCCCCAAATTCTCTGGTTTTTCAAAAGGAAAGTCTCCGAGAGAATAATATCAAATATCAGTAGAATGAGAATTGGGCGTTGCCAGGTAGCCTCACATTTATTCAGGTAGAACTTAACAGATTCCCCGATGTATGAGGAGACCTTTGACCATATATTTTTTACTTGTCCATTGTGGATTACAGTTTTATTTTACAATGGTCTCATCAATGGTAATTTTCAACTCCCGGTTAACTTGTGTCATCTTCTTTCCCTTAACTCGCCATGTTTAATGTATATAATAATAAAACTTTGAACAATAATGGTATTGACTGGTAATATTTCTTTTTATATAATATTATTATTAAGAACACATTTTTATTGTGAAGTTGTAATTATTCAGAACATAGGTCTGTGATATTTGTAAAAAGATCCAGGTTCGAATTCCGGTAGCAACAATATTTTTAAATAAAATTGATTTTATACGTTTATCTATCTTATTAATACATTTAAAAATTTGTATTTTTAATATTATTGTATGTACTTTTTCCATAAAATAAAGTTTTAATTTGATCAATGGCACAAATTACTCTTGAATGGTGGATTGCCTATGTAAAAGCAGAATAATAAAATGGCCTTTTGACCTATTCATCTATTTTTAGCTATGCCTCCAAGTTAACCCGGAATTATATCCAGCGCGAGAATGCAGCGGACGTCCGGTATTCGGTATTGTCGAATTATTTAATTGTAACGTTTGTTCGACTGAGCGCCCTTTGTGCGGAGCGGATAGTAATGTATGTGTTTCATGGGGTGGTTTAAAAAATATCATGCGTTTGGTGTCACGTGCCTCGACTAAATTTAATACATTTAAAATTGGGTCATAGTGGCAGTGTCAAAAATCGAAAATGTATTATTTGATGTCTCTTTTTATTTCTGATTAAATAATATCCTTTATACTTATTTACTTACTTACTTACTTACTTACCATCACGCCGTTTACCCGCGGGGATAGGCAGAGAGGATAGAGCGCCACACTTGTCCTGACATACAATTCTGGGCTCATTCACATTCATACATCTGATGTCCTGGTCGTGCCAAGTCTTCCGCGGACGTCCTCTATTTCTGGTGCCATCAACACTTGCGTCATATATCTTTCTTACCATTCTCTCCTCATTCATCCGTTTCATATGACCAAACTACCTAAGTGATCCTTTCTTAATATTACTCACTATACTAACATCAGCTTTACATTCTTTCCTTATTTCTTCATTCTTTACTCTGTCATAAATAGATTTGCTACATATACGCCTAAGTGATCTCATTTCCACTGCATTCAGTCTAATTTCGTTCCTTTTCTGCCAGCTCCAGGCCTCACTTCTATACATCAGTGTCGGTACCAGCATTCCATTGTGCACCACTAGTTTTGCTTCAGTTATAAAAATCCCGTTAGATATAATTCCATTCAATGTGCCGTTCACTTTATTTCCTGCAGTCACCCTCCTTTTGATATCATTCTCAGCCTTTCCGTTTCTATCAAACATACTTCCCAAATACACAAACTCATCTACTTGTTCCAAACATTCATTACCAAGAAGTATTTTGCACGGTGTCTTGCTTTCCTCCTTCTCGAATACCATCACTTTCGACTTGTTAACATTCACCATGAGGTCGCTTTCCTTGCATACATCGTACATTCTACTCACCAGATTCTGTAGTTCTTGTTCATTATTCGCCATTAGTACTGCATCATCGGCGTACAATAACAGCATACAATCAAATTGCCCATTTTTGCTCATATATTCATAAATTCCAGTTATTTCACACATTTATCCATATACAAGTTGAACAGCCATGGAGAAATTACACAACCCTGCTTGACACCCTTTGTAATGTCAAACATTGGTGTGAGTGCTTCATTGATTCTCACACACGCAGAACTTCCTTCGTATAGGGATGCGATTGCGTGTATAAGTTTACTATTCACCCCGTAATCAGAGAGTACATTCCATAACTCTTATAACTCTATAATATATCTTTGTAGAGAAAATATCTGATCCATGCATCCTCTTCCACCCAAAAATGCACCTTCCATGTCCCATACTTTTTCTTTTGTCACCATTCTTGCTCTTTCTATTAAAATTCTTCCATACAGTTTACCGACAGAGCTCAGTA
Organism: Eubasilissa splendida; assembly: GCA_031772225.1. NCBI lineage: Eukaryota > Metazoa > Arthropoda > Insecta > Trichoptera > Phryganeidae > Eubasilissa > Eubasilissa splendida. Next base: position 693,423 of record CM062868.1, read on the forward strand.
GACTAATAGCCCTATAGTTACCACATTCCGTTTTCGACCCTTTTCTTTTGTAAAGAGGCATAATGATAGCCCTCCTCCAATCTAACGGAGTGTGGCTCTCTTCCAAACATTGATTGAAGAGCGTACGAAACAACAGCCTTGATATACTATGCAGCAACGTTATCATATCCTACAGCCTTACCATTCTTCATATGTTTTATTGCACACTTTATTTCTTCCATGCTTATTGCATTTATATCGTTTTCCTCATTCATACTTACCCTAGAGAGGCTTTCAGGTGCTTTCTCATTTGCATTCTCTACACTCTCATACGTTTCCTGAAAATATTTCATCCATCTATCTTTTATTTCATCCTCATTCGTTAACATCTCTCCATTTACTGACTTAATAGCTTTCACAGTACTGATTTCAGCACCACATCGGGATTTTTTGACCGCCTTCCAGAAGAATTTTATATTATCCTGAAAATTCTGTCATTTTCACCCCTTCTTCTCTTTTCAGCCGCTCTTTCCTTTCTTTCACACCAGATTTAACTTTTTTCTTACAGGCATTGTACACGTCTTTTGCTCTCGTGTATTCATCCCTATTTACTGTCAACAGATAGCGCCACGCATTCTTCTTTTTTTTCACAAGTTCCTTTATGCCATCGTCCCACCGTGCATCACCTTTCTTCCTTTATATATCTTCGATAATCAATCATTTAGGGTGTTAAGTATATTTTTGAATATAGAGTACGGTCTTGAGAAAAAATATGCATAATAATGTAAGGATATTTGTACGTTGTATTCTATTAGTCGTAATGACTTAATTTTAAAACATTTCTCGGTTGCTTAGTGATTCCGGAAATTATTTTAGAAAATATATGTTTCAAATATGAATTAAATATATTAATTATAAAGATATACATATAAAATTAATTCTATCGAAAAATATTGTTGTTGCACCACCGGGATTCGAACCTGGATCTCTTTCTTAACCGGGAAAGATGCTTTATCCAACTAAGCTACAGCGACATTATTTTTAGCGACAATTTTCAATAACACAATAGAATGTGTTCTCTAAATAATATATGTTTCATTTGAAGAAACGACGATCAACCGCAATACTACATAGTTGATTGACAGTGTTCTAACCCTATTTGATTTCAACTCCTACTTATTAAACTAATATGGTTCAACACATAAAATAAAAATAAGCAATGCATCTTCGATTCCTCGTGACCTGGTTCTCGCTATTTATTATTCGAAGCCTGCTCTGTGACCCGCAGCGATCGCAGTCTACAACCTTCAGCATACAGCCTTCATTCTACAGCTTCCAGCCTGCGCTAGGCCTCGGCGCAGAGACTAGCTTTAATGAACACCGCGAGTCACCCACCTAACTCCTAATACTGAGCTACCGATTCCATGTTCAGCAAAGCCAAGTCGAGAATATTAAGTAGTATTACGGAAAGTGCTAATAATAGAGTGCCTTCTCTTATTTTAAAAATGGCAAAACTGTTATTGAATACCCTTTATTAATTTAATAATTATCAAATACAAATTATAACATATACATATAAAATCAATTTTATCGAAAAATATTGTTGTTACTACCGGGATTCGAATCTGGATCTCTTCCAATCCGGGGAACGTGTATTATCAGATTATGCTTTACCAACACAGTGGATTGACGATAAATTTTCGAACAAATATGTTACACTTTTCAAATCAATATATCTATTAACTCAGATGCTAGACTCATCGAAATTTTTTAATATTATAAAATTGAGAACTTCAGGCTCTTTATAGAGATCACAATCTTCGAGGTTGTGTCGGCGACACCAAATGTTATATTCACAAATTTTCCTCTCAACACCTTGAAATTTCAGAGAGTCGACAACACTCAGAGATCAGTATTGTGATCCATATATCAACACTGATCTATGGGTTTACTTTTGGAGGTCAAAGTAGCGTTGATTGATTTTGATTTTGTCATCAAATATGAATTCTAGATACACAAACTTTTAGACACTTTCAATGTTATGATCTGGACGAGATCCCGTTATTATACAGCATTTTTTAATTTTTGCGCAAAGGAAAGGAACATTTTTCAGAAAGGCATATCATCAAAGATTTAATGAAATCGGTGACTTTTCGTACGATTAAAAAGTATCGGTACAAACTGTGTCACATTTTTTAAATCTAGACGAAGTAAAGGGGGTTAATAAAGGTTCAACGTTTTTCAACAGTGGTCGCTGATTGGCTACCGCTGTTTCGAGAATGTTACGGAGGAGCAATTCCAATAAATTACTGGAGCCACCGCCAATTTAATTTTGCTTTCATTAGGGGTGGCCTCCCGGGCTCCAGACCACCCCTCAGCCCGGTTCCATACCTCCTCCCCTACCGGTACGGGTAGCGATAGAAAAGAGTGCGTCTGGGCCAAAATTTTTTTTTTTGGCATTAAATAATCCCTTCACGTTATATTCAAATACAGAACTTATTTATAATCGTACCCAGATGGGTGCTCTAATTATTCCCTATTATATCACCATAATGCGTATTAAGCACAAGAACGACGTATATATTTTTAACTTGGTGCATTTGAATACCTTAATTCACAGAGCAGTACGCAATTCCTCACTCGATTTTACAATTTCTTTTGCACATTCAAAATAAGTCCAGTACACAAAGAAAAATATTTGTCTAATTTCTGGGAAAAAATTAAATAATACGACGTAATTATAATCGTTCACACAACCGAGTGTTTTCTGTCTGATAAGCAGGGGCGTGCAGTGCATACAAGCAAAAAAGCTGTGCATTACTAAAAATTCTGGGAAACAATTATAAATTAAATAATTGGATTAATACAAACGAAAACTTTATTTTACAATTAGCGCTATCTGTGTACAAGTAGAGATTTTAATTGCTTAGTTCTAAAAACTACCACGACAACTCACCGCTGTACCCATGGCGCTCTTTAGTATTCGCCGCATCGAGCTATTCACATTGCCCTATTCTGACTTTAAGCTAGTGAATTACTCAAGTCATATAATGTCTATTTACTGAATTGAAAGTTCCTTTCGGTTGATCTGTATTACCTATGCTGTTTTTTAACAGAATAACTGCGTGCAAATTATTGAAGTATCTATTTCCTCTTTTACTAATTCATGAATTTTACTATCTTACTGATTGTTCTTTATATTTGGTGCATGGATTGGTTTTTGATTTGGGAAAAACAAAAAGCAATTGGCAGAACAATTTCTTACGCTAACCTTTAATAAAATTAATTATTTCCTTTAGTTATTACGTGTAGGATTTTCAAACAATAAATTAATCATGTTCAGTCATAGAAAGTGTTCTTACAAAACGTCCAAACCTTTTTTTATTTGGGTATGAAGGCATTATTTTACGTTAAAACTTAAACTTTCTCTAAAATTCCAAATAAATACTTGGCAGGGTCATATAAACGACGGATTTGTTTTGTCTAAAGACGTTGGTTAAACGAAAGTACATATATTGTATTATATATATTAAATATGATTGTATAATATCATTGGTAACAGCACGCCACTGCTGATAAGTATTTATTTTATCAACAATATTCTGTGGTCGGGATCTGTAGACAGTCCTTTTCGGCGGTTCCTCATCGCGAAGATGTCGTCTGCCATAACTGTCCTTACATGGCTGAGAAACCAAGCCATGGTTTATTAATACTTTCTACCGTTTTTATACATTTTCTATAATCATTATTTATGTTTAACCTTTTATCTTTTTTTACATTTTTTTTCCAAAACTCGGCAGTCTCGTTTTTGTTTGTCGCTGCCAAGAAAATTGAGCCTAGACCCAAGATGGTGGCACACATGATTTCACACGGAATGACAATGAAGTGAAATTATTTTGGTTGAATATAGATTTATTTTACATTCCTACCAGCCAACAAGTTGAGAAGAAAAAAGTAAAAATATTAAATTTAGTTAAATATTAAATAATCCATATAAACTAATCTTTTACTCTGAGTGTAAGATCACCATTTACACTATTAATTTCACTTTGCTAACAATATCTAGGTTAAATCTTTACTGCATTTAGTGACTAGATCTGATATAACACAGCGTTACTCACAGCGTTTGATTTGTGAGAATTTCATATGTGAAAACAAAACACTTGGAGGATAATTATAGAGTTCTATAAATTTACCTCGAAAACAGTAAATATTTTTGAGAATTTATTCATTTAGCCTTTCTGATACAGTAATATTCACTATTTTCTAAAGCCTTTAATAAATATGATAGGTTCATCCATTACATCTAACAGTGAGATCTAAATAAAATAATTTTAGGAGAGATGATAAACAATGTAAATATGAATACTGACGCTCCTCACCATAGCTACCACATCCAGATCCAGATCCTAGGGACGAACCATGAGAGTACCGATCGCGAACAGTGTGTAGTGTGTACGGTGAGAGAGCGAGAGAATGCGCTGTGCTAAGGAATTTTAATAAAAATGGTAAATAATCATTAAACATTGTGAAAAATAAAGAAACATCAGTTAACACACTCAAATATAAAGTCAAACACATTCTTATCTAATTATTTGATTTCTCTATTGTAATATATTTTATTATTATAGTTCGGCAAAAAATAAAAATTGTCATGTAATATGTATGAAATAAAAAAATAAATACAATATATTAAACAATTAATCTCTATTAGTATACAAGTTACAAAATGAAATAATCTAATTCTTTAAACAATTTAATAACAAAATTAAAGAATAATATTAAATAATTAAACATACCATATCGTAGTTGTACATATATAATTCACTGGATTGTGTGACTAAGCCACTTTTACCGTATAATTATACATTATATAATTACGACTCATTTGTGTCGTATTATACTGTTGGAATATGAATGATCTTGTATTGCTTGTAACAACTGATTGTATTGTAAGAACAAAACTCCGAATGAGAAAATCCAAGAGAAATAAATAAGGGTTGGCAACGCCTGCAGTGATCTGATCAGCGAGCTCGAGGCTGTATTGTAAAATATAGCCTTCACTTAAAATTGTAAGAAATTCCCATCACCCCTCGCTTGGGATTGTGTTTTTTTTTTGTTCTTTGTCTTAGAATAACTTCAAAATAGTCTAAATTTCTAATCGTTATTTCGTGCCCTAAACATTACAATCCTTAAATAAGAAATCGTTCTTCAAAGAAAATAAAAAAAATACTTTTCTAGAAGAAACTTGAATGCTATTTCTTTCGCGCTTTTTTCAAATACTTTTGAATATCTTTTATCTGTATTCGATTTCTAACTTTCTTAATTTATGTCATCGAAAATCATCTAGAACAAGTTACATAATTTAATACTTTCATTTTTTTCCTCTAAATCTTATATTATTTTCAATATTACACACGCTTAAAGTATAACATATCTTACATCATTATCATAATATAAGTACACCAGTTAAGAGTCTAGAAAGTGCGAGAGCATTCTACACAGTTCTACATCGAAACGATCAGATATAATGCTGCAATGTTGAGATTGTTTTGGAGAAGTTACTTTTGTTTCATTTCAATTATTAGCAAAACTATTAATGTCAAACAAAATAAGAAGTGAGATGCGGATAGTATCATTATAATACTTAGCTGCGCGACCAGTGGTGCACCCACAATTTAATCTTGGTGGGTCGGGTAGAACGGATATTTTTTTTATGATGACAGCCTAGAGTTATAGAGCATTTACATTTGTATTTTTTATTTCTTCTCTCGTTTGGGAGCAAGAAGCTTTGATGGAAGAGAAGCCCTATCCTTAGAGCCGGCCCCTTATAAGGTTCATCCCCCACCACTCATCTACTCTTATGACATACACACACACACATGCATTTACAATGTGATAGTTCTCACACTTAGCTATGGAAGTCGTATTGGAAGAATATGTAGAATAAATGAATGTAGTATTTCAGCACCACTATTTATCTCCAGGGTGGAATATTTGTGTAGCGAGTATTGAAAGTGATTTATCACGTACGCAGTGAAAGTCTATAAAGCAGCGAACCACACTACAGACAAAAATTATATGAAGCCAATATATTTAGTTATATGCCAAGCTTGAAAAATTCTCGTGTTCTCTGTTTGTTTAAAGGAAAATATTAATTTTATTTATGTGCCAATATATTTTGTTTTGCGTCAATTACAGAAAACCCAGAAAACACCTACCGCTCTACCATCTTGCTATTGCCCTAATAGACTGTGGTGTCGAATTGTCTTATACGTATTTATGTTGATTTTTGTGTTAGATCTTTTCAAACTCTTAAAATAAATATTTGTACAATAGCTTATGATAACCTTATAAAACAGGTTGGAGTTTGTAATCCAATATTAGTAGTTTTAATTCATAAATTTATAATAATTATTTAAAAATAAATCTAGAACCTAATTAAAATTTTTAAGATGATAAAAGGTTTGGAAATTGACTTAATGATACAAAATTATTAGAATTTTTTTAGGAATTCCTTTTTGAATAGGACATGTTAAATTTAGTTGGTTATTTATATTTTGGTTAATTTTACACGATTTATTTATTTGCAATGATTTTAAATTATTCAATTTAAGACTTACATTGTTTATATGTAAAACAGACAATTCCAAATTTGTATCAGAAGTATGATCATTTTCTAATAAATGATTGAAAAATTCTGAAAAACCACTATTTAAATATCTTAAATGCTCTTTAACTCTTATGTTTAAATATCGACCTGTTTTTCTAATATAGAAAGCACTACAATCTTTGCTACTAATTTTATAAATTAATTCACACAAATGATTAAATTTATAATTTTTATCTTTTACTATATTATTATTTGTATAAAATGAAGGTCTAATGTTTGGTGGTTGGTGTTTAGATATTTGATTCAAAAATTTATTTATGAGTAAAATTCTACTCCTATAATCATTATTATTATTATGTTTTATCTGTGAGCTTTCTTTTAATATATTTTTTTAAATCGTGTCTATTAATTCTGTATTGTACCCATTATTAAGTGCTATAATTATTTCAGTAAATACTATCATCCTTTAAACCTTCAGCGTTCCACTCCATGATACATCATCTAATCATTTAGTCAACATTCCTGTCACTACCTAATTTAAATATTTAAACCGTTAAACGAATAGCAACATTATTTAAATATTTAATAATAATTTATTATTATTATGAAGTTGCAGTTTTTCAAAACAGCTATGTGGTATTTAAATACAAATTAAATGTATAAATAAGAAAGACACACAGATAAAATCAATTTATTGAAAAAATATTTTGGTTCAACAGGGATTCTAACCAGAAACTTTTCCTATTCGGAGAAATTTGTTACACCATGTCAACCGAGTAGTTAACAACAAATTTTCGAATCTATGTCAGATTGATACTCTTTCAAATTGATACATCTACAATATTATTGCATTTTTAAAAATCTATTACTTTTTATTGGGACAAATCTCAAGTTAAGTAAGTTAAAGCTGAACCAAGTCAAAAATTAAGTAATATACGCTAGGAGATGCCAGAGATTAAATTAATTCATTTTTATTAAAATCAGATAAAGTTTAATACAACTTATATATTTTAAGGGAATACGTTATTGTGAGGTTGCATCTTTTCAGAACATAGATAGTTCTGTGGTATTTTAATACAAATTAAATGTATCAATTAGAAAGATATACTTTTTTTTTTAAACATTAGAATAACGTGAAGTATATGATTTAAGTTAGTAAATTTGACATCCTGATGAAGGAAATGATATTTTCCAAAACCTGTTGGTGAATTAAAATGACTGATTATGTGGTTAAAAAGAAAGTTAAATAATCTGTATTAATAAATTTATATAATTAACAGATACGTGAGACAGCCTCTCGCACGGGATGGCGATTAGGGAGATATGTATTTGACTCTCATTTGTCATCTGTCACCGTGAATACACGATGATGCTCCTGACGCACATCCCTTCACTTTCCCTGTAAAATTATTCTAATCACGTTTTCCATTTGCTGTTTTAACATTTCAGAGGCAATATCTTAACATTTTTTACAAAATATTATATTATCGCAATAATTTACATCGATTTTGGACCAGTTCTAACTTGTATTTAAAATTCACTAATAAAAATATATACTGTTACATGTTTCGATAATATTGTCATTTTCAACTGTCATTTCCATAGCCTTAAAAGGTTTCACGAATTTTTAATACTTCTCCTTTAGAAGGCGGGTATAATTTTTATGTTGTTTCATATATTATATTTTTGTTGGTTAAATTAAAATTGTAGGATATAATTAAACATAAAAATACTATAAGGTTTTTATAGAATGAGCGTTTCCATTGTTAGTGTAAAAGTTACATGTTAATTTCTATTTTATACAGAGATTGTCGTTACATTATCAGAGCGGGGTTTTGATTTAAACTATATTTTTTCATAAAATCAACCATTTGCTTCAAAACGTTGACTACGTTACCGAGCGACAAACGGCAGAATTCTGTTATCACCTGACAGCCATGAAAACCTACAAGTATATTCGTATTTAAAAAAAAATAGATAATTGAGTAGATTCTTTAATTAGATAGATTCTAAGCAGAAATGATACATTAAGTTATGCACAGACGTAACGAACACAAATAATGTATAAATGAATATATTTTTTATAAATTCCAATGCAACTGTTATATTTGATACTCCTCCCGGGTTTCTTATATAATTTTATACAGTGAGGCTGGCATACAGAATTCTGCCCTAGGAATCTATACTTACTTAATGTTTGTAGTTAATGTTTGTTTGTTTGGGTATTTAATAATTTCTCTTAGTATAAAATATACCGTAAAAATCTTTTTTATTATAAAAATTAGTTTAAGGAGAGGTATTTTTTTAGAAAATCGAATTAACACATTTATATAAAAAGTGAGTGCCTTTAGAAATGTCGATGATAAATTACAAATAACCACTATTCAAACTTATTGTAAAGCTAAACATAAAAAAATAATAATGTGATATATCATATTTATCTTAATTATCCAACGATGGGAATGGGATGTAGAGGGAGTTAAGGGAGATGTTAAGGGTTAATCAGCGTTTCCTTTGTTTGACTTATTTGTACAGCCGAGAAACGCGTGGGAGAAGTGTTCATTGTGATTCGCAAACAGCCTTGGTAAAGCCGAATTGTTATGTAAGAATATATTATGTACCTACCTTATAAATACGTAGATATGAAGTTATTTTTATAGTTCTGTTGGCATTGAAACAAGCACGTTACATAGTAGAAGTATCATTTTGCTCTAATACTAATTGTAGCGATACTTACTTATCACACGATCTACATGTAATGGTTTGTATATTCTTTCCAGAAGTAGAGATGAAAGACAGTGAACACGCATTTTTTGTCTTGAATGTTAAAAATATGTTTAAAATTCTCTGGAGATGGGTTGGAGAAATAAGGGTGACTTTTTCGGTGTTATATAATGGGATTCTATTACCCTCCCCTTTTGGGGGTGTATGATTTCTATAGATTCTTTCTGGCTGCCTTCTGAATTTAATGTGATAACGAGTCTCACGTCAAATTGTACAGGTATGGCTCTGGCACGATGATACCGGAGCCAGCCTCTGATGGTATTATGATGATAATGTTAATAATGACTGAATATAGTAAAATAAAATGTAATTAATACGAATCGAAACGAGAGTAAAAAACACTCAAAATGATTCGGGACAGGGTGTATAAAAAAAAAGATTCTGTTTAATTTAATTTAATAGAGGATAAAAACAACTTGTTATAAAATGAAAAATTAATAAAAAATACTGTAAACTATCGAAAACCCAATAAGGGAAATTAGTATCAGTCTTGATGCTTATTATATTGACTCATTGAATTGATCTTCTGTATATGTAGAACCTTTCTACCAAACCCTTCAGCAAAAATACTACAGAATTATATTATATACATGTTGACACTACCTATAAAAATGTAAAATAACTAATATATGTTATTATTATTGTTGATATTAATAATATTAGCATTTATCATAGAACACGTGTAGCTATGTGAGAGAATGATAAAGATATTGATCATTCAGACATACAAGTGCATTATATTTTAACAACAAAACAATCCAAGGTGTTTTTTTAAAATTATAGTAAAATCCTTTTTAGGGTGGTTAAAAATTAATTATCGTTTTAACTCATTTGAGTAGATGACCATCATTATATAATATTAACTTATTAACTACACTTTGATCAAATTGTAGTTCTATTAATGCTATATCATATTACTCTGATCTAAGATCAGTATTTAAAAATCAAAACATTAATAACGACCTCATAAATTAATATATTTACTATTCTGCATTTATATGTGTGTTATTTGCATTTTTTTCTTTGAATAATTCGTGATTTATTACACAGATGGTGTTATCTGGGTTGAAATAAAATAAATCGAGCTGCCTCTATTAATTCCGATTTAAGGTTCATTTATCATCGAATGAGTTTATTAAATTTCTCGAGTAGAGAAAGTACTTTTGTATAAAATCCTCCATTAATAAAATCTTCTTCTGAAAATTACGACATTTGACAAATTAGATTTTACAATAATTGGTTTCGCCGTATTCCGTTTTCAGGTAGAAGTTTGTAGTTTACGTTGCTTCCGTTATCTGTTCTATTTCCTCATCTATTGTCTCAGTAAACAATTGACTCAGTTTTGACTGTGTAGGGTGTGTACTAGATCTCACGGAAGGCTTTGTCTTCCCCTTTCCTTGAGCCCCTGCAGTTCTGCACCCTAACAAGATTATGTAAGGCAAACTTAACATTTTGGAAGCTTACAGATTAGACGATTATAGTAAAGTATTATTACGGAATGTTGTGCTTACCTAGAGTTCTAGTGGGATTGCATATTTTTGGAAAATACACGTTTTTGTTTCGATACAGAAAATGATGAATACATGACTAATCGTTGAACCATGCAGACATGTATCAAAGAAATCAGCGAATAATATGGAATATTTTCCGCTTCTGTTCTATGTGAGAAATTTCACCTTACTAAATAAAATAGACAAATTAATCAGTAAAATAATACATCACATAGGTTTTGTGTACATGTCATCATCATCATATGATGATCGTCAGTTTTCTCTGCCTTCAGTCCTTCTCATACATTTTTACTCACCACTCTTCAAATGCTCTCCATCGAACTTGCAGACGACCGACGCTTCTATAAATGCGAGACCTTCATTCTAGGACCTTTCTTCCCTACGGTCCATCATATCTTGGATAAGTGTGTCCAGCCAATCCCCACTGGAGTATGCAGATCTTTTAAGGAATAATTGTTACCTTCGAATTTGTAGCATAGGTACTTGATCTCTCAGAGATAATCTGAGCAAAGATCTTTCCATTGCTCTTAGGGCGACTTTTAATTTGTGCGGCTCATTGACGGTGACGGTTCATGTCTCGGCTCAATATGTAAGGACTGGGAGCATGCATTAGTAGTAGGCTTTAGTCTTGTGGTATTTTGGCTATATATATTGTACATATAAAATTACTTTCAATATCTTGTTTTTAAGGCAGTCAAAATAGAGTAATGTATGAAGTAATTAGAGAAAATGTAAAGCTAATATTAGCATAGTGAACAAGATGGATGGCTTAGGTATATTGCTAATATAAAACGGATGAATGAGGAGAGAATAGTAAGAAAGATATATGACGTAAGTGTTGATGGCACCCGATACACAGAGGGCGTCCGCGGAAGATTCGGCTTGACCGGGTAAACCAGATACTAGAAGATGGCCCTGTTAGAAGCCTCAATAATCGACGAGCTCGTGTGAGAAGACGTAGATGAGTGTGGATGATGCGAGAATTGTGTGTCAAGACACAATATTGGGGCTCTATCCTCTCTGTCCAACCCCGCGGGGAAACGGTGTGATGGTAAGTTAGTTACATTTCAATAATAATTTTGTACATAATAATATTATGAAGAATAAAATAAAATATATTAAATCAACCCATGCGTTCGCATTCCATCCAAGTGTCTCTGATCAATTATGAAATTAAAATAAAATATTTAAATATATGTAATTTTTTTAAAGTAGTAATAAGCATTGTTTATTGTTCTACAGAGAAAACGTGTTTAAATTTGATATAAAGTACAAATTACATCGTCATTACTCACCGATGACAGTTCTTACGCTCCGCCACGACAGGTCTCGCGGACTGAGACCAAACACCGCCGGCTCGCTCCTTTAACTCTTCATATTTCAGACACCACCGTCTCCTGTATTATTTTGTATTTTATTATTTTCTGTATTTTCTTTATCTTTTATCTCTGACTAAATCAACGACTCTTCACCAACCGCGCGTTTCATTCTCACCGTCAGAAACAACCCCCACAGCTGGATACTGAAGGCAGAAGACAAAAAGGAGTAATGAAAGACGCCTTTCTCCAACAGCAGATGGATGCGGGCTAAAGAAGAATAACAGTATTATTTTATTTAAAGGGTTTGCACGAAGAGGTGACTCAGAAAACTTAAGTCTATTGTAAGATTTCATGAATGAATATTATACGTATTAGTAGAGAAAATTGCCTTTTCATCCGGCGACCATTTCCCGCCGGCTTATCTGATGCAAATTTAAACTGTTGGCCCATTCCGCAAATAGATAATTGAATTCCCAAGCTCCCCGAAATCCGTCTTGTTTTAGCATAGCCATTTGGTTTAGCCTGTTTACGTGAACTAATTAGCCTGATTGTCTGTTATTCAACCCGCGGCATCGCATTTGCGAATTGATATGTGCCAAGGAATGCATAACATTCTCCGGGGTGGTCTGCACCCGACCGCACCGGGTAGGCACTTGCATCTCGGAAGGCTGGGCCGGCTCGGTAACATAAATAAAATACATTATTCTCCTCAGGTCACTTGACTAGAATTGGATCATTATATTGCAGGGTCGGTTTGTAACTCCCATACCCGCATTGGAGCTCAGGAAAGACGTAAATATATTTTTTCATATATTTTACAAATTATCCGCGGAATACTTGGGCCAGTCAATGGAGTACTAGTACTATATCGGCTATTCACCGATGCGATCCTTTGATCTTCAAACTGCCTAAAATAGTAACAGTAATCAGATTCGATATAACATTTTCGACGGTACCCCGACCGGTGCTGGACAATTAGGCTGCTCAATATTGAGATAAGTAATTCCTCACTGGCAGTCACGGTTCTCCTGATAATTTCGCCTTCCTGTTTTTCGTCGTTAGAGACCTCCACTGTGAGAATGATTGACTCGATTTGCATTGCGCGCTTTTGAATCTTTCTGCCACCATTACTTCCCGTTTTATAGTGCTGATCAACATCCTTTCATGAGTTTATACATCATTTAAAAGAACCGCTCTACTCTCGTAAGTCTTATTGTACGGGCACCAGCCTTGCTACGTCGTCCGTGAAAAGTGTGAAATGAATTTACACGTTTCCCATTCTCGCGACCCTCGCTGTTTGGCTTCTCCGGTATAATCCTCATTCAGAGATTGGATTAGATTTCATACTCGTTCAAGACTTTCTACAGAATGCTGCGCGGTACCAGCTCGTATGCTATCTTTAGGTCTATGAAGTGTAGATACTTTTTACATATTCCCAACTTTTTGTTATTTTGCTCTTTCATATTATATGCAATACCAATCGCCCAAAGATTAAACATAGTACGTTGCATAAATAAATTCATTAAAACCGGACACACACTTGCGTGCAACCCGTAGATCGGTAGACGTGGCACTTAGGGGAGGAAGGTAGCCTGGGGTAGCTGAGCAGAACCATTCATTAACGATCCCGTTTTGTAATTCTGGAATACGGGATGTGTTTGAGACTGGCGAGAGGCTATATGGGATTGGATCCTATTCCCGAGACAAAGCTAAGACGGTGTAATGGATGCTTGCATAAGAGAATGCAAACTGTAGAAAGCATGTACTAATGTTTTTCAATAAAGTTTATCGATTTTTATGCAATTTAATTATTATTATAAAAGTAACTTTTTATCATCATATGAATTAAATATATTAATTATAAAGATATAGATATAAAATCAATTTTATCGAAAAATATTGTTGTTGCGCCACCGGGATTCGAACCTGGATCTCTTTCCTAACCGGGGAAGGTGCTTTATCCAACTAAGCTACAGCGACATTATTTTTAGCGACAATTTTCGACCTATATGTTACCTTTTTGATATTAATACATTTAATCGTTCCATCATTTGACAGAGCCATTTACCTTATTTTTACAGAATCTCAAATACCTTTGAGTAAACTGATAGCAGACGCCAGAATTATCAATTCATTTTTATTAAATTTTGGACACATTGATACAACTTTATTATTTTAGGAGAACACATTCTTATTGTGATGTTGTAATTATTCAGATCATAATAATTATATCTTTATAATTAATATATTTAATTCATATTTAAAATATCACAGACCTATGTTCTGAATAATTACAACTTCACAATAAGAATGTGTTCTCCTAAAATATATTTTTCCATTTTGACTTAACTCATACGTTTACATACACGATAAACGCGTTGCCTTTAATATATGTAAAGTTGACCGCAATTCCTATAATAGTTAAATAAACAAAAGTGTTGTGTTGTAAATGTTATTGATATGACTAATATCCAGTTATGTTTTACTTCGGAATAGTGAAGTAAGCACTACTCTCCAAGCTCCATGCAAACCGCGCAAACGATAGCTCACCGTTTTTCTACGAACGGTCCCTAGCGATTCTTTTCAATGGGACCGCTTGTTCATCATTTACCGCAGCAAACTGTAGAATTTGAGACATCTACGTAGCAACACGTATTAATTCCATTCATAAAAATATCAGTTCACTTTTTATCAATAAAAAAATTTAGGTCCTGTGTTAAATAACAATTGCGTTATTAAACTTTTAAAATAGTTCATTATTGTTTTCGCTCTCCTGTCAAATTAACTTTCTTTGATTTACGTCAATTTTTCATGGAGGCGATGTCTCTTCGCTTATTTAACAGCATTTAGGTTTTACTCTCGTCATTAGAACAGGTGACTTGAGGACCGATACTTTCCGGCGTACTACGCTTTCAGCAGTTTGGCAGATCGACCATCCATAAACGATGTATTGGTATTGAAGCTTTGAAAAATCCATATAGAAGATTGTATCAATATTTATATAAAAGCCCGCGTTGTTGCACGCGGAGTTCATTTGAGATTCATTTCCTGCAGTTTCCTCAAACACAACGATGTCGTCAGCAAATCGAAGGTGTGGCAGTATTTCTCCATTATTATTTAATCTCAACTTCTTTCAGATTAGATTAGATTAAACTTATGTATTGGTTAATAGTTTTAATGTCTCGGTATCTAACACCGTGTTGTACTGGGATCGGTTTGATTAAACCATATCAAAAATGAGTGTTGCATTACCATATGTGCTTTTAATGCAGTCGATACTACTGTGGGCACCATCGCTGGTATCGCTGGATCCATTATTTTCGTTAAAATATGACTATTTCTTAGGTTACCGATAAGAAATGCTCAGTCCCCGCTTAAGACCCTACAGAACACATTATTTATTACGAATTATTACGGAATTTTAACAAAAATAAATTAATTTCTTTTGTTCTCGCGTGGTTAAGTAATCCGAACAAAATATAAATGTGTAATCTATATCTCTAGACTTTCCGATTGCGTAGTACAATATGCAATGTTCTACAACTTGCTTAATACATTCAACGAAACGGACATCTTTAATGGTTGATCGTTTCATTTGTACTGGCATCAAGGGGTTTTTTTATCAGAATTTTTTACCCTTCCAATTCGAGTATTAATATAAAACACATATAATGTAGTTAGTAAAAGTGTCACAGCGATCAGCGCTGATGCCCTTGTAGTAGTAGATCAGGCGGTCTAGCCGCATGTAGAGTACTCAGAGTATCGTAGACTTTAAGGAATTGGAAAACAAATTGTACTAGCAATAAATCGTCACATTTTACAGGAAGGGGTTTTATTTAAATACAGTCGATTCCGCTTAATCGGACCATCGGTTTATCGGAATCGCCGGTTATTTGGGCCAAATCCCAAGAAACAAAATCCAAATAAAGTTACTAATAGTAATTTATTTCGGTTATCTGGGACACCATTCCGTTTAATTGGGACAGTGAATTAAAAATTAAAATCAATATGTTAATACATGCCCAACATCTTCACTGAACGTCTGCGCTGATTTTGTACTATTGCAATTCTACAAAAACACAAGACAGATTACAATTGATGAATTCCCGCAGAAATATATTTTTATTGTTATAAACGTATTATGTACATTATTTTCACGACTATTTTTTTTTATGTTACTGTTATTATAATTGTTTGTTAAATACTTTTTTGGCATTATAATTATTTTATTTTTCATATTTATATGTATACTTAATAATTATATATTATTTTTCTGTAATTCAATATTTTTTTCAATAATTTAATCAAGTTAAAAATATGTATATATGATTTTTTAATTTTACATTAAACTTCGCTTATTAGTCAGCCGCTTATTTGGCACAAAATGTTTGTGTCCAAATTAAGCGAAATCGACTATAATTTAAGTTGTGGTTTATAGATTTAATTCAAATTAAAACTATATTTTAATTATTATATTAATAAAGACTAATGAAATTTAATAAAGGTCGATATGTATATCGTGTTTTATTTGTTATTTAAAAATCACACTATAAAACAAAACTGAAAACTCTCCTATTTCATAACATTAGTTAAACCATAGAAATTATTATCATGAAGCGAATGAGTAGGATGAAAAGTCTTTTTGACAATTTTAGGGCGCAATCTTGGCGGCTCATAATTGAAAATGAAGTAATGATATGTATAAATTGACTCCGTTAACGCCAGTCGATGTTTTCTTTGCATTCATATTTTTTTTCAAAAATGTATATGTTTACAGAACGTACATAATATAGCGTGATATTTCAAAAACAACATTATAAATTATTGACATTTCGTGCAGGTGTAAAAAGTACTTTTTACATGCGAAATTGGTATGGTTTTGTTTAACAAATTTATATCTGTTATAATATGCTGAATTAAAAAATTAAAAGATTATAATATTTTACTTATTTACTCCACGCCACGGCACTACTTCTATTCTAACGAATCCGAAATCTAGTTTTAATTCTAGATCAAAACTAAAAATCAATGATTTTTTCTATAAAACTGAATTTATATTTTAGTTATTTTAATTTTATGGTACATACAATATATACAAACCACATTTCATCGTATCATGCCTAATCTTCTGTTTAACATTAAAAACATAAATAAGAAAATATATTTATACAAAAACAAATAAATACAAAATAATTCAGTATTCTTTCAATGAAAATTTGTCAGTCGGTTGTTGGAATTACACAGAGCATATCGATTACGTGTTTGAAATACCGATTGTAAATGATCTCACGCCGATTCTAAAAAATCAGGTATTATATTACAGAAAGACATTTTTTATATTCATAAAAAGAACATTATTGATGAAATATAAAGGGCTGAAAATCAGTGTGTGTACATAGCAAAGACTATATAAATTTATATAAGTTTATAAAAGAAATCCAGGAACACAGGGAAAAAACCTTTAATTCATGCGATAAATATGTTCATTTTTTAACGTTCGTATTAAAAACATGGCGGCATTCTAGATTCAAATATTTTAAAGTGAATTTAATTCTTCAATAAATGCACTTTGTTATGCTTATTTGGCATTCTATTTATAAATTGATTATGTCCACCGGACACCTCTCATATTCTACCACTCTAAAAGTGTTTCCGAGGGTTTTTGGGCAATTTTTATCCCATACACCAGAGAGCGATAAAAACGGTGCATCCTGATCAGTGTCTGACCGACGACTGCCGAAGAAATTCAGAGAGCTTTTTTAGTAATAATTATATAAAATATATATAATACGCATAAAGAATAATTTATTTTTATTTTTCATATTAAATTTTCTAAGTACCCTTATAAATATTAATTAAATAGTTCAATGTTTGAATTGGATATTGTTATTTAAGAGAGCGAACGTGAATTTTGACTTTTTTGAAAACGATATATTTAATAACCACTGAAAAAATATTCATTTGTGAAAGGCACGAACTTTCGTTTGAACCTTTTCCAATCAATTTATGAACAGAATGCATTATCTTTATGTATAAATATTTCGAGATTCGGTGTACCAAAGATAACTCTATTGCGAGTAAGATTAAATTGGGTTTCGGGATTATATTTTTTTGGTGAAAATTACGATATATTTATACTTTTTTTTTTTTTTAAAGAAATGTTTTAAAATTGAATGGATCTTTCGTAATAAAATTGATTGAAACTACGTATTGCTGTAGTTTTTGCAAAAATATTCTAAAACTTTACACTAAATTGATTCTCCAGACAGTAAAAACGTGAATCGTGTATTAAGGTCTCTTAATCCATTCCGCAATAATTTAACACGGGAATAATTCGAAATGAGATTTGTGTGCTTTTAAGTTTCCAACAGCTGTATGCTTAATGTGACATAATAGTTGAAACTTTCTCTCGATAGGCGACCAGGAAAACATCAAGATAAAGCCGAGAGTCTGATTCAAGTTCATTAAATAATGACTGAATCGTAAATTAGTATCTTTGTAGTCGTTGTGATTCCATGAAAATTTTATTTCAATTTTCCACATGAAAATATTATAAATAAATATAACATTAGATACACGATGAGAATTCATTAAAACGTTATATTCTTTAATATCATTTTTATTAGTTTGTAAGACGATAAGATAAGTTAATTAACTAGTTTTGGTATATGTGAGAGCATAGTAATGGTTTTTAACACAAGCTGTATTTATTAAAGATTCTTTGTGTGCCGTATAAAGTAATGTCTGTATTATGGTAAACAGTATCATACAATTACATACCGAGTAATAAAACCACCATAATAAGTTTTACATATTATATAAATACAAATAAATATGACATACGTACATAAATACGTTATTTAATAGTTAAAACAAAATGACCAGATTTATAATAAAGTATTTATTTAATGAACGACATATTACAATCTTATATTGTACATAATGTCTAAAATGAAAGATGTTCAATGACGCATTTTTCCAGTGCTCGCATATGACTGCGAAAACTGAATCCAACACCAGTGGCGTAACTATAAAAATTGGGCCCCAATGCAAAATGGAAAAATGCTTTGGGCAACAATGGAGAAAAATGCGTTGGGGACCAATGAAAAACGAAAGGGCCCCATATGTACGTATTATATGCAAAAGTTAGAATATAAAGTACTTTGCAGTTTAATTCATGAAACAAAAAGAACAAAACTGATTTCTTGTCTCCTACAAGATTCACAATTTAATGAAAAAGAAAGGTGTATTTTAGTAATTTATATACATTCGCAACTGAAAAATACCCTTACTTCGCTCTACGGCGATGGTCTGTTTTCTAACCCGAGACATTGACGAGGTGTGACTGATAATGTTTTTACGTATGTGAAATAAAATTAAGCTTTTTATGATATCAAATATATTATATTAAAACTTGGAAAAGTATTGGTGCTGAGTGAATTGATGGGCGCGGACATTTTGGGGCCGCATCCAACCCAATGCATCGCATTGCCATATTTACGCCACTGCTCAACACAATAGAGGAAAACTTAATGTAACTAGGTCAATGCGTAATATATTGATCTTCAGTGTAGAGAAAACGCAATAATTTTTTGTTATGGAATTTCAAGCAAAAATTATCCTCAATAAATCAAATTCAAATTAATTGCGAGGAAGAGAATCGGCTGCTTTCAACATTAATCTTATCATGTAACAATATTATCGAAATTTGACTTTTTTAAAGTTTAAGAAGTGGTTGTATTATAAAAGTGAATGCTTACTTGTCTAATGTACTAAAGTCATTTATATTTTGCCTTCCACTTTCAATTCTTCGAACGATTCTTATTTTAATTCTCATTGTTGTTATTTTTTTTGGATTCTTGATATAACTGTCTCCGTAAGAATCCATATTTGGTGACCATATTAATATATGTTAAGTTAACTTAATAACGTTAATACGTGGGCCTACACATAGATTTACGTCATTTTAGTTTTAACTGTAACTTATCCTTTCAAGGAATACAAAATAAAATTAAAAAAGCTTAATGAAATGCAATTATATTTTATTTGATTTGATTTAATGTTACACATTTCTGCAAATATTTATAATAAAGGGTGTCCAGCGGAAAATTTTCAAGTTTAATATTAAATAAATAAAATAACTACAATATTATTCTTATATTTTATTTATACAAAATGGAGTTTAACATGCGGATTTTACGTTTTATAAACAATATCGTCCGTTTCTCTCAAGACACTCTTGCAATCGGACTCTTATGGCAGCAACTTCACGGCGGATATTTTCTTGTAGAGCCTGAATTGTTCAAAGATTGTTGCTGTAAACTTTCGACTTAAGGTATCCCCACAAAAAAAAGTTACATCGTGTAAGGTTCGGTGACTAAGGTGCCCAGAGTATGTCTCCGTACTTGCTGATTAATGTATTGGAAAAAATTTCCCTGAGCTTCTCCATTAAAACTGCTGTGTGTGTAGTGGTTCCATCTTGCTAAAATTGTGTTTTGTTGTTGAATCAGGAAAACAGCTGCAGTTACGGTACCAAAAACTCGTCGATCATTCAGAAATACACGTCAGCAGTGACTGTCTCTCGCTGGTTAAAAAAATAAGAGCCAATTATCCCTCGGGCAGAAATTGCACATCACACTGTCGTTTTTGGACAATGCAAACGTTTTTGATGACATCCTCTTGGGTTGTCAGGACACCAGTATCTCATGTTCTGTTTATTAACATAGCCACCGATATGAAAATGTACTTCAGTAGTAAACAATGTTTCCAACCGTTCGTGCTGTTCCAAAACGTTCCAGCATCGTTCTCGATAAGATTTCACGTAAATAATAGTCATTTTTTTGAGAAACTGCACGATTTGCAGTTTCTATGGGTGAAACTGTAGTTTCTTTTTCAAAATAACGTACACTGTTAATTTTTTTATTCTAGTAAAGGCTGCAATCTTCCTAATCGATTTACGCGAATTACGTATAATTTCAGCCACATGTTCTGGCGTCGCTGCTGACGTTTATGGTCCCGAAGGAGTGTCGAATATTAAAGTGAGTACTAAAAGCGCGACGCGAACGAACCAATAAATTGCCGCACTTTAAATATTGTTCAACCGCGAACGCGCGGTGCGCTCCCGACCAGTGATTCATAGCGACTGTAAAATCAGCAAATCATGCGCGTCGAACAATACCCCTCCTACTTACCTCACCCTGATGGTTTATGAGTAATTACAATTTAACCTTGAAATTTTTCCGCTAGATACCCTGTATAATAAACAATACATTGTACATATTTGGATATGTTTGATTGTTTCCAGGCACTGGCTTCCAACTTCTGGTTCGCCTGCGACTGCCTGACGGACATAGTTTTCGCCGCTGACCTGGCAGTCCAGCTCAGGACCGGGTACCTGGAGCAAGGTCTTATGGTCTACGATTCCAGGAAGCTGGCAGGTCACTACCTCAATTCCAGGGCGTTTCTCCTGGATTTGGCGTCGTTAACTCCCTTGGATTTGCTGCAGCTGAGGTTTGGACCTAATCCGATGCTGAGGTTTCCGAGATTTCTGAAGGTATGGTGGAATTGTTTGTGGAGGCATTAACTCTTTTGACCCAATAAAATAAGCAAAATCGAATGCACATTTTAGTTTTTTTACCTATCTAGCAATGATGGAAATGTTTTACAAGTCGTGACTTACTAATACTAGCTGCTAGTGATGATAATAATAATAAAACAATGTTGCAGAGGTGCGATTAAAGAAAATAGACAATAAATACTATTAATGGTCTCCTGTTAAATAATTCAGATTGAACTAAATATGCTACTAAGAGAAAACTACTGTCACTGGGGTACATTTATAAATTCACTGATTTCAATACTATGTTTGGTAATATCCAATTGCTTCTTTAAAGCTGTTTCCAAAAATTAATAATTTAACTATGTTGGTCCTCTTTTAGAATACCATTGTCGGGTCCATATCCAAACAATGTACTTTCAACTCAACACTTTTAAATATAGTCATAATATATGTATATGTATGTACTCTTATAGTACAGTAGGAAACAATTAAATAGGCAGGGGTTTAATAAGTGCATTTTTGGTCAATCTGAAGGATATAATAAGTTTTCGAATGTTGCAGGTGTACAGAGCGGTGAACTGCTATTATATCGTGGAGTCCCGCACCGTGTACCCCAACTTCTGGAGGGTCATCAACCTGATTCACATCCTTTTGATCCTTGCTCATTGGTTTGGTTGCTTCTACTTTCTTCTCTCTGAAGCTGAAGGCTTTCAGGTAAGATGGACCTTTTTGATTAGTATTAGTATTACAAATGGGATCCTTTTATTTTAGTTACAGAGTTATGTTATCAGAATTTTGTGTTTTATTTGATTTATTTAGATACTAATTTAATTTATTATTAATTATAAATATATACATATAAAATCAATTTTGTCAAAAAATATTATTTTGCGCTACCGGGATTCGAACCTGGATCTCTATTTCCAATCCGGGGAAGTACAATACCAATTGTGTTATAGCGCAAGTATTTTTCATGACAAATTTTCGAATTTGTATGTTACACTTTTTCAAAATAATACACCTGTCGTTCCATTATTTGAAAGCCATCTACATTATTTTTACGTAATCTCAAATACCTTTGAGTAAACCGACTGCAAATGCCAGAATTATCAATTCATTTTTATTAAATTTTGGACACATTGATACAACTTATATTATTAAGGAGAACACATTCTTATTGTGAAATTGTAATTATTCAGAACATAGGTCTGTGATATTTTAAATACTAATTTAATGTATTAATTATAAATATGTACATATAAAATGAATAATATTTAATTGATTTTATATGTATATATTTATTTAGAAACAAACGTTACGACATTCTCGTAAAACAATTTTAATGGCATCTTTTATTCAATGAATGTATTATGACGTCACACCGAGCAATGGCAGTTCAATCTCTGTCTTAACAAACATTGAATCTGTCGTTCCGGAAGACCAGTATGTTAGTCCTATTTTCATAGCTTTGTTTACAAATAGTAAGAATATGTATTTATGTCACACATATTCCGTGTTTATATCCCTATTTTTTAAAAATGAATGAAGTTAACCTAGAAACTATAAACAAATTGTACATTTCAGTTATGACCCGTGTCCACGGAAGACACTTTTAACTCGAGACAATTTCTGAGAGACGAGATGATTCTTTAGAGAAAACTTTCGACTCTCGTATTCCCCGTGTACGCGCCGTCTCTCAGAGATTCACTGTCTCGCGCCTTACTTCACGCTCGTGACGTTAAACGTCAAATGTCATCGTCATCATGTTCGTCATTTGAGTGATTTTGAATCTCCCCAGTAGCAGTTAAAATGCAATAAGTGTTTGTAATTTCACGCCGTACGTCGTTTATGCACAACGGTTTGAGTTTTTGTCTTTCTCTAACAATTTCAAGCTGATCTTTTAGTTTATCTATTGAGCTGTATCTCAACTAAATCTCATTGTCTTCTTCCGTGGACATGAAATGTTTCAGCTCTCGTATATTATCTTATGCAACTTATCTAACCTTCCAGAAGATATTCAGTATCCACTGACTAGATAATTATACTCTCGGTAGTTCAGTTTTCATTTAGATGTAGGTAAAACACAGAGTTATAGAAAAACAATACACAAATAATCATTTATTGAGACAGGATTATTTTATTATAGTTTAGTGGAAAAAATAAAAGTTAGATGACGCATATTAATGGGGAGTAAGATACCCTCACCAGGTTTGTATAGGTTGAAGGATACATTATGTATTGTATTACATCAGATTGCTATAAAAACTTCCTTATCGATATTCCATTTTCAAAACAACGATGAGAAATTCGGCGAAAAAAATATAATTGTTCCTTTCAAATAACAAATGAATAAAAATTATTATAAAGCCATGTGCACATTCTTACAGTACCGATTCCCGACGTACCTGGCTATTATACAATATTATACCAAACAAATTTAATTATGAACTCTATACTTAGCCAGCGTGCATTGAAAAACAAAACTAAAAGGAATACTTAGCCAGCGTGGACTAATAAAGTCCAGTGAGTAGAATGTACGATGTATGCAAGGAAAGTGACCTTATTATGAAGTGAAGGTATTCGAGAAGAAAGAAAGCGAAACAACGTGAAAAATATTTGTAGGCAATGAATGTTTGCAACAAGTAGTTGAGTTTGTGTATTTGGGAAGTGTAAGTGAGTTGATAGAAAAGGAAAGGCTGAGAAAGATATCAAAAGGAGGATGACTGCAGGAAACAATGTAAACGGCGCTTTGAATGGAATTAAAGCTAATGGGAACTTGTCAACCGAGGCAAACTAGCGGTACACAATGAAGTCCTGGTACCGACACTGATGTATGGAAGTGAGGCCTGGAGCTGGCAGAAGAGGAACGAAACTAGACTGAATGCAGTGGAAATGAGATCGCTTAGGCGTATGTGTGGCAGATCTATTTATGACAGAGTAATGAATGAATAAATAAGGAAAAAATCTAAAGCTGATCTTAGTATAGTGAGTAAGATTAAGGAAGAATAACTAAGGTGGTTTGGACATATAGAGCGGATGAATGAAGAGAGAACGGTAAGGAAGGTATATGACGCAAGCGTTGATGGCACTAGAAATAGAGGACGTTCGCGGAAGACTTAGCACGACCAGGTAAACCAGATACTGGAAGATGGTTCTGTTAGAAGCCTTAATAATCGGCGATCTTGTATGAGACGATGTATGAATGTGGATGAGGCGAGTGCGGCATTCTATCCTCTCTGCCTACCCCCACGGAAAAACGGCCTGATGGTAAGATAGTTAGTTATAAAGAATCTACATATCTAGTTGAAGAACGGAAAAGAAAATAAGTTAAATGGATGAACAAAGAAATTATAAAACTCACGGATAAGAGAGATAAGCAATTCAGAAAATGGAAAAGCTGCCCAAGTAACGCATGTTACAAAAAATAATATACTGCGCAAATAAGTTCGGCTCCTACTGCGACATCACAACAATTTGGAAAACAATAAATGAAGTGTTGGGGAAAGAAAGGAAAACTATAATTATGAAATATCAGGGAAAAACAGTGAAGGAAAAATTATTGCTGACAAATTTGTCAATATATTCAATAATAAATAACCTGTAACCAACAATTATTAAATTCAAATGATTACTCCAATGATTACTAATAATGTTTATGTAATTGCTACGATCAACGATAAAAATGAAATTCTGTTAGTTGGATTCGTAATATGTGTAGAGCCAGTATTGGTGCACTCACCCAAACATATTGACTCATACCTATATTAATTATTGCTACAAAGTGATCCAAAAATTAAGTCCACTTTAAAATTGTTCTTCCTGTACATCTATTATACAGTAATAAATGTAATTCTATCTACTACTTATAATTCTAAGTAATTCAACAATTGCTTGTAAACTATGCCCGTCTCGACACAGAATTTCTCTAGTGAGACGGGCACAGTCTAAACAGATTTTTACATTGTATTATATAGTTACAAAAAAAAAAATACTAATATGTAAAATTTGATTAAGAAACGTGCCCATACCGGGGTGTTCTAAATTAATCTTATTTTTAGACCACAAGATTCTTATAAGCATAAAATATAAATTTCTGGTTCGATAAAAATATTCATGAATTCAGTTAGAGTTAAAATTAAAATATCCCTGATGGGGAATCAAACCTCGGTCTCCCACGTGACAGGAGGGAATACTTAATTCGTGAATGTTGCCGTTTGCAAATATCTTAAGCTCTTTATTAATACAGTTTGTCATAAAGTTCGCCAGGGGTTAACCATTTTTTAAATAATATTAATTATTTGTATTAATTTTATGTTTAATAAAAAAAATCAGCATTAGGTATATATTTATGTGACAATTTGACACTACAGTCTATTGGGTGAACAGATATAATGGTAAAGTGGCTACTTAGCGTGTGGGAGGTCTAAATCTTTTTGAAATCAAAAAGAATTTGAAGTCAGCCAGTATCGATCCCGGTACTGGTAAAGATGAGAATAAAACCGAAAGTAAGAATGTTACGTAATTTTCTACCGCGCTATTTATATCGCAGTTTTAGTGACAAATTTCACTAAGGACTCGCTCAAAACATATCTACTTACCTTGAAATATGAAAAAAATAACGTTATTTGGACGGAAACAAATAAAACACAAACACAATTTTTTGGGTTCTATATTTAATTTTTCCAAATAATTAGACAATCGTTTAGAAAAATTAAATACAGAATCAAAAAAATCGTTTTTGATTTTGTGTTGATTAACCTTTCCCTTAGGTTGCTAAAATAAAAACGCACATTCCGGTGCTGTAAACTCAGTATACATGTAGACTTTTGCGATTTTTAAGTCGGATAAATATTATTATTTATATTTATTAGTTATACTTATAATTAACATTTAAATAATAGTTGATATATATATATACATATATTATTAAGTAAAAGTGCTAAGAATGAGAAAAAATATTGATCATCACGAACGACTGCATAAAGACGCGTAAGACAAGTCTAATTTGGTCAGCGCACGCTCTGCCACTAACGTGATGATCGGCATCCGGCACCCCGCGCGTACACATACATGTATTGACATATTGACGTCTGGTTCTTCAAGAAACATATTTTATTGTTGCGTATGGTAAATACTTATATTATATATCTCTGTATATTAATATGTTTATTTACAGAGATATTTACATAATTAGAGGCAATATCAACTCAGTTTACATCATCGTTTATGTTATCTATAAAATGAATACCGTCTGTATTAAAAACATAAAAGAATCAAATAAAACATATTTCAAATATGAGAAATGTCTCATTTTTAAACACCATACCAAATATTTGTGAGATAGGGGCTTAAAATTACCTTATCCCATATTTGTCAATAAAATATTATTTTTTATCTGATTCCTTATATGATGTTCGCAACATAGGTAAATACTCGGTGATTTTGTTTTCTCTGGAGGAATTTACGTCACATTCTGACATCTTTAATGTTAGCTATTATGTCTTCCACGTGTAGTCTCCCCCTTAGTGATGGGGGATCTTTTGTATAAGCGATAATATCATCTCAGTAGGTAGGTCAAAATATATCTGGAACAGATTCGTTTTTTCTCGTTTCTTATTTAAGGGGTTATTTTTTCATACAAATCACCTACACCACAATCTTTTAAGAAAAAATAGAAATGTGTAGGTACCTAAATAAAATACACGTCACATCAACATTCTTACTATTGTTAAACTAAGCTAAACGCTTGGCTATGAAAATAAGATTATCTCGGTGATCTCCCAAACTCCCGATCGCTTGATCACTGTGAGGGTATCTTACTTGTGTGGTGGATCTGTTCGCGCCCCACAGACACGGCCGCGCAAGCATTTACCAGACACCCATTAAGTACAACCGATACCTGCAGAAAACCAGATAACAATTCGTCGCGCCGCAACCAGTCCGAGAAAACCTAGAACCGACCACTCTCCTCCTGGGCAGCTCCTCGGTACCACCTTCAGGGAACTACGTTCATCTTATACTTTTTATAATGTAACAAACAAGCATCGTTTCACTCAAAATCAATCCGCTTTACACGCAAATACCAAACCATCATAATTGGTCACATTTCATATACACATGGGCGAAGCGAGGAGGTATAGGGCCCTCGATTGTCACCGTACACATTGTTCTGACACAAATAATCCCTATCGGTGACCCTACAAGTCTACATAATCATAATCGAGTATTTTTAATAAACATATATATTATCAACAGATCGTTCATGACCGTAATAGATAATCCTACCATAGTGTTAGGTACAATATAAAAATATTTAAGACTATTATTGGAATAACATGCTACGGAATACACTTTTTCTGGTCGAGAAATTAGAAGCACTGTAAAAGTTATGTTACAAATTGACAATTGCAGAGAGTTAATTAAAAACTATCGCATACGTGGAGAAGTGCGTGAAATCCAAGGTCAACGATGACTAATTACATGACACACGACAGTCCTCGGCGTTCCAAAGCGAATAGTGCGAATTTGGCTTACGTTAAGAATATATTACAGTTTCGCTTTTATGGTTTCTCGCTGTAGCAATTGAGCATTCTAGGAAAAGGATAGAATTGCTTAGATTGATTTTTTATTTTAAAAGTTTTATTATTCTTACTCTTGTATTTGCTTTTTTACCGGAGTACCACCTAGGGCAGCTGCAGATACATCCAATTTGATTTGCCGCTATCCATGGCATCTCTAGCGTGAATTATATTATATATTCACCAAATCTGTGTTTAACATGCGAGTGTCCTCACGATTGATCTTTCTTCAACTTGGACTACCAGTCTTCCAACCCTATCATATTTTGTGATGTATTATATTATATATAATACAAATTAAATTAATCAATTAGATAGATAGATATACGGAAAACGATAGCAACTAAAATATTTTTTCATTAAATTGATTTTTTTTGTACATCTTTCTAATTGATACATTTAAATGACATTAAATGCATTACAATAATAATGTGTTCTCCTTAAAAATGTAATATTGTTGTATATTTGAAATTAAAAAGCCGCAATGCAGATTTAGTGCTTGCCAACACCGAGCCAGCCAATCATTTGGAAGAGGTTTTCACGTCAGACAAAGAGATATTGTTCCCGGTTCTGTTTCTAATGATCGCCAATTTAAATGTCACTCAATCAACATGAACGTTTGGGTATTTGTATTTTGCTAAAATATTGTCATTACAACTTCTGAAAAAGTGGTCCTTATTTATTACTCGTGTCAGCAAAACTAGGTACAATACAAGACGTAATTTATAAATGTATAAATCAGATTTCAAAGTTTAATAATGTATTATTTCACTTTCATTTTTCTAGGGTGACTGGGTGTATCCTCATAGACCTGGGGACTATGCGACGCTAACCAGAAAATACCTCGGTTCTCTCTACTGGTCCACCCTCACTCTTACGACGATCGGTGACCTGCCGACTCCTGAGACCAACGCAGAGTAAGATCTCGAAAAAAAATTAATTTATATTTATAAAAAATTTGAGGTAAATTTGGATTCAAACTTATCGATATGATGATAAAGTTTGCGGTTAAATAAAATCAATTATCCAAAAAATATAAAAATATCAGCTACTGAATTAACTGTGAAAAAGTAGGTACCGATTCCTACTAGTATACCAACAAACTAATTCATATTCACCGATGATATAAATATTCTTACTTATTTATTGATCTATTATAATTTCGTAAACTCATAGTGAGAAAGCACTAAGCCATTTATTTGATTTTAAAATTTTAATTTCACTATTTTTATGAAATATTTATTCCATGTCTGACCCTACTGTGTCTATTTCAAGATATACCACGAGTAGATGTTGCGATGAATATAAACAGTCT
This sequence comes from Eubasilissa splendida, assembly GCA_031772225.1. Taxonomy (NCBI): domain Eukaryota; kingdom Metazoa; phylum Arthropoda; class Insecta; order Trichoptera; family Phryganeidae; genus Eubasilissa; species Eubasilissa splendida. The sequence goes on from CM062868.1 coordinate 723,081, forward strand.
TACATAACAGTTTTAATATTTTTTATATTAAACAATATTTGCTTTTTTTCAGTATAAAAATAAGTGTGATAAATCATTTTTAAAAGCAATTAGTTTAATTTTGATTAAGTCATTATTAAAAATATGTATTTTTGACTTGGAGCTTTCTTAAAATAAACCCACGAGTTTACGAACGGGTTGTCAAATGAATGGTATATGTTATTGCACGTGAATTGGAGCAGAGATCTACCTGATTGACGGATAGACAATAAATTTGATTGTTGAGTTTGTTTAGTGTAATATTATTTTAATTAATGTAGAATCCCAAAATATATAACTATAATTAATGTAGGGCCTCACAATCGGCTGACGGACCCAAATCTCTGCCGCGCCGGGGGCTCAAATCCCGACTCCTGCAGTTCAGGTCTAACAAGGGGTAGGTGTTGTGTCCCAACAGGATTTTGAAAACATTCAATTTCATGAAAAATTGGGACCCTCGCGATTTCAGTAGTCGGCTTTAGAACATCACCACAAACAAGGCTTTACTTAAATAATAATGTGTACATATTTAATATCATTGATTTGTAAAGCTTTGTTAGTTAGAGAATGTTAATAAACGTGCTCAAAAAAGCAAATTGAATTTTTTAAATTAAATGCTGCTAACTTTCTATAATTCACTAAAAACATAGGACATTTTTACTCTATTTTAGAATTGAGCTATTTATTTCTAAAATGTCATTAGCTAATATTATGTTAGCGAAAACAAGTTATATAAGAGGCTATTTTGTCTATGGACATAATTGATAGTGCAGTTCGTAACTATGTTTTGGAACTGTTTAATTGCACTTTTAAAAAGTTGAACTGGCGACATTTTGGAGATAATTGAACGATTCAGTCGAGTCAGGGGTGGTTCGGGATCCACCCGAGTCCCGATTTTTCTCGCTTTCTGTGTGTGTTCGTACACTTCGTAATATAACCTATTTTACATTCTGAATACATATGTAGATGGCACTCTAGTAATGTTCTTCAAACTCTCGAATGTAAATTGTATATGTTTTGGGTTACTTCGCCGGCGGCAGAAATTTGGAGGCTGTTTGCTGACTTGTGAGGAATTGTTAACTTTTCACATCAAAACATACGTTACAAACAAAGGAATGCTAAAGAACGCTGCCGATCAGCGCGCCAAAATCTCCATTAGTTCTTTGTTTCCGATTGTTTTGATCTGCCATCGGCTCATTAGCTGCACGAATCGCGGAGCGTTCCAATCCTTCTTAACGGGTATCGAGTCAAAGGACGGAACGCAAAGTTTTCGAACAGCCTTCCCGATTTTTCCCGCCGTACGTAGACCGCAGCTCTAGCGAATGTAGTGCAGCTTTATAATTTTGTTGTTTTCTGTTTGCTCGCCGAGTCGATGACCGTCTCGACTTTGTCTCGCGAAGAACCTCTCTGTTCGAAAACTTTGTTCGTCTCCATAGTTTTGTTGGGATGTTCTTTTATCTTTGTTCGACTTGCAAAAATAACGTAATGAGATATATCGACTTCCAGAAGAATCCCAATCACGATCGGAATTGAACTCTAAAGTTTGACATTGCGGTATTCAGTACGCAAAAATATTGGTACTTTCTCGCGAAGCAATATTTTCTGAGGGATGGTTTTATTGACATTTCCGCTTGTTTTTAATGAGTTTAGTATTTTTGTCACAATTATTCAAACATTTAAATAACAATATAATTCTTCAATTCGGTGATTTGGTAAGATTGCCTCAATCGCTGTGAGCCTTTTATTTAAACACCGATTCGCTGCTGTTGCGTGTTAATTGGTTAATGGATAATTGTGTGATTTTTTAAAACGTAAAGTTGCAAAGCTAACAGCGTACATCTGACACAGAGATATTAAAAATACCTGTAAATCGAGTACACGATACAAACAATAGGAAATCAATACCGAGTTATTTGATGTCACCTTATATGTACAAGTGCTTCTGAAAAACGAATAGGTGATAATAATTCCACAGACGGGAAATGTGATTGACTTTCTCGAGAGACGTATTGATTCACAAGCCTGATTTATCTACCGAGTCGATAGGGAATGAATGAAAAATAAATTATTTACCTTTATAAAGACACGGTGCTGGAATACCAAGGTGGGTCTGATGGCGAATAAGAATCAATATGGATACACAAGGGACGTCAACTTTGTACAGATACTGAATAGTCGATTGCCAGACTATACAAAATTGTCATAGATACAAGATCTTAAGAGCATGTAGCAATACAGTAGATAAAATAGACAGTTTTAAAGTAAAATGTTCGTACAAGTTTTTGGATTTTATACTTTGCAATGAATTTCATACCATATAGTTTCCTCCGAGGTAGGCCGACTACTCACATTCATTGAGGTGGGACTATTATAATAGTATTAGCATATCTATGTTGAAGTAATACTAGCCTGGCCATTGCTCCCCCACGGGAGCAAATACGTTTAAATACGATGAAGAGTTAGAACAAAAAAGTGAAAAAGATGAAGAATTTTTTTTTAAATAAAAGTATTATAAAAGCTGGTTTACCATATAAAGAAGACAATGACGATATGATGAAGAAGAATTGTAAGACGCGGTATACTTTTGTCAATCTCCAGAACTTTTCAAAATAGAAATATTGCTTAAACTCACAGAGAAAATTATACTGAGTCCGCGGGTTAGCACTTTTAATTCAAATTATAAGTAATGCGCCTGTGGAAGATAAAACTATTAATAAAATCGGTTTTTCTAGATAAAAAAGATGTGACAAAGAAGACTAGTAGCACAATATATGATATTCTGAATGCGGTAGCATGGGTGACACAAAAGATATCACAATTTCCGTATCACAAAACTTTTGCATACACTGCAATGGCTCCCTGAAAAAGCAGAATTTAAATTGTGCAGGATGATATAAAATGCTTCTGTATCCGCATAAGTTTTACATCATAAGTGGCAGCTGGCTTTCTCTCGAGTCGAGCTTTACTTCGACTGCAGGAAGAGCGGTGCAATCGATCGGCCTTTATCAAAATACTAAGTTCAGTGAACGGGCATTAGAAATCAGTAATAAAAAAAGTGTGCGTCAGAAACGACTGAAAATATTTTTTTTCAAATTCATATCTATAACAATATAATTATTTTAAATTTTAAATGCTAGTACAGTTATTTTAGTATATATTAGTAATTTGAAATTTTTACGTATTAGGGTTATATAAATTATTAAATAAAATGATCATTATTATTATTTCTATCAAAGCAAATCAATAATTTAATGCGCTTTAAAACAAAGGGCTTTTATTAAAGTTCTTTTATTTAAAAAAAGGCGGTGTTTGGAAATTATCTCAATTGAAAATAATAGAAAGATGAATTATTTGCAGAGCGAAGAACCTATCCGGTATTTGTCACTGCCTGTTTCCGTCTGGAGACACGTCGAGGGATATTTATTGCCTTTAGCCGTCAAAGCCTCAATATCTGGCAGACGACAAAGTGGAGATTTATGCTATCCTGACAAACAGATGGAAAGAAAACACATCTACGTATATTATATTATGCACGACGTGTACATGATTCGCATTCATCCTTTCTGACGCATGGAAACGGTTTGTTGTTTCACATTTCAGATAATACTCGTGCGAGAGGGAATCTGTCTCCATCGTGCGCTTCTCTGATTATATATTAATACACAACAGGCAACAGACTCAGTGCAATGTTCCAGTTGTGGGTGTTAAAAATCAATTGTTTCAGAAATATAATAATACTTTCTGTCGTCACGGATATATTTTTGATCTGATTGATGAATATGAAAAGTAGTATCAGAAACGAGAAGAGGTTTCTAATCATTAAATACGAATTAACTTATTATATATTTATCAGAGATTTTTCATCAATTCTTTCGAAAAAATGATTGTTATCTTTTTGTTCTGAAGGTACATTTTTCAAATAGAAAAACGACCGACTTCATCTTTATTGTCATAAATTTTACAATATTATGATCTTTGTACCTACCGCAAACTAAAATTTATATATTGAATTATTTATTTGTTTTTAACCACTTTATGAGTGCATTCAACAACAAACCGGTTTCGAAAAATATATTTTGCTTCATCAGCGAAACTAAATATCTAATTGTTTTAAAACCATATGTAAATTGTTAAATTTGCTAATAAAAGTGGTTAAAAACCAAGTAATAAATAATTCAACATTAAAATGAACAACCACTGTGTAAAGTTTGAGTTAAATATTAAAAATATTAAAATTAGTATTTTTTTTTTTTATCAATACAAACATTTTAAACGATCAAAGTTTATAAGTTTGTCAATATATTACGCTGAAAGATCGGAAATAGTAACAGGCATATCTTCGGGCATATCTTCGGACACATCTTCGGGAATATCTTCAAGCATATCTTCGGGCACCTAACTTTTCGAATTAATTTAGTTATATAAAAGTCATAATTTAAAATGGAAGCTCAAGCTAAAGTGGGCCTGCCTTGTTTCTCATGATTTTCAAATTACAAAAGTTTTATTATTGAGTAGGTATTTAAAATGATTCTAAAATATTTTAAAATTATTTAATCTATTTCTGCTGATATTCGTTATATTTACGTTTTCTACAGCTTCCTCTCTTTTGCGATTTGGTTCCAATTTTTCCCGAGAACTAGCCCTAAATTATCTCACCATCACGTGTTAGGCAGGGTAAAAGGGAAGTTATACATCTAATTAACCTAATCTATAGTATATAATACTCAAATAATCCAATATAAAAAAAAAAATGTATCTCAGTTTTCTCCATAACAACACGGAATTTTCACAAACAGCTGAAACATTTTGGACTCGGAATGTAGACATGAAATACCCATAAATACCTAGAATATATAGAATAACAGTCCTTAATGTCCTTAAGTCCAACCGAAGATTAGTATTAAATAATGATAATCTAAACAATACTCTAAAATAATAAAAATAATAATCAAATTATTAATACTAGAAAAAACGTAGGTATACATACATATAAATATATTTGTGTAGTATTTGCGCTTTGTTGAAATATAATATTTCATCTTTGATAGCAATGGGTTAGCAATATTAATTTCCGGTGCCACCTAGGCGGAGAACGTTACTCCAATTCTAAAAGGTCGCCTTCACTACTTTTGTAGGTACTTGGATTTTATTGATGGCTTTTGAAGTATTACGAGTATGTACATAGATACAAGGAAGGCGAACAGACACGGTGTTAGAGCCTCAAAAAACACTTGTAACAAATACACTAACATCGTAGTTTTTATGAGATAAGAGTTAAGATTCTTAATAGTCAATTCTTAAATATGTTCATATGTATGTACCTTGCGGTAGCAGAAAATCCATGCAAGTGAAAAAATATTCATTAAAATTAGCGATGCAATATACAATAAATAGCACTACTATTATTATTCATTGCGATCTCTTTGCTGTGTAATTTTTTTTGGGCTACCCTGCCCTGTGTAATTCAGATCTTATATACAGAAGAAAGTCAACAATATTATAATAACGGGATCCGAAGCGTCGACCAGAGAGGTTGAATATACACTGCAGAATAACCCAGAAAACTATACACAAAAGCATCTGTTTTGTTTACAAAATTTTCATAAATATTACAGATTAATTTATCTAAATCTATTATATTATTAATAATAGTTATATTTCAAGTTATTAAAATGTTCAGATACATGCGAATTATGTAATGAATGAACTAATACATATTTTTGATGGACTCGGTTATGCTAAATTCAAAATATTTTTTTATTAATTATAATTAAATCATAATTTATTTATGAAATAATGATTTTTCAGGAGATAGTTCCTTAATAATCAAAACAAATTTAATTAATCACTTATAAAGATGTATATTTATTTTTTCGACAGGTATATTTAATTTTCGTAAAGAAATTCAACTAATTTGATTGAACTATTGTTATAAAATGTTTGATTCAATTTCCGTTTGCTTCAGCGAGATGAAGTCGAGATTAGTTGATAGTACCTGTTATTTAGTGATTTGTTTATTTAATTTTGGCATTATTTTAACGGAGCATAACGTAATGTTAATTTTATAATACATTGTTATATTTTAATTGCTTATTTTATTATTTAAAAAATATTGGAAATCAGATTTTTTTGAAGATTAATATGTATTTTTATGCATGTTGCAAAGCTGCTATTAAATATTCATTAAAAAAATATATTCCATACACCATCATAATTATGATGTATTTATAATCGTATAATAAATTTTATTAACCGATTAGATATATATCTTTTATTTTTAGAGCTGTTTAATTACCTAAAATTTAGTCATAAAATTAATACAATTTCCTTAATGGTTTTGTTCTGAAATTGTTAGAACCCACTGTACGAAACCTGAAAAAAAAACGGTTAAAAATATTTTTAATTGATTCATAATTTTATCATCTCACAAAACATTAATACAAAAACACTTTTGCATTGAGTTTATTTATTTAAAATATTTTCTTGCACGCATTTTGTAATATACTTAGATATTCTTAGTCGTATTGCATTTTGAAAGGTTCTGTCCCTAATTTAGACAGAACCCATCCATCCCTCGCGTTTTGAAAATCTGTTATACCTTTAGTCAACTCCTTTTATTAAATTCGTGACCTGTTGATCTATGCAATCTCAATAAGATCATTATTGGGCGAGATTCAAGACGTGTGGATATTTCAATAATATCCTATTTTTTAACTCAAATGAAGTATAATTACATTTTTTTACAGACCAAACAGTTGAATATTTTAAGTAGTTTTCTGATACTGGGTGAGTTGCGCTGTGTATCGTGTTTTATGAATATTGTTTATAGGTTTGTTTAAAATATTTTTTACCTTTATACACAACATACGACTATTATTGATTTTAATTAAAATTCTATTAACACTTTAAAAGTAAAATCGAGATAAACCAGCCAAATAATTTAAATCCTTTATAAATTGGTTCGTTTCCGAGCCAGGGAGCAACATTTAAAAATGTGATTTAATCGTACTATACTAATGGCATTATATATAATAAATATATCAAATTTAATAATTATTTTTCAAAATCTTATTATTTTTAGTACACCTAGCTCACCATTAAAAATATTGAATATTTTTAGAATGACACTCAAAGCTATTTGTATCAAATTTTGTGATATGCATGAATAACTAATTTTATATAAAATTGTCAAATGAAAATCTTCACGTCATCAGTGACGTAGCTCAGGGGGTTTGGGGAGGGGTCGGGGGGCGGGGGGTAATGGGTTTTTGGATAGTTCGTCCCCGAACACCAAATACTCTCTGCACGTCATATGTATTATATTCAAATAAAATCTCATGTCATTCGCATTATAATAGGACCAAATATTAAATATTACAATTTTTTATCTGGTAATAGATGAATGTAACTTATTCTTCTTCTTATTTCGTATTATCGGGGGGTCACAGATGATTCTAAAATCCACCGGTCCGGTGAGATCATCTATTGCTACTAACACTCATTGCATCGTGAAAAATCATAAATACACTTATGTATCTATGACAAACACTGATATCAATTAACGTTCGCATCAAAACCGGCCGGAATTAAAATAGAATACAAATACTCTAAAATTGCCAAAAACACTATTTATTATAATGTTGTTTCTGGTGGCTCTGGAATTGAGTTTTATCCGCTTACAAGTTACAAGCGACTGACATGATAGATATTACATATTAATACGGCTGCCCCTTATAAAAATATCATTTCATTTTTAGATCTCAGATCAGATATTATCAAAGCTCATTATCGTCAGATTCATTTCATAATTTACAACAATCACAGTAACTATTGTTGGCTATAAAAGTTTATTGAATAATATTAGATGCGTGTCCACGGGTCCCCAAAATACGCGGAAGCAGCAATGGTATACATATCGATTAGTTCAATATTCTTTTCATATAAAATGAATGAGTTGGTCATTGATATTATCGGCCTTTGTAGATACGCACTTTTACACATCGTTTATAGTAAAAAGGTAATCTCCTATTTAGCACATTCGTATTGTTATGATTTAATTTCTGCATTATTTTGCTTCGAATGTTTGTTATTTGCTTATATTATATATTTATTTATTTAGTTTCACAAATTTTTCTCTTCACTAGAATGCTTTAATACCTACTTGAACAACGTCCGTCCAGATAATGTTTTTTTTTGTCACGACATAAAAGAGAGGCAGGTTGTGATGTTTTAAAGGATTGTTGTCAATGTTTAAGGTACGTGTTCACCATTGTGAGCTACCTGATCGGAGTGTTCATCTTCGCCACGATTGTGGGCCAGGTGGGGAATGTGATAACGAACAGGAACGCCAACAGGCTGGAGTTCGAGCGGCTGCTGGACGGAGCCAAGACTTACATGAGACATCATAAGGTTTGTTCGTCTCATGTAGATGATCAATTTTACTCAAATAGTTTTATTTATGGCACCTCCAATTTTTGGGAACATTCGTGAGTTATAATATACATCTATTTACCTTTTCATCTGCATGTCTATCTCCTCACAGCCAAGACCACTATTTTTGTTTTATATTTCCATAGTTTTGTACTAGAGTAATCTCAGAAATTTATGTAATAAGAAGTGATGGTGCTACACATTTTATTTAGTAGGTACCCATACATGTCAAACATGTATTATGACATTCTTTAGAACTTCACGTGTTTGAAAAGCTACGATACTATCATGCTCGAAAATTAAAATATGTCTTTTCACGTCCGGGTAGGTAGGTTATATGTTAATTCAGTACCTACGTGGTGCCTATCTAAGATTTCAATTAAAAGAATAATACATACATAGTACCTACCTACACAAATTACAATGCTAAGTAACTATTTTTTAAATATTAAAAATAAATTTTCACCCCTCTCAATGAACTGTATATATTATATTATTATATCTCACACACGCGATATATTTTTTTTTCTGTGAGGTCTATTCTGATGTTGTTTTCAACATTTACAATTATTCTTTAAATAATAAATCACGTTTTTTAACCATGTTATAGAATTTTTATACATAAAGTGCACTATCTGCAGTAGTATACTGTATAAACTACATTAATAAAACGCAAAATGCAATACTGTAATTATTAGGTATATAATACTAGATGTCATCATGTAACTCTACTCTAAAATACAGAGGAAATAAATCATAATTATAAATTAGATCTCCTACTACCGCCGATGTAGTTTGTATCAATCAAACCCAGTCAGGTAAGTAATGAAATCACATTTGAAGACGTCACTTACAAAGAGCTGAATTATTTATTAAAGTGATGTACAGGTATTCATCGCATGAAGTAGAAAACAATTTATTCCACCGAATACCCAATTTGAAATTAAAATGAAATGGAATGAATGATTAACTGTCGGCGGGGAGAAGTGCTAGAGAAAAAGCTTTTGACTGAAAACCCAAGCTACATGAACCGAATGCATCAAAAGGACTGCAGAAAACAGCAAGAATCGGAGGACGGTGATTGGAGACGGTGGAGAGAATGGTGATTGTTAGAAAAATCATTTATTAGACAGCCTGCATTGCGCTGTCTTGAGTTCCCAACTGGTGTGCTTCTAGATACAGTAATTGTGTGACAACGCTAGTACAACATTGCAGGGGCCCAAAAGATTCACATCTCTCAATAGATTTGGTATCAATATTTTTCCCTTCACTAATATAGTATATCCCTTATCCACGGAATGAGATACAACGCGATAAATCTCAGTATTAGTATAGTTTCTATGTAGGTATTTTACATGTGTTGAGATTTTAATGTGGGGATAAACTCAGAGATCAGCTTGAGATTGGGTAGAAAGAGACACAAACTCAAATCTATGTACACTTTGTTTGATTTGACAGTAAGAAGTCATATGCACAAAGGACAATTATGTATTTTGAAAGTTAAACAAAGAAAAGGCATTAAATTACAAACATTTATTCCGTGTTAGATGCTTATCAAGCGTGAAATAAGGCGCGATACGGCAAATCTCTGGTGTGCACACCATCAACTACGAAAGCTGAGAGTTGTCTCTAATGAATCTCACAGAAGCATAATCCCTATCTTAGATATTGTTTTGAGTCGAGAATCTTATAAAAATCTTGTTCGTAGACACGGGCCATAATAATTTTTAATATCCAACATGTAAGAAATGTGATTAAAAAATAGAAAAAATAATTTCTCCCGTGCATCTTGAAAACTCGTGGCACTTAAGAGTGTGGGGAACCACTGTTATAGAGGTTCGTCATCCAATGGAAAGCTGAAAAATGTTTCTCCCTCATATGCTGGATGGATCTTGTCAAGACTGCAACTAACAGCATGCAGCGAAGCCACCGATGGTGCAAGTTGCAGACAGGATGGAGGATGGGTATTTATCATGATCACGATGATGTAGAGTGACCACTCAGAGGATGAACATTTGGTTGATAGTAATTATTTATACTTAAATCAATACATTTATACATTTGTTAATAAACTAAATATGTATTGGGTTGGACTCCGTTTCAGGTTCCCGGAGGGATGAAGAGAAGGGTGCTGCGGTGGTATGATTATTCCTGGTCCAGGGGTAGAATTCAAGGAGGGGGCGACATCAACACAGCGCTAGGTCTTCTGCCTGACAAACTCAAGACGGAGCTAGCCCTCCATGTCAATCTCAGTGTGCTGAAAAAGGTCAACACTTATTTCTGTCTGTTTTTGATGAACATTATGTTTCGTGAGAAAGTACCTTGCTTGTTGAAGATAAAGGTCCATAATCATAAAAAAATACCTTTTTTACTCTTCGAACAAAAGATGAAACCTTAAAACAGAAGGAGCAAAAGTTTAATATGTAAAAGGTTGTTTGCCTGAATTCACATTTGTTGTCTTTCTCTCCTTTGTTAACTCTAGAAATGAATTGCTTTAGGTGACAATTTTTCAAGAATGTCAACCCGAATTTCTGCATGATTTGGTGCTCAAGATGAAGGCATACATCTTCACTCCCGGTGACTCCATTTGTAGGAAAGGTATAATTAATTAAAAATATATTTATTACATCCATACAAGATGCAAGATCATATTTCTATTCCGTATTAACTTAAAACATATAAATGCATCATGTTCAATTGTTTAGTGTTGTGGTGCTAAATTAAGTAGAAACAAAACAATTGTTTTGTATTAAAGTAGCATTGGTAATAATGTTAGTTGGGTTAACTTTAAATCGTTAATAATAAGTAAGGTAGTTCTCCATTATTCAAGATAAGTATGATTTATGCTTCTTAATGTGAATACATATTCTTTTTCATTGTATTGATATTGAGAAAGCTAAGAAAGAAATTACTAAAGTTTTGTTTTGAAATTTAACAGGGGAGGTAGCCAGAGAGATGTTCATCATAGCGGATGGTATCCTCGAGGTAATATCGGAGACAGGAAGAGTTTTGACCACTATGAAGGCCGGTGACTTCTTCGGAGAGATTGGAATTCTGAATTTGGATGGATTAAACAAGTGCGTTGGAATAGATACAATGTGTAACTATGGATTGTTTAGACTAACCTCTTGTAAATGTTCTTGAACTTTATTAATTAATGTTTTAATACTATCTAGTACAACGTTTTGGAGATGAATTAATGAAAGTATATTACATTGGATGCTTAAGCATTTAAATCATAAATATTTTGTACACGTTTCAGGCGAACAGCTGATGTGAGATCGGTAGGCTACTCAGAGTTATTCTCCCTGTCGAGGGAGGACGTCTTGGCAGCGATGAAAGATTATCCTGAGGCTCAAGAAATCCTCCAGACCCTGGGGAGGAAGAGACTGCAGGAGGCTAGAAACTGTTCAAAGAGGGCTAAGGGTATGACTGATTTCATCGTGTTGTATCCCTCGTCAATGTTCATAATTATGTTAATATTAAAAATTAACCAAGTCCATCCTGGTAGTAATAAAAAGCCTTATTTTGAGTTGTGTTGGTTATTTTGTTTTGCTAACAAACACCTATTTGTATCTAGATTTGGTAGTTTACTAGTATATCTTGGTATTTCCAAAGCAAGCATATTATCTATAAAAACTCTAATTTATTTTGTCCATATTATAAAAATCTCTAGGCACAAACCTAACCTAACCATTATTTCCCCAATCTAACCTAAACTAGCATTAGTTCAACCAGCGGCTCACTTGCATCAATTTGATAACAAAAATTTGTACTGTAGAGGATTCTAAAAGTTAATAAAAAAATATTGTCTTTTCCTGGATTAGATGCAAGTAGAGAGAGAAAAAAGAAACGTAAGTCATAAGAATGTATTTATCAAAATATTGTATTATTTACCTCAAATTTTCTGATCAGCTATCAACTGAATTGGCGCTGGCTTAGAGTAGTGGTCAGCGCCCCTATAGCCCATCTGACAACCAGATTGTATCCTTAATTCGTCGCATGTCATTTTTTTTAGTAGGCATAAAGTCAATAAACTGTATTGCAATAATATGTAAATTTTTCAGGCGAAAAAGTTGAAGAGAAGCTGGATGGAGATGATAAAGGTGGACCCAAGAGGATTGTGCACAAACTGAGGAGTGATGTTAAGGTATGATAAGCTTTAAAAAATCATTGTACATATGACTCTTTTGCATGTTTTCAAATTAAAAAATTCTCAACCGGCAAACTCAAAGCACGTTCCCCCCCAGCATATGCTTGGTAGACGAAAAATTCTTACCTGTACCAGAGTCTTTACATGAAAGTCACATCTGAAGAGAAAACCAACAAACACCTGTACTTTTATTATTCTTTCATTTTTTAACTCACTTCCAACTATAAGTCTCGTTTATTAGTCATAAACAACATAGAAGGTTATACATAGTAACAACACAAAAGAGTTAAAACATATAGAAGAAAACACAGAATATATCATCTACGTACAGATTCTGTCAGTTAGAACTTGGAAAAGGAAGTCATACCTTAATTGGACAACACTCATGAAGCTAAAGTACATTTATGTATAAAACAAAACAGATAAATTGCAACTGAGGTAATTATCAGGGGGAGTCAAAGCAAATATATATATTAATCTTCACTGTTATAAAACTGGGTGGTGATTAAGAAACGCTCATTCTATGTAATGCATTCATTGGTTAACAACCTCTAAATTATCACTTGTAGGTGAATTTGCTCTCACTTCATTTTTCGTAAGGTTGATACTAAATAATCACTGGAGATATCAGAACCCACTAAGGTCGCTCTACAAATTTTGGTGTCGGACATTGTTTTTTTCGTTTGAATTTTGAAATACTAGAATGATAAAAGCAATCAAGGCAGTTGCATACACGGGTAAATTTAAAAGGATGATAAATAATAAAAATTTCATAATATTGGAGACATTTCGTGAGAGTGTGAGTGGTGAAGAGTGAACACCATATTTGCTTCAGGGTCTCCGCAATGCGCTACGCAGCCGATCCCGGCCTTCCCGGCGCTCAGGAATGGGGACGGAATCTTTGGAGATGAGGGCGCTCAGCGCTGACGGGGGTGGGCTGGACTCGGGGGTCGCGGGGGCCAAGGGCATGCTGCGGCGGATGCCGAGAGTCGAGAGTGATGAGAACCATCACGCCGAGGTACAGAAGATTTCGTGATGAGATATTGTCAGTTTTAAGTAGTACTATGGCGATGCGATGGTAAATATTAAAAGGATTTGGCTTGTCCTTTATCTTCGTCTAGAGACATCTCCCTGTTTAAATGATTTATCCCTTTTTACTAACTCTGTTTCTTTAAATAGTGAATTGAAGTTGTGTTTCATTGTCCTTTGGCCCTCTTCCAACATCCATTTCTCTCACTCTTTGTCCCTTTAACAAATTCTCTTCTTATGTTCCGTATTTATTTTAAATGTTTAAATGTATGTTTTGATTAGTTAAAATTTTTAACAGTAAGCCGTGAGTCTGTAGATATGATCCAATTTAAGAATTCCGTTGCTCTTCTTTTGACAGATTCTTTACAGTGGTTTCCAGAGAAAATAGAAATGGAGATTGGATCTATATGATAGCACCAGGCTATCTATGTGCTAGAAAACCTTAAAGAAGCACATTAATATCAGCTACTGGAACTAACTTATTTTTAATATGCCATAGCTGGTACTACAGATCAGAAACAGTAATTTCATGCACATATGACATATTTACCTAACAACATCAGGTGCACATCCATTGATTAATTGATTCTATCGCTATTGTATGTGGTTTTGATATGGTCAACAAATGGCAGTGCGTGTAGAGATTATTATATTTATATTATATTATAATATGTATTTGTGCATTAGGACGAAGGTAACGGGAGTATTGAACCGGGAACATCTCACAAAGAAGAGAAGGTGATATCTCCGCTGGGAGCGGGGCTTCCACTCCTAGCGAGACTCAAACTGTTAAAAGAGAGACAGGTACATTAATCAAATAATATTTAAATTAGTATTACATATATGAAAGATGGATTTTTATGGAAAAGTAAGTTGTTTAATAAGTTAGATTTGCCGGTGAATCTCGGAAATGGAAAAGGAAGGTGATTAAATATTGTTACCTAGAATAAAATAATAAGTTTGTGTTTCTAGACAGCTAAAGAATTAAGAATATAAGTAGACAAGATAAAGGAAAATGTAACTAATTAACTGTCAAATGACTAATGAAAGGTGAGAGAGTGATCTACAATGACTAAGTTAGAAATGTATGGCCTATTTTTTCTGTGGAGGATGTCACAATACCATTGTGTATCATATTATTGTGACAGAAACTACTATACATTTTTCATACACACAAATTAACACAAATATTTTATTTTATTCCTCTTCTTGCACGGCACTACATCTCAAGATGAGATTTGACCACCTCCACAAGTGCTTTCCACCGACTCCTATCTCTGGTCATTCTTCTCCGGTTCCCGGACTCTCCCATCATGCTCCAGTCCTCTTCCAAATAACCAGCCCTCCTCTTCCTTGGTCTGACTCAAGGTCGCTTCCACTGGGGTATTCACTTGGTCATGGTCTTGGGTATCCTGTCATCAGGTATTCTTTCTTCTCACAGTCTTCGAGACCAACAGAATCTTAGGATTGTTTCTTGCTCATTGTTTTCAAGCTCATGATTAATTTTTAATCTGTAAGTTCCATTTACTAGTATATGTGTTATGTGTATTTTTTTATTTGGTTGTATAATATATAATATGCTTTTATCTAGTATACAACACTAACATAAAAATATTATTAAATTATATTGTATATCAATTAAAATTAGGTAAAAAGAGTATAAATTATAATACTAATAAGAAAATTAACACATGAAAAATGATCAGTTGTTACTTAGATACTACATATTCTGTAATTAACCTACGAAAAGTAACAAGACTAGTTGCTTCTTTCAAATATGCTGGCAATTCATTAAACAATTTGAAACCTTTATAGTATAAACTGTTTAGTGTTTCTGCCAGATTTGTTTGTGGAAGTCTAAAATCCCACCGACTTCTCGTAGGATACGTGTGGATCCGAAAATTATATTTTTATTCATGTATGATGGCAATAATTGATTTTTAATTTAGTATATCAATACTAGAACGTTTTGTATAACTTTTTGTTTAACTGGCATTTATTTTAGTGGTTTTAACATACAACAAATATCTATTACATATTAATATATTCCACATTGCTCTGTTTTGAATAATTGTGTCGGTCCAGAAATTTTTCCTAGTATTTTACGTAAAAAAATTGCTAATTTTTTGTTTTCAATTTGAGTTAGGCACTACGTTTTGTAAGCATAAGTTACCACTGGACTTATTATTGTTGTATATATGCTAATATTAAGTCAAACACAGTATTTTCGACCCCAGCAGTTTTTTATAGGTATTGAAGAATATCTATTGTTAAATTTTATTCACAATTTCAGAAACATTTCTGTGTGACACGTTTCAGGAAAGAGAAGAAAGAGAAGCTACCAGACTACGAGGTGGACTAACCATTCCTCAGCTAAGTGCGCCTCAGTCAATACCCTCCACTTCGACTCCTAGTGAACCAGAAGTCATCGGAGCCGGTCTGCCACTCTTGCAGAGATTACTCCTCCTCAAAGCCAAAGAAGATAGAGAAAGGAACCTTGTTTCATCCAATGCTCCAGAAAAAGCAACTCTTAGCAGTAATCCTCCTTCCAGTTCAGACACAATAAGCCCTAGTTCTCTGAAAAGTCCACTCAGTCCAACTGTGAAAACTCTCAGTCCGATGAGAAAAGGCTCGGGTTCAAACTCTCCCGGGAAGTCACTAAGTCCGACAACAAAACCTTCGAGGAAGAATTCTTCCGGATCTAGTGAATCATTTTCAAAACCCAAAGTTAGTTTTAAGGACAAAATAATGAAGCTTCAAGATGGTACGTCTGTTTCACAATCTTTACCTATTGAAAAAGGGGAAATCCGTGATAAAAAAATTATACCCATCGTTATAACCAGTGACAAACATAGTGTAGTCCCGACTGAGACAAATAGAATTCCGCACACGCAGACAATTTCCATTCCCGCCAGTGTTGTTAGTAAAATTAAATCTCCAGCTAGAGCTATGGGAACCACTTTTAGGGACAAACTGAAACTGCTTCAAGGTGCTGCGCCGAGTCCCAGAGACACGCCGAGTACAGAAAATTTACCAAATAAAGTGGAATCCGCGTCAAGTGTTTCCAAAATTGTGAATTTAGATGAAAAATTGCCTCAGCCTGCTGAAATCCAAAGTGCTCATGTGGAGAAAACAGAAGAGAAATCAAGTGGTAGTAAAAAACCCTGGTCTAAGCTTAAGAAAGCTTCAATTCTTAGCGAATCAAAAGATTCAACAGCTGGTCAGCAGATGAGTTCTACAGTTGATAGTGTACAAGACAAATGTGTTGCCAAATCAGAAACTGGTGCCAAATTTTCAGCTTTATCCAAGTTAGGTTTAGTAAGAAGCACCCATTTGCCCGTTACGTCCCCACACACCGTAATTCCATCCCCTAGTATAGTTACAAGTGATAATAATAATATAGATTTAGATAATAGAAACTTAGAAATATCAAATGCGATGAATAGTGATATTGTTTCTTCTGAAATTCCATCAAAAGATGTCAAAATAACACAGGAGTCAATTAACAAGGTGCAAGAAGTGACCGGTGCAAGTGTACCTGAACAATTTGCAACGCAAAGCCATATCGCTGGTGATTCGTCGCTTGATCAAAATAGTGTGCCAAAAGCAAAACCAAAACCACGTATGTTTACAATGAACAACAAACACAAAAGCTATGTATCAGTTGAAGATCTTTCTCCAGAGTATGGAGTGTTACCATTTGTAAAAAAGTTGAAAATATTAAATGAAAGACAGAAATTAGAAGAACTGGAAAAGGCTGTAAGAACTCGCAGCTCTAGCCTTGACTATCCCGACACATATGGTACTAATGGTGATGCCGACATATTAACAAGAAGTAACTCAGAAGGCAGTAAGATGGATCAACGTAGAAACAGACACGTAGTACATTTAGGTGTAGGTCCATTCATCACTCAGCTGGACGGGTCGCAGCCTCTTCTTAGTCCAGAGTCCAATGAAACTTTGGAGAGAAGAAACCTAAAGTCCATTCTGAAGAAGTTATCAGAAGACACGCAGACTCAAGATTCACCAGTATTTTGTGCTAAGGAGTTTAGAAAGCTGATTAGAGCACCGACGATTGAGGGTTACGCAGCGAGGCATTCCAAGTTTACAAAAAGCGTTACCTTTAATCGTGACACCCTTACTTCTCCTCCCAATAGTGCCACTGAACAAAAGACTCTTTTCCCTATATCCAATCCTTACCAGCGCTTGACAAGTATGCCGTCTAACGAATCGGATAAAGGTGATGACGAAGATGATATTTGGGCTTGCGACGATGATGTTGCGAGTCCCGCTCTGAGTGGTAGTTTGATTAATGTTAACAGAGACAGTAATGAATCATTACCAATTGTGCCTGATGCATCATCTCTGATTGGCGAGATTTTAGCCGAGAAACAAGCGAGAGAAATAGAAGATATTAGTTCAACACTAGATCCAAAATACAGGTATACGACACCGGGGCTGGAGGGGTTACGTCCAGAAGAAATACGAGTGCCAGGTGAAAAACCAAAATTAAGTTTGATAGCAGCGGTCGCAAATCAAAGAAAATTATTCAGAGGTACTTGTACGTATTTATAATATGAAGTTTGTATTAATTGAAGAATTAATTAAAATAAATAGTGTACACATATGGTATTTTGTGAGCTCGGTTTGATAAGGCCCTTATTGACAAATTTATTTTCCAAAATCCTTTTCAGTCCTTTATGTCAAATTTTACAGATGTAATTAACGTTCGGACATTCAACACTTGTGTACTACATGTGTACAAAGTGGTATTTAAATTCCATCACTCAATAATAAGACAATGTCCAAATTTAACATTGTCACTAAAAATTAGTTAAAAATTAATATTTTAGGTTCCCTTGAAGAGCAGGAATACTTCAGCGAAGTTCTTTTGGGAATTAAACATGTCATACAAGGTCACCTGCATGAGGTGCAAGGGAAGTTTCAAGAGAGGTAAATTTTTTTAGCATTTGTTTTTGTAAAGAAATTAACATATTAGAATGATATTATTGTGGGTTTTAATGCATTGTTCAACAGGTTCAATAGTTTGGAAATGGAGGTCAGAAAAAGGGATGAAATTATCACTCAGCTCCAGTCAAGAATTCAGGAGTTAGAACGGGTTGGCTTGACAACTCATAGTATTGAGATGGAAGGGGGCTGTGAAAGGAGAGAGATTGGAGAAGACCGACCGACAAGTGCCGTACTCCAAGGAGAGGAGCATATACAAGATCCTCCATCCATCCAGACTGACATACTTTCAACACTGACTACAAGTTCGGGTAGTGATGATTTCTCCCAAGAACATGGATTTATGGTAAATGTACGAGTAATATATATTATAAAGAATTAATTAAATCAGGGTTTACTTTCAAAATTTCAAAAGACAACTATTAACTAATCGAAGGAAGCCTGACAGTGTGTGACATTGTTATCATTGTGGTCTCTTTCCATCTGCATGAGATCATGAAGATGCAGCATCCGGGTTTGTGAAGACAGCTGAGGCTGGAAAATCTCTGGAGATTTCTGCAGGCTATGATAATCATTCTTTATTGAATGTTTCTTTAGTCACCATCAGCATCTGACGCCATACTCATACCATCTCCAGTGGAATTTTACATAATTTAATAATATCTAGCTCTTTAATCTTAAGTATAAAAACAAAACGATGACTAAATTATTATAATTATAGACATATTTTTATGTGATCGTACCTTATCTTTCCAGAGGATTGAATCATTTGCTTTCAGCGCCCTGCTGCACTGTACTCATACTTAGCTTTGTGGTTACAGAGAGGCGATTCTTTAGACACCCTCTTTACAACGTCACCACCGAACATGGCAGCGGTTGAAGAAGAAGATATCAATACCGTTGGACAACCAGAAATAGAATGGTATGGTTGAGGTCATGATTTATTGTATGTGAATGTTTTGCTTTTCTTCACATTTGAAAATAAGCAATATCAATAGCTTTGATATGTAGTTCATCCATTTAATAAATTGTTGTTTTATGTATTTCAGTTCAAGGTTCACCGATTATTGTAATTCAAAAGCATTAGGGTGATGTTGACAACCACTAGTCAAAATATACATACACATATATATGAGCATATACACACACATTGTAGACTACTATATACTCGTATGTACATATAACTGTAAATTTAAAAAAATTGATTTCAAAAGTTAATCTTATTTTTATAGTATTCATGACTCTCTCCGGGCAGACACAATATCCTCCATTGCAGCACAGTTGAGTGGTGGCAGACAAGGAGACGAAGAGTCATTGAGGAGACTAACTGAGGAATTGGAGAGACTTACGGCCTCAGGACTAGACCCTGCACAATTGGAAATGCTGATGGCCGTAGAGAGGAGACCAAAACTGCCAACAAGATTAGATTTGAGGTTAGAAGGATTGAAGTTTTAAATATTATGGGTCATGGAGAGATTAAAATGTCTAAGATGAATTAATTTTTCAGTTATAATAGAGCTTGTATTATTTCTAGGTAAGGTATGTTTGATTTATTATTTTTTCAGAGTTTTTTTTATCTTCAACAAGCAAATTCTTTCCATATTCACCAAACTGTCAAATCTCCAACTTGTTAACATAACATTTTTTAATATTTCGAAAAGATTAAAATATGTAATATTACATTTGTTTATTTCAGGTTAGAGAAGCCAGACATCACCTACTCTCGACAGCGAGCAAAAAAGCTGAAAGATAGGAGATCTTGGGAAGAGAGTAGCGACCAGGAGAGCATGGAACTGCAGGAGCTGCCGAGGTTTTTATAGCTATTATTCCTATAGTCATTATTAAGAAAATTGTTTAGAATTTTGAGAAAATGTTGTGTTCCATCATCAATATAGATTGTACAACCCTGGTGGGTCTTAAGACTGTGCCTCGACTGCACTAAAAGTGTGTTTAATGATTTGTTCATCGTACTGTTTTGCACCATTTCTCTTTTCTCAATTTTTGATCTCTAAGGGAGAAATGTCTCTGAGGACATTGTCCTGATGGTTTGGTGTTCAAACGCTTGACTTCAGAGTTTGCTTATCACGCTTTTAGCTTTTAAAATATATTATAGAACCCAAAGATACATCTCAAAATTTTCTTTTCAAAGATGTCCGATTGTGTAAGCTTATTTTAGTTCTTTGTGTGTCTAAGGACTGATGTGATTTTGTATATTAAACGAGGCGAAACAAAAGTATTTTGTAATTAGTGCATTTTTGGAGCGCTTCTGTAGTATTATTGTTACTTATTATTAGAGATCCAAGGTACGTGAACCATTCTGCCATGTTTCGAAGTACTGGTTTCCATGTGAGAGTTTGGATGCAGCCAACTGCAGTGGTGTACTTGGTTTTCTGCTGATTTACTATCAAGCCCATGTTGATTATATTACATTATATTACAAATGCATTTCATAGAGTAACAATATTCAATACTTAAATGTAAGTGTTTATTATATTTTATCATCATTATTCTAACTTTTTTCATTATATCAATCTAATAAGTTTATTTTTTAGATAACTTTTAAATTCTATTTTTCAAGTACAGTTTATGGTCTAATGAGTTTGTTTATTGTGTACAGTATATTATATTAATTGTATGTACATATGTCTTAATTTATATTAAAAATACTATTCAAATTATTACATTTAGGTAAACTGATTTTCAGCTTTTTTTTTTTCGTTATACACACTGATTATTTAGTTTTTCATTAGGTTATATTTCAATCTAAAAACATATAAGAAATGTATTAATAATGATAAATAAATAATAAAATTTTATCTCAATGGTAAATAATGCGAATCACCAGGTCTCTTTCTCCCCATCCAATAAGTGACCATCGTGCATTGCTTAGCCCCGAGAGCCAGAGGGAGTCCGAGGCTAGGACGCGGCGCCCCACTCCCTCGCACAACTTCCATCTCTTTAGAAGTCACCTGGACTCTGGCAGGACTAAGATCAAGAAGACCCTATCCGTGGACACTGGGATACATCATACTGGAACAAAAAATGGAGGTAAAAATGCATTATACATCACAGTCACACACACACACACGCTAATGCACACGTATAATATTTAAAGAAAAACTCTTCTCTAGGGATAGTTTTTGAGTTCATTTTGAAGTATATCTACGAAGATATATTTTCTCTCATTCATTCATTTTGTCCACTAACCTGCTACTGCATGCCAATGTATACTCGGTAGGCTGACAGTGTGGAAAAGGACTGGAGTAGAATGAGAGAGTCTGGGAACTGGAGAAAAATGGCCAGGGATAGAAGTCGGTGGAGAGCACTTGTGGTATAGGCCAAATCCCACTCTGGGATGTAGTGCCATGGAAGAAGAAGAAGAAGAAGAAGAACAAGCTGCTGCATGCGTTTTACCAACTCTTAAACTGAATATTATTAGTGAACTGTACAAATAACAGTCGTCTAAGGTATCTACGTACCATCATTATAAAAGTACATACATTTTTTTTTCATAAATATGCGTGTGTTGCACGCTGTGTAAATATGATATTTATACCATTTTTTCACAGCACTTTTGTTCAGTTTTTTAAATCCATATTTCTGTTGTTTTTTTCAAGCAATACGATCGGATCATGAACATCGCAAGTTCAGTCTGGGCTCCTTCTTTGGGTACCACCGCGGTGGTCACGGCTCCGGGAAACAATCCAGTCCCAGGGATTCCCATCCTCCCCGGCATGATGACACAGTGGTGCTGGACATGGGCAGCGAGAATGGCTCCAGTGATGGGAATAGGTAACAATAAGGTTTTGGGTAAACAGTTGAAGGTCGTGATAAGGGTGGAAGTTATTGAAATAGTTAATGTAATTATGTATATTAAGTACAACTCAATCAAAAAATGTTAACATTAGTAATATCAAAGTTGTATTATTATCTCGGTGTAGTCCAGATGAGCGGTCGCCTAACTTTAAGACCTCACGGACCACTAAATTCATAATTTTAAATCCCGAAGACCACTAATAGGATTTTATAAAGTTAAATATATTTAGAAATAAGTGATGAAGAACACATAAAATGCACCTAGTTAATAAAATTAAACTATTAATTGTAACCAAATTATAAAAGGTTTAGTAATAAAACAAATTTTGTAAAAACAAAACAATTAAAAGGTGGTTTAATTATATGTATTAAACTTTTAGCATTATACATGTCTTGTGTGAGAAATGTTACGACTTGCTTGAAGTAAGATTATGGATATTTGGCTCCAATGATGTTACTGCAAGAAGGAGAACAGTATTTATTTCAAGCTGAGATTGGTACCGTGCTTTAATTGCTGTGACAGATGAAAATACACAAAAGAGCTGTGACACAAAACATGTGCAATACAGCTAGCTACACATTTTACTAGATTAAGATTTGTTTTTCCAGGTTGATTTGCAGTGGATTCAGAAATGCAACTATTGTCCACATTTCTCTGCGGACCAGCAAAATTTTCTCGTAGACCACCAGTGGTCCACGGATCACCACTTAGGCAACTGCTGGTCAAGACTATATATCATCATAATTAATCAACTTCCGCGTCACCTGGACAATCTGAAAACATCACAATATCATCTGCAAAACATAAATGGACTTAAATACTTGCCATTTACAAATATGTAAATGCCTTTTTCCTCCCACTTTTGGGAATCTATGAGATGGCTTATGAAGATTAACGGACCAGACTTTATATAAAATATAATATGTATATATTTATTATAAAAATGCAGAATGATACAATTTATCAGTGAGAGAAAAAATGAAAAATTCCACAAAGAAAATTATTCTGCTGCAGGGCGCATGCACGGCAAATGACATCAAAATGAAAAAAACTTTTTTTTTGTGCTGGCTTTGTAAGGCATTGTCATCACAATTATCAAATGACATGCAACTTATCTCAAATTTCTTCATCTTCAGCTTGTGTTCATAAAGTCCAATGTCAAACCTCTCTTAAAGGCCACCACTTCTTTGTTATCTTTCTTCCATATTCAGTCAAACCTGAATTTTTGATGTCATTGGTTAAACAACAAGATGGAGATAACTAAAGCTTGAAATTTCAGCACTGCCACTCAACTTTTTTACCTCAGCGTTTGTCATTCTTTTGATTAAGGTACCTGGCTCATTATTCTTTCAGCTTTGTTATTTGGCAGTCTACTTCTTCTATACAGCTCTAAGGCGAATGTCTTCATTTCTTATTCCACTCCAAGTTTACTCTTTCCGCATCTCACTTGGTTATAGGTTGATTTTTTACTGATGGCACTGTACAATCGGCCACGGACGAATCTGTTGCTAGTATATTTTTTATTATTATTACAATATAAAATAGTACATACTCTTCATCAGTTGAAACTAGTAGGTGAAGAAAATAAATTTTGGTTAAAAGTGAACAGTATATTTTATTATAGAAATTTCGAAAAGTTTTAAAAATGGCTTAATAATAATAATTATCAATGTGTTTAAATTACAAGAAATGCAACAAGACTACAATTGACTGCAGGGTAGATATGATGTCAGCCTTGGACCTTAATCGTCCATAGCACTGAAAGTGATTTTTTAAGGCTTCATTCATGATTTAATAGTCTAATATTAAATATTATACACTGTCTTATAACTGTATACAATATACCCTCGTCTTGACTATCAGCTCCCCGTCCAGCAGTAGCGGAGAATCCGACTATCTACCTCGCACCCCCGTGTTCGAGCACTTCCAGGACTCGACCCGCTCGGGCGAAGGGGGCTCTGGCCGAATGGGGGGAGCGGCCACCGGAGGGGGAGGCGACTGGGAAGTGCGCATGCTAGCCGAGGAGCTGGAGAGGCGGGAGAGAGATGAGGTGAAGAGGGGTCGGAGGAGAGAGTCCACGCCTCTGAGGAGCTTGGAGGAGGTGAGGAAATCAGAGAAATGATATTATATGAGCTGAAATAGAATTTCACTCACATGTGGATTAAAATTTTGGAATTGATGTTGACTGGTTGTATAACCTCCCTGGTTTGCTGATATGTTATAATACATTACGCCGGTATTGTCGTAGGCACACATATGACAATAGCGGCTCGTGCTTTAAAATTTGTGTTAGTAGCACTCTCAGTGTGTGAGCATGCTGATTAAAATCTAGTATGAATTTAATTACATGCATTACATACTTGATATTAAGAAAGGGTTCAGTTTATTCAGGCGCTCTTATTTTTGTATTTCTCAATCAATACACATATTATATCCCTGTTAAGGTTGTGAAACACCATATTCTTTCAATAAAATTTATTACAATTGGGCTCACTATTTTTAACAAATTTTTATTATTATTTATATGCCAGATTTGATTATTTAGTAATCAATTTATGGTCAAAACATAATAATGAATATATTTTGAGATTTAGTGTACCTATTGCAATGCAAAAACAATATATATATTTTGATACATTTTATTTTATCAGATTTTTGAAAATAAGAAAAGTCACATTATTTGCTATATTTTATAAATGGACTTTCTGGCTGTTACTTAAGAAACCCAAAACGTCAAGTTCACCGTGAAAATGAGTTCAAAATTTAAAAAAAATTGTTTCTGGTCTCTTTCTCTCCCTTCTCCATTCTGCACACCTAGACCGCTTGAAAAAATGCATTGTTATGCTTGCATGGTCTCTCCATTTCTGGAGATTTTAAATAAACATATGAGATATTAAATTGAAGCAAGCGGCATGAAATAATGTAGTATGCACACATTTCCGATGTGATATTGAATTTACACAAGTGTTGTGTTGCTCGCACATATATATACTTATTTTACAAAATATGTATAGTTTTTGATATTATTTGAATTTTGGATATTGATGTGTATTAAGATATTGTTATTATTGTCCTTAAATTTTAGTGGTACACCGTTAAAGCGAATGCTTGAATTAGATGCCACTAGTATTATGCCCATTCACTCACAAAATAAGTTACACACAGAGGATTTTGTTTTAATTTTTTATTGAACTTGTTTATAGTACAGTAGAAAGAATTAAGAAATGGTTAAAATGTTTATTATTCTACACAATATAACATATATTTTTAATAGTATGCATTGCTATATTTTTTTAAATAACAATTCATAATTAGGGAGATAGTCATTTAATATTTGGATAGATTCTACTGTCATTATATTTTCTGATAATAGCCTATTACAATTATCAAATTTTACCAGGAGTCGGACAGTCCAACCACACCTCATCACACTGCGTTTCCTGAAGAAGAGTACCATCGCACGCGGGAAACCCAATCTCCTTATTATTCACCTCACCGTCTGCATAAAACTGGTTCTTTCTCCGGACGAAGTTCCGCTTCATCGACAGCTCCCGACTGGCTCCAGCGGAGATCGCGAGGCCTCATTCTGAGAGCCTCCAGCTTGGAGCACCCGGAGCCCTCTAGATCCCCTCCTGCCGGGCTCTCGTGCAAGTCCAGCAGCACGGAAGGTGGCCCCAAAAGACTCTGATGCCTGTCCCTGTGGTGCTTAGTGAGCGACGGAAAGGATTTGCACGAACTCGTCATATTCTATTGTGAATTTTGGGATTGTTTCATTGTCTACTGTTATACGAATCCTCTTGGAAATTAATTTTAATCATTCGACTGTGAAAAGTTTCCTCTATCTTGGCGACCAATTGTTTTGTCTGAGGTGTTGTGATCACCCCCCTCCCCACCCACCTCGTCATTTGTTCATCGTCTCTGTAGGGCCAGTGGACATTAGGTGCCTACGCAGGTAGAAAAGCACACTGCTCCGAGTGTGGTACGCTTCATGAACCCAAATTATGATTAAACGTAAGAAAAATTGCGTTATTTTTGTGATTGTGATTTACATTAAATTGGTATAAAAATCCTGCGTGTTTCATAAAAATTAATACATTGTGTTAGTATATTATTAATTTATATAATTACATACTTAGGTAGACTTATTTATAAAATCGTTGATTTAAAAATATTTATTTGAACGTGTTGAAGTCAATTTTATTTAGATCTATTTTAATATAATATTCTAGTCCATAAACTGTCCTTCAGCAGTAATTGATAAACATATATTTTATGTATAAAAATTTATGAAGAATAATATTTTTGTTGCCAATGATAATATAAAAAGGTTAATATAAATACACTGTTTTGGAAAGTTAAGTCATTTAAATTGAAATTAGTTTCATATTGAAATAAGTTAAACATTTCCTCTCTTCTAAGGTATAAAATTTTTACTATAACTCTTACTATTTATCTATACATAGATACTCATTACAAAAGTGATAATTTAAAAACATAAATTACATTTTTTCCAAAATGATTTGAAACTTAGTCAAAATGTATGAGATCATAGAATACATGACATTATTTTCGATGTTTTTTTAAACTGGGCCAAAATTATGCCAATTGTACATAGGAAATGATTTCCTACTTGACGTGTACTCGTATGTATTATGTAGATAGGTATTACTCCTTTAATTAAACTATAAAAATCTTCCCTTGTTAAATTAGTTGGTTTAAATTTAATTATAGTTATCATATTATTACATCATGCAAATATGTTATCAGTCATAGGGTGGTAACGAAGCACAAAGGATACCTTTTATTGATAATGATATATACATATATTATATACGTGTATATAATATTATATATTAGGAGTAGCGATTATCTTGCGTCCAGAATAGTTAACGATTGCCAGGAGTGGGATGAATTTCAAAGTGATATCTAGTTAGTTTAAATAGATTTGAAAATACAATGAGATCAAAGTAATACTTGTTTGAAATTATACTTAAACTATATTATCACATAAAAGTAAAAATTATTTAACCGTTTAAAAATATTAATTTTAGAAAAATGCTTTCTTACGTGAATTCTTATGAACCAACATTTTTAACAACTCGTATTATAAATGAAATTTTTAAAAAATAAAGCCTGTTATGGTCAAATTAGACTGGATCACTTATACAGAACCAAAACCAAATATCAATGTGAACGAAAGGAAGTCACGAAACCATGATTTTTTAAAAATAAATTAGTAACATTATGATTCACACACCAAAGTAATCTGAGACTACATATAAAAACATCCCTTATTTTAAGTTATATAAATCGTTGCCAAAACATTGTGTTATCAATGAGAGATATCTGTATTGTATGATAAATAGGGCTGACAAAATCAATTTTTAAGGTCACAGCTTTACCATTTGTAAAATTTCTTAAATTGTTTTATTGAATTTACTAAAATATGGATACATATTAAAGTTTTCTAAGTGAGCACATTAAGGATAGGATAGTTATGATTAAATCCGACTAATGAACGTTTCAGTTGCAGGCAGGCGGGATGGTGGAGTGGCGTTTTCAACATTGTACAGTCACTTAATAAATATACCAAAACGGCATTGAAAGATTCTTACCACAAAAGTTATTGTTTTATTCAAATTATTTAGGTTCTGCAAAGTCTCTGATTATGAACCGTGGATGGGTTAAAACAAATAATCTTTTTTAATACAGAATAAAAAATAATATTCTGTATTAAAACAATATACCATCATCCACGTCAGCCCCTCACGACTGAAGATCACGGTGCCCATAAACTCTCGTCATTTTAATTATGCTCTTACACTTTTCTCAGTACCCTGCAGATCTTAGAATTGTCACCAGAGTGCATGTTGCGCCGTTTTCCACTCAGTCAGTCAAACAGGTGGGGGATCTTCCTCTTCCCCTTCATCTTTCGACGTGGCCCTCCACGACAAGCTTCACCCAGCTAACTTCCCTTCTCGCATGATGCCCGAAAACTTAATGTTCAGCTTCTGAAGAATTATGACATTCGTGCATCTCGCCGTCTGTAGTATGCGAAACGTATGTCTCCAGCACCACATCTCAAAGGCATCAATCTTTATATACATATATATAAAATCATGATGTATCATAATCATTATCATTTCTATAGATGTTTTTAAAAATAAACATATACGTAAATACGTATACATATCATGTAAAATCTGCAGTGCAGTGATAGATGGAGCTAGAGTTGGATAAGGATGGAGGATTCATTTTCATAATGCATTGTCATCTCCATGACTTTATTGATCAACCAGTAAACTACTCATTACTATGTAACTAAGAACACCTGTTAAATATTTCAATATTAAAAAAAAATCTTATCTCAATTTTTCAATTCTTAATTATTTTATTTATTCAGAAATGAGAATTTTGAAAGTGATCTTTGTTAAATATTTGAAATGATACATTTCTGAGCTTTCATTGTGTGATTCATCTTGCACGGATTTATTGATCTCACAATTATATTTGCTAATGGTCAAGCTGTGATATAAAATATGATTGCACTGTGGGTCTCCCAACTATGTATTCAAGTACTTTATATTACAGGGTGGTGCGATTAACCTTACGGGGACGCTGGGGAGGTTATTTAAAATATATATATATATCTACTTTAAATTTAATATCCCATTTTGTTGATTATTTGATTTTGTTCTCACAGTTGTCGGACATTACAAAACACCGCTACCCGTCTCAATTAAATTATCATCTTTCCCATTGTGAGATATTAAAAGGGTTTACCAAAACACCACTGCAATATTCGGATAATTATTTCCTTGTTGATAATCAAATAAAACATGTGTAATCTTTTGTGTACACAGTAGCCCTCCAAAATCCCCTTCCAACGTGACGCAGAGGAATCTGTGTAATGCCACCCACCTGACATACTATTATTGTTAAAATGTATGAATTTTAATATGTTATAAAAAAATTAAAGAATGCAAACGGATTGTGTCGGATGACATCTTTATTTATTAAATAAAGTTTTTAAACAAACTAATAAAGAAACATGAATTACGACCAACTAGGTGTTTTATTTTTGTATCCACGAATAATACATTTCTTTAATACAATTTTAAATGATATTGGTTACAAATTGCCTACAATTGGTCTCATGAAAACTGAAAACCTACTCATTGTTACATTTTAAAATTTTATATGATATGTTTAAATGCATTTTATTTGCTTGTTTATTTAATACCCGTCATATTTATCTATTTTTCCCTGACTACTTTTATATTTATATCTGATATATTTCTAGTGCTGTCCATACGTTATTTGATATGAATTGTGCATGAGATGTATAAAAGTGGAGAAGGCAAGAATTGTGTTTTGGATGAGAAAAGTTAAAAAGTTAGAAAAAGTTAAAAGTTAGAAAAAAAAAGAGAAAAGAGAAATGGCACAGTCACATTAGCGAATTAGAAAAAAGAATAAGAAAATGTATTTATAAATTCATAAGATTAAGAAACATTGTAAGTATAAATAATTTTAAAAAGGTATATTTTGCTATCGTTCACTCACTACGCCAGTATGGAATAATTCGGTGGGGAGGAGCATACAATAACATAATGAACTCGGTAAAAATAATACAGAGAACAATCATCAAAGTAATATTAAAAAAAAAAAAAACTTTTTCGATACAAACACTTTTTGCAAAATTTCCAGTTCCCAAAATAGAAAACATTTACAAAAAAATCTCAATTAATCAATTACTTAAAGAAAATAACACTGTAGAATTTGAAAAAAGTACATCATTAAGGTTTAAAAATAACTTTAAAATTCCTAAATGTAACACCAAACTCTATCAGCAAAATTTTATATATTTAGGGATAAAAAACTTCAATTACAAATTAAAGAAATAAAAGAGCTTAGAAAGAAATTAAATTAACATTTCAGAAGCACATACTTAGAAAATAAATAATATTATAGAACGCTTAAGAAGCACACAAATAGACTACAAATTTTATAACTCTCTATATAAAATTATTACAATATAACTTACTCTCCAAGAATAAGAGCTAGTCTAGAGGTAAGCGAATAAAAAACACGTAATTTTAATAATGTATAATACTTAATTAATAACTCATATTATAAAAAAATTGTAAAAGTTTCAAATAAAAAAAAGTACAATTATTAAAATAGTGTTAGAATTTGCATTGTTATGTATACTTTCTAGTCGGTGTTCTACGATTTCTAAGCACGATTGAACATTCGGCTTCGGCTGCGGCTTTGCCCAAAAACTGACCTTCGGTCGGACATTAATTATAATATTAAGAATATTCAAAATGACTTGTTATATTAACACATACTCTGCAGTGGTGGGTCAGATTTGACCCGGGTGTTTGTAAAAATATGAATTACGCTACAAATATTCATTTAATGCTGTTTTCCGTCTAGATAATCTTTTATTAAATATTTTCAAATAATTTGAGATACAAATAAATGTTATCGGACGAGATTCAAATGAGTTATTGATAAAAATGTGAAAAAATGCTCAAAAACTGACCTAAGACAGTCGGATTGAATCTCAACGCTTACGCCGAAACATATATTGTCAACATTTTGAGCGGGTAGACAAAGGATACCAAGTAAGTTTTATGACACTACCTGCTCGGGTTCCGATGAGAAGATCACATGCTCAGTGGATGTTTGTATTTTGACTGTGTAGGGCATCTGTTGATGCCTGAGAATTTGTACATTATTCATAATATTTTTTTATTTTTTTAGCAGAAACATTACGGCACATCATGCTGTTTCATTAAATCATATTTAAAATAAAATATCTATAAAAAATCTCCCAGAAGACGGTTGAAAAACCGAAAACTTGAGGTGGGTCTAAAATGACCCACACCGCTGGGCGTGTTTTGTTTTGACCCACCGGGCTGTAAGTGTTAATAGTACAATATAAACTGAATGCGGAGCAATATATAACGATGAATAGGTACCTACTTAAATATTGTTTTTTTGATAGATGAAAAGGAAAATTACTATCCACGTATTAAGTTTATTTCAGTGAATACTTATTTATGATTTTTTATATTTTAATTAAAAATCTTCTACAATTAAAAATTTTGATTTATTTTGTTTCACATTTTTTGTGTTTAACGCAGGGTCAATTAACTAGTGGACAAATAAATAAGTTTTATTCCCACTACGCGACGACAATATTATTGGGCTTTTTATTTACAGTGCCATCGGGTATGTGTGACGCGTAACACGCTTGCTTTCATGTGTATGGGACGCAGTACAAAAACTGACGCGCCAGTTGATGAATTCAACCATTCGGGGCAGTGATAGCGCTCTAGGGGAAAAACAAGTCCGGCCCTGTCAAATGTCGGTCGGCATTGTACTATGCGAGGTCCACAAGGCGGCTGGCCCGCGCTGCATTAAGCGTCGGCAGTTTGAAGTTTCCACTTGGTAATTTATATATTTTATCAAAAAAGTGCAATTTATATTTCCATACTAGCCAGTCGGACTACCTATTCGGATGTAGGCGCAATCATGAATAATATACACAAGATGACGAAAGGACAACGTTGTATTGAGAAATGAGAACTACACGTGGAATAGTCCATAATTCAGAAGCGGAGTGAAAGAGAAACGGCGGATATAACGCCACAACGTTGATGAATGGGCGCAGCTCTACGGATTCAAAAGCAGGCAAGATGTATTTTATTATTTGTACAATATAAATATTAAATAATTTCCTAATTTATCAAGCATAGTAAATTAAATCAATAATTAAGAAGGTTGTATTATATTTCTAGCATGACCAGATGTAAGATTCGACAATTAATTGGACGCTCAGACTGTGGTCAATTTAACCGGTGAATCTTGCAATGGATGAATGAATTCATAAATTGAGGCTAGACAAGGGATTATTAGTTGATTTTCTATGTTATTGTTGCCGGGATTTACATAGTTTATTTATTTTTAAAAAATCAGTAAGCTGGATATTACGCCATTAAGTTACCGATTGCGCAACTACTTTATCTATTTTAATTAATATTCGCGCGTGGATTGCCGGTATTTTATAAATTATTTTAAAGGTTAAAAATTATGCACATTAATATTTACTGAATAGAATTGCAATGTAATCTAAATTTTAATTATGTACGTTTTAATGTTAGTTGTTCTGCTGTTTGATAAATTGCCTTAAACTTAGGAAAAGTGTACAATTTTTTCAGATAATTCAAGCGTATTAGCAACCTAGACATACATGTTATATTAAATATATTCTTCAAACCAAAGTATTGCATAATATTGCGTATTATGAGACTGTTCTTCTATTACCCACGTATAAAGAATTTCTTTAATTATCCCACGGACGTGGATTTATTGTATTTTAACTAATATTTCTACAAAATTATAATATTTTGTGGATCTTTAAATAAAATAAATGTGTAAACGTCGAAAAAAGATTTATTTAAAAATTCGTAAAATTTTCAAAGCACGATAATGCGAATTTGTGTTGCAAGTGACGGCGACAGTATATAGTACATTAAATATCTATATATAATATATTCGAATATTGTGCGGAAGGAGTACTTACTTTATTATAACCATATTCTTCCCTTTAATCATTTATAATAATCGTTAAG
The DNA here is from genome assembly GCA_031772225.1 of Eubasilissa splendida. Classification (NCBI taxonomy): domain Eukaryota; kingdom Metazoa; phylum Arthropoda; class Insecta; order Trichoptera; family Phryganeidae; genus Eubasilissa; species Eubasilissa splendida. The sequence goes on from CM062868.1 coordinate 756,139, forward strand.
AGGGTAACCGGGGGTGGGGGTAGCGTTCAGAGACTCGATCAATCTAAATCCTCGGCAGTAATTAAAACGCCTCATTCTAGAACCATCTCATATTATAATTAACTAAAATGTTTACCACAGTTAGGTATAATGAATTAATTTTTACATTTTCATTTCGGGCTTAGGACACTATCTAGCAGTATTTGAATTATTTCGCTAAATATTAATTGCACAACGTATTTTAATTTTACATGGAACGTAAAGTACTTATACTTTTATTTAATATTATCCAGTAGCGCTGTTCTAGGATGGTTATTTAATCTTTGAAAAAATATAAACGTGTCTTGAGACGCAATCATTAAATTAGGTGCACACGACAAGTTGTTAGGCAAACAATGCCCTACACTTTAAATCTTTTCACTATTTAATCTCCTTTTTGATGAATTAAGTCCGCGCGCGTTGAACGTAGCTTTCCGTAGCTTTCCACAGATCTCCATCTCTCGTAGGTACCACATTTTGCCAACAACCTGTCTGATATTATCCAACTATTTGCCAGATTTTATTTCTTATTGATTAATTTATATAGACAGATCAGTGGAATGTTTTGTGTAGAACATTTAATACATCTGTTGTCAATGTTAAAAAAAATTATGAGCCGTAGGATATATTATATATTATGTGTATGATGTCTGCTTTTCTAAAATAATTCGTGTTGATTTTTATGCACGGCATCTGTTGTTAAAAAAACGTACCCTTTATTGAATCTAAAAGAATACCCAAGATGTATGAAACTTTAACATAATATTCATAGATGGCAATGTCAAAATTATATTATATTATACAATCGGAAGCATTTATTTTACAGAATTTTTAATGATAGCGTTATTTAAAAGATTTATGGGAATTATTTTTAAGTGATGTAATTTTTTATCGATACATTTAAATATTTTTAGGTAATTAAGTAAAAAAAAAATGGGATCCTATTGCAAGATTAAAAAATCCCCCCCCCCCCTATGTATTAAATACTTCGCAGTTTTATCCATTAAATAGTTGGAACATAATTAGTCAAGTGTTTTTTAGGCGTTTGTATGAACTCTTAATCGAGAAAAATTCTTGCTTCGCTTTGCGTCTTGGGTCTACCTGCACAGTACGATATATAGATATATACTGTATAGATCGATGTTTTCACGTACCTACGTAGATATTTTTTAAATTTTATAATCCATTCCTTTCAACACCAGTCAATAGTAGCGCAGGGAAAAGTATCGCTATTTAATATATGTTATTTTTATTAATTCGTGTACCTAAGGTATTTTTTTACAAAGTTAAAATGATTTACTAATTTGTACTTATTTCGTGCGATTTTTTTTTGTATATAAATAGTGTTCACATTAATTCTAAATATTTAATGTCAAATATTTTATTTCATGTGCTTTTTTGCAGCAAAATGAGTTGTCATAGCCATAGCCATAGTCATAGATTAAGCCTTACTTCCAACCTATCTCGGCGGCTTCTCGAAGGTTAAATGCGATTCCATGGCATCGCTTGCATAACGATTAAGCCATTAAACTCGTGATTTTGATCAAACTTTACCCGTCGTGTCTGGCACCAACTGGGTTAGCCATAACCTCTATATTAATTAATAGCGGAATCTTTCATGCACGAAGAGGGAACCACTCTCGGAAGAAGTAATCTTCAACTTTGTATATTCTCTAGACTCTAGACGATCTGCAGAGGAACAGTCATTAGTAGAGCTTTTACCGACGTATGTTTCTGCATATTTAAAAATATAATTATTGCATTCTGATGAAGGATAATTTTTTTTTATTATTTTTACTATTAAACCGAGAGTTGGATCACTCGATTAAAAATTTCTCGTCATTTTAGGTAAATTTCGATAGATTCCTATTGCACAGGAGCTAATGAATGACACAACTTCCAGAAAATTTCAATGCACTTCCTTTGATCGTGACCGGGAGACATGAACTTGCTCTCCTTTAAAAAATATTGTAGGTACATTAAAAAATTGAGTTCCAACGTATATTTTAGGTTTATTTGAACATTATTCTTCTTCTTCTTCTTTCAAACAGGCAATCCACCCTTCAAGAGTGATTTGTGCCATTAAACAAGTTTAAGATAATATCATTGACATTCAAGAAATTTGCTATTATATAGCTTAAATGTGGCGAGTTAAGGGAAAGAAGATGACGCAAGTTAACCGGGAGTTGAAAATTACCATTGACAAGATTATTGTAAAAAAAACCTGTGATCCGCAATGGACAGGCAAAAAAGACATGGTTAAGGGTTTCCTCCTCGGCACCACACTCACACATTGGGGAGTCTATTATGTTCATTCTGAACAAATGTGAGGCCACCTGGCAATGTCCAATTCTCATTCTAGAGATATTTGCTACTGTTTTTTTAGAGACTTTCCTGTTGGTGAACCAAGGGGTGCGGGGAATAGATCTTTGGATTATTTTAAGCCGATTACCCTTGTAATTGTTTGGATCCATCCATTGTGCAGACCAGATAGAATTCGTATATTTTTTTACCATATTATGTCTGTCATTCATCAGGATATGGAATTGATGGGGAAAAATTCCGGAAAGAGTAGCCTTCTTGGCCAGTTTATCAGCACATTTATTTCCCTGAATTCCTTTATGTGCAGGGATCCAAACGAATGACACCCGTTTATTGTTGCTGTATAAATCAAATAGGCATCTTCTAATGGAACAGATTATCTCATTGTCTAGCCAAACTTTCATATTAGCAGAGAGGGATTCAAGAGCTGCTTGAGAGTTGGATAACAGCCTTATCGACGTTCCGGAGAATATTTGAAAATTTGTTATATTCCAATTGTTTTAGTTTTAGAGTTCTCAATCACTAAAATAAAATTAAAAGTATTTCAGAATTTTTGTTTGTTTATTTCCCGCCCCTTGAAAGTATCGGCTCCTGAGGCTTTGTCCTTGATTTGCTTGTTTGACCTAGAGAAAAAAGAATAAAACGCTTGAACTTACCGCAGACAAAATGTATCTGATTCTTGCAGCCGGTGTCGGGGGATTTTTTATAATACTTTGACGTTCGCGTGCCCTATTACTCAACGTAAATTATATTTTAGCTCTAGTACAAAAATAATTCGAAGTCGAAGAATGTTGGCAAATGGAAATAATAAAAAGATTAAAAAAAACAATTTTGAAAGTCACAACCAATTCCTAACTATGTTTAACAATTGTTACAGTGTGTCTATATCGTGTTAAAATATAGCAATGTAAAAATAGTTATATATTTTTTATTAATTAGTTTCCATCGGACAGAGCTGATGTGCAAATTCAACTGTTGGCTGACTGTAGTGATTTGAGTTATTGATGGAGTAACATTTTTGAACTTTGTATGTATTGCCGATGTCGTATAACTCAAAACGGTATTCACCGTTTTTATAATAATTAAGATAAAACTTTAATCTTTTAATTAAAATAATAGGAATGCGATAAGTCTTTTTTTGTGTACGCATCAGAACGCTTCTTAAGACGAAAGTTGATGCGCTGCTGAAAGTTAATCGAATTTGCCGCATCTTTGAACACTGCTTCCGGAAGACTTCAAAGTAAATGCAATTGGTATACGAAGCCGAGCGTCACCCGAATATTACTTTAGTTGTCTTTTCGATCGCACTTAAAATAGATTCCGATTCCTTTGTCGGGGTTCTTTGGATGCTAAATGCACATAGTTATTTTTGCTATGGAATAAGGTGCTCCGGAATGCTGTATTTTTCAAGGTTAGGTTAGGTTAGGTTAGGTTATCAATTGGAAAGACTACAGAATATAATATCAACGTCAGCAGCGACGCTAGAACATGTGGCTCAAGTTATTATGCGCAATCCGCGTAAATCGATAAAGAAGATTGCAGCCTGCACTGGAATGAAAAAATCGATAGTGCACGTTATTTTTAAAAATAAACTACAGTTTCACCCATAAAAAATACTATTCTTTACGTGAAACCTTAGCGATAACGATGCTGGAACGTTTTGGAATAGCACGAACGCTTGAAAACATATTGCTTTCTGACGAAGCATATTTTCATATCGATAGCTATGTTAATAAACATAACATGAGATACTGGTGCCCCAAAAACTTAAGGGAACGCCATCAAAAATGTTTGCATTGTCCAAAAACGACAGTGTGGTGTGCAATTTCTGCCCGAGAGATAATTGGCCCTTATTTTTTTAACCAGCGGGAGACAGTCACTGCTGACGTGTATTGTCGAATGATCGACGAGTTTTTGGTACCGCAACTGCAGCTGTTTCCCGGGTTCAACAACAGAACATAATTTCAGCAAGACGGGGCCACTCCACACACAGCTAGAGTTTGAATGGAGAAGCTGAGGGGAGTTTTTCCCAATAAATTAATCAGTAAGTACGGAGACATACCCTGGGCACCTTGATCACCGGACCTTACACCGTGCGACTTTTTTTATGTAATACCTTAAGTCGAGAGTTTACAGCAACAATCCTTGAATAATTCAGTTTACAAATTTAAGAGTTCGAGAGAAATGCACGGCATTTAGACGATATTGTTTATAAAACGTAAAATCTGCATCGTTAAACTCTTATTTTGTATAAATAAAATATGAGAGAACATTGTAGTTTTATTTAATTGAAATTGTCAAACTAGCTAATGAAACAGGGTTGGATAAACTAAAAAAAAGTTTAGCCACTATAACGGAAATTATGGATCAATTTATTCAAAATAAAACCAAATTTGATAGAAGTTCTAAGGCGAGACAGAGTGTCATTGATGCGATGTCTTGTTATCGACAACTGCTTGCTGAACGAAACAGGAAACAAACAAAGTTAGATAACTTCTTATAAAAAAAACATAAAAAGTTAAATGAGGCAGAACCTTCCTTATCGCTAACACAACTTCTTTACTCGGAACTCTTTCTATTGTCATGGATGTTTTATGAAAAAATAGATATTAGTAGATAAGTAATTAATGTAATAAAAAGTATTTAACAATAAATGTTACAAGAAAAACTAATAAAGTAACTTATTTTCTGTTCTGTTTCACTTATCTTATAAGATTGTCTCGTTTAACGCTGTTTCGTTTAGCGCTGGAACTTATTGGAACGTATCCCCCACGTTAAGCGGGGCCTTCTGTATATATTATGAATAACTCTCTGCCATAGGTAAACTCGGTGTCATCGAGTTAAAACAGTTTATCATGTCAAGTGGTGAATTCTGAAAATGACGTCTCTTCGCTTTGCATATTTAAAACGATTTATTTACGTGATAGTACAACATTTGTACTTACAACTGATTATTCAGTTTTACGTGTTTTATAAAAAAACACCCAAATAAAAATCTATTTATATTTTTGAATGAAAAAAATATTATTGTAAATAATCCAAACTGCATTTACAAAGCTGATAATTTATTCAAAGTTATTCATGAAAATTTTTATTACTAGACGCGACGAATAAAACCAGAGATATATTAATTAATGTCATTTTCTTAGAAAAAAAATATGTATCTTTGCACAGCATAATTTAATCAAACTTTATTCTGTTTAATTATTTTATAATTTTTATTTTTTATTATTGCGATTCGTTTTTCTCAGTTCCAAACAAAGCATTTTTATTATGTTGTTGGATATTCTGGCGCGTGTCTCCGACGTCTCTGGCCGACGTGTCCTGATGCGATGTGTGTCTTTGTATTTTATGTATTTATATTGTATTGGATGCAATGCTGCGTCAAAAGTACTTTTGGTACTAGAACAAAATAATTCTGAAACTAAGTGAATGAAGAAATTATTACTAACTTAAAAGTTTTATTCATTTTCATAATACTTTTAATAACACGTTTGCATTTTGCAGAGTAAAAACTACATTCTAATTATGAGGTCTATATTATAAAGAAGAAATAGAAAGATCTATTTACTAAATAATTGTAATGATGGATGGACAAAAACAACAGAGAAATGGAAACAGGTCAGTTTAGTTTTCCTAATTAAATATTTTTGGCGTTTCTTTTTAATGAAATGAATCTGCATGATCCTGAAATAAAGTCGACATTTTAAATGAACTACAGACCACAAAATAAATAGAGATGAACTAACGCAAATTCTTTGTCCCAAATTTTTTGTTTTGGTGGCACCCACGTGATAACTTTGGTGCCACTCACACAATCGAATATAGCACCGCGACTTTTTTTAAAAATATATTCGATTTGAACGAAAATTTAAACGCTGACAATATAACATGCATTAATGTAAATAATACGTCTTTTTTAAACAAATATTAAATTTTCGAATAGTAGATACTTTTACTATTGCATAAATGTATGTGTATGATTTATGTTTCGTTGGATATGTGTGTAGAGTGCCCATCAATAATGTTCCAAACATATATATACACACACTTCATATCATGTCTATTCATTTACTAGTCTGTGAATTGAAGATATTTTATATTTAATTACAGTGATTATGTGATTTTGCTGTCCTTGTAATTATGACTCGTATGCTCTCATCATCCTCGACATTTGTATCTTTAAATATCTCTCACTATGTCGACTTGGCTGGCTGGTTTGTAGGGCCGGATACCGAGAATTCTCCAGCTGTAGACCGATCATCTTACCGGGTGTTTATTACATCTCGAATGCCTCCTTGACAAGATGTACAAGTTGACTGTTGGGCTTTCCTAAGATCTTCGGCTCGAGCGCGAAATAGGCACTTTATTGTCTACGATACTACCGCCAAATAATTTGATTATATTCCGAGCCACCTAGTCAACTCTGTAGCTACCGACTATTCGTAGCATTATACCCTTAACATGGGCGTACTTCGAATATTGTGGGAGTTTCCAATATCTGGAATTATATTAAAATCTTCCCTGAGATATAACTGAATGGAAAGAAAACGTCGTGCATTGATTCAAACTTGCTTTATTAACGAATTGTTCCTCCATCGAAGCGAGAGTTGATTAATTCCAAATTCCCGAGTTTAAAAGATCAACCAGTTTTTCAAAAACACAAATTTGATTCTTTGATTACAGAACTTTCAAAATTAAATTCGGAACTTGGAGCGCTCAAAGTAATTTTCCCGAGAACTGTTCACTTTGCCAAGTTTGCCAACCGGTTGACACTTGAGCTTGCCAGTCAATAATTCTATTTCTCCGATATTAGAACTTCGTCGGAGACATTGTTTGGACACTGATTGGTGAACAAATTCTTTGCATAATATTATATATATTTAGTGAGATAAGCCCCCCAAGGTTTATATTAACATACGAAGACTTTGGTTTTTTATACAGGTAGATACTAAATGTGTATCATTTTTTGAAGCAACACTTTTAGGTAGGTACCGTGTAGGTACTGAATTCACAAAACCGTTCATCACCTACCTGTCGGGACATGAAAGAACATATTTTAAATTTCGAATACATAAGTGAATTTCTAAAATGTTTCAAAACGTATATTTTAAAATATGCATATTGGTCATGATAGTCAGGCCTATTCTCAAAATTGCAATATTGAAATGAAGGTGATTGTTACACCAACCCTCAAAAATAGTGTTATATTTGAATGAGAGAGGGAGATAAACGTACCATAATATGTCAAAACTATCTGTCTATTTTTGAGGGTTGGTGTAACAATCACTTTAATTTCAATATTGCAATTTTGAGAATAGGCCTGAGTAAGACGTATCTTTGTATTGAATATTACATATATTATGATTTAACACATAAAAAATATTGTCTAGATACTCTAGACAGTTGTCAACAACTACGTAATTTCATTTCATTAATTTATTTATAAAATTATAATTCATAATTAAATTTTTGAGGAATTTTATTTTTCGTTCGAGCATTGTCTACACGTGCGTCAGTTCAATAGAATTGGTGCTTATATTATGCAATGCGTCTAACATATAAAGTTATTATTATATTGTCTAAATGTTCGTTCTAAGATATTACACATATGTTTTTCAATTTCTAAAGAATATATAATGTAAAACATCAATTTAATAACATTCTTCACTATTTGATACTACACTGAACACATGAATATGGTTAATACTGTTGACATGGTAAAAACATATTTTCGAAGTTGGCAAACAATGTTGATTTTTCAGACGTTTACCGCTGTATTGTTCGTGTTGTATCAGGGTGGTTTTAGGTTTATAACATCATTTATATCGCGAAAGGAAGATATTCTTTTTATAGCAAAATATAAATGATTCCCTTTTCTCGCTTCTTGTGTCGTATTAGCGAAAGCTATCAAATGCGGTGATCGAAAAGGGAAACGAAATATACCCACGTGTCCTAAATTATCAAATGGATGTAATAAAAGACGGGTTTGGTGGAACCGGTGTTAACTTTTAAATAAGGATAAAGGCAGATAAAGGACATCCTGTTTCCGCTCGGAAGTTAATCTTTAAAGCATATTTCTATCTTCCGGTTCCCGTAACTCACTTCCTTACGGTTACTCAACACAAGGTTGGCAACCAACCCTCGTTTGCTACGTTTTCTCATTTCAAACGACACTTCATAAAATGCGTTTGTGTCTGATATTTCAGATAATTTATATTGGGCCCCAATGCAGAATAGAAAAAAAGCCTCCCTAAATAAATATTGTTTATATGAATATTGGTACTGCGTGCTTTATCCATTAAATATTGTAGTATAGATATTTAGTATATAAATATTTATTTATTTACACCCTATCTCTATCGTTTCGATTGGTCAATATTACATTTTTAATTTTTTTTATAACATTTAGTTATTAACATCTTAATACCATCATAGGTTGGCTCCGGTATCATGGTACCAGAGCCATACCTGTACAATTTGGGGTGATAATGTAGTAATACAATTTGTTTCTTTTCTCATATAATATTTACACTTTGAAATATTTTTTTCAAACACGAGGTAGTTTCATCGATTTATCACATGTTTATAGTTTTTTTTTATAAATTCTTGCATCAATTATAATAAATATACCCAAAAGATACTGTTTTTGGTTTGTTTCAAACCTCGTAAGCCGCAGAATGCAGAATTTTTATCTGGCATTAACAAATTATATAGAAACACATTGCTTATTTTATAGAGATTTTACAATTTCATTGAATTTATTTCCAAAATACATTTATATATTTAAACATATTAATACTTAATGTCATAGAAATAGTTTTTTTCGTTTCTTTTCTAATTAATCTCCACTTCGATTTCGGATTCGGAAAAGGAATCGTATCATATTCATTGCGAGAATACTGCACTTATATTATAAATACATAATTTTTATTTTTATTTCAGTTTAAAAAGTCAAATTATAATACATATATTTATTGAGTTCTATATTAAGCATTATTATATGTTACAGCTGTTTTGACGATTAAGGCCATTTTAAAACAGTGAATAATCGACTTATTTAACTGATAAATAAATACATTGCAAATAAAAAATATGGATAGAGATAGAAAATTACGCTCACAATATAAAATAAACGAATTAAATGGCAAAAACATAAAAGTAATTATTATTCAAGTAAATTCTATAATTTAATAAAAAATTAAAAGAATTAAATGAAAATTATCTAAATGTAGGTATACTATGACGTATAATTAATAAAATAAAAACGTGTCCTTTATATTTTAATGAAATAAAATACAACATCAAAGGTAGGAAAGAGACAATTAAAAGTAAAACACAAAAAAAAATCACGATAAACTAAGATTTAAATAATAAATAATAGGATTTTAAGAGTCTAGCCCAATGTAGGATAAGTACTTGATTCACTATCGAGGAGGTGTGAATATGGCCTGAAAGTAGTGGAAATGCGATCATTAAGAAGAATATGATTATTAATTAGAACTGTCTTACCTGTAAGAATGATATGAATTGTTTAAACGGTGACAATTAATTGTTATGTTTTTGAGTTTATTAAATGTAACCAATGGATATAAATGTACCTGCAGACAAACGTCTATCAAGACGATTTGTGGGTCTAGTGTCAATTAAAAAAAAATGAATAAAATAAAAAAATAATAGTGAAGACTAAGATAGCAAATGTATTGTAGAAGGCCCTCCGGGTAAAATGTGGTAAGATACTGCGTTAAAAATAACGCGTTGGAAAAATTCATAACGTTTTATTGAAGGTTCTCGGATGAGGGTGTACTATATTGGAACGTTGGTAAGGATATTTAGTATCTTTGTAGACTTGAAAGAGGAATAAATATTTTTGGCAGGGATGCTGTGATACTTGTGTCTCGGACATTTAATATTTAAAAATACAATCTCATGTTGATATTTCAAGAATTATTTCAGAAACATGCGGAACTGATGAGCACGTATAATAAGATAAGAAGTTATATTTTATATTTTACTTTTGACAGGTGCTATCGTATCTGTATGTGGTTTGTAAGATTTTATTCATGTATTATGTAATAAATTTAAAATATAAAAATTATACTTTATATTTTATTGATGAAGAAATAAAATGTGCCATAGTTGACCAGCCCTATCATCGACTATAGACGGTTTCTTTAGTATAAAAATGGTATTACGAGCTGAGGGGTTTTGTGAAGATAATTTAAATTTGAGGTTTAATTTCCTTTTTGTCATTATTCTGGTTGGACGTCGTATTTCATTATTCGGATATCACCGTTCATAAAACCGTACATATTAATACTAATGCTTAAATATTGTATAATATATACATTTAAAGCGAAAAAATGACAAAATTGATATGGTGAGAATGCGGAAGAAAATGTATTCTCGAAACCATCATTTAACTTTATTTTGAGTCCTCGACAGACACATTTTGAAATATGAAACATTAATCATCTTTAACGTATGCTGTAATATGGAGCCTAATTTCCTTGGAGATGGATCCCCAAAGTAAGTGCTTTTCCAGACATATTCGTAATAAGTCTGTTTGTATTTTTTCCAAATACAAATAATTATTCATTATAATATCGTTTTAATGCTTATCAGATTAGATGCTGAGTATTAAGAAGAATGAATGTGCACTGGACGTTTTTAAAAGGAATATCTTAAGGCTTATTTTTGGGCTGATTTTCGACGTCAAAAACAAGCGCCACACTTGTTTAACGAGATTAGCGTCCTAAAGTTTATTAAAATATGAAGAATTCGATGGTTGAGCTATCTAAAGAGGATTAATATTCTCACCCATTGCTGAATACCAGACTAATAACTGAGAAGCCAAAACTAAGGTCAAGCTGATGTCTTCAAAGATGTATCTGTCTTCGAAATCCGAGACTAGAGAGAACCTGTGTACAACAGAGACGAATGAAGGAAGATTCTTGAAGGATTTTAGAACCAGTTGTAATGATGATGAGATTGTTTCAGAGACAGATTCAAAACAATATATTATAAATATTATCTGCATGACGGTGGCGAATTTTCACATACTGCTTAAAAATGTTCATTTTCGACTCGACGGGTAACTATTTTCAGTTGTCTATTGCAATTATACAGAGAGTATAACAGACCAAGTCGATATAACTAAATTACGAGTCAAAAATGTTCAAGAAGTATGTGAACCATGTCGGATATATAAGCATTTCATCTAAATATTTTATTGATACCAAATTATATATTGAATACAAAAATTAGACGACATCGAATTTCGAGCGATCGACTAGTTTTAGTTTGATGATTAACGGCCTGAAGCAATGACATATATGAATAATGGACACATTTCGCAAAATTGGGTGCCTACCGTAAAGCGAAAAATATCGTTTCCTTTAACGGTATAATCTATCTGACTCTTGCGGTCAGTCTTTTTTTATATTGTAAGCCCTAAAGATCGTGATGGTCTCGAGCGGTTTCCGCTACAACTGAATAATACATACTGAAGGGGAAACAAAAACACGTAAATAAATGAATGTGGTAATTAGAGATGTAAATTATTATGGGTAATCGCAGTTCATGGCGCCGTGTATCGGATGGCGGGAGGGGGAGGGGGAGATTTATTAGTTTACATCTCGATATGATTCACCCCCGGCCTGGAACTGATATTGATTATGGCAATGGAATTAGCTAATAATTATTGTGATGTTAGCGTGAACAAGTTTATATAAAGTTATAAACTAGTTCGCGAATACGGAGAATATTTCCCTTCACATAGCGGGCCCTTTCAGAAATATATAGGCCGGTTAACCAAAAAAATATGGCTTGTTTTAATATACCTATAAAGTAGCCTTATTTTATCGCTGCTTTGGCCTTTTTCATGTACAATATTAGCTTTCTTTTTTTTCTTTTAATAAAGAAAATAGACATGCGTGCACGGAATATATGTCACATCAATATTTCTACAATTTTTTAACAAAAATTAAACGCTTGTGCTTTAAAAATGGAACTAACTTAGTCTCGAACTCCCGATCACTTGATCACTAGGCGAGACGGCAGAGTCTCACCGCTAGATCGAGCAGCCCGCCATATCAAAGCCGCAAACATATCATTTAATATTAAAGAAGAATATTCAATTTCTACGTGTTTGGTTTCATAAAAAATTTAGTATGCTCTCTGTAGCACACGCGTATTTGTAGTCCAATGAAACAAGGAAAACTCTAAAATAGCGTGTAAAACAAATTCAACTGGATTATTAAGGAATTGTCGCGGGCGGTACATTCTACATGCTCACTTTTTTTAACACCGCCTGCTTACCGTTATTTTTTTAAACTAGTTACAGATATGTGTACAGATAAAAGCCTTAATTTGTCTGAATTATATGTAATTATTATGCATCATTCAATTTCTTATTCTTTATTTTTATTAGCTATACTTGATTTTATTTTTAAACTTAACTTCGTTTTTTTATTTATTATTTTGTATCTATTTTACATTATACTATTTATTTATGCTGTTTCGGGTTTTGCACACATAAACTCCCGCTGCGCTAGAATAAATTAGATATTATTATTGAATATATTATCCGATTTTCAAAATTCCTCGGAAAAATAATTTACATACAGCATTCACTTAATTCGTTAATTTCAAAGAATATTGACACTTTTCTCCAACATAATGTATCCTTTGCTTTAATTTACCTTCAAATTTCTCTACGCGTGATCGAATTATATTGAAATATTACGTATAACATTTATATTGTTAAAAAGTGATAATTTAATAGAAGTATTATTATTAGAGGTATTTTGCTGTTAGCAATAGGCGGAAGCTATTTTGAACTACTTTTCAACTGTCTCATTTAATAATCTCAAAATAACATATTTGAATTATATCTACAATCTTCCTAGCTACAAGTATCTACATATCTACATTAAATATTATTTTAGTTGAATCAACGGCACAATATTAAAGTAATAGTTATATACCTATAGTTATATAGCACCTTCCCTGGTTAGAAAAGAGATCCAGGTTCGATTCCCGGTGGCGCAACAACAATATTTTTCGATAAAATTGATTTTATATGTATATCTTTCTAATTAATATATTTAATTCATATTTTAATTTATTATTCTTTCACGGTCGTTCAGAATCTACTGTGTACGGTGTACTTTTGGGCTAATCTGCCGAGTTTATCTGGTCAGAAAGGTCAGATATACATGGTAGATTAGCCCAGAAAACAGTTTACAGAAAACGTTTTATTAATTAATTAATTTGTTTATTCTTTATACAGTGCATATATATACATAAGTACATTTCTATATGTTCTAAGGTAAACAAGATCAAAATCGTTCTTTTTTACTACAAATTATCTTTCATATATTTGCTTAGTTTCATTTTGAATCTATGTAGTTTCTCCTTCTTTGTTTTCTGGGATTTCATTAAAAATATTCATCGCACTGTACATCATCGAATTCTGAGGTTTAGCCTTCTTCCTGAATGGCAGTCTCGGTCTATATTTTCCTCTTGTATGATGTTCTGCCGATATTTTCATAGTGCGGATTTTATATACAAATACCATAACATTGAAATATATTTTCTGTTTGAAGATGATAAAAATATTCAGATCTTTGAGCATTGCACTGATCCGAGTTCATCTAAGTGATTAAAGTATTATTCGCAAAGCTTTATTTTGCGTCGCTGATAATTTTTTTTTCTTCATTACCCAAAAACAAAATGCTGCTGCATTAGTTGATGTGAAAAATAATAGCAGTATATAATACTATTTGGCAATGCTCAGTACTAATTAATCTTCTGATCCTTCCCAGAAGTGAGATTTTTTTAACAATCTTTTAGTCAGGTATCTTGTATTTTGCGATAAATTCAATTTTGAATCTATTAGGACTCCCAAATATTTTATTTCTAAATTCTAGTCCTCTATTAGTCAAATATTAAACTATAATTAGCAATATTAACTTTGTGGTTAAAATTCATATTTTTATTTATTATATTTGTTTAAATACATCTACCGGTTTCAAAGATAATAAATAAAATAAATAAACATTAAAATTTTCTTACTTGTCTCCTCTTTATCGTTTGATATACAATCTGTAATAGAAAACAGACTTCATATCATATTTAGTACGCATTTATATTCCAAATAGCTCGCAGTGTTTATACGCAAAAACCATCACATCTCGTATAATCTAACCGTCTAAAATTAAACGGATCAGTTCATAAGCATTTTATTCTGTAGGGCCTACATAACAGGAAATAATAATAATATTAACATAAGTATACATTAAAATTATAAAAATAGGTTAACGATTTTAATATGAACATCCTTATTCATACATTGAAAAACTTAGCCGAGCGTTAATAAAATGAAACTTAGTTTCCCTAACCCAGTCCACGTCCTAGTGACGCAGTAAATCTAACCTTTTCATGACAGAATCGTGGCCAGGAAGCTAATTACACCTTTCTTCTACAACTTGGGTCCCCCAGCATCCACGTTCTGCTCATTTTACACCTCGTAATAAATGTATTTGTAGATACGAGATACCATATTTAAATTTTACAAAAAAAAATATATTTTGTCATTTTATCTTTATGATTAAAATGTACAAATAAATTATATTTCATTTCAAAACATAATATTTGTGTTTAATTTGGTAGAAATACTAATGTCTGTTAATGGTTATATAATCCAAAAAGGTTAAGATAAGATACTGGGATGTCCGATGTGTGCATGGAGTGAATATAAAAAGTGTGATGTAATGATAAATAATGAATGCTTAGAATATGTGAATGAGTTCGTGTATTCGGAAAGTATCTTTAATAATGACGGCAAGGTTTAAAATGATATCAAAAAGAGGGTGACTGCGGGAAATAAAGTAAATGGTGCTCTAATTATCACTAATTTGTCACGTGAAACGTAATTACCGGTGGGTAATGGGGTTCTAGTGTCAACACTAATCTATGGAAGTGAAGCGGCATACAAAGAACGAAAGTAGACTGAATGCATTCAAGATGCGGTTGCTCAGGCGCGTGCTAATCTGTACAGTAGAGTAAAGAATGATAAAATTATGAGAAAATGTTGGTATATTTGTAATATACTAAGTATAGTTAAGAAAGAGTCGCTGACGCAGTTTGGTCATATGGAACGTATTATATGGGCGAAGAGATGATGGATTAAAATTGATGAGGCAACTGAAATAGAGGGCGTCCATGAAATACCCGACATGATCAAATAAACCAGATATTGGAAAACGGTCGTGTTTAGACCTTCAATAACTGAAGTGCGTGTATGATGCGATGTAAGTTTGTGAACGGGGCAAGGTATGCCGGGACCGAATAATATGTCATTCTATCTTTTCTGCCTACCTCTGCAGAGAAATCGTGTGGCGTTTGTTAGTTTAGTGATTTCAGCAGGACATTTAAATACTATGAATTATCACAGAATATTCTGCGTATTTATTGAGAAACTAATATTGTATTAAAATTTACCTTAATCAAGATCTTCGCCATTACATTCTTTTGTGTAATTAATCAATTTTATCTACTATAGGAGAGTACTTAAAGACAGTAGTGGGATGTAAAAGTGTGATTTACGCATGCGATGGGTATTCGTACGCGGTTTGATTACGATATGTTTATTGTCACATTACATATTTTCTCTACGTTCCGCCAATGCCCAGTAAAAAAAAAATATTATGACTCTCGAAAAAGCGGTACACAGGTGTTAAACATTCAAGCGCGTTTAATTTTTATGCAGCTTTTTCACCGAACTTTTTCAAATAAATAAATAAACAATATCTAGAATGCGTCGGGTCAGATCAAATAATTCACACTTGCACAATCAGCATCACGCCTGCAGAGTGACTGATGACCGCTACTGCTCCGGTTAGATCAAGTTGATAAAGATGTACGTGCGAATTTTTAATAACATTCGTCATCATTTTCATCCCCTAAACTTAAGACGGTCGGGGGCCTGAAGTCTCGATAAAGCGCTTGTCTTCGCTATTGTACGACCAATCAAGACCCGATTTATCTTCATAACAATTTTTGTTGCTTTTCATACTTTACGTGGTCTGAGATTGGTTACTACCTTCCCAGACTAAAATTTCTCTTCGGAGTTACCAATAAGATACGTCTTGGTAATTGTCCCTCTGGCATTCTCTAGAAATGTCCAAGCTACCTTAATTGAGACCTTTATATATGTAGAAGTTGTGCTTACAAAATATAAATCTGTAAAATGTATAATATATTTATAATGTTAGAGAATTATATTTAATAATAATTTTTTTAATGTCGTTAATATAACAACGCAAGTATTGGTGCGCTCTCTTTTCTTGGCATTACATTTCTCCTCGCTCGTATAATATTCGTGTGAAATTCCCAATAATGTAATGTTCGCTCCGATTTAGAAACGGAAGGGTTACACCATCAATACTTTGCACCCCATCCTTACGATTTCAAAGAAAATGAAGTCTAATATTTTCAAGGTCGTATAATAATATATTATTTAAGCATTCAAAATTTTATTAAGTTTTCACGGCCATTATGTAAAGTTTTATGGATTTTGTAACGTAAATCTTCGACCTCTTTGGTCAGAGTCACGCTGTAAACACACGGCAGAATAGCCCAGTTAACTCTGTACAGAAATTTTTAAAAATGATTCATTTTCTGTATTGTATTTTAGTTTTCGTAGATCTGGTACATTCTTAAAACAATTTGTTCTTGAACAATCGGTTATTTTATATGTATTTAAATAAAATACATGACTATCTCGTTGGTCTACAGGAAGGCGATTCGAACTCTCGAGCCCTTACCGCGAGTCAATTCTTTAACAATTTCAAACATTTTTATCTTATTTCGTGTGGGAGGGGGGCTGAACAGAGCTGAGATATCCGAGCGTTAAATATCTATAAAATATCGCATTCATTTATTGAAATATAATATGTATCTATTAATTAATTCTTCAAATATTTATCTTTCTTGTCTCGGCATATTTTAAGTCATATGCTCCTTAAGGTGGCGTGTGGTAATCCTAGTAGACAACAAGTGTGGTGGGGGTTCGCGGGGGAATAAATTACTTATAATTATCATTGCCAACATAACGAAAATATATTTTTAATTGCTGAAAATCAAATTATTTCCTAAAAATTCTCCAATAAGGCTAACTACGTGATTTTTTGGGGATCGGGATGTTTTTGGCATCGTGTTACATCAGTAAAGCAATATAAAATATATAATATTTATTTTTAATTACACGTTAACGTTATTTCCCAAATTCGTAAAGCAATGAAATGATAAATTTAAAAATATTTTCCTACGAAATTGTGTCAACATTTTTATAAATATTGGTTTAATTAAAATCACGTCACACCAATATCTGGAAAAGTAAGTCATAACTGGTAAATCTAATATTTAGTCAAAAACGGGACTTCGGGATTTAATTTTGATGATTTCTGGATTAGAAAATGCATAAAATTATGTATGGTACATTATTATAACAGCCAGAAACAACAAATAGCTATAGTTTATGTAACATATTTATATTTAAGTAAGAATTATGAAACAATCAAGTATTACAACATTTAATTTTGGTAAGTAAATTATATTTCTCACATCAACGTAGTGTCGAATTAAAACATTTTGCAAGAGAAATTAATTAATTTATTTTAGAAGAACTTTTTTTAACCGATACCCAAAATACAGTGATCATCTACCGATAGCTTCTGGCCTTTTATAAACTTTATCCTTTGTCTCTGTTAACATAGACACTCTTTGATTTAAGGGAAGATTTTTAGGCTTTTTATGAGTTTATTGAACTAGCTGGTTAATATAATAATCACAACCCTCGGAACTTGGGATCTCTAGTGGGCTAAACACGTTTGTTGATCAGATATGTTACTCTAAAAAGTAATTAATACAATAAAAATATGTATGAAATTAAACTTGTATAAATTGTATCTTATTTGCCTGATATGCCCAGTATCGAGTGAGTAGCCGGAATATATGATATAATAACATGCGAACAACTTGCTGTTTAGCTTCCATTTGTTGAAGCTATTTGTTATAAGATACTTACTTATATAGTTCTAGACACCGCGTGAGCCTCTGTTTTCAAACAATTCCATTACTTTTAAATATGAATTAAATATATTAATTATAAAGATATACATATAAAATCAATTTTATCGAAAAATATTGTTGTTGCGCCACCGGGATTCGAACCTGGATCTCTTTCCTAACCGGGGAAGGTGCTTTATCCAACTAAGCTACAGCGACATTATTTTTAGCGACAATTTTCGACCTTATATGTTACCTTTTTGATATTAATACATTTAATCGTTCCATCATTTGACAGAGCCATCTACCTTATTTTTACAGAATCTCAAATACCTTTGAGTAAACTGATAGCAGACGCCAGAATTATCAATTCATTTCATAATGTCGCTGTAGCTTAGTTGGATAAAGCACCTTCCCCGGTTAGGAAAGAGATCCAGGTTCGAATCCCGGTGGCGCAACAACAATATTTTTCGATAAAATTGATTTTATATGTATATCTTTATAATTAATATATTTAATTCATATTTAAAATATCACAGACCGTCTGTTCTGAATAATTACAACTTCACAATAAGAATGTGTTCTCCTAAATAATTCCATTACTATTTTTATTAAACTTGAGATTTGATGAGCAAATAATAATCGTATGTACCTATCTCTTAAAGATGAGTTATAAAATGCAGTTTTAATAATTATACGATAAAATAATTACATTACAAGTGTGTATTTAATAGCCGCCATTCCGAGTTGTCGTAGTTTTCATCTGCAATGAAAAATTTCCATCAATACTGTATTATCGCCTTTTGTTTCGAAACATAAAACATTTTTTTTTAATGAAATTCCGAAGTACGTAGTTCAAATTTCCATATAATATAGGATTTTATTCGCCTGTGTAATAAGAAATTCGATTTATATTAAAAGTTTGCGCTTGAAACTTTTTGCGTTGAAAGAAAAAAACTAATGCTCATACACGAAGCGACGTATCTCTAATACATAAAACATACAAAAACACATTCAGATTTCGGGAAGATGGATATTTTTATGATACAAATTCATATTGTGCCATTTATCTCTGTGTAAACTTGTGCGTCTGCTATGAATATAAAATAGAAATTCCTTATTTTAGGGGAAGGAGAGGTGGTGTGGGAGAGGAATGGGGTTTTATGACATCGATTTTGGCGTTATTAGAAGTTCCACTGTTAGGCAATAAAGGCAGACTGTGTTAGTTCAAATCGTAGGCGTTCACTTTTCTTCAAATGTCTGTTATTGCTAATAACACTAATATATCAAGTAATACAAAAATATATTTAAAGTGAAAATTTAAGTTTTTACTAGATACCAAGATGTCTGATGAATACTATAAACGTAATAAAATAAAAAAATAAAATACATATATTAATTTTTATTTTCACTTTGTACTACACACACACACACACACACATTTTTGAGTTGTATCACTAGTTTCGGGAAGAGCAGTCAGTGTACAAAAGTGAAAATAAAAATTATATATTTAAAAAAATTAATATGTATATTAATAAAAAATAATAGTAATAATATTAATCACGAGGTAACTGCCAAATCAATCAATGATGTAATAAAATTTTATTTTGTGTATTAGTTTTAACTATTCACATTGTCGTAACTACAAAAATTGGACCCTTATGCAAAAAGGAAAAGAATATACAGTACATGTATAAGATGTAAGAATATTAAGTAATTTTGTCTGTCTCCTATAGTGTGCATAATGTCTATGTTTGTACGCTTTTAAGTAAAAAACTCAATCTTTCCTTCATTGTACTGCGGTAGTCTGATAGTATTACGTATTTTTGTAATATAAATATTAAAAAAAATGTAATTTAATTCTTGTTGAGGTGGATTTAAAAATGGTTAGTCAGTATTAGCGCTGTGAATTGGCTGCACTGGCTTAGTTACACCACTGACTATTCATAACATTTTTTGTAATTCAATATAGAGTAAAGATTCTCCCTTCACTACATACATCATGTAAAAAATTTCTGTGCATCGTTTTTCATTTTAAAATATAATTTGGGAACCCTTGTAATTTTACGTAGAGAAACAATATTAAATAATAGAGAACAATATTAAAACATATGCCAGTAAATTGTCACTGTGAACACAAACCAAAAACCAAAATAAATCGCCATCTACCGCATACGATTGCAATTGTTTAAGGATTAATGACATAAAGAATGTAACGTACGTGCGACATATTGTTCATAATATAAATATGAGTGACATTTTGATTATTAACTCGCGCAGCATTGAACGTTGACATAATCCACGAAATTAACAACACGCCATTACTATATTAACAATGTTATTGACGTATCGTGAACGATTTGAATGTTATCATTTGTTGTATTAGCAATGTGTCAATAAATAAAATGCAAATAATAATGAGTCAAACCATATTTGGAAGGAATGTGACAGTCCAAACTATACTGGTGACATATACTCTTTTTTCTCTTATTAATGAATACAGTAAACTTATTAAATTCCCCCTTGCTTTATAATTTCTCGAAATAAGTTGGAATGTAACTAACTTAATTAATTTTAAAAATAGTGCACATCATCTGTCAATATTGTCGAGAGATATCTTAAACCAAACGATGATAATATGTTAAAAAATCTACTAGCATAATTTTTTGTTTATTTTGCAGCATTACTTACGGAAAATAATCTCGAGTGTGAGATGTGCACAAACACTTCTGTCGGACTGAAATCTCTCAGCTGGGATTTCAACTTTACAGTCAAAATTAATATATTTACATAACATTTTGTTCATACTTTTATGCAGAGGTCAGAACTTTGAAACGCTGTAACCTTGGATCCCTGATAACACGTATCCTTAGTTACAGTAAAATTACATAAGACGATGGGAGATCTTAAAACGCACGGTGAGTGCAATTCAACGGTCCAGAAATACCAAAAGTATACAAAACGATTATTAGACCAGTACCTGCTCACAGATGCGCTGGACGTTTTTGAAATGGGAATTTTGAGGCGTATCCTTGAGCTAGTTTTAGAGGGAAGATGACTGAATACCGACCAGATCATCAGATCACCAGAACGAAGGAGCGTGGGAAGACGTCAGCTGAGATAAAACGAGTTTAATGATCCAAAACTGTAGAGACATTCCGCAAAACTGAAGGAAAACTATCGAGAAAGGATGATGAAAATATAATATTATTAATAATTATGTATGTTCTGTGTATTTGAATATTTCATTTTTTTTATTGCTAAATATTGATGTATGAATCGGTGCAGCCAACCAAGTATATAGTATATAGTACAGGTTAAGTATACATGTACTAAATGTTAAAATAGAATAATAAAAGTGTCCTATAAATATTCACCCTCCCTCACGCGTACATCCGAATATCCGGTAATATATTTGTGATGTGAAAACGGTTATTTGAATGTTTATTAAAAGTGAAATATAAAGCAGAGGCTGCGCATTAATCTCGCGGTGTTCATGTGTTTATAGAGCGTTCGTAAAAACTTGTTTCATATTAAAAGAGACATAAGGTCTACATATCTTTAGCATATTTATTGACTTTCTCAGTTTTTGTTATGTACGGTGTAAGCAAAGAAACAAAATAATTGTATGATTCATTCATTAAAGCTTTTACGCTTAAGTATCCTTGCACTTTTGGATAATGTGCTCAGTGGCGACTAGTTATTAGGAGTATTACGGATTACGGTCCATGTTTCAGCCGCATTTTAGTCCTCACGTGTGTCGTGTCGCGTACTGTATTGTGTGGAAATAAGCAGGAAGTAAGGAAGATCAACACAAAACGCTATTTACGATTGGTATTGAGTTTATTATAAATACGAGTTCGTGGTGGCCGAAGGAAGCTGGAAGGGTTTATTCGGCCCAAAAGCAGCTACACGAAGTAAATCAATATATTTTTTGATAGTTTAAGGAGTACTAAGAAAAAAAACATCAGTAGCTAAGTTATGAAAGAGCTGTTGATTGTTCGATTGTATTGCTTGGACGGACATTTTTCATCCGATTGTAATGTTCATGTCCACTCACCTTTATTGCCTCTATTTCAAATGTGACAGGAGCGGAGCACATAAGCTAGTAATTGATAGTAAATAGGTTTGAAGTCTGTAAGGCTGCGCGAAGTAATTGGGCGTACACTTATTAATACGACTGCGACTGAATAAACTATATTAGTAAAATATTTACAATTTCTGTGGCTGCCGCGGCCAGAGCTTCCGTAGAATCTATACTTTAATGTGAAAATCCTTTGTTATATTGCTTTAATCATAGTGCACGGTGCATCCTTATAATATTGGTTTAGATGAAACACATATTCTACAAACGCCATGGCCGCGCAGCGGTCACCGCGGGCCGTGTAGCGGCCACTATCGGCAGGTCTTAGCAGTAAAAAGCAATCGGCTATCGTTGATTGCTTTTCTGTTAGTTTTTACGTATCAAATTTGAAGTATATATATCCACTTAAAAACATTCTTGAAAACAACTGAGTTCATGTTTACATAAACAAACGTAAGTATTACGAACTATACATTCATCTGCCATCTCGCAATGCATTCATGCATTGTTCCGTATTCGTAATAAATTAAATGAATTATTATTTTATACGTAAACTTTCATACTTATCCATTAATTTATATTATTGTTAACTGTAGTATATTGTCACTAGTTTTTAGTTTATTCATACCCCCTTAGCCTATTCTCCCCAGTACATTTTGTTCCTTTGGCGCGACTGGTTGACCTTTTGTAAGTCGAGGAGAGGAAGTGTTCTCAGTTCTCATATGAATTTGTGTTGAATCACTACTTGCAAAAACCGCTCATGACACTCATCAGAGGTTTGTGAAGTGTAAATTTACATTAGGTGAACTTACGGAAGAGTAACGTGACGGCGTCATCAACCAGGTGAGTTGAGCTGTTCTTTGATTCCGTAAGTTCATCCTGGTCCGCTATCGAAGGTCCCCCTTATCTCCCTTATCCATCCCCTCATTCCTCAACCCTCAATCCATATTTCCTATCTAACCAATCCTTCAGATTCCTTCATTATCCACCACTTTGGTAACCGGCGACTTGCGTCGGTCACATACATTTTTATTCTATTTTCGCATTTGACATTGCGACCAAAGATAATAAAAAAAAGTGCGACCATAGAGTGCAACGCGAGATATGACCATGAGATATCAAATGCTCAATAAAGTTTGCCAGTCGTAAAAATTCATACGATTTCGTTAATGTATGTTTTTTTCCCTCGTAATTAAGACAATGTATACTTAATTTCAAATTGAATATATATTTACATATTGTTATTGAATATATAAAGAAGAAAATATTTTAGTAATCTTAACCTAGAGATATTAAAAACGCGCTCGGCATATTCGCTACTATGGCAGATATGTCGATTTTTTTTCTTACTGGCAAATGACACTTACAAATCCATTAATATATCCAGATAAAAGGCATAGATAATAGATAGGGAAGCGCATATTATTATGGATGGTATTTTTTTTATCTATTACCGCATTACTAGGGATGCGGATTAACGGGAAAACCGGCACAAAAGTATATAATTTGGTATAGAAATCGGCCTCAGTAAAGGGCCAATAGACAAAAAATAAGTTTTTTTTCGCTATTTATTCTTCTTTTCTTGTACAAGTGGCGGGCGTATTCTCTGCATTGTGCTCGAAATTATTACTATTAAATATTTAATAAAAGAATTATATTTATTAAACATTTTTTTTTTGTTTGCATCGTTATCCATATGCTTCGTTGATTTTTTTCATTTTATTATTTTTCTAAAATATCGAAATGACTGTATAAAGTTTTGATTAGTATCTATTGAGTCATGTAAACTATTTGCTAGGTAACTTTCAAATTATTGAACCAAAATAAAATATTGGTGTAATGTTATCTTCACTAATTGATAGTAATAAATCATCGATCTAGATTAAAATAATAGAAATCTTTGAAGTAATGTGTGCAAAAAATAATACTAAATTAAAGCTATTATTTAGATGTATTCACTCCTTAAGAAGGGAAAGCGGAGAAAGTCGCGAGACGCCACCCAAGCCACTCGACGTTCAACCCCTTATCATATATTTTCTTTAGTTGCCCTTAAAAGCGCTATTTTAAATAATATTTTTAAACGTGAATTTCTCTGCTCGGCTCGTTAATTGCAACATTCTGAACGTTATGAGACAAGAAAAACATAAAATATATTCCTGTAAGCAGGCTGAAGACCTTAATATCGGCTACATCTGAAAGGTTTATGGTTCGTGAAGAGCCTGGGAGGGGATGTGTAAAACACAGCCCCTAATCTCGGGCGGCGCGGAGGCTTCAGAGGTATTTTTAAAAGAATTTAGAGAAATATTACACGGAATCAGCGGAGGATATTTGAACATCAGTGAGATAAAACCATTTCATTCCGGCAACTCCTGCGACTTACAATGCCGTAAATATACACATTTGTTGAAGAGGAACCTAACTGAATAGCTTTCACATGCGCCTTATAAGCTATATAATACTCTATTATTTAAATGTAATAGGTTTTTTAAAATGTATTAAAAAGATACTGATTATCGGAAAAAAAAGTTACTGTCTAGATTCGAACCTGGAACTTTTTCTTGCCGGGAGAATGTTACCATTTCGCAACGTTAAAGTCAATTTTTAAATGGGATATTTATTATTTTAATTTAAAACTATTTACTTTATATTTGCAATGAATCCCAAAATCATTCGAAATTCATGCAAAATGTGTCGCCAGAATCATACAGACAGATTGTTTCCGCATATCTTTTTAATTGATTCATCTCATTTGTTTTAAATGTCATAGAACCTAAGTTCCAAAATTGTAAAGGTGTTTTATTAAATAGTACGTTTCAGTTGGATTGATGGTTGTCCAATATAAACTCTTATGTAACGATACTACAATGATTGTATAAGGTATATAACTCGTATCGAATTCAACGTGCACTATACTAGTGTAAAAAAAAGTTCTTGCCATCCTAAATAAGAAATGAAAACCAACGTATTACATCGAAACTTAAAAATATGATCAGAACCAAGAATCAAATATACAAAAAATTTAAAAACTCTCCATATTATATCGACTACATTATACACATTTTAGAAATAAAATAAAGCGGTTAATCAAACAAAAAATAAATTCCGCCAAAATACCATTCAAGAAAGTGCAGGAAATTATAAAAAAATCTGAAAGAATATAAATGAACGGTTGGAGAGAGAAAGGCAAAATGTGGACT
Organism: Eubasilissa splendida; assembly: GCA_031772225.1. Lineage (NCBI taxonomy): Eukaryota > Metazoa > Arthropoda > Insecta > Trichoptera > Phryganeidae > Eubasilissa > Eubasilissa splendida. Next base: position 781,834 of record CM062868.1, read on the forward strand.
TGGCTATACGTAATCATATGGGTGGTGAAAGTGGAAAAATATGTCATAAATTTTCTTTAACCTTTTCTGAAGAAATTGACAACATAAAACACAGTGCAAAGAAATGTTCTTAAAGAGGCACGCACATGTTGCCGAAGCGGATCAATTTGTGAGAAATAATGAAATATCACCAAAAGAGGCAGCCAAATGTATTGATTCTACGAGTGTCGCAAAAGGCGCTGAAATAGATAGAATCAGGATGTCAAATATTAAGGTCAGGAAACATAAAATTAGCCCCATACTAGCTAAAATTGATCAACTTATCAACAATCCTGACAAACTAAAAATAATCATAAGACCAATTTTTTTAAATGTAGACAGTTCTGATACAACCAAGTACAGCCCGATAGCACTGTTGTTAAGTATTAATACAATTATTGAAAGAGTTATCGTTAATAAAATTACTATTTATTTAGAAATAATAAAATCATTCATCCTAAGCGATACGGTTTTCAAAAACAAAAAATTACAACTCTTCTTTCAAAATTTTCCAATGAATTAAATAAAAACTTAAATGATAAAAAAAAAGTCGTTATATTGTTCATTAATTTAAAAAAAGCGTTTGATTCTTTGGACCGCAATACACTGTTAACAACAATGGAAGAGAGTGGATTAAGAAGACCTGTAAATAAATGATTCCATGAGTATTTGAAAACCAGAAAAAGTTTGCAGTAAAGCTACTGTTCCGTAATCGTAATGAACAAAGTAAATAATTATTTTATAGGTAACACATTTACTTCCATACTTATTCATTCAGTTATAATATTGTAAACTTGTAGTATATTGTCACCAGTTTTAGCTCATTCATACCCTCTTAGCCTGTATTCCATCAGTACAGCAGTGTCCTTTTGGAGGTCGGGGAGAGAAATACCATAAATACCATAAAATACTGTGGACTAGATCTGTTACACCCTATAAAAATGGTATATCTTTTTCTTTATATATATATTTAATATATTTATATATATTTTATTCTTTATATCTTTCTAAGTGATTCATCTAACACCTTATTTAATTTTTTCTCCTTGTTATATTTTATATATAGAAAAAAAAAATGTTAAAGGCAATACATACCGTAAAACTGCCGTGCAGTTTGGCAAAAAATAAAATTAAAATGAATATATTAGTTTTTAAGAAATAAAACCATCCCCATAAATGTATTAATATTAAGGGATAAATGTGCAATAAAAATGGTTTGTTCTGTACAACCATTTACATTAGGTACTATTGCATGTAAATTGATTTCGGTATATTTTGTACCGTTAAGTTACTTTAATTCGCTTGCCTATTTACTTTCTTAGCCTACTTAGATATGATGAAACGCTAAACTCATATATTAATGTAAAACTTTCGCTTCGTTTATATTCATAAATTAGAAGCTAATTGATTGTTGTCGCTTCTAACGGAACCATCGTTCAATCTTCCAGCTGAGCTGGTTATTGTCGAGTTTTCGCGTACGCTATCCGTTTCTAAAGGCATTAAAACTCGCGTCGTATATCTTTTAACTGTTCTTCTGTCGTTTACTCTTGAACAAACCGTAAATTTTTTAATCATTCAGCTACGATCGGTATGGCATTCATTAATAAATAGTAATAAATGAATTTCACGTCGAGAACATGTTTGCCACGTCTGAAATTGCTCAGTTTCATTTCCACTAATTTTGTTTTATTCGCAATCTTCTTTTGCTAACTCCAGGCTCGCCAACCATCGCAAAATGCACATTTAAAATCCGCACTGTCAAGCAGAGTTCCTGTTTATAAAAGATGCATTTTCAAGTATTATGTCAAGAGTTGTGAGGCTTGCGGGAAATACGCTCGGAGTCGGAATTAGACAGAAGCCATGATTTTTGATATAGTGTGTTTCCTTTATTAGGATCATTCTTAGTTAGTTAGTCTTTTGAAATGAACTAACACAAAATTATGTACATACAGTTTTATTTTGCCCTGACGAAGTAGAGGTTACTCCGAAACCGGTCTTCTTCAATTAATAATATTCAAATGGTTATCTAGTATTGTTTTATTTTATTTTAAAATATATTTAACCATTAAGCCTGCTTCTAGTCTTACAAAAAATAATATGTAGCAATATTGACGTCCATTCATCTCAAATATTTTAAATTAGTTGATAGGTAGGTACTTGCTTGCCTACTAGTGTGAATATTATCATTTATATATTTATCTACGCAGGGAGAATAGAGTGCCACACTCTTCTGTCTTGACACACAATTTTCACCTCATTCACATTCATACATCTTCTCATATAAGGTCGTCGACTATTAAGGCTTCTAACAGGACCATCTTCCAGCATCTGGTTGCCCCAAGTCTTCCGCGGATGTTGTCTTATTTCTTTTTCATCAACACTCGTCATGTATTGTGATCTTATGTTAATCTTACTGTATTATCCATTATATTGCAACCAATAAAAATGAGAGGATAGAAGCGAAATGATAATGCCAATAGTTAACCTGGAAATACCCGCGTTATATTAATATAAATCCGGGTTATTTTTTCTCAGTAACAATGTATTATTTTTACAATTCCACTCGTAATTTCTCTTTGAGATTGCGACTGACTGTAGCTTTCCATGTAGCCAGAGTCGGTTTCCATAATCAGTTTTATAGATCGCGGATATTTCTCCCTTTACATTATATGTTCATACCATCAGAGCTGACTTTATTTTATTTTGTCACGAGTGCGGGCTACTCTAAAAGAAGTACAAATCTAAACATTTTGATCCGCCTTAGTATTTTCATCTCAGTTATAGGCATTTTGTAACGTGATTCTATATACTAGCCTAATACTCTAAAGCTTAGGGGATAGTTAGCTTAACCGCTGATTTATTTATATATAAACTTTGCTCTTAACCTTTTTTGGAATCTTTTTATCACAAGAAACTCCAGATGAATATTTTCATTTGCCTCATAGGTTGACTGTATTAGTGTGAAAATGCTGCACGATTATATTTATTATCACGCATGAAAATAATATTTTTTTACTAATGGCGAGCACTCCTGGGTTAAGAATAACGATGTAAAGTTTATGATCAAAATCTGCGGTTCGATCACGAATCAGTTTAACTTTTAACAAGATTTTTACGACCCGATTTATTGCGTCTGTCGAATCAATTGACGAGTGGTAATGGCGTAGAAGACAATATTGTTTATCGCTGTTGTATTGTTACAAATCTGAATCGGCACCGCCCCCAGCCACGGGGGGAGCAGGGGAAGGGGGTGGGGGCGGGAAGGGGTGGCTTCTGCCGCACTCTTGCATTATTCATCGGCTCGCCACGCAATATCGCTGTTTGCTTTTTATTTGTGGGACGAGTGCCGATATCTGCGAATCGCGGAATACTCGGGGCGATCCGCGCGCCACTTTGAAAGGTAATTTCTTCATCATTTAATAAAAACAAAAATCTGACGCGGTTGACAATTCTCATGAAACTTTAAAACATTTTTATTTTTGTGAGAATACTTCACAGATTTTTATTAATTTATTATTATACGATTCCATGTAAATGTATTTACTAATAAACACGTACACTCATCCATCACTTAGTAGCTCTGATTTTTTTAAATGTGTATGAGGATGATGTAGGATGTCATATGAGGCATATTATAGGTAATAACACCAATGAAAATTATATTACAATACATTCACGTTCAATGAAATATTTTATATAGTTTTTTGATGCTTTTCGTATTTCGCTTCATCTCAACAATTCTAAGAAATCAGGGTCATAACGTTTAATCTACAATTGCGGTGAATTAAGTTATAATTATAAATTCATATAATATATTTGTAAATAAACAGTATTTGTAAATAAATAATCTTTCAACTTAATGCGTCAGTTGTAAGTGTTACATAGTCATACAAATGTAGAATTATCATTATATCGGTTACAATATTAAGTGTCGTATTTATTAGAAATCACTACACGTTGGGGTGGGAGTTTTATGAGTGTTTGTTGGCGGTTACTAGTTGCTTTTCAAAGCTAATTGCGTATTGTTAGTTTGCATTGCTTGTTGCTTGGTTGGGAGGTTTCTGTTACTTGTTGTTTTTTGCATTTTATTTATTACTATTTACTTATTACGAATCTTCTGTTTCATGTTGCTAGTTGCTCGTTGTTAGTTGCCATTCGCCTGTCTGCTTGGTACTAGATGATTCTGTCTAGTTGCCTGCTGCTTATTGCACATTGCTAGTTAATCGTTGTATGTTGATAGTTGTTTGTTGCATGTTATTTGCTTGATGATAGGTGCTAGTTTTTGTTCGCGCTTTTTTAACGCGATTTCGTGAATTTTATGAGTGTTTTGCTTCTTGCCAGTTGTTTATTGGATGTTGCTAATTGTTTGTTGATGGTTGCACGTTGCTAGTTTGTTGATCATTGCATAATGCTAGATACCATTACATGTTGCTAATTTCATGTTGTTTGTTGCTCGTTCTTTATCGCCAGTTGCTTGTTTCTTATCAGTTGTTTTTTTATTTTGTTGCAGTTAAAAATAATATATTATTTATTACACGTTTATTAAATTTTATTAATTGCATATTTATTTAGTTTTCTATAAAATGTTACGCACTTTTTAAACGCCCCTATTTCGCCCCCGCCTCAATAATAAAATGACAGGTATGACGGACCCGTCAGCCCAACGAATGGGCCCCGCTTGATTTTTCCCTTTTGAACAATTCCACAAAGAAGCAGAGACAATATTCAACCCTTCATATATTCCACGGATCTGGGGTTGAAAAAATGTGGCGGTGCGGTCTGAGGGTTCCGCGCTGTTGTGAAATGAAGTGGGGGTGAATGGAATAATTTTAAATACATATCGGACGAATCTGAAAAAGGGGGCTCGCTAATCGATTTGGCAATCAAATAACTCATGAAGATATGTCACTATTTAATTTCTAAGTTGAGATAGACATGAAAAATAAGTACCTATATATTTTTTATCGAATTTTTGATTTTAAAAATAACAAACTTTGTATTAACTGCATAAATTCATTTTTGGCATTTACCGGTTTCGTAACATCTTTATATTCGCAAGGATGGACGTACACTACACGTAATACAGATAGTGGCCAGATTAGTCTTAGAATAGGGGAACATTGAAATGAAATGGGGAATCCTGTATATCTTTTTATTATATTTTAATATACAATATTATAATAAGGCTGTTCATTTGTGGTCAGTAATATATAATAGATAGTGCCGTCATCATCCTCAGTCACATTTAAAAAAAAATAGATGCGTACACGGAATACGTGTTAAATCAATATTCTTACTATTTTCAAAATGAGCTAAACGCTTACGCTGTGAAAATCGGATTAGCTTGATGGTCTGTTGGATCGAGGCTCGAACTTCAGACTGTCTTAACCACGAGACTACAATATTATCCAAGGTAACAATACATAAATCTATAAATAACACAGAGAATTAAAGAAATGTATGTATTAGTGTCATTTTATTATATAAATTGTTTGGATGAGTGGACCAATGTCTGGTCTACCCTTAATATGAATCTATATTTTAATTTTGTATTACTTATTTTTCGTTTTGCTTTCTGACACGCTTTTAAAAAGTTTTGATCAAAGTATTTGAAATTTCTTTGCCAGTATTTCCAGTATTTGAAAGTTTGTGTTCTCGGGATTTGAAGATTATTTTTGTTCTTGCGTAATTGCGTCTTGAGTTTTTTTAAAAGTATATCTAGTTTTGTTTGTATTCGTAATTCAAAATAGTTTTAACATAAATTTGTCTAGCGTAAATTGGTAAAACTGTCCAATATAAAAAAACACATAACTTCTTATAAATAACTTTATTTAGATATTGCAGAGTAAAATGTGGATATACAAAAAATAAAGATACATTAAACTAACATAAAAATTTCTAGCTAGGGTTTTGCTGTAAAACAGTTAGATTGAGATAAACATTAAAAAACATATTAAAATAATTGAAAAAATAAACATCTCGCATGTAATTCGTGCAATGTAAAGCGCATAGGTTCCAAGGTCAACGATATCGAAACACGCGTAACGTACAATAATGTGTGGATCACAAAGATGTTTATAGAGTAGTGCGGACTTATTTAAACAAATATCTACAAATTAAAACCCCTAGCCACTGAAATAATAACTTTATTTGTATTGTTATTTAAATAAATTAGTTACTGTAATAACTTGTATACTTTGTCTGCTTGGACGTCGATATTTTAGTGAGGCAACATTCAAAATACAAAGATAAAAAATATTTTTTATCTATTCAGCGGGATAGAACCCTCCGAGAAGGAAGAAAGTAAAGCAATGTAATAAATATTGGTAGGAAATGAGATCACTGAGGCATTTATGTGGAAAATTAAGTTAATGATAGAACAAAGAATTAAACAATTAGGAGAGAGTGTTGATCTTAGCATAGTGAATAGGATTATAGAATGGTCGCTTACGTAGTTTGGTCATGAAGAACGAATGAACGAGATGATGGTATCATTGATTGCTGATGGCACTCGGCACTGAAGATCAGGTGAATCAAAATACAGATGCTGGATGGTAGTCAAAAATCGACGAAATTGCGTGAGAAGATGTATGGATCTGGGTTGAGGAGAGTGTATCAGGACAGAAAAGCGTGGCGCTTCATCCTCTGGTTTCAAATTGCAACATTCTTTAACTATTAACTGAGTAAAAATATTTACGTCCATTCGTTGATTCTCTCGGAGACTTCATTAATTTTAATTTCGGCGAAATCGTTTTCTTCTCAGTAGGAAATTCATTAAGGCTCGTTTTCCCGAGTCCTTTAATCGTTTGGGACCTTCCGGAGGAACGCGTGCCGCCTTTAAAGGATTTTTTTCGGAAACCGAAACTAGAACGTAAACGTAAATAACTTGTGTTTTTAATTAAAGATCTCTCGTAAAACGTTGTCGTAATTTAAGGCGGCTTAAACAAATAGACTTTGAATATAATTTGAAAATTACTGTTATGTGAGCGGGGAGTATTAAAATCTTTGGCTAGACGACCAAAAGGATTTGCGGAAGGTCGCTGATTTAACAGCCTGACCAGCAAAACACTTGCTAGATATTTAAATACCGAATATATTAAGGCTTTTATTAGATTGTTAGTCTTAATTAACGCACTTAACTTGCCGCAGGGCGGACATTTATTTGTGGCGGATAAATGCAAATTAGGAATAATTTCAGATATCATTATTATGTATCATAAATTCACAGAACCTAAAAATATTCCTAATATTTTTGACATAAAAATTAAAATCTATTTTACAATTAAATCCAACTTTATTTGAAAACGGCTAACCAGTAAATAATGTTAATATAATTTCAAAATTTTATAACGTAAAAACTAAATATACAAATAAATTTATCTACTGTGTATTCTCCATATTCTCAAAAATGTTCTGCTAGCGTTCTAATAGTTTTTTGATTCTTGCGGCGGTAAAAAGGTTAATACCTTTTACAGGTTGATTTTTTACTCATTGCACTGTACAGTCGGCCACTGGCGAATCTGTTGCTAGTATAATTATTTTTATTATTATAATATATAGATTTGTTTAATGTTGAATTATTTTATGGATAAGAAATCAAATAATATTAATCACACACATCACCTACATCCCGTTTTCACACCCATTGTGTACAGGTAGCATACAACGACTCGCTGTTTTTTATTGCTTTGGCTGAGCTTGCGAGGTATCCATACTTCTGGACCTTTTCAACACATGAAATGGTTTGCTAATTCCCGTGTTATGACGGTTGTCTTCTTGGAGAAGAGCTTCTAAACTTTTCGCTACAATTTTTCAGCTATCTAGATCTAGGACTATCGCTTAGGCTGAAACCTAATTAATTATAAAGAAAATTATAGTGAAAAAATAACAACAATTATTGAAACATAAAGCAAGCAAGGTATACAAAATGGTATATGATACTTGATCACTGATTGGATTTGGTCTATTCCGGTTCACAAATGGTCCCCAGGTTAAATAATTAAAAAATATGCTTTTTCTTTGAACACTTTATTGCTTCTAATTAATACAATATATTTCCACAGAGCGACAGATGTCGCCTTTTATCAACAAGTAAATACTTGGGTAAATAGTCTCACAGGTTAACAATACTAGCCACAGATAATCGAAGACAAAAAAAACCGCGCACGAATTTAACGGACAGCCTATTACCCATTATAAGGGAAAGGTTTGTACATTGGGTCGTTTTTTTAATGTCTCGTAAAATATTTAATTGACAAATAATGTTTAATTTTTTTTCAGTACCAATTAGATCAATTATTTATGTTCAAATTGTTGGAAGTGATAGTATGTTTATCATTGGTACTTAATAATAATTATGGCTCAAGGTATGGGACCTTGGAACATATGGTAACGTATCGTGGTCATACAAAGTAATTATTTAATAAAACTATTTACATTTGTAACGTTTGTAAAACGAGAACCACATAATTCTATGCAAAGGTGCAAGAAAATATACAATTAAAAAATATCAAATTTTTAACATAAATATGAAATAGGAACAAAAGAATAATAAACTAAAAATTACAACATACAGAATACTTTCCAAACTAAACAAAAAAGGACCAATCTAATATTAAAAAAACGTTCGTATAATATCTACGTTTTAAGTATAGTATATATTTTTTGTCTTTAAAGAAGCGACATTAGGAATTCGATAAATACCGATAAAAGTAATGATATAATAACCTTTTTTAAAACAAACATAAGGCAATCGACTGACGAATATAAACAACACTATTTGTCAAATGTAAAACTGTAAAACAATTATATAAAAAACTAAGTATAAATATTTAGGATCGGTTTCGGATAACTTCAAAGGACACACAACTCTCCTAAATAATAAATTACGTACATTTTTATTTTACTTTTATGCTCTTAGACAATGTTATGATTTACATTCTCTTATAATGATATTCCATGCATTGGTTGAATCAATATTACAATACGGAATACTAGGTTGGGGAGGTACTTGTCCCATACATCTCAAACCAATAATTACAACTCAAAAGATAGTAAAGAAAATTATTTTTAAAAAGATATTACCCAACTAAACTAGTTTTTGAAGATTTTCCTGTTTTAAATTTATCTTCCTTGTATAAAAAAAAAATCATTTTTTTAAAGAGGGAAAAATAAAATTCATCAACAATCTGACTGTGAGTAAAATGAATGAAAACACGTTACTTTAAAAATGTCCAATTTAGGAATAGGACGGAGACATGCATCGTACATTGCTCCTAGACTGTATGTATAACCAACTGCCAAAATCAATTAAATTAGCACCAAATATAAATGTGTACAAAATAGAGGTTCTAAAATGGTTAAAAGCTCTTCAAAATAATTAATTTATGATGTATTCCGATCTTTCTTATTCACAAGTTCAAATTTGATGAATTTCGTAACATTTAAATACGTACTTATTATTTCACATTGTATTATTATAGATATTGATCTTGTTTTATATACGTAAATGTCGATAGCCACCCCCATTATTGAAGATATTTATTTGGGGGTGCACATCGCTATTGTTATTATGTTGATGTGTTATTGTGTCAACCCATACATTATATTTATATTGAAATGGACAGTTTTAAAAATAAAATAATTAACACTAAGCTGGCTGCCTAACTGACCCAGTACATTTTATTTGTAGAGACAGTATAAAGTTCTGACGTATTTTTAGAACTACAGACAAATTTGTTTAGAGATAAAACTGTGTTTCTTCAAAAAGTTACTTATAGAAGTAAAAGTAGAAGTTATGCCTTTTTCTTTAACACTTCGGCTACATAATAATGTACATTTTTCTTCCTTATATTTCGCACTAAAACAAAATTATTTACTGATACTTGGCCACTATGATTGGCACGCGTGAGTCTTCTTCTTCGCTGCCAAAATTAACATTTACCAAATAATCACTCGATGCCAGTGACATTGTTTTTTCTGAAGACCTGGTATCAATATCTTTCAGTAATACATGATTGGAATTTTCTTCTTTGCTGTGTGTCTTTTTACAGCTACTGTGCTGCAGATTTTCTATTTGTGGCTATTCCTCTATTTTTTTTTTTTTAAATTTGTCTGTTAGTATGCGACATCGCATTAACTGGCCGTTATTCTGAAGAACACGAATTGCCGCATTAGCAATTGCAGCTGGATCTAGAATGCCTTTTTAATATTGTTTTTACTCCTTGACATTTTAAAATACAAAACAAAATGATGAAAGCATAATTAAAATCACGTACCTTGGTCATGGCCGAAGGTACGGTATCCAGCGATGGACCAAGGTGCGGTACACACAGTAAGGTGAATACAACGACAACAATATTTTTGAGGTAATGCATTTCTTGGACAATAAGATGTTTTTTAAGAGCCAATATAATCAGTAAACAGAAGCATAAATATAAACTACGATAAATCGCTTACCTCAAATTGCAAAATTTATAGAATGTTGGGATAAAATTTTACTTTTCGATCTCACAAATCGATTTTCATTTTTGACAAAAACATTTCTTGTCTTTCGGTCTAACGAATACAATGCACTGGCTGTGAGACATTTATTACGCCTTACTTGTAAAAACGTGGCTAATTTTTTGATAGATAACCGCCGGGAATCGATCGGGTACGGGACTGTCTAAGGTATCGTCTTTTCCCCTATCTAAAATGACTCTATAATAGAGAGCATTAAAATATTCTGCAATCAAAAATTAATAAATTTAAATGATTACACCAATGATGAACCCAAAACAATGTCTATAGCAATGGACTGGTGTAAAAATAGTATAAGAAACGTGCCGACAAGCTGTAATGGCTTAGCACGATCTAGTATAAGGAAAAATTGTAAAAATATAAATAAACATAATAAAAATTAGATTGATGTCACAATATGTCAGTGTTGACATGAAGGATATGTATATATATATAATTAAAGAACATTTTCACAAAATATTTATTAAAAAATCTATACTACGTAACAGGATTCTTTTAAAGCTCCCACACTCCCACTAAAAACACGTGAAAGGAAATTTCTGAAAATAATTAAAAATACACATAGGTATATATATAATTTCTGATATGTCTCGTGTTTTAAAAAGAGAAAATATTTATTTACTAAAAATGGCTTTGGTATTTGACTCGAGTGTTTTTAATTGAATATAAAACCGATACTACACAAGCATAAAATATTAATTAAGTAAAATTCTATTTCTATTAAATTTATAACATATTTCTTTTCTAAAAAAATGTAATACGAGTACCTTTGTAAAATCAATTATAAATTACATATTATCGGAGATGTCTCAAGTATCGGGCTCTATATTGATCGAGTGGATTTAGTACACAATAATTGATAGAAAAATTAACGTCGTGTCTGATAAATTTGAAATAATTAATTTATGAAGAAAACACAGATAGATATCTATATATATGTATATAAAGAAAAGTGAGAGTACATTTTAATGGAAAAATATATTTGCCAAGGACAACCAATCTTTTGGACTATGTAAAATAGATTGAAAACAAGAATAACAAACTTTTATCTTTAATAACATTAACTTTTTTTACTCATTTAATAGAAGAAAAAGTTTTCACACTTTACACAACCTTTCATCCTGCGTCACCTTAATTTAAGCTCAAAATGTATCATTAGTAGGTAATTCGAAAAAAACACGCAATTGGTTAAATTTATTGATATGGTATTATTTTTGTACGTTTACTGTACTGTAATTAATTGTACGTTTATCAAATTAAATAAAACAATAATACACACATACGTTTGATCATTTCATTAAAAAGTTAGCTACCAATAAGAGTACTTCGAAGATGACGGAAGTCTCCAACTGAACTTCTCATGCGAGAATAAAGCTTCAAAGCTACCGAAGATGCCTTGTAGGCCAAAATAATGAATACAAAAATATAGAGACCGAAAATTGTGTATAATGATAAACGTTTTTTTAGACTATTTCCAGCCAAGGATATTTTCACATCAAATACACTCTTGGCGTAGTAACATGTACGAGTATACGTTTTGTATATGGATAGTTTTGTTCATACATAATGTATTTTTGAATACATAAATATTGCCTTTTTTAAACCGTTTTCTCCGCTAGGCTTTTCAATGTTAAGGAGAACCCCATACACCAATAAATTGGTTACAGTAAGTTATTTAAAGTAAAAATAAGTTATTGATTGATTTGACAGTTACGTACTTCGTGGTGTAATATTTTAATTTAAAAATATAATTTTTATTTTAACTTTCTGAATTCGGAAAAAACATTTGTAAACAATATCACTTTTTCAAATACTTCACCGATACTACAGATGTTAATAGAGCCGCTCCCATCCATACGTGCCCCACTGCTCCATAGCCAACTGTATTTAATTTAGATTATTTTGCACCTGTAGATGGGAAGGAGCGCTCTTACCGAAACTAGAAGTGTATAATTGTGTGTATAATATAAAGTTAAAATAAACATATATCAATCATTTAATAAGATACATTACTGTCTTTCGACATTTAATTAGGTGATAAAAATTACACATTATGTTTAGATGATTTATTGTTTACCATAGCAACTGAGTTGTTCAGTTACATCATTTGGCAGGCAACAATAGAATTCTGTTTTATTGTTACTGTTTTATCGGTCCACTGCGCTTAAACTGGAAGACGTGAGATTCACTACATGTATTAATAATTATTCTTTTTATTTTCACTCTGAATAAATGTTGTGCGGATACTTTTTACCACTTTTATAAACTATTCATGGAGGAGCTATTCGAGTGTGCGTTAGGTTAGACGCCAATAATGCAATTGATATAATAATACATTTATCACGAATGCTAAAATAATTTTTTTTTTGTGCTTTTGTAAAATATTTAATTTCGCGGCGTGAACCCTCATCATATCTGCAAAGCGCTCTCGAGATGAGAAAAGTTTGCCGCCGAAGTGTTGTGTAGGGTGAAGGCTAAACGCCACTAACCACAGGGTAACTGCACATTATTACGTCCAAATGATAACCATTCTTGTGTAGCTGCAACAGCTACACGGTGTGTTCACAATGTCACAACTTGCTAACTTAATATGAGAATTGGGCCCGACATTTTAATATTTCTTTATGCTTAATTATACTCGTACAACAATTTAATATTTTCGTTAAATTTGATGTTTCCTAAATTATTTTCTCGTCTTTTAATTTTACGAGCAATGTTAAGTTACCCGCCAGTAGCCCGCCCACGCATACCGTAACTTTTGTACGTATAATTGTATTTGAAATCATATTTTCAAATTATTGTTGCCTACCGTTTTATATGCCCTCGAGCAATCCATCTATCAAAAATAATTAAAACATTATAAAAGAGATGTGCGATGTAACTCGTAAACATTTATAGTATTTTATTATAAATTGCTGAACTGTAAGATAGTGTTAACATGGCATATATACATTTTAGCGCTTTATAGAATAGATCTTTTTTAATATAGTTCTCGTTCATCTTTTGTCAGCTCCAAATTCAATTAATTGTAAAATAATAATACTCAAGAAATATAAATTGGAAAAATTATCAGCTGCATTAAAAATATTTCATCCAATATATCTACATTTTTTAATAAAATTAAGGAATCGCAATAGCCGTATGTGAACGCTCTGAACCAGCCCATTTTTAAAATTGATAGCTAACTCTGTCGACGAACATCTGAACTATCATTCCTAATATTTGAGATTGCCGCTAGATGTCTTTATTGCTCTTATCTGAAACGGCAGAGTTTTTAGATTTATTATTTTAGCTTATAAATATATTAAAAATGATTGTGTTTTTACCATCATCCCTGGCTCTACAACCTTAAAATGTGTCTTGGCCTTCCCAAAAATACAATTCCACCGGTTTCTGCTTCATATTGTCTTTTCATCTCATTTTGGGTCTACTCATTATTCTTCTTCCATCGGATATATTATTTTTATAAATATGTTTATAACGTTAAGAAATTTTTTAGTTCAAGCTCATATTGACAAAAAATTCGATTATTCTTCATGAAATTAGTTGAATAAAAATATATTGTTTATACAGGTGTAACATACCTAGTTATAAGTCGAACATGTTCAAGGGATGTATGCCTAATTTCAACCACGTCAGAGATATACGCATTAAAAAAATGAGATTATTTCGATTAATTGAAATATTTTATTAATTTTAAATTATATATTTAATACAAACAAATAAATGTCATCGAATTTCGAGCGGTTAGACTATTTTTTATTACGTGTTTAGAGCCTGAAGCGTATACATGGCGTAATTTTTCAAATATTTATTTCGCGTACGTAGACTTATCTTAAAAATAAATTTATTATTAGATAAGTAATAAAAAAAAATATTATTTTAAATTATAATATTAAAAATTAAAGGAATTTAGATTTAGTAATATAAGAATTATTGATAAAATTTGTGCCAGCAATCGCGGTTATACTAATAATAAAATAAATATTTTAATTTATTTATTATTTATTATATTATTTATATATTTATTTCGCGTACGTAGACAGATCTTAGCATAATTTTGTAAAAATTTCAAACAATAATATTTTCCGTAACAGCACAGAATTTGTACATATTACATATCACATTTTCGACTAGTAATTTAGTCAGGTATCCATAAATAAAATATTATGGACTAGGTCTGTTACAGTCTATATATCTTATTTCAACCGCTAATTGAAACAAAATTATAAAGAAATCATCATAAATAAAAATCCCTTTCAAAGTAAAAAAAAAGTTTAAAACAATATTCATAGTTTATTAAAGTGCAATGCAATGTACTAATTATTTTTGTAATGTTACTAATCAACTATTATTACTCATTGCTGAAAGTCACTCCGCGACAATCCCGAGGGATATGGGCAGCACAAATTGCTGGATAATGTGATTTTGATACAATGCCCCCTTCAGCAGAAGCGGGCAACAAACTTTGGTTTAATGTTTTCTGGTGCATCTATTTATATAAGACTGGAGAATTTATTCGTAAACAACTAAGATAACTCCAAACAATGGAATAATGTTTCAGAGATTGTGCACTATTGCATTTCTGCAGTGATATAAATAAGACATCATTGTTTTCGGAAACCATTGAAAATCGCAGAGGGAACCCGGATCGCGCTCATAAACTAAGCAAACAATAAATACCTAGATGCAACACTGAAAAAATTACAACTTACTGTTGTTATTTTTAATTTGATACATTTTTACGAGAGCTCACTAAACGTCGAGTTAACTTTAAGCATTAATCGTGAAATCTTATTGCCCATAATCATTTCCTCCCACCGTACATGTAGTTCGCGATGGTCTCCGCCTGGTACCGCATTATTTTCTACTTATTTTCTTACGTAGAGTTGATAAAGCGCCATACTTCTGTATGTTTTGACCTAAAACTCTACCCTCGTTCATCATACATTTTATTATAGCCCCATAATAGACTGGTGAGGCTTCGATCATTTTCCAATATCTGTCCATATCATTTGCGGGCGTTTTAGTGTTATCAACGCACGTGTTGTATATCTTTCTTACCAGTGTTATCACAATTATAATAATAGTATTTAAATTTCACGTTGAAAATGTATAAATAATCAATGCGCTTAATTACAACTAAAAACATCAGCATTGTATACTTGGCACCGCAGTCTGTTAGGGGAGTAGTTAATATGGTAGTGCACTGGCTTAGAAAGTGCGAGGTACCGTGATCGATACTAGGCGCTTCGAAATATGTTTCTTATCAAAAAGATTTTCGTGGCGCTCGGTATCAATCTCGGCATTGATAAAGGTGAAATTAAGTAAAAAAAGATTTTATGACAAATGTGAATATGAAAATCACGAACTGGAATTCCCGCTGAAAATAATATTTTAAATGCATTTAAACGAAAAAAATGTAACGCAAAACAAATGCAAAAAACCTAGAAAGATATAAGAAAAAATCTATTGATCCTAAAAATGTTTAGTTGTTTTCCCCTTAAACAAAAAAAATATATATATATATATATTATATAAAAAATCATTTTATTTTTAAATGATTGAACACGCATGCATATATGTTTCAGATGTAATATATTTTTGGTTTAGTCACTTCATGAGCTCGCTCCCATTGTACAGCTCTATGCTGTGGGTAGTTCAGGGTTTCATTTTGTCGTAACTCGGCCTAGACTTATTTGTACTGATAAAAAATGTGTTCGGGAACACTAAGTCTCTAAAAAATAATAAGCCACTCGTAGTCTTTGTATGATATTCCGTTCCATGTTTTTTATCAAAGAACTATTTTATCTCATCTCTATAAATTACCGGGTAACTATTCGCCGTATACAAATATTCGGCGGTTATGTTAAGAGACAAAGCTCTTTTATATTATTTTATTTTTCGCTCTTTTGTATTATTAAAGAAATTACATTTTTTTTGTTTGTTTCTTAATTTTTTAGAACATAGTTCTGTTCGGTGAGTAGAATTAAAATAAATTAAGATTTATTTTACAAATATACGTCTCTTTAGGTTATCATTGCTTAAACAGTTTAAACTGTCTACTGGTAATATAAAGTTCTGGGTTCGAGTCCGGGTGGTAACTATGTAAGATTGATTTTTTCCGTGTACTTTTCTAAGTAATTTATCGAAAAGTGTTTTTTTATAATGTATTGTTATTTGTAGAATAACAAAATAATTATTTTATTAACTAACTAACTTATCATCACGCCGTTTCACTGCGGGGGTAGGCAGAGGCAGATAGAGCGCCACACTCTTCTATCCAGACACACAAATCTCGCCTCATCCACATTCATACATCTTTTCGTACAAGCTTCTAACTAGACCATCCTCCGGTATCTGGGTTACCTGGTCGTGCTAAGTCAACACTTGCGTCATATATCTTTCGTACCATTCTCTTCTCATTCATCCGTTCTGTATGACAAAACCACTTAAGTAAAGTAATCCTTTCTTCATCTTACTTACTATACTAAGATCACCCTTCGCCGGTCCTTCGTGCGGAGGTCCCCTCACGCCGACAGTGCCCACTCGCAGTTTTAATTCGTTCAGTCTTCTGGCCAATGCATGACTGCGTCTGCTCGAGGTCGGTACAACAGGTCGCTGTCGGTGCTGCCGCGCGAATTTAAACGCGACAATATAGTTACTTTTTATTAATAGAGTATATATTTTGGAGACTTCCCATGTAAAATATATGATGAAATAATGCTAAAAAAGTGCGTAATATTTTATAGGAAGTTCGCGTGTTGGGGGTATAATATATAAGATCTTATTTATAGTATTCAGTATTTAGCAAAGAGTACGTTTTGATTTTTCTCTGTTACTAAACCCAATAAATCCTGTGACATGTCTGATACATGTATCATACCACATGCAAATATATAATACTACTACCCTGTGTATTTCGGTCCATTTAAAAATTTAAAATGCTACGATGTTTTTTTACTAGGTTTATTTCAAATGCGTTGTTTTTTGTCGCTTTTTCTGTCGTTTTATAAGTCTCCGATAAAATATATTTAATATATATGTTGAAATATGAACACGTATTTAATACCTTGATTTTTTATTAATAATTATTTCATTTAGCAACTCGTAGGAATACAAATCAGCATCATATTCGTAGTAATAATTAGTTCATTTGACACGTCATGGGTGTCATTTTCTGCATTATTATGTTCTTACAAAATTAGCAATATATTATTGTATGACAATTTGGCTCCATGGTAGCCAATTGAAGGAGTAACAAAGATGACAGGGCTAAAAACCTGATAGGGATAAAAACCTTATGAAATCAAGGTAGTTTACCTTATATAGTATATAACACAAGATAAATAAATGTGAAAGGAAGAATGTTTTGAAATATTGACGAAAAACAAATATTGGGAATATCTCATATATTACATTTATTTAATAATTTTGTTTCTATTAGGTACATTTCGTGATGTTCTGATTCTCTTCCTTACTGGATGTCATTGAAGACAGTTACAGTTGTTTCCGCAAATCCGTATTCAATCGACGTCAATCGATATCCGATCCGACCGCTGAACTACCGCTCTGGTGGTCGTGACATCACCCACGTCATTTGTCAACGGATTTTGGCCATGTGGCTAAAATGGTAGCGGGGCTATTGGAAGCCAGCGGCACAGCTGTTCGGTGCTCAGACGTGAACAGCGATTCTTTACTGCATTCCTATATTTTTACCTATTCTCATGTGTTCATATTTTAAGCCAACAACTATATTTCCGACTAAAATTGAAAAAATCACACAATATTTCTGTCTCTCTATTGACCTTTAGCGACCTAGATTCCTCTCGTTAATTATTATTTATTAATATACTGGTGTATAAAACCCATTCAAAGATTATTAGACGGTTTGAACTAACTAAAAAATCAAGAACATTACGTTGTTTAAATATATTTCGCTAACTTTGAATACGTATTGATTTGATTAAAATAATTATTATTGGTAAAATTATTTTCTCAAGATGTGATGATACGTAGGTACACTAATAACAAAATATTAAACATTTTTTCATGTATATATAACTAAATATCAGTTGTTATTTTCAGGTAATGTGTACCATGTAGGGTATATATACTCATATATGCAGGGTGTAACAGACCAAGTCCACAATATTTTATGGGTGGGGACCTGACTAAATTACAAGTTGAAAATGTTTAAGGAATATCTTTTAATAATTATTTAGGTACTAATAGTACAGCAGCATTACTGGTTTCCAATTTCAAAATTCTTATAATGGAGCTGGCAGAAAAAGAACTAAAGTAGACTGAATGTACTAGAAATAAATAACTTTTTACAATATTTAATTAAGTTACTAAAGTAAAACGGGTTGTTTGATCGTTGGTAAAAAAAATTTACACAGCTATTTCAAAAGTCATCTGTCTTTCACAATGATACTTTGAAAGATGCAGTATACGACTATTAATCATGATGAGACTGACGGACCTGGAATGTGCCTAGAGAAGATATCACCCCGCCTTCGATAGGGCAGGTTTAAGTTGGTAGAAGACTTTACCGACAACATAAAGACGCTTCTTCAAGATACTCGAAAAGTAGGTTCAGAAAATTACTATAAGTTTTTTTGATTTCGAAATGGCAAGATCCATATTAGAAAATCAGAAGAATTGCAACCCTTAGTTATTAAATCGCGACAGAATCTTGAGAATATCAAACTTAGCTAGAATTCAAGAAATTGAAATATACTAATACATATATGGAGAGCCTTCAACTTGCTATGACTGACTGATAATATCTCAACTAAAGTAGAAAAAATAAGCAGAGCATAGCGTAGATAACAACTCTGACCATTTAATTAACAAATATATTTTTCACTTAAACATATTACATTTGAACATAAGAAGCATTAATAAGAATTTAGATGAGTTCCTAACTTTAATCCACAATAGTACTAATCGAAATTTGGCTCAGTAATTACATTCATACTTTTGACATTCCTGACTGTACTGCTTGTCCTGCAAACACTTTTCACAATAAATATTATTATATAATTATATACGTAAAAGATAATATAGTTAAATTTCAATACCACGACTTACTTTTTTCTATAACTGCAGTATACAGGTCACGGTCACAATAATAATAAAGCTTTAGATCAATTTTTGAATAAAAATAAAAACATTCGTAATCAAATTATTTTAGGTGACATTAATATCAATATTGCAGAAAGTGGTTATGGAACTCAAGTAGAAGAATATAAAACAAAGATAGCTATGCACGATTTCTTGTCATGCATTAAAACGTTAACAAGAATCGAAAACAAATCGAAAACTTGTTTAGACCATATATGGTGTAAACCAGACAATAATCTATATCTGAAACCATATATACTGGATACTAAAATTACTGATAATTTGCCTGTAGGTTTATTAATAGATGTTAAAACTACAAAAAAAAAACAATAAACCCTGTACAAATCAAAAACATATTTACTAAAATAAATTCCGAAAAGATAATTCATGCTATAAACAAACTAAAATGGAATGATCTTTACTTGATCGGTAATGCTAATAATACTGCAAATTATTTTATAGACTCTATCAACGAACACATACAAGGGTTTTCAACTACAATGATTAGAAAAAATAGTACCTTAAAATTTAAAAAAATGATAATTTTCGGATTAATTAAAAGTCAAAACAATAAAATGTCAAAACAAACAATAAAACAACCATTTAATATTGACTTAATAAATAGATCAGAATAAAAAATAATAATTTTACTATAACGCAAATAGCAATTCAAAAAAATATGGAGCACCATTAATGAAAGTTTATCTAGAAAGAAAAAATGTAATTGATTAACTGCAATAGAGACCATAGAAGGAAATATTACAAATAATGATAAGGAAATCAGTAATGAGTTCAACCATTGTTTCATCTCAGTAGGTGAAAAATTGGCTAAAAAGATAATAAATGGTATAGATTGCAAATGTAAATTAAAAACAGATTCACAAAACATAGTAAAAGTAAATTAATCTATCTTCCTAACCACGATAAACGAAGATGGAATTAAAATATTGATCCAAAGTTTAAAACTAAATACATCTCCTGGAATAGATTTAACCTCATCGTTTATAATAAAAAAAATGCCAGAACAATTTAATTAAACCATTAAAATATTTTTTAATCTATCATTAAACACAGGAATTTTTCCTGGTGTCTTCAAGGAAGCAAGAATACAATTCTTTTTAAAAGTGGAAATTCTGAGAATCTTACAAATTATTGATCAATTTCTCTACTATCTAATTTCGCTAAGATATTCGAAAAATGTATAAAAAAACGTTTAGTAAGCTTTTTTGATAAACACAGTGTCATCTCAACTAAACAATATGGTTTTTGAAATAAAGTAAGTACTTCTACGCAATCTACAAATTAACCAAAAATATTAGCAATGATTTAGATAATCACAAACAATGTCTAGTTATATTTATAGATCTACAGTAAGCCTTTGATACAGTGAGCCACGAAAAACTGCTTTCAAAACTAAAAAACTATGGCATTCGAGGTGTAGTGTATGACCTACTAGGCAGATTTCAGCTGGTTAAAGTTAATAAAACATAAGTGATACACTAGTATTTAACTGCGGAGCACCTCAAGGTACAGTTTTAGGACTCTTATTATTCTATATCTATATAAATGACATATATAAGATAAATAGTTTTTCAGGGGAGATAATCAGATAATCCAAATCAGCGGTGGTACCTGGGAATAAGTTTTTAAAGAGGCGACATTAGAAATTCGATCAATAAAGAAATGGCTCCATTGTATTCTGCTGACACGAATATAAACTTATCTTACATTCATGTGATTGTGATTTCGTAACAAACTTTATTTGTCAATGTAACTGTAAAACCAATGTACAAAGATCAACCAAGTACAAATATTTAGAATTACTCCTAGATAATAATTTAAACTTCAAAGATTACATAACCCTCTTAAATATTTAATTACGTAAATTTTTATTCTACTTTTATATACTTAGACAATATTGTAATTTGCAAACTCTTAAAATGGTATACCATGCATAGGTAGAATCAATATTACAATACGGAATATTAGATTGGGGTGGAACCTGTCCTATACATCTCAAACCAATAATTACAACTCAAAAGATAACAATAAAATTAATTTCAAAAAGGCTGGAGATTACCAAACCAAACAAGTTTTTAAAGATTTTACTATATTGAATTTATCTTCTTTATATATAAAAACTGTCTTATTTCATTTTTTTAAAGAGGATAAAATAAAAATTCACCATAACCATCAGAGACTAGGAGCAAAACTAATGAACATGTTATTATTAAAATGTCCAAATTAGGAATAGGATAGAGACATGCATCATACATTGCTTCTAAACTGTATAACCAACTACCGATATCAATTAGATTAGCAGCAATTATAAATATTTACAAAAGCGAAGTAATTAAATTGATTAAGGGTCTTCAAAATTATTAAACTATGTATTTGACATCTTTCCCTATTTATAATCTGATCAATTTCCCAACATTTTTATATATTGTTAATTTTTATATTGTATTATTATAGAAGTATGTATATTTTTTTCATCCTTTTTCATTTATTGTAAAGAAATTCTTACATCTAGTTTATATTGATCTTGTATTATATAAGTATTGAAAGCCACCCCCATAATTCAAGATTTTTCTTATTTGGGGGTGCATAACTATACTATTGTTTATTTATTGTCGAATATATAAATACATATACTTAAATAAATAAACATTCGTCCGATGATGATCCCGTTGTTTATGATTTTCGTTTGCACATAATCCGAAAAAATTTCGTCCCCAATGTGACAGGTCTCGGACGCACAGGCGAATAAAGCCATAGATAAATCATAAAATATAGCATATTTTATGATTATACGCATTACCACACTGAGACGGCGAGATTGTCTTTGAACCATCTTTGACAGTTGTAAATTTGATGTATCAACAACCCGCAAATGGTTACAGGCGTAAGTAAATAGTGACTATAGTTAAAAGTTAACGTGGTAAAAATTGACTACTGATCACGTAACAGGCCCTTAGTTACATTAGTATAAGCCCGATCAAAAACTAGCATGAATAACGAACATTGGATAGTTTCTGTTAAAAAATGTAATAATTGATATAATCTCGTACCTATTGTTACATTTTATTTTTTCGTAGCTGTATTATATTTTACTAGTTATATATTTGGCAAATGTATCTTCAGTACTAAAAGGTCACATCCTTCAATCTAATTCGTATATTTCAAAATACTTCACCTCGTTAAAATTATAATGTTATATCATATTTTTTTCATATTTCTCCCACGGATAACACGCAGAAGTGCTATTATAAGTAAAATATAATTTAAATTTCCTTTTTTTTATAATGGTTCGCTGTTCTGGCAGATGTTGCTGATGAGACACAGTCCATTAACAGCATCTTCAGCCCTGTTAATGGATCCTAAAATGGGGATACAAAACGGTCAAAGGTCCGAGACACGAAGTAAAATGGCCCAAAATTACTTTGTGCTTTACCGATTACCGAATGACTTCACTTCATCTCATCAGAAGTGGGTCTCTTTAAAAGGCTGGTTTACTTAAAATAATGTCAAGCGTTGTTAACCTTGCAATATAGTTAGTGAAAAATCTCAAATCCTCGAAGATCACACCAAATAGTAATCTTAGATCAATATTTCATAGTCATAAGGCATATGTCCCATTAAAGTAACGCGTAGTGCCTCCCGCCCATAAGCTGGCGGTGGCTGGGGGCTGCTTCCCGCAGGTGGGGGAGGGGGTAGACACCGCTCGTCAATTTACCCCGTGATGGTAGTTCTGAATCTAATTTTATCTGTCATTTCCTTCCAGCGCCGTGGAGGGAGGTACTCGTAGCTCGCGGCTGGAATTTTTTAGCCAATCCAACGATTGAGGCGCGAAACAAGATATTTATAGGAAAACAGGGGTACCATAACTTCCACCCGATAGTCTCCGCGAATTGGTTCTGAATCGCATGCTGATCTGAGGTATTTTTACCGGTGTATACTCTTAAAAGTCATGTTATGAGCCGTGTCCGCGGATGAGATTCGGACTCGAGACAATCTCTTGGACATGAATTACGTTCCCTTGAGTCAAATCTCAAAGATTCGTCGCTCACGTTTGTTGGATGTCAAATGTTAGTCCATTTTTCTTATGTCATCGTCCCCCAGAGGTACGCACATCCCACATACACTCGGATGGAAGAGTTCTCACCGTGTGCGTACCTAACATTCCATACACCAGAGAGGAGACAGAGCATTGGGACATGGGAGACAATGATTTAATTGGCTAGACGGAATCCGGAAGAATCAGGGACGTTTTCGGGGTGGAAGTATGGGTCAGATAATATATGAATGGAGGGATTTCCTTAAGACGGCCAGGGTGATAAAGACCTTGACGTGCAGTGCCATGATTGTGGTTGTTATACATATTACCCAAATATGGTGAGTGAAATAAATTAAATTGTTGAAAAATGAAATAACTCTCCGAAAAAGGTATATATAAATTAATAAAAAATACAGTTAAGTTGGTTGCTCAACCGCCTACCGCCTGATGACATAATTTATCAAATAATCATACTGAAAAAAAATCGGTTCATAATTTCGCCCTTTACTTCCCACCCCTCCCCGAGGGATGGTATTAGGCGTGTTCCGATTGAATTTGATAGCGGAGATGGGAACCTCTTAGCGAAGATTCCTCCAACGGTGTCGGGGATGAAATCTCTGGGTGGATATTTGATATTAAATAGATTCGCCAAAACAATTTTCAATCAATTTAAATTCATAGCGACAGCAGATAAATATCTTCAGATATAATAGATAAACCGAAACGGGATTTATTATTATGCTTCTTGTTTTATAAAAAAAATACTAACAGTGTGTAGAGAGTTTTTTAATATTTATTTTTAAAGAAAGAATCAACAATGACTTAAGTACAATGTAAAATAATGTTTAGATAATTAGAAAAATAAAATGTTTCTAAATATGATGGTTGAAAAAAATCAGAAACACAACATATTAAAACTACCGCACAAATACAAAAGCGCGTGTGTTCCAAAGGTCAACGAATCCGCAATACGTGATACACATTTCTATCCTAAAACATAATTCGTTTACATCTTCATGCATAATTAAATTCGCATTATTAAAAAATATTTTTCTAAAACAAACTTGCGTAGTTTTACATAAACAAAAATATTAAAAAATACTATATGTATAATTTTATAACTGAAAATTTACATACATAAATGAAGGTAGGGGTACATAAAAAACTATTTAATTTTTCGTTCTACAGAGGTCTGTAGGGAAATTTGATTAATTTTCCGCGTTTGGTTTTTGACAGTAAACGATCCACGGAAGAATTACCCAGAATAAATGATCATCTGACGGACGGGAAAATTTACTACGTATAATAAAATTCGCGTAGGCATACTACCTTCTCACTAATTACTTTAAATTATGTGATAGGGTTGAAGTAGTGCCTTATTTTACGGCTAATACAGTTATCCCAGATTTGGAGAGTTATCTCAGATGGATGCCTCCAGTGAGCCTCCCGTTTGAGGCTTCACTACCCCTAAGGATTTACGGTTTGCTTTAAGCCTAAACCAATAGTCCATTTCGGTACAAACTTCTGAAACAGCCACCTATTTTGGTTTATGAAAGATAAAAGATTATCTCTGCTGGAAATTTTCAATATATTCGTATACATATATGAAACTACAGAAGAGAACGGTTGTTGAGATGAAGGATATAAAAGTCTGAGAAGAATCTGTCATCTGAAAAGCGATTGCATATATGAATAAGTCGATCTCGTGTGATGTCAACTGTGAACAGATGCTGGGCGATGGGATCTCCATGACGTAAACTGGATTCATATTTTTAATTTTTATCTCACCTAAAACTCTACTCTTATAACTATTTTAAATATTTCCTGCTTAATCATAGAGGATGAGCGTTATCACGTCGACTTCATAGAAGTTGCGTAAGGTATTTCAATTATGATTTTCAATTAGTGTATTATATTAATGAAAATTATGTTAAATTAAATATAAATAAATAAATTTGAATATATATATTTTAGGCGTTAGTAGGCGGTACAAAAATATAATCATTAAATAATGAAAATATGTATATTTTAAACATTGAAATCCGATTTTAAATTGATAATTTATTTTTTTAAATATAATAAATGTGAAAATTATTTTTAAAACATGAAACTTATTTTAATTGACATGAATAAATGTGTGTTGATGTTTTAACGTGATGTGTATTATGCAGGGTATATAAATGAAAACCGCCTCTACAGTACACACAGTTTTATTGTGCTGTATCCATTTTATTCGGGGCAGGGTAAAAAAGTTTTAAATGAATTTGATTTTAAATACTTGATATTTTCCGTAAATTTTCTAATAGTTAACGATGATCAGTACCAAGGGTACTTCGTAATTTCGGAACTAAAATATGCATAAAATCATTCGTTAAGTGCAGTACCCCTAGTTATTCTTGATATCGATGTGTATTTATGTTTATTCTTTATCTTGTTTATAAGTATTTGCGAATTATATAATATTATTTATTAAAAATAATTTCTGCAACAACTATATCTCACCGATATATAATTATAAAGCCAATTTATTGTTTTATAAGTATATATATATAAAAAAATATATATTTATATTTTTTACATTTATTTAAAAATTTCTTACATCTAGTATACAACACTTTATAAAACATATGAACATTTTTAATTACATCGTATATCATTTAGAATTAAAGAATTATAAATTTACAAGAAAATAAACACATAAAAAATTATCAGTTATTGAACTTAGATACTACAAATTCTGCGCTTAACCTACGAAAAGTATCAAGACTAGTTGCTTCCTTTACATTTGCTGGCAGTTCATTGAACAATTTACAGTATAAACTATTTTGTGTTCCTGCCAGATTTGTTTGCGGAAGTCTAAAATACCACCGACTTTTCGTAGGAAAAGCGTGGACCTCAAAATTATATTTCATATTCTTATTCAATTTTGTATATGATACAGTAACATTTTACATTTCAGTCTAACAGGTAATGAATTACTTTTTTAATTAGTAAAGTTATTAAATGGTTTTAACAACGAATAATTGCAAAGCCGTATAAAGAACTAAATTAATTAAAATGCCCCAACCCTCGGGATAACGCCACATATACAGCCTTCCTTCGCACAAGAAAAGAGCTGGTGCCTGCGTCGGTATCTTTGGCAAACGTTAGGCTTATTTTTCGCTTTATTTTTTAAAACACAAAGGAATAGATAAGTCATCCAATTCAACAAAAGCTGGCGATAACGTTCGTTAAAACTTTGTTCTCGGGCCGAGGACGCTGATATAATTAAAGCTTCTTCTACTTCTCTGTTTCTACACTTTTTGTCTTTCCTTTGTCCTTATGCCGTGACCGTTAATTGTATCGTGGATTATGTAATCAGCCATTTACTTTGACTCGCAGTGACCTGAATGCCGACCGTACTCTATTTACCTCAGTTACGGGTAAAACATATTTTTTGCTCCGGAGCATTCTGCGAATGGGATAAAACTTTATACAGAATATTATCCTATTTTCTTGAATGAAAGCTTGTGTTGGAGATGTACACATTCAATAACAGCGCAACGAGTGACCGCAGTTCCAACGTTAAATATTTCGGCTATTGCGGTCTAGTGGTTACGATACTCGCCTAGTGACCTAGTGGTCGGGGGTTCGAACCTCGTTAGTCCTATTCTCATAGCACAAGCATTTAGGTTAGTTTGAAAATAGTAAGAATATTGATGTGAAACATATTCTGTGTACATATCTTTATTTTTCTTAAACAAAAAAATATACTGGTATTTATCTGAGTATAAATTTTATTTTGGTGTAAGTGGAAAACATATTGTTTTTGTATAAATCTGCATATTTACTTCAAATTTTCTCTGGTCATTACACGTATTTATTTAACAGACTTCAATAACCATAATGAAGCTAAACAAGATTAGAGAAAAAAGGGGCACACTTAAAAAGTTAAAAATCAGAATTGTCCGCGCTTTGGTCTTCCCTACGTTTTCACACTTGGGGCCGGTTGCGTCAACGGTAACTTTTTACTTGAGTTACTTTTTACAAATGCCCGTGGGGAAAATCGTTCGCGGGTTATTTTAACGTCAAGTTACTATTGGTATAGAATACGACCAATAATCATGAAACATGCTTTATTTTATGCCATCGGACGAACTTTCAACATGGAAGGTTATCGTTTCTTCTTCTGATACATGTCTAGCTATTGAAAGCTTGCAACCAACATTGTCCGTGGCTTTCTTGAATAGCACATTGGTCTATGTTATGTCCTATCCAGTCACTTTTATTTCTCATTTGTTTAATCCCGATGCCCTTTCTTTCTGTAATTTCCCCCTTTTAATGTTCTGTAGCAACTTCTATATATCGTGTCTCATGATGTAGCCAAGTTTAGAGTTTTAACTTTGTATAATCATTTTTCATAATAAACGTTGGCACAATTTAGTACCTACTTCTTCGTTTGTCACCTAGAAATCGTTAACATTAGTCAGTAGTGCAACATTTTGAACCCATTTAGTCGAAATTTGGTGTAGTCTTTGATTATACAAAGTTCACATCTATATAAAATTATATCTACATTAATATTGTCGGGATAGAACGTCTCACCTCGGATATGTTTTGGAACAAATAACTACTCATTTCGATCTTGGTTCTATTTTTTTATTATCTGTCAATTACGCAGGTTTCAAGATATACCTTCATTCGCCGGAAAAGCGTTAAGTCTGTTAATTAAATACAATTATAAAATATGACTAGCTGATTTTATTTACGATGTTTTTGTTCATTTTGAGTGATTTATTGATCTCCAACGTCGTTAAGTTAGGTTAGGTTAGGGTAGGTTTATTTTAACAATTTCATTAAAGTGCCACTTTAGATTCTTACAAAGAACATTAGATCTAGTGATAAGACATTC
This sequence comes from Eubasilissa splendida, assembly GCA_031772225.1. Lineage (NCBI taxonomy): Eukaryota > Metazoa > Arthropoda > Insecta > Trichoptera > Phryganeidae > Eubasilissa > Eubasilissa splendida. The sequence goes on from CM062868.1 coordinate 810,450, forward strand.
GCCTAGTGATCAAATTGTTGGGAGTCAAGAGACTCATCCTGGGAGATCACCAAGTGAATCATATTTTCATAGAAAAAGTGCTATTTTAGTTTAATAAACATTGTAAAAATATAACATATACTAGACGTAAAATATATATGAATTAGTGCTTCTGTCAATGTCGGTCTTGTGTTACACGTGTTAATCTCTGATCATAACATAACATAACAAGTATTCATAAATCGCACCGCAGTTGTATCCGCTGCTTGCGATGTAACGTCCCCCAAAACAACCCTTAAAATATAATATTTCACTCATTTGCATTTGCACAAAGTGTATCAAATGAATTGCATTTCCAGCGGCGGAGCCCCGACTCTGCAATTACTCGGGCAATAAATATAATTGCACGCAAAATAAACCTTGAATGCAATCTCTTTATTATCATATTTTATTTTCTGCACGGCTGGTCGCTTTGTCCCTACAGAATAAATTGGTTCAGAGACCATTTACATATTATTATTCTGTACTGGATTTATAATCTTCCACTCTGCTCGTGTAGTTGAAAACATGTATTTTATATAAAAATCGTATAATTTAGTTCATTAACTTACCGCGGGCCTCTCTACTTTAATTATAAAACAATAATAATTGTAATATTTAAAATTAAAATTAATCAATAAGATATAGTTTTAGTTCAACACACTTTCACAACACCATTTCTCGTCTAATTGCACGCTTGTTGCACCTCAAAGGTTGAATGTCAGTCCGTTAACCGTTGATGTTCTGTTCATCAATTGGGTGAATTTGAATTTTCCAGTAGCAGTTAATGTTAAGTTTGTAATTTAATGCCTCCTGTTTGTCTAACTTTCAAGATAAATGGTTATGGTATAGTATTTAATAAATAGATACAATATATTGAAGGATATAAAAAATGGTTCTGTGACGTTTGTGCGCACGTGTCGAGTGTCTGTGTCAAATTGAACGTCTTGTATACGGGTTTGAGTTTTTGTCTCTAGCTTATCTCATGTTAATTTCTGAGTTTATCTTCAAAATATCAACACGTGTATATTGTATTGAGATTTATCTAATCACTCTCATCATTCTACAGGTCATTATATTGACAAGAAATATTGAGATATTGAGAAAGAAAATTAAATGTAAAACCATAAAATAGATGTTTTCGGACTGAGTGAATGAATTGGAAATTAATTGGAATTGTGGTGGTCTGTTTAGTTTATCAATAATAAACCGTAAAATTTTCTGAATTGTTCAATCGTGTGTATCAAGCCACACGGCAGAATAGCCTAGAAAATTATATATAGAAGATTCTGAAAGGCCATGAAAACATTATAATATTTTTAAGATATTATAAATGTCTCAGGAATTGACAATATTATTTTATCGGGATTGACATCATCCTATTACTGATAGGCTCTGTACTAATCTGTGAATGCATAATTCATTTACAAATAATTTCTCATCCTTTTCGTGAAAAAACTTCCAACAAGGTCTCTGAACTATTCGTTTGAAGTATCGAGTAGAGGTATTATGATGATCACCAGAAAATGTCCTACTTTGGTTTTACGAGAATTAATTTTAAACTCCCAATATTATTGAAGTATTTAATTTACATTTGGTATCAATACGTGGCTTGATAATAGCGGAACTTATACCAAAAGCCATCTCAAAAGATGAAATAGGTGGTATCTCTACGGAAGATAGTGTATATTAATATAAAAAGAAGTCAGAAATTTTAATACAATTTCGGTGTGGCTGATAATATTCCGCAAATATTTTTTAGTAGCAGGTACTTGGCGTTATGGAATTTTATGATGATTAGAAGACGGATTGAGGAAAAGGTAGGAGGTAAGTACTTACGGCACTCTAAAACATGAAAGTTACTTGCAACATCAAAAAAAAAAGTTTTCCCCGAAGCTTTCATAGGATAATATTGTATTTTAAATATACTTTAAATTTTTTTGTTATTTAATGTACACTGGTAATTATTCAGAAATATATTGCCAAATTTCTATACAGTTTTTCTATACAGATGATATATTCCGTAATATATTTATATTTTAGTACCATATGTATAAATAAGCCTAGAAAAACAGCTATTTTATGATATAATATTATTCATATTGTATTTTAGATCACATCCTACGTATGGTATTACTTAACACTTCAATATTTTTCTTTCAGTTATTTCTTTCTTCAGTCTCACAGATATAAGATAATAAAGTGTACATATAGGAGAGGGATTTGGAAAATTATTTGCGGGACGAGGGAAATTCTACACACATTCTTTGTGGAAACATAAATCAGATAGTTTGACACATTTATGCAACAGTAAAAGTAATTATTCTTCGAAAATAAAATATTCGTGTAAACAAGACGTATTTTTACATTATAGCATATTATATTGCCAGTGTTTAAATTTTCATTCCAATCGAGTAATATTTTTAAAAAAAAGTCGCGGAGCAATTTGATTACGTAAGTGGTACCAAAGTGTTCATGTGGGTGACACCAAAATGAAAATATTGGGACAAGGAATTTGCGTTAGTTCACGTCTATATATTTAGTGGTCTGTGGAAATTATGAACTAGATATTAATGGCTTGATGTGCCGCTTCTTTTTCTTAATTACTCTTAATAAAAGTAGTCGTGCCAGATATTACGGATGAAGGCGCGGAGAAGAGCAGTCTCTTATTCCGGTCCATGGCAATTCTTGTTCAGTCTACGGTTCATTGCCCGCCTTGTCTAAACGGACGTTTCATTTCTACATTGGTATTGTTAAATATTTTTAATCTTAATTCAAATGAAAACAAAAATTGGAGACAAAATTATTACTATTGAAATATATATATTTATTAATATTAGTAAAAAACTGGGTGGATGTGGAAACTACTAGCAGTAGTTACCTCATCCCTTCACTAATTTACCTTCGGGATATCAATAATTATATTTGGTGGCCTGTGTTCAGTCTACAGATACTTAATTATTCCAACGAAGTTTAATCAAATAATATATTTTCTTCATGACAAAGGGACTTTGAGGTTAGACTCGGTCATTATTAGAGTCGTCGTTGTAGATGGATATGCACATTTGAATATTGTACACGTGATTACGTTATACAACTAGATTCGCACTATTTAGCAGTCAGAGCGTGTTGCGCCGTACCATTCTAAATGCAGGGTATTGTCACAGGTATATGGTTGTTATGGTAGCCCGTAAAAGCCACGTGCAGCTACTCCATATAATATTAAAATATGCCTGTACAGGACTATCTTTCAACAGTCCGTAGTGTAAATGAGATAATCATTTTAATAGTTATATACGAATAAAATAGAGAAATCTTCGTATTAGGTTGATCCATGCATCGCAGTGTTGGAGTGCTTCGGAGATATTATTTTTAACCCCCGTCAATGTTTTTTTAATGCCGCAGTATTGCTTTATTTAAAACATCTTGAATTTTTCAATTCGTATAAAGTTTATATTAATTGTTAGTCGTGTATTTCCTCCCCGGGTCTTGTATTTATATTTATTAAATTACATATTTACTTAGTTCATTTGGATGTTATAACATCGACAAATCAATTTTAAGTCTCGAAAAAGTTTTAAAGTTAAAACACCAACTTGGTGAAGTCGTGCATATTGCGTATGATAAAAGCCGCAGAAGAAGCTATTCATGTCTACAAAAGATCGAATTCAAAAATATAAAGGACGAAAAAATGCTTTGAATTATTAAACGTGTTCTTTTCAGTTATGAAATTCTTTCACCTCGTCCAAGCCGAAGGTTTTTTCATGATGAATAGGCCGTTTATCGCGCGTGCGGAATACACACGCAGATTTATTTTTCCAAATATTCATTGAAGTCTCCTTTTTTAAAATTTCCAAAAATGTCACTTTTATTTTAGAAGTGAGATCAAATATTTTGGTCTTAAATAACCGTCGAAGCGAGAGCGGTGCGAGATAAGAAAATGAGGGACTAACGCAGATAGTGCTGTCTCCTGGGGGCCCCGGAGTAATTCAACATTCTTTTCAGGCAGTAACGCGAGGACATTAGGCAAACGGAAACAGCGTATTAATTAGCTTCTCCGAAACTCATACGTCTTCTGCGGAGACAGCTCCAGTTGGGGGCGTCGTGAAAAAACGTTACATTTGGCGGTCGGGGAAAGAGAAAGTCGGGGTCGTTTGTTAGCGGTGACGCCGCGCCGGTGACTTTTAACAAATAGAAAAGCTTGCAAAATTTATTAGTATCTATGTATTTAAAAGAAAATTAAAACAAATTATACGAATCTGTTAAAAACTCACTAAATATTGTGATTATATTTAATCGGTCAGTTTTTTGTTTTATTTATCAAGAAGTTTCCGAATATTGAAACTTCAGAAATAAAATTTGTTTTCATTAAAATTAAAAATATTAAAACACTTATGTACTAACTATGCAGAGCTGCAAAAACTACGAGTTATCTATACATGCTAGCAATTAACGTATTATTTTAAGAATATTTTTGGTTTATTCATAAAATATATATTTTAAATGACATTTCAGATAAATTATAACTTGATCATTTTCAAATATATTAATCTGTCTAATTTAATATTAGTTACCATCTTACTTAAGATAGGGCGCCGCGTTCTTTTGTTATAACATATGTCTCTTTTTGCATCCACATTGTTCCAGTTTTAGCCAGACACTTGGCAGTAAAGACGGAAGCGCTTGAGGCGTTATCGCGTGTAATAGATATTTGGATTGTAGTGTAATTAATTTCCAAAAATAAAAAGTCTTCAAATGTAAAAAATAGAGAATATAATTAATTTTTTAAAAGTCAAAGGTGTTAATATAATCCTAATGATGTAACTATTTGTACATAAAAACAAATATACCCTCTAAATTTAGTCATCTCCGTGAATACATTTTAGTGATATTAGTTATATAATTTTATTTTATTTCCCGAAAAGATATTTCAATTTCAAAATTATTAAAATATGATAAAATGTTCACTTTCTTGTAATCAACTTAAAAATGGCAATATCAAATTCGCTTTCGTAAGTAAATAGAAAATGCGGCGACGAAGGCTTTCTCGATATTATAATATTATCTTCTCTGACGTAACAATCAACTAGGAGAGAGCCATTTGACCAGATAGAAATCGGACAATGGCGATCCGGTCACGTGATACTGGGCCATTCATTTTGAGCAAGCCGGACAGAAAATATAGTATTGCGGAAGATTTCTTCTTCATTCCTCAGTATTTGAATAAGCCAGCTTGATGTACCGACCGCAAGCAAAATCGCAGCTCGTGCATGGTAGCTAACCTGAAATCTATCTATCGAGATGTGTGTTGAAAAAAAGCTGCAAGTTATGAAAATGCTGCGTATTAAGGTATCATATCAAGTAATCAAATGATAATATGGATAATGAATTGGTTTCTTGGCTAGGAATGTAACATAAGAGGTGCATTTTTAAAGTATCGGAATATTTTTTTAAAGAAACATAATTTTTACAACACTTTTCTTTCTTCGGATGCTACATTCCTTTAACGACTTCCCAACATAATCGCCACCATTAGTGAAGGACTTGATATGAGTACATAACGAAGCACCAATTTTTGTATACTTGCCGCCTGGGATGTAAACCATCTCTGTACTCCATCTTTGAGTTCATCATCGTCATCAAAATGCTTACCACCAAGGAACTGCTTCAGATGAAAAAAAAAATGAAAATCACTTGGCGCCAAATTAGGACAAAACAAGACATACTTGGTGATGAATGTCAGCTGGTTTCATGTTTCGTGCATTCAAGAATCGAAGCGCGGACCGTATCTCACAGTCGGCGGGCTGATATATTGTCTTGAACATTTTAACCATTCACTACAAGATGGCCATACTATGTGAATGTCTCTAAGGTTGCATGTGGTGTGTCAACAGATGAAAACATTGCGCATGTGCAACGTTGCAACTGCAGCGCTACATCATTCGGCAACGGTACTTTCTTAAAAAATGCGCCACGTATATTTCAGAGGTTCCCAGATTGTTTCGGTTCCCCATCTATTTTAGTGCATTAGTGTCTTCTCTGCGTATCCTTGCGAACTTGTCGATATTATTAGTTGTATTTCAGTATGCTTATTAATACAAAAATATATACTGTATAACGATGATTTCAACACCCCTTGTACTATGATGTGTTGAACTAATCACTTTACTATTCGGATTTTCGATTAAATAGACTCTAATCCGAATTCCGATTATCGGGGCTCTACTGTATGTACGATGAGGTGTCATATTTTTGACAAAAAATTAATTGACCCGCAGTTTGTCTCAAAATCTGTAAAATTAAATTCGGATGTGTATTGAAGCCTCCTGGACAGAGAGTATCACAAACCAATCCATTCGCCAAGAGCCACATTCTTTGGCAGCATTGCACTTGGCTGATAAGTGCTTCTCGAGATGCCTGTTGTCGGAAACGTCTAAAGACGCAATGGACGATCAAACCAAACAGACGGTGGATACTGCACTTCAAGGAACAGAAGATCTTCAAGGAGGATGCTTGGGCAAACAGCATATGTGGAAATAGATGGAGATAACGAGATTCAGCAAATAGGTTACTAGCGAATCTAATCCCAGGCCAAAATTGCAATCCTGAGATTCAAATTTGATGATCCTGGAGTACAAATGAAGTTATATATATTATATGGTAAGATAAGATAATTTGTACTGCTTAAATTATATAACATAGGATAAACCTAATATATACTAATACAATTAAATGAGTCAACTAGAAATATGTACGGAAAAAATCAATCTAATACATTTTTAACAAATTTTGAACTTATATTCTGTAATATTTCTAATTGATATATCTACTATTTCATTTTTAAAAGCAATCAACTTGAGCGCTTCCCCGGATAGGAAGAGCTCAAGGAGCGAATCCCGGTAGCAACTAAATAATTTTTCGATAGATCGATTTTATCTGTATATCTTTCTAGTTGATTAATTTAATTTGTATTAAAATATAAAATTTTCTCATTAATATATACTATTTTCCATTTATTTTTTAGATATCAGAGGATTTCATAATTTTCATGTAATATATTTTTTTATCAATATGATAAATTTTACAAGAAACGTTAATTTTTTGTGAATTCTAATATGAATTATGCAAACGAAATTGATTATGTGTGAGAAGGTACCATAAAAAAACATATATTTAGGAGAACACATTCTTATTGTGAAGTTGTAATTATTCAGAACATAGGTCTGTGATATTTTTAAATATTAATTAAATATATTAATTATAAAGATATACATATAAAATCAATTTTATCGAAAAATATAGTTGTTGCGCCACCGGGATTCGAACCTGGATCTCTTTCCTAACTGGGGAGGTGCATTATCCATTATTATGTTCTGAATAAGTACAACTTCACAATAAGAATTTTTTCTCCTAATAATAAAGTTGTATCAATGTGTCCAAAATTTAATAAAAATGAATTGATAATTCTGGCGTCTGCTATCAGTTTACTCAAAGGTATTTGAGATTCTGTAAAAATAAGGTAGATGGCTCTGTCAAATGATGGAACGATTAAATGTATTGATTTCAAAAAGGTAACATATAAGGTCGAAAATTGTCGCTAAAAATAATGTCGCTGTAGCTTAGTTGGATAAAGCACCTTCCCCGGTTAGGAAAGAGATCCAGGTTCGAATCCCGGTGGCGCAAAAACAATATTTTTCGATAAAATTGATTTTATATGTATATCTTTATAATTAATATATTTAATTCATGCTTAAAAAACATATAATTAGCTCCACACTTTTTAGTAATATAACGAATGATTATTTATTAAATATTATACCTATTCTAACTATATACATTTTTATTACATAATTGTAATTGTCCATATTACATATTATGTTTCTCGGACAGTGTTTCGTAATCCGGATCACTCCATTCGTATTTCACTTCTGGCCGCATGACAGAAAAAATAGCCGTCCTTTCCCGTCGTTTCCCTCACGTCACCCGTCCGAGTGAAAGATGGCGGAAATTATTTTTATTTCATTACATGTGACAAAACGGAGCGTTGTCCGGGAACTTTACACAACTTTTGTTACTTTAATTCACGTTCTTCTAACGTATTGTTCCTTTCTTCTTTTGCGCCGTAATACAGTTTGGCTCTTTGTTTGAAAACAAATGGGAAAATGTTTCATGAACTAAATGTAGATGTATAAAATTAGTAAAAGGACGATAAATACTTCACAGTTTTCGCATCGCATTCAAAAATTTCATTAGAAAATTACTTGGCGCTTTTCTTTTCTACGGCTACTACAATTGTGAGTTGTATTCTTGTGGTTTGCTACTGCCTTACACGAGAGAATCCATATTATCACTATTCTTCCGATAGACCAGTCATGAGATATTTACAAGTTGTGCAATTTACATTGCTAGATTTATTTGAAAATGTAATCACACTTTAACTATAAAATAAATTTGAACTTCTGTTCTGTGGATATTATTTGTTTTGTCCTCTACACATGAACTGACAGATTTTATACATTATTCATGTATGTTTAAATAAAAGTGTTTTTTTTTTAAATATTTTATTTTTTAACTACTTTATTATGTACATATACAAGGGTCAACTATTTTCATTTGGATACTTGGATACAAACTTCTTCAGAATAAGAAAGTATAGACTACTATCTTATCCTGAAGAAGTTTGGGTCCAACCGAAACTAGTTGATAATTGTATATGTATATAAAAAAATGGTTTAAAACGTAATATTATGTTATTTAATTATATTGTCAGGCCACAAAGTGTTTGCTTTCTTTGAAAAAGTATATTTAAATAATTGATTTCTCATAATTTACAGAATTGTTACAACCCATCCGAAATGATTGCCGGATCTTATCATAAACCCATATTCTGTGAATAGTTATTATCCCGGGAGGGAATACAGGACATAGCACACATTGATCTATTTACTCTTTTGATAGTTTCAGAGAATCTAGCTGTCGCCTCACAGAAGTCACTTCGGCTATCTGAAGGGCCCGATAATTGAGTGCTAATTATTATTATTAAAGAGAACACATTTTTCTTGTGAAGTTGTAATTATTCAGAACATAGGTCTGTGATGTTTTAAATACTAATTTGATGTATTAATTATAAATAAATACATATAAAATCAATTTTGTCTAAAAATTATTGTTTTTGCGCTACCGGGGTTCGAACCGGGGAAGTACACTATCAATTGTGGTATATCGCCAGTATTTTTCATGACAAATTTTCGAACCTATATGTTACACTTTATTAAATTAATAAATGTTACATATAGGTTCGAAAATTTACTTCCCCGTATTGGAAATAGAGATCCAGGTTCGAATCTCGGGAGCGCAAAAACAATATTTATCGACAAAATTGATTTTATATGTATATATTTATAATTAATACATTAAATTACCAATTATTATCGACATATACAACATCGAGGGTAAAAAAAATCCCTTCAGAAAACATTTATTTTAAATAACAGCTGCCTAAACAATAGTTGAAAGAGTTTAAGAAAAATGACAGAGAAACTACATTGACCGAATGGAGAGAAAAGTAAAAATGAGCTCATTCCAGGAATTCAGAAAAAAATGGGGAAAGAAAAATAATTTTACACAGGGAAGTGCATTGTTTTATATAAATTCGAAGGGGTGTCCGTTCGTGTATGAGTGGATTGGATAATGGTACGTCATCATATAGTACGTAGTCATAATCATATAGTACGTAGAACAGAAATTCGTGTAATAAGATGACAATACTGATGTGGCCTGAGAAACGGTGTGCTTGAGTGATTGCTTTTCCGTAGGAACTGGGACAATTATTTAGGATAGTTTAGAATATAAGGATATGGTGAGGATTATTGACGAAATGACGTATTAGCTTTTTTCCTTTGGTTTCTTAAAATTAATTATTGCACAACTTTTCGCATAATTACCGTAAATAGATATCCGTGTGAGTTAACTGACATCTCAAAACTATTTAAGAAATCCACTTAAAACAAAAATAGGGTAATTGCGATTTATTTACAGCGGATTAAAATTAAATAACGACATACGCAATCAGACAAAATTTATAGATTAAAAAAAAATTGTCAAATATATTAAGCCGTACAATGGACGAACAAAAGTAATGTGCTAAATGTATTTAATAAATTATTACGTAATGTATGTGTTATTTTTATTACGCTTTCTTGAATTTTATAAATAATAAAAATACAATATCTTCATTTGCACTAACTGCATCTAGATTTTTTACAAAGTGAAGCTATGAAATGAAAATGACTGTTTTTGTTTACGTGTCGATGTTTTCATGGTTCAATTGAAGTTTTACAAAGAAACCTTCCAAAAAATAAATTTCCAGTCAGTAAACATCCAGTGTCCAGGGATGGGTGAGCCTGCCTAATTAAGTAATATGAAACATTGATATTTGTTTTTATTGAAGGTGTAAATTATTAGTAGTGGAACAAAATGTTTTTCATCTATTTTTGTTATTCTTCATTTTCGTCACTTCTGTGTAATTTTGAGAATTTTTATTTTATTACTTTTGAATGAAACCGAGTATCAATACGACCTAACATGATCTTTAAGTCAAATCATATCACTAAGGCATATTTAAGTACACTATTTATACAATAAAAATAAAGATACTAAAAATTAACATATATAAAACATGCTAAAAATGAAGTGGTAGCAGACAAGGGGCAGAGCCCTCTCTGGTACACAGATAATCTAGCCTATTTTAAAAATAAAAATATTTCTTAAGGATATTATGTTTATTCAATGACTCGAAAATAGACTTATAAGTACACCTTTACATCTGTTTCGTGATATTTCAAAAGAATTTTCCATCTGATCAATCTAGTCAATATTTCTGTAATTAGGATAGCAAGACTGATTTCCACATTATTATATCAGAGTACATGATAATTAGTAATGCATGTAACATTACACAATGCTTTATACTACCATTCGAGGTTGGTAAAACACCGCAAACGGTAAGCGTCATTTGAGAATATACATGAATATTACATTTCAATAAATATTTCTACAACCACTGCTACATTACAAAATTACATTTTTTCAGTATAAAATACTTTTCCATATTATTTTCTCACCAAAATGCCCCCAGAATTTCTCTACAAAACATGACGCTGATAAATAACAAATCAAATTTCTTTGTGTTATATTTTTCTCCGAGACGAACAGCTACTCGCGGGTAATATCTTAGAAATGTTATTCTTTGTAACACAATGTAATAGGTATATATATATGTATATAATAAAAAGCATACCTGAGAAAAGAACTTGTACGGATATAAATAAAGCTTGAAGAAAAATTTCTGCAGAAAGAATTGTGCTCGTAACCATGACTACACTCGTACATACTGCTTCGTTTCCTTCGATACAATTTTTAGTTTTATTAATGTTGCAAAACAATTTCTATTCTAACATAAAAATAATATGTAAACGTAACAATATAGCGTTATGTTAGGATAAATATAATTGTATTAATAATATTGCAACATATTACCCGTTATTACCCAACTAAGAAAACTTATTTATAAAATAGATACCTTAACATTAAAAACTCATTTTCTTAATTGTTTTATTTTTTAAAGAAACAATTTACTAAATACAATAAGAACTCCCCGTTCATAGACTTATTTTATTAAATTTTTGAAATCTGTCAAGTTATTCTATTTTGAGAGCGATTTGTCTAGAGATCACGTATATAGATAAATATACAGATTTCTGGGTTACATCCATTCCATATCGAAATTGTGAAATAATGCGAGACAGATGATCATGTGTAATGATATGAAGTTGAGTATTAATATGAGATTAAATAAATGCCGCATAGAAGTGCCACACACAATGGTACTTCGTTTTTCCACAAACCCATACTACCCCCAATAAAAACCTCTTCGCGATTCATTCACATATCCATATTTTTTAAATGTAACCTTGTCGCGATTTGAAGTTTGCCTGTTTAATCTGGTCATGCTGCGTCTCTCGCGGAAGTCTACATCTTCATCATCTCCTCAGTTTCTTAATTCTATTGAATATGCTCCAAAATCGTTAGTACCTCATTTAATTTGCATTAAGTCTACTTACATTTATCTCTTTTCAAATTTAGACGTTCATTACCGTACTCCAATTGTTATTTTATTGTATTGGATGACATATTTCAATTAGATATAACTATTCTAAAAGCACCTTCCAAATATTTCTCAGCTTTTCTGTTTCTAGTAACTTTTCAAAACTATTCCGCTTGTTCCAAACATTTCTCAATAACTATAAATGTCTTCTTATATCTTTACGTGTATGCATATCATTTTGAAAATTTTTGCTGGAAACCGCATATACATAATATCTATATGTCAGAAACTGAGATCCATGTGCAGTGCGTTTTATATGTTAACGTTATGAAACTTGTACACTGCCACACTGTACTTGCGATGGTTGTCAGTTATGGAGTGAGTAGCAATGGAATAACGTATAAAACATAAAAACATATACTGATAAAATTAAGTAATTACAATAAAGATTCTTAAAACTTATAGTGGATAACAGAACGTATAATTCAAAAAAATTCATAAAGTATTTAAAATATGCAAAATCTAACCAGTTGACTAAAAAGTAACATATTGTATAATTATAGAAGTGATTATAAATAATGTAAATATGAAATTTTTTTTCTCCCTTCCAGAACCATCCTTAAATACTTACATATGTTTATACAAATTAAATGTATCAATTAAAAAGATATACAAGTAAAATCAATTTATCGAAAAAATATTTTGTTGCTACCGGAATTCGAATCAGGAACCCTTCTTAGCCTGGGAAGTGCGCTGACTATTACACCATATCAACAGAGTAAATAAATTTTTGAACCTACATGTTTCATTTCATTTTTTGAAAACAATCTATTTCATATTTACGAAGAATCTCAAATAGGTTTGAGTTAAACCCGATAGGAGACGCCAGAATGAAATAAATTAATCCATTTTATTAAATTTTAGAAACATTTAATACAACTTATATATTTAAAGGAGAACACATTATTATCGTGAAGTTACAGTTTTTCATAACATAGTTCTGTGATATTTTGAATACAAATTAAATGTATGAATTAGAAAGATATATTTAATATGTAAGATTCTCCGTAAATATGAAGTAGATTGATCATTCTCCTTGTACTCAGATTTTAACCTCTTTTATCATACGAATCAGCAATAAATTTCCTTATTTTTCCCGCGGTCATTCATTCTCAATTATCTCTAAGTGTCTGTTATTCTAACATACGCAATTTCCAGTCCCCGCTTGTTCCATTCCAACACCACCTCCTTACGTCTGGCTACCCTCATTCGCGGTCCACATTCCCCACACGTGTCGTGCATCCCTCAGCCATTCCGGACCCCGGCATACCTGATCCTCGCTACACAGTAATTACGCTGCTTTCTTACGTCTCCCGGCTAAAATGGTTTGTATAACATACTTTTAATTAAAAGTAGGGGGGTAGTTGAGTGTCACCGATGTGGTTCACACCGAGTGTACTCTCGAGCCTCTCGCGCTGGAAGCTGCGACACGCAATCATTACTCCTGTCGGAATTATTCTGGTGAAATTATTTACATAAACACGCTGGGCTGCTCAGATAACAAATACCTAAGGGCGGGGTCTCACTTGTCACTTAATATTAATTATTAATATAGTCTTCCTTGTCTCGAGCCAAATCTCTACCGTCCGAAATCTATAATCTACCTTCATCATTCTTCACTGTATCTGGTTTCTTCCATTCTTGGACAGCCCGGTGGTTTCCCTTGAAGACTTGAAACATGTGTCATCGGCTATTGACAATTTAGAATAATATAATATAGGTAATATTGAGATCCGATGTATTTAATTTGATTTAACCTTTGCCATACAGTGATATAAAATACCCGTACGCAGCCAGGCTATTAATTCGTAAGAAAATTGAGGTTTTTATCATTCAAAATGTTTTTATTAGCTTAAATGAGTATAGTCTAAATATTGACTATTAAAAAAGGATTAAATAAAATATATGTAATTTCAAGCATTCAAGATCTATACAATGCGACCTTTCTTCCTTTCTCTCTTCATTCAATTAGTAAGAAAGAGACATAATTATATTTGTATGTTTGTTATTATTTTCACTGTGAAATGAACGTGTGGTCTTTTTATATCACACCGCAAATGGTATTTTTGCCAACGTATTAATTTTACAATTTGAATTTACTGAATTATTTTTGTAGGATTCTCTTTTCATAAATGGTTTTTCACTAGTTATTTCGAAGCGTAAATGATTTTCTCAGGGTTAACTAAAATAAGACTTTTATGTAACGTGTATATACCGAAATATTGTAGGTTTGGGAAGGGTTAAAAACGTTTGAGATATATTTTTTAATTAATCAACAAGAAGTAATAAATCCCATTTAAAATGTAACCATTGACATATTTCTGGATTTATCGATAAACGTCAAAGTACATTATGACAAACAATTATAATGATAATTTTTTGAAAACCTAAAAATTGAGAGATTTTTATACAAGTTCTGTTACAATCTAAACGAAATGCATTATATTTAAAATTATTTATTACACAGTTTTTGTAATATTTGTGACAAAAATAAATGAGAAAGTAATGCTTGATTTAGTGTACAAATAATACTTATATGTGAAATGATAATTCCGGATGTTTTATATATTTAAATACTTTCAACTGTACGCAGAACATTTATTAATCATCGTTTTTATATATTTTTTATAATAACATGCCCATATAGCATTTACATATATCATAAATATTTATTGTTTGATTTTAAATATTGTTTGATCTAAATATATAATATAATACTTTTACGAATCTTATTTTATATTTTACATATCGTACACAGCAACCAAATCAATTAAGATAGAAAAACAGCGAGCAAGATGTAAGTGCAGTGAGAGAAGCTCATTCAAGAGCCTCTTAAAATTTGTCACCTGAAAATATAGATATAAAGTCGTTTGTTAATCGATCTTATTTATTTTCCTAAAACATAGTCAAAATGAAATGTTTTCAAAATTCGTTCCCAATAGAGTCAAATTTCATAAACCTCACTGAAAAGTTATCAAATTCGAACATTGCAGATTAAGCGCCAACTTTCTCATTCTTATCGTCGCGATTGGAAATCTAATTAGCGAGTACACGTTGTTCTTAGTATGGAAAGAAGATGTCTGCTTAATATTTTGTAAAATAATATATAATTATAAAAATTAAGAAAAAATGTTATATAAAAGTATCATTTACATTAGATTAGTAAATGATTTTTGTGCTGATTTACTTTGTTGAATCGACCGAGTAGGAACGCGCACCAAGGCTGTCCTTCTTGTAATAATGAAAACCTTCTCTGTATCTAACAGTATAATATGTACATATCCTTAATCTATAGTAAGGAGGATGCTGTTGGGAAGGTTCAACGTCTAACTGCCGGTCCATTTAATTATATTTTATTCTCAAATTTGATCATATATATTTAAGAAGTTTTTGAAGTATATTAAAATATGTGATTCTTGGAGTTTCTATTTCGAAGCTTTCTTCTTGAAATTTTTAGCTGATTCTCAAAGATACAATTTTATAGCCGAGCGACGCCGGGTATATCCGCTAGTATTAGATAATGTCCAATAGACTAAAGAAACAACATTGATATTTTATATTTCTATGAGAGACTTACTAGTTTATTTTAAAAAAAAAGCAATGATGTTAAAAAGTTTAAAAAAAATCACTTATACTTTTCCGACTACAGAAAGTCAGTCTTCTGCAGGTCACCCATAATTTCCGAAAGTGCGTTCTAATAATTTTACCCATAATATGTACAGAAATTACAAAAATCAATCATTAAACCCGATAAATTAATGTATCATTGTTTGCCAGTGAAATAAAATAAATAAACGAAATGATAAAAATATTGTAAAGTATCATTTTTAAATGTGTACCTTATATATAATAAATTATATAAATGTTTAATACATTGAAGTTCATGGAAACGTATTGATAAATTTTTGTTCGGTTTCTCTTCTGCCAATAGCCAATAACCATTTTTTGAGATATTGGTCTGATTCAGCAAGTTTGTTTTCACTTTGATCAATTTATTGCTTCTGATATTTAAAATTACAGAGAGGGTGCGAGATGTCGCCCTAACACATAAAATGCGCGCTAAATGTCACTCGAGCAAATGTAGATATGAGATTTTTTAAAATAAATAGGTAGTCTTAATAATTTATTACTGGAAATATAATGCATTATAGAGTTTGCAAACGAAAATGGAAATATTTTAGACCGGTTCGCCCGAACTACCCCAGAATGTTGATGCCGAGAGACAAGCCAACATTCCAACAGCCCCGCGCCCCGGGGGTGCGCGCGGGGGCGGAATGAGGTTGGGGTCACGTGGGGTCCTTGATTAAAATACAAACATCTCCAGTATTTTACCAACGACTCCTTATGATTCCTCGGACGCCTGGTGCTGAGAATCCTTGAAGTTTTTCTTTTCATTTTACCCAGAGAGTATGGGTAAACCAAGAACACACATACTCGCGGAGCTATATAATACACACGGCGCTTATACATTACACGCCACGAAACGAGAGCACCGCTGTGTTCTATTTAACTAAGTAACCTGCATACCTTACTTGAAAATGAACGGGCAAATTACATTTTTCATAATTTAATTAAGTATATATGAAAAGAGATTCGCACTCCGAATTTATAATTTTGTTAGGTTAAAAAATATGTTTTTAGTGAAGTTCTGTAGGTTATCATAATTCATTTACCGATCTTTGGAGGGCCGAGGTTAATCACCTTGACAAAGCACATCGCTGTTGTCGGTTGTTTCAGTGACTGCAGCTCATCGCTGTCTCTACTATCTACTCTCTGGGTGCCTTCCTTTTGAGAGAAAATCTTCTGTAATCTTTCATATCTAAGCTAGCTTATCTGGGCACTCGTTATATATCGAAATTCTCTTTCAATTGTGGACTTTTTTAGTTCATTTTATAATGTCATCTTCGCCCCTAAGAATTCTTATTTAGCCGTTTAGGTACTCAAATGAACTCACTCGATAATAGCGGTCGATGCCCTCGTGTGTGTGTGTGTGCGCGAGGAATGGAGGAATGTAAAACTGCACGTATTCTCCTAATAATTTTGTCATTTTACCGACTGTTATATGTACCATTTTTGAAAAACAAAAATATGGGAAAAATTTTAATCATAAATTTTAATCGTAATGCGATTTATTGCTCTTGATTTTTTTTTAAATCTAGTCAACTGTAATTTCACTAACTTACTATGATGATTGATTATAACTTAATTGAATATTGTACATATGTATGTCTATTTTTCTATCTGAAAAACTGGTGTATATTTATTTCTCCTAATACGGGAGTTTTTCAGTACGAGAGATAAATATAAATAAAATATTGTGAAAAAAAAAATCACAGACCATCAAATAGGTTTTAATTGATTAAAAAAATGAGAGGTGCACATTTTGAGAAGCAAAAGTACATAAGTAGTCTAATATACTAATCATTAAAATAGTTATGTATCTTGTCAGGACAGACGTATACTGTTCATTAATATATATATTTTTTAATTTTAATTTTTTTAATTACCTAGATCATCCGTTATCAAAGTTGTGGATAAAAGCTTTCTCCCATTAGTTGTGATGTTGACTATTGAAATGTGACTCAAAATAACGCACACCGCGGGTTTGATTCGAGGTCAAGACAACGATTGAGCTAAGTGCCTCAAGTAGCTGCAATTTCGTGCTGCTTCAATTTTGGTAGATTACATTAATTTGAGTTCTCACGGTATTTATCTGCACGCAGACTTCAACCTACATACTTGGAAACAATGCCTTGAGTACAGTGACACAAGCACCCTTATCTGTCGAGCGTCCCGTCGGGATTTAGCGCTGAAAGAAAGCTCAACATCATGTCGCACGCTCTATGGGGAAGATTTGATTAAATCTAAACGCTTCCACGAAGGCGGCTTTGAGCTTTCGCAGATCTGTAAAGGGATGACGCTTTTGAATTTAGGCTTTCATTTCTGTGGCGTTGTACTAATAGGATGACAAATTAACCTCCCCACGATGAGAAACTTTACTCTGGTATACATCCTTATAAAAAGAATAAAACTTAATATTACGGTTAGCAAATATTACTAGGAGTAGCATTAAAAAACATAAAAAGGAGGCATTTGAATCACCCACTAACGTGTCGTCCTGAGTCCGTGATCCTCAATAGTTAAGAATAGCAGTTGGGAAAAGCAAACTATAATTTATACTTCTTCAATAATTGCAAAGTTAGTTGGTGGCAACATATTATATTAATACTAAGAAAACACTTTGTTTGTGCCACTGTTTATTACTAAATCAATATGTTTCGAGACCAGTGCTCCCTTCTTTAGGACACAATGTATATTAAAATTAAAAATGCAATGTATGCAAAAATATAAATAGAAATGGGTAACTGATTAGGAACTACTGTTTAAAAAAAAATTAAAAAGTAACTATTTGCAAAATGGATTTGATTATTTATAATGTTGATTTATTAATAAACAGTAATATTAACAAAGTGTGGATTTTATTCTACTTACCCCAAATACACTTGTCATTTAAAATTGTTATATATTAATAAAATAAAGCTGTTGGAAGAATACAGCATTCAATTCTCAACAATGATACAGATAAAACACTTTCAAGACATGATTTTTTCACAGAAAATTTTGAAAAAAACTAGAAAGAATAATAATGCTCTCAGGTTTTCATGGTTGTTCAGAATCGTCTTTACACTTTTTTTGACTATTCTGGCTGACATTTCAGACCCCACAAGGGGTCTACTAGTAATTATTTTAATTAAGTAATACACATTTTAATATTAACTTGTTCTGAAAACTTCCTTTAAAACACGCAGAAATAAATAATTTCAGATTTTATGTGCAAATGAGTATATGGAGAGAAAGATAAATAAAAGACAAATGTAAAAACATTTACAGATATTTTTATTAGAACAATTATCATATTTATTAATTTATCATGCATTTTACAAATGAACCAATTATTGCAAGAAAATTTAAAGCAGTAATATTTATTTAGATAAAATAAAACAAATAAATAAATACACAACATTGTGGTAATGGTTATTAGTATAATTTACACGGCTTAAATATTTTCACATTCGTAAATTGATATCCAATATTATGTTGAAATAAAGAACCTTGTACAGAATATATTCTTAACGTTGAAATTAAATATTACTTAATCTTGAGAAGATTTTTTAATATCAATTTAATTATTATGTATATTTATAAAAAAAATGATTTTTAACTCTTTCTACCCTGAAGGTATTTTAAAGTACCGTCAACTTTATCTAGTCACATATCTTACTGTGATACTACTAAGTCTACGTAAATAATAGTCTACTCGATTTAATTCAGACTATTAACATTATTTATTTATATATTATAACATTTATTTATATTTTGTATATGTCATGTGAGGTTTGACTGTACTTGGAAGTAATACAAATTATAATTAATAATATTTACATTACCAATTTTTTTTTTACTTTCCATCACAATTTCATTATTTTATGTTTGAAGAATACTACAATAATATACAGTTGGTAGATACTTCAATTTAATAATTTGGGATAGAAAGGGTTTTAAAGGTGATGCTTGGTAAAATTTCTCTACTCACCTTTATTTTGCGTTTTTAGTTTTTTTTTTAGCTGTTAATTTAAAAAATAAATAAATTACTACTAATAATAATTGGCGTCGGATTTCACTTTATCAAAAATAAATTAAATAAATAATAATTATCTAAATTCCACTCCAAAAATGGTTCGGAACAAGGGATTAGTATCTAACACACGCAATGAACTTTCAACATTTTACAATCCTCAGTAGTACTCGTAGCTACCTTCCCAGTCTCTAGATCTCTAGAGACGAGTTAGTGAGAGTAAACCTGGGCTATTGTCATCTGTCGTAGTTGTAAGGAAAGTAAAAACACCCCTGATATGTGTATGATACGGGTGCAGTCGTTAATTCCGCTATTATGGCGAAGTCTCTAACTCCGAGAACTATTCGGCAACATCAGCACAGGTTCTTTCTGGTCCCATGTGGTCTCCTGCCAATGGCCGTGCCTATTGGAAGAGTCGTTGCTCTGCTGAACTGAATCTCTTCAGATTTAATAATAAAGGCTTCACTTGTCTACAAAAAATGTGCAATCACCTTCCTGAAAAATATATACACATTATTAGCCTTAAATTGGAATTTATTGTACATGTGCTGTTTATTGTACGCCGATGATGCAGTATTAATGGCGAATAATGAACAAGAATTACAGAGGCTAGTGAGTAGAATGTACGATGTATGTAAGGAAAGCGACTTTATTATGAATGTCAACAAGTCGAAAGTGATGATATTCAAGGAGGAAAGCTAGATAATATGCAAAATACTTGTAGGTAATGAATGTTTGGAACGAGTAGATGAGTTTGTGTATGTATGTTTGATATAAACGGAAAGATTGAGAAAGATATCGAAAGGAGGGTGACTGCAGGGAATAAAGTAAACGGCGTTTTGAATGGAAATATAGCTAATGGGAACATGTCAACCGAGGCTAGAAAAGCGGTTCACAATGGAGTCCTGGTACTAACACTGATGTATGGAAGTGAGATCACCACAAAAAAATATTATTGGATTAAAATTGACGTATTTTATAGTTATTGTTGTTGATTCGTTTTTCTCAGTTCAAACAAGCATTTTATTGTATTTTTTTGTATATTCTGCCATGTCTCCGTGTCCGTGTCCGTGTCCGTGTCCGTGTCTCAGTTGTCTCTAGCCGCATAATCAAGTTTGATGTGTCGCCGATGCGATATGTGAGTGTTGGTATTTTATTATGTATTATGTAGGTATGTTTCATTTATTACCGAGTCACTCGGCGTATATGTAGCAGATTCATTTATGACAAGAGTAAAGAATGAAGAAATGAGGAAAGAAGGTAATCTTAGTATAGTGAGTAAGATTAAGAAAGGATCACTTATGCGTTTTGGTCATATGGAACGGATAAATGAGGAGAGAATGGTAAGAAATATATATGACACAGGTTTTGATGGCACCAGAAGTAGAGAACGTCCGCGGAAGACTCGGCACAACCAGATACTGAAGGATGGTCCTGTTAGAAGCCTCAATAATAGGTGACCTTGTATGAGAAGATATTTGAATGTGGATGGGGCGAGAATTGTTTGTCAGGACAGAAGAGTGCGGCGTTCTATCCTCTCTTCCTACACCTGCAGGAAAACGGCATAATGGTAAGTAAGTAAATTGGTACATTTAGAAAAATAAAATGGAATATTAAACATTATTTTATTTCACTTCTTGTACTTTATGGCATAACTTTCTCGATAAAGTAAATTCGACTCTTCGAACTGTGACCCGGGCTTCTTCTCTTTCACAGCTTAAGTTATCGCATCATCAGGCTTTCTTCACTTTTCCGCTCGTACATATATTTAACTTCTTCCTGATCAAAATTAAATTCGGGTAAAGTTTTATAAAAGGCTTTTTATTGTATTGTCTGTTCTGCATAAGCCAATAAAAGAGATTACTTACTTACAACATTCGATGTTCTGAATTTCCTCGCGAAATATCTTCCCCTATTTATGATACACGTATTTACGTAACGTATATACAGGGTGATGGATTATTTTATAATACAATACTTACATGGATTATAATTATACTGTTTTTGGGAAGTTTATAAGTATTAAAGTTATTGTACTATATTATTCATGAAACTATGTTTTTGTATATGTCGGTGCTAAATATTTATTTATAATTATTTTCATGTTCCCGCATGTTACTATATTCATATGTATTATAAATGTTTTAATGTATTTTGCGTTGCAGTTAGTTCACATGTATGGTTATAATGTAACATTTATTTTTTATATATATTGTTTCATTGTTATTGTACAATTCATATCCACTGTAGTAACATACGCATGTGACGAGCATTTTTAGGAGGTTGAGTGACTGAATTTTTAATTTAGGTAACTGATTGATTTTAACTAATGTTGTATCATTAATGCTCCGTGAAACATAGAATAAAAATTCTATTTTTAATTCTACATTTTATGGTCTTTATTTTACTATTTAACGAGAATAAGATTTGTATTTAAGTACTGTCAATAGTAACTTAACTTTATATTTAAAAACCACTATGAGTTATTTATTCTTTCTTCTTTACGCGGATGATATGAAGATCTTTGCTAAAGTGAGCTCCCTAGATGATAAATGCCATAAAATCCAAAATGATATCAACTCCTTCTGAATGCTAAATAATGTTTTAAAATAACATTATCCGAAAATTTAACAACATTCATTTAACTTGCACAATATACAGAACTCTGCTAGAAAATAAAAGCGATGAGGAGTAATCCTCGATAGCAAACTTCTTTTCAAAAATCACATTGACCAAATTACCTCTAAGGCTTATAGAATGCTAGGATTCATACTTGCAAACCATGGAACCTGCAAATACTTCCAAAATCCGTATTGCCTCGAAATACTGTATTACGCATTCGTTCGTAGTCGCTTAGAGTACGCATCTCAAATATGGAACCCATGGCAGATTACACATATTGCGAGATTAGAACGAATATTAAATAGGTTCATTCGATATCTTAATGTTAGATATAATCTATCATTAAACTCTTATTTAGTTGCAGCAAATGAAATGCAATATGAAAACCCTAGAACATTGAAGAACACGTGCTAACCAAATACTTCTCTTTAAACTACTGCAAGGCCGTATTGACTGTCCCAGCCACTTAAAATTAATACGAGGGGCAAGTAAAAAATAAGGTTCCTACATTTTTTTCAGGTATAAGGTATTTTTTATTGCAATAAATAAGTAAACCATCTGAAAGCTTGTACTTTATTCTATTTTTCTACATAGTCTCCTGATTTTTCTATGCATTTTTCCTGACGAGTTATCCACTTCTGAAAACCCGCTTCGAAGAATTCCGCCGCTAGGCCGCCGATGAACTTGGTGACCGCTTCTTTCACCTCTTCATCTGTATTGAAGCGTTGTCCACCCAAGTGTTGCTTCAATTTCGGAAACAAGTGGAAGTCGCTGGGAGCAAGATCAGGGCTGTAGGGGGCATGGTCAAGCAATTTCCAGCCGAATTTGTCCAGTAGGGCGGTGGTCTGTCGAGAGACATGCGGGCGAGCGTTGTCGTGGTGCAGCCTAACGCCCTTGGTCAGTATAATCGGTCAAAATGTTGTCGATGGTTTTTTCACAAACCTCAGGAACCTGGACAGCAAGCTCCCGAAGCGTTACTCTCCGATCTTCGAGGAGAATGCGCTCAATCTTCGCCACGACTTCGTCCGACACCGATGGCCTCCCACTCCTTTGCTCGTCGTGGACGTCTGTGCGTCCTTCGGAGAACTCCCTGCACCATTTGCGGACGTGTTGGACGCTGATGCAAGCTGTGCCATAAACTTCTTCCAACTGTCGATGAATTTCAACAGGTTTAAGCTTCTTCGCGTTTAAAAATCGAATCACCGAACGGATTTCACACCTGGCGGTAACGGCGATGGCGGGTTCCATAGCGGATGGCTGTCAGGCCTTTACTGAGCGTCGCAGCGTTTGCTCCCGGTAGTGGGGATGTAGTTAAGGGACCAACAATTAAGGCGGTGTTGCCGGATTTCGCCTAGCATCTCGCGTGGCGAGTGTACAGCGTAAGGAACCTTATTTTTTACTTGGCTCTCGTATTTCTCCACATACCATCTAGATCGACCCGGCAATCCGCACGATTCCACATGCCTAGAAGTAGGAAATATTACATATAAAATTCATTCATTCATTCACCGGTCATGCAAATTCCATAATGAGAAATTTGTAGAAATGGACTTTTTCAACATTAGCCTTACTACGCTTAAAGTGTTATTTTTATGAACAACCACAATCGATATTTTGGCCAATTATTCTACTTATAAACATATCTTGCTCTCCCTTTACCGCAACAATAGTTGCAACCTCCCCATTTTTTCTTCCTCTTTATTTATTTTTATTTATCTTCTGCACCTAAACATACTTATGTACCTAAACATTTCTGTGGATTTTCATAAATAGTATCACACGTTAAATATTTATTAAGTTATAATAAGTTTAAACTGTCAAAATCCCTTAATAAAATAAAATTATATTCAACCAGTTTCAGAAAATACATTTTCTTCATCAGGATGATAAAAAAGCTAACTAAAATCATGCGTCAAAATAAAATTAAATCATGTCTTCAAACTCAATTAAAAAAACCACAACATATTTGTATTACATATTAAAAATACTATTAATTTATCATTTAATGCCCATCGGTTTTAGGATATCTCTTCTTTTATCAGGCAAGTCTACAAATAATGATGGAATCGTCAACAAATATTGTGATCTCACGAGTTTCCATAATCTATTTATATAAAGATGAGTATCTGTTGGTTGGTTTATTTCTTTGTTTTTTATACAAATCTACAATTTTATTCCAAACTTGATGAAATTTTGCACACTTGACTTTCAACTGTCTGTCTACATGCAATTTTGAAAAACCACCCTCATTTTCATTCAAAGTTTGGGCAGCACCGGGTACTTCAGATAGTTTGAAATATAAAATAAATTTTCGAATACACTTAAATCCGGCACAGTGCTTATTCTATATTGCTAAAAAGAGGAGGATGTCTATATTTTACTCAGGGTCCTAAAGTTCAACTGGACAAAATGATTTTAAATGGCGTTCATGTAGAAACGGAGAATGTGATGAGCAGGGAGGGGGAGGAAATCGGGGAGGGAGTGAAAGAGGAGTGGGAGGCGAGAGGGAGGGGTGGCGGAGAGGAGTGGGAAGCAGGAGAGGAGTGGTGACACTTGGTGACTGTCTTGCGTAGTGTCCTAAACTTAGAGTAATAATGAGTCCTAAACTTAAAAGTAATGCGAGGAAGGTCACTGTCTACATGAGATTTTGAAAAACCACCCCCATCCCTCTTTTCCGCCCCTTAAACCAGAATTTTGGTACTAATTGATTATAGTTTGCATACTTGACGTTCAAATAAGTGTAAAATTACTGTCTACATTTGATTTCGAAAAAAAAAACCCTCATTCCCCCAAATGATTTTTCACATTTGTAGAAAGGCTTTTTCGTTTATAATTTTATCTTTTCGTATTTTTAAAATGTCTCTAAATATTATGTTTAGTGATGAAAATTTATTTTGTATTTCAAATATTCGCTCCACCCTATGTATACACTTTGCATTTTTTGATGTTCCTGTCGCAGAGATATTATAGTAAATGGGTTCCCTGTTAATGCTGTTTCGATTTTTTCCGTCTATGTTTCCGAGAAACCTTCCAAAAACCTTTTAAGCCTTAATCCCCGGCAAGGTGGCAACGCTGCCGTGGTTTTTTTGCTGGATTATTATATTGGTATTCATACACCTTAATGGCACTAGCAGTTTTTTTTGGCTTTAATAAAATGTGAAATTTTTGGCAAACTTATAAAAAAAAGTCGGTTTTGTTCTGCACTAAACACTAACAAGTAATAAAATTGAAATTTCTATTAAGAAGAACACATTTTTGTTCTGAAGATGCATTTTCAGAACAAAGTTCTGTGGTATTTTTACCAAGATATCCCGGTAGCAACAAAATATTATTTACGATACATGCATTTTTTTCTGTATTTCTTTCTAGTTAATTAATTTAATTAATATTAAAATTTCTATGTTTGTTTATTTTGAGTAGAAAATTGCTATTTTATAAAAATTATCCACTTTATTATCGTTGATATTATTATCAGAGTTTTGACACTAATGCAAATATTTCGTGTCGATTTTTGTATCTTAAAAAAATACTTTGATTATGTTTTCACAAATATAAAAAATTAAATTTCTTTACCTTTATGGTACATATATAACAATTATGAAAATTTGGTAAAATTTAATTTAACCGCGAGTTCTGCGCGACGCGTAAACTTTCGTTTATCGTTCACCTACGTTATCCTAACTTATTCATAATGTATCTTCGCTCGGCGTGAATTGGATCGGCTCTCCGGCGTATTTCGTCCTGTGAATTTACTTTAAAAAAAAAGTATATATATATATTTTATTTTATTTTATTTAGATATTTAATCAGGGTGCTTCTGAAACTGGATACGGTATTTTGAAATGGTTGGTAAATTGACGTAACAATATATTTATGTACATTATATAATATATTAATTTCATTATAACAATTATAACATTATAACAATATACCTATATACTTAAAGTGAGATTTAGTTTATTGTTAATAAATAGAGTTTATTAATGGAACTAAATGCATCTCTGTACGCTGGAATGAAATCGTGTATATTAAATTGTATTAAGTTTCACAATAATAGTGGAATTCGAAAGGTAATTAGAATCTATAAGCGTAAATCGCTTTGATTTATTGACTTTAATTAACTGATCTATATGATGGTAATCTGCAAAGCAAGCTCTAACTCAATTCACAAATTGTTTCTTAACAAATTATTATTCGGTCGAAGAAGAACTTGTTATCGAATATGGAGGTCAAGATTTTAATACTTATTACCTTCATTGTTTTAAACGCCTTTTCAGCATTGGTCATAAGAATTATGTGGATTTAGTCCGTGTGTGAAAGATAAGGATATATTACGTTTGTTTCTGTAACTAATAGTAATGGAGAAATGAATTCTAAAAAAAGCATTCGCTATTTAGATACCAGATCAGGCTGGCTAACGATTACATATTTATAATAATATCGATATTTAAATCCACAAAATCCGTTATATTCATAAATATATGTAATGTAACGACTAAAAAAAATAATCTAGCGGTAGAACAGGTAGAATGCTTCGTAAAATACACCATAATATACATTTTATGACTTTTCTTTCGCTGGGTTTCTTTTGTTTTGAAAATGAATATTCTGAATTCCAGACGAATTCCCAGCCTTTAATAATTATTATTACGATTACCGATAATTTTTAAATATTGTAGATTTTCTAAATATTACAAGATATTGTTTGAAGACCAAACGTTGGTAGGGGAATTGGAAAAAATATAGAGAAACCAATGTAAATAAATACAAATAACAATTTAATTTTAGAAAAATAATATAGATTGACTTTATTAAAAATATAGGGTGTTATTAAATTATTTGTAATCTACGACGATTCGAAGTAAATAGAATTTTCGCGATCGATATTTTTAATATTTACTGCAAAAACATTGCGGTTAATCATTTTTATACAATATTTTTTGTATAATTTTTCATATTGGAAAAACGTCATAATTTTAATATAAGAGTCAGGGTATTTGAGATGTTTAAATATTCACGTTTCTCAGAATTTACGAATCATTTATTGTAAAGGGATCGTACTTTTGATGAAAAATTTGGAATTATCTTTTTTACATGTAAACAATGTTTGTCTTAAATTGATAATTTAGAATAATAAGAAATAAACAAAGCTTGTAAAAATAACTAAAATATCATAAATAATCAACTAAATTTTACCGCCAATTCTAACCTAGTCACGCACAAGAATTATTGTAGATTTTTTTTAAACAAAATACAATATTATGATTTAGTTTTCAATAACGTATCATAATTTTTTTCCAAATTGGTTGCTTTTTCAAAGAAAACTCACGTGATTTATGTATGATTGTATTAATTGAGGATTATTTAACGCCATTAAAAGCATATCTAATTTACGGATCGTGTAATAATTTTAACAGCGTTACGACTACAAAAGTGTCGATAATATAATTTGATGAGTTGATAATGAACCGATAAATTAAATCCGAGCACAGAGATACCACAATCGATTAAGTTAACTGTAATAATTGGGTATCTGTTCCAAAATCTTTCTCAAATATCGAGCCGCAGAATAAGCTTGTGAATTATAGTAACATGTAATTTCACTGGGGTGCCTGGCCCAGATTTTGTTTATTTCCCTCCTTACTTTTCTACACAAACTTCTTTTTCTTTTTCTTCTTCTTCAAAGTTACACTCTTCTATGGATCATATATCATATTTGATCTTGAGAGGCAATGATTAGACCTGCATTTCCTTTGAATTTCCCCGCTGCGCTACTTTATATTTCTCATCTCTCATAACATGCAAGACAAAAAACTCATCTCAAAGGATTCTGAACGACCGTAAATATTTTTTTTTTCATTTAGGTAGGCACTATAAAAAAATAATGTACTGATTTTTATTGAGTGACTTAAATAATAATACTATCATTCTTATATGGGTATTTTTTGTGTGAAATATTTTATATTTTTATTGAAAATATATTCTTATGTGGTATTTTTAATATAAATTGATCGAATCAATTACAAACGTATACAGAAAAAACTACGTATTTATCGAAAAATATATTGGTTGCTACCGGGATTCGAACCCTAGGCCTATCTTATTTTTTTACATACATTTTTTTTCTGTATATCTCTAATTAATTAATTTAATTTGAACTAATAAGTTTTATAGTGTTCAATGTTTTTGATTTAATAATATCCTATCAGCGAACATTCAGTTAGCACAAATATGTCAAAAATAGTATCTAGCCGATGTAGTAAAATGATTAGGTTATCTAAATTATAGTTAATCTACGATTACTGCCGATACTTTAAGAATAATTTATAGATGAGTTAATACAAACCTTCGAAAACGAGATTATATTCATTGTAGAGATTAAGCGGTACTACTAGGACCAAGGATTCAATCTTTGTCCACTTTTTATAGCCCAAGCTCTTATGTGTTTATAAGAATACTGATGTGAAACATTGCCTTACACGCAAATATCGCTATTTAAAAAAAAATAGTTTCCAAAATTTTCCTGTCGATCTATACCCATATATTATTAACCATTCACATTCCAATATATATAAATAATCGATGATACTTACGAATCGATGAATATTTTATCTATTTACTAATATATGTCACATTAAAATCGCTTGTAGTTAAATATTTGTTAATATACTGAAAGTAGTGTCTTAGAATTAACCTAACCTAACACGACACTGTTTGTCAGTCGACTAACTCCATTGCTAATAATTTTTGTTTGGAAAAGAGTTTATTTCTCATAATCTATTTTTATTTCAAAGTGTTAGGAGAGCTCGTTACGTTCTGGCTGATTTTATCTCCTGATGTTGCTCCTAATGTGAATGCATTTGAAATGCACCATTTGCAACCGATGTGTCAGGTGGATGGCGAGAAACTCGATGCTAATTCGTTTCCCAGGTAACAGATACAAAATGCATTTAATATGTATTATTACTTATGTACATTTATTTTATATACATATTTGCATCATGTATATATGTATATAATATATACACCGTGTTGATGTAATATAGGTTTTAATAGGGGTCTTCAAATAGCGTAATGATAATAGTAAAACAATTTTATTCCTCTCAGAAGAACATCTGCGAAACCGGTCGGCATCAAGAAGTAAAACCCTGAATATAAAATGCCTGAATTAATTTTATGCTTAATATTATTTAATCCAATCACTGATGTTATTGTTATTAGAGTTTAACTTTTATTTAAAAAAAAAAAAATTGAGATATATTTTTGTGCGTACCTTTTACCTAAATATTAGATAAAATTTCAATCAAAACGCGTTACATGCCTCAGACACATATATCATACCACCCTAGAATATATTTTTCTAGTTCGCCCAGCTCCACCTCACACAGATATTTGTATTTTGTTTTAGTCTCTTCAAACATCAGTTTTTTTTCAAAATGTGACTTGTTTTATGGAAATATTTTTTCCTAATGGGGGTCTACCCCCACCGGAGAACTTCCTATGAAATATTATCCACTTCTTTAACGCCAGGTCTTCGATAAATATTCTATTTTAAAAATCTTACTACAATAGAACTCCATTATTGGAAAGAAAATAAGTTGTACGAATATAACTTGTACAAATATTTCAATATATGGAAATAACAAATAAAAAAATAAAACTTTTAAAAAATGATAGCACTCTTTTGAAATTGAATAAAAATCAGGTACGTACCTTCACCGCTACCGGGGGGTAATAATACTGGATCGATCAACGGAAACCGAATATGCTCAGGAAAGGTTGGGCAGAAAAAAATGGGACGCATAAAAACGAATGTCTCTGACAGTAGCGAGGTAGCGGGTGGGTGATGGCTTTGTTTCAGGGGGTGGCCGGGAGGGCGGGAGGGCGGGAGACTTTGATCTTCCACCCGCCGTTAATGCCGATTCGACTGTATACGAATATCTTATAATAATTTTGCATGTTTCGTTTCGCCGCGGGCACTTGCCGCACCCTGTATGTGGGGCACCCTGTATGTGGGGCTCCTGTATGTGGGGCTCTCTGTGTGAGGGAACACACCGAAAAGGTCTATCTTTTTTGTCGTATATATTTGAATGTCATTTTGGTACGTGGAATTTGAGGCATATATTGTTTTATCGTAAATTTTACATAGGGTACGTAATATGGCCATCAACTCAAAATAACTACATAGGGTACGTAATATGGCCATCAACTCAAAATAACTACATAGGGTACGTAATATGGCCATCAACTCAAAATAACTACATAGGGTACGTAATATGGCCATCAACTCAAAATAACTACATAGGGTACGTAATATGGCCATCAACTCAAAATAACTACATAGGGTACGTAATATGGCCATCAACTCAAAATAACTACATAGGGTACGTAATATGGCAATCAACTCAAAATAACTACATAGGGTACGTAATATGGCAATCAACTCAAAATAACTACATAGGGTACGTAATATGGCAATCAACTCAAAATAACTACATAGGGTACGTAATATGGTAATCAACTCAAAATAACTACAATATTTTTTTTTGCTTAAACGTATGCATTTTAAAAATATTATTTAATTCCTTTCTGTATCTTAGTCATTTTTGTTAAAAAGATAATAGTAAAGTACATATTATACGGTACGGTATTTGTTAAATAAAACTAAATAAGTAGTACCAACCTCGGTTCAGATCATTTTAAAATATTTTTTTAAGTTTTTTTTCTAAAGTCAATATATAAGACGTTATATATTTTTATTTTACATAGAGGTATATAATATAGCAATCAACGAAGAATATCTGAGTTTTTTTGTACCATCGTTTGCATTAAATTTTTATTTATTTAATTCCTATTTATATCTCACACTGGGATATTCAATCGTTTTGGTTATTACATTTGATAAAGAAAAACTAAGTACGGCGCCAGAATGAACGAATATATAAACATATAGATATCTTTGAAAAAGGGATATTATTTAACCAATATCCGTTCAGTGCTTTTTCAATAATTTTTACCTTTTTGAAGTTTATTTTATTATAAAGGTTTTCTTTATATAGTCGAGATGAGTATGTATGAATCCCTTATGCTGTTTTAGAGCCTTCTTGACTATCGTACGACTTTTAGGTTAGTGAATGTTACAAATTATTTTTCGCTTAGATTTAAATACTCTCAGGATTACCGTCATCAGCTTCTGACTGTCCACTAAAGATAAGCCTCCGCCATTCTTCTCCATTTCTCTCCTTCGAGCTGTTTGATGTTCCAAGGGTGCATCATTTTATACTACGTTCGGTTCACTTATCATCATCCCTCAGCACTATGTGTTCAGCCTATTACCATTTAAAAGGGGTAATCCCATCTACAACCACTCCGGTAGCACTGCAGAGTTGATCGCCTTTGGTAAACTGGAAACAACCAATGACTAGTCTAATCCCAAACTATCTTCAAAAGGATAGTCTTCGTGCAAAGTTTCCTATCAGTGCAGTATGTGAAGCTGAGATAATGACGTCTATCAAGCATTCCGTACTTAAATGAAGTTATCCAAATAGCAATGGTGCACCAAATGTTCGGAATCACATTAATAAAAAATGTAAAGAAATAAATAAGAAAATCTACCAAACAATGGTTGTTAGCAACTGGGTAATTCTTAGTATTATGTATTAGAAAAATACATAAACATCATCTATTTGCAGAAAAATCTCAACACAGATTCGATGTCGGAACTTTCTGTCGCCAGTAGACTATTTTATCGATCACTCCATGGTGACTTTAAAGGTTATTCAGATTTATTATTACTAATAAAGAAAAACATATATTTTTTCCCAAAGGTACCGACCATTAATTTTAATTATCAATTGAAATATTTCGCAAAAATCAATGTATTTTTGATAGATTGATTTTTCTGTGCAGCTCTCTAAGTAATTTACCCAATTTGTTTTAATTATCATGAAACTGTATTCTGAAAAATCGTACAAATAAAATGTGGTTTCATTATAAATTAAAATATCAATCAGATATACAATAGTTTTAAAGGAAATAAAGGGATTTCTATTTAAAAATAATAAAAAAAAAAACATTTAGCATCAATATTTTTAAAATGAGGGTTATTTTTTATTTTTGCTTTTTTACGGTCAATATCTAGAATTTATAACATGGTATGGCCTAATCCAATTGAGTGAATCATAATAATGAATACACTGACAAATATTCACAATGCACGAATTCGATACATGAAGACGGTTTTATAAAATTTTAATTTTAATGAAAAATATCAGCAGATCCCTGACGGATGTTTACAGATGGTATAAAGATATTTGTAGATCTGACAAAAAGGTGAAACTTAGCTATAAAAGAGTCAAGTTGAGATTAAAACGCATTAAAACGGTATAAAAAGGAAGTGTCTACTATTTACAATAAATTATTGTAAACAGTTCAGCGAAAACTATTTACTATCATTGAATCGTAAGAAAATACATAATTCATTCAGTGTTCAAGGGATAAATAAGAGATACGCCATAAATATAAAATTTGTATCTCATTGAAACATCCTCCGTTCAGAGGCTCATACAAAGTTCATACAAAGGGATTTGACAGTCCCACGGATGAATCGGATACCGATTTGTATGTAAACAAGTCCCTTGGAGGAATATATCGCTATCTCCAGTATTACGTTATTATCCGGCGTTGCCAAACTGCCCACACGCGCATAATAATTGAACATGAAAATTTAATACATGACGATATCACACGGCAGCGGTGCGGCGGGATTCTCACGTCATATAGACAAGACAATTCTCTGGGGAACCTCAATATTAAGATGGTTGAGAGGATTCTGAAGAAATTGAGTCTAACCCTTGTGTAGGCTCGTCGGGCTAAATTTTCAATCATGAAAAAAAAATATAAGGTTTGCTTTCATCTTTCGTGCGTAAGTAAAAGTAGAATGCGTGAATAATACATATATTTTAAAACAGGGCAGAATTGTAAACGGTCATATATATAGGCGGTTTAGTCATATGGAATGAATGAAAGAGGATAGAATGGTACGAAAGATATGCGAGGCGAGTGGTTGTGGCACCAACAATAAAAGAGTGTTCTATCTTCTATCTTATCTTCTTGTTTCTACGAATAAACGTCTAACGATAAGTTAGTGTTATATCTTGCGGCGCTAGCAATTATTCGGCAGCGCCGGTTGATATCTCTTCCTTGAAGAATATAGGTTGAGGTGGTTACAGGAATAATACTCTGTTGGGCTTGTAACAGTTTAGTATTTATTCCGATCACACTAGTACAAATTACAAAATGTTCTTATGACTATTTGCGTTGGAAGAGGAGGGGCAAAGAGTGTGTTCTCTTGCGGTCCGCCATACTTATGCACTCTCGACTGACGTACCTCTCCATACACACACATACACTCAGACCAGTTCGTCCCGAACGCACATGCACCTGTCATTCCGATCTCATTCCGTAGACATCACAGTTAGTTATTTAGTCCATTAAAAAATTGTACATAATATTTAGGATCAAAATAACCCTTGTGTATTTTAACATGGTTAGGAGATGTTTCACACACCACCCCTGTAAAACCACTTGAGGGCAAACCCTTCGACCGTGGAGGCTTTTACCTCTCACCTGGATCCAGCCTGAGACCTGGACGTATTAATTGCTGGAACAACAACCTACAACAGCATGGAAATGTCTCCCTTATTGACCTTGTCCAAATTGCGATTTCAACCTTTGCGGGTCAGGCATTCGGAACGTTCCCTGTTTATTAAATTCAATACAAAACAGGTACAATGGGAGTAACTTTGACAAACTGTGATATTGATTTGGAATTTTGTGGTTTCAACTAAAGTAATAATGTGGTTTTAAACATTTATAATTAAACTACAAACAGGGGGTGGTTAGTTTTTATTTTATTTTTGCATGACGACTATCAAAGCATCTTATTAGATGTTTTTCTACACGATCTTTGTTTCAATTGATATAGAGAAAATACGTACAAAATGACGTAGGGGCTGTATTTATGGACTTTTTCTCGTTTGGTTTCAAAAAATCTTTTTTAGAGGCGTGCTAAGTCACATAACAGAATATGCTGAGACGCTTTTAACGGCCGCTCATTGGTTTACGATAAACGATGACAAGTGTGACATCGAGTTCTCGTTGAGTACTTTTGTTTTATAGTAGAAGTAAGTACAATTGCTACTTCTCGATAACTATGCTGGATTGATTTTGTTATGAAAGTACTAATTGTTATCAGATATGCGTTTATCACAATAATCTTAATAGTTCTTAAAAAAAATCTTCGATGATAGGATATATGTTTGCGGACATATTGACAAACCATTCTAACGTACATATTGATATACCATTCTGACAGCATGTCATTTTTTATCAATAATTTAATTCATTTCAGATATCAATTTAACCACGACAAAGGAAACCAAGTACAATAATTTATTTTTAAACTTTGTACTAAATGATAATTTTTAAAGAAAGCGAACACGCTGTGGCTTGACATCATAATTCAATAAAATAATGTTTCAGTTTTAAACCACTTTATTATGCACATATACTAAAGTCAACTGGTTTCAACAAATAAATTCCTGTATAACGGCTATCCAATTATAAATTCTAATAACCCAACTCCCCAATGTCGGAGAATTTTGTACATAAATTATTTTTCTGCATTAAGTATATCTAAACTCCCAAAAGAGATAAAGCCATCTTTCTATACTAATAATAATTTAGGAAAACTTGAAACTAATTATAAAGACAGAGAAGTCATACTAAGCCCTCATATTGTCCAGATTTCTATATAGGCAAAACATCGAGGAACATAAATATTAGAATAAAATAACATATTAAATGCTTAACAAGTATAGTTTTTTCGGAATTTGCCGAGCACTCAATTAATTCTATATTCAGAATACAGGGGGCACAAGTGTTACGTAAACATGGAATAGGTTTACGCCTTAACAATAATAGCTAGATACTAAAAAACCAAGTAAATATATTCAATAGTCCGATATTAAAGTTGTTCCCATGCAATCCCTACCCTTCTCTCTAACCCCCTACCTGATACTCTGTCCCACTCTGATATACTGTTGCTCTGTCTTCTTTACCTCATATTGAAATATTTGTACTTAGGTAATATATATACTATATTACCCTGAAGAAGGTTGGGTCCAACTGAAACTAGTTGACTTTAGTATATGTGCATAATAAAGTGGTTTAAATCTAAAACAATATTATATTGAATTAATAATTTTTACTTATTTAAAAAATATTCATGTCATTTCGTCCATATAACGGGTATGTAATTTTGTCCATAAGATTGGACAAAATGGAATATTCCCTCATCATCGTAAAAATTCATTAAAAGTTTTGTTAGTAGATTTAAGTAATTCGATCTCATTAATTTTGATAGATGATGAACTATTGTATAAGACAACTGCCTAATTTGTTTAAAATATGTTTTAAATAAAGGTTTGTGACTAATTATGCGGGGTGTATTAATTGAATAAAACAATATTTTAAAGATACCTATAATATTTAAATGAACAACTTCTTTGCATGTTTCTGTACTCGGTAAGTGTATTTTTATAAAATTAAATATTTGATGTAATGCATTCAATAAAATACAATAAATATATAAATTCTCGAGATGACACATTTTTTTTACATAGAACAAACATGATACAAAAGTATTTTAATTAGGAATTTAGACTGTTATCCAGCAAAATTGTAAATAGTCCGAATGCCGTCAACACACTGAAAAGGAAAATATTTTACGGAGAGATAGAACAAATAAATACTATCCCTATGGATTATGTGCCCGTGGGTGGAGCTGACACAGTTTAAAGTTACACTTTAATACGGAATATTGTAGAGCTTGCAATGACTCCGATTTCATAATTTGATTAACTTATCTGCCTTATCAATATAGGAATTTATAAACATAATGGAACGTAATAGAAACGTAATGCATGGCGAATGTGAAACAAAATGAGAGATTTGTGAAACAAATTCAATGTGAACTCTTGCATGGAATTTTTCTATCTAATAATTTTACAATGCTGTAATATAATTTTAGTGGTTATGCATGTGTAATTAATTTTTACATATTTATATATCTATTTCATATTGTAATTATTGGTAAATATATTAAATTCTATCTACAAAGCTTAGATTTTAGCTTCTTATAATTCTTCATGAATATACAATTGCCATTTAAATTCCAGAAAACTTAAGCAGTTTAATAATGATTATTTACCTAATTAGTATATATACGGTATTTTTTAAAATTATTTTTATTAAAATCACTGCAAGCACATGCGTATCCAGCCCGCTCCAGCATGAAACCCTTGGAGCATATTTCCTTTTAATTTTCAACCATTATATTATAAAATAGTGTTTTGAAGCACCCAGGTCTGTTTACTATGGTCAAGAATGCATATCTTCAT
Source organism: Eubasilissa splendida (assembly GCA_031772225.1). Classification (NCBI taxonomy): domain Eukaryota; kingdom Metazoa; phylum Arthropoda; class Insecta; order Trichoptera; family Phryganeidae; genus Eubasilissa; species Eubasilissa splendida. The sequence goes on from CM062868.1 coordinate 847,354, forward strand.
TATTTTCACTGTCTACGCATATAAGCTATGTTATTCTTCTCCAGTTCTTTATATCTATTCATTTATTTTATAAATTTTCAGCTTTCACTATGATAATAATAGTATAACGTTACACTCCTTCTATAAGATTTTAAAAGTTGTTTAATTGCTGCTTTGTATATATTGTAATCGAACTAATGTCATTAATATGCTCAGTTGTTCATAGCTTGAACAGATCATTTATGGATAGTTGACCTGACAGACAGTACTGATGAGTTGGGTCAATAACGCTGCTGACTACTCAGCAGTATGCCTGAGGTATTGGTAACCAGGCCATCAGTTCTGATGGAGACGGCGAGAAAATGCTGAATGCATGTATGGGTAAAGAATGTGTGTAGAATGCCCCTCGTCCCGCAACTATTGTTCCAAACCCCTCTCCTATATGTATAATTTATTTCGTGTATATTCATTTACTGGTCTGTGATAATTTTCCTATATTTTTACATTGCACGTTAATATTAAATTAGGAACACTATGAGGATAATTAACTACCTGTTGATAATCGGTATATTAGAAATAAATAAATAGGCCTTAATCCTCGGTATTTGCGTAGCTAATAATTAAAACGATTTTAAATTAAATAAATAATTTCCGTACAAATAGAGCACGATTAATAAATTGATTTATAAAAGATTGCCCGAACACACCGAGTTCTGTGTTATATTGTCCGTGAATTAAGTCATAATAATGTTTTTCTCCCAAGTTTCGCGCGGTGACTACCTGCTCGTTCCCATCGCTTGTTTCTCCAGGACTTTCTTCACAAAGTTAATCCTTGATAGTGCTCCTAATGGCTCCAGATGTCTCAAGTCCTGTAGTGCTCCTGTAATATGGACTCGTATAACTTTTTCAGATAAATCAGTGAACTGTTGTCTACTGGGTGTCATCCCCCTTGGGTTAGTTCGCAACAAACATTTATCACGTTTTAATTGTGTCGATTTGGCTCGGATTCAGTCAGGTTTTCAAGGTCGTAATGGGAATCTGTAGGATTGTGTGATCGTAGTGGTTTTTTGTTTGTTTGTTTTCTTTGTGTCTCGTGACTTAGAAACTCATTGTATTTATTTGTTGTCACTACCTGCGACTTGGCAACCTATTCCGCGAATTATAATGAAAGGCAACTCATCGGCAAACTTATTTATTATTTTTTGTGTTTAATAGGTAATTATAATTTTAAAAAATTACATTAAGGAAGTAAGTAGTCTTCACCTCTTGTCGATCCTCCTCGTTGTTGAGAATTATGACTGAATTAATACAAAGAAAACAATGTACATGGCTTTCAAATAATGGAACGACATGTATTAATTCAAAAAAGTGTAACATATAGGTTCGAAAATACTAACGCTGTAGCATAGTTGGTAAAGCACCTTCCCCAGATTAAAAAAGAGATCCAGGTTCGATTCCCGGTAGCGCAACAACAATATTTTTCGATAAAATAGATTTTATATGTATATCTTTATAATTAATACATTTAATTACTATTTAAAACATCACAGACCTATGTTTTGAATGATTACAACTTCACTATAAGAATATGTTCACCTTAATAATAATTATTAATATAATTGACGTAGTGTAATCGATTAGCGTACTCCCCTGGATAGGAAGGGTTCCAGGTTCGCGTCCCGGTAGCAACAAAAATATTTTTTCAATAAATTGATTTTATCTGTATATCTTTCTAATTGATACATTTTATTTGTATTATTATTTTCTATAAATAATGGAACAATTATTATCTTCTCGTTAGGTGATATGTTCAAAGAAATGGAGAATGCGTCTCAAACCGATCGGTTGGGGTGTAAGTTGTCTTGCCTTTCGCGGAATCTTCGGCGATCTTGGGAACCACATTTCAAAAATATTCGCGCAATATCGACTCGCTCACTCCATATTTGGTCATCAATTTCCTATCGACGTGGAGTCTTATATAACTTCGTTAAGTGATTTGAACCTGATTGATTTAGTAAAATATTATTAGTGTAATAATAAAAATCTTTAAACTATTAGGTCAAAAATAATATCGTTGTAGCGTAGTTAAACTTACTTTAATTGAAAAAAAAATACCAAATGAATAAATTAAATCAGTGCGAAGCTTCAAATATTTCAACCCCTAGATTATTGTAGATTAAGACTGCTTCATTGAGTCTGTACAGTTCGGCAGAGCGTCCCCTTACAGCATCGTACAACTGTACGCGACGTGATGTTAATTTAATAAGACGACCTATTACAATGCGTTATACCGAAATTAATACCACGTGATAGACCGGCTAAACTTACGTCCCACCTCACCCCGCGACGTCATTACACACGAGAGCTCGAGCCTCGGCTAGGCTATCAAATTTCCATAGTGTAAGCTCTCTTCGGGAATAATATCCAAACTCCGTCACAGCGTCACAGGTCGTGTAGGGAATTTGCGCGGAGGGGATTATTTAAGATGAAAATTAACAATTTAATAAATGTTGCTTTTTTTATATATTTCCTTTTTTTGTATTTTTTATTCTAAAATGAGTGTACTACATAATTTAATCTACTACTTTTTAAATTAGCAAAATGGTCCTTTTGCTAATTATGGGAATTTTAAAACAAGGGTCCAAAATACATTTAAATTGCTCAACCGACCACAATTTCTCGGAATTTTCGATATAAACAATTTGGCAAACATTTGGAATTTATGAAATACTCAAAGGAATTTTGTATTAAACTGGATAACTTTCTTAGAATCGATACAAATAATTAAAGCATATAAAATAACTAGGTCAATGTAATTAGATCAATATTGATAATTTCCAATTAATCTGACAGACATAAATTAAACCATTTTTCTTTACGTGTGAGAAGAATTCGGGTTTACAGTCAATTTTTTTATTTTAATATGAATCTCAAGATGATAGTTTGAAGGGAATATAAAATTATATATTGAGATTACGTTTTATTCTGCCGGTAAGTAACGAATGCTCTGAAAACGCTTAGGGTTAACTAAATAAACTTAAGTTGTTATAAAGCTTTTTTAGTTCAATTAACAATATAATTACATTTGCGTTTTGGTACAAGTATAGTTATATATTTTATTTTGGTGATTTTTCATAACGCCATAATATGAAATATTCCTATATATTCCTAAAATCGATTATTATTTTCAACTTTGGGATGAAACTTATTTACGATAATTAATATTATGTAGAATAACAGTACAATATAAACTTTGTTATGAGAACTGAAATCACATTTATCGTTAATTAATCGCTTTAAGAATAATGTTACCTAACTTTTCTTAATATCACAGTAATCTTGATTTATTGAACTTTGCAAAGCTTTTGTCGAAGACGTATCACACCATATTACTCGTCCAACTTTCATCAAAGTAACTGGGTAGCATCTAAGCCAAATATTTTTATTTAATCTGCTAGCTTATTGCGAATTTTGACTATTAAAACAAATAATAAAATATTATTAAAGCTCGAAACCCATCGCAAACCAGTCTATGTAATTTTGTGGGTCTAGTTGACCGTGTTGGTTTCATCCCACGGTCGTTAAAGTCGCTGGTTTTCAATTCCATTTAATTTTGCCAAAAATATGACACCATTATATTACAAACATGAGTTTAAGGTATTTAAAATACAATAAAAACTTCCTTTTTTTAACTATATGTGAAAAATAATTGTAAATAGTTTTTTATCTAAAAAGTAGTCGGACTGCTAGGGATGAGAACCATAAGATCGTTCCTTAATTGTCATTCTCTTGCATTATATCTTCATGTCTTCGAGGCGATTTAGTTCATCATGGTTCAAAATCTTTTCCACTATGCTAAACTATTAGTTGCTTGATTCTGCACAGCAGGAAGTAAAACAAACAGCCTACCCCCACGTTACCGAAGATTGTTGTCGGGGATGTTAATACGTAAACTACTTTTTATTTTGAAAGAACAATGGTATTTGTATATGTAACATCCCGTTTCAAAAACATGTAATACTTTTTTTTAAATAATAAATAAATAGATGGTGCCGGAAAACTCACAAGACATTAAGCTCAAATTTTCATATACTCCATTTTTTTGCGATATTGTAAGGATTATTTCGTAGGTGTAGCAAAATTGCAATATTTCCAACCCCGCCAACTGATCATATAAAATGTTAAGCGGCATCAATACACTGTTAGAATGTGTATATTACGTATGGTATTAGATAAACCTTACCGTAAACCAAAAAGTGCACGCATTTTTAAAGTATTTGTACGTCAATTAATATAATACAAATATAGTTACATATATGTATCGCAACAAAATCGTGTCGAGTATTCACAAGCAGTCGCCAGTCGCATGTCAACTCATCATTTCTCTAAATCATGAGGGTTGATAGCAAACTGCAGACAGAATCACTATACCATTTTTATGTGACACAATATCTCTGCTAGAAAGTAATGCTCCACAAAATCACTAAAACGCTTTACGGAATAAATGATGGATTTGTGGTCGCTACTGTATTGATCGTTAATCCAATGAAAAGAGCCGAATGGCCGGAGCTGGATATTAATGTGCAATCATTTTGAATGCATTTCGTACATTCAAATTTAAAAACTGCACGAGAGAGTTCAAATGGGAGTATTTGAAATGGAAATAACAAAATAAAGATAATAAAATAGTTATTGTATAATTATTTATTGCTATATCGAATATACAATTTAAATAAATCAAAATACTGATAAAATGGATTAAATCACGAGTCCAGTCGTTGTCATCCTGAACACTTGTCTGACACAGATTGTTAGGTGAGCAATAAAACCAGCGGCGATTCGGAAGACATAATAACTTCCGTGACGCATTTCTGACTATGTGTTTTCTTCTGACATGTCAGAAATGTTAATGATCAATGAGCGTGTACGGGAATGTGAAAAAACAGCGCGCGTATATGTTGAAAGACGTTTTATTTTATATGAAAATATGCTTGGCTTGGATGAAGTGAAATTTCTTCTTCTTTTTCATGCATCGCCTTCTATCGAAGGTTGGCAGTCAAGTTGCAGCATGCTGATTTGCAAGTGTGCAAGATGTGTAAGATCAGCGGCATTTTGGATATAACACTTTCTGAGATAACGTACCTACACATCACTTACATACGCTTCTATCGGATTGGGAAAATACCGAATCGATGTTAGTAATTGAGGAGCGGCAGCACATAAACCAGTTCAAGGTCAGAGACTGAATAGTCGGAAGTGTGTAAGTGTTTCACATCAAATACTGAATCGTGCGTATCCCGACACACATGTATGTGTGTGGTATTTAATTCTCTCAGCTACCTCTGTAGAAGTGATGTGTGATGGTATGCGTGCACACACGTACATGATGCGTGTACGAGTGCTATCCGCGTGAACCTTTTAGGGGTGCTCTGCTTACCCTTGTTAAAACTTCCCCACCAAAATAATGGCGTCTTTATTTCCTCGCACAATGTGATTTGACTAACAACTAATGTCGGGGACCAAAGGTTGTGACGTAATTCTCCTCACGAGAAGGCCAGGACGGAGGTCGGACGAGCGGGCGTAACCTCAAAACAGCATTGTCAACAATATTCTTGGGATTGCAAAACCCTTGGACCGAAAATTTCAAATCTATACATTGTCCTTTAAAGGAAACCTTTCTCGTTCGGCGATTCGTAGTCACTTTGTCTCGAATGGAGGCTTTGATGTCCTGGGTTGCTTCAAAAATTGATCATTTTCCATCTCCACAATTTCGATTATTGGTGACGGAATTAATGACCGCTTTTGTCTTAACTTCATGCTTAGCTACCGTTATATTCATATCATCGTTGTTTATTAAAAAATAGCGAACGAATAATACTGAGATCTAGTTTTCTGAGATACTCTACAGTGTTTATGCATTACTAGATGAATCACCGGGACTTTGTCGCTAGTGCAGATCAGCTACCTCCAATTTTCAATTCTTTGATATGAAATTATCAAATGTAATGCTAAAAATATTTAAAATCGGCAAGAGAGCTTACTTTTAAATATAAAAGGTTTAAAGCCAGCCACCCAGGTCTAAAAAATTACGCTTTTCAAGTCTACAACAGAATGAGTTTAAAATATAGACAATGAAAATAATGCTTTAAAGTGTTTATAAAGTGCTTTTTTTATTCTTAAAACTTTTTAACCTTATCCAAGGCAATTATTTTGTCACATAAAATAAAATATATTTCTTATTTAAAAGACTCGCATGCTAATTTCAAAATGTTGAATTCTCTCCATCTGGTTCTTCTCGATCATTCCATGTATAATTGGATGGTTTTTTGAAGCAATGTGTTGAGCCACACTTAATTCAAATAGAGATATTTAAAGATTAATAGCATTATTTTTTAAATATGAGAGCGTGCAAAACTGAGAGTATTGTTTAATTACTAAAACACATTCGTACGCTGAAGAACACATTAATCTTAATTTGCAATAATAATATTACATAACATTAATTTTCTTTGAACGATTGTAGGTTAACATTATTGTAGTATTAAAAATACTTTGCAAATGTCTTAAACTATTTTTGCAAATAAATAATATGATTTTTTTTCAAGAATCAAACTCTAAACTCATTTTTTTATAAATTTTGATGGTAACATATATTCATAACAAAAAAAAACATTATTTATCGCTTGTTAGATTGAGTCGCAGAATGGCAGAAATTTAGTATTTTATAGGAATATCATAGATTTACTGGTAATTAGGTAGAACTAACTAAATAACTAATTTCAATCTGCAAGCGTACCAAATGTAAACTGTCAAAGTCACTCCCAATAGCAGAAGACGTAATATTGGTTCCTGGAGTTGTTCACATCAACAAGACCACGCGAAGCATGAGAATTAGGAACCGTTAAGCAGTTGATTAAACCTTTAGGGATTTGAGAAGACTTAGAATATAATTAAGACACTTCTATAGATAGTGTAGTTATTTCTGAATACACTGTAGTTATATAGAGTCCGTTCCGTACATTTGTTACTACATTATTTAGAATAATGTGTTTATTTCCGTTTATCCGTGTCGTATGAAGTGTCAAAATAGTAAATATTAAATAGTGATTAGTCAATTAATTCGCTCCTGCATTTTAGTTGATTTTTAAAATAAATTAGGAATGTAAAAAAATAATTTTCCAATGACCGTCTGTCATTATTGATGAGTTACTTTAAGTTTAAAAATAAAATATTTTTTATGACAGCGATAATTATTTAATGAAGTATACGGTTTATTTATTTATTGTCTTATTTTTGTGTTTTAACTAGGTGAAAGCCATGGGCAAAAAAAAGCAAAGTTCTCTTAATTAATTTATTTATATATGCGTACGTATGGCATACGCTTTGAAGCGTTATATAAAAAAGGTGTGACTATCATTTTTATTGTTATAATATATGTGTCAAACGTATCTCTATTTAAAAAAAATTAATGACACATAATGGTAGTTGATAAATTTTGTACACGAATATTTTTTCTGTGCGTTTATTCATATCGATGATTATTAAAATTTCTTGGGTTTTACTACAGGCGTGCTCTCTCGTATCGCAGCCGTGGCTCGAAACTCATCTCTTGTATTGTATTCATAACTGTAAGCTTAGTATAATAAATTCTATTGTCACATCATAGGGTTATCACAAATTGACGCAATCGGAAATCAGCCGGTTCAAAGGATATTACAAATTGGCGCAGCGGAAGAAGTTTCCTTGATATTGAGCATCAAGGAAATTAAGGACCACGGGACTAAGGCAGAGCGAGAGAGCGCGTTCGAGTGCCCGGCGATCTTTTATCCTTTTCACTCGCGTCATTCTTACCAACATGCGCGCGTCACTCATTCACTACATTCAGATACATCACACCTACGAATGCGTATAACCGGGAATCCATTTACCTAACTAACAAACAACTATATAAGGCTCCAAATACGATATTTCTTATGTGCCGTATTTAACGGCTAAAAAAACACTTGCTACTTGATCATCCGACCAGTTGCCGCATTATTTTGTATATAGAAAAACGTGTCCTTATATGTTACATCCACCATATCTTATAGATAGTACTTATGCAGGAATAATAAAAATGTCTATATATGATGCTTGTAAATATTTTCTAAGCAGTTCTCTTGATAAATTTGCCATGCAATACTTCCCATCAAGTCATATTTCCGCAGAGACAGGCAGATACGATAGAACACCATAGTATTTTGTTCTGGCTTACTGGCATTTTCTAATGCATGCTGAAGAAACAGAAAGGGAAGAAACAGGATAACACAATACTTGAAAACTACCACTGACCATTTGTGTTCCCGCCTCTCTCTCCACGCTCATCAATTGAAGGATCTCTCGACGGAAGCTGGGAGTCACTTTTAAGATGCTCATAGTTATTGTAGAAGGTACCGTTGGCCACTTTGCAAAATACCTCGCGATGTAGGTAGATGACCTGCGCGTATTCGAAAAAGGTACAGAATGTAATGTTTACTGTACGGCGACCAAATGAACACTAATCCGCATTGATGGGCAAGTAGATAGAACCAAGTATGTGTCGGAAGGTTGGAAGGGATCTATAGATATTAGAAACACAGTTTCTCTAACAGGATCATGCCAGATCTTTCCCGGACATATATTTTCTTTAGTATTCTCTCTTCACTCGTAATTGTGAAGGTTAAAGAATTCTAGAGCATCTTGAGTATGGGAAGATAGCGGCTGTTTGACCTTTTCTTCTTTTTTATCTTTGCACTTTTTTCTGTTGTTTGCGGTGTTTACCTGCTTCGAAGGATTAGGTAATTCTATCGAATATGCTACATTCAGATTCACATTCGCTTCTAATATATCCATGCTTTACTCTACTAGATTTTCCATATATTTGCCTGAGCGACCGCATTTTTACTATCTTTAGTCTGCTTTCGTTCACCATTTGCCAATTCCAGGATTCACTTCCACATAAGTATTGTTGTCATCAGAAGCGCGCTGTGCACCGCAGGCCTCGCTTTAAATGAAATTTGTCATCTTCATCGCTAGTTTTCCAAATATGTTTTTTGTGATCATGGAAAATTTTTGATGCTAACTAAACTAACTTGCCATCATGCCGATTCTCATCTCATCCATATCCATCCATCTTTTTATGGGATTACGTCCATTTATTGAAGCTTAAAGCTGATTGACTTCCGCGGACGATATCTATTTCTGGTACCATCGTCACTTGTGTCATCTTTATTAATATTATCTCCTAATTTTTCCATTCCATATGATAAAACTATCTAAGTGATCCTTTTTTAATCCTATTCACTATGCTAAGATCAGCTATATATTATCTGATAATTTATTCATTATTTACTCTCTAATAAATGAATTTGCCACATATACGTCTAAGTGATCTCATTTTAACTGAATTCTGTCTATTTAAGTTCCTCTTCTGTCAGTTCCAGGCCTCACTTCCATGTATCAGAGTCGGTACTAGAACTCACTCACGCCTACCCCACTAATATTCCTATCAGTGAGCCCGATCCATCTAAGTAATCCTATCTTATCACCATTCATCGCACTCACCTCGGCTTTACATTCTTTCCTCAGTTTATATTACGAATCCCTTGACAAACTGGCACTCTGCAGCTTCGGGGGTGTTGTAACCTTTTGTGTAATAATAATTAGAACAGTAAAATGATTGTAATAATTACCGCACCTCTCTCAAAGGCTCAGGAATTATCGCCGCGGAAAATTGCGTTTCTGGTCCAAGCATCTCCGGAATAATCATCCCCCGGGCTAGCATCCCCCCTTCCCCTCCCGGCTGGCACCCCCTGGCACCCCCTGGCGGGCGACGGGGTGGGGGGAGCGCCGCGAGATTTTATCTCCCGCCGTAAATAGAGCCCGGGTCCTCGCAGCCTCCTCCAGGAGCAGTCGTCTCTCACGAAAAGAGACCCCGCGCAGACCCCGAGTAAGAAGAATGCGGGTTTATTTGGATTATCCAAGATCAGTATTCTATTTAAAAAAGATTTTTTAAACGATTAACATTGAATTTGTCCAGATTTTTTTATTGTTAGACTTACCTTCTTTATTGTTTATTATTTAAACGTTGGATTATTTCGAATCAAGCCGTAACTATTTAAAATAAAATAGAGATAATTTTGTACGTCGGTTATTGCTCTTTGTTTCTTTCTTGGATAGGAATCTCTCTAAGGGGAATAATTGTTTGTAATTTAATGTATCCTGTTTGTCTAATATTTTAGAATAAATAGTAGGTGACACTTGCGTTGAATCTCCAATCAAATCGAACGTCGTGTACACGGGTTTAAGTTTTGTCTCGTCCTACCAATCTCAAGTCGTGATCTCAGAGTGTATCTCAAGATTAAAATCTCAACACGGATACACGGCACTGAGGTTTATTTCAGCTAAATCTCTAACATTTATCTCATCACGCCTCTCTTAATGGATGCGGGCCGTTAGGTGACATTAATTTTATCATAATTTCGAGTGGATAAGGGGCGGATATTAAATTCCCATTGCACTTTTAAATTAAATTAATAATATGTACCCACTTTATTTAATTTGCTAATCGAATATATGAAACACTTGTTTGGTTGCTTCTTCTCAACGGTCAATATGTTTTAAGATAGATAAGAAAGAAACCATAGTACAGAAGTGACATTTTTCATAACTCATTTAGAGTAATGTGAAAGATTTAACTTTAAATTATCTAGTAAATGCGGTTTACTCAACAAAATAAGCGAATTGTATATTATTTTGTAACATCAAATTTTATTATCTTAAGCAATATTTTTTAAATGTGGACTACTGTGACATTACATTTTATTAACCGTATTAATTTGTTGTTAATTTTTAAATCAAGTACAATTACTACTCTCATGGTTATGTGTGAACATGGAGTATATGTAAACATGTACAGTTCACTAGGAAGGAAGGAAGGAAGGAATGAAAATTTATTTTTGACATTTTAATATTTCTATTGTTAGAAAACGCTCGCTTAACATTGTACTTTGTGTTGGTAGGTGATTATTTTTATAAGTGAATAACGCGCAGGTACCTACTAAATTCACAAAGAAAGAACTACCTACCGGGACGTAAAAATACATTTTATATTTTTCGAATATTGTGGCCAAATATATTCGAGTGTTGTGGTCTCCGAACACTCTAAACCTAAGTTTAGTGCCCAACATGGCCAAACTACCTAAGCGAATCTTAATTAATCTTTTATATTTGTGTATAATATACGAGGTGCGTTTTTTAAGTAAGTACCGTTGACGAATATTTTAGTTGAAGCGCTGCATATGCGCAATAGTTTCATTCATCTGTTGAGTCACCACATGCAATGTTAGAGACATTCAAGTAGGAGTGGTTGAAATGTTCAAGACAATAGATCAGCCCGCCGACTGTGAGAAACGGTCCGTAATTCATTTCTTGAATGCACAAAACATGAAACCAGCGGACGATGAATGCATCGTCAAGTGTGTCCTAATTTGACGACAAGTGATTTCCATATTTTCCTTCGTCTGAAGCGGTTATTTGTTTAATGATGGTTTTCATCTCAGGCGGCGTCGTTCTATGACGAAGGTATACAAAAATTAGTGCCCCGTTATGACAAGTGGCTTAATAATGGTGGCGACTATGTTGAAAAGTAGTTTAAGGTGTGTAGCGTCCGAAGAAAGTAAAGTATTGTAAAAATGATGTATTTTTTTTATTTTAAATCCGGTACTTAAAAAATGCGCCTAGTATTATGTACATATTATAAAAAATACCAGTTCCGTATTTAAATATTTTAACGGAAGAAGGTTCCGAGGTCTCCAGGTCATGATCGAAGAAAGTGGAATAAAATCTTCCGGAAATCATAATGTTCATAACACTCTACGATAGCTAGTATTTCTATAGAAATCTTCCAAAGATAATATTGTTAACGTTAATATTCTTCCTTGCTAGAGGCCCGAATCTGAAAACATTAACCCGAACATTTGGAGGAAATAATTCAGTAAGCCAGTAGCTTTATGAACGAAGAAAGGATTCAAATCGAGGTTACAGGATCGGTTTAAATTTTAACACCAGCCACCGAGCTGCGGGCGCATCGGCCACTAATGCGAACCTGCCGTCGCTAATGTAACGCCGAATATTTAAGGGCGTTCAATTAATTAATTGGTGAATGATTGAAGGTGATGAAGCGGAATTATTCAGTTTGTTTGCTTCGCTACGGTTTTTGGTTTCGGTTCGGTAAAACGGGATTGTTACGCTAGGGCTGCCGACAGACGTGTTGCCCCTCTGAACCAGCTCTTTCTCCCGGACCATATTTAATTAATTCTCCTCCATCCATGTTTCCAGGATTGCTGTCTTGATTGCTTCAACTTAACTCGGTTCAGGTTTATGCGCTCAGGTGAATGGTTCAATAGAGTGTAAGAGTTCATATGGTTAAAGTTTAGGTCAAAATTACTTTTATTCGGATGGGTGTAATTGGAAAAGCGATATAAACATTTTACGGGGATACACTAACTGCATAAAAATGTTTCCATGGTTATTCAAAATTTTCTCGTTTATTATGCTACGTGTATTCGACTTCGCTGACCTGACATTTCGTATGCCATTGCAGGGTCCATAATTAGGGCTAATGTCGCTGAAGTCCTGCTGATGGTGGACCCTGCGATGTGATTCTCTGCGAGGGAGATTGAACGCGTGGTAGAATAGTCAAGAAAACTCCTTACACAAGTCTATATTTTTTTATAATTAGCCTTACATAAACTAAATGAGTTTACATAATGTACATTTCCAGCGTCGTATACCTATAAAATAAATAAGTTGAGATGATTAATTAAGAATTTATATATATATATTTTTGTATATATATACCTAGAATAGTAATGCGTTTTAAAACTCTATCACGTACCTACACGTGTGTCAATTTTACCATGTAGATAATATATAGACTGCACGAACTATTATATTTAAGTTTTTTTAAATATGTATCTTGAAAAACATAAAAGACGTGTATTTGATATATATTTAAAAAATCACCTTCTTCCAGGTTATTTATATACTGTATTTAAATAGTTAAAACTGTGCTCATACTATATAAAGGTGTCCAGCGGAAAATATTAAATAAATAAAAAAACTATAATGTTATTCTCATATTTTATTTATACAAAATGGAGTTTAACGATGCGGATTTTATGTTTTATAAACAATATCGTCTAAATGCCGTCCATTTCTCTCAAGACACTCTTGCAATAAGACTCTTAAATTTGCGAACACTGGAGAGCAAAATGTTGGTTCTATGGGGCAGCAACTTAACGGCGGATATTTTCTTGTAGGGCCTGAATTGTTCGAGGATTGTTGCTGTAAACTCTCGACTTAAGGTATCTCCACAAAAAAAGGCACACGGTGTAAGGTCCGGAGACCGAGGTACTCAGGGTATGTCTACGTACTTGCTGATTCATTTATTGTGAAAAATTCCCCTCAGCTTCTCCAATGAAACTCTAGCTGTGGTGGAGTGGCCCCGTCTTATTGAAATTGTGTTCTGTTGTTGTACCCGGGAAACAGCTGCAGTTGCGGTGCCAAAAACTCGTCGATCATTCGGAAATACACATCGGCAGTGACTGTCTCTCGCTGGTTAAAAAAATAAGTGCCAAATATCTCTCGGGCAGAAATTGCACACCACATTTATGGACAATGCAAACGTTTTTGATGACGTTTCCTTGGATTGTTGGGGCATCAGTATCTCATGTTTAATTTATTAACATAGTCATCGATACGAAAATGAGTTTCATCAGTAAACTACATGTTTCCAAGCGTTCGTGCTGTTCTAAAACGTTCCAGCATCGTAAAGAATAGTCATTTTCGTTGCGAAACTGCACGATTTGCTGTTTGTATGGGTTAAACTGTAATTTATTTTTAAAAATAACGTGTGCTGTTGATAATTTTATTCCAGTACAGGCTGCAATCTTCCTTATCGATTTACGCGAATTGCGCATAATTTCACGTTGAACTTGAGCCATATGTTCTGGCGTCGCTGCTGACGTTGATGGTATCGGAGAAGTTTGGTTAACCATTGTCCCTTATTATCTAAACTTTTGAACACAATACCAGATAAGTTGCGTGCTCGGCTCATCACTTACTCGTCGAATATTAAAGTGAGTACAAAAAGCGCGATGCGCACGAACCAATGAATTATCGCACTTTAAATATTGCTCAACCGCGAACGCGCGGTGCGCTCCCGACCAGTGACTCATTGCGATTGTCAAATCCACAAATCACGCACGTCGAACAATATCCCTCTCACTTACCTCACCCTGATGGTTTACGAGCAATTACAATTTAATCTTGAAATTTTTCCGCTGGACACCCTTTATAATGTTTGTTAATAACTCCTTTAAACATTGATTTATATTTTTTAGGGCCCTACTGCAACACTTCTTATTTCAACATCAACATCACTACTTGCTCTTCTATTTGTGTTGGTCCGTGGTTTTCTCAAGAGTTTCTTTCATTGATCTCTGTTTCTCGCCGTTTCTTTCTACTTTTAGATCTAATAAAAATATAAAGAACGCAGTTCCTCCATTTTTCTTTATGTCTTCCTGCGTTTAGTTGGTCTAGTATTGTTGAGAGTGTGGGTTGGGTCCAAGTAATCAATCGCCATATACTTGATCTTCTGTTGATTTACTACTAAACCATATATTTTTGGTGGGTCTTTTAAGGCTCCGAATGCGTTTAAGAGCCTCACGGGTCTTAGCTCTAAGTCGATGTCATTCGCATAAGCAAACAATTGCACTAAATTGTCGAATATCATTCCCATTATCTCAATGCTTTACATAATTTTTTTTAAATTTAATAATAAGCGCGCCGATCCATCTCCGTGTCTTACCCTGTAAAGCGCTTCAGAGAGCTCGGGCAGATCACAGCCCAATCTGACTGCGCATTGCTTGAATCATTATTAGCTTAACTAGATTGATCAGCTTCCGAACTCACTCAATGCACTACACAGTGGATTGCTATTTATGCTACGTTATGTATTTAGGGAACATCATTTGTATACATTGATTAATTATTATAAAGCATGTGGTGGTCATACAATTAATAATTTTATAATTTTTATTTTCAGTTTTCAAAATATACATGATAATTAAACTTATATTTTCATTACAAATACTGACACATGTATGCGTGAAACTGATGCCCTCGGATCACAACTAGTAAATTATTTTGTAAAACAGTTTCGTTAATATTTAAGCTTTTTTAGTTAGGAACTACATCTTTTGTTAAATCACTAAGTGAATACATAAATAATTTAATTTAATAAATCCATTTATCATGTTTGGGATAAACTATCGATAATTAGAAATCATGACGTAGGGATTTGCGTCACATATGTAATTTTTTTTTTTTTAAATAATAAAGTTGTATCAATGTGTCCAAAATTTAATAAAAATGAATTGATAATTCTGGCGTCTGCTATCAGTTTACTCAAAGGTATTTGAGATTCTGTAAAAATAAGGTAGATGGCTCTGTCAAATGATGGAACGATTAAATGTATTAATATCAAAAAAGTAACATATAGGGTCGAAAATTGTCGCTAAAAATAATGTCGCTGTAGCTTAGTTGGATAAAGCACCTTCTCCGGTTAGAAAGAGATCCAGGTTCGAATCCCGGTGGCGCAACAACAATATTTTTCGATAAAATTGATTTTATATGTATATCTTTATAATTAATATATTTAATTAATATTTAACATACGTAATTGTCGCAATTGCATGAATATGCATGCGTTGATATGAGTCCGACGGTTCCAAAGTTACATTTACGTCTACGTTGACTGCAAATTACGAGGATGGTCACTTGTGAAGAATTTGGAATCACTATTTAAGAGGGTAGTGGTTATACAGAAAACATCCGATTCACAATAAAATATCGTTTTTACCGAACACAGTCAGTCGATTCTATTTTCTGGGAAAAACAGACTGATGCTTAAAAAATGATGATAAACGCTTTCTGAAAAGTTTGTTGATTCGCAAAATATCAAATTTAAATTCTAAAAAATATGTGAATATACCAAAATATTTAAAATGTTTTTTTAAATCTTCTTAAGAGTCACAAAAAAATAAAAAGAAAAAACATTGAAGTCGTTGTGAAGATTATATTTTTCATAAAAGTGCTTTTATCTCAGTTTAAATGCTTTGTCGCTGACTGCTTTCTGCATAACCACTTTTAATAGTTGATCGGAAACAGCATTTCTGTCGAAGAAAACCAATTTGCCTCCGGCCTGTGCCCATATTTGATTTATTCTACTTAAATATTTCACTATTCTAATTCTGTTCATTAGAACGGATCTGGAGATGATAATGAGTCACTCGCACCAGATGATACTTCTCGAAATGACGTAGTAAGTTCCGTGGCGTATTTGTGTAAACATTACTTGCATAGTAGGTGCTGGCAGAGGTGTTGAAGGTTAAAAGTAAAATGTCTGATTGAAATGTTTTACGGATAGAAGAATTGTTAGGAGTGTATATTTTATTCATCGATATCATAACGCAGGGGTTTTTGTATATATTCAATTTATTTCTCGACGTGGAGTGTAATATCCCTGGAGAAATCAGACCCTGTTCCCCGACCACCCCGTGGCGTCGCTTGCGCTATCTTCCCTGTTAATCTCCATCGATGCAACCCTATAACTTATGTATCTTCAGAGAAATTGGAAAAGAAACAGACATATAACGAAGTAATATGAATTTGGATGACTTCGGATCCTGTGAATTATTTTTCTTTAACCTAAAAAGAGATAATATTTTTATCACCAACAGTAATTTTATGATTTGAATTTTCTATTTTTAGGTGTTGAAAAATAATTTTAATTGTTATTTCTATGGAAAAAAAGACGGTGAATCACGGACCCTAATGACACGTTATGAAATAGTTAATAACAAACTGAACACCCGCTCAATACTTTCTCAAGGAGACTTAATTATAATTTTGAAGCGACACTACACGGTTCGAACATGCAATACATGCATTCGCTTTGGAGCGCCAAGGACTGTCGCGTACCACGTGATTAGACTTTGTTGAATTTTTTGAAACCCGTGTACCTTGTATTTTTTAAAAATCTTGTTTACTCCCCTCAATTGTGAATTTGTAACATAACTCTAATTTCTATTTTTTTTAGTGTTTGTATCATAATTTCTCAACCACAAAGGGTAAAATTTTATTTCTCCAATTGTTTTGAAATGTTTTAACGTTATATATTAACATCGTATTAAGACTATCTGTCAGTCATTTAACGACCTGTTGATTATCTGTATATTAATTACATCAAATTGATCACGATTATGATGTACGCTGCGTCATTGGATTGATGAGTATTGGGTGTACAGTATTTTGAGATAATAATTAAATACAAATATTTATTATAAATTAAAAATCAATTAATCGAAAAAATAATTTTGTTGCCACCCTTGAACCAGGAACCCTGTCTATCCGAGGAAGTGCACTGACCTGTTACACCACATCAGCATAGTAACCGACAAATTTTTCGAACTTGTATGTTGCACTATCAAATTGATACATCCGTTATTCCATTATTTGATAAAAATGACTTAATTAATTTAATTCTGGTGTCTTCAATCGAATTTTATAATATAAATTAAATTTAAAATAGATTGCTTTCAAGTAATGGAATAACAGATGTATCAATTTGAAAGTGCAACATATAAGTTAAAAATAATTGTCGTTTACTTACTACGTTGACGTCGTGTAACAGGTTAGCGCACTTCCCCGGATAGGAAGGAATCCTGGTTCGAGTCCGGGTGGCAACAAAAATATTTTTTCGATAAGTTGATTTTATCTGTATACCTTTCTAATTGATTAATTTAATTTGTATTAAAATATCACAGAACTATGTTCTGAAAAACTGCAACTTCACAGTAATAATGTGTTCGCCTTTAAAAAAACAAATATTTACATTTAAAATTTAAAAAACAAATGATTCTCCAATCTTGAAATTTTCTTATT
Source organism: Eubasilissa splendida (assembly GCA_031772225.1). NCBI lineage: Eukaryota > Metazoa > Arthropoda > Insecta > Trichoptera > Phryganeidae > Eubasilissa > Eubasilissa splendida. The sequence continues at coordinate 865,360 of CM062868.1, forward strand.
CTTTTTTAGTCCATGCCGATCCAATTCTGAATACAGGCCTCACTCAATTCTTTCCATTGCTCCCTGTCTTGTGCTATTAGCTGCCTGTCTGTGAACAACGATATAGATCCATTGAAGTCTTTCTATTGGTTGACTTGAAGCTCGTGGTCTCTGCTGCTCCATGTTATTTTTAACACGGATACGTAAGCTATCAGTCGGTATAATTCAGTAGTGGAGGCAATATGCACATTGTACCCTTTTAACAAACAAAGTACAAAATCTTGGATAATGTACATTTAAAAATAAAATTATATAGCCATATATATGGAATAGTTGTATCAATTTTCTTAAAAGTATGACAATCAATGGTCACATTTTTATACACTAATTTTGTTAATGTTTCAATTCTTAAATCATTATTGAGCAGATCAGATGATAATATCAATCATAATTTTTAGGTTTTAAATCCTTACTGTGTATGATGGTTAAGATGTCAACCCAACGTGTGTGTAGTATAAAGTTTAGTTGTGAAAATTAAAAGAATCGTGTTATACGCCATGTCAATTAATGATATTATTTAATGTAAATTATCTTAAATATTTCATAAAATGATTTAACCGATTTTCAAATCGTTTGCAAAATTGACAAATTAAAATGTTCATCTTGGGGAGACGTAGCCAAAATAATATTGAAAAAATAAGAAAACAAATTTATAATTAAATTGAAAAATAAATAAGAGCAAAACCTAATAATTCCCAGAGCTTGTAGTAATTTATCTGCAAAATAAAGGTATTTATTTATCAAGTGGAATAAAAATGAAATGAAACTGAATTATTATGCAAGGATTATGAGATTCGACTTCATTTGAGTAACGTTCTGTGTATCAGGCCAAAGATGATTATTTAATTAAAATAAACAAATCCCAGCTGTAAACTTGTTCGATCTCTCAAATATTAACTGGGAACAGATCTGTGTTAACACCTCGCGGGGATAAACTTCCCCTTTCCGAGTGGATGTTAAACTATTTGGTTAAACTACCGATCGGGTAGAAAAAATGTACGTTCAATATTGAATGGCAGCGCAAGTATTTATTTCAGCGGAAGAGATGTTGAATTTTATAATCTTCAATTTTAATAAGTTAAATTTTAAGTACTCGCAAACAATTTTGTTTGTTAACTACAAATGCGCACTACTATAAGTTGTTGAATTTTTATTATAGTATATCTTCCATGATTAGTATAAAGCCCCCGAATAATTTTAAGAGTTTTATATAGGACTACAAGATATATTAAATAATAAATGTATGATTAAACATGTGTGTATAATAAAATTGAATTTATTTAGGAGAAAACATTCTTATTGTGAAGTTGTAATTATTCAGAACAGACGGTCTGTGATATTTTAAATATGAATTAAATATATTAATTAGAAAGATATACATATAAAATCAATTTTATCGAAAAATATTATTGTTGCGCCACCGAGATTCGAACCTTCAGCCCGTCTGCTATCAGTTTACTCAAAGGTATTTGAGATTCTGTAAAAATACGGTAGATGGCTCTGTCAAATGACGGAACGATTAAATGTATTAATATCAAAAAGGTAACATATAGGGTCGAAAATTGTCGCTAAAAATAATGTCGCTGTAGCTTAGTTGGATAAAGCACCTTCTCCGGTTAGGAAAGAGATCCAGGTTCGAATCCCGGTGGCGCAACAACAATATTTTTCGATTAAATTGATTTTATATGTATATCTTTATAATTAATATATTTAATTCATATTTAAAATGGAATTTATTTAGATAATTTAATATCCATCTTACGATCTTGAACTAGGCTTATTTTATAATGTTTGGTCAGAGTCAATCGGCGCTTTCAAGGAATTTTAATACTTTAGAAGCGATTTTTTTTATGTATATTCCTAAGTATTACTAAGTTGTTCTTTCATTGAGTGATAACTTAAGGTGATTGAAAATTCTCTAAAATCTGAATAAATGTGTCTGATTTATGGGCGTAATAGATATATGGGTATTTTATAAATTTCTTCATAAAATTTTCCGTTTCGTGTTGAGCTGTTTTCAATGTCAATTATGAGGTATTCGACAAGTCTGATGCACTTCAAAATTATACACTGATAATCGATAGGATTGAATCTGGTGTCGCAGTGTACAGTTGAGTCCGATTGGATAGCAATTTATATATGAACATTTTTTGACGATGCATTTGGACGTGTCAGCGGACGTTAAACAGACGTTGAAAGCCGACATCTTGGAGCCGGAGAGAGGGGTGAGTGTTTTTATTTCATTTTTTAAGTTGATAATGCATCAGCCATTTCGATACATACTTATTTTTAATAGTATATAATTATATTGTGAGTTATCTATTGATATGGCTTCCCCATTATGATTAAATCTTTAAAATCTATCACACATTGCATCGATATATCTCCGTATGGCATTACTCAGTTATTTCATCACTTCTCAGTTTCCTGACGATTTGTAATTTAAAATATTTTTATAAAAAAAATAGGAAAAGTGAAAAAAAACTGATCATTAAAAATCGGTTCAGTTTTTAGAGACAGACTTGCATATTGCCTTTTTTAAATGCGCGCGATTTAATAGAATTTTACATTGCAAGGGTATATTTATAAATTGTGTTTATTTATTTTAAATTTATCGAATCCATATTTATGTATGCATAAACGTAGTATAATAAAATTGATTAAATAATGTCTGAATCGGACTAAAGTGCCCATGCCCACTTCGAAATTGGATTGTTATAATAAATGTAAAATTGCTGACTAACCGCGCGACAAGGTGGTATTCTATTTTTGAATTCTTATTATCAAATAAACAACATAATTTAATATTTTTGTTTCCGACTCACTTTAAGTAATTACGTTTATTTAGGTCTTAAAATATATACATTTTTTTATTGTAATCTGTCAGTCAACTAGAAGAGGATCGATTTTGAGTGTCTCTATATTTTTTTTAGTCTTGTCTAGTATTAGATTATAAAAATATGAATAATAATATTTTTTGTTATTATATATAATATAAAGATATTTTAAAATTTATTACATATTCAACGCGAGTGTAAGGGGCATAAAATATATTTTAATAAATTCTGTGGAAAGGGCGCGGACGGTTAAAACTTTTAGTGACAGTTATACATTTTCATGTTTTCTAAGGCTCACGAATGGAACATTTTAGAAATGGTGATTATTGAATATATTGGTATATCGATACAATAGAAATTAATTGATATTTTAACTTTTAAACGATATTAGATGATATTTTTATTTATTATCTTTGTTTTATTAACCACTAAAATGAGTTTAAATACATCTACCGGTTTCGAAAAATACCATTTTCTTCTTCAGGATGTCATAACTAACTAAAACATATATTGTTTCTTTGACAGAATCTATTTTTAGAAACCGGTAGATGTATTTAAACTCATTGTAGTGGTTAATAAAACAAAGATAATAAATAAAAATATGAAAAAGATGATACTAAACAAAAATTCCTATTAAACCTTTTTAAAAAAAACGATTATTAATTTAGATATTATAATGTTTATTTATTTTGTCAGAATGATGTGCGTAGAATTATGTGTTGTGCGCGGCAATATTTCATGAGCTGTCTCATTTGGTTGGAAGCTCGATTTGTTATCAAGGGGAGGTTTTATATCTTTAATATGGAAAACTTAAAGACAACATTTTTATACCGCATGCGTCGCTAAGATTACATTTAAAAATAGTAAAAATATTTAATTGACATGACATTAATTTTATTCCTCGTAATTGAATGGTTTTGATGTCATTTTGTAAAAACCAACTCTTCTTGTATAGTATTTGAATAGCACACAGTTATGCATTCGCATCCACGTCCACGTCCACGTTCACATACGAGGCGTTCCGACTGCTGAGTGACTTCGTCAGGGCGACTATTCTCCACATAATTGTGGTCCTCGCACACGTCCACCAGGTACGGCCAACCCGTCCCTTAAATGGATTCAGTGCTGTGAAGATAAATGCTTTAAAAAGTAATAGATTAGTTTAATATACTTTCTATAATGAATCGAATCAAGTCGCGGACTTGTACAGTTTTCGTTGAATCTTTCATTGTATAAATCAATCAAGTATATGTCTTCGATAGAACAAAAGCGTACCAAAATATTCAGGCTAGTTAAAATATTTTTAATATAAACAAAATATTTTTATTTATATCTTTGTTTTATTAACCACTAAAATGAGTTTAAATACATCTACCGGTTTCGAAAAATACCATTTTCTTCTTTAGGATGTCATAACTAACTAAAACATATATTGTTTCTTTGACAGAATCTATTTTTAAAAAAAAAATATTTTTTTTTAGTACCTAACTCAAATCATTACTTAATACAAATTTACTCGAATAATTTTTAGGAAAAAATTTTAGAATGGGACTCGTAGTTAAATTTAGTTGGTTGTTTATAATTTTTTGATTAGTTTTACACGCTTTATTTATCTCCAACGATTCCAAATTATTTAATTTGTGACCAACACCGTTTATATGCAAAATTGATAATCCCAATTTTTTATCAAAATCATGACCATTTTCTATCAAATGATTAGCAAATTCTGAAAACCCACTATTGTTCAAACATCTCAAATGCTCCCTTACTCTTATATTAAAATTTCTACCCGTTTTACCAATATAAAATGCAGCACAATCCTTGCAACTAAGTTTATAGACACCAGAATTGTTAAATTTATCATCTTTGTCTTTAGAATTTATGAGTAAATTTCCTATACTATTATTTGTACAAAATGCCGGTCTAATGTTTCGTGGTAGGTATTTAGATATTTGATTCGAAAAGTTATTTATGTATAAAATCCTACGCCAATAATTATTATTATCATTATGTTTTATCTGTGATTTATATAAAAATTGATTATTATATTCTTTTAATTTATTTTTTAAATTTTTTAGTTATGACATCATGAAGAAGAAAATGGTATTTTTCGAAACCGGTAGATGTATTTAAACTCATTTTAGTGGTTAATAAAACAAAGATATAAATAAAAATATGAATCTTAACCACAAAGATAACATTGCTGATTTTAAAAGTACAAACAAAATATGTACTCTTTAACACAAAGTAAACTACTTTTCATTTAGAAAGAACAATTTTATTGGTGTTTTTTTATGTAACTGCTTAATTAAGTATGCCAACTAGAACGCTGCTCTGCAGAAGCAAAGCGGCCATCGGAAGCGGACGGTTCGGAAGTTTCCGCCTCCCGATCCGATCTCTCGAAGGTGCGGGTAAAAATGCAACTTTAGTTTAACAGCAAAAGGGATAAAGGGATGTACAAAAGTTAAGATAAAGGTGCTCACGAACAAAGAGGAATGGGAAATCCTTTATTTGATAAGGAATTTTCCAAAAAATATTATTCTTCTTCTTCAAAGTTCCACTTCTCTGCGTAGGTTGGATATCATAAATACTATTAGAACTTTACATATATACAGCAGATCTGAACAATGACGCAATGGAACCCCAAGTCCTTCAACTAAGATATGCCTCTTCCTGTATCGTGTTTCTCTTGAATCTTTCTCTGTAGTGTGACATATAAATATTTCTTCGTCTTCTTTTTCGGCGGTCCCTCGATACGAAAATGACGTCTACCATGGTTTCTTGGGTTGACTACGGTCTAGTAGTCCTGTGCGTGGGATTGTTTAAAGTGTAGCTGGTATTGCACAGTACCACCCACACGCGCTTGTGGAATAATGGCGAGCTCGGTCCGATGGCAAGGGTGGTCCGACATGACTGGAGCTCTCTGTTTTGTTTATTTATGTACAGAATACAGTACAGTAGGGTCCAAAATGTGACCCCAGAACATCACCGGCGCTGATAGCATAGGCGAGATAATGCATCATTTAATGAAGCATTTGTCAATTTCTCTATATAGGTAATCTGTTGAACAAAATACGTTATGACAATACAATTGGGGCTCCTAATTGGTTGCAGCGAAGATTTCTACATGACTTCTATTGGCTGTAGAATTCGCCAACCTCACTCGTGTTCGATGTGATATATTTGTTCGGCTGTCAATTTGTCGAATAACAATTAAAAACTGGCATATTAAATTAGCTTAAATGCACACGTGATAAGCACTAAATGCACACGTGATAAGCACTAAATGCACACGTGATAAGCACTAAATGCACAATATCTGCACTAAGTTAACCACGTAAACAAGTCCCAGAACTTTGTTATTTCGCGCCTCACTCGCGTCTTACCAAGCGCTTGGGGTATTTTAAAACTTCTTCGTTTTCTACTTTGTCTAACCGGGATATTTTCATATACGACCACATTTCCAAAGCCTCTATATTGTTTTATGGTGTGGCCTTCTTCATATTAAGACTTCTAGACGCCTAGGTTCTTAAACTTTTCAAACTAACGATGCACTGTTCATTCAAAAGTGGTTCCTTCCCTCCACGCTTCGTTCATTATACTTATGTTTTAATTTAAGCAAAAAAATAGCGTAATACTTATATTTTCAATCTAGTTGATGGTTGATTTGCCAGTGCCAATCAAAAACAAATGAATAATTTATTTACTATTGTACTCCACTATAACTTTGTGGTAATTCAATATAAATATAATTAAAAACAATTTATTTTGCACAATATTTGTACACCCTGAAGAAAGAACGGTGGTTCCGGAACCGGTTGGTGATTGCAAAAATAAAGTGGTGTTTAAACATGGTGAATTATTTTTAATTATACGAATAATTATTTTGTAGCAAAGAATGTTAACAATATTAAAATCAGCCATTATTTTTGGAATGACAATGTAAATGCACAATATATAAAAGGTTACGAGATTTGCTTCAAACGAAAAGATACAAGATATTATTTAGTATAACTTGCCTAATCCCATAAGTGTGTTTTTGCTTTGTGCTAGTGTGCAGAATATTATTCTGTCGAGCATGACAGCGTGTTTTGAATTGAAAGGGATTCGAGCTCTAATGCAGAAATTTGTGTATTTCTGGTCACGTGAGTTACGTCAATTTTTGATAGCCAGATTGTTAATATAGAGTATTATTAGATTTCGATATATTTATTTAATCCAGAAGTAAAATATTATATTTGAAATATAGTAGTATAACACATTTTTGTTGTGAAGTTGCATTTTTAGAACATAGTTCTGTGGTATTTTAATACAAATTTAATGAACAACTAGAAAGATATACTGAAAAAAATCTATCTATCGAAACAAATATTTAGTCACCACCGGGATTCGAATCTGTGCCTATTTATATCCAGGAAGACGCATTCATCATTTTCGCTATATATAAAATCTTTCCAATTTATATTTTTTCACAAATGGATTTTTGCAAATAATTTGTTTCTCAAAAGCATTCGATTCTCCAAAATATTAAACAGCCACACTTCAACATATATACCTAAACTATATTTTTGACGTCTAAGTTTACTGATTTCTAGCATAGTAGATTTATTTTTTCTTTTTGAAATTTTTACAATTTGTATATGAATTACTAGATTCTATTACAATTATTATTTTTAATATATCGCAGTACCTCTCCAAATAAGTGTCTAGCTCTTATGCGACTTCATTACATATCTCGGAGACCTCTCACAATAATATTTTTCTCGATTAAAAATGAAAAGCACCCCTTTAATATTTTATTGACGCCGAAGCCAAACGCACGCTTAATATTCACCAGCCTTAACGACAGGTCCAAGTTTAATTCACTTAAGCACGAGGGTAGTAGGGTAGCCAGACAACGTTCCGAGTTATTTATGTTGATTTAAAAATCACGGCACCCCACCGTGCATAATCTAGTGGCGAACATTGAAAGCTTATTGAAAAATCATTTAAATTACAATTTTACGACAAGCGGTATCGAGAAAGTATTACGAAATCTTTTTAAAATAGATAGCTTCAATAAATAAAATTGATACCGGAACACGACGAGTGCCTTAAAAAATATCTCATGTACCAGAAGTGAGGAGGAAGCGAGTCTGATGATAAATGGATGAAGTAATATTTTTTTAGTAAATGCCAAAACCTACATTAACGTTAAGGCTTGCGAAGAGAAAGCATATTCAAGTGGGAAATTTATGTCCATGTTTTACAAAGGGGGATTTGTTTATTCAGATATTTTTTCTTCATACATTCAGAGTTCTTGCGTCGCTCGGTTTATGTCCTTCCAAAGTACAAAGTAACACATATTTCTGGAATAGTGCGCGGTACTCCCGGGGTGGTGTTAACAGAATGGGTTTTCATAAGAGTCTAAGATCTGCGTTACGCTTTAAGCTGGGGCTGCGACACAAGGTGTTTCCGAAGAGCCTATTATTTATTTATTTGTTTGGTATAAAACAGAATAAAAAACACATGAGCAGTTACACACGTAGCATGAAATAGAAAAAATATAAATTAAAACATAAGCTAAACAAACTATAAAAAATAAAGGTTCAAGACGGAAAAAATAATAATCAGAATGGCTGAGTATCAAAATCAGTTTTTCATTTGACTCAGAACAGCATCAAAAACATCACTCTTATATTTAAACATTGAATATTGGAATATATTTACAAGACCAAAATCGTTCCCATGCTTGTGAAGTCTTTGTGTGAATTCCTATAAAAATCAGTAAATGATGAATTTACATGGAAAACCACCGACGACCTGGTACTCCGCGCAGGAACGTGGTATATAATCAGTTCCGTTAAATTAAGGGCGTCCAGTATGCCATTTACTATTTTTAAAAAAATCACTTAAAGTTCTTCTACACGACAAGTTAGTTAAATTAAGAGTGCTCATTAGAAAATCATAATTCAATTGTTCAGCGGGGTATGCACAGTTTGAAGTTAATAAACCTTAAAAATATATGCTGAACCCTTTATAATTTTAATTCGTGCACTTTATAGAATGGAGACCAAATAGTTGAGTTGAATTCTAAATTGCTACGAACTACAGCCGTGTATAAAACTTTAAGTGATTCAAGTGAATTGATATCTTTCACCGCTCTTAATACAAAACCAAGACATTTCATAGCCCTATTGGTGATTTGATTAATGTGTGGAATGAATGATTGTTTTTCATTAAATAATATCCCAAGATTTTTAATTTGAGATACTTTTTTAAGAGTAACGCTGTTTATGCTGTAATGGAAAACAATGAGTTTTTTGATTCTGAAAAACGTCATAGATTGGCATTTATCAATATTTAAAAAAAGTTTGTTGTGTGTACACCATTCATGTAATTTGTTAAAGTTAGATTGAAGAATGAGACAGTCATTTATTTATATTATTTATAACAATTGTGAGTACCGTGTACATCTTATGTTCGTAAATTGTTGAATAAAGTCTTGGACAGGATTCAAATATGATATCCTTATCAAAGAATGGAGGAGATTGTAAATTTAATTTTGTACTTCAGGAGTGCTGTAGGGCTCCAGAAATCCCGAGGAAGATGAAAGCGAGGAGTCTCTCCCTCGGCCCAAGGCCCTCTTACTCAAGCCAACAGGAACATAACATGACCTGGAACTACAAGAAACAGGCGAGGTTCCAGCAGATTGGACAACAATAGTGATTTTCGGGGTAGTTGGCGTGGTCTGTGATAATTGCGGTCATGGATTTTATTGTCATACGAGGCCATAAAAGAACACTAAGTAAAGAACATATATTTTTTTAAATACATTTTAACTACTCTATTATGCTTTAAAATATTTGCACACGTCCTAGTTCAAGCTAGTAGGAATCATTAAAAAATGTATGAAGAATGGTATGTGTACGCGTATAAACATTTACGCTTTCACCTATTTAGAAGTACTGCAATCGTCTCGTATCTATATCTTGCCTTGATATAGCGTGTCACTTTCCGATGTTATTTGTGCCCAACATTCCTCTTCTCTTCCTACATTAAAGATGCCACATTCTATAACTCGGGTCTATCAACTACATAGTCTTGACCATTTATACTCCACATTCTTTCATACTCACACTTGCTTTCTCACACATACTTTCACACTTAAGTACAATTATGAATTTTCATCGCTCTACTAAGTTTTTAAAAAAATATTTAGAAATTTTTTACATTTTTACATTTAGAGAATACTGCCACAGTTAACAACTCCATCTGATATAAAAAGTTTAAAGTGCAAAAAAGAATCAAAAAAGGATGTATATTATTTCCAGATTTTTTAAACATATATGGAGAAAACTGGAATGGTGGAGTAAAAATTGAAAGTAGAATGATTTCCAATCTCAGGTACGCGGATGATACAACTTTGATCGCTACATCAGAGGAAGAAACGGCTGCACTACTCTGAGCATTGAAGAAGAAAGTAGAAAATGGGGGCTAGAGATAAACAAGGAAAACATAATCATAGACGTAATCAGCTTTCATGAACAGAAGAACAGAAGAAGCCTTTCCAGACCTTGAAATTATTAAATTTCAATTATTTCGGGTCTATAATTACTGACGAAGGTAGCTGCAAGACATAAATTAAACGATGCATAGGTTCTATAAAAACCGCATTGTTTCCAACACAACGAAGGTCAGACTTGTATAATTTCTGGTGCATTCTACATTTTTATATGGTGTGGAATCATGGACCCTAAAGGTAAGAAGATGTATTAATGTGACTTGGATGTGATGTTGGAGTCGCATGTTGCGCATATCATTGACGGGCGAGACGCACGATGTCTCCATTTTGCAAGAACTGAAAATCAAGAACAGACTCTCTACCATTTGCCTGAGACGAATCCTTAAAATTATTGGGCATCTTACGAGAAGGGAAGATGGCTTGAAGTCATGGTGGCCACGTCGAAGAGCAAAGAGGAAGAGGAAAAACCCCCACCCGTTAGATCGACCGAGTGGAAAAGGCAACATGAACTTCTCTGGTGACAGTCTTATGATTTGCAGGATGCCGAGAAAAGCGGAGGAGCATAGTCAAGAGGAGGAGAGTTTATGGAGATCGCGATCAGTTATGAGAGACTGACATGTAACTATGGGCGTGAGGTTCATCTCCAACAAAATGGATAGACCGAGTCCGAGACATGACTGGAGCCTCGCTACACGTCGCATTGAGTAAGGCCAGGATGACGAATAAAGGAAACGAGCATTTTGTTCTGTAGAAGCAGACTAGATGACTACGATGTTCAGTCATGAGCATATCGGTTGAGAACGAGAACCGTGTTTATAATTAATTAAAAAACTATTATCGGATAGAAAGTCTAGAATAATACGTCTGGAATAACTCAGTAATGCGATGTTTTTATATCTTAAACCTTATTGGTTGATAGTTGCTTCATTTCTTGATCGCCCTACTGCAGCGCCGAGCTTATTATCCACAAGGGTGACTTCTACCCCTAAATTTAATATGAACACCTCCGACGGCAGCCCGCTCCTTGATGTCATATTGTCATCGGTTTTCTGCCTCGGAAGTAATCGGATTTATGGCCTCTAACATGGCGACCGTGTGTTGAAGTTTCAGGGGGAAAAATCACACGTCAAGCGGCATCATTTCGCGCGCCATGCGCTACTTTGGCGCTGGAAATTTTCAGTACGTCAAATCAACCGGGTGTCAGACTACTAACTTTGTGCAATATGTAGATTGGTAACTTTGATGACATTGGAATATCAAAGAGAAAATTTATGTGTTATTAAAAGTTTAACTAGTTTTGTCACTTTTACTTTAAGACAAGGGAAAAAAACTGGAAAAATTTTCAATCATCTGCGACATCAGTTCTGATACTGGACTCTGCAATGGGGGTCTAAAATGTCAGGATCACAGAACAATTGATAAAACTAAAAACACACAAGGTTGACAAAATCGGCCGACAGGTATGAACAATAAACGACAACATTTATTGAAAGGATTTCTTTTGTCGTTCTGCTAGTGTAGACCTCTGCCGTCCGCCCGTGTAACGTCTCACCAATAGACAGCGGTCTACGTCCACAGTCGCTCTACAACTCTCACAATATCTCAACGATTTGATCTGTTTTTCTCGCAACCTAAACTCACAAACGTTTTTTCGTATGACGTTTCCGTAAATATATGTTTAAACACAACAACTTGTTATTTGATTTAGATATTTCAATAAACGAAAGTAACTATATAGTTATAAAAAAAAATACAAAATAAATGTAAAATATATTATTGACATAAACCACGAAAGGTTAAATAAATTAATACTGAGGTTGATTGAAGTTGACGATGAATACGAAATTTTTTAAAGTTAACCTTTCCTCTCCGATAATGTAAACTGAGTTGGCATTGCCTCTAATTATGTGAATATCTCTGTAAATATATTAAATACAGAGTTCATATTTTAGGTATTCCTCCGTAATATATATATGTGTACTGGATAAAATAATAACAATATATAAGTATTTGCCATACGCAACAATAAATAAAGTTTTCTCGATGAACCTGACGTGAATTTGTCAATATGTGTATGTATAGGTGCGAAGTGGTGCGGAAGGTGTAGTGCACAGGACGCGGGATGCCGGATGCTAATCATCATTTTAGTGGCGGATCGTGCGCTGGCCGAGTTGGATGTGTCTTATGCGTCAAACATGTGTTCACCTAATAGAGTAGTCTTAGAGTTTAAATAGGTATTCAGTTGCATTGACTGCCTCTTGTTGTTGTATGTTTTAAATCCAAAAAAATGCATTCACCCTTGACATCTTGTCCCTCATAGCCAAACTAGTGATCACTTTAATATGTATTGTATTTAGTTAATTCAAAATATGTTAATTTAAGATGATGTCAAAATGATTAGTCTAATCCTATATATATTATTTCCTTATCTGTCTGTTAGCTCGTCCGTGTTTTATGGCAACATAAATCAAACAACGTCTGTTCGCATTACACAGCGACGTAAAACAAACATATTATATTGTAGGTGTCGTATAACAACATAAAGAAAATTAGGTCTGTAATTAATAATATATCGTAAAAATGTGCTGTTATCAAATAAAACAAAGTAAATTATTTTGCTCAAGTACCTATTTGAATTGTTTTCCTAAAATTTAAAAAATATTTAATTTTTATTAAAGTATTTGTGTCAAGTACACATAAGTATCGTATCACCCCTGCATATAATATTTTTCTGGTTCGCCATACCCCATATCGTATAGAGATCATTGTATTTTGTTTTGGTCTGAGTTTTATTTCAAGTTCAAGGGGTTTTGTTTTGTAGAAAGTAAAAATGATAAATATAATTTGTACGTTTATTATATTAATTTCATATTTATTTTTCTGTGAAATGTCTCGAACTACTTTAATGCAGTTCGGTGATTTCTTCGTAATTTTAATTTCACGGCAAATATTCTATTCTATGTTAAAACACAAAGCACAGCATTCGAGACATTGTTTGTTTAATATTAATACTACAACCGTGCTCTGTAATTTGAAACGCCGAGAATAATATTACATTGATAATTGAATGCTATAAAAAGTGAAAGGTAATTCTTAAAGTTGTTGGCTTATTAAATGAAATGAGAAATATTGCTTTACTTTAATCTCCTCTCTAAAATTGTTTATTTTTTTCGTTGCGCCTCTTTGCCTTTGAGCCGATACTACGACCTTCAGCGCAACAAATCAAGGGCAAACGTCATGACCCCCGGACCCTATATATCTAAAACATATATCTAAATTCCATTTACCATTGTGAAAATTTAGCTTAGACTGAATAAAATATATTGACAGGATTCAAGAGTGAATTTCAAACTTCGAAATATTTTAAATGGAGGGTACTCGAGAAAAGTATTGGTAACTTTAAATGGCTACTTTTAATTGATTTAAATTAATGTTGATTTACTTTGGCGCTCTTGGAAGCTGCTCGTTTTCAACTCCCAATGCCTCCGTTTTTGCCATGCTTACATCTACAGATATCTAAAAAAAATTAGAAGAATCAATTAGAAAGATATACAGAAAAACTGTGAGAATTTATATAACATGTGAAAAAATGTATATAAACTCTCAAAATACTAATGAACAGTTACGACTGCCGCTTGAGTTGGATACGTCACGTCACGAACACGCCTGAAAGCGAACCGAACCATTAGGAGCTCAGGCTTTAATTAGACAGGGCCGGCGCACTTTCTACAAATCAATTTTATATCATAGCGTGGTTTTACCTTCTATCACGTGCGCAGCACCTGTCTTCAACAGTGTACACAAAACAAAATACAAACGAAATCATATATACAACACTATCCGGAACAAACTTGGTAAAAATGCACCGCCAACACGAGTTGGACGACACGATCACACAATGCTTTCATAAATTGTTAGAAAACTTGTACCCTTCCATTCCAAGATAATTCTCTCATCAGAAACTTCGGCTCGTATGAGCGTGATATCAATCTTATGTCGTTTAGGAACAAACGACGATTGTACAGCTACTACTCCTGAAGCAGTCTGACGCACTCGATTCTCCGGACTCAGATGCTGACTAGCGGAAAGCGTCGGCCTGAATTCCAAAAAACGATGTGTAAATAAAGTTATTAAGTGCAATGTACCGAATCAATTTTAGTTACCCTTAAGAACTGATTCTAGAATAAGGAGACACTGTAGATAAAATGTTCACGCTTAGATCATTTCTCTTTTTTTATTGCAGTAAAATGTTTATAGGGTTTTCTAGACTTTTGAACCCTTCCAATACATGTAAAAATATAAAAGATTTAGTAAAAGTGTAAGTAAATAGCGCTGATGCAGTTATAGTAGTAAAAGAATAAAAATAAATACTCTAAAGAATTGAAAAAAAGGATGTTGATTATGCCCTGGAGGCAAAACACAGTTAAAATTATTTTAATAAATAATACTTAGTTCATTCATACATCTTCTTCTGATTAGCGCAAGAATACGTGCATATATGCATACATGATCGTCTGCTATTTAAGGTATCTATATGTAACAGTACAGGAAAATCTCGATCGATCGTTCTTCGAATAATCGTTTTCCTGCATGTATCGTTTATTTCTTCCAGTCACGAATTTATTTCATACAAACACCCAAAAATAGATCGCATGGATCGTTCCTCTATGCATCATTTTACCGCATTAATCGTTTAAATTACGCAGCATACTTCACAACTAAATGTTTCGTTTCAATTGACGGCACTCATAAACAATGAGCGGAACAATAGAGAGAGAATGCTACTGCTGACTGCCGCTTGGCATACAAAGTTTTGTTAATTTTTTTTTGTTTCTGTGCAGCTTTATAATTTTATTTTTATTTAAATGCATTCATTTACATGTGAAATTTGTATATTTTTTAGAATATTTATTATACATTTAGGTATGAAAAATGTTACTTTTTTTATAGTTAATTTTATTCATAATTAATTTTAATAGGTCCCTTCAAAAACGATAGATAGAGGTTTCACTGTATATGGTTTACCGGGTCATTCTAAGTCATTCGTGGACTACATATCTTACCATACTCTCCTTATTCATTCTTTCCACAAAACCCTGTAGACAAATTCCAAAATATATCTTCAAATAAAGTATGATTATTAAAACACATATATTTAAAAAACAATGTTTTGAGCAATACTCTCTAGCAAACTGAACAGTTTAATTGTTGCCGTAATTACCTTCGATAACTAGTCCCGGGTTTTCTAATTGGTTTGTTGAATGCATATATTCATTCAACCTATGTAAATGAGAAAACACAAACCTTTCCGAAACTGGGCCGTTATTCGCCTACTTTTCTACCGATGATCGCTCTTCCTGCTGTCTTGAATATTATAAAAATTCGGCATCGATAACTGAAAAATACAATACACAAAATTTTTTATATCACAGTCGTAAAAATGTATAACCGACTCCAAAAACGTCTCTGAACAGAAGCAGTTTCGCTTTTGTTTTTGTTTTTAAATCCACACAAATAGAATGCACATATTCAAACTATAATACCAGGTCTACCATCGAAATATAAAGCGCATAAACTTTAATACTTAATTAGTTTTAACATGTTCAATTCATTTCTTTTGTATAGATTTATCTCTGCATATATTTATTTAAACGTGTAAGAAATATCTTCTCTTCTATATATATATATATTAATTATTCCTTACTAGGTAGTTTTACAGTGTAATAAAAAGAATTTGGTATTCGAGATCTTTCAAATTATCTCTCAATTATATTATTGATAGAATCGGCGTTAATTTTGTAAAGTTTCATCATCAACATGCATGGATATAAATAAAACAATGATATAATTAGTGTGTTAAATATGTGAAGATTATAATACTTCACCTGTAGATGAGAGTTACGGTTTCTCTCGAAATTCGAGTAGTGCTAATAAACTCAAGTACGGTTGTATTGTTTTATTTATATCCATCCATTTTAATTCGTAAATTGTTTAATATTTTAAATATTGTGGAAACAACTATTCGAGTGTATATCTTTTGAAATAAAACCTAAAATTTTGTAAAAAATATATATTAGTATTGAAGGAAGCCATTATGTTTTGCCTTCGCAACTATAATTTTAAATTCACTTTTTATAACTTGTATTTCTAATTGCAAGATATTGCATATAACAAAAATATTATTCAATAATAGTGGAAAAATATACCCTTTAAGAGAATTCGATACTTTGTGTTCGAAATGGAGAACTCAAATTCAATTACATGTAATGTTGTTAAAAAGAAAATCATATATGTTTAAGTTACATTAGGAAGAGAAAATGAAAATCTGCAGTAGCTCAATATGATGACTTTGCTAGGCAGGAGAAGATCGCCTTAGCGGTGGATCGATCAAATGTCTTAAGTAGCCGGATCCACATTACGTGGTGTGATCCACCTAGTCGCGATCGTGAAGCAAAGGATTTACCCTGAGGAGGTCACTATCCTCAATTCTGAAGAATATGACTGAGAGATTATCGTGCGATAGAATCATTTGAAGGGGCATTTATAGGTATCCACGACTGTTAGATGATAGTGAAATTTCTTTTGCGGTATTCTGGTGTAAGCTTTTTTCATTCGGACTCCCTTTCATGATGATGTCCACTGATATATGCCATAAAATGTCAGCTTTGCCTAAAACTAATTCACGGCAGAAAAACTCCGCGTTTGGAAAAATGGTTTCTTTATCGCCATGCCCCCTAGACTGCATAAGCGTGACCAATCACAAGACACACACTAACAAAAAGTCATCGTAAATTTAAGGTTATTACGTACGATGTAGTCATTAGAAAAACTATGCTCGGAGTGTCTTTGCGGGGTATTTGCCGCAAGATCAAAATATATGAAATAGTTCACCGAATGTTCATGATCTTCAATCGAAGAAAAGAGAACTCTGTGGTAGAAAAAAAAAAGAAAAAGTAGAGGCTCCGTAGTGAAGCGTGGGACTTCTCTTAGCTTAATGGATCAATGTCATAAAAAATGGTTGCAAGAAGTAGCTGAATGCATAGAACAGACGATACTAAGACTATGGATGTGTGCTAAAGAAGAAACAACCAATCCGTCGTTCGAAGTTGATTGTATTTTTATAGCCTTAGAGTTTTAAAGCGATGTTTTATAAAGATTTTTCAACATTGTACAAGTCATGCACTGAAATCTGCAGCCTTACTGCCTTTTCTCTCGCACGCGATATCCAAATAGACATCAAAATATTGCATCATAACGTTATATTATGATTTACGGGTGAGAGAACGAAAATAAAACTAATGCATAGACTAATTCCATATTTTTTATCTATTTTTACAGCATTTTGAAAATAATGCAAAATCGTCAAGTCACACTACTTTACTCTAAATATTTTTCACATTAAATTTGGCATCACAGCAGCTGTCAGATGCACGTGACCCGGAATACGGGCACCCCCGATATTGCCTTCGTGTGATTGGTGACAAACGCATACGAAGATTAATGGTACCTAAAATATGATACGTCAAATAAAACTCAATATTTGATATAAACAATCGCTCATGATAATAATGTGGCTGTAATATTTCTTTTTTGTCATTTTTAGAAGGAACATCAGTAATTACTTTTTTTTTGTTTTAAACGGACACTTTTGTAGTACAATAAATTATTAGTCCACGCCCAGCTGGAAGGAGGAATATTATTATATATACTATATTTTATACTGGGTACTAAAAGAGTAACTACAAAATTTTGAAAAAATCGCACTTCGTTTTTTTTGTGGACAGAACATAAAATAAGAAAACATAAAGTTGTTTCACCTAGAACGCATGTGTTCGCCATTCATCCCTTTTTTGGGAGACTTTTACCCACGAGATTTATTTATTTATTTTAAGGTTAATGTTTTCTTGTATCATTAGTTTGCGCAGTTAAGTACAATCTGCGCTCTCTGTCGTAAATCGTAAAAGATTTGTATTTTGTATAAACACGTTTGTTTGAAATTGGGAAGCTAATAAATATCTACGTGTGTTCTTTTGTATGTACAATTATTTTGCCTATTCACCTGTCTTACCTCCTATTTCCAGGTATTATATAGTATTCCAGAAAATGAGTTACAGATCTGTTTCCAGAAATGGAAACGATTTCTAAGTCAGTATACTGATGCACAAGGGAAATTCTTTTTTGGGGGATTAGCGACTTTGTAAAAGAAAGATATGGCGGGTACATGTTAAAATGTGGCCGAAAAATCTGAAGGATTTGCTGGGGTATTCATTTGATTACGAATCGCGGATATGTATTGTGTGAGCAGGTTGAAAGCAGAGAAACTACTTACATTTGAGAGAAGTTTATTGTTGTTTGAGTAAAGTTATATTTAGACAATATGCCATAAAAAGTCTACACTGTGGAGCGTTTGCTAGAGATCTTGACGGAAAAGCAGCCGCGAGAGGAGTGGCACTCGAGAGCCGGCTTCTCAGGCGGCTGCGGGCGTATGTTATTAGCACATATTATCCTGTCGGTACGAGGAGTGTTTTTTAGCCTGTCAGGAGCTCTGTTTTATGCCCACGTATCTGCAAGGTGCGTTTAAGGGTCGTCGGCGGTCTTGATGATTGTGGACAGTAGCCACTAGTGTACAGTTCTAAACGTATTTTTGTGAAACGTACATTCCGGAAATTAAATTGTTACACCTCGTATGCACTACATCACTGAGTTGTCGAGTAATAATAATTTTCTCCTTTAAATGAACAAACTTTAGTTTCAGTGTAAGTGAACTATGAGATTAGTTTCAGATTAAAAAAGTTTTATTATTTCACTTTAGCACGAGTTCAGGATTTCGGTTTTATATACGAGATATATTGCAGTTCATAAAGTTCAGTTCAGATATTCACATACAATAATTAATTTTTCTTAAAGTTTTAGAGTTGAAGTGTTGTACCACATGTTTCAAAATACTTCAATTGAGGTTACTACATGCAAACTCTGAAATCTACATAACTTTTTCTTTGTAAAATAATACGTAAATCTGTGAATAATTTGTAGGACTGCCAAATGAATACACATTTTGAAAAATATATATTACTTAGTTTTTAAACTCTGTTTTGAACAATGCTCCCGAAACGTACTGTGGTTGTATAATAATAATTATAATTTTTGTTGAAAATAGTGATGTGTTCAAGG
The DNA here is from genome assembly GCA_031772225.1 of Eubasilissa splendida. Lineage (NCBI taxonomy): Eukaryota > Metazoa > Arthropoda > Insecta > Trichoptera > Phryganeidae > Eubasilissa > Eubasilissa splendida. The sequence continues at coordinate 884,911 of CM062868.1, forward strand.
AATTAATGTCACATCCATATTATTATTAAGCTGAGAGCTTGTGTCATAAATTCTCTAGATGAGGATTGATCTCTTGCTGCATCATAAAGAGTTTTACTGCCAAATAATATATTAAGTTAAAGAATAAGCCATTTTGATTGCTGATAATGCCAATGATGATTTAAAATAAGTGAATCTAACATGGCTAAGGAAATGAATATTAGAAGATGGAACTGAAAGAATTCTCACCAATCGGGATAAGGAGCGTGTGTGAGAAGCTGAATGAATGCGGAAAGCGCGAAAGTTATGTGAGAAAGTGACGTTCTAACTTATCTGCCTAACCTTGCAAACAACGACGTGATGCTGTATGATTTGAGTCCCCAAGACCGTGTTATTTATTGAACCTTTCAGATTTTCATTGTGTATGTCATATATTTTCGAATTTTATTAGTTTTTGTATTAATTACATTACGTAAGGCAGAAGAGGCAGCCAGAGAGGATAGAATGCCAATAGCTGTGCCGTAAATTTAATGTTGAAATTAAAAAATCTATTAAATGAAAATTAAAAGTATATACGATGACGCGCGTTATAAATATTTATTTATCATTTACCATCTAGAGATTATTAGGTAACTCATTCATGCGTTGAAGGAATATGTAAAATTCTGAGTAAAGGGGGTGGTTTTAGTGAAAACAGACCCTTTCAGTTTTACTTCCGTATTAGGATTAATAAGTTTAATTAATTTTTACATTTCTTTGAATATTTTCATTATAACATTTCAGAAAATCCGTTATTACTTTTATCTAAATTATTTCCTGTTACTGAGCCCTCTTTGTATTAATAGTGTACGTTTATTTACTGATAACTAGATACCCCACTGGTTATTACATAGACGATGCATATAATTAAATGGTTTAGCCTGTAGTTGAGTGGTCAAGATAATTGTTTTTGATAACGAAGGGTTTGTATCCTATCAGCGATCATTCAATGGTTTCATATATTATTATAGCACACGCGTATAATTAAACACATTAAAAGAGCATATGATATGCTGTGCTGTGCTGTGCTGTGGCATTCCCAAAGAAACAGTGCGTCGGAGACTTTTCTACTTTTATAAAAAAGGAGTGAAAACACATTTTCAAATAATCATATCCATAAGTTCAAAAGATAATTTTAAAATGAAATAAAAAATATTCTATCGAAAGGGCCTTTCAAAAATAGAACGTTAAAAATAAAGCGTTCAAAATAGCTTAGAAGATTTTGTAATATTTTACATGGACTAATAATTTTCGAGTATTAAGTATATTCGTAGAATAAATATATTCTATGCAAGTGTGGCAGGTATGGCGTATAATGCGTTTTTAAAATTTTAAATGCTGACTTGAACGAATTATTTTAAGTCACATTATTTAAAATGGCCTCGAGATAATTTTTTTATGAAAATGGCACCATATAAATTAATAAAATTATTATAATTATTGGTATAACAATTTCCATGCCTTCATTATTTAAATTTAAAAATATATATATTAGCATTACAGAATACATTTTTGTTATGAAGTTGCATTTTTAGAACTATGTAACCGACGCATGTCGCAGGTCACCAAAAGAAGTGGTGTTGGTGAGTGGTGGTGGAGAGTTAGATAGAAAGTAGGAAATCGGATGAGGGAGAGGATGGGTACCTTCGATAGCGGACCGGGTTGGACTCACGGAACCAAAAGACGGCTCGACTCACCTAGTTGGTGACATCGTCACGTTGCACTTCCGGAAGTTCACCCCAATGTAGTAAATGACACAAAAAAAACTTTGATGAGTGTCACGTTCACCGTAACCAATTCGCGGCGGTGTGCGAATAGAGATTCAACACGAAGAATCCCGCAATACACTTTCTCTCCCCGACCTCCAAAGGAACACTGCTGACTACTGGGAGTATAGGCCTGTGGGGATATGAATTAACTCAAAACTGGTGACAATATACTACTAGTGACAATATTATATCTGAATGAATAAGTGTGGAAATATATGTGTTCACCTTCAAAATTATAATTAATTTTATTCATCACGAATACGGAACAAACTGTCGTGTTTTAATATAAATTAATGAATCAACTTGAAAGATATACAGAAAAAGTCGATAAACTATTTAGTTGCTACCGGGGTTTGAGTCTGGACTTCTTCCTATCCGGAAAAGCGCGTTCACTATTTCATTATAGCAATCGAATATATTTTCGATAAATTTTAAACTTATATTTTGTAATAATTCCATTTTTAAAAAGCGATCAATTGGTACATTTGTATTATAATTAATACGGAGCCGTGTATCTGTCTCCCTTTTATTTACAGCGTTTTTTCTCCAAATACATTTTTTTATATCACTATATTTTGTGCAATGTTCTTGATTCGAAGCTACCCACACTGTTTCAAACACTAGAAACCATTTGCGATATCCCAACAATCGTATTTTGATTGCTGCCATAAAACGTTTCAGCAATTGTTACGTACTCAGCTTTAAAAGTACTGGAACCAATCGCGACACTAGGACGATAAAAATATTGGAGTGTTTATTTCAAACATATATTATACACAGGAAAATGTTTTGCTAAGTCCTATTCTATATCTTGTATCTATTTTTGAGTGTTTGGATAAAAGTCATATTCATTATTTTCATAAAAGGTAACTATATCTGGGATATATGTAACTTAGTAGTTATAAAAATGATATAATAATGTATTTTCTATTTACGTATACAATATTTTATTTTAGGTTATTAACATTTGTACGTGAACAGCATATTCGTGTGTTTGAATAATGTCACATTATTCAAATTTGAAAAAAATAAACGATACCAATGTGCTACGTGACTCGAAATATTGATAAGTGAAAAGGTTTTGAAATTATTATAAACAACGCTTATTGGGTTCCCCATCCACTGAAATCACGCCACGTTAGTATTCTCCATACTCCAAACAGATATAAAACATGGGAATAAAAGTAATATTAATCAGACGATGGAAAGATGTCAGTTATTCATTTAATCGTTCACCGATCAAGAGTTTATGACAGAGTAAAAAATGAAGAAATAAGGAAAAAATGTAAAACTGATCTTAGTATAGTGAATGATATTAAAGAAAGATCACTGAGGTGGTATGGTTATATGGATCGGATAAATGGTGAGAAAGATATATGATGCAAGTATTGATGGCACCAGAAATACAGGACGTCCGCAAAAGACATGGCACGAGCGGGTAAACCAGATGGTCCTGTTAGAAGTCATAATAACCGGCGAGCTTATATGAGAAGATGTATGAATGTTGATGACGCGAGAATTATGTGTCAGGACAGAAGAGTATGGCACTCTATACTCTCTGCCTACCCCCGCAGAAAACGGCGTGATGGTAAGTAAGTAAGTACAACGTACAAAACAATTTTAATTGTATTAATATTACGTTTATGATCACGTGAGCACCAACAATATTCCTGTAGGAATGGTTGGATAGTATTGAAGCAATCGCCCTTGGACCTAGATGGCCTGTGGTTCAAAATGGTGATGATCACGTTCACGGTGGTTAGATATCAAAATTGGTTCCAAAACTATTAATTCTGAGTATATAAGGAATTGTTAATTGTTAAATTAAAAATCATGTTTTGATACAGTAACAACATATATACATATTTTCTTATAATCTGTGATCTTTAAAATTGACGTAAAAATACGCCATCATGGGATTTATGGCATAATTCTTCGTTTTACTATTCTTCGAATTGTCATGGTCGTGGATCCTTGCAGCTTTTTGGATAACATAGTGGTTTATGTCGCCATCCGTCCTGCGGTATGCGTCAATGGTATTCATCACAAATACCACATTTACAGAGGATTTATTCCCTTGCTGCTAAGCCTCTGAGCTCTTGAGAAAGGTCTGGAATATACATATTTTGTTATCCTGGTTATGTTGTGATCTTGCAAGATCTTTTTAAGCTTCTCCGCGCACATCATTCAATTGGCTGATATGATGTTTTATTATTAAAATTACGTAGTTATTGAATACACTGGTTTTTAAAATTATCTATAACTAACTTACCATCGCGCCGTTCCCCGAAGAGGTATGCAGATTGAAGAGTCATCTTTCACAGATGTCTTCTGATCCTCTGTATCTTGAACATTCGCCCAATGCATTCGCTCACTCACACGTTCCAAATGTTTAAAACATCTTAAAAAACCTATCTTAATTCTATTGACTACACGACATACATTCATACTATTTTGTTCATTTTTTACTATATTTTACCACAATCACTTTATTTCCCTTCTTCTTTTGTCAATTTCATGATGGTATTTCATAAATTAATTATATCATCGATTTTTTAATAATTTTGGTGTGGATTCCGTGGAACACAACTAACGTTATATTAGTATTAGTTTATAGTATTTAGATGTGTTGAACGTACATTATACATATTTTAGTATAATTGTTGTTGAGGGTTTTGGCAGAAAATAAAATACATTATTCTGTCCCTTTTTTGCTATACAAGTTTTTTGCTATAATACATAGAGCAAACTGCTTTTTTGTTATGGTAATTAATGCAAATCAGGACCAAACAATGATATTAATGTAAAGATTAAACTATAAGCGTAAAAATTCGTCAACAGTCGTAAATTCATTTAAATTGGCAAATTTAAAAATTGTTAATTTGTTGAACACAATTAAATATTGTTTGAATCAGCTGAATAAAATAGTTTTATCCCTTCATTAGTATAAAAAGCCCGGATAGAAGAAATGAAAAGTCTGTAATTATATTAACATTACATATTATTTATTTTAATTTTCCATATTATGTACACTGAACTATAAATTTCACAGTTTAATAAAAGGATATTTTAAAATGACATAGAAAAGTCTTACTTGTTAAATGTACAAGAATTACAAATATTAGGTATTTTTATAAAGTCGACAGTAAAAAACATTTGTGTATTGGGTGAACATTGAAAAATGCATAGATTAATTTATTTCTCATTTCTAAGGAAAATCTAAAAAAAAAAAATTTATAAAAAAACAGAAAATAATTGACATCAAGGAGTAATAATTATAATTCGTAAAATATACGAACAAAGGAAAATGGAATAGAAAAGGTTTAGTTTGTTTAATTTTGAAGAATTTTTGGGGAAAAATTAAATACGAGAGTGATATGTTAAAATATTATTTCTACGTTTTTAATACATTCAATAACAATTTAGTTTAAAAAGGTTCCTTGTATTCTTTTAAATTGAGCTTAGAACTATTATTATAAAATAACACATAAATCGTCCTTAAGTAAAATAAAATATAAAATAATATACTTTTTTACCAGTACAAAATAACATATCTGTATAAACGGACAGGTTGAACAAATTAATTGTTTTTTTATATTGTTTTTCGTAAGAGATGTTACTTTATCTCAAAAAGCGATCAATTTAAACTGTTGCTGTGTGAGAGAAAAATGGAAGTCATAGAATAATACTAGAGATGTTTCTGTTACTAACATTTATTGCAACAACACAAAATTGTTTAATGGTGGTGAAGTTATTCTTGTTAGACATCGATATTTTGCATGCATTACCATTAACTGAGCACGCCATTGTGAAAATAAATTAAATAAAAAATAATTTAATTACTCTATATAAAAAATAATATTGTGAGATTCTAGGATGAATGTATAAACTACTGATTTTGAAAGATGCTTTTAATTTGGTTATGAATATTTGCTATTCCATTTAATTTCTACCGAGAAAATTTTTGACACGGTCTCAACAATCCCTGTGAAAATATTATTTGAATGTTATATACAATTTTATCAATTATTCTACAATAAGTATATCTTCGTTTCGAATTCTTACCATTTATAAAATATTTGGAATTATTAGTAGGGAACCTACTTTATTGTAAGTCCTGAGTAAAATGTAATAATTATCATTAGAAAATTATGCTAACAGTAAAATACCCTCATTTAGAATGAACTAATCAGTTTTATCATGGAGCCGTGTTCACGACCTGAGTCAACATTTCTGGTAGAAAGTTGTAAGCTACCATGTTCACGCTGTTGATAGTATCCTTCTTCGTGACGATCGCGACGATTTCATCCTCCCCATTGCAAGGGGTAGTGCTGAACTCCGTCATGGGGAAGTCGCTCGCGCTCGACTCCCCGCCCCCGACGGTCGAACCCTCTTCCATCACGTCCTCTAGACTTCTGGACCTCGAAGATCTCATCTTCTCCGCGTTCAAGCTTTCTTCCATCACGCTGTAAAGGTTCTCAGTCTTGCTGCTGCGATTGTAGAATTGTCAGGACGCTATGTAAAAAGGGTCTCGAAGGTTCGTCTCGTCGTTCACCGTGTTTCTTTTCTGCGACCATTGCTTCTGCCTGTGCTTCAGTCTGTGAATGATCTCATCGTGGACAACGTTGAAGCACATGGCGGTCAGAGCTAGGCCTGACAGAATATAGATTGAGCAAAACCACAATGTCGTGTTATCTAATCCTTGTTTTTTGCGATTGGCGTGGCTCGTTCCTGGAACGAGATTACCGAAACCTATCGTACTAAGAGACATAAAACAGAAGTAGAATCCATCAACAGGACGAAGATTATCCAGTTTATACAAAACTATTGTTCCTATAACAATATAGATAAACATTATACAAAGACATAAAAGTATCGGGGCTAAGATGCTAAGACCTTGCATGGATAATTTTGAATCTGTGTCGGGCCAACTCAGATTATCCAAATCTTTATTAAGATTACTCTTGCTTGTCGATATCCCTTCTCTGCTGAGCGTTTCAGCTGATGACTTCACTACGTAGAACGGTTCCTGAGTTTTTTGGTTCGTGGGTGTGTTGTTTGAAGTCGTTTGCTGAGCTCTCATTTCTTCCTGTTGTCTCTTGAGCTTCATTCTCCTTTCTTTTTCTGCCATCCTCCTTTCGTCATAGCAGCAGTATCCGCAGTTAGAGCAGAGGCAGCAGCAGAGCGCTCTGGAGAAGGCTCCTCTGGCCACCCTGGACAGCAGGGAACCGACGCTGGTCAGGTAGAGCATAGTCAGCGGGATGCCTAGAAGGGCATAGCCGATGGTGGCTCCCTTTCCCAATGAAGTCCGAGGAGCGATACTGCCATATCCTGGTGACAAAAAAAAGATTAATATTAAATGTATTAAAAAAACTAGAAGCAAATGGGTGAAAAGATAATTAATAACGTATGAAGAGAATTTAGATTAAATATAAATTAAACATTTTGTTTGATTTCATTTTACATTACGTTGACTTATTATTTTGAAAATTATGTGTATTGAAGGAATATGGTTCATCAATGATTTTTTACATATTCATTGAATAAAAATAATCTGTTATACACTCAGTGCGTTAACATAAATAAATTAATCTAATTTTATTTTTAAGAACAATATTATTGTTTAATTTATTTATCTATCGTATTAATTGTATATAAAGTATGATAAAAATACTACAGAACATAACTGAGAAATGAACTGATTAAAAGTACATTTTAGAATTTTGCGAAATGTTTTATATATAGTAATAAATTATAGTTCCTATAAACATTGTAGTTTCTTCTGAACTTCCCAAAATAAAACAACAGCCGTTGCAACAACTAGTAAATGCAGAAATATTTTAGTTAAACGAGATATAAAAAAAACTGTTTCGATTCTAAAATGATAAATTCTTTCCACTTTAATAGGTCTATGAATCCACTATACCTTTAGTATTTTTGAAATAATCAGAATTCATGCGGGTTACCCTTTGATAAATTACGATCCTTTGATTTGCTGCCCATTTTATCCCCTTGAATTGTTTCTTTGTCTTTTAAAGCTTTTCTTTTTAATTTTCCATTTATTCTCACCGCCAAAAAGTTTAGCGTTAAAAAAAGGTGTTCTCGCTTCAAATGAAACATTATTCGAAAACTCCACGTTCGTTTGTCGTGATTTTTTTCAAATGACCGGAAAAAAGTCATTCGGAGAAAAAAGTTGTCGCTGAAATTTATCGGCAGAGATGATTTTTATTTATCATAAATTAAAAAGTTTGCTCTTTGCGACGGAAATAAAATTTAAAATAAAACATTTCGTACTTTTTCAGGCTTGGGAGATGAAACGATCAAAGAACACAAATTTCAAACGTAAAATATATATCGAGACAGGAGCTCTCTTTCAGTTTCGTAATTTGAAAAGTTTCCTCTGTACGCGGGAGGCTGCGAAGCTCGAGCATCATAATAGCTCCAACTTTTTAGATAAAATTTCATGGAACACCCGAGCAACGGGTTTTATGAATTTCCACGCACAAAATATGCCGTCGTCCCGCGCTGCGCGGGATTTCAAGTTTCCAGCGCGATCGCCGCGAGAATTTTTTTACATAAACAATTCACATTCGGGAAAGTTTGCGGAGATTTTGACATGCTTTCTTACAAGGGTATTGTATTCATCCGGTCCGATTCATGCGATAAAAGGTACCTGGGGAACTGGAATCTTTTGTTGGTGTGAAATTATATAATACTTATACTTCAAAGAGTGTTAACCTAATAGACGGAATGCTTTTGTTGGTGAGGATTAACATTAATTAGTTTAAAGGGTGTTAATCTAAGGCATCTTAAATGGTCTTGATGGCGTGGAACAATATCAGCCCCTTAAGAGATTGTTTACTTTGCAGAAAGGATTGTTTTTGACGCGGCTGAATAATATTGGCCTCGTTAAGGAGTATTAAATACTATAATTTAATCCTTAGAAAGACAGCTTTAGAATGACACTAGCAAAATACATTAACATACTGGACTATTATTATTAAAGGGTACATATTAAATACCTTCTAGAAGTAAGCAAACATTCTTATACAATAGTGAATGTTACGAGTCGAGATGTAGTGCTGGGATTATCAGCTGTGTATATAGATATAGATAGAGATGAATGTCTTCATTCTTCAGAAACTATAACAACATGCGGGGATACCAATCTATGTATTTTGGAATTGCATACCATTACAGATCGTTCAAACAAAAAGTTACAAGCGGTAAACAATGAAGTCCACGAGACAAAACGCTTGTCTATAATTGTCTAACGTGCGTATTTTAAAGGAAAGAAAGAGATAACGAAGGAAATAAAGAATCAAGCTCTCCATTTTCAAGCTGTACTGTATTGTATTATAGAAGTTGTATACTGCATATGCGTAACCATGAACTTTGAGACGAAGGAATGTCCTACAACTTTCGGGAACTTCGAACTGAAAATAGGCTTTCCAAACTCGTAAGGTGTACCGACACTGATGTATGGAAGTGAGGCCTGGAACTGGCAGAAGAAGTAAAAAAGTAGACTGAATGCAGAGGAAATGAGATCTATATGTGACAGATCCATTAATGACAGTTTACCCTGTCTATTAATGACAGTTCATTCTCGCTCTATTCTCTCTGCCTGCCTCCGCGGAGAAGCGGCGTGATGGTGACCACTGAGAATGTATAATGTAGCAGGGTGAAAAGCGAAAGTCGATCTCAAGTCACATTTGACAAATCAAGGCCCAGGATTGTGAAGAATGAAAGCAAACCGTTCTCGCTGTAGAAGCAGACCGATGGACAATGATACTCGGACATAATAAAACATTTAATAGTGATACTTGTGTCTAGGGCACTGTCATAAACATTTCTGTATCATTTCATTAAACTTCATCCAGTAATGTCACCGGGGTGCCCTGAAAATATTATTATACCTTATATTTACAGGGTCCAGCTTGCTAGGGAGGACGGGAGAGCTGGTGAGAGATACAATTAATATGAGTCTTAAATAAAATATTTATTACAAGATGGAGGGAATATAACATGTTTTGAATGAGTATTGCAAACCTCATCAAATACAGAAAGAGTTATTGATTATTTTTATATAATGTATATAAAATGTAAAGATCTGTACATTGTATATCCGTTAAGCGACATGTATCGTGTATTCTGCCTAGGGTTAAGTACGCCGTGAAAATATTAGATATATTAAAACAATTACATTAGGGAAGAATTTAAAAATTTCCTTTAAACGTTTATTATTTATTTATTTCTGACAAAAAAATGTGACACACGATGTAGGTACATTAAATTTACATGGTACAATAATGGACCAATTCCAGCTCAGTGGGCTGGACCCTCGTCAAACTGGGATCAGGAGTGGAAGAAATAAGGGTGGTAAAGTATAATCAAAATACTTTTTTTACGATGGTAAAATATGATATCGCTACCTGGAGTTATCTGGCTTGGAGCTATGCAAACTTATTTATTTAGCCTGTTTAGGGATATAAGTCCTTAATCCCACCATTATTTCATTTTCATTTATTCATTTAAAAAATGAGAACACAACAATAAAAAATATTAATGTTCACCGCGGCACGAATACATTAATAGCAATATTATTGTACTGAACAAATACACACATACAAATGTTTCATTATTATGAGTCATTGTATTTATTGTCCATTACGTACTGCAAAATGGTATAATAGATTAGGGATATTCCAAATCTTAGTCAACAAAAGTAGATCTATAATTTAAATCTATAGAGAAAAGAAAAAAAATATTTTGGTGTGTTTTATATATTTAATATGTGATTTTAAAAACAATATAAAGACGTGGTTATTTCGTCTACACCGATAGATTTACAAACTAGCTTTATATTGAATATATTTTTTTATTTTCAACCTCGTATACTTATCATTGTATTTTGTTTCGGTCTTTTCAAATATCGTACGAATTTTAAAAAAAAGTTAAGATGGTATGGTAATGTCAATTATTATTATCTTTATTTGTGTCTACAAATTTACTAAAAACCGTAAATACTCGTAACAACGTTCTTGTATTGGATTGATTATAATTTAATAGCACTTTTTTTGATACGAAATTGTATGCTTCTTTCGAAAATTTCATTATATTTTTTATAGCACGACCGGTTTTGGAAGGATTCGGATTTTTGTGTTGTAATAAATTGTAATATTGGGAAAAACATAATATTAGTAGCGCAACCCTGTTTTGTATTATTTGCACTTGACCAATATGTCAAATCTGTTATTTGTAATTTCGTATTTTAGAGTGAGCATCGTGTTATCGTTGTGTATGGAAATAATGTTAACTCATTTTGTTATACATGCGGTGAATTTACGCAATCGTCGCAAAGAAAAACGAGAACTTCCCTACATAAATAAGCATACGAACTGTATTTTAAGTGCAAAGCAGGTAATAGGATAAACCACGGGCACTTCACATGACCTGGGTTCGATGTACACTGATTCTCAGAGGATGGTTAAAAGGATCGCAAAAATAAATACCCTTAGCGATTCCGATGATTTGGAGAGAACCAAAAGATCACACCTGTGATTGTTATTTTTTCTTAACTAATATATCTGAAAAGAAATGTCGATTATCCTAACATCGAGTCGGCTATGTGGCTTGTGTCTTATTGCGAAGCTTTACCGGTTTCAAAAACAACGATTTAGAAACTTCATCAGATGACAGTGACTCCAGAATGTAATCAGGAATTTAAAGAGCCTTCAGATTTTATAGAACCTCGCTTCATAACCCAAAGTGATTTAAATTTATCTAAGATTCAAAGATATCTTCTTGGTTCACGTTTGCAACAGTGGAATCTGTTATCGAAAGGTACCAAAATAATTCCTCTCAGAAACCTACATGAGACTCTTACTCCTTTTTACCAAATGGATGAGTTCTTATGCTATTGTAATGATTCTAATGATCTTGTCAAAGCTCTTGGAATAAAACGTAATGCATCTGGTGGAAGCTTCTCGTCGATTCTTCAAAAGTGAGTTTGAAGGCAATGGCACAATAGTAACTCTCGACCTATCTTGGCCAGGCTGCAAATATGAAAGAGAATTATGAAAATATATTATTTTTATCAAAGATTGAATACAATAAGTATGGCTGGAAAATTTGTAGCGATCTAAAAGTAATTAGAATTTTATTAGAAATGCAAGAAGCTACACGGAATATTGTTTCTTTTTATGTAAGTGAGATAGCAGAGCCAGGAAGTACCACTGCAAAATAAAGAAGTGACCTACAAGACATGGTCTAACTCCAGGAGCTAAAAATGTACACCATGATCCTTTAGTCAAATAAGGAGATGTACAGCTTCTACCTATACATGTTAAATTGGGTCTATGAAAATGTTTGTTAAGGCTCTGAGACAAAGATGGTGGTGGTTTAAGTACTTAAAGGAAAAGTTTCCGAGAATAAGTGATGCTAAAATAAAAGAGGGAATAGGTAGGGAAAGGTAAGACCGTAAATAAAAGATTTTTAAACATCAACAGTTCTCCCACGGCGTTAAAACTCAAACTGAGAATTAAGTGTATGGTCAGCCTTCAAATCTGTGGTAGAAAATTTCTCGGGAAACAAAAAACACGAAAGCTAGGTAAATATTGTCACTGATCTTAGTTACAGCATATGAAAACATGGTGTGCAACACGTCTCTTAAAATCATATTTTGCTCTTGTCATCAAAATACAGCCAGTATGGAAAAGCGCTATCATGGAAAATGGAGTTCATTAATGCATGCAGAACACTTCTAGACACTGCAGAGATTCCACAGATGTACACAAGGGTAAGCCAACTGCCAAACGAATAAAAATGACTTAATTTAAATATAAAGAGATATATAAATATTAACCTCAGTACTAATGTACTAGGGATTTTGTACCGTAACAGTAAATTATATTATATAAGCTCATAAATAAAAAAATGAATGTAAGACACTATTTATAAAATATTTTTTCGATACATTATTTTTATCTGTATCTTTGTAATTGATACATTAAATATCACAGAGCTATGTTCTGAAAAATTGTAACTTGGCAGTAAGAAAGTGTTCTCCTTAAAAAAAATATATATTCTCTTGCATTGTTTACAATTTACTCCCAACTTGATGGTAGTTTTTCGATCCCAAGCTCGAAGAAATCCGGTTTAAAGGCGACGATGTAGTCAATGAGGTTTTTCAAAGATTGTTGGTTCAAAGAGCGGAAAAGAATTTGATGAAGCAAGATCGGAGGAATAGACTGAATGTAGAATAATATCCTAACCGAGCTCTTCGATATTCTCGAAAGTAATTTTAGAAGTATGTGGACGTGCATCATTATGCTGAAAAATCTCTTGTTGTTATCTTCCCAGTTGTTTTTCTTGAATTGCGGTTTCAATGCAATAATTTGACAATGAATCTCAGAAGTGATGGTTACTTTCAATTCATACTCGACTTTGTTTAGTCAATAATTGCCACACGCTATGACAAAACAATTCTGCTTAATGCACTCTTACCTTGTAAACACGACCACAGGGAACTCTGCATCAACCCGATATATGTCACCCCCACTCGCAACATTCTATAAAACGATACGCACTTTTTACGACACATTTAAATGATATATTTTCTAAAAAACATTGCTATGTGAAAACTAAATTCATACGCAATATAAAATTCATATCGTACGATCGGTGCTTTATAGTAATTGAATTTCCCAGAATCTCAGATATGATATAAATACGTGTTTAGATTTAAGGTTTACATTTGTTTTGTTTATAATAGTTTTCAGATTTCTTTTCGGCAAATAAATTGAATTGAATAGATATTAATGCGGCACACCGACCGCCATGAAATTGCTGAACAAAGTATGATTTAACGACCACTCTTTTTAATGTAATGCCAGCCTTATTGGGTTTATTCGATCGAATGGATACTTGGAAAATTTTCAAGAAATATGTATAATGTATTTATTTTGATAACTCGGGCCTCTGAGTCAACATCCCGCGACAACCGGATATCCCGAGCGGCAACAATAATTTAAAATGTCAAAGGCTTTCGTATGTTGGTGTAATTCATATCAGTGACATCTGTGTTTGAAATGAAAACGTAAGTGATGAAGGTTATTTATTTACTTTTCCTCGCTTTCGTTCCAATTCTTTTAACCGATAAGGAGGCATTCGACTTATCTTTTTATTTCTCCTGGGGTAATCAAATACTTTTTCGAAATCATTTATTTGCTTTATACCGTATTATTTTTGTTCATATACATGTGCATACATATTATTTTTTAAGCCATACTTACATACACGGCAAAATAGCAATGATCACATTTTTTAAGCCCACGTTTATCCTTACAGTGCGTGTCAGGTCACGTTTGTCCTTACATACGTTTGTATTCCTAACTTGCCATTTTATTAAAGGATCCAAAATAACGATTATTGAAACATCATTCAGCTACAACTTCCATTTCTTGGCCGAGTTGTCAAAATGTCCAAAACCAGACTACAAAAAAAGATTACATTCGCCCAGCTACCTCAGGGCATATGGTCACAAGGTAGTCAAAAAACGCTTCAAAGACTCACTGAAAGCAAACCTTTAAAAGACTAACATTAACAGCGCTACCTGAGACCTAACTGGAAGGTAATACACAGTGTTGTCTATCACTTCGAAATAAAACTGAAAAAAATGACTACGTGTGGTACAGAAGTCAATCTGTAGTCACTGTCTTCCCTTGCCCAAAATACTCCAGAATATATTGATCCAGCCCAATTATGATCCGGACATACGGTATTGGACATTCAATGATAATATTTTATAGGACAAAAATATACTGTATACTTTAACACTAGCAAAGTAGCCAGAATAACGCCAAGTAATTAATTGGAAGTGACACCTACTACCGCATCCCACACATGAAATTGAATAAAAAAAAAATTAAAATTATTGATATTTTTTTTAAATACAAATTTAATGTATCATTCAGAAAGATATACAGGAAATTTCAATTTATAGAGAAAATATTTTTGTTGCTACCGGGATTCGAACCTGGATCTTTTCCTATCCGGGAAAATGCGCTAACCGATATATATATATATCGACTGCAGCATATATGTTCGAAAATTTGTCGCCAACTTACTGATTCCCCGGAATTTATTCGATAAATTGAATGTTCCTGCATATCTTTCTAATTGATGCATTCAATTTGTATTAAAATAGCACAGAACTATGTTATGAAAAAACTGCAACTACATAATTACAATGTGTTCTCCTTAATAAAGTTGTTTTTTTCTCAAACAGTAATATGCAATCGAATCTATCTAAATCACTCATATTAATCAGAACATTATTACTTACATTAGAACGATATGTGGTGGCAATGACTTCATAATTAATGCTTCTTCATTTTTACTAAATTACCCAGTGTTTCTCTCAAACTTCACGATTTAAAAATTAAATGTTGCAACGACATGCAAAAGGATTGAATTATTTCAGTCTCCAAAAATACGGAAATAAAAGGCGAGCAAAAAAGAAATAAATATTACACAGCGATACGCACGCCATATCGTTTGCTAAATCTTTTGCAAAAGAGTGTTGGCCTTTGCAAATGTGCATATAATTGTATGAATTGCGAATGTATTCGCGTGAGCAATGTGTATAAATTTAATAAATAGCAATAATATTTTATCTTGCTAATAAAGTGATTTAGCGCCAGCGGTATTCTTAACATTTTCGACCAAAATATTTTGCATTTAAGTCCCCAAAACGTACATATTTTAATAACACTGATACTCCACTTTTTGGAGTTCGTATGTATGTATAATTTCATAAGGTATATAAGATATGTGAAAGTATGGGACGTGAAGGCTAATATAAATATAATAAATAAAATACTCCTATATTTTGTATGTCAAAATATTTATTGTAGTTAATTAAAATGTCCCCCCGCGGTGCCGCGTGCTCCTTACCTCACCTCTTGTTTCAGAGAATCCAATTAGTTTTCCAATTCCATTAAGCCTTTGCCGAATTCCATTTTTTGTTCGAATGAAAAAAATAATTCTCTCGGTGATTTCCAATAATGATTTCGGACAATGGCAGGGCCGCACGGGGCGCGCCGGCTTTCGCCGATTTAATGCGATTGTTATGTTCAAGGAATAATCGCAAGTTTTTAAACCTATTCAAATTTAAATAACTCACTTCTTCAACTCGTCGAAAGTATAAGTATAGCATAACTTTTCGCTGAAAATACAAGAATGTTGTAAAATACTTTTCTTCTTCCTATTTACCTCTTCACATTTAATTTGTGTTAACTCTCTCCGTATGTAGATTCTATGATCGACGATCTTCGTTCGCCTCGGTAAGATGACTCACATACAGATCTTCCTGCATACGGGTTTGCCACGTTATCAGTGGATAAAAATATACTGATCTTATAACATGATAGTAAGCTCGAATCAATGAAATTTCCGTTTCCAAAATCAAATCAAAGCCAAACTGTTGTCCAGAACAACACAATTTAAATATTCAAAATTAACTATAGCATGACTAGAAAGAACGAGTACTGTACGCATTGTATGTTTTTTGAAAATTTTGAGGCTCATCTTTGAGCCGTTTTTATAAAATTGATTTTGACGTGTAGCTACAAAAATGAGCTCTTTACTTTGTTTAATGAATTAAGCGTCGCAAAATTGATGAAAATAGGAAGACTACAGAGGTTATGCCACGAGAAGAGGATGGCTGAACAGCAAACACTAGACCGATAGGACGCAGGAGTTTGAAAAGACATTAGTTGAGGTGAAGCGACGATCTTCTCAAAGACATACAAGGGTTGATTGATAAGTTTCCGAAACGAATAAGTAAAAAAACTAAACTTCATTATGAAAGTTATTTATTTTTATACAGTTTCTTTCTACCTTAGCACACTTAGCACAGCGCTTTTCCAGGGCTATTGTACTATTTTGATAAAAAGATTTATTAATGCTTTCAAAACAGCCATTTATGGCTTCTATGACATCGCTATTATCGGATTTTTTTTCCAATTATCCACTTTTAGAGATTTAGGAATAAATAGAAGTCGCAGGGAGCAGAGTTGTCGAATCAGGTGGATGGAACAGCAGTTCGAAGTGCATTACGTAAATATTAACTATTGACCTGGAGCACTGTTTCGATGAAGTAAAACTATATTTTTAGTCACCTTGATTTCATCGCTCAAATTTTGTCACAAGCCCGCATAGTATTCCCAATTTATTGTTCTTCCCTTTTCAATGTATTCCACGAAAATTACTCCTCGAGCATCCAAGAAAACAGTCACCATTACTTTAACAGCCGATAATTTCGCCTTCGCTTTTTTCGGTGCAGATTCGGCACTTTCTGTCCAGTTTAGACTGCTCTTTGGTCTGTGCTGTGTAATGACGGATCCATGTCTCATCAACCATGATAAAACTGCGTATTTGCCTTAGAGATCCATAACTGAAGAGAAACGGCGCGAAATGGAGATAGGAGAAATGGATGAATTTGAAAAGACCGAGACTCATCAGGGATTGTAGAGGCAACTGTGTTGATGACTTTATATTTCTTATTAAGTTCGTCTGCTATGGACGCCACCAAGATGTTTGACTAATTCAATGTTTATGTTGTTTAACATTGTCACACTCCAAGTCCTTATCAGTATCTTTATTTCGTTCGTATGTATTATTAATATCATCAGTATCCACCATACTGCATGTGCCAGGTCTAACTGCAATCCTAAAAACCTTGACTTTGGTTTTGATAAGCATTCGGGAAAGTGACTACCACCGCACAGGTTCAGTGTTACATGTTGTAAAATACAATATGTTCAAATAAAATAAAGTAATTAATTGTAAGCATCATGCCTCGTTAAAAATTTCCAATTAAATGATTTCTCAGAATCTGAAATATGATGAAAATAACAAAGTCTGTCTAAGTGGGTCCCAAAATTAGTCTAGATGGCGGCATAACATTTAGAAAGAAAGGTTTATTTTCTCTGTGACATCTTTACTTTGATTTATTTCGAACATTACCTTGCCTTATTATTTAGTTCTCTGCAAATGACACTTGGGCGGTAAACATTAGTGGTATTAATTAATTAATCGGGTATATTTTTATGATAAATTTTCATTAATTTCCTAAGTTACCTGGCATTTAATATATATGATATTAAAAACTGCATGAATTCCAATCCTTCTAATCGTTATTGGTTCATACATTGTTTTGGATTATTTTACAATACATAGCTCAGCGTGTAAAGATTGAGAAAAAGTAATATTAGTGCACCGGTGACTTGCGATTTATCCTCGATTAACGTATATCAAATTTTTGGTTTCAAAACCAACTAGTCGACACGAAAGGATATTGCCGTGTGTTGCGTACAAGCATAGATGCCCGAAGAATCTCGGGACAGGAAGGAATTGTGGCACTCACCACCAATCCAGATTCCGCTGGCACCTTTAAAATGTGGACTATATACTGTTTACTTCCACACATTATTTCGTGAAGGTTTCGACACAAAGTATAGATGTGAAGTCTGGAGATTTGTATAACAGTGTTAACTGTTCCGTACACGTTGTAATCGTAACGGTTCAAGGTCGCCGGTTCTCGTTCAAGTACATAATTAATATATTTATACACCAAACAAATATATGTCCCAAACACCGTGTTTGAAAAGAGCTCATATAACATCTGCTGTAAATTTATTTAAATAAAATTGAGTCAGTACAGTTATTACTCTCAAGGCAATGTGTTAAAATAGCACGTGTGTATTTTTTGTGTACAGTTCACTGAGAAAGAAGGAAGAAATAAAATTTTATTACACATCTTTGACATTTACAAATTTAATTTGTAAGAAAACAGTTAATAATGTACTATGTATAAGTAGGATCTAGGTATAATAATATTAATATTATTTAATAAATTGTATAGCGTTATTTTCGTAAAAAAATTCACCTCAAGGGCGCTTTACACAAACTATTTATAGTCCTACATTATCTTTGTATTTAAAATTAAAAATTGTTATTTGATCTTATGAATGTAAAAAAATAATCTCCAAAGCGTCCAGACCGAACTTGTATCATTTTAATAATTCTAATTTTTTGATAGGTACTGAATTCATTATTTACACCGACACGTGAAAAGAGACATTTTAATTTTCGAACATATGAATTTCTAAAAAAGTGTCAAAACATAAGTTTGACGTTTATGGATACCGAATAAAATTTGCAGACACTACGGAATGTAACTAAATAACATATTTGATCTCTTATTTATCCCGTAGTTTTCTCATAGATTAATTATTTTAATACATTTTTGAGATACTTTCGTACAAAGTATTTTGTAACTAAAAAAAAATTTTAGGGAGGAATGTGTGCTAAGATATTTATTTATCATCATCAAAAAATGAATAATTTAATTATTTTAATGTTACATACTTCAACATGTACTACTTTTAAAAAATCTAAAAATTGAGATTATTTAATATTTTTTTCGCTTTATGTCAAAACTACTGAAGTGAAATGCTATCAACATTTTACTGAAGATTTGTAGGTCTCGTAAATATATCATATAAATAATAAAACGTGGTGATGAATGAGCGCGTTTATGGTGTTATCGCGGAGTTTCAAAATAAAAATTTGTCCAGAGAGAAAAAATAACGTTCTGACAGACACATAAAGGCTTAATATATCGCCAACATGCGTCACGCCCTCAAATTGTGACACATTCAATTGTAGTAAGATTTAAGACTATGAAAATAAAAATTCATTAGAAATTTAGCTCGTTGCCCATTGTGCATTGTGTGAGTCTAATTAAAAAAAAACAAAAATAAAGTAAACCAAAATAAACTTTAAAACACAAATTTATAACATACAATTGAGCCAGCTTTGTTGCTACAACACCCACAGTGTTGTGATGCATTTTATAAATTCAATAATCAAAAAATACTAGCAGATAAGCTATTAGGCTATCGCTTACTGCTAGGCCTTGCGGGCAGCTATTTTGGCAGCTTCGCGGCCAGTAGTGGCCGCTATGCGGGTCATCGGTAACCGCTGCGCGGTATGGGTCTCAATAGAATCTATATTTGAATGATAGGGCTTTCCCCAAAACAAACCACACGTAAATAAAATGTCGATGTAATTGCAATTATTCCATTTTTGTAAGTAAGTTGTTAAAACGAACAAAAATTACATTCGTAGATAGCCAATTTTATGGTAATTAAGATTTATCCTTTATCATAGACAGAATAAAAGATGACAGATGTCAATACACGATTTCGCTTAAATATGTTTTTTTTTCTTACTCGTAATAAAGACAATTTGCGCTCCATTTCAAATTGAATATATATTAACGTACTGTTATTGAATATATATTACATGTTAGTTTTTATAATCCTGGCCGTTTAATCAAGCTTTATACAGCAAAAATGACACTGGATCTAAGACATACAGAAAGTCATAGAAATAGAAAGGGGAAACGTAATATTATTATAAGTATTAATATTTTGAATGTTGAAAAATAATTTGTTACCAATCAAAGAGATATGGTCTAGTACAGTACAATTCAACTTAACCTATTAACGCAAACAAATGCAATTCTTATAAATAAAATTCAAATGTGAATTGTACAGTACTTTTTAAAAACATTTAAATAATTCATTTAACGTTCGGGCGCTAACATTACGTACATCACGTTTCACGAACAAAGTCCGACTGGCAACACTAAGTGGTTCCGAAATACGTTGAGGTGTAATTTTGTGGAACTACTGGATAATGGCGCGAATCAAATATCGCATTGGTGTCGATAGTTTCAATTTTGTTCAAAATTACAGATGTGCCTATATCTTTACTATCTAGGTAGGGCGAGATCAGATTTAGATACACAATAAGGAACGTTTTTGTCTAGGAGTTATTTAGACTCAAAATAAAAGCGTGCTAATAAAATTCATCTGTTCTTGAAATGTAAACATTTCATAATTATTGTGAAACATCCTTACGTGTTCCCTCGTTATATTTGACAGGTAGTAAATAACCTCGCAGTATGTGCGACGTAAAATCAGGTGATGGAGCTAATTATGCCTCGGTTGTAACAGATCGAACGCATCTTGCAAAAAATATTATTTTTACTTGCATGGCATAGCATAGCATGCCACTTGTACTTTTAGATAATAGGACAAATAATAAACTTTTATAACAGACATAAGCAAGAAGAATTTTAAATTGAATTATATTATAATGCAAATTAATTGAATCAATTAATAATAGAAATATACATAGAAAAAATCTATCCATCGAAAAATATTTAGTTCCTCCCGTGATTGAAATTTAGACCTTTTCCAATCCGGGGAATCGCTTTCTCCGATTTCGGTATAGCAATCGAATACATTTTAGATAATTTTTCAACTTGTATTCTGAAATATTTCAAATTGATACATCTACTATTCCTTATTAAAAGCAATCCACTTTATATTACAGGGAATCTCGAATACCATTAACTAAAACCCGATAGAAGATGCCAGAATTAAATAAGTTATTGCATTTTTTAATAAAATTAAATACAACTTATATATTAAGGAAAACAAATTTTTTTCTTCAAAAAAACAACTTCATAAAAAGAAAAAAATGTGTTGTCCTTGATAAATAATATTATTTTACTCCGGCTAAAATTAGCCATTTATTTATACACAAAATAAATTTTGCATTATATTCGTCTAGCGATGGCAAATATAACCATTAGAAAAAATATTTTGATTGACATTTATGATGCCACTTGACAAACAAATAAAAATATTTGGCTTTATTTCGCCCCACAATATTTTTTAAAATGATATAGATTGTTTTTGTCCCGTAATACTTTTTTTAATCATAAATTCTTTCTCTTTCATTTATCATCATTCATTTTTTCATCAAAATCGTGCTGAAGTTCAATTAAAATTACAAACATTATGTTTTTTATTATTATTGTTTTTCACATTTTAGAAATGATTTTTTTTCAACTTCGAATTTCAAAAATTACTTTTCGATTCGAACGGCTATCCTGTGTGACGCCAAAACCCCATCTTTTCTGGTATGGAATAACAGAATTATTCTAAAATAACAAGATTAAATATGTACTAGCTACTTCTAGACGCTTATCTACAGGTTCATAAATATACCAAATATACATGTACAAATTTATTTAAAAAAAAACCTTACATATTACTTTTACTTGTTCGTTCACTTCTTCTACGGTTTCTTAAGTATGCAAACATATTTACTCAGTATAATAAATCTTATTGATTTCTACAAATATGTCACGTTTACGTAGTAATACCTCAATCCTACAACAAATCCAACCACGACAAGTTCTATCAACGTTAGTAAATAAAAAAATATTTTTTAGTCACATTATGCGTCAATTCGATGAAAAGAAGTGCCCCGGGCACTTTAAAAATCCTGAAAGATTATTATAGAGCCAGTTTTATGATACGTAGTCACTTTTTACTATAGTTTTCGTAAACAGATTGTTTGATCGTTGGAAAAAAAAATGCTTTTCGAAAGTACATCCCGTAGTAAACTGATTTTACTCTTACTGTAAAAAACGAAAATCGATAGTTAAACATGGCGGATTTTTCACAGCTGTTTCAAAAGTCATCTGTCCCATTGATACTTTGAATGTTGCATAATACGACAATAAATCATTAAATATCCTGCTATTTTAGTTGTGAGAGTTCGTCTGATGATGATCTCGTTGTTTAATATACATTAGCACATAATCCGAAAAAAATTCACCATCAAAATGACAGATCTTGAACGCAAGGGCGAATAATGTCACAGATGAAGCAGGGAATAGAGCATATTTCATGATTATTCGTCTTGCCACACTGAGAGGCGAGATATTATTTGACCATCTTTGACAGTTGTAAATTTAATGTATTAAAACAACCTGCATAGGATTTTTACTACGGGCGTTAGTAAAAAGTTACTATTATAAAAGATTATCATGGTGAAAATTGACTACTGATCACACGTCTCGCCCTTATTGTAGTAGTAGAGAAATAGATAGATGCGTTACATCTGGTTGGGAAGACCCGGGACCGAGGCTTGTGGAGGTGTGCCTCATTTAATAGAGGTTACTCTATGTCAAAGCTGACATGAATGAAGAAAGAAGCAGATGACTAAGTATACAATAAGATATAAGCCAATTTTAAATATTTATTTTAATATTTGGAGTTGTCTGCCAAGTGAGTCAGTCAATTCGGCACAATGACTCCACCGTGCTGTATCCAGCCGTCATATTTCGCAGAGCTTTATTTGTATATAGAATCGCGTATTCATTGTAATCCTTACTAATTAAATTTAACGTTTTCACGTAAGTACTTTTTTGCTAACACCACACCTTTGTCTGATTCCTATCCTCACAGTAAGTCAAGTTGAATACGTAATTATCTGAATACAAGTGATGTTTTGGATTTATGAAAGCAGACGGACATTAGTCAATTTTTGATATAATCTGTACTTAATCGTCCTCTGATATGTAATAATGTTTGTATTTGGCAAATGATTTTGAATAAATATATATTTTAATACATTTGTTTAAAATGCTATAACATGTCTAAAAAATAAATAAAAAATAAAGACTGAAGAACGTAG
Organism: Eubasilissa splendida; assembly: GCA_031772225.1. Taxonomy (NCBI): domain Eukaryota; kingdom Metazoa; phylum Arthropoda; class Insecta; order Trichoptera; family Phryganeidae; genus Eubasilissa; species Eubasilissa splendida. Next base: position 908,325 of record CM062868.1, read on the forward strand.
AATAGTAAATTTCTACAAATTTTCCGCGCTCCAATAAAAGTTTTTCACGTGTCAAATTAGCACACGTACCGTTTATTTACCATCACTAGCTTGGAAGATAAATAAGAAAATTGACTTTGACCCATTCGCTCCTGGCCATCGCTTCGTGCTTCAAATATTGTATCACTAACCCACAAAGTGTGGCACAGCATTGAGAGCATTGTTTGCCTCCACAATGTTGTTTGTGCATTGTCTGTGCATTCATAAATGTGATTGGTCGATATAACTTCACTAAATTGGCCGTTGTTTTGTTTTTATAGCGGAAGAGTGCATCTCAAATTACAAAGAATACTTAATATTCGTTTCACGCGTCGGATAACTTCATCTCAACAACCCCTTGGAGGTTATCAGCATTTCATTATTTACCATTAAAGATAATATTATTATTAGGATGTATTAAACAAAATAAATAATACAAATTATTAAAAATCAACATACCTTAGACACGTTATGTACTTCCCACATTTTTATCGATCTTAATCTAATCTGATGAGTAATAATAACTATCAAAAATATTGAATCAGGCCGTTTTAGCCATGAAACCACGCTCAGCACATCCATTTTTGGATACGGTTACGGCCAGTACTACGGAGTGCATATTTATTATCATATTATATTTATATTACACTATACAACATGGGATCCATTCGTAGTAAAATATAGTTATGAATTGCTTGTCGGTCTAGTGGTTAAGACGTTGACATATGGTTCGCGCCTCGTTCCAGGAGACCAGCAAGTTAATCGAATTTCATAGTACAAGTATTTAGCTTAGTTTGAAAATAGTAAGAATATTGATGTGACATGTATTCCGTGTACGCATCTCTATTTTAATTTTAATTAATAAAACATTAATGGAATAGATAAAGAAACAAAAATTAAGGAGGACACATTCTGTAGTATTTTTAATACAAATTAAATTAATCAAATAGAAAGTAAAACAGAAAAAAAATATTTTAGTTTATCCCGGCAGCATAAAATAGATTTTTTCTGTATATCTTTCTACATAACTTGAGTAAATTGTTAGAATATACTAGGTTCGAAATTATTATATAAAAAATACACATTTTAATTTATTTAGTTTATTAGTGTTTTTTTATTTTTACGCACATCTTAATGTGTTTGTTACATATAATTTTATTCTGTTAAAAATGAGTGGTTATGGTACCCTGTTATGGTTTTCTTCTTGGATTTATTTATTTTGAATTCATGTTCATTCTTGAGACGTTAGTAAAAAAATATGCTACTAATTGAACAGTTAATTTTCTATTGTATTTAATTTATGTAGCACCGCCCCATGCTCCATATAATACATTAAGTCCTCCTGTAACTTATATTTGAATCGCAGATAATATATCAAGAGAGGTTTATTTAAGCACTTGCGTATCTACCTACATGCTTTACTATTCTCGAACAGATAACATCATTAGCAAGATGAAAATACATTTATCTTACTTTCCTCGGAAATGTCCAAACGTGCCTTTTGTTTTCAGATCTTTGATTGAGTATGTTTTGATTCCTGCTGGTTGATTTCGATCAGGGCTGGATTTACTATAGGGCTAAACGGACTGTAGCTTAGGGCTCTCAAATTGGAGGGCTCGAGGGTCCGAAAAATAAATTGATATAATCCATTCAAAACCTTCGATACAATAAATTCGCCAAGACAAAAGGTCGTTTTCTACATTGTCACGAATTAAAAATTATTTACGCAACATCATTGGTCAAAATCGATTAAATTCATCTGCTCTAATTTGTCGTTAGGTAGTCTAAAATGTTATAAATAATTGGTATAGATGAACAACAAATGACTTGGTAAATAGAAGAGCATTATTTAAAAAATGCCATTTTAAAATATTACATTTATTAAATATATTTCCGGCCCTGATTTTTAAAATAACATATTATTTATAATATTTGAGGTAACAATTTTGTAGTTAGATATTTGAATATTATGTTTTACATAAAATAATTTTGCAAATGGCCACTTTTGTTTTATATTTGATTACCGACTGACTTTAAATCTATAACCTTCGATTAAATAATAAATCTAAATCAAATTAAACATCTTACCCAAAAAATGTAAAGGACATTTTTTACGATAATAATCTGAACATCTACCAGGACTTTTATATTACTGGCAGACTGTTTCTCCACCTTAGCTACGGCAACTCAATTTATATGCATTATTTTCAGTGACTCGTCTATTTTTTACTAAGTAGAAAACTACTTTTAATTATTTAATGCAATGTTTCTCAGCTTGGACGAAATTTACTATATAGAGCCAAAATTAATGAGTTCATTTTTAAAAATGGAAAAATATTTATAAAATTTTTTATAATTAATTTCTGTACACAATTACATTAGCTATAATAAATTAATGTTATTCTTTATATACTGTTTTAAAGATTCACCGAATAGTTATTTGTAAAATTGAATGAAATAATTCTGGGCTCAAATTATTGTACCATAATCATTTACGTATAGTGCGTTTTACGTAATTTTTATAATAAGTTTTATTTGATATTTATATGAAAAAAATCGACTTTATTTTATGATATCTACATCTCTTATTATACGAAAATATGAATATATTGAATTTTACAATACAATAAAATCAATTATTTATAATTAATATATTAAATTAGTATTTAAAACATCACAGACTTATGTTCTGAATAATTACAACTTTACAATAATAATGTATTCTCCTTAACAATAACATCCGTATATGAAACACTTAACTCAGAACACCTTTCATAATGGTGTCCTTTACAAAGGTTATATTATATCGAAGACCGACATAATCACAATTAGATGGAGCAGATTCCCCGGCAATATAAGGTGTCTCCGCTTAATTACCCCATAAAGTGAGGACACGGAGCGGACTATGCGCTACATCAAGAGCTATCTCAAGATCTCGGGCAATATTCCTCCGTCATCTGTGAGCTGAAGAGATTCATCTTAATGTCTGTAACACATTTTGAGAATTGGCCGATGATGCTCAGAATGACAAAGCTAATTGATACTCGAGTTTAGTGTGATCAGGCAATAAATCCAACTGAATATGGCCGTGGTAATGGATTTAGTTGTTTATTATAAGACTAGAAATAATATCAATAATGATGTAGACTATTAATTATTACAACTTTAATTTGTTAAAAAAAAATTTGTTCAAAACATCAGTAGAATAATTATTTATTTATAATGATAATAACGGCACACATTCATATGATAAATTGACAGCAGAACTACATACATTGTTTTATGTATAAGAACATTTTATCATATATATGTAATATTACATAAATGTAAAGTTTGCTGAAATTTTTGTCAATTAGTTTGTGAAATAATTATTTTATGGATTCACTAGGTCATTTTCAAGGCCATTAGAAAATAGCAGTTTTTTGGATATTCGTCGTGGGATAGAATTTAATGTTAAAATTTTAAGTCATACTTCAGTGCAACCTTCTTCAGTATTGATGGTGCCCAGATCACGGTGACTCGTGGCAGAATAAGCCAGAAGAATTTTATTAATATTTTATGAATATATATCGCCATCATCTACTATCCATAGGTCCTGGACTCTCCCTGAAAACACACCTCTACTAGTGTCTGCACCTGATTTAAGCCTTTATTTATATTGTCCTGCCATTTCATTTTCTGTCTACTAATTTTTATGGATTTCAGGAGCAACCGTCTCGGTAGTTGCGTATCATTCACGCCCCGAACATGGCCTAGCCATCTATATAATGCATTTTACAATTATATGTATTATTTTATTTAATGAATATTTTAGGTTACGAGAATTTAATTGGAATTATCCTAAACATGTAAACAATGAGGCTAGCGAGTAAAATGTTCGATGTATGCAAAAAAAGCTACCTTATTATGTCAACAAGTCGAAAGTGATGGTATTCGAGAAGTAGGAAAGCAAGATAACGTGAAAAATACTTGAAGGTAATGAATGTTTGGAACAAGTAGATGAGTTTGTGTATTTGGGAAGTAGGTTCGATAGAAACGGAAAGACAGAGAAAGATATTGAAAAGAGGGTGACTGCAGGGAATAAAGTGAACGGTGCTTTGATTGGAATTATAGCTAATAGAAATTTGTCAACAAAGGCAAGACTAGCGGTTCACAATGGAGTCCTGGTGCCGACACTGATGTATAGAAGTAAGGCCTAGAGCTAGCAGAAGAGGAACGAAAGTAGACTGAATGCAGTGGAAATGAGATCACTTAGGCGTATATGTGGCAGATCCATTTATGACAGAGTTAAGAATGAAGAAATAAGGAAAGGTATAGTGAGTAAGATTAATAAATTAGCTGATTTGATCATGTGGAACGGATGAATGAGGAGAGAATAATGATAAAGATATATGACGCAAGTGTTGATGGCACTAGAAGTAGAGGACGTCCTAGGAAGACTTGGCACGACCAGGTAAACCAGATACTGGATGATGGTCCTGTTATAAACCTCAATAATCGTCGAGCTTGTATGAGAAGATGTATGAATGTGGATGAGGCGAGAATTGTGTCAGGACAGAGGAGTGTCGCGCTCTATCCTCTGTCTACTCCCGCGGAAAACGGCATGATGGTAAGTAAGTAAGTAAAAATGCCCATTGTTGCAAATATTATATTTCGAGTATGTAATAATATACTATATATAATACTAGCAAAAAGTATTCAGTTTTCCCGATTAATTTCACTAGATAGTGATCGCTTCGCAACCAATGATGACTGCCACGCGGCCACGGCTAATATTTCTGTAAAACCTATTTTTCAATTCTGAAAATGATTTAAATACATAATATACCATGACGCATAACTGTAACTAATTCGCCTGGCTCAGATTCCTGATTTCGCTAAAAAAAAAACGGTTTGCGTCTTGGCCTAATTAAATATATTGTTTGTATTAAATATATAAATAAATATACGCCTTATACGCTGGCTCGCTACGTATATTTGTTACGGCAATATAATTAGGAATGGCGAATTAAATATTATATATAGACACATATGTACTACTTATTTGCTTAAATTTATTCTCAACAACGAATACTTAAAAACACTTAGGAGTTTTTCGTCTAAACACCTGACAACATAGAATCTTAATTACATATGTAAAATGGTATTTATTTTACATTAAAAAAAAAGTATTGTAGATACTCGCAGTTTGCTGAATCGATGATAAAATAAATACGCAAACTAAGTAAATGCGGAGTATACAGAATGTAAGCGAGTGTCGGTTGTTAAGAAAGCCATATATTCCCATTGGGTGGACGGGAAGTTCAGGAAGAATTTAAAATGGCACCCAACCTCGCACGAGTCATTGTGGATTCAAAAATATACACATTTTTATTGCTTCTGCTAAACAAAACTTATAATAATGTAACTTTAAAAGCTAACTATGAAGAAATAAGTGCTGTTAAAAGTTTCTACGGTACTGCTACTCTTTGAAACTACCAACAATATTCTGAAAACTATTATTTTCACAACTCTTTACAACCTTCAAATACTTTATGTAGCACAAAATAAAGTGATTTTTAATAGCATTTAGATTTTATCGCAGGTGGGTGACAATAATTGAATAATTGAACCAAAGATATACGTATATTACTCAAAATAATCATTTTCTACTCAAACGACAAAATTGCGATGTTTTATGTGACTTATATTATTTTTATTATGTTCTCCTTTAAGTAGTGGAATGTCAAATATGTTCAAGCACTCTAAAGCGGAAAAAATACACAAACCGCCATTGCAGATAAAGCGAAAAATTTAACCATTCTGTTTACACAAACAGACGTTAAATAAACCCAATTATTCAGACAGGGTGGCTTTGCGGGGGTTGCAGGAGTGCCTGTACTTTTCGGGGTTGGGTGGCGGGTCACCGTTGTTTATCGCACTCCATAGTATGCTAAAATAATGTAATTATCAAACAGTGTCAGTGGAGTGACGCTTTTTTAGTTCATAAAGTTTGGTTCGATTAAGATTTCAACATAGGAAATCAATAACATTTGTATAATACAATTTGTGTAAATCGATCACATCGAAGAAGAAAGCATAAAATTGGGCCGTGAGATAAATAAAAAGCTAACGATTGTCGATTAACGTAACTTCCAGACCTTGAAACTGTCAACAAGTTTATTTTATTTAAACTTGAAATCAACTGACGCACGATGTATGTATGTTTGTGATATGGTATGAAAAGGTCGCGGTACATCTAAAATAACTAGAACAATTTCACTATGGTATGGAATCATGGACTCTAAATGAAGTGGAAAGAAGACGGATAGATAGATGATGCCTTTGAGATGTAGTGCTGGAGACGCGCGCAGCACATACCGTGGACAGTGAGACACACACGAGCAAGGCTTAATTTAATATCAAGCGCATATGGCATTGTCATAAACCTACGAAGAAAATGAGCAGCCGGTAGTGAACTCGGCATGGTCGAAGTTGATGACATTTGAGATGTGCATAATACTAAGATATATATTTAAAAAGAAATCTAATTCATTAATTTTTTATACAGTTTATTAAGACGAGTTTATTTTATCCAAATTGAACCACAACACCATAGTATTGGCGACATAACGTTTAGCCGCTACACCTACAGTCACTCCGTCGGATGAATACCCGATTGGGGAGACAGATACACTTATAATATCAGGTATCGTACAATAGTTTTCTTCAAAGATGTATTATTTATTTCACGATTTCTACTGCTTTCATGGTTTCGTGAAATTTTTTTTTTTTTGTAATCAGTACTAAAAAACGATCAGTTATGAAGCATATGAATATTTCTCAACTTGGATTATTATTATCCTGATCCCCGAGATTCTCTTGTATGTGTGTGTGTTTGAATGTCCCGTCACTTTGAATACCGTGTGATTGAATACCTCCTAATTACCCACCGGTTGGAACATTTGACATTTCATCATGGGGGTGTACATATCTGTGATGAACCTCCGCTGTGGGAGGAGACGTATGGGAGATATTATGACAACACCAGCCCACAGCAATGACAGCCTAATTGCGAACGCGAATCAGATGTTGACGTGGAAATGTTTTTCGAGTTAAAAGTTGGTTAATTCCATTCATAAGTTTACGTATTCATAATTCCAAAAAAGTGTTTTAAATATAACTATGTTATTTATTATTTATAAATATACATATTGATTAACCTCTGTGTCAATCACATGGTTAAAATTTAAATTGTTTTTATTCTTTGTAATAATTTGATTATTGTATGGTTTGGTCATAATTTCAGAACAAGGATTCAGTTCTTAATTGCAAAACAATGAATCACTTTTTAATTGCAGAACAACGAACGAATCGTTTCTCAAAATCTTACAGATTTAAATAACCCTAAAACTCTTTTTAGCAGTGTGACAAAAAATAAGGTAATAATTATTAGTAATCTAACATATTTAGATTGACTGATTGATTTAAATAGGAGTTAACGCTATATTATAAGGGTGATTAGAATACGCCTAATTATAACCAACGTCAATCGCGTACAACTGAACAATATTACGCCTGATTATAAGAAAAGTGAATATATAATCGAATCGCTAAACTAGATTATGCCTAAATATTAGCGGCGTAAGCGTGGAATTGAATAATATTACGCCTAATTATATATTGTATGAAAATCGTATCAACGAGCAATATTACGCCCAATAAAAGTAACGCGCATAACGTGTTATTGAACTAGATTACGCCTAATATGAATTTCGTGATACATGACTGTGTTATATTTTAACAGCGTGATATAATAGCAGTGTTACACCTAATCAAATATAGATAGCAAGGCATAGATTTAGATTATGTTTGATTGTCGTCGCCAATTTGAACAGATAAGACCAGACTAGAACCAAATTATTGACAACAGAATTAAATTGTTTCTAATTTTAGAAAATGTGCAAGAAGAGTTTTGGACACTTAAAATAACATACTTTTTGACCTTTTTTTTAAGGTTATAAAATCAACAAGTAAAGCTACTTTTTCTTACGTAACGGTTAAGGGTTATAAAACCCTTGGCCATTCGAGTGCCTACTTTTGCCGGTACATTGTCGGATTTAACTCTAAAAGGTTCTGAAAAGTTCCGAACCAATTTATTTTTATATACTCCAAACGAAGAGAACACGAGTAAAGCATCGAAAGTTTCAGTGAAATGTGGTCTGACCATAAAACCCGCAAGTTTTTAAGGGATTTCTCTAAGGGTCCGAGGGTGTTTTAGTCCACAGATGTCCTTGGCGCAAAACGGCCCAGGAAGCCTTCAATAGTACAAAGGGATGTTTTCAGGCCGACTTCCGATAATAATTCTTCGTTCTATCGGATCTTTGGCGTCATAAATTTGATCACTCGGAGATGTTCAATGATCTGGCTCCCCGTTACAAGAACTCTGAATTTTACGTTTAGTATTTTCAGATAATTTAGAATATTTTTAGCTATCACGGATGAAGACAGAATGATGGTTAAAAATCAGGAGAATACATTTTTTTTTATGTTTTCAAAAAAATAGAAACGCATGTTCCCACACTTAAAGAGAAGAGAAATTATTAGATCGTTTTTGGAGTCAAAAGTCAAATACATCCACAGCTGTCAAAACGTTCGTAATATTCATGGCTGTGTCGTACTAAGCGTGCTCCCTTTATATTTCAATGTAGCGATAACTATGCTTCTCAATTATAACACTTCATACAACAGTTCGTACGGATATGTTTTATTAGGGTAATACTTGTTTGGAATTTGAGACAAATTGTTTCATGGATATTATAGTCAATAATAACGATTGTATGATGATTATAACGAATTTGACACCCTAGAGATTAGTTAAAAAATCAAATATTATTAATTAATTTGTATTTGTCAATTTTTAAACACAAATATAATGTAAATTTACTTCTCTTTTCAAAAATATTTAGCGCAATATTTTGAATTATGTCATTTTTTTGTTATAATGTTTGTAACCCAAAATTGCATGAAAACAAACTTTTATTCATAAACTCAAATTATTCTATTAATGAAAACTAGCATTATTTAATGATTAACAGTAGTTTTTCATTATTCGCGGGATTTGTATCCATAGTTTCACTTATACGCGGTTGACTTCCCGCGACTTCAAAAAAGAATCTCGCCTCTAAATCAGCCAATGACTCAAAGATTCATCTCAAGTCACCCACGCTCTATCTCTCGCTGCGATCACATCATTTTCAGTATCTCAGTTTTTGTGTTTATTTACCGTAACAATGCCTCCAAAATGCAAGCAAAAATGCAAATCCGAGGCATTAATGTATACTCAAATCACCAAGAAGAACGAAGAAGGTAGACTACGGTATATTTATTATATTTGATGTAGATATACTTGATTGAACGGTAAATAATAAGTGGTTCCTTGTTATATGCAGATTTTGCCATTTACGATAGGCTTTGAACCGCAGATAACGGGGGACTGCTGTAGAGATACGTTTTGTAATGAATAATGCAGTTTTTTGGATATATCTCGTGACAAGGAGGAAGCCTGGAGAGAAAAAAGAAGAACCTCAAGACTCAAAGGATGTTCTCCAATGCACTGAATGGAAAAAGTAAAGATAAAAATCTACGTCTCTATACAAGACTTGCATGTGCAGAGAAAAGAATTCACACGAAAGAACCTGACGCTCGAGAAGGATGCGAATTATCAGAGAGAGAAAAGTTATAGAATAATTCCAAATGTTTTTAAGAATAATAGTACATAATATAAAAATATATCTTACGTATGTACTCAGACATTAAATTATTAATTTAACTGAATAGTTTTACACAATTCAAAAAATATATTATGTATTGTACCAATTCAAGAGCTACCCAATACAAACAAGATTAAAGTAATAAAGTACATTACGATTGAGTAGGTACTTAACATTAGGAATTGAAACAAATAAGAAATTGCATACTTCATAAATAATAAAATATACATTAAAAATTACGAAAGGTAAGTCCCGCAGACACGATCTCAGTCTTTGAGGTAAAATATTTATTTTAAATCTAGTAGTCTTTTTATTAGGTACTATGATTTTGGAGTGTAATTTAATTAAATAAAAATATTATTGGAATTTTAACTTAGCCTTAGGTCGTGTCCTTATTGACCTTATACTGAAACCACTCAAAAGTGATTATTAATGTTTTATTGTATTTTTCTTCGTCCGTTCTATTACATGGGTGCTTAGCCGGTTGTATGTCTCGAGGAAAGATATGTATTATGATTTTTACCGCACGGAAAATATATGAGTTGTTTAGAAAAAGGAAATACTAAATTAATTTATTGATTTTCATAAAATATTTTCAAAAGTACTATTTTTTAAACAAATTGTTAAAAATTTCATTTACTTCCGTTACTTATCAATAAAATTTCCAGTTCTTGTCTATTTATCGCTGATTTGGTAGGTGCATGCTGTTTAAATATTCTTAAGTTTTCATCTCAAGTACATTTTACGAGTATCCATTTTAAGTCAAAAATATATACAGGTAGGTAAATAGGTAATACAACTCGTAAAATAGTCTTAAATACTATTAATTTTGTTAATATTATTATTATTTCTCGTCGGGAATACTTGTCTGATGATTAAATTGAAAACAAATTTAAGGTTTTTTGAGTGTGAAGAAATACTCTTTGTAAGCAAACGTATCTGAATAATGAGAGAGAAACATATTCTTAACTCGATTTTTGAATGTCAAAGGGCAGCATATTCAAGTGACGTGAAATTTGATATAACATTAAGGCTTCTCTTTCAAAAATAACGCGTTTTTTGTGAAAATATGGGTTTTTATTATTCACTTAAATCAGAGGTTATTCACTAGATTTCACTTTTTTTAAAACAATTTAAATATGACCTTTAGACTAATGTAAAATTAATAAACTGAATGATATTTGCCATATTTAAGAAAATACGAGCATCATAAGAAAGACTGCGACCATTAAATTTATTTTCTGCGTGCCACAAAATTGCTTTAATATAGAAAACTCTTGTATATATTCAATATATTTTCTTATAATCTTAAAGCCGAAATTACGGAGATAAATCTGCGTTGAGCCAAATTAGTAAAACGCTAAAAATTAAAAATGTTATAAACCATTCAATTTGCAGTACATATTATCAATTTTCGACGTTTTTAAAACACTTTGTGTTAGTGAACAAATCATTTTAATTCATTTTTATATTGACTTAAATGCTTTGAAGCTTCAAGTTTCAAGTCAAAATCAAGTTTTTTTATCAAAAATATAATAAATTCTTACTAAATAATATTTATATCGATCATATTAATGTGTGTTTTTTATTTGTTTTTTTTTATTTCGATAACGATGATTTAATGAAAATATGAATTATTAATTAATTATTAACCTAAAATGTGTTTTATTGAAGACTTCTCAGAAGCTTAATAGATATTTAAAAATAGCGCAAAAATAATAGTTATAAAATTTCGGAATATTTTATAGGAGATCATGTCCCGATGGTAGATAGATTAAAGTATAGAAAATCCGACGAGGAAGAAATATGTAAGAAAAATAATTGCAATGATAACATAATACGCGTGTATGTGTTATGCCTTTTTAATATAAATATATATTGAAATACGTTTTATTCAGTGATCGGGACATGTGTACCGGATCTGGTTTTTTCACAGTGTTTGTAATTTCTTAATCACAAAAAAGTATATCTTCTTTGTAACGTGGCATTTTTCTAATTGTCTTAAAATGTTTTTATATTGTACTTTAATATTGCGACCTGTTGGTATCTGTATACTTCATAGAAATACCAATAACAGTAATTGCGTAGAAATTGAAGAAATGCCTTAGTTTAAGATAAATGAACCCATTTAGGTTATTTTCTGATTTTATAGGAGAAACAGAATACACCATTTGACTCGTCGGATGTATTGAATTTATTGTGCATCTTGGGTTGTAGTAATTAGGTGAAGTAAGTAATAAAGGACGTGCTTGTGGTCTAGTGGTTACAATACTCGCTTAGTGATCTAGTGGTTGGGGGTGCGAGCCTCATTCCAAGAAGCCATCAAGTTAATTCTATTTTCATAGCACAAGCATTTAACTTAGTTTGAAAATAGTAAGAATATTTATCTGACATGTTGTCAGGTGTCAGAATCGTCACTGTAGACGCTGCCTTACAATTTCAAACTGAAGTGTGCACGGTAGCCGTTTGGATGCTGCATATGGTAACATCTGCACCAATCAGATTTTGGTAGCGAGCGTGTCATGAGAAACTCTCTTTGTTCGCTACTTTATTTTCGGGACAACTTTTGTAAACTTAAATAATACTTTTGTGTTTATAACTTAACGAGTTTGCATTTATCGGTCCATTCTCATCTGTCCGACAAACATCCGGCGCTGCGCCTACACTAAGTCTAGTCGGTGATATCGCTTTCTGGCGTTTGATCCGCCAAAGCACCGTAAAAACGCATTTCATGTTCTCATCTTCATTTAAAAAAATTGTAGTAGCCTTCATCCGTCGAACGTTTGGATGACCTTTAACCATTCACTCTGTTCTGAAGCGCCAATATTTTCATGTTACATATCTTCCTTCGCACCTTGTTATGTAGATAAAGTATTGCACACGCGTGATTGCACAAGATAGGAAGGTGTCCCTCAGTTTTAATTCATTACAAACACCTGCGGGTTGGCCACGATATTCGTAATATACATGTCCATCTACCAGCATATCGCCCAGAAATTTCCTACATGCAACTGTTTATTATGAAAAAGTTACACAAACAGAAGGAATTTAATTGCAAATTATTCATTCTTATTTAACTGCTATTAAAGATGCAAATACACCCAATGGACAAACAAAACGTCAGCGATGAATAGAGTGATGATTTTGAAGTTTGACGTACAGCAAGCATGAAGTGAGATGCAAAACGCCTCTCGAATCTCTGAAACTTTGTGTTATAATAGTGGACTACAAAACCCCGTGATTTGTCTCCAAAAAATCTCATGGAAGCATAATCTCCGTCTTAGAGATTATCTCGAGACGGAAATATTAGAAAAATCTTGTCCGTGGACAAGGACCATTTGATTATTTAGTTGTTAATTTATTAGCAATTTTATTAACTAATCTAATTTAATTATAATGATGGTTTAAATAATGAGTTATACTAACTCATTAAATAATCACGTACATGTGTACCATTATAAAAATATATATCGATAATTTAGTTGATTCTGGATTCTTATAGATACATTTAATCGAAACCAGTGTTATGGGCCACGTGACTAGCTACAATAAATATAGCAATACTTACGAGTGCACATTCTCAATTCATATGAATAAACCTGTTATTTGACGTGATATTCTAAACGACTTTTCACTTATAAAATATACATTTGTATGCTTTTATTTTAACCATGAGATAATAAAGATAAAATGATTACGTAATCAAAATAAAATGTAACACCTATACTAATTTTCCACTTTATTCATGAATGTAAAATAAATAAATATTAAAATACTCGATTACCAATATTTTATTTTGAAAAAAATTCTAAACGTTTTTTACCGGAGCGTGTTTTTTTTTTCAAAATATAGGAAAACATTTATTTTTATTGGTTTTATGGGGTTCTGTCTCCAGGGGCTGGAGGGGGGGGGATCGGAGAATGAAGGAGGAAAGAAAGTTGGGTACATTTAGGGATGAAATCCTTCTGTCTCCTCACTAAATCTAACACAATTTATACCTTCGCCTCCCTTAACAATGATAAAGAGTTAATTCAATTTTTTATCTTGTTTTCAAGTTTTGGGAAGAAATACGAAATAAAATACATTGTCTTGATGTAAATTAAATTTCAGTAATTTAATTTAACAGTGTAGGCAATGTTTCTCAATTCCAACAACTCGTGTAGGTAGAGAAGCCTTATAGTGTGGAACACATTAGTCTTGTAATTTAAAATGCTATTTATTATCTCCACTTTTGATAGTTTTTCAATACCAAATATATTTTTGTTCTGTAATAGAACCCATTTTATATTGCATACTGATAAATCATCATCCGCTATAGTCCCTCATGACTGACGATCACGATCTTCATGAACTATCGCCCTCTTCACTATGTTCCTCCACTTTTCTCGGCATTCTGTATACCTTAGGATTGTCACCAGAGAAGTTCCTGTTGTTTTTTCCATTTGGTCGGTTCAACGGGTGATCAACGTCTTCATCTTCGTCCTTTAACTTGCCCACCACAACTTTCTTCTCGAAAGATTTGTCTCAGGCTACAGGTTGAGTACCTGTCGTTGATGTATCGATGTATAGCATCACATCTCAAAAACATCAATCCGTCATTAAGATATTTTAAGATTGTTTTATATCAAATATAACAGTAAAACTTTAATAAAATTATAAATATAAAACTAGTGAAGTATATTGTAGATACCTTAGATAGTCTACAGAATTATCAGTCCTCAAGAAACTGAACATGTATCTACACCGGTACTGTATTGCGCGATAGCTCGAGCAAAAGTTTGGCCAAGTAACAAGGATAGCAGGATAACAGAAAGATTTATGGTTCATGGCAGACTGTAAGGTATCAGGTCAGGGTAGATCAAGTGCATGAATACTTCAAGGAAACGGCAGAAGCAATGAATAGAGTTAAATAGCGGTATATAATATTAGAACATTTTAAAAATAAAATCATATTGATGAAATTACTACATTTTATTCGCTTCCAATGTAAAAAAATAATGGTCTCACGTAGCAAAAGTACGTAGATACAATTTTGTGATTTCTGTGTATATTTTCATAGTTTAACTCTTTCTAGGGCAAATTATTTTTAATTGATTTTTTTAAAAATATTTGTTTAAAAAACTATCTGAAAACAAATGTGGAAAAAATATCTTTATATCTGTTTTAAACATATAGTAACAAGAGTGGGAAGTATACTTCCCACGGACCTATTTAAAACTAAAAGATAGGAAATTATATTGAACATAAGAAAGGTAGAAAATTTGTTAATTTATTTTCCAAAATTTCTAACTTTAAAATATTTGTAACAATCGATTCAAAATGCATGCACCTATTCATCCAATCGTCATATTGAAAGTGATAATTTTCTTCAATAATCGGTAATGGTCGGGGGGCATATCTTCATATATCTAGAACTTACTTAACGGCTGGATGTGCTCCGTTAACACTGTTGATACATTTAGTAAATTCAATAGTGCCAATTCCTCAACACCTTCTTCATCAGATAGCATTTCTTTGTCAGGAAATGAAAATAAATATTCATAAGCTGCTTCTACGTATTCAGGGTTGTTAATATTCCAATTTTGTGCCTCTTAACAAACAAACCACCGCACGCGCCGCTCGCTACTAACACTAATGAATTATGGTTAAGTTAAGGTTGAAAAAGTAGATTTCTATTGAATTGTACTGGTCACGAATTCCGGTCGATATCACTATTTATAAAAAATTAAAGCTCTCTACCGGCAACAGAAAGTTGCGGGCTAATAGTAAATAAATTTATCTAAATTTGTTGAAAATAATCTGTTTTGGAAATGTTGCAGCGACGCCAGAACATGTGACTCAAGTTCGACGTGAAATTATGCGCAATCTGCGTAAATTGATTGCAAGAGTGCCTTGAGTGAAATGGACGGCATTTAGACGATATTGTTTATAAAACGTAAAATCCCGCATCATTAAACTCCATTTTGTATAAATAAAATATAAAAATATCATTATAGTTTTTTAATTTATTTAATATTAAACTAGAAAATTTTCCGCTGGATACCCTACAGTTGTGTGATATTTAATGCAAATTAAATTCATCAGTTAGAAAGATATATATACAGATAAACTTAATTTACCGAAAATATTTTACCTGCCACCGGGATTTGAACCAGGATCTCTTCCTATCCGGGGAAGTGTGTTATCTTCTTTCTACTTGTTTATACGCTTAATTATGATTACGTTCTGTTCCAAAGCACATCTTCTCTATCTTCTTCAATGGCCCTGAATTTACTTCTTCTACGGTACTACTGCTATCACCTGGATCTATTAATAATTCTTTTTGGCATCCGCGCTATCACATCTAAGTTCTTCTTAACATTTACCATATTTTATAAATAAAACGGAAGATAATTAAGTCTAAAAGTAAAATAAAATTTCTTAACCAACTTTAAAGCAAATTTCGAGAAGAATATTAAAAAAGTATTAAATATTCCTCAAAATTCATTTGAAACACTAAAAGTTTAATTTTTTTTTATTTCATTTATTACGCCAGCTACCTATTCATATTTTTATAAAGTTGTGACAAAAATATCCAGCCTTCTATGATGACAATTTATTAGTTGACTGTGGTAAACAGGCTTTGAACATTCAAATGTTGTACATATCAAAGATCTATTTTTAACATTATTTTTTGAAGAATCTTTTTTCTAAATTATTCCTAAACTATATCGGTGAACCACTTTAATTTTGGAGCTGTATAATTCGACATATGGTTTCATCAAACATTGTGGACGTTTGTGGACTTATTTAAAATAGGTTCCCGTTCCTGGATCTTATTTATTTGTTCCAGCACATCTTTCAATTAATAAATTATAAACATTATATTATTGTACACGTAAAATATATTTTATTATTATAACTGTTAAAATTTTTAATATAAATAAAGCATACGTTTTGTAATATTAATACAAATGAACTAAATTAGCATCTGTTGGTGTTAAGTTTTCTTGGTAATCGGCGGTGCACTGTGACTCCATTATTTGATAGTGAGTACCGACATGATACAGAAGTGTCTCCCTCTCAGGATGGCGAAGAAAGATTCGTGTGTGGGTAGCCGGTCGTACGCCTCGTTGGAAAAGAGCATGTTGCCACTTGTTCAAATATAATTGTCAGTACGTGACCACGACACCAAATCCATTGTCGAAGTATTGTCTTATAACAATGATAACGTGACTATGATTTTCCAAAATGTTCCGGTTTTAAAAAAGGGTCACATTCTCTCAAGGTTGTCACATCCACAAGTACTCCGGTACAAGTTTGAAATGTCTTTTATTAAAGATAAATTGTAATTGGAAAAGGCCGACCGTCTTTAAAGTTCGCGGAAATTCGGTAAAAAGTTTGTGTGTTTCGACTTCCGAAGTAATTTAATGGCGGGTAAAACGTCTTTTAAAGGAGAAGAAATCGACGAATGTTTTTATTTTATTTTAAAACATATTTGATGAATTGATTTTAACAGAAAATATTATAATCTAACTTTTTTTTTAAGTCAATGCTACGTATTCCTCTATGGAAAATAAATGCGTAAAATGCATACATCCATGTTGCACGTGTTGTGTTGTTCCTATCAATATACACATTTCTGCAGCACTGGTGCTCATTCTTGAGTATCTAGACTATCTGTGATCTCAATGATTACACATAAGATAGATAGGAAGAGGTCCAGGTTCGAATCCCGGCAGCACCTAAATATTTTTTCGATACATTGATTTTTTCCGTATATCTTTCAAGTTGATTAATTTAATTTGTATTATTACATAAGGTAGTTAGTTGAAACAAAGCAAGAACGAAGTTTAACAATGTAAAATATCATATCCCACTAGCCCGGTTGCCGCTAATTGATATTACTCAATGGTCTTTATCCATGGATGAGATTTTTATTAAATTTTCGACTCTCGACAATGATCTCGTGAGATATGCTCATATGAGATTCTTTGGAGACAAATCATGGCTTTCTTAATACAACCGTGTACATACCAAGTCTTAGGAATTCGTTGTCTCGTACCTCGCTTCACGTGTTTTGTACATCAAAAATTAAATTTAAATACATTGATGTTCCGTTTATCAGTTGGGTGATTTTGAATCTCCCCAGCAGCAGTTAAAATATTTATTATTTAATACCTTCTGGTTGTCTAAATTTCAGAATTAATAGATGTGCCTTAAAATGGTTCTGGGTGACATTTGTGCGCACTTATCGAGTCTATCTGTTAAATCGAATGACGTCCGCACGGGTTTGGGTTTTTTTTTTTTTTACCAATCTCAAACTGATCTCCGAGTTAATCTTTAGATCAGAATATCAACACGTGTACATGAGATTTATCTCATCGTGTCTCATTCCGTGAACACTAGCCATAATAATCTGAAAATATTTATAATTATCAATTAGGTAAAAGATGTACTACCTGGTTATTGCATCACTTGTTCAATTACTTGTACATAATTTACACGTCACGTAATATTTTCTTGGCGTAAATCTTTTTATATAAAAACAGACGTTATGAGTAGTTCAAGTAAACCGTGTCAGAAAAACCTGTTCTGTAAATTATTTTTACTTCGTGACAAATAATATGCCATCCATGTCCAAGGTCGACTTCTCAAATGTTTGTCAGGCAACTCTATCTTGAGCCAGATCTCTACATTTCGAAACCTGCATCAATCTGCACCTTTCTTCATTGTATCCGCCTATCTCACTTTTGCGAAGCCTAGTTCAGGCAGTCGATTTACAGCTGGGGTTCCTCGAAGGAACATTAAAGAGTCCTAGAGTTCTTACTTCTCATTCAGTGGTCAGTTCATGTCAGTCTTTTCGGTCTCATAACAACCTTTATTATGACACGTTTGAACATCTTTACAGCTCTGAGGTGATGAAAATTCTTTTCACCATCATGCCCATTACAACGCTACAATGGGTACAACTAAATAGAGCTGTAAATATCAATATTCTTTATCGATTTTGATTGAAAATGTTATTTACAATAACGTTACTTTCAACCTTCGATATAATATGACATACCAACACACATACACACACGCACACGCACACATACAACCATGGACAGCGAGACGTAAAAATGTCTCCATTCTGCAGGAATAAAGATCAAGGACATACTCTCAACCTGCAGCCTGAGACGAATACTTCAATTTTTTTAGCATTTTGAGAGAATGATAGGAACCTTAGAGAAGTTTTGAGATGCTTATTGCGGTGGCCACGTCAAAGGACGAAGAGGACATCCCCCCACACGTTGGACCAACTGAGTGAAAAATGCAACAAACACTACTCTGGTGTCTGCCTTAAGATCTGCAGAATGCTGAGAAAAGTGGAGGAGCACAGCAAGAGGGCGGGAGTTCATGGAGTTCGCGATTCTCAGTCATTCATTCTTAATAACAATGTGATGATTCTGATGTGAAATGAAAAATATATCTTAAAAAAATAAAAACCAGAAAATTGCAATATTGTATCCATCTCATGAGATATCTAGATCAAATACTGCATCTCATTATTTAAAGCACAATTGCTAGCCCTGCAAGACGTACAGGGTGGATGTTATGTTCCAGGCCGATTATGTTTGATCGTCATTTTAATTTGGCAAATATTAGTTCGCATTTTGTAATCGTAAAGAGTAGTTGATTTCAATTTATTATGGAGCATCTAACGCCTCAACAACGTGTTAAAGTTATTCAAACATTTTATCTAAATAATAATGGCAATGCTTCAATCATTAATGGTGATCGCTAACGTCATATGTTGGAAAACTTCTTGGTGGCCGAATTGGGCAGGTTAGACTTGCAACACAGGACGTTTCAATAGGACGGTGCTACCTCACACACAGCCCGCGTTGCGTTAACATTTTGATCGGCTTGGAATATTATATTCACCCTGTATGACGTCCTGGCTGAAGATGGCGATGGTTCGGAAAATTCACAACCATTTTGAGCTGATAATAAATAAAATAGTGATCGCCAACATTCAATAATCAAGCAAAAGAAGAAGAAATTTAAATATGTACATATTATTCTTATTATTACTATTGAATATATCAAGTTTTCAGTTTGATGAATTATCGATTATCGATTCCGATGCGCGTTGAGATAAAAATGTGCATCTCTAAGCGTGATATTTTTAATATTTGCATACAAATATGCATCCGTTATTTTGAATGAAACGTTATATTGTTTTCATGTTATGAAAAATTCCACCGCCGAGCGCCGGCTAACAAGCAATTATAAATCAAGATAGAATGGACCGACTCGCCGTGTAAATTTACAAAAAACTAACTCGCCGCGCAGAATTACAATGCTCCAACTCGGCGTGCAAAATCAATGTTCACACAATGCAAACGGTGTTTTGGCTTTATTCGATTGCGTTATTATTTTTATGTTTTAATTTGAAATTCTACCAACTTTCTGCCCGGTATTACAACACTGTTCGAGAAGAATGTGGCGAAGCACAATACGGGTACCTACTCGCAGATGTAGAGTCCTATAAAATATGACCCAATTTCCTATTCATTCGTCCTTTCCAGGATGTGCGAACACGAAAAGGACCTCGGGCGAGAGAATGGATAAATTTTCCAACGTTTTCCACAAGGTGATAATTGCAAAAGCATGTATTGAAAATGTTCTACATTAATTTATCACCGTTTACATACGTGCGAAACCAAAGGAATGCATTCGACTAAGTGGGAGCAATTATCACTCGAAATGATAAAGTGGTAACGAAAAGTGGTTAATCTATTTCTTCCACCAGCGCTCGAGCCACAACTCAAGAACTGACTAATGTTATATTATACGGGGAGCGATTTAAAGATTTAAATCTCAATTTTAATTTTTATAAGTATTATAACTAGTAAAATTTTTCATATTTCATTAAATTGATCATATTTGTCGTAAATTTGATCTAGCAAAATTTATTTATTTATTGTTCAACAGTTGTATACAAAATTAAAATTTAAAAAACCTATCTTTAGTTAATTTATAACAGTTTGACAGACACGCATATGGTCATTTGGAACTAAGAATACAAAAAAAATACATTTCATTATTTGCAGTTATTCGTTTTTTGTTGTATGGTGTCGAAATATGTACGGAACTGGAGTCTCTTCTTAAATTAAAATAAATAATGCATTTATACATTCATTGTCAAGATGTTGCCTCATAAAATAACGGTACGATCGAACGTTTTTACAGAACGTATAAATCTAATCTAATAATCTAATCGATAAATCTCCCACAGTTGAATAAATTTCACTTCTTCAATATTTGCAAAGATTCTTTGTGGTCTCATTTTATATTAATAACAAAATACTTTGTTTAAGCCATTATTTATTGATAATTCTACATTTCTTCCTGAAGAAGATATCATAGGTATCAAAACATGTAGAATTATCAATAAATAGTGGTTTAAACAAAGTATTTTGACTAATTATTAATTTAGAATAAATTTTTGTTCGAAAGAATTAACTCCTGGGAAAAAGTATGTTTGTACTGTAATTTTTTGAGGCCAACACTTTGACAATAGCACGTGCTACCATGCCAAAACGTCGGCCTAGAAACCATCTACAAAAAACGCGATCTAACCCAGAAGAGGCGACAGCTCCATACTTGCGTGCTTGCGGAAACCTTAAATTATACATATATATGAATTGAGTCTAAAAATATCTCACCGTAGATATTCTACCAGATCCTCGAAACGAACCATGAAACGCGATCGTAAACAATGTGTACGGTGAGAGAACTAGAAAATGTGTTTGTATATTTTAAATAAAATCAATAAAGAATTATTAAACATTGTGCAAAGTAAAGAGACACCAGTGAATACACTCAAATACAGTCAAAGATGTTACTGATGAAATTTTAATTGACTATGTTCATTTCTTTAATTGAAGAGTAATTCTCACCATAAAACGCCATAAATTGGTATGTATATTTCAGTTAAGATTTCTAGATAATAAATAGATTATTGAAATAATAATAATTTTCAACTCTCCAGAAGAACTCGAGTTTTAAATAAATGACTGGCTAGTGCAAGTAGAATTGCTGGATTCTAAATTAATATTAGACCCAAGTCATGAAAATATCAAAGAACATTGTGGTAGGTGGTGTGAACTTAGAATTAGTCTCTTTATATAGATATAGGTTAGTCGTTTTTCCTCGGAAATAGAAGATTTCAGGAGAAAGTTATAAGGATATCAAAACTATCTAAGCTGGAGTGGATATGAAAGATTGAATATTATAACCTCTGAAAATAACAATCTTTAACCAGTGCATTCTCATATTCCTTTCATGTGGAGGTCTGGACTTTAAATACTAAGCTAATTCAGAAGATTCAGGCAATATATGAATGTCAACATGATACAACAGATGGCACCAAGGGAGACAACAAAATAAACATGTGGGTTAAAATGCAGATCAACGTGAAAGATATCTTTGTTGCAGTGTAAATAACAATACATGGACCATATTCAAGATGCAGCGATAATTGATGAACAAAGAATATTCCTGAATGATAGTTACTAAGCAAGTATGAACTCGAGATCACCCAAAGCCTCGCTGGATACATGACATTATTGCAGCAGTAGAAGTCGGCGAACGACCGAAGAGAATCGTAGAATCACGAAGAGATCTTTATCCGGAAGTTAGTTGGTTGATGATGGTACAATATTTTCACTGTTACAATGAATAAAATTCTGATCCTGGATGGGACTTGTCTACCAACATTTTTCTAATGAAAAAAATAAATTATATATAATGATTTGACTAACGACATGAGACAAAGCTGGTAAAATTCGTGGGGCATTCATTTCAACAACCTCCTTAAAATACAAAACTATTTTTTATTCCTTAGTACGCCGAGGATTAAAATTACTGTGATTATGGAAATTTATCATAACAGTATAACATAAACAAAGATATTAAATCATAGCTGAATAGCTTCATGGACAGACACAGGAGAGGACTATATATGTAGAACTCCACCTTATTTTGGAATGATTTGAATCATGTACATTACCGTGAATGAAGTAGTTATATATGTAATATTTATATTTTGTGTGTATATATGTGTGAACGTTTTACTTTTTATTATTTATTTCATAACTTTAATGTATAACATAATATGTATTATCTGTATGGCGAATCGGGTTAAAAAAAATCCTGATCACGCTGCAATAAACACATTATTATTATTATTATTATTACAAATAGATCGGATTACCTTGAAACATGAAAAAATATACAAAATGAAAATTATTAAGAATAAATATGTACCGACGTAAAATGGAGTAGAAATTCAGAACGATACATTTATCAAAGTTTTTATGTACTCCAATTCAAATTTTGGATTCTCGGTTCGGTAACATATTAAAGTATGAAGAAAAGGTAACTTAAATTACGACCATAGAGAGCCCTCAGGTGAAAAAAAAGTTCTTTATTTAAATTTCATTTTCTTTGAAACACATCGTGTGAGCGGGTGGAGAGGTTTTAGTTTACTGTAGTCTATTTGACGGTGGTAAAATAGCGTGCATGGATTGGATGAGGTATTGTTAGACTTTTCATAATTTATATAGTTTTACTGTTGGCTTTTCCGACTTTGATTTTCTTTCATATTAATCATACACCGCAAATACTTAGTTGAAACATTGTTAAAAACAGTTTGTCATTTTACCTTTAAAAGCGATCATTGTGATTTGAAGTGTATTTATAAAAAAAAAATTATGTACGTGTTATACTATAATTAACGATCTACAGAATATTCGTATCAGAAATAAGTATTACTGTTTCAGTTTCTAATTTTATAATTTTAGACAATATAAAATAACTTTTTGTTTACTGTTTTGAAAAATATACATTCCGAGTTAAAATGTGACATATCCTTATTTCAAAGGAAATTTTAATATTCATTGAAAATAGTTTCTCTACGTGTGATATACAGAAAGACATTACAATGTTATATTGTATATTTATGACGTACTATGAGAATGAAACTCTTGAAATATATAAACGTCTAAACACCAATCCTGATTATAATGACGTAATATTTCCTTTAAATTCATATATAACCTTTTTGCTGATCGCATTCAATATATCCACGAGTTTTCTATTTGAATTTGTTATTTAGGTCGAATAGTATTTTCTTAGAAGTATTTATTAAATTGGTATCAACGATGAGGTAGGATAGTGAGTAATGTGTTGTTTCGGGTGGTGTTGTGTCTAAGCCCTGATTTACAGTAAGGGTTAGCAAGGTAGCCAGAAAATAGACAAACATATTAATGAAAAATGTCCTAGCCTAATTAGTTGATATTTTTACACAAAACACTAGAGTAAGAATAACATTTTAAAGGTAGGCACTTAAAGCGAAATATTGATCAAAACGAATGAGACGAGCTCACCCGTTCGGAGGATTTATGATGGCGTGTATTGCAATAATCAATTAATAGAGCGAGAGCTGTTCCGGCATACGAAGCGATTCTCTGATCGCCAATCGTTCCGCGCGACTGAGATTAATCGGACGGAAACGCTAACCTTATCTGCGAATTAATCGGCCATCAGCTGGATCCACCCGGAGGCTGGGGAACATGATGGATGCACTGCATCTGCAGACGGACAGAGTCAGACTCGATTACTTGGCGATAGTCATTTATAAACATTACGCCGCGGCTTCGAGGCACTAGGTATAGAGAAATAGATTAATACAGAGAGAGGAGAATTCAATTAGTTAATGTGAAAATTAATTTTTCAAACGAGCTTGGTTTAACCTGTATTAATGTTTTGTTACATATCTGCTTAATAATGAACTCCTTTAATTCAGTGACATCTATTTTTAGTTTCCATTTTTCTCAGATAGGTCCTAGGTAAGCAGTTTTATTTTTTCTAAAGAAACATTCTGCTCTGTGCACTTCATCAGTGACATATTTACTTATCACGTTACATATGCCAGTTTAAGATTTAATAGATTTGTATAAAGTATCCATGCGAATCGTTTAATCCAGTTTAATTCTAGGAAAACAATTATATTTAGAATTTGAATTTAATTCCTATTTATTTTTTTCGCTCTGAAATAAAAGATTAATAATTCGGGTGTAAAATTGATTATCACTGTCCTGCTACAATTTAGAAAACAGGATGTTATCATTCATACTCATAAGTCCTTATACAGTACAGCCTTAAGTGCCTCTTAAACTGGCGTACATTGTTCGAGCAACAAAAGCTATGATGGTTTGCTACAACAATGGGCTCAGAGCACTTCTGAGGTTGTAGCCTAGTGCGAGCGGTGAATGTTTGCTGCGGCACATCCTTTTTACTGAGACTGACTGCACGTTGCAAGATTCGGATGTTAGTAGCCTGCCATGCTAATATTATAGACCAGCATTTAAAAGTTTGTATTTTGATGAATCATTACTAAGTTTAACATTGATAGGTCCTCTCCATCAGACAGAAAATGGTGATACGTAGAGAGAACGACTAAAAGATTCTCTAGAATCCTTCAATATCATTTCAACTAGCCTCAAAGCTTCTAAGTCTTTCTAACCTCGAAGATTACTATTAAATTCCACGCTCATTCGAAAGCAATGGAATAGATATGAATGGGAGGACATGAAAAATAATAAAGAGCTTGGCGTGGACCCTGGACCCGATGGCAGATGCTTTGAGCTTTAGCTATGAAACAGTGTGAATTGCATCCGAAACATCGCTACCACAGGCAGAGTGCATATTTCATTTATAAATGGAATTACGAGGAGTTACTCCTGTATTGTGAGTACGAGATCAATTTCACTTACGAGTTCGGAATGCATCTCAAGGTGACCCTGTAAGATAACTCCAAAGGCGTTAAATTTGATGAAAATCTTGATTGAATTAATTAACTAATTAACTTACCATCACGCCGATTCTCTACAGTAGTAGGCAGAGAGGATCGAGTGCCAAACATTTCTGTCCTAACGCACAATTCTCTCCTCATTTACAAGCATCAATTATTGAGGCTTCTAACATTACTATCTTCCAGTATCTGATTTATCTGGTTATACCAAGTCTTCCGCGGATATCCTCTATTTATGGTGCCATCAACAATTACGTCATATATATTGTTTACCATTCTTTTCTCATTCATCCGTTCCATATGACCAAACCAACTAAGTGGTTTATTTTTCGTTGCTATGGTAAAATCAGCTGACTATAGTGTGGTAATAACATTACCACCATACAAATAAAAATATGGTACAAAAACCTAATTCTAAGAAACATTGTAGTCGTAAACCCAACCGTATCACCAAATATATATTTTTTATTATCAATATTAACAATTATGGAATATTTACGAATCTTTCCTTGTGCGTAACATTTAAGGTTCAAGTTCACCTAGCCGTGATTCTGAAAAAACATCATTTCAATTATATATTTTCGCTTGAGTAAAGCTGAGGAAAGTCCCCCGGGCATCGAGCATCGAGGGTGTGCCTTCTATTTCTTTGTGACGGATGTAAACTTCCCTAAAATGTTTATTGGACAACCCTTCGTCGAGTGATATACACAGTACATAGTACACAGTACACAGTACATGGTCTGTAAGACACCGGTGATGTTTGATATTGTTCAAACGGAAATGGTATTTTCATGCTGGAGCTATTCATATTTATTGCAAAAAAATATGTAAAGTTTTTGTAGGTTCACAGAAGAATATCTATATATATATATTAAAAACACGAAAAAGTTAATTACGTTTGTAAAGGTTTTAATATAAATAATGAATAATTGAGGTTAGTTGAGCATAAAAGATAGAAAGACGACTCACGTAGATGATAAAAATAATGAATGGATAGTCAGATGTAAGCGAATAATAGGTGACGTACATGACAAATATAATAAATTCTTAGGAATGGTAATAATAAAAACATAAAAAATTAATGATTGTGGACCTGCATGATGCTTTACTTCATTAATATTCATCCTACCAATATAATAAATGATTTTTTTCTGTAGTGGAAAAATAGTTAAAGTGGCACAGACAAACTTTGTACTTAATTTAACGCTTTTGGGGTTGTTTTGTATACTCAGCATCTCGGGAACGTGCAATTCGGGTAGGTTTCCATACTATATTCCATTATTTGAGAACACCGTACCTGCATGGGAGTAGTTTTTTAAAATATTTATTTACACTCGTACACGCACGTACATATCGCTTACAGGATATTTTAATTTTTTTAATTTAATTTATTTAATATTCGCCAATAAAAAAAAACAAAAGTAGAGTTATGTACCCCCAAATAAGAAAGATCTTGAATTATGGGGGTGGCTTTCAACATTGATATAATACAAGATCAATATAAACTAGATGTAAGAATTTGTTTACAACAAATGAAAAAAGATTAATAAAATATATATACATAGGTACATCATTAAGGTTTAAAAATAACTTTAAAATCCCTAAATGTAACACCAAACACTATCAGCAAAATTTTATATATTAAGGGATAAATAAATTCAGTAGCCTCCCTAAAAAAAATTAAGAAATAAAGGATATAAAAGAGTTTAAAAAGAGTCTAAATGAACACTTCAAAAACACATAAAAGAAAAATAAACAATATTACAGAACACTTCAGAAGCACACAAATGGACAAGGAATAGAATATGTAAGGTATTATATAAAATTATTGTAATGTAACTCTCTCTCCAAGCACAAGAGAGGTAAGCGAAAGAAAAACCATGTAAAAAATGTAAAATACTTAATTCATGTTATAAAATATTGTAAAAATTTCAAATAAAAAAATCTATAATAATACAATTTAAAAATTATCAATATATAAAAATGTTGGGAAATTGAACAGATTATAAATAGGGAAAGATGTAAAATACATAGTAATAATTTTGAAGACTTTGAATCCATTTTATAATTTCTTTTTTGTAAATATTTATATTTGTTGCTAATTTAATTGATATTGGCAGTTGGTTGTACAGTTTAGAACCAATGTATGATGCATGTCTCTGTATAATTCCTAATTTGAACATTTTCAAAATATCACGTTTATTACTTTTGCTCATAGTCTGATAGTTATGGTCAATTTTTATTTTATTCTCTTTAAAAAAATAAAATAAGTCAGTTTTTTTTTTATATAAATACGATAAATTCTATACAAGAAAATCTTTAAAAACTTGTTCGGTTGGGTAATCTCTAGCCGTTTTTACTATTTTTATTTATGTCTTTTGAGTTGTAATTATTGGTTTGAGATGTATGGGACATGTTCCGCCCCAACGATTCGACCGATACATGGTATATAGTTTTATTTAAGGTGCATGATATTCGACTTCTCAGAGCTAAGTGAGTACCTAGAATCCCCGACATTACGCTTTGAATCCCTACAAGATTCGTCCAGTATACTAACTAACATTACGGCAAAGGTTCAATTCTTCAGGTTGCTCCACTTGGGAATATTTAAGGCGTTTAGCACATGCGTAGATATATCCGCGGTGTCACG
The DNA here is from genome assembly GCA_031772225.1 of Eubasilissa splendida. Taxonomy (NCBI): domain Eukaryota; kingdom Metazoa; phylum Arthropoda; class Insecta; order Trichoptera; family Phryganeidae; genus Eubasilissa; species Eubasilissa splendida. The sequence goes on from CM062868.1 coordinate 936,595, forward strand.
TAAATAGCTTATGAACACCCCCACCTTCGTTTGTCTTTGGCATACCTTATTCCTATATTTTCTCATCCCTTTTCTTACGTTGCATAATTTTAAGAAAATTTCTCGGTTAGACTTTCAATCATTCACGAGTTGATTCTCTGTAAAATTGCAGTGATATTAATTCAAAAAAGTCTAAGTTTCTATAAATATGCAGGGTTATAATTATTTTAGCAAGAACTTCATGACTAATATAAATAAAAATTACATCTTTCGATACTCACTTTGGATTTTGATTTGTGTTATTATCCAACGTCGATTTTTCACTGAACTTTTGCAAGAGAGATAAAGTACACAACTGATCCATTTTCTATTTTATCAATTGGAAATACTAGCCGTGGCAGCGCAGTAGCCTCTGAACCGCCCCATAACCGAGTAACAAATAATCGGTGTCAGCATTTTTACTAGTTGTGAAAAAATTGACATTGTACGGATTACTCTGTCTTCTTTAGTATAGACTTCGGTTTAGTCGAGATTTAAAAAATATCTGAAAAAATACTGAAATTTCTCATTGTTTTATTGAACTTTACTATTTATTTTTAACTTAAATGTATGTTATGTTATGTTGAGTATGAAACCTTTGAATATATAATATTGGTCTGGCAACCGAAACAGTATCTGTAACACATCCGAGTCCCATCAGAAAGTTGAAATTGTGTTCCAGGCAACAAATTTTTGCCATATTTTTTATCTTATCTTATTACTGGCACCTTGGGTACTGAAAAAATCAAATATATAAGGCGGATTGGACAGATGAAGTAGCGGATTGGGAGGGTGGATATTTAAGGGTAGACGGGAAACAAAACGGCATCGGATACGAAGGGTCAATCGACTGAAAAGAAATTCTCAGATGTTGTCAAATGATTTGATTTTTTTAGAAACAAAAATCGAGAAACAATTGTTGGGCCTACATGAAACAATTTATATTGCGCCTTTAAATTGAGTTATTTTTAAGACAAGATATATTTTTTAAGCGAAAGATCGCTAGCGGCGGCATCTTCTATATTAAGCCAATTAGTAACGAATTTTTGAGACAGAAACGCTTTAATCAACCCTGATCAGTTTATGATATTGAACTGGTTCATCTGCTATCTTTGTCTTGCTTTTTTTCTACTACAGTCAGTAACGTTGATTTAGTTGCGTACGTAAGACTACTTTCATTTACAGAAGTAAATTCTAGAAATCCAATGATATGCATTTACATAAAACAAACATATTTCATACATATAGATTACAAATGTTTATTTTATTTAAATTACGCCGATTTCATCTACCAAGATTCCCAGCATGTAGATGATATATATATTTGGAGATGTTGAACTCGGAAAAGCGTTCAAGTTTTAAAGATAATCTGAACGAACCTAGAGCTGATGTAAAAACATTTCGTTAATGCTTAAGTGATATTCTATCCATCTTACTAAGTAGTTAAAGAGTCAACAAAGAATGAAGGATATAAAGTAGAGATTAACTAACAAGAAAACAGATATGTTTTCCTCAGATTATTAACGTTAGTAATGGAGTTCACATACTGAAGAGATTGATTTATTAACTCTAATAGTTATGAAAAAGTAGGTACCCACTCCTAAGAGGTCATCTGCACTTTGATTGATTTCAGAAGCTTAAATTCTGGAACGTGATTGATAGAGATAATTTCAATTCGGATGTCCACACTGAGCTACAACTTTCTCACGACATGGTTAATATAATCAGTTTTTGAATTAATATATTCATTATATTGTTTATACATACAAAAGTTAATTATGCAAAAATATTGACAGGTATGTAAATTCATATGTTTAAAACTAATCAAATTCCCTCTAACCAGTAGAAAAAAATATCTACTTTTTCCTGTCTAAAGCGCAACCATTTTAAAACTCAAAATACATAATTTTTTTATAAGCCTCTGTAGAATACTTATTTATAAGTTAATTACTTAATAAGTCTTTTTTCAAGTTATAATATATGTAAATAAATTTTGAATGTACTATTAAAAAAAAGTTGGCTTTTAAAGATTTACAATTAAAAATATCCTATATGTATACATATATCCCTCTCCAAGTCAACTAGTCTCTTTTTTGGAGAGGTAAGCGATTCAGAAAAAAATTGTAACTTTAGTTTTGTAACAGATTCAAGTAACTCATACATTATAAACTTGAAAAATTTATAATAAAAATAATAAAAATGTTTGATGTAAGGTTTTCGTGAGCAATAGTGTATGATACTAACTTCTGTTTTAGGTTAGATCGCATTTTTTGTAAACGGTTTCCCTGGAGAAATTTAGGCAAATGTTTCGGTATGGTAACACGTGCCATTGTCAAGGCATTACCTCAAAAAATTACGGTAAAACCATAATATTTTGCAGGAGATATAAGTCTCTCACAGTCGAGTTGACTAGGTTATTTATATATATATTAAACATTACGCAGATAGAGTCCCTTGTATTTTTAGTGCGTGCCATACTCGACATATAGCATCACCAGTACTTGCGCCTGCGCGGTAAGGTAGTTCCATTACTTTTGGCAGATAAACGATCTATGGGTGACCGCTCTGTTTCTTGAATTAGAAATGTAAAATACTTGAACAATCAGGCTTGTAAAAAGAGTAAACATAATCGAGATATAAATTCTCGTGCACCTGTGTGCGATGTACGTGTTCCTAATTTGCACTTTGTAATCATTTGTTCTAGAAACGTAAAGTTTCCTTTTTTGCACATGGCGTCATCTTGCTGGGGGCATATTATTACTAGGCATGATTTGAATGTCTCTCGACTCGCCCACACAAGGTAAAAATTGCAACAATGGCTTATCAGTAATGGAATATTAAAATTAATTTGTGGACTGTAAAATTAAGTATAGCGTCATAGAATCTTCATAAACTCGGGAAAATAGAGTTATTTTATGCTGAAGTCATGGAAAATGCAGACCAAAAAAAATTAAGGACAGACGATATCTGCACTAGTAAAGTTTTAAGAATGATTTTGACCTAAACCTTTAAATATTTCATTTTTACTAGTATCTTGTCGACTGCACGTAATTATTATGACATATTGATGAGTTGCATGATGATGCAGCATCTAGTGTTGATATTTCCACAATATAAACACCAGAAAGTGATATTAGTTGTGCCATTCCTATAGAAGTTATTTGCATAATTTAGCATTTTCAATATTTTAAAATTTTATTATTCGAAGTTATTGGTAATGAAACATTTAAATGTTAAAACCATTTCTAGTATGCTATTTTATTATATTTTAATACTTAACTTTTATTTAATGCCAGTATAGAATAATTTTATGTATAGAATATTTTTCCTATGGTGCAATAATGATCTTAGCTTGCGTAAGAAATTTGCATTGACATATTTCATCCTAATATTGCAACTGCAATTGCTTCAACTTCGTTAGTTTCTTGTCATCTTGCCTAATTTATATTGCAGAATTTACAAAATAATATTATATTTTTCATCTGTATAAGCATTGCTATAGGTATTTAGGATATTACATAAAATCTGTTTATTTAAATAATTACATTGATTGGCAAAACTTGAAAATTGATTTTTTTTATTTCCACAAGTAATGAAGGTAAATCTTTTTTTTTAAAGACTTAAAGTAATAAGTACTTTATAAAAGCGATAAATATACGATTAAAGCAATAAAAATATGATAAAAGATATCAGTTCTCCAATAAATAAATAATATAATTAATAAATACATAATATAAATAATTCACATCAAAACAATGAATATAGAATTTAAAATTATGAAACTTCTGTAAAATATGTACAAAGACAATATTTTAAAAAGCATCATGTTTAAAAATCTACACCAACAATTTAATCATTGAATTATTATATATGCATCAGCGTGCATAATACACTAAATATATGAATAAGATTGGATTAACCGTTTCTAACTCTGTGGAAGCTATGGACTCTATAAGGCCATGCAATTTCTACTATCCAATTCAGTCTTCATTCTCGATGTTGTGTTGCTATAACAAAAATACTAGGTGATTTATACGATTTAAACCGTGATTTTGGAAATTAATTTGTGTGAACTATGTAGTAATTATGATTCGGATGAATGTTAATTTTGCATATTATTCTTAGATCCATGGTACACACGAAACATGATAAAAAGGCTCGAGGCTTCTATGATTCCTTCTCAACATTCTTGAACGGATTATGCACCTAGCTGTTAGTTAAATATCCTGAACATTTTAGTTGATATTTTGGTAAAATATTTGATTAGATGTTTCATTTTAGATCAGAATCTGAACTCTTAAACCAATTCGTTATATTATCTATTTATATGTATATATTATACAGATAAATAACGCTAACAATAAAACAAAAAGTACTTAGCTACTTTAGTGGAATATAAGCTACAATGCTTGCTTGAGGGTAACATTAATCCATTCAAGCAATCCTGACCACCTTGAAAGGTCTTTTCCCCGTGAAGATGTATGAGGCTGCATCCGAACCGATTGACCTTGCACGCCTAGAAGCCTTCCGGCGAGGTACCGGACACGTGCTGGCTGAGCCGGATCCGACCGGAAACGGAAAAATAGACACAGGACGGATGGTCCGTTGTAATTGAAACTAACTACTGCCCACGTGACTCGAATGGTGATGTATCACCGGATGTACTTTCATCTCCCAAGACGGATTCCAGGGGGTTAGGCGGCCGAAGAGATGTTTACGAAATTCTTAACAATATAGTTGATACATAAATGTATTGCAATGTACACAAAACTGCAAGGTTTATATTTTTAATTAAAATTAAATTATTGATTTTGTTTATGATTGAGGTATCGAGTTTGTAAAAGTCCATAACTCACGGTTTTATCAAATACAATCTCTTTTATTTCACACAAGTATTTTTTTTATAAAAAAAATTGTATTAGACCGTTGCATTTTTAAAAAGAAACCTAATAATACATAAATAAATAAATATTTTATATTATGTGATTCCGTTAAACACAACTAATTGTATCATAGTTCAATTGAAAATATACATTTATTTAAAATACGTTTTTCAAGATATTTACGTTCTAAATTAATGCATTACAATAATAGTGTGAAATTTTTATTTAGTATATTAAGAATAAATCAAGTTAGATTGTCACTCTTAAAAATACATAAAATAAATTCTTCTTTCATCCACTATCATTTAAAAAAATTGAATATAATTTTATAGGCGTTTGGCCAAGAAATAAAAATATTCTCGAAGACGACACTTTGGACAGAAAATAATTTCAATTTTTAAATAAATAATTATATTCTAAAAATACTACCTTTCAAGTTAAAGTTCTCAAGATATAAATTATTTATTTATTTATATTATAATTATTTCTAATTATTCTACTGATAAATTATGGTGAAATTCCATTTTAATGATTTATTTTTAAACTTTTTTTCACGGCCATCTTCAGACAGTCTGAAGATGGCCGTGACAGGCTAAAACCGGTAATGGTCGTAAAATAATAAAATAAAAGAGTTGAAAAGTGTTTTAATAAATCATTATATTATTATTATTAATAATATTTCTTGTCAACTCTAAGATGGACCGTTTACCTTAGCTAGTAATCTCGGGGCGCTTTGTACCTGTGCGATTAGAATAATATGTAATCCTGTAAGATAACTTTTTTGATTTATATAGCTTATCCACATCTAGTCCAGTGTGTTGCTTGAACTGCTAAATACGAGCAGCGTAAGGAACCTTATTTTTTACTTGGCCCTCGTATGAACATAGCCTACATAACATATGGTGTAAATGGCTCGATTTAAGTGCTATACACACCTATTCTAGTGCTAAATCAGTCTGAACTAGTATATACGAATGTGGCTCATGTGGACTGCGGATTATGCTATAGAGAATACCCAAACACAAAATACATCTCACACTTTAATTCTATCGAAAATAGTCTTCTCCTTCGGCGGTACCTTGTTATGAGGATAACGTCTGTCGTGGTTCACAACTGTGAGTCCGAGTGTGGTTGAGAAGTCCTATTCTCGAACCAAATACCCGTCTACCCGCATACCCGCTGGACAGGGCAGTTCTGAGCGACGGATTTTCCTTCATCATTTTTGTGACAGCATAGGAGCAATCCTGCTGAGTACATTGCTGCTCGGCTTATTGGGTTGGCCATGGCAGAGGACTGTCCGTAGAATTGTTTAAGGTGTAAGTGATATTGCACAGTACAGAGAGCTCGATCCAGTGGCAAGGGTGGTCCGAAATGACTGGAGCTCTCCGTTACTTTGCAGCCTTTTCAGATCTATGCACAGTACTTTGTGCAGACCTCGATATAGTAGGTTCCCAAATGCGTACATTGGTACAGAGCAGCACTGTCGTCGGGTGATATCTGCGGGATAGTGCATATATTCAGTCAATTATGGTCTGATATCTGACACCTGTCACTTGTTACGTCAGCTTGTTTATTCCTATTTGTAGGCAATCGGTTGAACATTATCAATAAAAGGCGATTATGACAATACTTGTGGCGTGGTTGCAGCGAGGACTTTTATTGGTTACAGAATTACCCTACTAGATTTCGTGCTCCATGTGACATATTTATTCATCTGTCAGTTGACTTTTTTTGATCTAAAATAGTAGACAGGGGGCCATACATGAGTCAAAACAACAATTTTGATCTAAAACAGTAGATAGGGGGCCAGGCATATGAGTCAAAACAACAATTTTGATCTACAATATTAGATAGGGGGGCAGACATATGAGTCAAAATAACAGTTTTGTTACCTCTAATCAGAATTTATTATTTTCGATAAGAAACAGAAGTAGATAAATGGAGTTACACCGACAATAATATTGTTTGTAAATGATGAGAAAAATCTTGAATATATCAAGTAGTATATTGTGAAATAAATCGATACGGAATGGCCAAATAAAAGAATTCTAACAGAGCACATATTTGAGGAAGCGAACATTGGCATCGCAGGTTAATGTGATATATCCAGTCTGGAGTACTCTGTCTTTTAGTTATCCCTGTAAATACAGATTGATAGTCGGTATGTAAGCATTAAAGCGTTACTGCACTTTTATTAATTACTGTTTTGTGGAAGTTAGTTTGCTGAAGTGGAGCCGAGTATTTACTCTTCATATAACAGTGTTGAGTTTCCATCCCCATGTTGTGTGTGTGTGTGTGTGTGTATGTGAACTTCTTTTATTCTAGAACACGAATAAAATAAATGTCACTCAAAAGCCATCCTGTAGCGGTAGAAGGTATACAGACGTATGATGTCACAAATCACCGATGTGATGTGCATTCGACATTTTTATTAAAGAAGCTGTCAAATTGATTCGGTGCGCAAATAGCGGCAAAAAATTCTCGTATTATATGAATCTTGAGGAAATATATATTTTTATTTAATATCTTTAATTGACACGCCAGTTACTATGTAATATCATTAAATTAATTTTTTAAATAAATTAATATTGGTATATTTTTTAATTTTTAGAGACATATTTTAAAAATGTAATTTTTTTGTACTTACGCGTATGCCCGTGTAATACGTATATACTCGTTACACACTTACGGTAGCGGTGAGGCACGGATATAGTCCGCCGTGCACTCTTATGTGTTTTAACATCATTGGCCCCGGAAGCCATGCACCTTATATTCAGAAATCAGCTGTTAGTGCACGCTTTTATCAACTGAGACAGATAGTATTTGGAGACATCTTTCTTCTGAGGCAGTCCATATACTTACAAATTCATTTATGGTGTGTTATAGGCTACAATCAATTCTAAACGCGACAGCATGGATAATATATGGTGTTTCTAAATTCTCTCCTATAAAATTCCTTTTGCATGAGTTACATTGGCTCCGGTTCCCTGAAACAGTAGTATATAAATTGTGCTGGTTGATGTACAAAGCGTCACATAACGTGGCGCTCCTATAAAGATGTTTGTATCCCAGACAATTTAAATAATATAAGTAAAACTCTAAAGTCAGCCTCTTCTTCAGCCGCAGGAAGGACCGATCAGCCGTTACCAGAAGTCTAAGTTTAGAAAAGGGCATTTGCGGTGGCATGCCCAAAAGCGTGGGGCTTTTTGCCCTCCGTCATAAGAAACAGTGCATCAGAGACTTTATTTAAGAAGAGACTAAAAACGCACCTTTTCATAAAATCATTTCCATAAGTTCAAAAAACAATTTTAAATAGACAGATAATGTACGACTATAAACAATATTTGTGTAAAGCGCCCTTGAAATTATTTTTTTTTTGAAAATGGCACCAAAAAAATATCCATCATTATTTATTAAAATTTATTATTGACTAACTAACTGTTAAAAGCTTTTTTAATTGATAATATAATGATCATTACTCTCTTACTATGTAATATGTTTATCTTGGGAAAATAATTAAAAACATAATAACTTATATTTATATTATTAATTTGTTTTATAATTATATCTTTTAGAGGCTCCCAAAAAAAACAATTAATTAATATGTGCAAGTAATAAAATGAAATAATTATTAAGGAGAACACATTCTTATTGTGAAGTTGTAATTTTTCAGAACATAGGTCTGTGATATTTTAAATACTAATTAAATGTATTAATTAGAAAGGTATACATATAGAATCAATTCTGCGCTACCGGGATTCAAGCCTGGATCTCTTTTCCAACCCGGGGAAAGTGCATACCTATGCGACTATGCTACAGCAATAGTATTTTTGACGACAATTTATTTGAGATTCTGTAATAACAATGTAGATGGCTTTCAAATAATGGAACGATAGATGTATTAATTTGAAAAAAGTATAACATATAGGTTCCAAAATTTGTCGTCAAAAATTCTGTAGCTGTAGCATAGTTGGTAATGCACCTTTCCGAATTAGAAAACAGATCCTGGTTCGAATCCCTGTAGCACAACAACAGTATTTTTCGATAAAATTGATTTTATATGTATATCTTTATAATTAATACATTTAATTAGTATTTAAAGTGATTTTTTTAAAATGTGAATAAAATTAAAATAGTGTATGTCATTAGATGGATTTGTTTCATTCAATCCTCTTTATGATGGTGCTATTTTTTATTTTTTATATTTTATTTTATTTGTAACTATATAATACAATGTAAAAATCTGTTTGAACTGTGCCCGTCTCACTAGAGAAATTCTGTGTCGAGACGGCTGTTGGCAGTACAGTCGTCAAACGTATTCCGTTTAGTGGTCTACTCCCATCCCACTACACATCATCAAATAGGTGACTTGAAATTACGTAACGTGAATTAAAATTTCTACATTAGGTACGTGAATTGAAATTTCTACAGAAGGTAATTTCATAAATTATTTGAATATATAAATAACGTTCGATTTTGGGCATCACCTATTATAGGAGACAGCTGCTTTGATGTGAGTAAGATGAAGAAGAAATTTGATATACCGTGTTTCCCTGCCCATCTCATCAGAGCTGACATGTTGGCACTTACACTCTGGAATAGTTAGATTACCTTCCCATTGAAACAATATTTTCCATTGCCAAAATCTTGTTCGAATGTGTAATCATTTTATTAAATTAATTGCATACACATATTTCATTATACGTAGTTCTGGAAAGTTTATTAAGATACTTCAGGAACTTATTACCCGTGGATATTGAAAAATTGATGTTGAACATATAATCAACTTGTTAGTTGTACTCGTTATGTGACATTTACTTTTCTTAGTCTTGTTGTTACATAATCTTGAAGAAATTGATGGATAAATATTGTGTAATTTCTAAAAGTTGTATTGTGTATGATATTATAAGTTAGTTGCTAGATTTAACAGCACACTATTAGTTTTACTTTATTTACTTATAAGTATTGTCATTACTGTTGTGAAGTTTCTAGATATTGCTGTGACAAAATGAAATAAAATAAAATATAATGCTGTCACCAATACTACGCATGTATGTTATTGGTCTTTGAAAATATACTTTTATTAACATACTTTTCTTATCTTCAGAAATCATGTTTATATAAATGTTTCTTAGACACATGCCAGTAAATTAATAGACATAAAATAAAGTGTACATATAGGAGAGGGGGTTTGGAATATTAGTTGCGGGACGAGGGGCATTCTGCATACATTATTGGTGGATACATAAATCCGATTGTTTATGACACATTTATGCAATAGTAAAAGTAAATCTCTTCGAAAATGAAATCTTTGTGTAAACAAGACGTATTTTTTTACATTAATACATATTATATTATCAGCGCATGAAGTTTCGTTCCAGTCGAGTCGTATTTTGAAAAAAAATGTCGCGGGGCTATTTAATTGCGTAGGTAGTACCAAAGCGATTAAATGGGTGTCACTAAAGTACACATATTGGGACAAGAAATTTGCGTTAGTCCATGTTAATATATTTGATGGTATGTGTTCTTAGACTATAAACATATACATTTTTTTATACATTATATATTTTATTAACATTATTCATAATTCTTAAAGGGTTATCTTTGAGACAAAAAATACGATAAGACTAGAGAAGCGAAAATGTATCCATAGACAAAATCGATATGGAAAAATTGAAATCGAGTAGAAGTGTGGAGAGAGTGACAGAGTCATGGAGAGGCCTTCCACCCAGTGATGATTTACAATAGCCGATGATGATAGCACACGGCTCCGATAATTTCATCAATCTTTCGAGACTTTGGGCGTCATTTAGGTCTTTTTTTTTCACGTGGATACTTTCAAGAATATTCTTTGTCAACCAACTTTCTCTGCATCTTGAAATATGGCACGTCTTTTGCCATTTACACTTTTGTCACGTGTTTCTTTTTGGTCTCTTCTAGTGATGACCAGCAAACTTCAGGAGATTCAGAGTTATCTTGGTATTCTATTAGGAGTACAAAATATTATATAGTCTAGGCTTCACTAACATATGTGAGGATTGACCATATACAATATGCCTTACTCTACATTAGTTTAATTATTCTTGTGAAGTTTATTGTTTAGAAAGACGACTTGAAGAATTATACAGGGTAAATATTATGATCCAGGCCTATTTTGTTTGGCCGCCATTTTGGTTTGGCAGACATTTGTCAGTTCGCATTTGCTAGTCATAGAGATTAGTTTATTATAATTTATTATAGAGCATCTAACGCCTCAACAACGAAATGAAATTGCCGATATAACATGCGAAGTGTGCGAGAATGTTATGAAAAATATGGTTCAAAGAGCACGCATTTGTGCCGCTGCCAGAGGCGGCTACTTGGACAATGTCATATTTTTTACAAAATTGTAATAAGCCATATAATTTATAAATGATGATCAAATTACGGAATTATGTTTTATGTTTTAGTCATTCAAAACAACATCGGCCTAGAACATATGTAATATTCACCTGCATCATTTAAATAAAAATAAAAATGAATACAACAATTTACAAATAGACCTATAAATTTAAAAGGAAATACGACGTGAAGATATTATACAACATTTAAAATATGAGATTATTCTTATTCTTCCAAAAAAATTACTAAACTACTATTTAATTCCTAAATAGGGGTAATGATTTTATGCCTGGGTAGTATTACATAATATAAACTATAATTATCGTTACAGAAATAAAATAAAATTCTGAATAAATCGAAAACTAAAAAAATTAACTAGAAAGAAAGACAGAACAAATATATAAAATATTTTGTTACCACTGGGATACGACTCCGGAACTTTTCCAAACCGAAATAATGAGTTACACATTAATTTTTTTTTTAAAATTTGGTACTCATATTCTGTAGTATTTCATTATTTATTGTATACATCTTTTATTCCATTTTAAAAAGCAATTAACTTTATATCATTTTATTATATTTGAAATATCTTCAATACAAGGATACCAATATTTTGAAATGGAAACTATTTATCGTGTTTATAAAGCGGGCATCGTCTCTACAATATTATAATGATAAGAAAACGTCAGATATATAATAAATAATTAAAAATGAATAAAATATTATTTTCAAGGAGAATGTAATTTATAAACATAGTTCTGTAGTATTTTTATTGAAATTAAATCAATTAACTAGAAAATATCGATTTACCAAAAATATATATTTTTATTTTTCCAGTTGAATAATTTAATTTGTATTAAATATGTGCATTTGGCTACGTTTGATATTTACATATAGGTATGTTTGTATATTTTTAATATTATTTAATTGTTTTTTGATTTCCAAAATGTAATATTCTTTTAAAATTTGTATAATTTACCTCTGTTTTGAAATCATTTAGAAATGAAAGAGGAGAATAAAAAATTAATCTATTTTAGTTAAAATAGTGTTAAAGTTGTCCAAGTTTTCCGTTTGTGTATCGTAACATTTCCGACCGACCTACGTCTATTCCAAAAAACAGCTTCCTGGCGATGTGTTATGGCTTCCAGCATCATAGTTGCCGACAGCTACGTTTCATGTATTTTCGCGTGACAGTTTACATAACTCAATGAAAACACTTATTTAGAATGAAACGAAAACAGAAATCACAAATTTTTTCGACCGAACCTTTTATAAAAATACATATAAAGGGAATGAATAAGCCTAATGGACGCGAAAATGTAATACATTAAACATTTATGACTTCTCCCTAAAAAAGTCCTTTATTTTATCTCAGACGATAGATCGGAATCACTTATAAGACCGATCGGGGCCGAAGATAAACCCATAAAATATGTGAATAAAAACTGGCATTAGTTTTATGATATCCCGGATTTATACGAGTCGATCTTAAAACGCGATATGCCCAGTTTTTGGTATAAAATATTAGTGTGTGCCATCGGACCCGTGAAGGATGCTGGGAGAATAGACCGGCTGTAGCAGATTAAGATAATACGGTTTGATGGGCATAACAAGATGAGATTGACTTCGTACTGGAATACCGTACCGAAGCGCCGGTTTTCAAGCTGTGGTACCTGAGTACGTAAATGAATAAGCTCTAAAGAATTAGGATAATAGTGATTTTTGTTCTTTTTTTGACTTTATGGTAGAGAACACTCACTCAGCATCTATTCACAGTTGGGATCAGTCTGTGATGACTATATTTTTTCGACAGATAAATTTTTTTATGTATCTTTCTAAGCATTTCATCAGGTTTATTACAATTCTCAAGGAAAAATCGTATCTTCACAAATAAAATGTGATTTCATCAAAATAAATAACAAAATTATTGACGAGAGATAAATAATTAAAACACGTCATCTAACGTGAATTAGTAGGTATATTTAAAAAAACAATCTTGATGAAATTCTGCCAAAGATATTCTATAAACGTACATGCTATGATTCTCTCAAGAATGTGAAGCTAAATAAATAGAAGCTCAAGTGGTGGAAGTTTATGTTCTAAGTTCTAAACAATGATCTTGCGAAGTTCCCATCGTGTTAAAAGTTCATGATAGTGAATTTTAATTAAACCGGTTAACAAAAATAACATATTTTATGTTAACGTTAGTAGTTTTATTTTAATAGGTACCAAAGAATTGTTTTAACCAGTTGATTATTGGATTCAAAATAATTAATAACATATATATAGCCCCATCGGGAACGTGAGAAATTTTAGTAAGCCGGACACAGTGTGATATACGTCGAATCAACTCCAAGCAACACGACGTCCACCGCACCCCGCTACAGCACCGAGGTAATTGGAGCCACGTAGCGTACCGTCCGAAGATGACAATGAATAGCTTCACTACCTCCTCTTCTAGCTCCTCTGCTGAGCTCCGACTGGATTTTTCACTTTAAATCTCTACCTGCTTCATATATATTATAACCACGTATTTATTTGTAAGAACATTTTACTTATGCCATACCATTGTCTCAATTTCTTGCATTACTCACTATAGCCAAGAAGAATATCCGAATATCTGAACACGGATGATGTCCCAAATTATGGAGAGAGATCATTATTATAATTACAAATCCTTCTGATTAGAAACTATCTTTATTATACTATAATTTTAATATATTACAATATTGTCGTTGGCAGAGCTCATGAAATAAGATTTGTTTTACCTGCCTGCATCAATATATCAAAATAAACAATAATTATTGTCTATAAATTGCACAATAGCAAGTTTTTAAATATATGAATATGTCTCAATATTTAAAAAATTGTGTTTTTTCATTCGTAAGATACACACCTATATTGTATCCACGTTAATATATACACAAAATGTAATTATAATAATAAAATTAATTTTAAAAAGGTTAAAAACCACTTTTTTAGATTGCCTGACCACGCTCAGTAGTGCTCATGGACCGGCCTATGGAAGATGGGCTTAAATTGTTGTGATAATGTATTTCGGTACATTAATTTTGAACAACATTTTATTACGACTTGTTCTGTGACCCGTAGAACGACATTTTTTCATTTTTACTAAATTACTAATTATATTTGTTATCCATTATATTTTAGAATGTTTCATTAAAGTATTAAGTCATTATGTCTGTATACTAACTGCTTCCGAATCGTATTGTAAAATACTTCGTAAATACGACACCTGACACTCTGGACGAATGAACTGAATCGAAATAAAAAATGCAGCAATCTGGTCAATATATTCAATGATTTTAAAGGTGCTATTTAAAAAATATAATATTTGTAATAACTAGTGTTCCAAGAGCACCACGTGCTATTACGTTTTGTAAGTACAATTTATTATGTTTGGAATCATATTTTAACATAATATTGTTACGTGCTTTGTCGTATAATGTCAAGCTTTAATTTTTTCAGTTTTAGTGCCGATAAATCGGTGTTAATTTGCAAAATAACTTTCTTTCAAAGTTTGAATCAATATAAACATTTATTAAGTAATTCTAATCATTTAAGTAATTGATAGCAAGTTCAATAAGTATTCAATATCACATGCCACCCTGGTAGCTGCTTCCCAGCTTGCTAGATACATATAAAGTACACGTTATGAGATAGGTAACCATTAGGTTACACTAGCTATTTATTATTGTTTTTAATATTCCTGAAAACTGATATATGCATAAGTAGGAAGTAAGGTAAGACTAATTTAAACAAATTAAATAGTAAAAAACAGAAAAATCAAAAAAGGGCTAATTTTGATAGACCAAAGACATGTAAGAAGTAAGGAAAATAGTATAAAGAACATTCATGTAACAGCATATTAAAGAAATGCAGTTAAAAATAATAAAAGGTTAAAATAAGTAGACAAAAAAAGAGAAGAAAGAAAAGAGTAAAGTAAAAAGAAGTGAAAGTAAAAACAAGGTAAAAAGCATGATTAGAATAGAAACAAGCAGGGAGCAATAAAACATGACAAGTACGAGGTAGGATGTAATGACAGAAAATAATTACATAGAGCGAGTAGCTTTGATCATTAAAGGACCTTTTTCAGTTGACTTCTTCCAATTTGAAAATCCATTCCTTCACAAGCACGCAGAGTTGAGGATACGATACCGTTACCATCTCTTGTGGTAGCTCATTGGATATTAACGGATATTTAAAAATATAAAAAAGGGATTTGTGTATCTGTTAAATATGCACCACTGTTGCTGACGTATAAAGTAATATAATAACATGCAAATTAAATTTATAAATGATTGATGATTCGAACATGCGCTCCCAGAGGTAATCTGATTTCTAGTCAGATAGACGCCTCAATCACAATGACAAAGCTGCTGATTCAAGTTTAAAGTGTTGATATAATATATATACATACAAAATAAATTTAATACTTGATTAAATATACATATTAACATTTTAACTAACGGAAATTAATTTGATCGAAATTTATGAAATGTGACAATAAAATTGTGGTCATTCAACCGCTTAAAAATGTTTATCGCTTTCGTGAATCATGAGCCGCCACTGTCTTGCAGTTGTTGTAAATTGAATACTTGCATTAAAAAACGAATTGTTACAGCAAAGGTCTGAATTATTAAAAATACAAAATTAATTGTTCTACAAAAACTTGCAGAAATGAGATTATAATAGGCAATATTTCTATGGTAGGTATCATATTAGATGCCTCAGTATTCGGCGAGTTATTATAAGAAGATGTATAAATGTGGATGAGGCGAGAATTGTGTCAGGACCAATGAGTGTGGCGCTCTATCCTCTGTCTACCCCGGCGGGGAAAGGATGTGATGGAAAGTATTGTACAAGATTCTCAGTGATTTGGTACTTGTGTAATATGTGTCATATTACCAATTATTAAGTCATTGTGTACCTGTGGATAGATTGTATTGTATACAAGAGTGTGCTAGTTAAATCTATGATATTTTGTTACAAATCTTCATTTTATATTCGGAATTAAATTTATCGTAAATAATAATAACATTGGATAATTTATATGGTGTCATTTTGTAAAAATTAAACATATGTTAAATATATGTTTATTCACATAAACCGTTCAGTTCTGTATTAGTATTTAAAAATTAAAATTGTAAATAGAATTTATGCATACAGTGTTCTCAGATATATTTTTTTTAATAAAATTTCTGAAGAATTATTCCTTATCCCTATGTTGATTTCCACACTTTTGGGCTAATCGGTTCCACGAAACTTCCTACGATTGAAGTAGAAGCCGACCTGAAACTTTAACGTCTTCTAGTGTAAAGTTGTAAGGGATGCAGAGCTCTTAAAGGTATATAGGCTTACATTGACCAATATAATTTTAATTCTACTGTTTTAGGGAAACGGAGCCAGTGTAGTTCACGCAAAAGGGATGATATTTCCCATAATTTTGACTGTGTGACAGTATTCAGATTAGATTATCGGTTGCCGATATCTATCTGGGTCGGCCGGTCTACGTATGCTAGCTTAACGCTAACTAACACTACACTAACAATGCACTTATGAGTAGACGAGCTGTTTTAGGGGGAAATGGTCTAAAATTAAAACAATCTTAAAACACAACCAAAAACAAAAATGTATACACATTCCATAATTTTTTCTATCTCAATAGAGATAGTACCTAATATTAAAATTATTTTTGTAAAAATAATCCTTGCTACCATATATTATTATACATTGATAACCAAATTTTGCATTATCGCTGTCATTTTTGTTTATTGCTTAATTAATGGTAGCCCTAATTTTTAAAAAATGCGTGCATGCATTCCATTTCTATGTGGGTAAATAAAAAATAAAAGCGGATCAGAATCTGTTGAGGTGCGCTCGACGGCACATATTTTTATAGCGGTGTATACCAAATATTGGGTAATTAGGTTATTGAATGTGCTTATTTTGGGAAACTCAAATTTAAGTCAAAATTATTCATCCAGTAGGCACATCGGCAAAAAATATGAAAACTTAAACATCGCGTCCTATAGCTAATATAGTATTGCTCGTAATATAATATATCAAAAGCATATTTTTGATTTGATTTGAATGCTTGACTGATAACGTTTTAATATTATTAGATTTTTTTGCTCTCCCTGTTTCATCTGTCAATTCAAATTGGCTACAAGTTATGTAACGTTTATGGGCCGGAAGCGAGTTAAGCACTTTAGTTTCTAAACGAAAAAACAAAGTAACATTACTGTGACATTTAGAACGTATAAAAGAATTCTCGAATTCCTTTACCTATTCCAGTCTATTGGATTCCAATCTCACAAATTTTCTTTCAATCAAATGAAAAAGAAACACAACAGAAACCCCCGAATGGAGTGCCATCGCGAGGGTTGTTCCGGACAGGGAACAGAGGGAAGAATAGAGGAGATAAGAAAAGAAACAATAATAGGGGAAACTTGTCGGGAGTGCCTTTGTGGTTCAGCGAAGTGGTAAAGGAACTCATTATATGTTCTGAGCTTTAGGATCTGTCGGGTCGAGTCGCGAGTGAAACGGTAATACGGAGCGGAACGGAACGGAAACCCGCTATCGTTCGTCGGTTGACGTATCGAATACCATTACCAGAAATTTGTCATTTTAAACACTTTATTATGGATATTTTTAATACTGTGAAAACTACATTTTGGTTAGTCATTTTTAATAAAAATATGTATACGTAAACCTATAATAGGTTATGATATTACCTTTCATTTCAAAAATATAATCAAGAAACATATTTAAAAAATATATTTTAATATATTTATAAAAATATTACCCGGCGGCATAGAGTGTAAAACTATTGAAAACAAATTTAGTTGGTTATTTATTATAAACCAAAATATCACTAGAGTAAGTAGCGGGCGTGATCATGAAATCTTACATCGCTTTAAACATTGGTCTAGCTATCAGAATTTAAAAAAATAAGCGGTTTTAATTTTGTACTTTCGTTTACTATAGAAATATATATGAAAACATAATTTTAATTGATCAAAAATAAATAAAGTAAAATATTAACATGTTCAGATTATTTTTATTCATACGCTTTATTCTCGCCTTAGCCAATTTTTTGCATACAATAAAATAAGTAATCACCGAAAATCGATATAATTCATCTATTTATATGGTGTATTGGGTGGTATTGGGGGTAAGTAAGGGGGTAAAAACCCATCACTGTCTTATTTGCCATCTAAACATAAAAAAGTTATTGTTCTACGTATTCATTGTTGAAATACCATTTTTAAATCGAAAGAATGGTTGTTTGTTAACGTGGTAGTGAATAGTATTGAATAAAAACACATTTTTGTTGTGAAGTTGCAGTATTAAAATATAGTTATGTTGTTTTTTAATGCAAATTAAATTAATTAAAATTGGTTCATTTTACGACGATGGTTCCCGACCCGATACGTTAGCGGAAGGTACTAAATCGTATACATCGATACGTGTTTTCGTAATTCAATGAGAGTGAGAAATGATTTTCTAAATTTTAAAATATAACTTTTTACTGTGATGGATTAAAATAAAATTAGTCCATATTAGTGATGGAAAAAGTATCGATACTTGCAAAAACATCGATACATAATGTATTCTAGGACTAAATATTCAATGCAATCTTCTGTTACGTCATTTTTGTTCACTATGTTGATTTCCCTCACAATATTATAAAAATAGTGTCCAAAAAATTGAATAATAAATTCACAATTATTTTATAATGATAATAAATACCTAGATCGACTATTCTTTCCCTTACTTAAAATGACAGTCAATACTTCCAAAATAGAGCATTTGGATAAAATGTGAATTTCATCGCTGCAATTTAGTAAGAATAGAAAACGGCTGGAAGTATGGGGTCGCCACGAATATAAAATCGTTTTTATCGGCCGCAGATGTGCGGACGGCTGCTAGACGCTACCCCCTTACTATAGGGAGGAGATTACTCTACGGAGGCTCACTCGAAATTTCAAGGGAAGACGGGATGGAGATAGGATTTAAGAGATTTGGAATTAAATTAAACCGTTTTAAAGTTTAATGGTTTTCTGTCGAAATCGATTGATTTGTGGGTAATTTGTATGCATTGAGAAAATTTTCATGATAAAAACACGATGTGATACGAAATGCAAAGATTTTCTATAATACTATTAATTCTCTCAACCTTGACTTCAAGGTCATAAAAAAGATGTCAACCATTTTCAAAATTAATTTTATTCTTTTAAATTATTTTATAAACTAAATATTGTTTTAATTGATTTGATGCCATCAGCGACAATCGTCCTAATTTCGGCCCCTGCAATAGGATCCTCCGAAACTTCGGACAGAGAGGTCGAATACACATGACAGAAAACTCTACATAAGATTCTTGACGAACGTGAAAACATTCCTAATGATTTTATCTGTATTAATAAAACGAATTTCCAAGCGTGTATCAAAAGAGTTCCTTTTTCAAACATTCCATTAGTTACATTTTTTGAAAACTGTTATAATGTTCTATTTTGGGAAGATATATAACGTAATATGACAAAGATAGACTTTTATTATAGTTATATATTCTCGGTGTAACGCTGCGGTTGCAATGTTGCGCACGCGTAATGGTTTCCTTTATCTGTTAACTCACCACGTGCAACGTTAGAGATACTCACATAGTGTGGCTATCTTGTAGTGAGTGGTTGAAATGTTAAAGACAATAGATCAGCCCGCAGACTGTGAGATACGGTCCATGATTCGTTTATTGAATGCACGAAACATTTCTACCCGGAAGGCATGTCGCTCGTAGAATTCTCGCTTCGGAATGCAACAATTAAAAAAGATGGCAACTATGCTACGCTACGAAATCTCCGTCGTGCGATTCAGAACAAAATGCATAGAGTACTTTCCCGTGGAATTCATCTTGCTCCATGACAATGCTCGACCCTACACAGCTAATCAAACCTAGGACCTCGTCACATCATTTGATTGTGAACAATGGCAGAATCCCCCTGCAGTCCTGTTTTAGCGCCAAGCAATTTTCATCTTTTCCGTCATCTGAAGCGGTTTCTTGGTGGCAAGCGTTTTGATGACGATGAACTCAAAGACGGAGTACAGACATGGTTTTCATCTCAGGCGGCGTCGTTCTATGACGAAGGTATACAAAAATTGGTGTTCCGTTATGACAAGTGCCTTAATAAAGGTGGCGACTATGTTGAGAAGTAGTTGAAGGTGTGTAACGTCCAAGGAAAGTAAAAAGAAATGGTATTTACTTAAAAAACGAGCGTCGAATATACTAGTGTGTGAATCTGGTGTCTTCTAGTTTAGGTTAAGCTAAGTATGACAAAAGTTATGGAGTTGGTTAATAATGGGTTAGCGACAAATATATTAACTCAACTGAGGGAGATTTATATCTCACGCAAATAATTACGATTATATCGTAACTTTTGAGGCAAAGCCTTAAAAATGGCACGTATTACCGTGCTAAAACGTCGGCCTAAGTTTCTTAAAATAAACGGTCTAACTTAGAAGAGGCACCAGTTCCAAATATATAACCCAGAGGTAAACTGTGTTAAGTCACAAAAATAAAATTCTACAGTAGAGCCATTTAAAGGTTCCCATGCAAAAAAAATCATTGTCATGTGACCGAGGATCTTTTTTACTTAAATAATAGTTATTTATTTTATTAATATTACTTCAATAAGTTTACCCCAACGAAAGAAAAAGTAACTTCTAGAAGAAATGGGAGATAAAATCATTTAAAAAAAAAATTACACAGTTTTCCTTTGGGGTGCTGATATATAATATTGTATTACATTTTTCCATAGACATCATTCCGTGCCAGTCCTTTGCAGGACGAGTTTTAAGCACTAGTAATAAATATTGTTAATTGTTAGTACTCTATTAGTACAAAAAAAGCTTGATTCAAAATAATTTTCCGATAGACGCACAAAAGCAAATCGCTCTCGAGATCTCTTATCAAAGTAAGCCTTAATGTAGAAAAGCCTTATTTAAATTACCTTAATATTTAAAATGTGCTTATTTTAATATTACAGAAGATATTTTTCGAATCCCCTGTACTTATTTTTAGAGTACCCATTCGTTACTGTATTTTATTCAGTGCGCCCCCAACAGACATAAAGCAGAATAATATTCTCGCTTGGAAATTGTACCATCGAGCAGATAATCATTTTCACCTTCACCGATATTAATTATTAAACACGCTCAGTTGAAATTATATTTTTGCAAAGTGCCATTGGCATACCCGGCGTTTTAAAATTTGTGGACGCGAAATCTAGGGATTGAGGTGCGCCATTTGTACAGCCTCACCCATCAGATATATTTATCCATTTTTATATTAAAGTAACTGATGCTCTATATTATGAAAAAAAATTACAACAAAAAAGGAGCCTCAGAAATAGTTTTCAAACGTTCAAATCCAGTTTTCAAATTTAAACAATATTCTTATTTATGATTTACATTAGTTATGACTTTGTACAAGTTTATTCAATTACCATTTTAAATCGTGCAGTCTAAGTGATATTGATTATTTTAAAAATATTATTCAAAGCCTCACTTTATCTTAATGATATTCCACACAGATTTTCACAAATAAGTCTTTTATATCAATCACTCTTCACTGGACCATAAAAATAACATTAAAGCTTCAAAGCTATCGAAGAAGCCTTTTATGAATAAAAAATAAAGATTTTTCACAGGCTTATTGCAATCAGGCGATTTAAGTTATCGAAAAAAAAATGTTTTAAAATGTCTACGTTTCTAATGTAATTTTCTTAATTTTTGAGCATTATCTAAACCATGAATTTTTTCATATAAGATAAATCATCTTTCGTGAATGTTAGTTTCGTTACTAATAAAATTTAGTTAAATTTATAGTCCATTAATCCTCTTATTTAATGAACTAACTTACTTGACTTACTATCATGCTGTTTTTCCGCGAGGGTATAGGCAGAGAGGATGAAGCGCCACACTCTTCTGTCCTAACACAACTCTTGCCACATCCACATTCATAATTATTCGTTGCCTATTTGTTGATAAAAACTCTTTAATTAGTATGTGAAGGGCTATCTTTGCTGTAAAACTGTTATGCAGTTTGGTAAATATTATAATATATTAGTATGTATGTAATGAAGTCCCGTCGATAGTTGAGGATTCTTACAGGACAATTTTCCAGTGTATAGTTTACCGGGTCATGTCAAGTCCTCTATTTCTGACGTCAAATCCTTGCGCCGTACTTCTTTATAACCATTCTTTCACACTATGCTCAGATTAGATTTACAATTCTCTTTTAATTAATTGATTCTTTATTTTGTCATAAATCAAATCAAATATCAATGGTAGATAAAAAGAGATAGAATGAGACTGCCATTCAGGAAGTTGGTTCAGAAATCAGTGATGTATAGTGCGATGAAAATTTTCAATGAAATGGCAGGTGATATAAGAAAGGAGAAGTTAAGTAGATTCAAAATTAAACTGAGCAAAGTAAGTTATTGTAAAAAAGTAAATATTGATATTATTCATATTAAAGCATATATATGTATATGTCAGAGATAATGTCTGTTGGTCCTGAGACGGACCATAGTTGTCCCAACGTTTCGGATAAATCTCACTACCGTCTTCAGGGAGTGACTTATCCGTGAAGCTCTTATCCGTGCTCGAAAATGATCGTGAGACACGTCCTTTTAGTTCAACAGACTCTGGAAAATCATGAGTTTTCTCTCTGACGTTGTGTTCGACCCGTGAAAATTTCAAACTTATATAAATCTAAATCTCCGACAGTTGAGCACAAAAGTACGGTTGTACCGTAATTTTTTGAAGCAACGCCTTGACAATGGCACGCGTTACCAAGCTAAAACATAGGCCTAGGTTTCCCCAAGGAAATCATATACAAAAAACGCGATCTAACCCAGAAGAGATGCCAGTATATATATACACTTACCATCACGTCGTTTTTCCGCGGAGGTAGGGAAAGCGGATAGAGCGCCATACTCTTCTATCCTGACACACATATGTACACACTCTCGTCGTATTAACATATGTACACACATACATCTTCTCGTACAAGCTCGCCCATTATTGTGGCTTCTAACAAGACCATCTTCCAGTATCTGGATTACCTAGTCGTGCCAAGTCTTTCGCGGACGTCCTCTATTTATGGTGCCATCAACACTTGCGTCATATATCTTTCTTACCATTCTCTTCTCATTTATCCGTTCCATATGACCAAACCACCTAAGTCGTCCTTTCTTGACCTTACTCAATATACTAAGATCAGCTTTACATTCTTTCCTCAGTCTTTACTCAGTCACAAATAAACGTAAATTGTTCATTTAACATCTCTTCATTATCTGATCAATATCACTTTTATTCTCATACTTCATACTTGTTTGCAATTAGTAACGTGGCGTGATTTCAGTGGATTTTCATTTATTCAGAAATGCATTTTCCAAATTTTTTTATTTTTATTTATTTGAAATTTTTACAATTCTTTTATAACATGAATTAAGTATTTTACATTATTAAAATAACATGTTTTTTTTTCGCTTACCTCCCCAAAAAATAGACTAGCTCTTGTGCTTGGAGAGGAGTTACACTATAATAATTTTATATAGAGAGTTATTCATTTGTAGTCTATAATTATTTATTGTCTATTTGTGTGCTTCTGAAGTGTTATATAATATTGTTTATTTTCCAAGTATGTGTTTCTGAAGGCTTCATTTCATTTCTTTCTAAACTCTTTTATATCTTTTATTTCTTTAATTTGTGTACATATACGCCTAAGTGGTCTCATTTCCTTCTGTTAGGCCTAAGTGACCTTATTTCTACTGCATTTAGTCCACTTTTATTCTTCATCTGTCAGCTATAGGCTTTACTTCCATATATAGGAATAGACCAGTTTCTAGAAAAGACTCGAGTAACAAAATGGCGGGCAAGTCAGCCATAATTCGGAAGAAATGCGGTCGCCATTAGGGGGCAGGTAATGCCTGCAATAACTTCCTTCAGAAACCACCTGGTCTTTATATTACGGCAGGATTTTCGACACATTACTTAAAGGATCCAAAGTGAAGAATTTCCTCCCGCCAGGGATGCTCAGCTCCTTCTGAGGGACAGAGACTTACTCTAATTAATGTTGTTCGCTTCAATGGGTTTTTTGTTAGGAATAATAAACCTTGGTTGGTTGTAAAGAACTGAATATATCCCCAAAAGAGTTTTATTGCTATATTTATTTACTTTCTTATATAATGGCGAATAATATTCATTTGTTTATTCTTGTATAATGGCGAATAATATTAATTTGTTTATTATTGTATATAACGTCAAGATCAACATAATCCTAAAAATAATAATATTCATTAAATTAGGTATCTTAAAATGAAAGTATATATACACGTGAAGTAGATCTAGTCTGTAATATTTAATGGGTGGATATCTGACTAAATTACGAGTCGAAAATGTTCAAGGAACATATGCCTAATCTCAACCATGTCAGAGAGATAAACCTTAAAAAAAACATAATTGTGCGATTATTCAAATTGTTTGAAATATTTTATTGATTTCAAATTACATATTGATTTCAAAAAATTAAAGGTCATCGAATTTCAAGCATCCGGACTATTTTTTGAGATGATTTAGGGCCTGAAGCAAAGATATAGACTAATAATACATACATTTTGCAAATATTAATTTTGAAGTATGAAGTCTCAAACCTCAACATGATTTAATCAAAAATTTAAACAATATTTGCTGTAACAGTGCAGAATTCGCACATATTCCTTGAACATTTTCGACTTGTAATTTAGTCAGGTATACAACTATAAAATATTGTGGACTAGGTCTGTTACACACTATATATAACATGGGTGTATGTATATAAAATAAGGACAACATTTAAAAAATCCGTTCCTGTTTCATAAGTGCGTTTTTTGTTTTTTCAATGAGAAAAAAGCATGGAAGATCTGGCTGGTTAATGATTTTACCAGAACAATTTTGTAGATAAATTAGTTTACAATCTCGAATTGCAACTCTGAAGTATTCTTAAATATAAGTTTGTTACAGAGATATATTTTAGAAAAAGCAACTCATTTACAGTCAGTAATCTCGGTATGTGTTAAGAAAAATCAGGGCTAGATGGCGTATAATAAGCAAATCGGGCGCCCGAATATAAAGGTTTTGACTCTCGCGCGTCGTTTTGATCTGAACGCCGATCACTTTATACGAAACGGCGCAAAACTGTCTTACACCTACTTGAGGAAGTCCAGCATCCATTCCATATTTAGATTCGTGTACAGAAGCACTTCCTATAGATAAGGAACGTTGTGTCCTGCGAGGTGTTAAATATAGACTTCTCTTTCTAAAATAGAATGTGTAAATGAAAGCCCACGGATCTGTGTCTCGTAAAAGATCTGTTTGATTTGTACTAGAAAGATCGCGCGGTCGGCTGCCTTGCAGCAGTTCACATCTAGCACCGTGGTAATAAACAAGCTTATCTGCTAGCTGATACACGTGTATTTCGGCTTTCACACTCGGGCTCACAATCAAATAGCGGATAATTGTATTACTAATATCGCAGCTTACTATTGGAAATTTAAGCTCCGAATAATATGTTACGAACGGCCGTGATCAGTTGGAGTCAAATTAAAAGACAGCCCAAGTAAATAAATAAAGACAATTAGATTTTGAGTATGTTCCGTCATTCTGTGCAGAACTCATCAAAAATAAAGCCAAGTCCTGATATAAATAAGTTACATGTAAGAGGTGTCCGAGAAAATCGTGGGAACCTTAAGTTAGATAGTCAATCATAAATTCACGGGGTAAGCAGCATTTTCCGGATCTACGTCGGACGAGATTCCACCGTCAGGCCTTGTTTAAGGCCACGCCAAGACGGTTAGACGGACTACATTATTTCCGAAAAATTTATCCGTAAAATGGTTTAAAAATAGCAGCTGTTAAAAATATTTAAAAATTCGTAACTCCTTTAATAATAAATATACACAGACAAAATCTATCTAATTTTTACGGCCAGTGCTGGAAGGGATTTTTTTGATATGATAAATATGTATACGAGTATATATATAATATACCAATATAAATAAATATAGGTTTTTCTTCACTCCAAAAATTGATTTTTTACATCTAAAAATCCTTAAACTTTTTAATAGAGTGTGGTTTAGAGTTTTCCTGGTCAAGTTTGAAGAGAGTGCATTGAAATTTTTCGAAGTTTGTGATAAAACCACAGATTATATTATTTTACTTATTTGTAAAAGATAATTGATCGTTTATTCCGGCAGCATTTTGCGTAATTAGTTTTTAAATGCCAGCCTCACCGAGCTTCGTCTACGGGGAGAGAGAATCAGCTGCGACCATCACAAAAATATTATAATACCTTGACATGACTGTACCTAAGTTATAAAAATTCAATTTCCAGTTTAAGGATTATTGTTAATTATAATGTTTCATATTTTTCCTACAGTCCCAAACAGACCTCCATATGGATAAATAAAAAAATCCAAAGAGAAAACTAATTATTGATTACATTATTTAAAAATACACGTATATAATTAATAATTAAAACTTTCACAACACTTAATTATAAGTTTATATGAAATAAATATACATAATAATACTAGTATAGTAAAAAAAGTTTAATTAAGTTGAAAATAAACTAAGTAGAAAAAAATAATTAATCAAAACTATGGAGAAAATTTTGAAATATACATTAATTAACAATGAAATACTAAATTAATTGAATTGCACGTTTATTATTTGTACGTAATAGATTTCATTTTAATCCAATATGCATCAAATAGAATATATAATTTAAATACTAATTAAATGTATTAATTATAAATATATACATATAAAATCAATTTTGTCGAAAAATATTGTTTTTGCGCTACCGGGATTCGAACCTGGATCTCTATATGAAAAAGTGTAACATATAGGTTCGAAAATTTGTCATGAAAAATACTGTCGCTATAACACAATTAGTAGTGTACTTCCCCGGATTGGAAATAGAGATCCAGGTTCGAATCCCGGTAGCGCAAAAACAATATTTTTCGACAAAATTGATTTTATATTTATATATTTATAATTAATACATTTAATTAGTATTTAAAACATCACAGACCTATGTTCTGAATAATTACAACTTCACAATAAGAATGTGTTCTCCTTAATATATAATTTAGATCAGAAAAATATTTATTCAAGACGTTATCAAATTGTATCGTTTATAATATTTTTTGAAGACTTGTTGTGTGGTGTGAGAAATGCAGTGAACATTTAAAGTACATGTTATTTTTATACGATATTTTTATACGAGTTCTCATTTCGAATCCCAGGACCTAATTGAGACATTGGATGGGGCTAGAAGACCGTGGTGATGCCATATAAGTTTGATTAACGCTCAGGGACTTTATCCAACAAACGCGCGAATTTTTATATTTTATTATGGTATGGAAAGTCCACTTTCATTCTGCAAACCCTCTTCTTACCTACACATCACACTTCATATTTTAGATATAATAATTACACGTTGCTCCGACGATGACCAGCGGATGAAATAAGAGGTGAGTAGGTGATCTAAATCTCGAGTCGAGCTCGCGTAAATTTCATGCTTTACTCTGTCTAGTCGGTGAGGAACGTCCAGCCACACTTAGTTGGTGGACCGGCTCCTACAATATTCTATTACGAAAATTGAAAAATTAACTACCATATTAACACATTCACTCGCCATTACCTACGCAGCTAGTACAGTGACAAATTTGACATTGACCAATTTGACGAAAACTTATTTTAAGAAAATCTACATTGATTTTGAGATGTTACAATTTTGTTTTATGTCTAACTAAAAAAAGTACTGAATGAAATTCTTATTTACTTGTAACTGAAAAATACTGTGTTTACTTTTTAATGTGCGAGTATATTTACAAATTATCAAATAAAAAGTGTTTTTAATTTTTATGTAAAAACGAAGTCATAGGTTTTTTTTAATACTTTTACTATGTATTTTCGTAGAAAGCAATCAATTCGTAGTTTGACATATTATAAAATAATAATTATATTTAAATACATTATAAAAATTAACTTGCAATAACTGTTCCTTATTCTATACAGGCAAAATTGCTCGTAATGTCAATATTCGTGTCAAG
Organism: Eubasilissa splendida; assembly: GCA_031772225.1. Lineage (NCBI taxonomy): Eukaryota > Metazoa > Arthropoda > Insecta > Trichoptera > Phryganeidae > Eubasilissa > Eubasilissa splendida. The sequence goes on from CM062868.1 coordinate 965,060, forward strand.
AACATCTTAAATGTTTAATCAGTAATGGTTTTTTAGAATTTTCCAATCATATTATTGCAAAATAACATTATTTTAATAATACTACAAAGGTCAATATCCTCCATAAAAACGGGTTTGGCCTCCGGTTGGACAATTTAGAAGCCCTCGAAATAAAAAAGGCAATAAATAGTGGTACAACAATTCCTAATAATCAAATTAATTTATCCATTAGCCCCATATTAGGTATGTTTTCTTTAAAATCAATTTAGTGTCCATCGACACCGTATTTTCCCCTCCCTTAATGTTCCGTCTATCTGTATATATATTCTGTATTTCTCTTTCGCATATAATTTTATATTCTGTCTCCCTTGATGTTCTATTCAGCTATATATTATATATATATATATATTTACATATATATATATTAAATACGTCTTGATGAAGCTTGAGATAAGCGAAACCGGTTGACGTATAATAAATTTCATGATTTTATACAAAATGATTGTTATTTTATTTAAAACTTTTACTATGTTTGCGTAATTGTTTAATTTTATTTCTTTTTACATATGTATGTACTATATTATAATATAAATTAAATTTTGTATATACGAAATAATTTTTTAAAACACTTTTTTCTATGATAATACATTTATAAATATATTTCTTTAAGGAAGATATTGTTTTTGTAATGGTAAGTGGTAGGTACTGCGTATCGTAAAAAGCATGTAAAGTAAGTACTGGTATATATAAATAAATTTCTGTTCTAGAATCATTGTTTAGATTTAACCACACACCTTATAAATGTGTTCCCATTGGTTGAGAGAAATCGACAGCATTTTTTATGTTTGGTGTGAATAACCTACTTGAACCAGAAATGAGCTCCATTTATTTACCTTCTTGAAATGTTAAGCTTCTTCAGAAAGGCCATAGAAAAATCAACAGTGGTACAGCAGATTGATACTTTTGCGTTGGGAGAAATATTTTATTAAAATCCCTACGGAAATTCTTTCTCTTTTGCTATGAATATTTTTATATTATTTTATATAATACTTTATAGTTGTCTGTGTTATATGTTGTTGAATTTAGAATTTTAAACATTATTGTATACAATACTTTAAACATGAGAAACTTCTCATTTAGAATACGATAACGTTCTTCCTGTGTCAGTATTATCTTGATATTCAAAACAATTTTTTATAGTAATTTCTTGATTTAGAAAATCTTCAAAATATCTTTCTAATCTTTAAAATTTTTAAAAATCTTTATTCAAAAGATACAGATGATAAATTTAATAATTCCGGTGTTTATAAATTTACTTAAAAATATTTTACTGCTTTATATATTGGTAAAACAGGTCGAAATTTCAACATAAAAGTCAAAGAGCATTTAAGATGTTTAAACAATCGATGTTTTTTAGAACTTTAGAATTATTTAATAGAAAATTATAAAAATTTGGGATTAAATGGAATAATTTAGAATAATTAGAAATAAACAAAGCGTGTAAAATTAACCAAAATATTATAAATACCCAACTAAATTTAACCACAAGTCTTACCCTATTTTTTTTCACAATAATTTTGGATCATTATGTCAATTTCCATATCTTTCAACATAACAATTAAAGCTAGGTAATAGATTTATTTTTAAATTATTATTTTTTTAATTGAATTTAAAACATTAGGACAGTTTGACATTTGGTTTTAGTTAGTTTATTTCACATCCTGATGAAGGAAAACGTATTTACCGAAGCCGTTTGGTGTATTAAATTTAACTCATTACAAGTGGTTAAAAACAGTGTATCTAATAAATAATTTACATTAAAATGAATAAGCACAATGTAAAGATTGCAATAAATATTAATAATATGACGTATTGGTAAAATAGTGTATGAACGTTCATCAAAATATAATGACAATAAAATAATTGACTCAAAATGTAGTGTTTGAATACAAACACCGATAAGTCTGTAATATCACGCATTATTTTAATGCAGAGCCATTCTATAATTCTGACCAAAATACATTGTACATAATAATAATACAAAATAAATAAATTTTGTATTATTTGAAGCATAACAACAAAACAGAGGAATTCAAATATCCTCTTAGTGCCATTTTGACCAAATATTACGTTTAAAATAAAATATAAGCCAAGTGCTAAGGCTAAATCCCATTGCACTCATAAAAATTCCAAATAATTCTAAGAGATGGCTCAAGTTTGCTTTTATTTGAAATTATATTTTAGTATATGTATTTTTTTGTTGTATCAAAATGTATATTATTTGTATTAATAATATAACATAATTTAGTTTTCCATAGACATTAAACCTTTTTAATTAAGTATCGCAAAATGTAAATTTTGGGCAAATTCAGGCATAAATTGAGTTTTATTCTACACTGATAGAGAAATTGTAAAATATTTGCTATCAAATAATTATAAACTAATGAGGCTAGTTATAAAGATAATTTAAAATCACGAAGAGACAAAATCTGTAAAGTATTTTAATATGATACTTACCAATGGTAGTGAGAACAGTAAGAGAGTAGAAAAATGCCTTCGCCAGGCTCCATTCTCCTTCATCATGTCCGTATATCAACTCTCCGTAAGGGTTGGCAGAACCTCCCAGCGCCATCTCCTGATACACCGCTCCATACTGCGCGGCCATCTCCTGAGCAACTCTCTGCACCAGCTCGTCCTGGAACTTGGAAATTTCCTGACCCGCAAGGCGCGTCCAATTCTCGCGATACAGGATATTCAGGGAGACGGTTATCTCCCAAATGTTTTCCACAGTCCTGGCACGAGCCTCCGCGTTCACATCACTCAAGAACGAATAGTTTTGAACTTTATCGGCCGTGTCCAAAAATCTCGATGACCTTCTAGATTCTTCTTGGGTCTTCTCGTCTTCTTGCTGAACGCTTCCGTTGAATTGTCTGTCGACGTTCGTTTGCTCCGTGAATTGTTTATCGGGGAGCATCCTAGGTTTTAACACTTGATTGTTACCTCCTTCGATGGCGAGGAATAAGAAGGATCCTAAGAAAGTGTAACCCAAGAGGAGGGAAAATATGCCAAGGTTCGTAAAGAAGCTCACGATGTACTGCCTTCTTCTTAATTTAGTGGTTTTGAAGCAGAAGCAGCAGACTATCCTCTGACGGCTATTCTGCTGATGTTTCCCGCCAGGAGTTGTCCCTTCATCTTGCTTATGCCTGACGATGTCTCCGTTCATGGTCGCTTTTGATGCGTCCATTCCAGAATACGGCGCATACTGATAATTGTCTACGTCATCTTTCTCGTCAAATATTATTGGATCCATTTTACTGACATTATTTGAATTTTTATAATCTGTACCGCCTTAATGGAATATTTAAAACCTCGTCATTAATTTTAAAATATTAGTTATTCATTTATTCTTGATTTAATTTTAGTCATTCATTCCAAAGATATTTTACGTCTCGGATTAAATAACGTTTTAATTAACTTTAGGCATTTTCTAAGGATCATTTTCGTATAATTACTTAAAGCGTTCACGCTATAGTCACAACCAATCTAATAGAAAAACGTATATAAGAACAAAAAAAAAATTACACTCGCCCAGTCACCAGTGTCGATTAGCTAAAAATACTGATCCTATTAAATTCACTATTAATCGTGATTTTTAATTAAAACACTTAGTCAAATGAATCCTTTAATTTTCTTCTGGAGATATTCTGAAACAAAGAAATTGTCATCATTAGTTTCAAGTATATAATATAATGTTCCATGGATGAATATATTTTACAATGTTAGTCATATATTATGAATATTTTAAGCCAATATAGAGATGATATAAATAATAAATGAAGTATGTTTTATACAAATAACAACAGAAATATGATCAACTTCTGATTCGTAATATACCTAAAACATTTTACAATTTACCAAAAAAGTTAAGTTATGCGAAGGATTCACTTAACGTTAAAATTATTAAAACAAATAAATGTAAAGTATTACAAACCTAACTTCTCGAATTTTTATTTATTTATCAAACTCTACACGGGCTTTCATATTAATACATTAGTAATTGAATATATTTGCCCGTTCACAATATAAACACAGTGTAAATAACTTTTAAAAGATTTTGATTTCTATCTCATTTCAACGAATTTAATATAGTCACTAATATTCATTAATTAATAATATTTTAACAGAAATTCTTATACTTCAATCTCTGTGGGAAAAAGTCATGGATAAAGTGATATATTTCATCGATGTGAATTGTTAATTTTCTTTGAAATATGCATATGTGATATTTTTGTTCTAAACAATGCCTATACTGAGTGTTGTAGACTATAATGTCAAAAATTTAAAAATTATTTGTTAGATAAGCAATTATTACATTTTTCACTGAAAACGTTACATGTCCACCCGAATACAAATATTTCCAGTCAACATAAATTAGAATATTGGAAATAGACAAAAAAAAATATCGTAGCATTATTTCTGTCAGTTAATTATAATTATAACAGGGGATTGGAGGGTGGTATTGTCAGTTCAAGTCAGCCATAGTCAAGTACTCCATAGTTTGATAAATATAATAGATAAACAGACCGAAATAATTTTTCATGTTAAAAAATTAATGTATTAAAAAAAATTTCGGATGCCGGCCTATCACTAGACAGTTAAGCAAAGTCATAAAATAGTGAGCAATTCGATGACAACGTAGCCGATGAATAAAATCGGTAATGTTTAAAACGGTGGTATGCGGTAAGCGGCATCCTTGTTTATTATCAGATACCGGCCTTGAATGTTTGATCAGTTACTCATAAATAGTGAACAGGTGATTGATATATTATTTTATTCTTCTTTTCATTTTAAGCATTTTTATTTTTTGTTAAAAGAAAAAATATATATGTGATATCGCGTAGTATTTTAAAGGGGCCAAAATATTTTATCATACAAAGCGATTTTTCATGTTAAACAATTTCCATTGGACATTAAATAAATGAGTGTTTTCATGACAAGGACATTATGGATGGGGGACTTAAAACTTGCGTTATGCCCGAAGCGTTAAACCTCCTTGGATCGGAACTCCTTGCGAACTGGGAAGAAACAGTGAGGTTAAACTAATATCCTACGGCTAGCAAAATTATTTCCGTTAAAGAAAAATAACGTATTAAACTCAATAAAATAAACATTAAAATATGTGTATTTACAAAGGACAGATAAAAGAAGTTAAAAGTTGCTTTCGCTGTATTTTTAATATGTATTGTTGTGTGAAAGCCTGTTTTATGTCGCTGTGTATCTGGGAATATTGTTTCACAGATGAAAACTGTTTACTTGGAAGGATTTATTAAATTATTGTGCAGCGAGTAATGTGATATATTGATGGTGGGAGTCGTGTTTGAGTCTAGACGACGTGATTGATACCAGGTTGGCGCGGTAAGGGGAGTGGGTGGGTACCCCCCCTGTATTGGGTAAAATATTAGATAAATGAAGAAAAGGTGGTCGAAGTGCTAATGGTTTTCATAAAATGTATAATGTGTATATACAATAAAAGACTGGGATCCACATATTAATATTAAAGTAAGTATAGAGATGGAAAGAAGCTATTTGAAGAAAATGCATCTCTTTTTCATTGAAGACAAGCGCGAGTACCGTTTGGAGGGCAATCAAACAGGGCAGTTATGCAGTGCTTCTCTATTGTATCAAGGCCTGGACTCTATAGTAGCCTGTGCTAACGAATGAGATTTTCTCGAAAATGTATTGATCTCGAAACAATCTCTGAGACAGGAATTCTTTGGAGACAATTCTCGACTTTCGTATTCCATCTTGTACACAGCGAGTCTCAGGGATTGATTGTCTCGCGTCTCATTTCACCATGTACTTAAATATTAAAGTGCATTGACCATTGAGGTTCCGTTCTTCAGTTAGGTGAATTTAAATCTTCCCAGCAGTAGTTAAAATGGAAACAATGCTTATAATTTTATGCATGACGTTTGTCCGCACGTATCAAATCTTCCTATAAACTTAAACGCCGTGTATACAGATTTGAGTTTTCTTACCAATTTCAAGATGATCTACGAGTTTATCTCTAGATCAAAATCTTATATCATGTACATGGTATTAAGATATATCTCACCTAAATCTCACAGATTTATCTCATCATATTTCATACCGTGGTCTCGGACCATTGTAGGAAATAATATTTATTGTTATATTCTCCGTAATAATAAATATGATTTCCTACAACTCATTATTAGTGAGAGAAGATAGAATGCAACAGAAGCAAACATAATAAACTAACTCCATGTTCAAATGCCTGTCATCTGATACAACTTACATTAGTATACTAGAACTTGGTTGCCGACCTTCGATAGAAACGACAAATGAAGAAGAAAGATTAGAAGATCATTGGTAAGCAAAGAAGTATTTCACAATGAACCAACAAAAAACGGTATACATCGGCCACTCAATTTTACTTGAACCAACAAAACTAGATAACTCTAGAAGTCACCGCGCGTGACTTATAAAGGAAGCACTAGAGATTTATTAGTCTTCTTCATCATGTTCTTTTCAGAGTAGTCGTAGCTATTAGTCACTTTGTGGGCGAACTGCCAATACTACAGTCGAAATTATTTGGTGCCATTTGCCTCAGCGGAGCATTCACCAGATCCATGTGAATGGTTTTCAGCGTTATCTTGGCCTGGCAATATTATGTTATTCTGGGCAAAGCCTGTGCGATTGAAAAAAAAAATCACAATGATTATTGATACGTTAGGCCTGTGGGCTATCTAGTGCATATGCAATCTACGTTGCTAACATAATATTTCTATATAATAGTTTAAAAATATTTAAATAATAACGGGCCGAAGCTGAAGCAAGCGCGCTAACCAGCGCTACAATCTAAATCTTTAGAATGATTTGCAATGTTGTTTTGTGAGGACAAGCCTTCGACACGGTATTTCCGGTTGATAGGTGAACGATGTATTTGAATGCTAGAGATGTTATTGCCAGATTGTAGGAAACATCAAACATTACTGTAACTTCTACAAAGAATTTAAAAAAATATTTTTTTTCCACATATTTTTGCTGATATTGCAGAAAATTTATAAGAAGCTGGAAACTATCGTCCACAAACGGCAGAATGTATTCAAATATATGATATTGAAAAACGTGTTACATTCTGTCTCTGCATGGTCGGAAAGAGCGTGCAATCATGCGCTTACGGCTTGGCATATCACGCGAAGTTTGGTAGTACCTCGCCGGGGGATTTATTATTTTTACGAGATCGATCGGATGTGGAATTAATTATTTTTTTTATTATTCATCCCTCACGACTGAGGATCGTAATCATTACGAACTTCACCCTCTTGACAATATTCTTCCACTTTTCACGGCATTCCGCAGATATGATGGCTATCACCAATGCGGGATTTGTTGTTTCTTCCACTCGATCGGTCCGATGAGTGGGTGATTTTCTCTTCCTCTCGACTTTTCGTGACTTGACGTGGCCCACCGTGACGAGCTTCTCCAAGTTAACTTCTCTTCTCGCAAGACGTTTACAAAATTGGAGGATTTATCTTAGGTAAATGGTTAAGAATCTACATATGTGACATATGTAACAAATGTTATTGATAGATATTTTGTAACTTTACATTCGGCTATATCCAGTGTGTATTTGATTTTAGGCTAAACGTGATTATCTTGCTTTGACAAACGTTCGACAGAACTAGCGGACTGACAATATCGGCTGTGTTTATCGAATCATCAGCCAATGGGATGGTGTTAATTATGCTAAAATTGAAGGTAAACAAACAGCTTTTAATTAACTGACACAGGTGGCTAATTACACAGTGGGCATGCTGAAGTCAAGCGAGGAAGATAATTAAATTGCAAATAGTACGAAGCAAAAACATTAATATTTTCATTTATTTACTGGGCTTGACTTGAACACATTTGATTATGTATTGTGGTCATCAGAAAAGAGTGAAAAATTTATGCAGAGGAAATATTCAAGATTATATTTTTTGGACCGTATATTTATTGTGTTAATTGGCACAGTAATGTATCAAATATATATTTGATACAATATCTTATAATATCTTATAGACACTCCCGCCCCTCTCAAATCCCACCTCATCATACGTCGCCCCAGGTAGCCCCATATTATCCGCCGTATATATATATATATATGTATTTATTTATATATGGAACGCTGCATCATTAATAATTAAGGAAAAACAATATTAACCCTACTAAAAAGTACAGAAAAATAAAAGCACAATTATATACACAAGTCGCGGACGAAATTCACTTATGAATTATTTTACACAATAATTTATACCTCTAAACGAACTTGTTTGCAAAAAAGTTCTCTCAGGCTACTAAGCGTATAGACAGTCAATGGACATCCTAAAATATATATGTGTACGTATACAAGATTAGATCAAGACTAGTTACAGTAGACATGAGATGCGATCGACCACCACCGAGATTATGGACAAATATTTACTATCAAATCTTTTATTATCCCTTGTCTCTTGTTTTATAACTAATATTGCATTGTACGGTGCTTTAACGGGGTACTTTACATAATTTATTAATTTTTATAACATTTAATTGTCTTCTTTCCTTATTATTTTGATATATTTTATTTCAACATATCTTATTAAAACATAAAATACCTATTTAAAAAATAAAACTTTATCATTATTATTATTGAAAGTTTTGAAATTTTATGAAAAAATAAATAGCAAATTATCAAGTAAAAATTGTTCATAAAAGTACTAAATACTTCACAGAAATAGAAATGTACTCTTATATTTTTACAATTTAAATTCATCCAGCAAACGAATACAGGCGCAACTGTATCTGTTTATTCTTCTTCTATTTTTGTTTATCCAGATATTTTTTATCCGTAGTAAACTTCATATACATCATTAATGTATTAATATTTTATTAAAGAGAACACATTTTTATTGTGAAGTTGTAATTATTCAGAACATTCATAATCAACCGAGAGCGCAATAACAATATTTTTCGGTAAATTTGATTTTATATGTATATATATATCTTTCTAATTAATAGATTTAATTAGTAATAATATTTTATTTATATATTAATAAATATATACTTTGCCCTCGACGACGTTCTTAAGTATCTGTAATATTGGTAGCATATTTCAAGAAAGATACTTTAAAAAAAATATATATTTAAATAAAAGTCTAAAAAGGATACTATAAATAATAATAGTACGAGAAAAGGGTTGTCAAATATTTCTTAACATTATTATTTCAATGCTTTCAACATCTGAGTATAGGAATGCGAACGAAGCGGTTTGCCGAAATAAGAAACCGTGATTGGGTCGGTAATGCTGGATAGGTAATTTAAAAAATATCCCGGGGGACGACTAATATCCGCTTCCGCATTTTTTTCCGTCAGTTCAAGGCTTTCGAGGTCTTCCTAGAAGATACGTCCAGCTATCTCTTTGAGTCCTTAAAATAAAGCTGTCTCTAGGCCCCGTCACGAAATCTTTACATTGAATATTATGAGTTGATTATTATTAATTAGGATTTTTTTAAATTATTGCATATTAAAAAAGTATACATGAATAAAATTTGTGTTATGTAATTAATTTTTTAAAAACTTTCATCGTCTTAACGTCGTTAAACTTAAAGTCATTTATTTCAAAAGAAAATAACACTTCAGTCATACGTAATACATACGCATAATTAGGATAACTATAAATATAAATAGAGTATCTGTGAGTGGGTGTGTTTAGTATTTATGCAAATCTACGGTTTTATTTCGAGCTTGTTGAAATTTTACACACTTGACAAAATAAGAAGGTCATTCAAAAAACCACCCCAATCCCTCCTTTTCCATCGCTTAAAGCAGAATTTTGGCACTTTTTGATGAAATTTTGAACACTTGACATTCAAAATAAGAGGAAAATTACTGTCTACACTGTTTACGAAAAATAATTAGCCCCATCCCCCTAATTGAAACCTCTTCACTTTGCTTAAAGCCCGGGTAACGCCGGGTACTTCAGCTAGTTACATATAAGATAAGGTGAAGGTGAGTCTCGGAGGAAATGTTTGATAAGAATTGTAATATATTTTTAGAAATTCTTAATCTACCACCGTGTTATACGTTATTCTATAGATAAAACTGAATGACCTTATGACATAAATGAGTAAAAAGAAGGACAGAGAATGCCTTCGGGAAGAAGATGAAGAAGAAGGTAATGTGCTAGGTGGAGTGGGATTGGGATGAACAGAAGTTATTCGATATTTAGTCTAATGGTTGGGTGGAACATATCGATTTGTTTTTTTATTTCGACCGAATGTTGGGATCCGGAAAAATAAATATTTTCTTCAATCAATGTGGGCAGAAGAGAGCTGGGAGTGCGCCTCTGTAAGCTTGCCACATGTTTTGTGACAAATATTTGGAATCGACGATTTCAGAGTATTTTAGTTTTGTTGATGAACAGTTTGCTTTATATCATTTCTGAATCACTGAATTGTACTCAAAATGACATCATTACTCAATTATGCTCAACGTGCGACTCTTTTATCGACTAATATAAAATTAATATCGAAACAAATTGTCATGTTACATTATATCTTTGGCTAAAGACGCCATCAATTTCATTATTTAATGATATCTTTAAATTCATAAAACATTGTCGGCCACTCGAAATTTTAAAAAACGGGCGACTATATATATTCAGAACACTATAATCCAATAATAATGACCACATTCAATTGAGATTCGAATATTTTGGAGGCTTATTATTCAACATATCAATATTTTATAGAGAGAGAGAGAGAGAGAGAGATATTATGAAAATAATAAAAGACTTTGTGCTTATATTTAAAAAATAAACATACAAAAACAATGGAACGACAGATGTATCAATTTGAAAGTACAACATATAAGTTCGAAAATTTGTCGTGTAATTGGTTAATATATTTTCCTAAATATGAAAGGATCCAGATTCGAATTCCGGTAGCAACAAAAATATATTTTCGATAAAATTGATTTTATGAGTACATCAGTCCAATTGATAGATTTAATTTGTATTATATAACCCTACACCCTGCTTAGAACTGCATTGCATCATTTTATATAAAAAGGTAACCAGCAAAATATAAACAGAAATAATAAAAGTATTATAAATTGTATTCACTCCCATTATTGTATTGTATTTTACAGTATGCATTCCTTTATGCGACTCCGTTTGAAGTGAATATGAGCAATTGTAGAATATTTCCCATGCCAAACGAAGAAGAGAGGAACTTCGTGTTATTACACCTCACGGTCTGAAAATTACTTGTTATTTAGTTTTATTTTCAAACATATAATAAAGAAAACGAATGTATTTTTACGTTTATGAAATGCAGCCGTACGTGCTTGAGGAAAGAGCTTTTTGCCATAACTTTATATACTCCCTGAACAAAAATTTACAGTTGCTTTTAGCCGAATATTTCCTAAGAATTCGGTTGATATTATTTGTTGAGGCTTTCCTACAAATATTTTCGTAGCGAGGTGAAATAACACAAATATCAAAAAACTGTGTGTTATTGTGATGTTTGTATGTTTTCTAGATAATAAATATGTCCCCTTTCTAAAATATCTACCCATAACATAAATACACGTTCAATGCGATGTCATTTAGAGTGTGCCTGCCAGTTACGAACCCGTAAGGACGATAAATACATGAATATAATAAAGGGAATCGAATGGAATATCAAAAGGACCGTTCGTGTCTGGATAATCACTTCAACACACTTACTTCTTATAAATGAAAGAATACCAGTAAGAGAAGAAAGTTTCGTGATATTTTTCCTATTTTCCCTCTGTAAAAATTTCCACCATTCAATGCTCTTCTTGACTAGTGTTTAAAACTGGTCCTAGATTGGGCCCCAAAAATCTACATAAGATCATTTAAATAGCATTTCGGTTTTTCAATAATTAAATATCAAGTAAAAGAAATTAACTTGTTTGTTTTTTATTTGAAAAATGTCCACTCGGAACTGAAGATATTCACTTAATTCGTAATTCAAACGTACACGGAATACATGTCGCACCAATATTCTGAAACGCTAAATTTTATAAAAATAGGACTAACTTGATGGCCTACTGGAACGAGGCTCGAACCCCCGACCACTATATCAATAAGCGAGTATCGTAACCACTAGACCACAAGCGCGTCATTGAGTAGATCAAGTAGTGGCGATCTTGCACCGAATTTTTACTGGTGAATTGCCGAACTGTGAATTCGTTATGTGACTAGACGTTCTGTGAGTGCTTTTTAAAAATATATTTAACGATATTTACTTGCTGTTAACTATTATTAAAATTAAAATTATTTTATGAAGAAAATAATATTTATTACAATTACTTCTACGACACATATTAAGAGGATTTTGTAAAATTATGGGTCATCGTATGTCTCATTTTTACGATATATATGTACCTACATAGTATTACATAATATACATAGTATTACATATTGAATAATATTATACTATATACTTCGTGCTTGTTGTCCGGTATTATTATATCGCTCTTAGTAATTAAAATAAATGTATTGATATTGAACATTTTAGGTAGCAGGAAAACCTTTCAATAAACAGAGGAGAATTCTCTTCTTTCAAAATCATAGCTCCTGAATCAGATTTGTTTTTCTGAAATTCGTTGTTGTAACCATAGTCGAAGTTTCTCCGCGTCGGGATAATTCCTGGATAAACCTGGGCGGTATTTCATTTCACAGGACGGAGTAAGGCCCGCTCGCAATGTTGCTTTCATGTTCTAGCTTCTGATTTGTAAGCCAGCAAGAAAATATTCATTACCGGGGAATGAAAGTTTTGTAGTGATAAGTGTTATTGGATATGGGTGAAATGTTTACTAACTTTTAATTAAAGTAAATGTAACAAAACTCAGCTACATTCATCGATGAAAATAAAGTAAGAATTAATTTCATTTCGTTATCATTATCGTTATCACTATTATTAACTGATTTTTTTAAATATAATTTTAAAAAATTCATTTATTTATTTTATTTTCAATAATGTGACTGTAAAATTGTATGTCCATTCGTTTATTTTTCTGTCTCTTTGTGTGATGCCCAATACACATGTTTTTATGTCTCGTTGTTTTACTTTTAAAATGTTGGATCTATTTAGTGTTGAGAATCCACGCTTCAAAATTGTGCGTGAGCCCTAGAATTGTATTTATCTGCCGATATAATATAACAAATGTAAGAGATAATTTGGTATTCCATTAAATACAGTTTTTTTTTACTCAAACAATTTCAACCATTAAAAAAAATTGCTTAAAGAAAAATAATGAGTGTTTTTTGCTAAGAAAGTGAAGTATTCAATATCTATAATGTATAATTATATATTTACACTTATTATTTTAATTGGGTTAGTCCAAAAATACCAGTTTACTAAGAATTTAAAAGGTAGCATCAGTACGCTCGATAACCAAAAAAATTTTAATACATTTATCTAGTAAATACAGTCGATTCCGCTTAATTGGTCCGCCGGTTAATTGGGGCAGCCGCTTATTTGGACCAAATCTCAAGGAACGGAAACCAAACCAAGGGACTAATAGTAATTTACATCACTTAATTGGTACAGTAAATTTCAGATTACAATATATATTTTCATATGTATTTTATTAAATTTGCGAATATATTTTATTCCTGACGTGATAACGAAAAAAGAAGCAGATTCGGATTCAGCTCATCAAAATCTATTTGAAATAGCTCTCAGATACAGGAAGAAAAACATTGTTGACCAGTGTAATCTATCAGGTACATGAATAGCTCAGAGAATTATCATGTTCTATTATAGTTAGTGTATCTAATGGCAACCGTATGGTTTGTACGTATTTGCATTTTCTAGCTATATATCGGAAAAGAAGGCAGCATAATTAAAGTTTCTTAGAACAGTTTCCATAGAAACCACTTTCCGAAAAATTGTATTCGGGTTAGGTTAGAGTCACACGTCTCATGACTAAATGTATCTTGTTCGATAAAATACCCCACTCTCCTCTTCTCGTATTTATAATACAATATACAAAAACAAAATGGTGAAAGAAGGCGGAAGACACCCGGGCGGCGATAGGCGTGACGTTGACTGACAGTCGAATGAATAATTAATGTTTTGTTGAAGAGAACAAAGCAAACTGAAAAGTTTACCACATTTTCTCATTTCCTTACAAACAGTTGATCATTAATAATTATCCCTCTCCCTCGCGCACCGAGAACATCTTGCCATAACTATACGCTATACGTGTACAAACAAAACATCCTGGCAAACTCCACTACAGTTGATCATTAATAAGGCTTTGTTTGGAATGCTCACGTCGTTATTTTGAATGTTGAAATAGATAACGATTTAAGGTTCTTCAATTTTATATTTCAGATAATTTTATCTCAGTAAATGATTTTTATATAATTCCAATTTTAATGAAAGTGATCAAAGAAAAATCATAAAATTATGTTTATTTTCTTAAACAGAAATTTCTTTTACGGATAACAATGTTTAATTAGCAATGAAGTAATATTTTTTACTGCTTTGAACTAATTTTATTGGGAAAAAAAGGTTGTAAATATATTTACATTATATTTTGACAAGGTATGTCATTACTGGCTATGTTTTTCGGGAAATACAAATAACTAGGCATTTTATATATCTCGCTTCTGCTTCTTTCCTTTCTCGACGTGTCGCCGTTTTTACCCTTTACTTTACGTCAACATCCACGTGAATCCTGATCATTAAATACACATAAAACAAATAAACTCTCTGACTTCACGGTTTGGCGTCGCATTCTTTAGGAACATATAAAAGAAAAGCAATCATCCCCAATACGCAGAGTAAGAATTTTTGAGCAGTTTGCAAGAAGGGATGGAGAAGGTATGAAGAAGCTTGCGGCCATTGGGGATGTGGAAGCATGAAGAGCATCGCGCAGAGTCAAGTTCCAATGACATGAGTCTCACAAGCAACTTCTTAAGTAGTTAACATTTATATGACAACGATGCATGTAGGTATATGAATTTACTAATAAGATTAATAATTCCAAAGGTTTAATTTTTTTCACTACGTATGGTCATGATTTTTTTCAATCATAAAGAGATCACTGCCTAATAAAACAGACTCCGAGTGTTTAGTTTTCTTTCTGTATTACAGTAATGGTTATTTACCGGTAAAACTTCAGTATTCATTTGTGCGTTAATCTCATAATGACTTGTGCTTAGAAAGCTTGCTCCTCTTCACCTAGAGACGCAAATACATAAAAAAATTACATCCTTATTACAATTTTAGTGAGAATTTAAGTTTAACATTAACATAGGCACATTATGTTACATCTAAATTTATTAACATGTCATACTTCCAGTTTCGCTCCAAGTTTCTACTGTGAACCAACTCTACGAAACCACTTGTTGACCTTTAACTAAATCTTGTAGTTTCCAGAATCTTTGTACAGTGTCAAATAACCACGTTGTCGGATCATCTGAGAGTTGCTCTGCAGGAACAAATCCCTTGTCGCTGGATTCCATAAATTTCAAGACCTTTTAGGTAAGTTGGGAACGTTTCATGATAACATACAAGTTCCAAAGAGTGCTCGAATGCGAAGTTTTCAAAAGCACATACATTGACAAAAACATAGAATTAGAATTTCGGTTTCTAAATTATGATTAACTTCTCGCGAGTTCTATTACACAGGGTATTAATATATTATTCATTATGTTAGGATTCTCACTATTTACTGAAACTGACGCCAAATAATTAATTAATCGATGAAAATTTTTAATTAATTGATTTTTTGAAGGTTTCTTCTTCATTTAATTTTGAGCAGAAAATGTTTCAATACTTTTAAAAAAAATATTAACGGTTAAGGAGATAAACCATTTCAAGTTTTTTTTTCTTTATTCTGATTTAACTTGAGTAAAACAATAATCATTGAAGTAATTTATATGAAATTTTTACCAAATTTTTCGCGTAAATACTAGTTAATAAAAATGATTAAAACCTTGTGTCAAAAACAATTCGAAATATTTACACACAAAAGGATAAATAAAATAGTACGCGAAATAAGATGTCTGTAAATGAGAAAACATAATGGATTAAAAGTAATATACCCCCTTGTAGTAAGAAATAAATGATTAGTTAAATACTAATTAAATGTATTAATTAGAAAGATATACATATAAAATCAATTTCATAGAAAAATATTGTTGTTGCGCTACCGGGATTCGAATATGAATCTCTTTTCCAATCTGGAGAAGGTGCATTACCAACTATGCCACAGCGACCGTATTTTTGACGACAAATTTTCGAATCTATATGTTACACTTTATTAAATTAATACATCAATCGTTCCATTATTTTAAAGCCATCTACATTATTAGAGCTATACGTTTGTACTATGAAAATAGGATTAACTTACTGATCTCCTGGAACGAGACGTGAATCCTCGACCACTGGATCATTAGGTCAGCGTCTTAACATATTAGCAGAGATATCTCTCGTGAAGACTGCAAAGTTTTTTTAATTTCTTTCTCAGAGTTACCCACAATATTGATTGAGCAGTGTTATCATAACATAAGTATTATCAATGTTTGGAATTTTTTGCATCTGTAGTTTTATCAAATAAAACTTAATTATTTATCATAAAACATTGATTTGTGTCTATTGCAGTTGTACCCCGTGATAAGAAAACTTCGGATATTATCTACTCTTAATTGTTTAATAGAATCAATACTATGTTGATTATCGTGAATATTTTAATTCTTATAAACAAAATATATATATATATCTGAGCGTAATGGTAAGATAACCCAACCCATACAAGGCTGGAATATTAGTACAATACAATATATAAAATGAGAGTGGAATGAAAAAACTAAAACGGACAGAAAGCGACATCTGTGGGGCCATGCAGTGAAGTTGATTTAGCCGCGACACACGCCAATAATAAGCATGTCGCGAGCGAACTTGAGGGCGTCGCCGACAGATGTAGTATCATTAGTTTCGTGAGTCGGTCGACAGAGAATGATCAAGCCGTACGGGCTATCGGGGGAGGCCATTCTCTCTCGCACTCTCGACTAGTTCAGTTTTAACCGTGAACTCTTTGATTATCAAGTATTATGTAATATAATTTGGTATTGTGGCATAATTATATTTCCTTGTGTACTCGCTATTCGTCGAATAAATATCAGCAGAATTGAGGTAAGACTTTTACTGCGTTTAAATTTTAAATTCCTTTTGAAATCTAGAGTCATTTTTATCAAAATTGAAAAAAGTGGTGAATGAAACGAATCACCAAAGTGGGACACGTCATTCCATCATTCCATGCATCGATTCACTACTATCAGTAATGATTTCAATTATGTACTTAAATTATTATATCACGAGCTTCATTGCATCACATAGTGAAAATAACTCGATATCTCTTATTATTCAAAATAAGAACTCTCTAAATTATTATTCAAAATACTTGGGGCGACACCTGTTTTTAAATGTCCGAGATATATAAATATGTATTTTCACTTCGGTCTTAGTCTAGAGCGCTCCAGACAGGTTCGGGCTATTAGTATATTAATATCGCTAACAAGGGATGCCAAACGCATTATTGTCCCTCGAGTAACTAACCTGAACATGACCATATGTGATACTATGGCTGATTAAAGCCACTCACACGACACCATCTTATATTCTACAGTCGAACTAACTTACCATCACTCCGTTTCTCCGCGAGGGTAGGCAGAGATGATAGAGCGCCACACTCCTCTGTTCTGACACACAATTCTCGCTTCATCTACATTCATACATCTTCTCATTCAAGCTCACCAATTGTTGAGGCTTCTAACAGAACTAGTCTCCATTATCTGGCTTACCTGATCGTGCCAAGTCTTCCGCGGACATCTTCTATTTCTGGTGCCATCAACACTTACGTCATAAACCTTTTTTTATCATTCTTTCCTCGTACATCCGTTCCATATGACCAAAGCACTTAAGTGATCCTTTCTTAATCTTACTCATTATACTAACATCAGCTTTACATTCTATCTTTATTTTTTCATTCTTTATTTAGTCATAAATAGATTTGTCACATATATGCCCAAGTGATCTCATTTCCACTGCATTCAGTCTACTTTCGTTCTTCTTCTGCCAGCTCCGGGCCTCAGTTCCATACATTAGTGTGGGTACCAGGATATTACAGTGATTTTAGAATATTCTAGGTCGATAGTTTTTAAAACATTAATAAAAAATCTATTTATAAAATCCCATCACTCTACACCTTACAAAGTATTTCAGCGACAATAAATTTTATGCTTTCTCCAATAAGTTATAATGAAGAACGTAAAATTCACTCTAGCGGCAATCATATTGATTTATGGTGTAACAAACATGTTCTTTTACTTCCTGTTTTTAAACATCCGGCTGTTTGACTCTGCTTCCGCTTCTCAACTCCCCCGGCAAAGGAAAGTTTTGATCGTAAAAAACATTACAGAGGTAGTGTACTATTATTTGTGTGTAGAAATGTATTTAATTCTAATCTAGGTCTGCATTACAGAACAGAGAGAAGGCGTGTATTCGGGATATCTGTTTAATTCCAGATGATTAAAGTTATCCAACCAGTAATAAAACATCTGTATATCTGTGATATCGGCCCTCTATGCCCTCTAACTCTCAATCAGGTTGCAATTATATATGTTGTAAAAATCTTAAGGCGTGCAGGAAGCGCGCATCATTACTACGTTGACTGCAGTAACACACGATTCCATTTGACTCCAATGCGTAAGTTTATCGGAGCCACTTGGCGTCGAACCAGTCGCCAAACACACAGCCCAGTCTTGGTGTACATTATGTTAGTACCCAAACGGTAGTTAACGTGTTCAAATAATATTACATTCTTTTTTATTTCGACAGTTTTGTCCCATTGGGTATTTGTTGCATTAAGTAAAGTTGTACTGCGGTTTACAATTTTTATTTTTTTATTTATTTGTTGTTAAATTCTTTAAACGTATCTTAGCAGCCTTCATCTGTTTTGGTAAAGAGTAATTGAAGTAATAGTAGCATTTGAGAAATTGAATTACTTCTAAATATGATATGTAAGGTGAAGGAATATGAAATTTGTATATACAGCGTGTAACAAACCTAATCTACTAAATTTTATGAGTGGATACCTGACTATATTACGAGTCAAAAATGTTTAAGAAATGTGTGCAAATTCTGCACTGTTACAGTAAACATTATTTGAAATTTTTACAAAATCGTGAATAAATATTTCCTAAATTATTCAATTATTAATTTATATCTTTGCTTCAGGCCCTAAATCATCTAACAAAAAATATTCTTGGCGCTCAAAATTCGATGATCTTAAATTTTTTGTATTCGATATATAATTTGGAATCAATAAAATTTTTCAATTAATCGAAATAATCGCATAATTACGATTTTTATGAAATGTTTATATCTCTAACATGTATGAGATTAGGTATATTATCTTGAACATTATCGACTCGTAATTTAGTCTGGTATTCATCCATAAAGTATTGTGGACTAGGTCTGTTACACCCTGTATGTAAAAATTGATAGTAAAATGTATGGCTTATTGATTGATATAGAAAAAGTCTGCACTCGAACATATCTGACAGGTGACCGGGGTATATGTAACGAGAAACCGAGACGTTAAGTTATATGTTCAGCGATTCAGCAGTATGTTTAAGTGACAAAGCACAATTCTCGTTCAAATGGTCATAATGTTGATATTTCGGTATTGAATGGTGACATTCAATACAGTGATAGCGTATTTTTGTGGATAAACTATTTATTTAAAATTCCCTCGTTTTAAGTGAACCAATGTTCTCTCACATTATCTTATATTCAATAGCTTATCGGTTAATTACCTACAAGAAAACGAAAATAAAAATGTTTTTCATGTCAAATCAATAATCAACTCCCTATCCTCAACTCATGTTAATTAATATTCAGTTTTTGTTTTTAACCAACACTATTATTGTATTTGTCTATTTTTCATTAACCATAAAACCTATTTTTTATTTTATATAAACCAAATAAATCCAAGTAGAATTCAGATAGCATCTTGTTGAACTGAAGTATATGTATGTGTATTTAAGTACTTACTGCTTTCAGTGCGCTACAGTGAATGTGGCCATTCAATACACTCGCTGGACATCAAGAGAATCTCCCTTTATATCTAATGTGTATTTATTTTTCCCTGGTGACTGAAAGAAGACCTTTGACGTTTATTTATAAATTAATATTACAAAATATTATTTTAAATTAAACAAAAAAAGGATTTTTGAGTAATTTAAATATTACTATTATTACCATATTACTATTATTATTGCTATAATTTGAGCACCTACTAAAAAATATTTATGAAAAAATAGATGAATCGCCTAGAAAGATGTACAGAAAAAATCTTTCTATCTATACAATATTTATTAAGGAGAATACATTCTTATTGTGAAATAGTTATTATTCAGAACATAGGTCTGTGATATTTTAAATAATAATTAAATGTGTTAATTAGAAAGATACATATATAAAATCAATTTTATCGAAAAATATTGTTGTTGCTACTTGGATTGGAACCTGGATATCTTTCCAATCCGGGCAAGGTGCATTAATCATCAAAAGTACTGTGTGCTGTAACATAGTCGGTTAATGCACCTTTCCCGGATTGGAAAGAGATCTAGGTTCGAATCTTGGTAGTAAAAACAATATCTGTCGATAAAATCGTTTTTATATTTGTATTTTTCTAATTAATACATTTAATTAGTATTTTTAGGAGAATACATTCTTATTGTGAAGTTGTAATTATTCTGAGCATAGGTTTGTGATATTTTAAATATAAATTAAATATATTAATTAGAAATTATCCATTATGGATAATGCACTTTCCCCGGTTAGGAAAGAGATCCAGGTTCGAATCCCGGTGGCGCAACAACAATATTTTTCGATAAAATTAATTTTATATTTGTATCTTTCTAATTAATATATTTAATTCATAGTATTTTATTTATTTATTAATTTTTGAACGCCCTTATGGGCTTTCACAAAATATGTTTGGTATAAAACATAATAAAAAATATTTGAGCAGCTACACAAGTAGCATGGAATATTAATATAAAAATACAATAGAAAAAATAAAAATTTAAAAATAAGCAAAACAAACTATAAAAAATATAGGTACAAGACAGAAAAAATAATAAATTTTATGTTAGACACGGAATGGCTTAGTATCAAAATCAGTTGTATCTTTGACTCGGAACAGCATCATAAACATCACTCTTATATTTAAACATAGAATATCGGAATATATCTACAAGACCAAAATCGTTCCCAAGGCTCTGAAGTCTTTGTGTGAGTGTGAGTATGGAAAAACACCGATGACCTGATACTCCGCGTAGAAACGTTGTATACAATCAGTTCAGTTAAATTAGGGGCTTCCTACTGGGCTACTGTTTTAAATAAAAATAATAAATCACTTAAAGTTCTTCTACACGACAAGTTAGTTAAATTAAGAGTGCTCATTAGAAAATCATAATTCAATTGTTCAGCGGGGTATGTACAGTTTGAAGTTAATAAACCTTAAAAATTTATGCTGAACCCTTTCTCATTTTAATTCGTGCACTTTATAGAATGGAGACCAAATAATTGAGTTGAATTCTAAATTACTACGAACTACAGTCGTGTAAAAAACTTTAAGCGATTTAAGTGAATTGATATCTTTCACCGTTCTTAATACGAAACCAAGACATTTCATAGCTCTATTTGTGATATCATTAATGTGTGGAACGAATGATAGTTTGTCATTAAATAATATGCCAAGATTTTAAATTTGAGATACTTCTTAAAGAGTAATGCTTTTTATGCTGTAATAAAAAACAATGGGTTTTTTTATTGTGCAAAACGTTATAGATTGGCATTTATCAATATTTAAAAAAAGTTTATTGTGTGTACACCATTCATGTAATTTGTTAAGGTTAGATTGAAGAATAAGCAATTTATCGACTCAATTGTTCTGGATATCTTAAAGTCATCAGCAAACAACAATATGTCAATTTTATTAAATAAACCAACAATATCGTTAATAAATAATAAAAATATAACTGGTTCTAGGTGTGATCCTTGAGGTACACCACTAGAAGCCTCAAATTGCGTCGATGTATAACCAAAGATTTTCACACATAGTATCCTGGATGATAGATAACTTTTAAACCATTTTAAAATATTCCCAGTGAAACCCGAGGCTTTTAATTTACGGTTGAGTATAATACGAGAAAACTTGTCGAATGCTTTGCTAAAATATGGATACACAGTATCAGTCTGAAGATTATTATTAATAGTTTCAACTAGTTAATGCTGATGTATCATAAAATTAGTAAGATTGATCTACCCAAAATGAATCCATGTCGAACCGGTGTAATAACTTTTTTTATTTCGGCGTCAAGTTTAGTTAGTAACGCTGATTTAAATAATTGTGGTATGACTGATTGTAAACAAATTGGCCTATAGTTAAAGACATCAGATTTATCACGTTTTTTGTAAATAGAGGACAACAAACTGTGTTTCCATCCTTCAGGAAAAGTTCCAGTTCTCAGTGAGAGCTTAAAAAGTTTTGTTAATGGACTTGACAATACCGAGACAAATTCCATGAGAAAAATTGTTGGCACATTATCTGGTCCAACAGATTTGTTTGGATCTAGAGATTTGATCTTATTTTTGATATCACCCTCGCTAAATGTGTAATTATTAAATTCAAACTGAATGTTATTATTCACGCTATGCAGTGAATAATCGACTCCAGTATCATAGACTTCAGAAAAACATTCGGCAAATAAATTTGCAACATCTTGAGGGTCATCAGCCATTCTGTGTTTATAATACATTGTTGAGGGAATTCCAGTATCCTTATTATTAGGCGTATTTGAGAATTGAAAAATATGTTGAGGATTAGAGATGTCTAATTGTTCAAAAGTACTAATACAGTTTTTATAACATATTTTAACTAAGTTTTTTGATCTAAGTCTTATTTCACGTCATTTGTATCCCTAGTTAGTTTATATCTTTTATGAGCAATATTTTTGTGGTGAGTGACCTCAATAAGTTTCTTACTGAACTATTTAGAAAAGTCACTAACGATACATTTGGATACAGGAACAAATGATTTAATAGCATTGGTAACAACAGAATAAAATAAATCAATCACAGAGTTAATATTATCGGTTAAGTTTAAAAGATTCCAATCAACTGTCGATAAATTAATTTTTAATAAGCTTAAAAAAAAATTGTAGTTGTAACTCTAGATTTCTTACTAAATGAACATTTACATGTAATTTCAAGAGAAGGGTGATGAATGTCAACGGGTAAGATACATTCATCAGCTTGCAAAACTTTAACACTATCAGAGTTAAAGATGTTATTTAAACAATATTTAGTTACCGGACTCGAATCTGAAACTTTCTCTTGCCAAGAAAATGAGTTGCCTTTACACTATATTAACCACTCAATTTAACAAAAAATGTAGACATTAAGTATATGTAAATCCTTAAGTGAGACATCTATTATTATTATTTAATTTATTTATTATTCTATTTTATTTTTCTATCCCTGTGGAGAAAAAACATGATGATAAGTTAAAAAGTTGGGTTATGTTATGTACTTTGTATCATACTGAATTATTTATCTGCATTTTAATTATAATCGGAGCAATCCCCATAGTTTCGTCAGCAATAAAATGATGTAATGTTTTGTTTAAATAATATAAAATGCAATAATGTTTTCTTCGTAATATTGCTAAATGGACTAATGTTTTCTTTGTGTCGAAGAAGTTTAAAATCACCGTTTAAATGGTAACGGATACGTTGTGAGTCTGGAACGAGTCGTTACTCGGTATTCCGTTACGTAACGGCCAGCGGTTGCCGGGAAGAAAGGAAAACATTCCGTTTAACGGCCCGAGAGCGGACTGCGCCGTTTAACGAAATAAAACAAGTGCCCGTTACAGTCTTGTTTGCGCCGTTATAACGGTGCGGAGCTTGGAAATAATTTCTTAACTAGAAGCGGAGACATTCCTTTTTATCAGACAAAGTCCAGTGAGCTTCTTTTCCTTTTATACTTCTTAATAAATTAAACTTTCTACTACACACAATTGAGTATTATTTGTATTACAACTATAGTTTCGAGAGGTGAAATCTCTTTTATAAATAGATGTAAATGATGACCAAATTAAATATAGTTGTGTAATGATCTATTCAGGCGGAAGTATGGCGTGAAACGAGAAGGTTGTGGTTTTTGTTGTGAATATTTAAAGTAGAGGTAAACTATTAGTATCCTACTAGAAATTTCCACATCTCTCTCATATAATTTTTCAGTTTCTTTTCATATTTGGATATAAAGAAAGCGTTAGACACAAAGCCGGGAATTAATTTATTAAAAATGGATTTCATTTATGAATATTATTTTGAATAGTGGGGATACAGAAGTAGTGTATAGTGAGATTTACACAAAAAAAACTAGTAAAAATTTAAACTCAAAACCTTGTAATCGTACCGTTAATTTTAGCGACATTGAGCAAACATTTTGGATGAATAACTCACCTAAAGTTTTGCTAAAATCACATTAGACAAGAAAAAAAGGATAATATGTGTTTTAAAAAAACGGACAATGAGAGCTGTCAGTGAAAAGAGAAGAGCTCCGCGAGTAAATGGGAGAAAACATGTTTTCCTAGAAAGCAAATCATATAATAAAGGGCTGTTATGGCTTGCTATTGTAAGGCCAAAGAAAACATAACATAAAGGCTCTTCATTTTTCTGCGCGTTGTTTGCTCTATTTCACATTTTCACATAATATACAGATTCTGAATTTTGTTTTTACTACGATCTACCGAAAATTTTATTCGGCAAAGGATCTCTTCGATGGAAGTCGGGAATACGTTTTATTTTATTTTAACCCACACGAAAGAGCTGTGAAATATTTATGTGTTATGAAAATGTCCTAAATAAGATTCTCCACTCTTGAGTTCAAGGTTAACTATATCACTATTAACTATTCAAGAGATTAACTATTAAGTACACCAACCCACGAGAGACTTCAGAATTCGATAACCGGGTGGATCGGATGTTAAGTTCTGCGGAAGTATGAGCTACAGGGTAAATATTATATTCCAGGCCGATGTTAATTTTGAATAACTAGAAAATATAACAAAGAATAATAATTTGATTTTATTTACCAATTATTTGGTTTATTACAATTATGTATAAAATATGACATGTGGCTGCTTCTAGCAGCGGCACAAATGAGTGCTTTTTTAACTATATTTTTTATATCATTCTCGCACACTTGGCGTGTTATTTCAGCAATTTCATTTCGAATATTATCCTGTAGCATCGGAATTCTTGTTGGCTTATCTAGATCGTATATCTTCCCTTTCAAATTGTCGCAAGCCGTCAAATCAGATGATCAATATAAACAGTTTTTGACATTATGCGGCCGGGAAAAATTTCAAGCGTAGCTCGGGCTGTGCGTGAAGTGGCATCATTCTGTCGTGTTGCAGGCTAAATCGACCCAATTCGGCGATAGCGATCACCATTAATGGTTACAGTATTGCCATTATTATTTAGGTAAAATGTTTTAATAACTTCAATTATTTGTTTCTGTGTTGTATTTCACTTAAAAAAAAGTTGTTGATAAAATTTTACTTTACTTTTACTACGTGAATTACTTTAATTACTATATCAAGGTCAATCCTTGTCGTAAAACTGTTTCTGCAGTTTGGCAAAAAAAAAAAGTTTGTTTAATAAAGTTTTAAAAAAACACGTTGTTGAAACGATAGATATTTTATAATCAATTGTAATTAACTACTCTCTACGACTTCAAATACGAACTGACTAATATTTTCCAAACCGAAATGGTGGCCTAACAAAATCGGCCTAGAACATAATATTCACCTTTTTATTATTATTATTTTTTAATTTAATTAACTTTTGTTTTATTTTTACAATAAAACTAGTCTCACAAAACTTTATTCTAGATGTTTGTCTGCAGGTGTATTCATATTACTTTTATTACATTTAATGTAAACAAACATAAAAACTATTCAGTGGCACAGTTGAACAATCCATGTCATACTTTCATTACAAGTGAGACAAATCATTATTGATAGGCCACTTTTTTATGACTTCTTCCAAATTGTGTGAAAGCATACTATATCGTATTGTACATATAAATTACGCAGTTTTCGAGATTAGTTTAATCCTGAATTAACAGTTTTATTTTCGTATACTGAGCACTTCAATACATACTTTATTAAGACGACAATATCTAATACAGTGACATTCTTTGGAGGTTTTTCTTAGTCTACCGTGTATCACTAATTCTCAGATATTCACCATCTTACACCTCACTGCATTATTAACAAATATCAATCCGTTAACCATTAATGTTCCAATTAACAGTGGAATGAATTTGAATCTCTCAAACAGTAGAATACATTTTTGTAGAATTTTGTTATTTGACTCAACGAAGAGAAAAATGGAAGTGCCGCTGCGATGAATGTATGTACGCAGTGTGTAGTGTGTAGTGTATAGTGTTGCATCTAGCTGGAGAGAGCCCGGAGTCAGATGTAAGAGCGATCTAGGGCCGAGACTTGTGGACGTGCAATACAAACTGAGTCTCATTTAATTAAAAATCGAAATAGGAGAGAAGAAGAATAATAATTTTGAATTGAAACCGATATTATGTAACTTTAATACAAATTAAATGTATCAATTAGAAAAATATACAGAAAAATTCAATACACCAAAAAAATATTTTTGTTGCTACCGGAATCCTGGATTCTTTCCTATCCAAGTAAATGCAATAAAAGGTGATAGCTTTTAAATTTGAAATAATATATGTATCAATTTGAAAAAACTGCAACATATAAGTTCGAAAAAATTATCGTCAAGTTAAGTTAAGTTATGTGGTGTAATCGGTTAACGAATTTTACCGAATAGGAAGAGATCCAGGTTCGAATTCCGGTACAAATAAAAATATTTTTTCTACAAATTGAATTTTCCTGTCTTTATTTCTAATTGATATATTTAATTTGCATTAAAATACCACAAAACTATGTTCTGAAAAAACAGCAATTTCATAATAATTATATGTTCTCCTTAATTATATAACTTTAGTTAGAAGCGATTTTTTGATTAATGAATTGATAGACTCTGTCGAAAGTTTACGAATAAAATTTGCCTTGTTCCAAACATAAATTTTCTAAATAGCTATATTTATCTATGTTTTATTTATATTTTATTCGAGCTAAACGTATCACTGCCTGAATTGTCGAGATATTGATTCATGCTATATTCTATTGTAATAATGTGTTTCGACTGTACATGCAACGTAGCCAATCTACTATGGTGTGGACAGCAGTTACCCTCTTGGCGATATTCGGAGCAAGCTACGCGCGGTAGACAAGAAGCACACCAACTACGCAGGAATCCCGCGAGAGCAGTAGCGTACGCTTGAGGGACCACGTGAGTGGAACACCAGAGTAGAGAATTAGTGATGACGAGAATCAGTCTTTGTGACATTCCTGACTTCCAGACGCTAACTTCACCTTCCGTGATTACGAAGCCCACGAGTGATTCAAGCAATAACCGAAGTGTATTTGTTTTAACTCAGCAATATTTATGTTAAACGACTTTCATGTGAATAATTCTTTCATTCTGGTTTCCCATCACACTCTTGATTCATTAAGATTTAGTTGACCATAGTAGAAGTTGGAAGGTGGCGTGTAAGCACGCCAAGGAGAATATTATTTATACAGTGATTAATCGATCTCATTTAATCCATTGCCACTTTGTCAATATCAACCACATTTCAACTATCTATATGTTTGTTTCTTTTAATATATCCTTTACATTAAAATGAATAATGAATGATGAATCTGAATGGCTCCTGAAAAGCTACCAGTCTTCTTAATATCGTCAGTCTAGCTCATTTGTAATCATGTTGAAGCAGAATTTCACCTTCACTACGTTCGTTAGTTTCACTGCGTGTCCGGCATAGTCCCATTTTAGTTTCGCGACAATTTATAAAATATTAAAGAAATTATGTGACAGAAAAAAATATGAACTGTTTTAGCAGCCGTCTTACATAAGTTCCCACTCATGTATCTCTCAGCTTCAATGTTTGAAAGATATCATTTGTCAAATAAAAAGCCTAAATGGATTGTTCTAAGTCAAAAAATGGGTGCACAACGATTTAATTAATATCCACAGCAATGGAAATAAAATCAAATGAATTTCTTTTACACGTTCCAGGACATTCTTTTGTTTTTATTCGTACCCAAAAATGAGTCTAATTATTTTCGTTTTCGTCATTCCCAGAATACAAATGATTATTATTGTATATCTCCATTCAGAAAAACTGGGTCACGCTCATACCCTAGTTGGCTTTTTACCCCCGTGACAAGTGTATTTCCGAAGCTTTTGTGAGCTGTGACACGGAATTGATTGAGTCCTTACTATTATTATTAGAGATTGGCAAAATATTCCTATACAGAAAATGAATATGAATAGGCGTCCAATTTCGATTAAAGTAATTAATTTTCTAAAAAATGACTATTTTAATGCTAAATATATAGAGTGCCAGCGAAAAATTTTCAAGTTTAATATTAAATTAAAAAAAAAACATAAAATTAATCTCATATTTTATTTATACAAAATGGAGTTCAGCGATGCGCAAGTGATGCATTTTATAAACAATATCGTCTAAATGATCTCAAGACAGACACTTTTGCAATCAGACTCCTAAATTTGCGAACACGCGAGAGCAAAGCGTTGGTTCAATGGCAGCAACTTCACGACTGATATTTTCTTGTAAGACCTGAATTGTTTGAGAACTGTTGCTGTAAACTATCGACTTAAGGTATCCCCATAAAAAAAAGTCGCATGGCGTAAGGTTTGGTGATCGAGGTGCCCAGGTATGTCTCCGTACTTGCTGATTAATTTATTGGGAAAAATTCTCCTCAGCTTCTCCATTGAAATACTAGCTGTGTGTAGAATGGCTCGGTCTTGCTGAAATTGTGTTCTGTTGTTGAATCAGGAAAACAGCTGCAGTTGCGGTACCAAAAACTCGTCGATCATTCGGCAATACACGTCAGCAGTGACTGTCTCTCGCTGGTTAAAAAAATAAGTGCCAAACTGTAGTTTATTTTTTAAAATAACGTGCACTGTTGTATTTTTTATTCTTTATTATCGATTTACAAGGATTGCGCATAATTTCACGCCGAACTTGAGCTACATGTTCTGGCGTCGCTGCTGACCTTGATGGTCCCAGAGAAATTTGGTTAACCATTGTCCCTTCTTGTCTGAACTTTTTAACCCTACTCCAGACAAGTTTCGTGCTCGGCCCATCACTTACTCGTCGAATATTAAAGTGAGTACAAAAAGCGCGACGCGCACGAATCAATGAATCACCGCACTTTAAATATTGCTCAACCACGAACGCGCAGTGCGCTCCCGACCAGTGACTCATTGCGACTGGCAAATCCGTTAATCACGCACGTCGAACAATAACCCTCATATTTACCTCACCATGATGGTTTACGAGCAATTACAAGTTAGTCTTGAAATTTATCTCCTGAACACCCTATATATTAATATTATTATTTTATATTTTTTTTAAATTTAACGAGCCAGAATGATATTGTCTAGAATTTTACTTATTTTTTATCATAATCGGTTAACCGATCAGGTGACATCTTTTTTCTATCCTAGAAGTCTCAGATGGTGTTTTTCAAAATAATTTTTTTAATTTCCTAATAATTTTTATTGAATCCAAAATATCTAACAAGCGATGTAATTGATATTGAAAATATATCACTAGCTGAAAATATGCTTACTTTTCTAGCGGTATTTCAATGAAAGTGTTATAAGGAACGTGCTTTGCACATCATTAGGGTATACCCCTATAAGTGAAGGCAATCGCATGACAATGAGTTGTGTCTTTGAGTCATTTACACATGCAAACGATCTGACTTGGAATGTTTTGGCGATTGTTTTTCATATTAACAACTTACAGTTTTAGATAAATGGGGTTCGTTCATTTCTCCTATGCATTCGCCCGAACACTGATATGAACACAGTATTATCTTAGTTTTACAGAGCGACGTGTCCGTAGTAAAAACTTGTAAACAAAAAGTGAAGGCTGCTTTACTTTAAATTGTATTTAATATTAATATTCAAGCATTTTAGTAATATTAATAGTCAACATTATAGTTACTTTGTGGTGCAACACATTTAGTTTACAAAATAAACTAAATGTTTTTTAAATAAACTAAATGTTGGACTTTACATACAACTGGGTTTTATTTTCGCCACGATTATAGTTTCGAAAGCTGCAGTCTCTCTCAAAACTATAATCGTGATAAAAATAAAACTCAGGTGTGTGTAGTATAAGTTTAGTTTGCATAGTGTAAGTAAATTAAAAAAAATAAAGAGTTAATATGTTATTCACTAATTTGATTTATGTTCAATAAAAAATATTTAACAATAAATAATAAAATGCCTATTTTAAATGTCTACACTTTAACGCTTTTGAAACTAGTTAAAATTGCTTTTATGTGATAGTCAATTTATGTGATATATTTCCACTTTTATGTACTTTGCTAAAGTTTTCACATTTTTAGTGGCGCGCGACGTTCTTCGCGGCCACACCATACGAAGCCTGCTCATCTACCGGGTACTGGCAAAACTATGATCGCAAACAATAAACTTTTACAATGGTTCCATCCCCGTCTAAAAAGTACCTACCTTGATTGAATTTAAACTTTATCATTCCTATAACCTGTTTTTGCGCAACTACTATCACAATAGCAATAAAATATGCTATTAAAAATTTAAATAACGTCACTCTTCTGTCCTGACATACCCTTAACACTTCGATCAAGTTCACCCATTCATGCGCGCTCGGCGATTTTATTGAAGCCATTGTGAGATATACTCGTACATAGGGCGACATCTGTAGAAGCGCAAGTCAAACTTGCAACCTATGCTTGCGCCGCACATCGCCAGAGTGTGAACTGGTGGGCGCGCGTTTTGCCAGCCGTTTGTTTTTCTTTTAATTTTTTTTTTTTTTAGTGTTTTCGGGATAAAACAGTAAGTACTAAGATTTCGGGATAAGTTTATTGTTTACACTTTTGAAATTGTACTAAACATTAAACTTTGTTTATGATTTAAGGACGTGTATTTTATTAAATTAATTTGATTATTTAAGACCACTTTCAGTTATAAATAATAAAATAAAATAGTAAAATAAATATCATAATCACGATTATTCATTTAAGAAGATTCGTTAAACCCAAGTGGTTAAATGTCGTTAATAATTGGTTAAAATTGAAAATTTTATGGTTGAAAATAAAACTCTTTTAGCGTAGTAAGGCTGATGTTGAAAATGTCAATTTCTGTTAACTTCTTATTATGGTATTTCCGTGAGTTTCGAAATGAGTTTTATGTGTAAGATGTTTTACTTCTAGGAATGTGGAAGAGTTCGGACTGCCGGATCGATCTAGATGGTATGTGGAAGGATATTGGTTCTATTTGGCCGGGACGGTCAATATGGTCTTGCAGTAGTTTAAAGATGAGAATTTGGTCAGCGCGTGTTCTTCGATATTCCAGGGTTTTTATATTGTGGAAGTTTGCTGCATCTAAATAGGAGTTGAATGATAGATTGGATCTAACATTAAGAATTTGGAGAAACCTATTTTGTATTCGTTTTAATCTCGCAATGTATGTAATCTGTCATGGATTCCAAATTTGAGATGCGTACTCTGAACTGTGGCTGTGAATGAATGCGTAATACAGTATTTTGAAGCAACATTAATTTTTAAAGTGCAGGTTCGAAGTATGAATCCGAGCATTCTACAGACTATGAATCATGCTTCTGCGGTGGCGCGTAATCAAAATCTTTTATTAATTTTTTTAGGAGAACACATTCTTATTGTGAAGTTGTATCAATGTGTCCAAAATTTAATAAAAATGAATTGATAATTCTGGCGTCTGCTATCAGTTTACTCAAAGGTATTTGAGATTCTGTAAAAATTAGGTAGATGGCTCTGTCAAATGATGGAACGATTAAATGTATTAATATCAAAAAGGTAACATATAAGGTCGAAAATTGTCGCTAAAAATAATGTCGCTGTAGCTTAGTTGGATAAAGCACCTTCCCCGGTTAGGAAAGAGATCCAGGTTCGAATCCCGGTGGCGCAACAACAATATTTTTCGATAAAATTGATTTTATATGTATATCTTTATAATTAATATATTTAATTTTTTTATTAATCTCTATTTATCAATACTTCATTTGAACATGTATTTACGCATACAGAAATAAAAAATTTGTCTGTCCATTGCAATCCGATTGCAGAATGAAGGCTGCATTGGTATTACGTACATATAAATGAACGTTCTTCTCATGTAAATGTATTTGATATCTAGGAAATCATGACGTGTAGATTTACTGAAAGGTTTTTGATATATTTAAAAATAGGATGAATTTAAAACAGATCATTCAAGATTACATTTTTGCTACTGTATCGTGAATTCTATATCACATGATCATTCAAGATTCCATTTTTGCTACTGTATCACGAATTCTGCAACACAGTGATCATTCAAGATTACATTTTTGCTACTGTATCGTGAATTCTATATCACATGATCATTCAAGATTAAATTTTTGCTACTGTATCACGAATCCTGCAACACAGTGATGATTCAAGATTAAATTTTTGCTACTGTATCACGAATCCTGCAACACAGTGATCATTCAAGATTACATTTTTGCTACTGTATCGTGAATTCTATATCACATGATCATTCAAGATTCCATTTTTGCTACTGTATCACGAATTCTGCAACACAGTGATCATTCAAGATTACATTTTTGCTACGGTATCATGAATTCTGCATCACAGAAAACATGAATAGTAGATATCGTGCTCTTGGGTCAACTCATGTTTCAGCTGTAAAAAGTGTTGTGGAACTATTTTCAATTGAACCAACTATTTATCGAATTAATTTTTTACTGTTGATGTTGCAAAATATTTTTAATAAATTATTGAAAAATATCTCTTACACAATTAAATCACTTACAGGTTGGTTAATAAACACACGTTTTCTCATGTACGAAGTTGGTGGGGTGGGCACGAGCCTCGCCAAAATGAAATATTTTTTTGTACACGGAAATCAAAATTCTTTTATTTTCCGAGCCTCAAACGTTTCGACAACCTGGAATTTTATTGAATTCTGCGCGAAATACGTGTTTGAAAAAAAACATGATATTTACACGCACGTCCCGTTAACTTTCGCTTCTCCACATATTGAAGGGAAGTTGGAAGAACTGAGACGAACGCGCGGAGAAAGAAACAGAATGAATAGGAAATGAGGAAGTAAACGGGTTTCTGCCTCCTTTTCCCACTATATTGTGAACATCAAATTTGTTTCTCGGCAGACGAGAGAGAAAATCGACAATTGTAAATTCCGTATGTGAAAAACTTCAGATTATTTGCTTGGCTTTTCACATTCTGATTTTATTCTCGCTAAAGTGTTTTTTCATGGAAAATCCCCCTTTTCTATTTTGCAGAGGTGCGCCGCGGTCGGCGCGGCAGGGGGATGAGAGTCTAAGGCAGCTTTATCCAAAATCCGCTCCTGGGGTTCCGTGAAGGGCGAGGGTCCCACCAGGAAATAAGTAAATAATATCATTGCAATGAGTATTACGATTTTAAATCCGTATAATGATTATAGTAGGCAACTGTAAGAATGATGAACGGTGAGTTCTTAAATTCGAGGGAAGCGACGCCGTGACACGGTGCATCAGGTCGATCAAAATTTGACTTGTTTGACCTCTCAGGTCGTTCGGATCTGTTCTGGGAAACGAATCGAAATATAGACAGCGGCTATAGTAACGTCTGATGGCAAGCCTGTTTTATGATGTTTTTCATATTAACTATTATCAAACAAAATACATCTTTACAGCACAGTATGACCTAACCTTAACCAATCAACGAAGATAAACACCAAATGAGACTCTTTCTCAAAATTAAAATAAAAATGAATTATTATTTATAATATACATACATAAAGTAACGTTTTGGCAGTAACATAACATACTCTTACATCATGTTTGATAGTTAACGGTTATACGGTAAACGGCGGCATTTGTTCGTTTGCAAGTTGCCGACTGGTGCAACGTCTGTCGCCATAAATCGCACTCACCATCGGAAATGTCATGTATCAAAATTTAGTATTTTATTTGAATGAATCGTATTATAATTACACTGTTGCCAAAGCATTACTAGGGTGCTAATAAATGCCAAATTATTAGTACGGACAATGAAATAAAGATACTTCTACTTCTTCGACAGATAAAATATTATATTTACATGAGTTAGAATTTTATATTAACTGTATTACATCAGTGACCGAACAACTACTATTTTGTGTATATTAAGCATTATATAATATAATACATTTTCTCACTTAGTGACTGAATCCATTTCTGACCGCATATTTCTAAAATACCCAGTCTAGGGTTGAAGTGTACCTGGACGATGTACGCGGATCCAGTGTACCATACGAGAACATTAACGCCCTCCCTAAGAGCCCAAGTAGCCTGAGTGGATACTCGCATAACCTCCACGGCTCTTACTTCCACAGCTGGTCTGCTGGTTAAGTAGGTAATGCTATTTGACAGACAAAAGGATTTTTACTTCAGTGTAACAAACTTAAGGGTTTAGGCTGTTTTACGAATTAGATTCTGGAAATAATTAAAGGCTGACAGACGTATCTTAACACATTGGAAATATAGTTGAGTTTTGTAAGGCATTGATAGAGTTAATTTAAAAAAACGAACCAATAAAACAGAAGAAAAATAACGTAATTCAAATTAAATGAATTAACTAGAAAGATATATTGAAAAAACCAATTTATTATAAAAAATACGGATAGGAAAAGGTCCAGGTTCGAATTATTTTGATCACTATAAATATTTATAGATCAATAAAATTTAGATTCTAGTTTATCTAAATTCTAGACCTATAAAAACATATTTTTAAGTCAGTGCTTTTGATCGAATATGTTGAGTTAGATTATTATTACGTATTGATATTAAGTAAACAAAGCTGTTAGATACTGAAACACTAAAAGACACTGTCCTTATAAATGCCATCCATTTAGTGTTCTATTATTTTAACGAAAATGTATTTAATATTATTTTAAATCGCAAATTAATAAACGTAACATTATTCAGTATGTGGCAAGTATTAACTAAATTGAAATAATGTCATTTTTGTAAAATTATTTGATCAACTTTAGAAATCTACCATGAAGCAGTCATTTTATAAATGTTCAAATTTGCCCAGCCTGTCTTAGGTACATAGATTATCAAATATTATTTAAAAGTCCCGCTTACTTATATTTCTCATAAAATATAAAAAAATCTTTGTATTACAATACCTTTCTTTAAATTAATTAATGACACTTCTCTTTTAAGGTAAGTACACGGGCTGTAGATACGTAATAAAAATACGAGAGTTTTATTAATGGCGGTGCTTTAAATAAAATAAATTAAGAAATCTTAAAATAACAAATATCTAATACTAATTTCCTCGTACTATCCGTACACCGTTTCTCCTCAGAAGTATGCAGAATGAATAGAGCGCCACACTCTTCCGATTTGACACTCGCCTTATTCACGTTTATAAATATATATCTAGTCATTCGTGCTCTTCCATTGTCGAGTCTTTTAACCATACCATATTTTGATTTATTTAGTCAAGTCATGTTCTTAATCCTGTTCATTTATCAAGTTCAGGTTCACATTTAACCCTATTATCATATGTTTCGTAATAATGGGCACATATATCGTTTCCCTTAGTATAAAATATAATAATGAATATTTTTCGGATTGACTTAATAATTTATAATTCCATTTTACCAAACTTCAAAATTCAACATCCCACCTAGATACGCGGAAAATCCACATAAGAGAATCTAGTCACGGACTTCCAAAAAGAATTCAAAAAATATCCTAAAATGCAGAGAAACTTTTTCAAAGTCAAGAATGTGTGTGGGTAGACTGTAGCATACTCCGCTGCCAATATTCAATGGGGACATTTTTTGTAGAGAATTTTAAAATACACTTTGCCATTTTTACAAATTTCCACGGCGTGTTCGAAATATGAATTTTATTTTAAAGAAAGATGTCACGATATGGATTTGTCAATTATAATAGAATTTCTTCTCGATTATTTTTTCGTTGGCCAGTTTTTGGCGTAGTCGACTTAAATTTGAAAATGTACAGTTTTATTATAAACACAGTTTTTTGATTGTAAGTATATATCATTTTACGGGAAAAAATAATTTGATATTTTTTCTAAAATATTTGACAAATACGTAGTATTTTATCATCTCTGCCTATCGAAATGAGTTACAGCGTGATGCTAAGTGACTTAGATATTTCAATCATAAACATTGTTTTTGAAAATAGTATAATAAATCGACACTATTTTTGGTACCTAGATATATGTTTTGAATTTAGAATAAACTCTGTCCCCAATGTAATTTATTTATTTATAAAATTTAAATAGCAGTTAAAAGGAATTCTTTAAAAATTTTTAATTATATCATTCCATTTATTAAATTCAAATCACCTGCTTTGTCCATTAGACTGAGTGCCTCAAGCTGGTGAGAGCTGACTATAAATAACTGGTACCGATGGAGTCATCAAGAGTTATTAAGAATTCAATCAGTTAATTTTCAATTCTGCATAAATAAATTTTAATGCTTTGTTTTTCATTCTAGGCCAAGCGCTATTCTTTGAACCGTAATTCAATTTTTAATCCATCTATGATAAATTTGTACGTAATAAAAAAACTATTCAAATTTAATATTGTTTTATCCATTTACATAATAAATAGAATAAATTTAATTAAAAGGTAGTTCATTAAATTATTTAATAAAAAAATTCTTAATAGTTTATTAATATTATCAGTACATTATTTCATCATATTGCAAGATTCTATGAATCGCCGATAGTCGTATTGCGCGCATGTGAACGCAGATATATGGCTTCTGTCTGTTACCTCCCACTACCCCCTCTCTACCCTGTACCTAGAACACGACTTTTTTCTGTGGTGGCAAATTTTTGTTCCGACTTGACTTCACTAACGCCTATTTACGAGATCGGGCAAAGTGAAAAAACGAG
Source organism: Eubasilissa splendida (assembly GCA_031772225.1). NCBI lineage: Eukaryota > Metazoa > Arthropoda > Insecta > Trichoptera > Phryganeidae > Eubasilissa > Eubasilissa splendida. Next base: position 1,002,319 of record CM062868.1, read on the forward strand.
TATAAATACTAATAAATCTTATAACAATAGCGTACGATAGATAAGAATAAATTAAAATTCATAATAAATTATAAACCAATAAATAATAAATAAATGTAGATATGTGTGATACTAATATAATAGTTTAAACAAACTACATATCTGGGTTACGCATAAGAACTGGGATTTTAAAAAGATAGAATTTTAAAAAGCAGGGTTGTCAAATGTACAAATTTATTTGTACTCATGACCTTAATCTGGTACTTAAAGAGAAATTGGTACGGTGTTATATTTTTTCAGTTCCGCTATATGGTGTGAAAAGAAAAAAGAGTGTTGATCTTCACTGAAGCAGTATAGAAGATGCTTAAAGTGTTCAAAATGTGGATCTACAGATCTGATAAGTTAGAAATTACACCGTATTAATGAGAATAGTGCGACAATGAAATCATACGAACCGTAAATATAAGGAAACTGGCATACGCTGGATACATCGTGAGGTATCAAAAGTCTTAAGAGACACTACATCATGTCATACAAGAAAAATCAACGTACGAAGAGGTGTTGACGAAGGAAACCCCCATACCTTAAAAACCTTAGACAATGGTTCTGCTAGTCATCCGAGCAGCTAATGAGGAAACCCACTGCTAACTCAATACCGTTTACAAGAAAAAGCTCCTATATCGGTCCTACTCATTCACCGCTGGATTGGCATTTTTTATGCTAAACAGGCGACTGTGCAACGCAGCTCAGCGCATAAGCGACCAAGCAACGACGCACGGCCGCCAACTGAAACATTCCTCATTACACCCCTAATACCATATAAAAATCTTTAATGCGTAAAATATACAATGCACGAAATAATAATAACAGTACAACAAAGATACACTAATACCACTCAGAAGCCGAAGGACAGAGGGGCAACTAGGGGAGTACACAAAACAATCCCTCACGGAAAACAAGACGAGTACAAAAAAAGACGTGAAGTTGATTCTCTACCCGAGCACCATTGCCGGCAGGAAATAGCAAACTAGGTTAAATGCAAAATATGTATTTAGTACATATCTACGTTTAATAACTGATCATTTTCTATGTGTCTTGCATTTATAAACTTTTCACCCAATGTTAATTGATACACGATGTAATTAAACTTTTTTTTTTGCAGCTGTAAAAAAAGTTCGAATAACTAATATAATCAAAAACATGTATTAATGGATAACACTTGAAGAATGAGACGAATGTAAATGTCGCCGACCTAAAATGGTTGGAACAGAGTGAATAAAAGAAAAAGACAAATTGTATAATTTTTTAAATGATATTTTAAATGTTTTTCTTTAGCAATAATTCAATATTAAAATTAAGTCAATATAAAAGTAATGCATTAAATTATTTAGTATAAGAATCCGTTTATCTTATGACCGGAATGTTATTTGGGCGTCTCGGGCCACTTGCAACCCGAGGATCCAGCAGTGCGATCATAACTCAAAACTTTTTACTTCTCCATAACACCAGACCTGAAACTATCCGTAAACCTAACTGAAGATATGGTAACGTTATGAATGGTCTGCCAAAACTATAATGTTTCTTTATAACGAGTAGCGGGGGAAGCTGTGATTGCGGTAGATGGAGATTGCTCTCGGGAGTTATTAACAAAGCGTTCCGGCTCAGTTTTTGGATACAGAATGGCCAAACAGAACTTTGTTTCCAATACTACTAAACATTAATATTGATTAACGTATCAGTTATTATTTTAAATTACTATAAAGTTACATGAAATATATATACGTTAGTATCCAAAATTTGTAAATAATAGAGAATATAAAAGAGGCAAATAAAACAAACCTGTGTAATATATAAAGTTGATAATAAACACGAAATATAATGTATTCTATTATAAAATACGGTAATATAAGAAGCCTAAGATCATAAGATAATAATTAAAAGACGCAAGAGGTTGTGCTGTGGCTGGGGATGAACGTGTAGCGTTCTATCCTCTCTCACGTGTAATGATGGGTACATTTGTACATATTTTTTTATTATATCTTTGTAATAAACACATACATTATTATACTTTTAAAATTAGCAATATTGTCTTTGTGATTAAAATTCATATTTTTATTTATTATCTTTGTTAATATTAAATTAATATTAAGTTCATATTAAAAGTGCTTTAAAAGATTCCATTAGTGATATATTTACTGATAATACAGTATTATCAGATCTAATTTTAATGAATCCTAAACTTCCAAAACTGTATTCCGTATTAAAGCTTCATAAAATTGATATTCCAATAAAACCGGTGGTTTCATATTGAAGTTCTCCAACTTTTAAATTATGTTCCTTTCTTACAAAAACTATAAATCGACTTAATATTTTTAAACCAAAATACACTGTAAAAAATTCGTTGCAATTAGTGGATATGTTAAAGAACATGGATCTTCCCAAAAATGTTAAACTTGTTTCTTTTGATATTGTTAATTTGTTTACTAATGTACCTATTAATAAAAGTAAAATTTTAATATCTGATTAACTAAATTCATCTAATTTACCTAATAATTTGGTAAAAGATCTATGTCGTTTGTTAAACCTTTGTATGAACCAAAATTATTTTCAATTTAATAATATAATGTATAATCAAACAGGGTCTTCCTATGGGAGCACCCACAAGTCCACTAATAGCAAATATTTTTGTAGATAATTTGGAGAGAAATATTTTTGATTGTGATTCACCTTTGTTAAAAAATGTTTTGTTGTGGAAAAGGTATGTAGATGATATATTATGTATTTGGTCAGGTTCACAACGTCAACTAACTACATTTTTAAATTTCATTAATTCATTTAATAATAAAATACAATTTACATTAGAAATGGAAAATAATTCGACCCTAAATTTTTTGGATTAAAGAAAGATTTTTTGATTAAAAATAATAATAAAATTGAATTCAAAATTTTTAGAAAACCAACTTTTACAGATACTATCATACACAATAAATCTAATTATCCATTATCACACAAACATTAAGGGGGAACCATCTCCATGATACATCGTTTAGTCAGTATTCCTATGTCAACATCTAATTTCAATATTGAATTGAATTCAAATAAAAAAATAGCAGTTAATAACGGGTAAAATACAGCTTTGATAGACACTATTTTAAAAAATAAATTAAAAGAATATAATAATCAATTTTTATATAAATCACAGATAAAACATAATGATAATAATGATTATTGGCGTAGGATTTTATATGTATATCTTTCTAATTTGTATTGAGAATAATTATGAGATATGTGCGGATAGTTATTGGAGTATGTGGATAAATGTGAATTATTAGAATATATGAATGGATAATTATGGGATGATAAAAGCGAATAATTAGAGAAGAATAAAACGATATCTGTGAAAGGAAATGAGTAGATAATTATGATAGGATATTTATAGAAAATCATGAAAGGTATGAGTTGAAAAAAATTATTATGAAAGATTTATAACGGACTATTAGTCACTGTATAGGTATTAATCTAGCACTTTTGTAATTTTATATCATTAAATTGAATATGTATTTTTATAAGGACCGTGATATTGGTAAAATAAATAAAGATTAGCTTACACCAAAATAAAAAGGGGCAATTTCCTTATACGACTTCGGAAAACATTTTTTTTTCATTTTAATTTTTATTTTAATGTTGTTTTATGATTTAATTCATACGAATCCAACTCAAAGTTTACATAATAACAATAATGTTCAGGAAATATACTGCTTAACAAAACGAAGCTTTCCAGCGATACGATGCGCTAACTTATTTATCATAGAAAGTAGTAAAACTATATCAATTGTATATATTATGTAATAGTTATGTGCGTACATTATGTAATAATACATGATACGTTAATATTATTACTATTTTAAACTGAGGTTTTATCACAGCAATTATAAAAACAGATTTAGGTGTGAAATTAGAATTAACTTGCTGGACTCTGCAGACGAGGATCCTATATTCGATGTCATGGTCATAATAGCTAAATATTTAGCATAATATGCTAAAAATTGATATATTATTTGCCGAAATAATAATACAGCATATTAGGTAAAAAAGCGATGCTGTGATCAGTTTTCCCCTCTACTTACTGTTTTCATAGGAGTGTGCGTAAATTGTCCCGAGATGGACTCGTTCAACGAGGCATATTTGGAAACGTAGATCTTACTACAGTGCGCTTTTTTGGCAATTTTTGGCGTAATAAATATTGAATATCCTCCGGCACTGGACCACTATGAGATGCAGATAATCTCTTCGACTTAGGACTTGTCCGTGGACCGTGGTGTGTTTGCGCCAAGGTGAAGCAGACGCCGGAGCACATCCTCTGGGACTGCGTGATTATGAATGCTGCATGTGAGATCATGATAGTGGGATTAAAAGGAATAGGTCATCTCATCCCCCGGAACGATGATCTATTAAGAAATGAAAGGGATCTCGGACGTTTCTGTGGATTTATTAGGATGTGGGTCTCTCGCTGAGGGTTGCTGGGATGGGCGATGCCGGGAATAACAGTGGCTAGAGAGTCCTAACGGAGCATTCTACCGGCTCTCCCTCGCACCTCTTGCGACCTGGACAAGGTGAATTTCTGCCGGACTGTGACCGAGTTCTGCAACTGCAACATATAAATGTGACGTCTACCCTCCCCTTTTGGGGGTGTATGATTTATACAGCTTCTTTTTGGCTACCTTCTGAATTTAATGTGATAACGAGTCTCACGTCTAATTGTACAGGTATGGCTCTGGTGCAATGATACCGGAGCCAACCTATGATGGTATTATGATAATAATATAACAAAATAAAATAAATATGTAATTATGACGAATTGAAACGAGAGTAAACAAGTCTCAAAGCGATTCGGTATAGGGTGTAAATATATAAAATAAAATAAAAATATTTATATTTCTTTGTCCCAGTATAGGATAGCACCTATCTCTGTAGGCGTATTTCCTGTTGACATTGTACAAACTGGAGAAGTGCAAATTTAACTTTATTCTGATTTTTCGAATCTCAGTTTCCTCCATCTCAATCGTGTATGAGTCTGTCACGTTCTGATTCTTAAATATTCTCACACACTGCGGGTCTCCGTCATACGAAGATCACCGAAGTGATCTGTCGGAGATGTTTGCCCTTAAATGTCTCGAGGTCGTGTTACTAACTTCTCCGAGCGGTATCTTCGGGTACTTTCGGATAACCGATAATCGAACGCCCTATATTATCTCTTGCCATCAAGCGAACGCCATTGTCAATTACGCGGTGGAAATTCTCCTTCCGCGCGTCATACAAATAATAGCTGGTTGAAACAATTTATTATTAATATACAAAGTCAGCTGTGAAATCCATCAAGTTATTCCATACACTGTATATGTTACAGATCGCATTCGTTCGCATCATCATATATTTTAATTATCTTTCACCGACAATTTCCTGATGCGCGAACCTAATTCCACCATTTTGCCATCTACCAAGATCGGAAAAAATGCGAGACGAATTCCAACCCCAGCAAATTTTCCTTGACCAGCTAAAGTTAGGGTAACACTGGAGGAATATCGGAAATATTTGCGGAGATTGATTCCATCCAATCATCATTCCCGGGCGTATTCAATTATATACGGCACTTCAGGTATTGTGTCATATTTATCACCACAAATATGATCCGTTTTGACAATCATTAACTTTCAAATACAGCAGAAACAATTCTTCACTTCAATCCGGTGCTTAAAATTACATTTTGTTTTAATTTATATCTGTCATGAAGAGAATACTTTCGTGATTTAGAAAGTAAATTTAAATTTCAAAGGGTACTCTATTTTAAAATATCAAACAGTGTGTTATCCATTAGACAATATTATATAGTTATGTAATCAGGCGGTACTTTTCTTATAAATAGGATCTCAAGTGAAATTTTAAATCTACCCCAAACTATCATTATAACTTGACTTTTGAATTTAACAAAAGTATTAGGAATATTCTTGGATGTAAAAGATTTTTACCCATGTATAATATTTCGTTTCTAACATGAAAAAACATTTAATATTGCAGGTACTGTAGTATATAATTCCTCGAGCAAGTTATTTCACAAATAATACTTTTATTAAATAAACAGTTCATCTGGATAATCAGCGAATTATATTTCATGAACTTTCAAGCCGGCATCATTCACAGAATATTTTTTCCGATACAGCGGTATGATCCGATTAAGCACCAAAGAGCACCACACCTCGCCTGCTATTTCGGAATAATTGAGACATATTGTGCTTGAAATTTTGACAGATAGCCTAATGTTCTATGCCTAATTTCAATAGAAAGAATAATTGTTGGGTGGTAATAATCTATTATTAAGGAGAACACATTCTTATTGTGAAGTTGTAATTATTCAAAACAAAGGTCTGTGATATTTTAAATACTAATTGTCTATTTCTTTTAGTATAACTTTATTTCAACTTGAACTATATTCCGAATCTTTGTCATATTCTTTCGAAATTATTTTGTGAATTATATGAACTAAATATATTAATTATAAAGATATACATATAAAATCAATTTTATCGAAAAATATTGTTGTTGCGCCACCGGGATTCGAACCTGGATCTCTTTCCTAACCGGGGAAGGTGCTTTATCCAACTAAGCTACAGCGACAATATTTTTAGCGACAATTTTCGACCCTATATGTTGTTACCTTTTTGATATTAATACATTTAATCGTTCCATCATTTGACAGAGCCATCTACCTTATTTTTACAGAATCTCAAATACCTTTGAGTAAACTGATAGCAGACGCCAGAATTATCAATTCATTTTTATTAAATTTTGGACACATTGATACAACTTTATTATTTAGGAGAACACATTATTATTGTGAAGTTGTAATTATTCATTATTTTATATGTATATCTTTATAATTAATATATTTAATTCATATTTAAAATATCACAGACCTATGTTCTGAATAATTACAACTTCACAATAAGAATGTGTTCTCCTAAATAATTATATGAACGTATTTGAACACATATTTCTTTCATTTGCGAGACCTATCTCCCAAATTTTATTTGTGTCAGTAATTTAACCTAAAAAACACTAACTCTGCACTATCCGACTGATAAGCAAAGGAAAAGTGATTGCCTGGGATTGGTAAAGGTTCATATTAATAACTCATTCCTACAGATTTCACTTTTCCTTTGCTTAGTTTTTGATTTCACTCGCATATTAATTATAATTTATATAATCAACCTACTACAAAATTGATGAAACTTTGCTACATGTTTTAGAGATTTGGCGGTAAAGGTTAAAATGTATAAGTTGATAATTTTGCTCAGCTCTGCATATAAAATATAATAGACAGTTCGCTAATCATATAATATAACGCTAATCTCTGTACTGTACTTTAAGTCAGTTTCAAGATAACATTTTCATTCGGGTACACCGTAAGCCTATCTTGATAATATCTTCAAATTAGGGTAATTGTATTATTTTTCAGTATATCCCCATATAACTTGTGATGAGCCTACACGCGCCCGTAGACATGGCCGTGTAAGGGCTCACCCATCAACCATTCGGGCCCGAATCAGAGTGACCAATAAGCAGACACTAAATCATTAGCACCAGAGATGGATACTGCTCAAGCGACTAACTTCACTTCTCCGAAGGCCGTCCTAACACCAATATCGCCAATCAACCGTACCTCCAGCTAGCCACTTCAGAGTTCAACCGCGCATTTAAATTGTATTAATTCATCACCTCAATAAACGAAACCTTGTAAGTGATATTTCATTTCAACACCTTGCTCTAGCTATACAGTCACTTACTCCCACACTGCGACTTACAACCCACATGCGTGAGACAAGAAGAGGTTAAGAGCTTCTGTCTCACAGAATCATAACCTTCTGACACAATCTCAAGTCAATCATAATTTGAATAACTTCAATACACGCACACCTCGACTCCTACAAACCCATTCATTTCCGTACATTGTACATGTCGCAACATATATCTAGGTAACATTAAATAACTAACAATTAAATTAAATTCTTGTTGTTTCATAACTGAGCTGGTTTTCAAGGGGTTAATGGTTTCGTATCGCGATACGCTATTGAAATGGAGACTTATGAGTCTAATTAACACTTTTATTATATTTCAGATAGCTTGTATTCAGTACTAACAATGCGGACCAAGGTTTGAGAGCGATATTTCGCTCCGTTCCATGTTATTTAAATCCTTTCAGTATAGGCCTAAAGATACTCTCATAGATTTAACGTTAATTCAGAGACTTAATAAAGATATTCTCTACCACAAAACAAAGATAAAGTATTTAATTATTTTATTAATAATCTTTTATTTCTTTGCTGGCTGTAACCGGTCGAAAGTTATAATCATTATTACTAGCAGATAAGTAATCTAAGTAATTTCTTGCTGCTAGGCCATGTGGTAGCTATTGTAGCCGATTGTGGACGCTACGCGGCCATTGGAGACCACCGCGCGGTCTGGGTTTCAGTAAAATCTATATTTCAATGCGAAAATCCCTTATTATATTGCTTTAAAAATAGTGCATTGAGCATCTTTATAATATTTATTTAAAATAAATATAGATTCTACGAATGCCCTGGACGCGTAGCGATTATCACGGCCTACGTAGCGGCTACTAGCGACCGCGAAGCGGCCACAATAGCCGCTTGCAGCAAAAAGCTTTATGCTGTTTTTTGCACTGATCTGGCCGTTTAATTAAGCATTTTACAGTCACAAATGACACTACGTCCGAATCCAATACATCCATAAAGTCATAGATAAAAGATCTCGAAGTGTAATATTATTACGGATATGATTTAATCAGGTTCAAATAACTAATAAATGGTCTTGATGTAAATAATAATAATAATAAAACATTTATTTCAGTAAGATTGAAATGTTAGTAAAATGTTTATTATATCATTGAAAAGTATTACAAAAAATCAATAATTAATAAAATAAATTCAAAAATTATCAAGTGTTTCCGCACCATACCACCAATAAAAAATATTCGCTGTCCATCTAATATACTTATCTGCATCTTACAATGTCTTGGCTCATTTTTTACTTTTTTAGTAGTAATCACGACCGTCCTAAGGTATAGGCACACTGGAGAGTATCCGGGGGGTTCCACGATTATAAGAGCCCTTTGCTTCTATTATATATTTGTGAGTTCTCTCGGTAGAGTATATAATTACTCGAGTTCTCGGGCCGGTAGAGGCCAGTCCAGTTCAACGCTTCGTCCAGGATCCATGCTTTTAAGATAACCCTCGCACTGATAAATTTCTAAGTAATCATCTAACATCCCCATATTATATACAAAAAAAAAAGTTTAACTCTGTAAAAGACTGTAATAAAAAAGAAATAAAAAAATTGAACTCGATCTATGCTCATACCCATGCCTTTCTATTTCTCTTTCTTCTAGTGATTCTCAGCATTCTTCTTTCCAGCGGTGGTTTGACGATGGTTGATGATATTATATTATATACTAATTTTCTGCAGCCATTATCTTTCATTGAATGTACTATTGCTTACTATTTCCTCATTAATTAACTGTACTTATCAAACCAATCTCACTTAATCAAATAAATCACAATTAAGAGCGATATGTCATATCCAAATCAATCAGGTCGTATTGAGAGTCTAATACATATACATATCTCGGTAAAGGCATTGTATTATCTTATCAATATCTGTGTGTATTTTTGTACATTTCTCGATAATCAATTGCCGAGGTTAATATTCCCACCCTCCCAACCCTGTACATCAACAATTATCTGATAAAAAAAAATCACTTAACTCATTTATTGTGATCGCAATCTAAATATACTTTATAAATAATAAGAAAAAACACTTTGTTTAAACCACTTGATTTATCAACATGTTTTAAGACCGAGGGTTCCATCATCGGGATACAATGTGTACTGAAAATGATTAGAAATAAGAAAAAGTGTTAAATTAAACATTATAATTAATCAAATTCTTTTTGCAAATAGATACATTTAAAATTTGTTTTCACAGTAGTTCCTAATTACGTATGTGAAAATAAAACATTTGTTATTTGATTATATTCGTTTAATTTATTTGAAACCTTGCAATGTTTTGTGGAAACGCTTAATATTTTTAATCTCTTTTATACTAGCATTTTGTTGCATATTGGATTACACAATTATTTGTATCTTTTTTGGCACTCAGAACATCGTAGATACCTACTTGGTATTTTTAGAGAGATCTTCGTACAAGTGACTTAAAAATACGCTCAGAGCTATGAGAACAGTCGTTATCATCTTTGGTGCTACTGGCCATCATTCAGGTCTAAAGCTGACTACTCAAATTTCTTCAATACAAATTTAACCCACCTTATTTTTGGAAATTTCCCCCGAACAACGATGTACGGCACATTTTGATGATTTTAACTAAGAAAAACTGTTTATTTTATCTAATGATGGACATACATTATAAATGACATTAACATACTTTTGATCAAATTGTAATCTAAGATGAAAATAAGAGGATTGAGGAACATGCCAAACTTTTTTTCAGTACAACAATACTGTACGGCATGTGCTCGACGGCGTTGTTTTGATTATTTTAAAAGAACAAAGAATACATATTACTCGCTCGGTAGATATTATAAAAACAAAAAAATGCAAGAACAATATAATAATTACATTCAAAATGATATTTGACAGAGTTCAATGAATAAAATGTGGCGTGCAGTGTTGTTCTACTCGCATCAATTAGAATCTTTTTTGCAGCAGCGGTTACTCCTTTCTTCCAAATACGTGGTTGGCCAGCATACTTTATCCTTTTTCTCTTGGTATCTCAGGTCGGCATGTTATTTATTCTTATTCTTTGTTTATTTAATCTCCGACCACCTTTGATAAGTTCCCCATCTTGGGTGCTATACAGCTTTGTTCAACCATAGGGCATATTTTAACATGCCGTAACTCCGTCAGGTAGTAGAATTTCGAACCACTGACTGTATTAAAATGCGCGTAATTTGGAGTATAACAATGTTGAATACTTAACTCAATACAGCCCAAAATATGCCGTATATGGTTGTTCGGTTGACGTTTTTAATTATTTAACAAGACGCTCTCATCTTACACAAATGAAGCATATTAATCAGATCTTTAAGTCAGATGGAGGACTTGCCGGTCCAAGTCTGCTATATCCGAATTTATTAACAATTGGAAGAAACGCTCAGGGCATAAAACCCCAGTTATTTAAAACCTTCGTATTGTGCCTGTAGCTCTCACTATTATTTAAGTAAATACAATTTGTGTATGTTTAAAAAAATCACTGTAAAGATATACATACGATTGATTTTTTATATAAAATATTTCACACTATCTAGAGTAATCCCAACAAAATATGATGTCTACACATTTTTTTCAGTACTCGTGAACGTCAAACTAACGTTTCGACACTTTTATTAAATTTACACATAATAAAAAATTAAGGCACGTCATTTCGCGTGTCGGTAGGTAAGTAATATAAAATACTTAATATGAATTCAGTACCTAACAACATAGCTAAAAAAAACCTAAACTAAAAATTTGAAATCAATACAATTTCATTACATCCTTCTTTCCTTACTGCTTCCCAGTGATAATTACACAAAACCACGATAAAAAGTATTAATTACTAAGTACTGACTCGAATTATTATTTTCAGTTAATCAATAGCCATACCCAAAGGCAATGATCCATCAACTGTTTAATGTAGGTATGTTGATATTACAGATTACATTCAGAAAAAATATTTCTAATTTAATTCCATCCACCAACAGGCTCGGGTAAGATTAGTTCAATTTTTTTATTACCATAGAGTCTGACGTGTAGAATTTATTTTGCAAAATTCCATTAAAATTTGTGATAAACAAGTTAGTAAATCAACTACATTTTGTATTTATGAGGTGATTCAGGTGAGGCGTGTAAATGTATAGATTACTGATTAAAAAAGACACGTCATAAAATGGAAAAAAACAGTTCGTTTGGCTGCCGCTAGGTGGTCGGGCGGGCGGCTGGGCGGCTAGATGGTGTAATTGGAAATTTCAGTTCAGTTGAGCGGCCCCTGATTAAATTCCAGTATATTAAACATTCATTGGAAGTGGCCGATATTTCATTTCTCTGTTTTTTCCAGCAAAATTGGTTTCATACCGCCACTATACCGATCTGCAGCCGAAAAATTGGCAAATGTAATTTTAAATTGAGATTATAATGTTTTTGTTTTTGTTTTATGACGCACTTAGATAATACTCTACTGCTGTGCTTTGTATTTTATAAAATACCAATTATTTTTTAATCACGGTGTTAACAAATCGGTGTACACATACACATGTACACATAAAAATGTTATAACGTATGTCTCGCGTGTAATCCAATTTTTATTTAATCATTGTTAATTTTTTTTTATAAAATAAGTTTATTTATTTATTTTATTTTTGTGACATATGCAGGCTCAAAAAGTAAGACTAAAATAAATTGTTTGCTCTGTATACGATGTGTAATAGAATTACTCATTTATTATTGTATCTACCGATAACGCTGTATTATATCCGAATCTAAAAATGTTTTTTTATCAGAAGATATAATTCTTTTTACATTTTTTTCTTCTCTATGAGTGTATGTATGTAAGTATGAAACAGAAACACAAATATTTCCACATCTACTTACTGTATAGTAAGTCCAATACCGAATCTGAACTGGACCGGAATTTAGATTATAATGATCACAGGATTTAGAGATCAGAGACGGGATTATAAAATACTCATTTAACGTTACTTTTATAAAAAAAAAATGGCGAGGAAGGATATTTACAGTTAATGTAGAATATTTTTATATTTAAGTCGGTTAATTTTTGAACAAAAAATAACTCCAATATTTATGCAAGATTGACAAATAAAAGTTCTAATGTGAATCATGATCTTAAATAATATGCCCGAAACTATATTAAGGTACCGAGTGTTTCATCATTAGGTCTTGATATACATTCAGTAACATGAAATGATTCTAGAATATCAATCCTCAATGTTTCTGGATTAGCCTTTTTTAATAAAATAACAGGAATACTTCCAGGGAACATGGAACACAGTTAGAATTAAAACTGGTACAAACATTACACATGTAGGTATACATAATACATAAAAATAAAGATTTAAAGCATAAGTATTTACTATTCTGTCAAAATCCTCAGTAACAATGCTACTGAATTGATTTAAAACGCAAATTCGTTGAAAATACCGGAAATAAATAATAATTATTATTCAATAAATATTAGATATCTCATAGAGACAAAGGTATTTTTTAATTATATTTTCCATTAATTATAATAAAAAAATAGCTGTGTCTCTATGAGATATCTGATATTTGTTTAATAAGAGTGCCCTTGTAGGTAAAAAAAACAGTATTTGTGTATTTTTGGACATATTATAATACTAATATTATTATTCAAATTATTTTTAACATTACACAACATTAGTGAAATGGAATAAAAAATACTAATTAAATGTATTATATTAATTAGAAATATATACATAAAAAATCAATTATATCTAAAAATATTATTGTTGCGCTACCGGGATTCGTACCTGGATCTCTTTTCCAATGCAGGGAAGGTGCATTACCAACTATGCTACAGCGACAGTACTTTTGACGACAAGTTTTCGAACCTATATGTTACACTTTTCAAATTAATACATCTATCGTTTCATTATTTAAAAGTCATCTACATTGCTATCGGTTTACTCAAAGGTATTTGAGATTCTATAAAAACATAGCTTAAAATAATGGAACGATAGATTTATTAATTTAAAAAAAGTGTAACCTATAGGTTCAAAAATTTGTCGTTAAAGTACTGTCACTGTAGCATAGTTGGTAATACAGCTTTCCCGGATTGGAAAAGAGATCCAGGTTCGAATCCTGGTAGCGCAACAACAATATTTTTCGATAAAATTGATTTTATATGTATATCTTTCTAATCAATACATTTCATTAGTTTTTAAAATATCACAGATCTATGTTCTGAATAATTACAACTTCACAATAAGAATGTGTTCTCCTTAACAAGGAATAAAAAATGTTTGTGTGATAGGTATCAACCCTAAACGATTCATGTTCGACACCCAAAATTTAATGCTATTTGATGGCTGAAAATCTTTATGATCAATGTAGAAAGATATTATAAATCTATTAGATATTCTCTTATTTTTACCAGCCTGTGAGATTTTTATTTAAATTTTAAGGTATACAAATCTAAAATTCAGCACAGGCATGACAACATTTTTTCTTTTTTCTTATCGAGTTAATCGAAATCATTACGGATTCGAATGACTTTCTCCGAAGTCATTTAAAATCAATATAAATTCTATCTCCGACGTTTGGCGACGGTGATTTAATGCTGTGGCGAGCCGACCGTGATAAACTGCAGGTTAAGACGGTATATAACTGTGATTTATTTGAAAAAAAAGCCCGTCACAAAGTCCCTAATGGTGTCACGAAAGTGTTATTGTAAGTCTGGCTAATGGTGTAACAGGACGGAGTCGGTAATGGCAGTATTTTACGCACCTAAGCTATTGAATTAGTTGATAACATCGCGAGAATTAATATTAAAATCAAAAACATTTTAAAATGTTTGGGTACCGCCGTCTGAATGCAGCTCGTCGCAGATTGTGATACAATCTCGCTCAGGATCGCAGATTCGTGACACTGACTCGGCGACCGACTCTGACTCATTTTACCATTTAGATTTAGCTGAAATGACTCCAGTTTGTAGAAAAAATTCAAAAGAATACAATAATATATAAAGGGAGAATTCACAAGATGCGCAGCTATACTGGCCAAATGTACGAGAGAGAATAGCTCTATTTCCTCTTCTCTACTCCGTGACCTTCCCCCTCTTTTTTTTTTGTATCATAAATAGTACATATGAAAAATAAAGGTAATTGCTTTACTAGACGTAGTCTGTTCTAAAGCAATTACCCGTACAGTTTTTAAAAGTTGTAAATGTTAAGAAGTAAGTAAGTATAATCAGAAGTTATAAAAAGATATTTAAAAAAGTTATAAAAATATTATTGTCAGTAATATACAATATTCGGTGACAAGGATGTGTGGGTAGTTAGATTAGCACAAATGACAAATTGGTTTCATTTTTATTTCTACCCACATCAAGCAATCACTTTGTTATTTTTGGTTTGAAGTCATTAATCACTTTAGACCCTTTAAGGTCTAGTGGCAATTTATTAAATATTCTCGGAGCACAAAATAAAAAAGTACGTTGAGCGAATTTTGTGTTAAATTTTGGCACTGAGTAGTACCCTAAGGCTTTGCTCCTGGTTTCCTTTGGATTGGATCGAGGAAGTAAAGTTAATTTTTTCTAAAAAATAGTTTTAATATTGCTCTGGTAAACAGTTGTCTTATATCCAAAACTTGAAAGGATTTAAAGAGTTCTTCAGAGTTATATCTAAATGGCCTCTTGGTTATTACTCTGATGACCTATTAGCCATAATTAGAGGATCTATTGAAGTAAGAACTGCACCACTCCATGCACATATTGCGTAACTGATTAGAATCTGACAAAGTGAATATCAGACCGATCCAGTCCACCTGGAGTAGGTGACATCTACGGTCCACTCGCCACACATTGCTTCTGACTCTGATGTCGTTGTCTACCCGCCACAATAAATTTAAAAAAAATTATTGTTTCTTTATCTTTTTATTTTTAAGCGGCCTGGCGGGACTAGGAAGTCCACGACAGCAGTCACAATAGAGCGTCATCCATCCCTTGATATCGCCTGTGTGGTGTCAAGGGTTGGATGCCGACCACTCGTATACCTCTTGTAGGTTTGTCTTGATATAATCCGCTCATCTACGTCTTGGTTTGTTTTCCTCTCGGAATCGATTATGTTGGCTTGTATATAAGGGGTTTGGACATGTTACGGAAATCATCTACTCTCGCTGAACGCCCTCGCCTCTCGCCCACCGCAGCCTTCTCGCTTTCACCTTTCTCGGGATATCTCGGGTTGTATACCGTTCTTTAACTTCCTCCATTCTTCGGTTAGATTATCACATATTCGACTATTTTACGGACATTTTTCGTTAATATTAAACATTCATTAAAAAACAGATGCGTCGACATATCAATCAACATTCTTATCATTTTTAAAACCATTTTTTTGTGCTGTAATCTGATGAATCGTAGAGTTAACTAACCTAGAACAACGATTGAATCTCAAAATGCCAGAGTGTTTAACAACCAGACCAGATAAGCACTATAAATTATTCGATAGGTTCAATTTATTTTATTCTAAATCTTATTTAAATATGCTATAAATAACTTTAAAAATAGTAATAAATTTGTGGAGCCCCATTCGCGCCTCACAGATATGGCCACGTAACTATACACTTGACAGCTTAACAATCCGCTTAGTACCACAAGAATACAGACAACGATACCACGCAACGCCACGACCAGTCCGAGAAACTGCCAGAACCGGGCACTCTTCTTCTCCTCGGACACATCTCTCAGCACCGCCTCCAGTAAACTTCGTTAATCTTGAACTTAAACTTAAAATTTAGCAACAGCGTAAATTAAATTAAATGATGATGCAACAAAATAATATACGAACATGTTATCAATAACTTAAGTTATTTACAAGATTGCTGAAGGTTTAGTAAAATACAAAGGCACAAAACGCCATACGATACAAGAACAAAAACAAAACAAAACCATTTTTTTCAAACGTTGTCAAACTATATTAGTACTTACGTTTTATTATTACGTACTTACATTGTATTAATATGTACTTACATTCTATTAGTACGTACTTACATTATATTAGTACGTACTTACATTCTTTATAAACGCATCCTTATATTCTCAATAAAAATATTATGATATTTAAAACACCGACAGAATAAGAACAAGCCGGCCGTCAGAAAATGTTTGAGCTCGCATTAAAACTGAAGACTACGATTGCGCCTACCTGAACCGCCCCCTAGCCACGCAGTGACACAGGTCTACGAAGCCAATTAAATCGTATTTCAATAAATATGCAGAATGTAAAACTTACATTTTACCTAGTCCTAAAAAAATCTACAATTAATTTCTATCTAAAATCGAAATGACTAGTGGAAAACCAATTATGTAAAGCGAATCATAATAAAAATAATAATTTTTAAATTCAATGCAATATAAAATTGATGCATTGCATGCTATCTACGTTCAAAATACCACGTCAAAAAGATCACACATTAATTTAAATGAAGAGAGATAAAGATGAAGATCATGTTAGATAGGTTTTTGATGAATGCGTTATAAGAATAACGTTTGAGAATAAAATGAACGAATTCAATTTAATTTTAAGGTCAATTAAGCTTGCAAAAGCATTTTTTTCCCATTAAAATACTACAATTTCTTGCAGTAACACGAGTTGACAACATGGCTGCGTAGGGTATTTATAGCATGGTTTGGTAAAGGTTAAATTATTAAACAGTTTTTTAATATTATTGAATTAATGTGAATATATTGATATGTAAATAGAACAGAGAGAGAGAAAGTCGGTACTTTCCATACCTAGGTAACCATATTCACAAGAAGTTAGCATTGTCGTAGAAACCAAGGAGGCGATGTGCAAACTGCGCACATGGCAAAATATAATACTATCAAGTGTGTTTTACAACCACGAACTGCGCAATAGCGTTCAAGTGTTAGTATAGTGCTTGTACTGCAATACGGCTGCGAATCATGGGTGTAATGTAGCCGCAGCATACCTTCAGAAACACCACAACAGATGCTTTGAGAAAATTCTGAAACTAAACGGAGATCGAATCTGTCACGCAATGTATAATATAATGAACCATTCCAAAAGTCGCACTCGCGACAAGGAGCCGCCGAAGCAGAACAAGAAGAAGATAATACAATAATACACTTTTACGTACTGTGAATATGATACGAATTATATTATATTTATTAAGTAAATATGTCTCCCTTCTGCACAACCAGTCCATCCCGTCAAAATAATAGCCTTATTATTGAAACAATATCCAAAACCAAAAACAACGATAGCCAGTATCACTAATAAATTTATTACAACTACCATATTGCAGCTATAATAAAATAATTACAATGTTGGTGTCGTGAAATGATTTGAATATCTTACACTAATTAAATGTAATATTCTCGCGCAAGAAAGGAAATATTCCGGAATGTTCGAGTATTATTGTTATTGTTACATTAAATTCCCACATCGTGTTGTAAAATGAAACGGAACAATTGTGAGTCATATCCCCGGCGGGTTATTACCCGAGGACCTTAACAACTACTAGGTCTTTTAAAAATATATAATGTAGAATAATACCTCCGTGTGCCGACCTGCTTGTTAGGGGAGACTAATTCAACCCCTAGATACGGCATCTTCACTTCAGTAATTTCCTTATCTGAGCAGTTACCTTTTATCTTTGTCGGCCTGAGACCGGATTCTATAATTATTACTGTTCATTTTATTCTTTTTACTGAGAATAACGTTTCTTTGATGTGAACGTTTTTGTTGGAGTTGAAAACATTATTTTCTAATGGAGAGGTACATACATTATTACAGATTAATGTAAATTAAATTAGCACTAATTACGCATCCGTTTACAGCCTGTGAGCCTAGTCCCTGAGGGTCTATTGGACAATTGGTTTGCATAAAAATGTTACTACATAGTATTTTATAATTATCAATGTTGATTTGAAGCAGTTTTTTCGTAGTTCACTAACCTAACTAAATTCATTATCTAGCAATTTCACAGTAGGGTAGTAGATAGGGTAGAACGCCACACTCTTCTGTTCTGACACGCAACTCTTTACACATATTATGTATGACCAATAACTTATTAGCAATAGACCAATAGACCGAGGTCGTTTAGAAATATTACAATCCCAAACAGTTAAAATCAGTACCATTTCACTTATCGACGAATTAAATTTTTTAATGCCCTTTCCACACAGTAAGTAAATTATACAAATTTAAAATCTAAAGTGAAAAATTTATTAAAAAAACAATTAGATTTTGAAAGTATGTGTAAGTTGATTAATAATTATTATTACTAACTTTCCATATTTTTTAACATATCTTTTGGACTGAAATATTGTAATGATAAGACGATCTTTTTAAACGAGAGAAATATTTTTGCTCTTAAATAGAAAATCTTTTAAAAAAATAGAGATGCTTACACGGAATAGATATCACATCAATATTATTACTAATTTCAAATAAAGATATGATATGATGATAGGACTACCTTGCTGGTCTCCTGGAACGAAGCGCGAACACTAGGCCAGCGTCTTTACCACTAGACCAACAAGCTACTCATTAATAGAATTGTGCAATAATATAAAAATTCTGATATAAAACTTTATTTACGATTTCGAAGTATTCACTAATTTTTCAGAAAACATCAGTTTTGAAATATATATACATTAAACTTTTTGTCCTTTGGTGGTTTAATCCTAGTAAAAGTGTTGAAGTATTGGGACAGCGCACATCTGCTATGATTTAAAATATACCCCGAAGGATTGCAGCTCTCTCAGATGTTCTGCAGTGGACTCCACAGAAGACTGGACCGTTCAATTGCGGGCCCTCATACGGCTTGACGTACCACTGCATGTAGGTAACATAGCACAATGAATTACGAATTAAGAACATAAATGAAGAGGCATAAATGATAGCACGAATGAGCCAAAGTCTCATTAAAACTAACTAACCATCATGCCGCAGGGGTAGACAGAGGGGATAGAGCGCCACACTCTTCTGTTCTGATACACAATTCCCGCATCATCCACATTCATACATCTTCTTATACAAGCTCGCCAATTATTAAGGCTTATAACAGCACCATCCTCCAGCATCTGGTTTACCTGGTCGTGCCAAGTCTTCCGCGGACGTCCTCTACTTCTGGTGCCATCAACACTTGCGTCATATATATGTTTTACCATTCTCACCGCATTCGTCCGTTCCATAACAAACCATCTAAGTGATCCTTTGTAAATCTTACTTACTATATTTAAATAATATACTCATTACATTCATCCCTTAGTCCTTCATTATTTACTCTGTCATAGATAGATCTGCCGCATATTCGCCTAAGTGATCTCATTTCCAATGCGGTTAGTCAACTTTCGTTCGTCTTCTGCCAGCTCCAGGCCTCACTTCCACACATCAGAGTCGGTACCAGGACTCTATTGTGTACCGCTTGTTATGTCTCATTAAAATAATATATGATATTAGCGGAGCTCAACAAATCATGAATTGTCTCATGACACGTCTCTTGCAAATCAGGTTTCATATTGTATCCGTTTGTGCTTCATTATTTATTTCGGTACAGATCGCACTGGCTCGAGAGAATACACGGCTCATGCGATGTCACCACAATATGCCGATTTTACTACAATCATCTTTATTCAAGATACTTGGGGCTTCGCACCAAATTCTTTCCTACGTGTTTCAAAAGTTTTGCGAATATTCCGTCCAATAAAAGCTCTTCAGACAAACTAAATTACAGAGAATTTTCAGTTAACCGTAGCCTCGTTGACGGCAATTTCACTCTTCTCTTTATGATTATTGACTAGATTATCCGCATATTATACCATTTTCATATTAGAAATGTCGCCATAGTCGTCAGCTAAAAAATATCATTTTATTCATCAAAATCACGAAAGACTTTAATGTGTTCTTTTATTCAGTTAGGTGATTCTGGGTATAATTACAAGTTTTATCAAAAAAATATTTTCAGGTTTTCACTAACGTTTATAATCTTATCTGTAACTTATTCTTGGTATCATCTAGATTAAAGAGTTAACACTTATTAACTTACATTTATTACACTGTCAAAAACACGATATTACGACGTGACACATCCACCTTGCTTTCGAGATGGTATTGCCATGTTACATGTACACATTGAAGTACAGGGTTATCAAAATGATGGACTCAATTTCATTGAATGTTCGAATTGGTGATACCAATGACGAATGGTCTTTCTAGTTGAAAGTTCAATATTAAAATGGAGACGAAAGGCACGCAGCACAGTTGAAGACTCAGTTTTACTGAACTCACGAATACAGACAACCTTGTAGTGCATAGAAGCCATATTACCCACAACTGACGCGAAATGACTGCTTGGCGGCGCGAGCACTCTAGCGGTCGTTTGCGCAACTATTAACAATCTAGCGGTGGGATTCGAAACTTTCGGACCTCCTCTATCAATTGATATGTAGATCATTCACATGCAATGTATAATTCAAGAAATATAGCTTAATATACTAAACAACACTTACGCGTCACCCATGATGGTGGACTCTGCAAAGGAATTCGAAACATCGCTCAGAAATAAGAAAAATACATTAGAATAGGCCAAAACACTCTAAATTACATTGTTGGTAGCCACCCTACTCAAGGGTCCTACTTGAAAAGTACTTGCAGTTGAAAAGTAACAATATTGTGTTTTCTAACTTTCAGGCGAGTCAATACGAATGTGCCCTGTGGTAAATAAACCCAAGTCGGCGATCGATATAATACAAACACCTTCTATTCCCCTAGGAGAAGGCAGCGATAACAGTTATAGGGATTTGTTATGTGAGATCATGCCTGGAATATTTAATTACTGGTTATAATTACCTACGCAATTCTGCGTGTGTTTTCTTTGTCTGGTATTGCAGGGATGGGGGTCGAAGGCTGGGGGCTGGGTAACTAACAGTCCCAAACCTTTACGCCGAGCCTCGTTATAACATACATAGTACGAACAATATCGATAATAATAAGTTAGTCTTTGTTTCCGTGGACTAGACAAAAAGCAAAGTTTTATGATGGCTGTCGTAAAATTTTCATTTACTTCTGAGAGCATTCATTTATTAAAATATTTCCTCTCTCCCTGAAAAGCTTTTAAAAGTAACCGTATTAAACTTAACTCAACTCTATTAAAGGTAGATAAATAGGTATTAAGAGAGGCTTTAATGGATGAGGACATTCTCAAAATTAGATTTATGTTCACGTGCTCGAGGATAAAAAGAGTTTCATCCTTTTATTGTCAGAACTAACAATTCTTACGTTTATCATTAATATTATTATTATTATTATTATAACACTTACTTGCAACAGCTGGGACTTATTTGTATGCAATTAAATTAAATAAAACATACAATATTGTTTATTTATTGTTTGATCTTTGTACTTGTATGGAAGACAATTATGTAAAGATAATTAGATAATGAAGATCCAACCATAATTCCATTCATTCATTGTGTTCAGATGATTAGGTATTCAACTCGGTTGTAAAAAGGAATTAGACAATGGCGTTGCGTTAACAAAAAAGTACTGCCATAACAGATTTATTAAAAAAAAGACTACAATAAATCTGCGATTCTAAATGTACGGTAAGGAAATAGCACGCCAAACGAAATGGGCCAGCGGAAAGCCCGGCCGGTCCGCTCGTTATGTAAACGGGCGCGTCGGTGAACCGCGTTCTAACGATGCGCGTCCAGACGTCACGGTGCAAGTTTGGCTTTGTATTACATAGATGACCTACGCCAGTTCAACAAATAAGTTTATTATAATATCTTCTGTTGAATTAATTAAGTGATTTTCCTAAATTCAATTGCGGTTTTCTGCCACTTTTGACTAGTGAGAATAAAATATACCAGCAACTGTACGCTAGTTACAATATTAATAGTACAATATTAAAAAAATATATAGTGCTGCAATAAACATAATATATTCTTATGACATGATTAATGTATTCTCAACACACAATAGACACGAGATTATTATTCGGGTCTGAAAAATGTTTTATCTGTTATGGTTACATATTTATCAGTTTCACAATTTTCAAAGATATGAATAGCTCTTTTGCCATGAAAAAAATAACTTACTGGAATAAATCGCAAATGGGAACTGAACTCTCGACCTTTGCTGCCAAAAGCGGACGTTCTGACCAATCAACTATAGAGGCCAAACAAAATACAAATGTGTCACAAGGAACACAGTTGCTAAATATCTGGGTGTATTGTAAATCTGCTTTTGTTACGGCATTGTGTACTTTTTACAGTGTTTCAAATATTTCTTTGCAGATACTTAAAAAAACACGAAGTACAAATATAACGTTATAAATAACAGAAAAATTTCGCACTTGAAAAAAATATTTTTAAATTCATTTTCACTTTTTTTTTTGGCTCGTTGAACGTGTTATACTGTGCATAGAGAGATTACGGTATAAATAATTAATTTAATATATTTACTGGGTAAATACCCGAATAAATTGCGAGTCTAAAATGTTAAAGGAGTATGTACAAATTGGATGACAAAATCATGTTAATGTCTACGTACTTTGCGAAATTGACCCATTATTATTGTATATCTTTGCTTCAGACTCTAAATCATCCAACAAAAAATAATCTAGCCACTCCAGTTCGGTGACCTTTTATTTATTTTTCATTAATATTTGATTTAGAATCAAAATATATTTAAATTACTCGATGTATTTGCTAAACCACGACTTTAAAAAAAATCTCTTACATGGTTGAACATAGGCATATGTGGTTTAATATTTTCGACTCCTGCGTTGAATAATATTATGCACTAGGTGTGTATCGTATCACCTAGTATATAATACAATACAAAATATAATACAATATATAATACAGTATATAATATAATATATGTAACAGGTATCTACATATATATTTGTGCTCAAGGTTACTTCAAAATGTCCCATAATTCTTATAAGAATGACTTCAAACATTTTATTCTAATAATTAATAAAGTAGACTTTCAGCTAAGTTTGTTAATTGGCCTGATCCGTCTTTTGGTTTCAAAAGGCGGCAGTTCAAAAAGTTACAAAATTCGTAACTATGTTAATATTGGACCTAGAAAAATTGTTAGTTTCACCCAAATCTATCTGGGATTTGCGACCAATGCAGAACGGATTTATGTACATTTATCATATGATTATTACGTAACCTTTTCACAATTTTATTGTTTCAACTTAAATTATTATGGATGGTCTTAGGATATTTAAACGGAGTACTCGGTTGGTTCAGGCGGACCAGACGCAGAAATAATTATTTGACTTCAATATTCAGAATGAATTTACGGTGAAGTTAACATCGGGGATATGATAATATATTATACATAAGCATATATTGGGTCTTGTCTTGAAATTTATTGCACTTTCCTAGTTGTACAAAAATATGGTGAATTGTAATACAATAAATTACAGAGTAATTTAAGAGATGTTGCCAATCACGTCGAACCACGGGAATCGAATGGCTCGCGCTCGTCTCTGCGTTTCCTAATGCGCCCGCCTCTGTCGAACGCTGCGCCCTCAAGTTTGCACGTGACCTGCTACTCGAGGTGTGTGGTGTCG
This sequence comes from Eubasilissa splendida, assembly GCA_031772225.1. Classification (NCBI taxonomy): domain Eukaryota; kingdom Metazoa; phylum Arthropoda; class Insecta; order Trichoptera; family Phryganeidae; genus Eubasilissa; species Eubasilissa splendida. The sequence goes on from CM062868.1 coordinate 1,026,741, forward strand.
CCGCTACTGCATCTCTGCCGCTCGGCGCCAGATGCCGCCCTCTGTCCGCATCAGTATTAATAGAAAATATGTACGAGATTTAATCTGAAAAATAAATGTATTTACGTCTAAGCCCATATGGGTCATTAATTAATAAAACAAATAAATAAATCACTAGTATTTAAAACCTGTTAATAAAGATAATTCTCTTAGCTTCTCCAACATTCCATTCTCACATACGTATTGACGTGTCACAACTCTTTGGATCGAATGAATTATGAACCGGTCATCGATCGCGCTTCCAAGCAAACTACCAAAACACAATTACACAATACTCGGACAGTCTAAACCTATTTACCCGGGCGGCCGGAGCTGCCCTGCCAATTTGTCATCCCCCGCGGGGTTGGGGCAGTTAACCCTGTACCTCCATTTAGTAATCCTCACCCGCGTGCCGGAAAATTACGCAGTTTATATTGTTCCATCATCAGAAGAGATTTTCAGAAGTCGATCAAGTTTCGTCCTGGGTGGAGGGGTCGTTGAATTTGGGAGTTAATTAAAAACCTTTTTTATTTAATTTCTTATATGCCTACTATAATGATAAAGAAAATTGTAACAGGTCTAGGTATTGGGTGATATATGGGTGAAGTGAGGTTTTGGTGCAGTATTTTAGAGGTTCAACAAAGTTGTCAAATATATCAAGCTTAGAACGCGCTCAATCCTATGTTGGTAGTTTAAAATATACTTAACTGGGAAAAAATATGCTTAGTCTAGTCTAAAGTAAAACCTATTTATTGTTTTGAATAATAAATATGCCTTATTTCTGTTGGACGGAGTCTTCTTCCATTTTTTTTTTTGATAATTAAACCTTATATACTTTTATTTCTATCAATTTATAGAATTGGTCAAAAAGGTGAATTTAGATATAGAATATTTTATAGCTTTTCTATTAGGGGTTAGCTTGCATTAACATATTCTTATTTTTGAAAATAGTCGAACAATCGAACAATTTATTAGTAATTGTATATTTGAAGCCAGATTAACAAGTTTATTATGTTTAAACTTCGTTTAACTCGATTCGATTAACTGTGTATAAGCACAAAAAGCATGTTATTTAAAAAATTCCCATTACATTTTTAAATTAGGGTAGCCAACACTTAAACTTTATTAATAAAATTTTACAAATAGAAATACGACAACCAAACAAATATTTCCTCCGCATTACGTAATTAAGAACACGCTGGCATATTCTAAAAATAACAACGTTTGTAAGTTTGTCATTTTTTTATCAAAATACTCAAAAATACAGTGAGTTGGTAGATCTGTACGTCCGTTTAATGTTATTGTAAGCACCAAAACATTGGACAGTGAATGTGAAGTACTTGATAATTTTCTTGAATGAATCGGGTATCAAATATCTATGTGCTGAAATATCCAGTTCGTTACGATTTGGAAATTTGAATATTTTGATCACACCATAAATGCTAAATATAGTATACAACCTACAGGTGGTGCTAAGACGGGGGTGGAGTTTTTTCAGTCGTTATTAGGAATGTAGACAATATAAAACTAACAATAGCTTATATAAACCCAATTGCATCCAAGAAAAACCCTCCTCCCTTCTTTACCCCGCCCCAGGAGGTCGGCATCAAATTGTATTTATATTTTCAATATGTATTGCAAACTTAATTTATTTTTATTTTTACCAATGTTGGTCTAAAATTGAATAATTTATAATCATTCGTAATGCATGTGAAATTTATCAAAATATTATTAAAAACCAACTAAATTTTACCACAAAACATTATTATAATAATTTTGTATCATTAAGTCAATTTCCACATTTCTTTATCTTTGCTAGATTTATTTTTAAATACATATTTTTTTTAATAGATTTAAAAAAAACATTAGAACGTTTAGATATACACGGTTTTCGTTTGTTTATTTAACATCCTGATGATGGAAATGGTATTTTCTGAAACTGGTTGGTGTATTTAAATTTAACTCTTAAAGTAGTTAAAAACAAAGTTTTAAATCATTTATATTAAAATTGGATTCTAACTTAGTTGTCATTTACACCCTGAGTACTATAGTGGAAAAGTTTAAATCGAGTGTTTTATTTTACTAGCATACAATTTCAAGATTGTCACCAAGTTTTAAAATGATTATTTTTTTATTTAATGGTGTTCTTAAATAATAAATCAATAATATTATATTAGATTTATATAATAAACGATCCTATGATACGTATTTTATACGAATTGAGGGATCACATATAATATTAGTTTATATAGGTCTTATGAAAAATGATCTAAATGACTTCCATCTTTCTTGCCTTGACGTATGGATTAATGGTTCACATATTTTAAGTCCACGACGAAAATAATTTAATATTTTTCCGTGATCGACTAAGGGGGATAACAATTTACCTTCCTGGGTAGCTACCCGCCCTTCTAGTATTAAGTTGCCAGGATACATTTTTATATATACTAAAACATGGATTTATTGAATATATCAATACCGAATTATATAAATGCCAAATGCTAACTTTATAGGTAGCTAAATATTATTTGTGCACACGTTCATGGATGAGAGTTGTCTCGGAGACTCGTCTCGATAGCATATAAAAAACAGAACAAAGTTATCCAGTACGTGGTGCGATGGTTCATTTGCAATGAAACAGTATCAATACGATTTAGGTGCTGAAAACGAAGAACCCGAAGAAAAAATTGGTGACGACAAGTGAAATCATAAATTAATTTGCAGTGAGTAATCCAAATTTTGAAAAAAGCACATAAACAAGATCATATCTTTTTCTACGGACAATTGCTTAATGAGAGAAAAAATAAACGACAAATGACACTTTATCATAAAATAATAACGAATTTTAGAATACCTCGAATTTTTAATATCACAAAAATAAACTTTGTATATATTTTATGTATATGATTTTATATAGATTATTTAACTTTATTTTTATCCACTTAATGGGTTATTTTATACGAAGTTCAATTAGAAAATAATAAAAATACTTACTTTGCGTTAAAATAACTTCATTTAACGCTCTTTCATTTAGCGTTGTGTCTTCAGAAACTCATTCTCTCTGATTCGATTGTTAAAAGGGGGAGGGATAAGGGCTGAGTCCTCTTGTCGCCGATATATGAGGTAACAACAAGAAACTCATTCTGAGCGTTAATCGGGGAATTACATAACTTCTTCTCATTCGTGTGAATGTTGATTCGTTGTGAACAGGTAAACCACGGACACGGCCCTCATTCAATTTCCATCACATCGTTTCTCATGTAGGAGTTGGCAGACAGGATAGAACATCACACTCTTCTGTACTGGCAAACCACTCATGCCTGGTCTGGGTTCACATATGTTGAAGCTTTTAACAGGACCGTCCTCCGGTACTCAGTTTATCTGGTATTGTCAACTCTTTCGCAGGTTCCCTCTATTCCTGTCGCCTTCGATATCAACCTAACCCAACCTCTCCTCGCTCACACGTTTCTTATAACCAAACCATATCAGCGATCCTATATTTATTTATCGATTATGCTACAAACAGCTCTACATTCGCATATAATATGGTCATTCTTTACTCAAATGCACATACATTTTTCACATATTTTGCACTCATATCATTTACTTGGTCAGGTCGAGTCGTAAATGACTTCCGGTGCAGGTAGGTAGAATCTATTGTTTGTATTTACCCACTATAAGTCAACGGGACAAACGAGTTTTTGCTTTCACTAAATATATAAGGGTTCTTTTGGTCTTTTGACAACTGTTTTATGTGGTGCACGTTACAATAAAGTGTTATTCCTTACCCTCAAAATGGAGACTCAAATGGTGCTTATTCGTTATGTGACGCTTTAGGAATTCAAAGGAAATAGTGCTACGGCGACAGCTAACAAAATATGTAATATATTCGGCGAAGAACTAATAACCGATCGGACATGATTTCGTTATGTGTATGGTGAGATCGTCGAGGTATAATTCGTCACGGGTTGTTGAATGCAAATTTAACTATTACTTCAGATATTTACGTTCAGAGCTGCAAATAGTTCAAGAGATACTCCACGAAAAGCGTCCTGCACTCGTCAATCGTAAAAACATCATTATTTTACACAACAATGCGAGACCACATGCAGCAAGAATGACACAAGAAAAAATTAAGCACGGGTGGTCTGTTTTACCATATTCACTTTACTTCCCCCTTGCTTAGATAGATTACCACATTTTCTGTTCCTCAAAGAACTTTTTGAATAGAAAAACTTCAATGCTGAAAAGCAAGTCAGTCAGGTTTTCGAAAATTTCTTCCGGACTAAACCCAGCAAATTTTATGAGGAAGAAATTGAGATGTTGCCAGGAAGATGGGAGAAGGTCATACATAATAGGGGTGAATACATAATATAATTTTGTTATTTCATGAAAGTAAAATAAATAAAAATAAAAAAACGAAAGGTATTAGATTCATTATTACGATTCTTATAAAGTATCAGAAAAATAAACAATATTACTACAAACTCTTCGAGCTTAAATTGCGTTGATTTTCTATCGGCATTTTTCCGTGGAAAGATCTCTATGAGTGTAATTTAATCGGTCGCGTAAGTACCTATGCGTGAAACACTTTACGAATGTTTTTTCCCCGTTTTAGTTTTCAATCGACAGTCAGTTGACGCACGGGGAAAAATCCCTTTGGCAGTTTGAAGGGCCCTGGAATGATCGATGGTGTATTGAACATTGATTGATGAAGTACCTTTTGATGCACAACCTATTTTGATAAAAATGTTCCTTTTTACATGTTGAATGTCGAAGAAAAAAACGTATCGAATGGTTTATTGGAAAAATATTTATGTAACTTAGTTAATTTGGCGTTGAACTTTTAAAACATTTTATGTTGCTTTCCCTGAAGTCAATACGGAGAAGAAAATTGTTTTAACTTTTTTATTTGATCCAATTTTGAAGTACGTTCTCCACTCAGTAGACGCATATTTTGATTTGATAAAAATCTAATCATTATGATATATGTAATAAAAATATAACACATACATTTAAAAATAAATTTGTTAATAAATGACTAGCTAATATTTTAAATACGAATTAAATATATTAATTAGAAAGATATACATATAAAATCAATTTAATCGAAAAATATTATTGTTGCGCCACCGGGATTCGAACCTAGATCTCTTTCCTAACCAGGGAAGGTGCTTTATCCAACTAATCTAACTTTAATAAGGTAGATGGCTCTGTCAAATGATGGAACGATTAAATGTATTAATATCAAAAAGGTAACATATAGGGTCGAAAATTGTCGCTAAAAATATTGTCGCTGTAGCTTAGTTGGATAAAGCACCTTCCCCGGTTAGGAAAGAGATCCAGGTTCGAATCCCGGTGGCGCAACAATAATATTTTTCGATTAAATTGATTTTATATGTATATCTTTCTAATTAATATATTTAATTCATATTTAAAATATCACAGACTTATGTTCTGAATAATTACAACTTCACAATAAGAATGTGTTCTCCTAAAGCTAATATTTTGTTTACAAATAAGATGATGGGTGCAATAGTCAATTTTATACATTGGAATGTAATAAAATTAATCACCTAGGATTAGTTTTTTCATGATAGCCACATTTTGAGGTCGGTGTCCCTAAATATGCGCGAACGTCGGACCAGACACAGTGGTGAGTGCACGTCGATAATTATGGGAGCGATCTTCATTATATTATAAGGAGATTATATTTCCTCAGTGGGGAGAGAAGCAATCTAATGACGGCTATTGTAATGATGGCGTTAGCCATTCACCATTTTGTCGCATCATTGTGGAGGATCAGTTTAGCGTGTTGGCGACATGTGATCCGCAGGGAAGGATTGTATTATATATCGGGCGAGCCAAGACGCCGAGCTTCCGCATGACGCAGATTTTAAGGTTATGTCATCTCTTTTGTTTAATTTGAGGTTATTGTTGCCTCGAGCCTTTATTGAAAGCCCTCATCCAAATTACGTTTCTTGTCTACAAAATTCCCAATTAAAAGAAACTATAATTTTCGATCACCGCGCCCGCTACGACTTAAACAAATGTAATTCATTATTATCGGAATAATTTGGTAGAATTTAAAATTTTGAATTCTTTAAAATCACGTCAATCTGTGATAATACGATTGATTACACGATGATCTGTTAACTAACAAACTATGTGATATTGTTGTCATGATTATTTTCAATGTGCACAAATGTTGAAAGTTAACATCTTTAATTTTCCATAATCGGGAATCATTATCGAATCTATTTCCATAGTTAATTTAGTTATTAATATAATGTATTAGCACTTGCTTTACTTTTGAATAAAAAACCCTTGTCAAACCAAAAGCTCTGGTACTTGAATGTCGTGTGGTAAGTATGTAATCGTGATATCGAAAATTCACTTATTCATGCTCTATTGGCTGATGCAGCTGGTGTACGGCCGAACACCCCGTTCTACCCCCGACAACATATAGAAATATAAAAAAACAATACCGTGCTTTCAGAATAGTCAATGGTTATTTGAAAAACGATTAAATAGTATAATTATCGATGATAAGGAAAACTAAATGAAATCGCCATTCGAACCGCGATTAAGCAAATGTGACCGGTGATAAAAGAGCATTTTAAAATAACTTCCTTTAATTGTTAAATGTTTAAGTGGTTCGTTGTATCAGCAATTGTTAAAATTTGACCGACTTAATTAATTAATTAAGTCTATACAAATTACCATTATCGGATAATTTTTATCCACTGTTTGAAGAAATCCTCCCCAAGTGTCTGTTTATTGTTATTCGCAGTCTGGCTCGTTTTAGAACAGTTTTTTGCCCTTTTCATTCCCCTAGTTATTGACTGTGTTTGTCTAACTATTGTCGGTTCTCCGAGAGATGTGGTATGCTCATAGCTATTTCATTATATTGACATCAGTTATATCGTTAGTGATGTCCACGACAAGTTTTATATTATCATTTTAATTTTCCCAATCATGCGAGTACCTAAACAATCGCATTATATCTTTTCACATCATTTTGAATGCACACGTGATTAATAACAAATTCAGTTACTTTTAAATAATAATTAAATAAAACGATAATTAATTACTAATAATAACTATTATTCTGGGTAAGAACGCCACGCGAGTCTATTAACTTAAATTATAAAAAACCATTAGAAACTTAACCCATTCGCATATGGGTACCGTCGCTATTTTATCATACAAAACTTACATTTTACACAAGCTTACAAGCTATCAAACTACTGTGTACTAGTTAATTATTATTTTGTGTAGACTCCGCAAGAATAATTTAAAGTTTCTGCGCTTGCGGCGCTGTGAATCTCATTATCAGCTGAGCGAACAAACAGCTTCATATTACAATAAATAAATATCGTACGTATGTCTTTAAGTATAATATTGCTAAGTATGCATGCAGAAGAGACGAGCGATTTAACCCTCGCGAAAGATCGCCGACAAGATAAGCGAACCAGCTGAAGTGACCCGCTTCAAGATCATGGCAGGAGAAATCTCACCTGTTGAAAAAAATACATAATGTTACCAAACAATGCAATGTTTCCCTTTGGTGGCAAGTTGCAGTTAATCACTGATATATTTAAGTCACAATCACTAACAGTGATCGAGTATCTGAAAACATTTCGATTTGTGATTGTCTAAAATATTCTTAAATAAAAAAAATGTTTACTTTGTTAGGTTGTGAAGTAAATTTGTTTACTATATTTTTATAGTATTTTTATTTAGGTGACGGTGAATATGTATAAAACGTATTTATTACGCGAATGAAGGATTTATTATAAAGATGGAATAGTTATTTATAATTGAATACTATGAATATATTAATTAATAATAATATATATTAATTTATTTTGTTTATAATATTATTGATCACTATGATCACAATCACAGTTTTCAATCACTAATGTCATACAGCATCTATCGCACTCACACCACTGAGTCAAGAGTAGCAATTTATCTCCTTGAGAATAAATTATCTAGTATTTTATAAACATTGAAAATAACAATATGATCCACGAAATTCAATAAAAAAAAGGTTTTCATTAAAACTGGTCGAAACGATCAGCGGTTTCAAAATGACTTGGTTATGAGAAATTTCTTAAAAATATGTTTTATTTTTTAATTAAAAAAGTTATTCTAAACTAGTGATAGTAAATAAACAAGTAATTGGTAATTCAAATTTCATTTAGTGATAGTGTTTGAAAGTATTTTGCCCATTGAATACGTATCGATTGTAGTAAAAAACTAAGATATATCGCATTATATCACGAGTAATATATCGATTCGTATTACATATATTATAACTGTGTGTTACCATGACAATCATTTGTAGAATACGTTTGAATTTTATATTTTTATCAAAATTCAAATCGCATTTATCAAAATCATATATCTAAAACATGAAAAGTTCTATTGATAAAATATCATTTTAAATCTGAGTAGTCAGTCGAATAACTTTTAAATTGCTACATGTATCATATAGTCTATATATTCAGGGTGGATATATAGTCTATTACTGACGGGAAGCTCCGAGCTACACTGATCTAGAATCATATAGTTATCTAATCTGTTTACCTGTTCTTTGTTGCCCACAGTACTGTACTAATATCGGTACCCTTAGTTAGATTGCGATATAACTATTGTAGTATAAACCTGTCTATTTAGGTACTTGTCAATAATAATAAAAATATCACAGACCTATGTTCTGAAAAATTGCAACTTTACAATAAGAATGTGTTTTCCTTAAAAAATAATAATGCGTTTCTAAAGCACATATGCATGAGTAATATATAAGCGGATATAAATTTCTAGTCGGTAGGTTAATGTTAAAAATTATTTAAAAAATGTATTTATATATTCATAAGATTAAGAAACATTTTAAGTATAAATAATTTAAAAAGGTATATTTTGCTATTGTTCACTCACTACTCCAGTATTAAATAATTGGGTGGGGAGGAGCACACAAAAATATAATAAACTCGGTAAAAATAATACAAAAAACACTCATCAAATTAATATTTAAAAAAATATCAACTTTTTCAACACTAACACTTTTTGCAAAATTCCCAGTACCCAAAATAGAAAACATTTACAAAAAAATCTCAATTAATCAATTAATTAAAGAAAATAAAATTGTAAAATTTGAAACAAGCACATCATTAAGGTTTAAAAATAACTTTAAAATATTTAAATGTAACACCAAACACTATCAGCAAAATTGTACATATTTAGGGGTACAAAAATATAATAGCCTCCCTACACAAATTAAAGAAATAAAAGATATAAAAGAGTTTAGAAATAACTTAAATTAACACTTCAAAAACACATAATTAGAAAATAAATAATGTTACAGAATACTTCAGAAGCACACAAATAGAAAATAAATAAAATATATAAATTTATTATAGTGTAACTCCCTCTCCAAGCACATGAGCTAGTCTCTTTTTTGGAGAGGTAAGTGAAAAAAAACCATGTAATTTAAAAAATGTAAAATACTTAATTCATGTTATAAAAAATTATAAAAATGTCAAATAAATATAATTGATTGCGTTTTTTCATTAAGATATGCCATATATAACCTAGACATCTCAAATAACTATACTAATACACATGTAGCTACTTGTAGACCTGAATATTGTTTATTTTTTCATTTGCTACAAGTTAAATATTTGTTAATTCGCAAAGAGATTAATCCGTTAATCAATTTATGCAACGGGAGTTACAGAAAATAAAGCATGTCTTGCATTTCTAAGTAATTACTGTTGTTAGCATTTATAAAACCCAGTCATGTCCCGATCACTAAATGAATTGTGTTACAACAAATAAATTGAAACCATCGTCGATAGTAAAATGACGACAGAATATGACAGGTTTCTTGTGCCCCCCTAAATACTGTTATTTAAAAAAATACCCTTTGCTACCCATTCCATATGCACCATATACCGTTTCTATTTAACCCACTAGTTAGTAGTTAGATAAGTTTTCTGACAAGCGATATTAAAAAAATACACGTACCGCATACTTCTGGGACCACGTATACTGGGCAAGTATCCACGATATGCTCCATTGTTTTAATAACTATGCATCAAAAGGATGACTCATTTAAGCCCCATTAGGCACACTGGCTGTATTGGACAAATAGTTAAAAACGCTGCCAGCCGCTTTAAATAACGCTATGGCAATTCCTAATGTACTGTTGTAAAGGTAAATTATCAAATAGTAATTACATCTTATATACTTATAAGCATATTTGGACAGAAATCTCACACATTTATAATACATTGTCGATAAACTAGAAGGAACTGTCTGGGGTTGCGATAGAAATTTCATACAGGAAAAATTGCACTAATGTATTTAGTTATGGAAAGAAGCCATTACGCCTTCTTAAAAGTCTATTAAATTAATGCAAACATATTAACGTATAAGAAATTTTAGTTGAAGCAGTTAATAGTGAAAAAGAAATACCCGTACTAATATAAATATACAAATACGGCAAATAGAAGAACAGAGAAATCACGGAGACTTATACATGATGTCAAGTCGAGGCTGTTCCTGAATTATTTTATAGAACAATTTCCTATTTCATGAAGTAATCCCAATTTCAAGGGTGGTGACTTTATGGTAATTCCTTACGCGGCTTCCAGACGGATGCGGATGTTCTGACTGTAATTGAGTTGTTTTAGAATAATATTTTGAATTTGCTCAATATATTCTTCTTTAGGCTTACGGCGAATGTGCTCTTTTTTCCCCGAAATGATACGAGCACAATTCTTTTCATAGCTCGCTAGATTACCCCCAAAATGTATTTCAATTACAAAATTATTTAAAGCATCTGTCACACAACTGGATTGCTTTATAAGACTTTTAAACAACTCTATTATAGGATTACTCAAGTTAAACCTTCTGTCACGGAGTAAGTTATATTTGATTACGTACAATAATTCTTTGCCAAACACGACTAATGGGTGAGGATCTCTGCTTGGATCTCTGTTTACGTTTTAAATCCTTTGGCACCCATAAATTAGAATAATTTAAATCACACGCGATGGTAGACGTTTGTCCCACGGGGGATCTTTCATCCACCATCCACACTTAATTACATCTCATTGTTCCGGGTAAGCTGACTGATTGATGTTATTTTTAAGTTCAATCTTGTTTTCTCCAGTAGTCCTTGTAACGTTCCGAATTTATTTATACATATTATTGATTTTGATGTTGACGACCACAGCGACAGTTCATGGATATTCAGTCTCCAAGTCTCATATGTACAATCGTCACGAAGTAAGCATCGAGATATCCGCCACCTAAGCGACAAATTTAGAGCAAAAAAATGCTATCTTAATGAAGGTTCCTCGCGCTAATTCCACCCGCAGCCTTATACCTCCTTCAGGATCCTAACCTTTGTTCAGACACAAGGCCAGGTATAATTTAAAAATCAACGTAAATCCTTGATTATTTGTTTTAAGCAATTTAATTGTAGCACGACCTATGTTTGTATGCTTTTGCCAGGTAGTGTAATGTCCGCTTCGGGGTTAATGCTGACCGCTGCGCAGCCTCGCCGATTTTATCATGATTTTTTTTTAATGTTGGTAATAAAATTTATTACCAAATAAAATAAATTCGTACTGCCATATACCACAAATAAAAATAACTTTATATTCCCACTATACAAATGCCACCTGGCGACAGATTGTAATTCCGGATCTCGCAACAGTCTGAAGGGAATAAGTCCGAAAGGTTTCCTCGCCGTCTAAGTGACGATAATTATTTTTATCAGTAGATCCGAAAGCTTTGTGTCTTTGATAAATGCCGTACGTGTGAATCGCGGGACGTAGAATTTGTAGCAAACCAAGTATATAAACGCTATTACCGCGTGCTTTTTTAGAGCTTTTGAATAGCAATATTTAGTCGAATTCGTCAGCTTCTCATCCTTCTCTACCGCCGTCGCTTGGTTGTGGCGTCCATTGTCAGTCCGCGCCGAACCGCTCCGGGCGTACAAAATGAAAATGAGGAATAATATTTTTAAAACACGTTTTAAAAATAAATTAGGCAGTGTATTAAGACTCGCTTTCGCGTTTTGCGCAGACAACACGTACTTGCAAGTGCTGGGCATGTTTTTAAAACCATTGTGTAACATTCTCATTATTATGGTAATTTGGTTCGTGAGAGAGTGAATTTTAACGAGCGACGAGAAAAGAAGAAACTGTGGAGAGAGTATAAAATTCGACTTACATACTTAATTCTTCCCCCGGGGAAAGTATATTTAAAAGAAATCATGTTTAGCGAAATGACTTTAATGTCCACTTCCGGTTATATTTGCGTAACACGTAAAAAAAATTGTACACAATTTCCGAGCTTATTTATGAGAGTATGGAATGAACAAGAGTATGGAATTCTCCTACTTTATCTACCGACTCATATGGGGGAAATATATTATTTAATGGCACCACGGAATAATCTGCCCACTTTTTCACTGAAAGAAATACTTTAAGAGGTAATGTAGGGGTTGGTGCATAGTTACAGCATAGATAAAGAAAGGATGAGTTAATTTGGTATTGTGAAACGTACAAGCGAGGAAAGGGTGGTAAGGAATATATATGATGCGAGCGTTGAATACAAATAGGAACTGAGGGTGTCCGCAAAAGATCTGGCTTGATCAAATAAACAAAACATTTGGCTAGTGTGTGATTGATTAAAAGCTACAGCGAAGAACTCGGCTGACTCAGATTGGACTAGCTATATACAGAATTATCAATCTCCATTAATCAGAATCTAGGTGTACGGAAAAATTACATCTAGGGTATGTTAAAAGAAAGAATCGTACCTTGGGTTTTGTTGTTCAGGTTTATTGATCTTTATCGGTCGTAGAACACGAGTTACCAAGTTACAGAATAATTTATTAAATATTAAAAGCACACTTTAAGAGAAAACTGTTGAACGCGCGAGCCACGGAAGCAGAATGCATTTCTGGGTTCGCTTCTCTCGTCTTGCCAGGTCAGACTATGCCGCCGCATCACACAATAGCGCCACGTACCCCTATCGGCGGCTACCGCAAACTTGGTCGTACTTGATCTGCGGCGTGGCAACGTGCTTTCGCGTACCCTCGTCAGGTGGCACTATGAGTCCGCCACACACCTATTAACTGAAGACTGTTTATGAGAACATATATTAAACTATACGAAGTGGTGTGCCATCATATAAGAGTTTAGAGTTTTATCCTCTCTGCACACCCTGAGGAAATGTGATAGTAAGTTAGGTATTTATATAAAAAAAATATTAAAGAAAGATAGAGAATTATTATTAGTTTTATATGTGAGTTTATGCGACACGTAAAGATCAAGTGGTTAAGACACTCGCCTAGTAGTCGGTGATTCGAGCCTCATCCCAGGAGACCAGTCTTATTTTCATAGAACAAGCGCTTACCTTAATTTGGAAATAGTAAGACTACGACTATATATATGTCGTGTATCTCTACACAAAAAAAAGTATATAAAAATATGTCAGTTATAAATATTCAGTCATCATTATGTCTTGTTCAAATCTTTCTGAATGAGCTCCGTTCTTAGTATAATGGTATAAAAAGGTCTCCACATCATTGGAATACAACAATAAATTGGATAGGAGAGATCCCATAGGCGTGCGTGGAAATTTGATCCCATTCTTGAACAACGGGTCAAGAAAATAACGGCAATCTCAGAGTTATTTTTTGCTGTCATAAACATAAACGTGTGTCACCCGGTGAGGTCATGTCAGCAATTCCTTTATTTGGAAGGAAAGTTTCATGAATACAACAACTGGAATACAATTGAATAAAATCCAAAATATTTCCTAAATAAATCTGTATTTTTAGTTCCATAAACCAATAGTGTATTGTTATCCATGTGTAGTTTTTGCAAATGTTTTTGACTGAGATTTTGCTTTCGCATTTTTGAAATTTGGAGATGTTGAGAGATCGAGTGGTTTGTTACTCAGCTAAACATACAACATCGTATGCGTTGGAATTTGGATTGGATTTTTAGTGAGTGTTTATTAAGGATGTGTGCTCTAAAAGCGGTCAAATCAACAGAAAAAGCTTCAAAGGTCGTTGATAAAAGAAGGATGGAGAGATTTATGACTTAGGTAAATATATAATATCGTATAGGGAGACTAGTACGATACTGCAATATGTGCAAGAATGTGCTCTTCAAAAACGGTCAAATCGACCGAGGAAGAATAAATGAGACAGAATTCTCAGAGCAGTGTAAACATATTCTTCAAAATATACGCAAATATATTCATGACCTAAATTTCAATACGATTCGAAACTCTAAATACACCGGTCAAATATGTGTACACGTATATAGTGAGGCGGTGGCCCTGCTCTTGCCTCACAGATCTGCATAAACAAAAAATCAACAGCCTGGTACCCGCCAAATTGCAGGCAACAATAAGCTGCGATCGAACCAGTCTGAGTAACCACCAGAATCACTCTCTTCTCCTGGCCAGCTCTTCGGACACATCTCGCACGTACCTCGGTACCGCCTTCAGTGAACTTGAACTTTGTGTAATATAGCAAACAGTGTAAATTCAATCGTGCTTCTTCTGTAAATAAACGCAGCTATCGTAAGTACTATTTCATTCATGATACGCTCGCTCTAGCCACAAGTACCAGCCTCTATATTGGTAACATTTCATATACATACGGGAGAAGCGAGGAGGTATAAGCTCTTTGATTCTCACCGTACACGTCCTTTTGACACAAATAATCCCTATTGGTGACTCTAACACAAATCACCATTCACCCTAAGTATTTAATTAAATAAAAATAATATCATTTTATCTAAGTGTATTGCTTTCGTAAATATAAGAATAATGATATTCCGTGGTCTTCATGAAAGCGACCGGCAATATGTATATCTACATATAGCATAATAAATTACAAATACATTTTCTTTGTAGCAAGTACATACTCCATAACCTCGGCATAGGAATATACAAAACCGGAGATGGAGGCTTCGCAATTTCATTCTCTAAGGTTCTTGAGGTAATCTTGCTTCCTTAAAAGTTTACGATAAAACAAAAGAACTATACACTACATGCCTTCAGGTAGAACCTTGGTTAAACCCTTTATAATAAAATATTATATGAAAAGTTTTCACGAAATTTATAACGGCGTTTAACTGTACTTTTTAAAAAGTTTGTTAGTAATAATAACATTAAATATGATATTATAGGGTCTTTCAATTTTAAAATTTTCGATTTTAAAATGTAAATAAAACAAGTTGTGTGTGAGATATCCGCTCAATTTTTTTTTCATTTGAAAGTATATTTTATGGCATTAAGTGGGGAATATAACGTCGCCCTAATATCCGCCGCGACTTTGTTTGGTGGCACTTATTCTGGAGGTCAAATTTTCAATGACTTTGTCGCATAAATTTGGCTGAATTTGCTGGATGGCGTTTGTTATGATCACTTTGAGGGCGTCAATTGTTTGCGCTTTATTTGTAAAGACTTTCGATTTAAGATAGTTCCAAAGGAAGAAGTCTAAATGCGTTAAATCGTTCACGTCACCATGCCCTCAAATCGCTCGTGCAGAATGTCTATCGTGGCATGTGCTGAGTGGTACGTAGCGCCATCCTGCTGAAACCACATGCTATCGGTATTCATATCATCCAGTTTAGGCCACAAGAAGTTGCTTACCATCGATCTGTAGCGCTCGCCGTTGACGGTTATGGTAATGCCAGTTTCGTTTTGGAAGAAGTATTCTGCCAGACCAAAATCCGCACCAAACAGTAACTTTCTCGGGATGCATTTGGTGCTGGTGTATCTCGTATGGATTGGTATCATCCCAAATCCAAAAATTTTGCTTGTTCACATATCCATTCATCCAAAAATGGGCCTCGTCGCTAAAGATGATTTTTTTTGGCGAAATTTGGGTCAACTTCCGACTACTCCAGAGCCCAATCAGCGAATACACGGCGTTGTCTATGGTCATTTACTTTAAGTTTGTTGGTTAGTTGGATTTTATACGGGTGCAGACCCGACGCAAAATTCGACTGGTTAACTCGAATTTGGCCACCAAACGTCGAACAGTCGACTCGGCAGGACGGTTGTGGCGAGGATAAAAATCACGTATTGCGCGGAACGTTTCTCGAACGGAGCAGTGACTGATAAAAAAATTGATGATTTGCACACGTTATTCAACGCCTTCTATGGTGATTTTCTGTACACTACTAAGAAATTGACAACAAATTTGACAGATGTCACTTTAATGACATGGTTGCTATAACCTAATTAATTTCGAGCGCCCCTATTAAAATATCCTGTATATAGATGTGTATATGATACTAAGCAATTTAAAAATAAACGTTGTATTTTAAAAGCTATTAGAAAACAACTTTACAGCTATTTTTAAATGAAAAAAGTAACCCTTCTCGATTCAGGTCACCTTGATTGTGACGACTCGTAATTATAATAGTGACTTGTGGATGGAATTATGACTAATGGACGAGACAAGACTAGTGGTTCACAATGGCGTTCTAGTACCGACACTGGTGTATGGAAAAAGGAACCAAAGTAGACTAAATGCAGTGGAAATGAGATTGCTTAGGCGTGTACGCGGTAAATCCATTTATGACAGAGTAAAGAATGAAGAAAGAAGGAAAAAATATAAAACTGATCTTAGTAAGGTATAGTGAGTAAGATTAGAAAAGGTTCACTTAGGTGGTTTGGTCGTATGGAACGGATGAATAAGAAGAGAATGGTAAGAAAGATATATGACGCAAGTGTTGATGGCACCAGAAATAGAGGACATCCGCGGAAGACTTGGCATGACCAAGTAAATCAGACACTGGAAGATGGTCCTGTTAGAAGCCATAATAACCGGCGAGTTTGTATGAGAAGATGTATGAATGTCGATGAGGCGAGAATTATGTGTCAGGACAGACGAGTGTGGCGCTCTATCCTCTCTGCCTACCCCCGTGGGGAAGCGGCGTGATGGTAAGTTAGTTAGTTGGTTAGTTAGACTTATGGATATTGTGGATAGGACTAGAGTTGTGAGTCCTCTCTGTCTGTGTGATGGTAAGCATGTAGAAGAATATAAATAAAATTAATAAGTAAATATATATTTACGATCTGGCAGTAAATTTAAGAAAGAAAAGTAAGTGGCAGTAAAAGAAAAATGTTATTGAAATGTAATATTTGAGTCATAAAAAATTAAACCTCTATTAAAAAGTTCAATTTACTTTGTTATTTCGTGCCTCCAAATTATATTACGATTACTTTCAAATGCACTACATAGTGACGGTTAAATAGTTATTTAAACCGTTATTGTGAATGTGATGGTGTTTGATTGAAACGATAAGTGGTTTCTGATTAACGCAATTCTTCGACCAATAACTGATGCACTAGAAAGTAAATCTCCAACACTTAAATCTCAGTCACCCATCGTTGTTAAATATCAGTTACCGACCATCGTCGCAGTCACAGTCACGTAGCGGTTTACAATCACTACTACTTCATGTATTTTGACTTATTTGCCTTCCGATTATATTATACTAATTCCTTGGAGATTAATTTATGCTACCATAGCAGACAGATATACGTACATGTGTCTCATTCAACATGCATACAAAGTGTCAAGTCTACGAGACGCATTGTCGTTAAGAAATGGCGTTTTAATATCACTCTCGAAAGTTTCACACCCCGGGGCTTGATTGAAAAGGAGTCACCTCGGATTACGCTCATTTCACCACCCACCTTCGATTATGTGGTCTAAGATGTGCGAGTTTTAATAGATCATTTGTACTTAAAACCTAAGAACTCCAGATTCTTTAGAAATAATTTTTTCCCCCGCAATTTATAAAAAAAGTTCTTTTTAATGTGCGAAAAATTCTCTTTAGAAATGTTTCATGATAAAATGAAATATTACATATTCTTCGTGGTGTTAGTGATATTGAAAAGGTACTCACATTATTTACTAATATTTTATTACAATTAAATTGTGATTTCACCTAAAAACACAAACAGTTTAATACAGACAGGTCCTTTCTATTTTATGTATATAATTATATATTTTTACAAGAAAATAATATTTATATTTAAATTAAATGCTCGAAATTACGTTTTGTTTATACGAAGTATTTTTTACATCATCAATTGAATTTAATACTCTAGAGAGGTTTTCTTCTTCAAGTCTTATTTTCTCATACGTAGTCTTAATTCTATTTATCAATTCTGCTTTTGTGGTGACTACTTTTTCGTAGGTATTTATCAGGTGAACGTCCAATACATCTCTTCAGGTGCTTGTTATTCAACTATTATAATTTAGTCGATATTTTTTCTTATTATCTTAGTAACGGAATATTTTTATTAAAATTTATGGTTCATAATTTTATGTTATGCCTACATTTGAAGTAATATAGGTATTGTTTCGAACACTGTATATTAATATCTCAATATGATGCAATTAAATTAAATTTTCAAAATATCAAGCTTCTTATTCAAAATAAATAAATTACAATTTCATTTACAAAGTTGACTTGCTTGTTAGGAACGTTTCGTTAAAATGTCTCAAGTTTCAGGTGCTTGACTGTTTAATTGCAATGCTAAAATGAACATTACCACCCCCCTATGAAGACAATGCATTGAAAATGTAAGTTTAATTATCGAGGAGTGATTCTTCACCAATAAACCGTCAATCTATAATTTAATTGTAAATTTATTACGAGTAGTGATAGAAAAATTAAATAGATGAAATCATTATTTAAAGAGATGACATCAACAGAAACAATAAACAAAACAAATTACAAATCTTGAAATTCGAAATTCATTACGCCGCCTTTAGGTTTCAATTTGTTTAATTTAATTTTTTACTAGAAGAAAACAATAGGCGATGGTAGTTGCCGCTACGCGTCCAGTGCCAGTGTTTCTGTAAAACCTATTTTTCAATTATAATTTATTATGAAAAAGATAGTCGCATGCCAATTTAATTATTCAATTAAAACCGACGAATACCCAAATATACATATTCTTACAATGATTGAAATATAATATATAATATGTATTGTGCCGTTCCGCAACCTACGCGACACACGCACACTATAATAGCTAATGGACAACTGCGACGCCGCCCGGTGACACATTATAGTCTTTAGAGGCTTTCATCGGTAGTACTTGTAAATATAGCAGTTTGTGTCTTGGCTTTGAGATACTGAATTAAAATTAGAAAAAAAAAACTAGAAACCGGTAGAATAGAAACTTATCGTTTCCGACATTGTAATGTTTTTAAGGATCGGTAGGAGGTTTATGGACTAACAGATATTTATAAATTTAATGCAAATATTTCTCTCCATCCAAGATATGCCTAGTTCATTATGTAATTGATTTCCATTAACAGTCATCAAAGACGAGAATCTTAAATCAAAATCCAATATTTGATCTGTGTTCCTATATTGATACTAGATTCGGATACAAATATTGGAAACAAACAACAGTTTGGTGTATTCCTGGAACTTTGTATTGGATAAATAATATAAACCATTATATCAACATTGTTGAGATTTGAAGCCGTTTCGAGCTCAAATTTACACGGTTGAACGACGCAAAAGATGAAAAAATCGAGTTTGAGAAAAACATCCCTTTGTCGGCTGATAGAAGTGAGGGTTGACGCCATCGTGAGATTCGGCAACATAAATCACGAACAACTGTCAATTTGTTTTGTAAACTACTTATCCAAAAAAAACAAATTCAAATCTCGCGTTGTCTACTTAGGTACCGAAGATTTTTTTTACATCATTCTATAACTAAGTACTTGACTTAAATAAATATGTTTCCGTTTATTGCGACTAATATCAACCCCCTTGGCAATATTAATAATAAATATGTAATCATTAGAAATTAATTTAAATCTTCTATTATACTTACATATTAATGAGTTACTTATTTCCATTAGCATGTACACTTTCGATTGATCAGGCATATTAAAAATCTATTGAATTTGTTATTTAGTTTTGAAACAGTAATAATTTTCTTAAGCATTGTCTAAAAAAATAATGGTGTATGTAATATTTTAAGCAAGTTCTTAAATTATTATTTTTTACTGTTATTGTTGTAACTCTTAGTGTTCTATCCTCTGTTATGTATACTGTATCTTGGTAAGTATTATTGATTAATAACTCACTTTGCCTTCCTTACATCAATTATAGTTTTTTATAACACTTTATAGTACATGGATTAATACAAGACTCACACTCATAAATAGTATTTACAGTTGGAAGTCGCGTAAATAAGAGAGCGTTTTCTAGGCTCTCCACATACGCACTCACACTCTCATGGCGGACACACACACACACACATATATATATATACAAAAATGACAGATCTCACGATTATCTGAAAAATCGATGAGCATTAAGAAAGTGTATAAGACAAGAGTTGTGTATCAAAATATAAGTTCTATCGTATATGCCTACTCCCACGAGAATATGGCGTAATAGTAAATTAAATAGAGATAATTCAGGCTGTAATAAGGATCACTAAATATAAAAACAAAACAAAGGACAGGATTTTTATAAAATAGTTTGTAAAATTGAGAATTTTTCTCTCTTTTTCTCTCTTTTGGTCTATATACTCATGTGTGAGCATCGTGTTCATTTTGCATGCTTCTACAAAGCTGCTTGCCTCCACCAAGAGTTGTTTTTACCATTAGGCAAGACTAGGCGGCCGCCTAGGGCGGCAAAAGGGCGAAAAAATGTTTAATATTAAATCAAACAGCGAAAAAATGGAGCACGTTAGGAGAAAAAAAAGAAATAGCCACAATTTCAGTAGAAAAAGACATTGCTTACCAGTTTAATATTAGAGATTAAAGACTTTGCTAAAATAAAAACAAATAAGGTAACATTGGATTAAGAGGAAGAACTCAAAACACCATTGAAGTTAGAAGAGAGAAATTTAAAAATGAAATTAAATATCATGAACAGTGCTTATTTACTTATTTAACATTTGATGTGTTTTATTGTATAATTTTGAATACAAGTTCTTTTATATATAATGCATTAATTCTTCTAGCCTGAATGACAGAAGGAGAAAGTGATGGTAGTAAAAGGGAAGGGGCAGCATTTTTCAATTCTCGTCTAGGGCGCCAAAACACCAAGAAACGCCCTTACCTCCACACTTCGTGTTTTCTCCTCTTCACCTCACCCTTGTGATTTTTCAGGCGTGGTTTGTGCATCTTCCAATTGAAGATACTCTCGCTTTTCATCCATGTATATTTTCAGTAATCAATTTCTCAACACCCACAACATGATCGAAATATACTAAAATTCTTTTCCTGCGTGTTATAGAGAGATTATATTCAATATGGAGTTCCTGAAGCAGACTCGGTCGTACCAATTCTCCTTCGGGCTTGATCTCAGTTTATCGAGACGAAGGTTCCAAGTAGATAAAATGATTTAACAATTGTTAGAGACTCTTCTAAGGATTACATGTCATAGAAAAATATGAAGTAATATCTTTGTGGTTCACCGGGATATGTTTTAAAACGTCGACTTGGTTATTTGGTGATCAAATAAATACGGAAATATTACTCTTCAAATAATGTAAGAAGAATAGTTCTCAAATGATCTTTTACGTAATAATATTGGCTTTGTGACGTCAATGAACAAGACATCTTCAATTAAAAAGAAATGGTTTTCTTGTAGGGTAGAAAAGAAAAGAAACAGTTTCGACTCCAACAAACGGAGGTAAAAAAGGTCGAGCAAACTTTTTTCGAAAATAAATTATCCCCCTGCGACCGGGAGGTCAGAATGTTCTACCGAAACGGCCCCAGTTTTAAATCGCGCAAGACCGTTTTATCAAATTCCCGTTGTGGTGTGGGACAGAAAGGGTTAACACAATTATTAGGTAAAATGATTTATAGAGAGAGACCGTGTTTTTGTAATCCTCGTGGTTTAGGTATGTTATGGAGGGGGTGTCGGGGAGCCCGGATTTAAGGGAGAAATAAAGTACCGGATTTTACTACAAGGATTTTTTATTAATATGTTTTGGACAATGGGATTATTTTTTCTAGTATTCATTATTACATTATACTAGCTGAAGTGCTTCACGCAGAGTGAAGAGGCTTCATTTAGGGGATAGAGGTTTTTTTTTCGAAATCAGATATAGACAGTAATTTTTCTCTTATTTTAAACGTCAAGTGTGTTCATTAAATTCAATTTCATCAAAAGTACCAAAATTCTGCTTTAAAGGGCGGGAAAGGGAGATGATGGTGGTTTTTAGAAATCTCATGTAGACAGTAACCTTTCTCTTATTACTCTTAAGTTTAGACTCATAATTACTCTTAAATACACTCACTAAGTCCCCACTCCCCTCCCGCTTCCCTCTAGCTCACCTTTCGCTCTCCTCCTTCTCTCCTTCCGCTTCCCTCCCTCTGCTCCACCTACCCCCTGTTCAACAGGAACACCGTTCAAAATCATTTTATCCAGTTGAACTCTAGGACCCTGAGGAAAATTTAGACATCTCACTCTCCTCCTTTTGGTAATCTAGAATAATAGATGTGCACTGCGCCTAATTTAAGTGCATTCGAAAATTTCTTACATATTTTTTCATTTATATTTCAAACTATCTTAAGTACCCGGCGTTACCCGAACTTTACGCCGAGTGAAGAGGTTTCATTTAGAGGAATGAGAGTAGTTTTTTAGACAGTAGTTTTCCACATATTTTGAACATCAAGTGTGCAAAATTTCATCAAGTACCAAAATTCTGCTTTAAGGGGTGGGAAAGAGGGATGGGGGTGGTTTTTTGAAACCAAATGTAGACAGTGACCTTCCTCTTGTTTTAAAGGTTAAGTGTGCAAAATTGTATCAACAGCCCACGTTAGAAAGGGGTCCAAAAAGTTGACGCTCTACAATCCATTTGAAATTGATATTTTTGCGAGTATAGTTACCTTTTCCAGAGTTAATTAACCACGGCAAGAAATATAATTATAACATTGAAATATTTTTCTCATGTACCTACTGCAAAAATACTTGGAAACATTATCGCTGTATACAGAAGCATCCCGCTAATATGTCGGGATAGGGAACAGACCATCAACGTAAAGTGAAAATCACCTTAATGTAAGTATTTTTTAATTATGCTCGCATATAATTTACAATTCAAAGTGTACATATTATAGGAGAATGTTATTCTTCCTATTTAATGGATAAAACACGCAGTACTAATCATATAAACAATACTTATTTAAGGGGCCCTTTTTTCCATTCTGCATTGGGGCCCAAATTTAGTAGTTACGCCACTTGTCAGAGGTCTCAAAAACCGAGGTAAACCAGACATTGGAATATCCCGTAATACCTTTTTAGAAGTCTCTAAATCTATAAGAAGCATGAATATGGATAAGGTGAGAGTTGTGTAAAGTTAGAACATTGTAGAGCCCTATCCTTTTTGTTAACCCCGAGGGAATGCGGCGTCATAGTTACACGCATACTCGGTGAGGCTCCTACCCATTCTTTACAGTAAGAAAAATCTCAGTAACAAATATGCGACACGGAAATGATTATTTTACTATCAAAAAACCATTAAACCCGGGGCTGACTAGTCTGTATCTGCTAACTTGATCAGTAACGTCGCTTCGGTAGAGTAAATAACAAGCGTGTGCTTAACTACTTAACATAAATATAATTTAAAAAAATATTTTTTTAAATATTAAACGTGTTCGGATTGTCTTCATTTATTATGCCATTAAAATTACTCGAGTCAATAATGTTATCATGAAATAACACAAATCGCAGCGTACGGAAAGCGTTTGATGTTGCAAATTTAAATATTCTTCGTGCAGTAAATAAAAAAATCAGTTATGACATCCTGAAGAAGAAAATGGTATTTTTCGAAACCGGTAGATGTATTTAAACTCAATTAAGTGGTTAATAAAACAAAGATAATAAATAAAAATATAAAAAAATCATCGAAGTAAGAGACAAGAGAAACGTGAAATATTTAAATGATTACCATCTACTAAAGTTAACTAATCAAAGAAAAATCATTATCAATGATATTTAAACACCCAGATTAGCTTCCGCTTGAAAATCATAATTACCCATTCGCAGGCTTTGTACGGCAGGCTTTACTTAAAATACAGGATGATTCAGACAAAAGTTAATATTTCAAAGACAAATATAAAGTATAATTCTCAAAAAGAGCATTTTGTTATCGTATCAAGTTAGCTTAAGATGAATAGGTACTTTTACCGTGTTATTTTTTAGAGGTTTTGAATATCTTTGGTGCTCTTTAATGTATGATGTTTGAGTTATCATTATGCCGTTTCCCCCGCTGTACTCTCGCTATCTAATCAGAAAGGATAATACCACACTAATCTGTTCTTATCAATCCTCATCCATATCACTCTTACCTCATTTACTTTCTTACGTTTTTTCACGCTCCTTTTTCATCTTCTTATGGCACATTTCCTATTCTCTCTAGTTCTATTCGACGATCTCTATCCTGTGTCCAATCATTGGGTTGTCTTCAGCCTTCCTTTTCTTTTTTCCCTTTCATCACCATCGTTACAAACGTGTTGTGCCGGAGGATATGACCGAAACATTTTTCGCGCCTCCTGCATTACGGTCGTCGATTGTTGAAGCTCCTAACAGGCTGCTACTTTTCAGGGCTCAATTTTTTTTTGGCTTACTGGCGTCATTCTCCTTTAGATATCTGGTACATTAAGTAATTTATTCCATGCCTTTCGAGTTCTGAACCCCTAAAACGTTCTCTAGAAAATCCAGGTCACAACGCGACCGCTAGACTACTCAAAATCGAGATGGTCGGACAAAGTGATTGAAATCTGCTGATATTTTGAAACTAGAGATATTTGGTTCAAGATTGGAATACCTTTAAAAGGTTTGAGTAGTCGTCCTTGGATCTGGATAGCCTATAGTGATAATATGCCATTTTATTTGGATTTTTTGATAAAATTTTTGTTTTTTGAGTATCCAATTAAGAGGATCTCAGTTCATCGGGTTCCTCTCGCACATCTTTGATATGTGTGTGTGTGTTGCTATCTTTATTGTGTAGATATGTTTTTTGTATGACTTAAAATAATTTATATATTTATTTTTAAAGAATTCAAATTTAGGGATTTCATATACAACCATAATCTACTTGTCACAATAGTAAGTGAAATATATAAAAAAAAAATATTTAGAAAATGCTTTTTACTATTTGTAATATGCACCTTCTTTACATTCATTTCTTTACGTACGTAATTGTCTGAAACTTTGTAAATTTATTTATTGGATTCGAAAAAAATTTGCTTTCTGAACCTTTAGTTTTTTTTAAATAAATTAGATCAGCTTTGCTATGTATGTATATACTAGATATTCTGTGTTCTCGACTTTATTCAATTCCCGGGACTAGAGAATCAAAATTTTAAAGACCCGGGAATTCTTCGGAATTGACACCATGCATTTTATTTAATTAAAAAGAATAGATATTATATTAAATATACATATGTATGATGGCAGTAGCTATTAGGGATATTATCCATAAATAAACCAAAAATAACAATTAATAAAGAAACACATCGAAAGATAATAACGTTAAATTTGGTAACTGAAATCCTTTGATAATAAACTTTTTCAAATAATTTCTTCTTATCCAAATTTTGTTTCGTCAAAAGATGTCATAATTTTATCTTATAGATAAAATATTACATTTTACAAGGTACACAATCTCCTGTTTGAACAAACTGACAAAACCATTTCCTTCAGATTATTTTTTTAGTAGTAAATATCTAACTTGAGGACTAATTTCAATGTAAATCTTTATGGCTGACCATATACATATTTTGCATTGTTAGTAGTTAGACAAGAATTGTAAACTTCATTTTTTTATATATTTACACATGCACCGATCACCGCTGAATTACTGCTTTCTTTATGATAATGGTCAGATGGAATTATCTTTTTAAAAGTTCCGGGACTCAAAACAGCAAAAAACCATGGGATTCTACCTTCCCATGTCTGAATTGATAGGCATACCTAGTTGTACAATATTGCAACAAATATAAAACGAAGGCTTAATTCGTGTTAAAAAACCATTGAAACTAAATATTTAATGGAATCTCCAGACTTTTTCTCATAACAGTTTTCACTGTTTTCAGTATGCACGTGTATTAAGATATGTTTTCAGGTTAGTAATATTTTTAAGCAAAATGTGTTTATTCCACCCCTGTACTTTCGCGGTCGGTTAATCCCAGGACCGGTTCGGGTTTATCGGAAAATAATAAATATTCCTTTCACTAGGGCTGCAGCGGGAAGGGCGGTGAGGTTTTATTGAACGGAATGAATCGACGTGATTTGGCGGATCAGCCTCCGAATCTTCCGCCCTTTTAGCATTCACGGGAACCTCATTCACCAGCATACTACCCTAAAATATTCTAGCTTTAAACGAGGGCTTGTTAAAATATATACAATATATAGAATATGTATAATATAGGTGCGTAAATTTATAAACGTATATATATTAATCTATCTAATGTCACTACATCTAGACTAATAAATATAATCTATTTTGCCAGAAACAGGTTATTAAAATAGTTTGGAAAGTATATGTGAAAATAAAACACTTGTTTTTTTTATTTCACTCGTCTAATTTACTTGAGACGCGTTTCGCCTTGTAAGGGTATCCAAATTATTATTTGACTCAATAACTTGTATTTATATTAATGTTAATTTAATGTGAATTCTGATGATTTTCATACGTATTTTAATTTATGGAAATCATCAGAATTCTAATAAATAATGCTGTCCCTTTTCATCTCACGCAAATAAAATTGTTTAGCTGTTCTCCACTATAGATTAATTTTAATATAAATACAAGTTGTTGAGTAAAATTGTTAGATTGAAAAATGCACTTACAAGCCGAAAAGCGTCTCTAGTAAATTTAACGAGTAGAATAAAAAAACAAGTGTTTTATTTTCAGATATGGTTAATAGTCATTCAAACGTGTAATATAAGCCGATAAATGCCGCTGAGGACCGTCGCGTGTCACGTAATTAGACGTCGTTGACCTTGTAACTAACATACTTCTATACTTACTCCTCGATTGTCAATTTGTAACGTTACTTATATTTTCATATTTCACAGTTTTTCTAATTTCTCAACCAAAAAATACGTTTTTCCCCTAATTGTCTTTAAATGTTTTTATACTAGGATTGTTGATGACGTGATGTTAATCTATATATTTAAAATAAGATAAAAAATATATGATAAGCCTCACATGCAGCAGAAGACCTAAAAGCGTGTAGAATGATCTTTAATGTATCTACTGATGGAGGATTACATCCAAGACTACTTAAAGTTTTCTTTGGCGGTCCCTCGCTGCGAGGTTGACGTCTGATATAGTTTTATCTGTTATATGAGTCAATTGGATTGGTCATAGCAGAGACTTGTGCATATAGGTTTAGGTTGTGTTGCACCGAATCATCCACATGCACTCTTATAATAATGAAGAGCTTAGTCCGATGGCAAAGATGTTCCAAAACAACTGGGATTCTCCGCTATTTTTCAGCTATTTACAGGGCTTCGTATAACACATAAAGAGTTTACAATATCAAGAGATACAAATATCAATATGTTTTTTTTAACAGTTTAAATAAATTATATATACAATATATAATACACTGACTGCAGCATAATGTGCGTAATTTAGCAAAAGAGTAATAATAATCATTTTTAAAATGTACATTTTAATAAAATTAGGTTTATGTATGACATACGCTTAATGGGAATTGAAATATTGACGTGTTGTGTGGACATGTGTAATGCAAGGCTACCACTATGGGGGATGAGACGAGTTTCGGCGAAATTTAATGAATGATGTGCGTATTAGTATAATATGTTATAATGCGAATCTGAAGGATTATGCAGGTGATGTTAAGAATGATAAGATGTGCTTACTGTGAGTGTATATGCATACACCACTCGCGGGATGTTTTGTATTTGTGTTGTGTATATGGTCAGGGCAGGTTATGAACAAAAATCTATTTACGGTTGACATTTAGTTTATTAGTTAGGCATAGTATATAAGTATGGAGTAGTGTACTATACAATTTATTATACGCGAATAGTTTATGGTTAATGGGAAAGTCTTCCGGTCTTCCAAACGGTTGCTGGCCGCATTAGTATTGCTACCTGACGTCGGTACTGGGTATGTTTACGGCTGTTGCAAGGAATTTTGTTTCACACAACGGTATCGCCGGGTGGTGCTGACGAGAGCGGAGACGATAGACCTCTACAGCTTGTTTATTTTATATAAAATTCACAAATGATTTGATATGGTCATCACAATCTTTGAAAGAGGCTAATATTCAAGTCTATTTATAATTAATGGTCAACACTTATACTAGTCGATTGCCTGTTTGTCCGTTAATC
This sequence comes from Eubasilissa splendida, assembly GCA_031772225.1. NCBI lineage: Eukaryota > Metazoa > Arthropoda > Insecta > Trichoptera > Phryganeidae > Eubasilissa > Eubasilissa splendida. The sequence goes on from CM062868.1 coordinate 1,055,183, forward strand.
GCTGTATGGTAGAGAGTTATAGCGTCCGAGAGCTTTAAAATATTTCATCCAATTATTTTCGAAATAATTTCAGCGTAAAATGGAGCAATAATATTGTATTTGCTGGCGGGAAAAATAATGGAATTGAAAAATTGTTTTTGTGTGTATTAAATTTTGATAAATGTTAACAAGTTGTGACAGGTCCGCTTTTGTCACGGGCGATATTCCTCCTTTCAGATTTATCACCAGCGAGCCGTATTGATGGCTGAAACGTGATAAATTACTATTATAGGCATATTTTCCAGAACGTAAATTCAACAATTATTTATTACTCGGCGTCAGTCTATCTTCGTGGCCGGATATGTTTCAATAAATTGGATTTATTCAATATTTCAATAACAGTGGATGGAAATTTTTATCATAATTAAAAAAAATTGTTTTCATACATTTGTCGGATAATATTTATTTGTTTTATAGATACATGGTGAGGCACCCCTACTGACAACGAAGTACGAAACCAAACTCTATCCTTAAGAGACGGCGGTCACGCACTATTAAACGATGTGCTATTGACCAACCGCGCGGAGGTGGAAATTTTGATATGTCCTTCGCTCACTCCTGCACTGATCTATCAGTGGTAGCCGCAGCTGGCCACTTAAACCGATAATTATTGCCTAAAATAGCGGCTACACAAGTTATTTTACCTTCAAGAGCATAAAATCTATATTGCCGCGGTTATATAAAAGCAGTTACATGAAAGTTAATGGACTCTTCCAATGCCGATATAATCTATGAGGCCGAAAATTAGCTGAGGGCTAAAATTAAGATTCTTATTTAGGTTTAACCTTTACCCAAGGTAATTTTTGGTACATATTTGTTGTATTTTTAAGATTGGCAAAATCAACTTTGTGATTAAAATCCTTTACCGGTAGATGTATTTTAATTCATTAAGTGGTTAATAAAACAAAGATATCAATTAAAAATAAAATATTTGCTGTGTATATTTATATCATATTAATACACTTTTTGTAAATATTAGTTATTGAATGAATCGTATTTTGAATACATTCTTATATTTATTTTATCATTTGTAAATAAAAAAAGTATGTACGTGAACATTTTATTTCAATGATAATAAAGAATTAATTCACCTCGTTCCAGGACACCAGAAATTTAGTCCTATTTTTATAATACAAGCGTTTAGCTTAGTTTGAAAATAGTAAGAATATTGAAGTGTTATGTATTTCGTGTACGCATATCTATTTTTTTTAACGAAGAAAACAAATAATAAAACTAGTCAATTCGGTTTCAAAATTCCTTGCAATATCTTTGGATTGTCAAAGCCTAGTCAATCTAAAGTCGAGAATGTAAACCTTATTTTTATCAGAATAGTATAATATTTAAGTAAAATCGTGTTCTACTGATTCAGATTTAAATAATGATCTGTTCAGATTGAATAAGTCTTATAAATAATATTTTCCATATTTTTGAACCTTTTAGATTTTTCTTCATATTTTCGGCAAAGAAAGTTCTTTCCGGAAAGATTTCTGATCTGACCAGAAAATAAAACGCCGACTGAGTCTTTAAAACTAGAATTTATCCATAATTCTGACACTTTAGTCCGCCACAAAGCGAATAGGATTCTCAAGATTAAGCTTACAGGCTGCTTATGAACTAGCTGATCGTAGTCAGTCGCTTGACGTTCATATTACCAGCAACAAAGAGATTCACCATGAAAGAAGATGCGCTTCCACGTAAAGTATTATATGTCCCATTCTTCTTTCTAAAAAGAAGTCGTAGTATAAATTATTCTACATTTTAGGTTATATGAAAGGAATTGGATGCAAAAAAAAATATATACTTTGTAGTTGCATACTGTAGCACTATTTTTGAGGAGAATAACTAAGAACAATTTTTCTTTCAGAAAAGTGTTTTATAGAAAAAATTATTACCTCTAAAGAGTCCTCACTTATTGCGATTGCAATTAATTTACTGTGTATAAACAAACTTGATGAGAATTAATTTAATATGTTAAAATTATTTGACTATGTAGAAACAAATTAGAAGACTAAGAAACATACACAGAAAAAAAAAATCTTTCGAAATACATAAAATAGAAATCTAATCCAAAACATTATCTTACCAGGATAATGAGTAATAAATAATTTATTTGAAGGTCGGATTTTTGACATTGAATGTGTTATTTCTATTTTAATTTTATCTCTTATTAAAAGCATTTGGGACATTATATATATAAGGAAAGTAATTAATTGCCCGTTACTACGTAATTACAAAAGCTTCAATAAATATGATATTTCTACATTATAAAATATATTTTCTTTATCTCAATTAATTTATTATTTAATTTATTCACGAAACTAATTTTCAAGTGTAAGAATAATTTAAATATGAATTAAATATATTAATTAGAAAGATATACATATAAAATAAACTTTTTCTAAAAATATTGTTGTTGCGCCACCGGGATTCGAACCTGGATTTCTTTCCAAACCGGGGAAGGTGCATTATTCAACTATGCTACGGCGACAAATTTTCGAACCTATATGTTACCTTTTTGATATTAATACATTTAATCGTTCCATTATTTGAAAAAGCCATCTACCTTATTTTTACGGAATCTCAAATACCTTTGAGTAATCTGATAGCAGACGCCAGAATTATCAATTCATTTTTTGATGATGTGATATTAGGACGTAAGAAATATTGGACTAGAGTAGTAAAAAGATCTTTATTTAAAAATTTGATACATATCATACAACAATAATAATATTTTGGAAATAAAATCCAAAAAAGAAATCACAAATACGATTACAATTAGTATTAATATTAGATGAGTACAATAGTATTAGTATAAATAGTATTTGTTTTCTCATGGCTCGTTTCTCTCTCCTAAACATCGCGTATGTGCTGTTTACTGAGAAGAAAGAAAGAAAAACATTTATTTTTGAAATTTTATAATTTATTTGTTAAACAACGGATGTTCAACATAAGACTTGATGTAGGCGCTGGATTGAACTGGATGTGCGTTATCTTTTTAATGAATCATTCAGAACATACCATTATTTCATAAGAAAAGAAAATATCATCACTTTGTTCTCTACAATGCTAAAGCCAAACCATTGCCTCTTCAGCCATGATGTTCTCCTTCTTTCAAGGCCCCGACTTTCAGCAATCTTTCTCTGCATTATGAGGTGCAAGATCTCACACCTCTCGTCGTCTTATCATTTCATCGGTAAGTGTCCATTCTTCCATTCCATAAAATAATATCGAGAACACATAGCATCTGACCATTCACATTCGCAATCTAAGGTTGAGATCATAACTGCAGAACAACTTTTTAATGCAGAAAATTTATATAATTAACGATAATTGTTGTTTTTGCGTTTTTATACGGAAGAAATAGTATATTTTATTTTCGCTATTAATTCGTTTCTTCACTTTTTCTAAATATTTTACTATTTTTAAATATTGTGATGATCCACATGTAACTAACTGATAAAAAAATACGAATTCCGCGAAATTTCTAGAGCGGGTCGGTTTGGGGGGGGGGGGTAGCGGGGCGGGGGATGAAAACAGTAGGATCGGGAGTGGTGAACGCTTCTCCAGACAGTCAGTTTCGGGAGGGTAAGGGGGTTGTACGTGTGGAAGTCGCTTTTGAACCGGGAAAATAGTCGAATACGTAACGATTGTTCGGGGTACGAAATTTGATTTCCTTTTCGAGATTTACGCCGCGAGTATTTTAGGGGTGGTCGTGTTAAGATTCCAAATCGCGAGTGTGGTGACTCCAAGTTCCAGAAGGCAGACCTGGATCGGTGCAGACGCTGAGGACCATAGCTGCTCCGAAATATTAAGTTTATCTTTTTGCATGTCTGTATACATAATTAAAACCGCTAACAAATACTGTAGTGTGATTCAGATCATCATGTAATTACTCATTCATAAAAAGGGGCTGGCGTAATCGCTAGACTACTTGATATTTCACTTTATTTAATTAATTCTGTTTTATTAATTTGGAACACCCACCTACAAGTTTTAGTTACATTTATCTCATATTTTAGGACTAATTATATATACTACTATTGGCCATGTAAATAATCATGTAATTATTTGTGTATTTACTTATCCGCGGAAGTCTAGTAAAATCTCATAAATCCCGTCATGGCTCACGCTGCTGGCACCATGGTGAGAGATAGGGTACATTTTATAAATTACATTTTTGATCCGAAGTAATGGCTTGTCGGTCGAAATTATAGAGCATATCTGAGAATGTTTGTGTGTTTATTTTACTTTGAAATCGCACTATTGTATGTGTATGTAAATTATACTGCCTTTTACTTGCTCTCCTGTGATCAAAGTAACAACAGTGTCGCGAGTGACAGATAATGATGCAGAGGAATTGTATGTCGAGATAGCCTTTCATCGAGTTTTGAGTGGTCTACAGTTGCTGAGGAGGGTCTCCATTCTGGGCAATACTCGCGGGAATCATGCTGTAAATGATCGTATACTTCGGCCGTAAGAACTGAAATGCATACGTTAGCTAGCCATCCAAGAGGCATTATCGGCACAAATATGAAAAAGTCTGCTGATTGAATGCTGTTGCTTCACACCTTAGCCGAGATGTGAGTGGACGGAATGGATCCCAGAGGAAGGACGCCTCGGCTTACTGTAGATACCTCTTCGGGCTTCTTGAGAGATGAGTCTCTAAACATGAATGCCGGGAGATTGTCACTTCATACCACATAGCGTGGGTACCTTAACGAAAGGACGAGAGGGAGACTTATATAAAAATGCGTCTTTTTGCACGGACTTACGTATTATTAACACATCTAACTGATTTGTTCCTGGCTCTATTCGAGATGCATTGTTTGAGACACCGAGGATCATCCTGCAGATAAACTAAAACTATCCACACCGTTAACACCGTTGTCACATGACGTATGTTTTCAGACGCACCCATAGGAATCAAGGAAACTTCCTGAGAATCGTAGTATCGTGTCACAACCATCACAATTAATTACCTTCAGTGGTGGACGCGGCCTCAGATTGGTCACTTTCCAATCGATAATGAACAGCAGCATATTGGAGATACGAGGACCTTGACCATGCATCTTAAATGAGTCATAACAAATGATATTGTTCACTGAGACATCGGCCGAATCTAAACTTTGGATCATCATCATCATCATTTTGAACGCGTGGGTGAGAGGGCTCGGGGTTAAGCACCCATCGTCTACCGCGAATAGGCACCAGGCGTACGGGTTTCTTAATCTGGGGTTTAAGGGGAGCCGAGCGAGCGCCACAGTCTGATGTCTGGAGAACTCATCATAATCACGGAACATACTTGCCTAGCGGGGCAGACATTTAGCATGCCGTATATTGTTTTACATGTCTATATACTCTTTGAACAGCTAAGCGACGCCACGAGGTGGCCACAGTCACGAGAACAAGTCTACGACAAGGTTGGTGATATGTATAATTTCTTCCACACTCTTACATTCCAACTCTGAGTAATACATACACAATTAATATTATAACGTGTGCGTTCGGGTATCATACCGCATGATCAGAGGTTTTCCGTTATTTAATCGCGTATTATAAGATAATCGGTATATTTATTTTAACAATTGCCTATAGGTATTTGAGCGGCTATAATATTTGGATATTTGGAAACCTTAGATATTTGATAATTGAAAACGCAAGTTAAAAGAACTAGGATTATTACGGACATAACATGGAGACTATTTGTAACCGCTAGATCGATCACGTTGGCCAAATTTAGATATTAAGCGTATAAATGCAAGATCTTCACACTGGCGATGTAGGCCAGGAGAGTATAAATTAATAATATTAAACGTATTTTTTAAGTTAAGTAGGAGATTTTAAGGGATCATTACGGGGGTGCCTTGCGACTAGGAGCATCGCACAGGGAAAGCGGAGATTCCGCGTTACAATCGATAAATTAGAAATAATACTATTAAAACATGTACAGATTTTGTGCAGAGTAGGGAAATACCGAATACATTACATCGGTGCCGAAGACCAGGAGTTTTGAGAATTATTCTAAATTAATATTTAGAGTAATATAATTATTCAATTTAAGAATATTAGAGAGAGGGTTTACCGAATTCTTTACAATATTTGAATCTTAACTGTCAAATTGGTCTGTTAAAATAATATATTTTTGGAAATGTATGTTCTATTAAAAACATATTAAAAATAATCATAATATTTGCTTTTAGATTCCATGTAAAAAAAATAGTTATGTAATTGATTATTTAAACTATGTTATCTTCATGTTTATGTTTTTAAAATCGTTATTTTTTATAATTAATCTTTGCTATTCATATTAAACTCTATACCGTATAATATATTAATAAAAAAATAACGCATTTCTGTAAGTAAACTAATGTAATAAAACATTTATTATAATAACAGTTATGGCTACATAAGTTTTTGGCTGACGCCAATAACCGAGAAAATTGTACAAGTACGTTTATAAATGATCATATTTGCATTATGATGATATTTCCCCGGGACCAATAACCGTAAAGCTAGAGATTTGCATGCTCCAGCGGTTGACAGTGTGTGCAGCTGGTGTTGGAAAAATGCATTAGAATTTTTAACTTGCACTAATAAACTGTAGATGTCACCACATGCGCACCGGTTCAATCGGGTAGTAATGGCGGTCGCCGGACGTGTTTTGGCGGCAAACTACGCCGCATTTAGTTTACAGCAGGTCGTGAGTTCAGAAAAAAAGGCGGAAAAAATATCGAGCAACTGTACGTGAAATAATTGAAGAGTTTCAATGCGGCTTCAGTCTGAAAAATTACACTTTTATGTGATGATGGACTTGTTTCCATCGTTTAATACTCTACTATCAGTAAAAAATTCTTCTACGAACCTTAACTTAACGTTTCTTAAAACTAAAAGTCTATTTTACGATATCTAAAGTTTTTTTAATATTTATACATTTAAAATCAGCAATGTTATCTTTGTGGTTAAGATTCATATTTTTATTTATTATCTTTGTTTTATTAACCACTAAAATGAGTTTAAATACATCTACCGGTTTCGAAAACTACCATTTTCTTCTTCAGGATGTCATATGTTTTAGTTAGTTATAAAATGGTATTTTTCGAAACCGGTAGATGTATTTAAACTCAATTAAGTGGTTAACAAAACAAAGATAATTAATAAAAATATTTTTAATATTTGCTTCATTTTTTATAGTATTATTCGTTATTAATAAATTTCGTACATTATTTTTCCAAACTGTCGACCGTTTGCCTAAGATAAATCCTTCAATTTTGTTGTTGAGAAAGGAAGACAGCTTGGAGATGCTCGTTGTGGTGGGGCACGGCGAATGACGAAATGGAAGAGTTGGATCGATCAAATGGAAAAGGCAACATGCACTTCTCTGGTGACAGCTCTAAGATCTGCAAGATGCTGAGAAAAGTGGAAGATCACAGTCAATACGGCGAGAGTTTATGGAGATCGCGATCCTCAGTCATGATGGACCGACATGGAGAATTTTCCAAACTGACGTACAAAAATGGACAATTTCACGATATTGTGAGAGACAGAGAGAGATGGGACATAAAGTGATCGGAGGAATGTCAAGTATATTGCTTCCCTAGCGAATGAGAAAGTCCAGAATTTTTATATTTACTTGGTAGGAAACACTGTATGGACCGACCATAAATAAATCAATACATAGTGCTCTATGTGCAAAACCGGATATGGAAACTTACTTTATTATTTATTAGAGATGACTAATACATACATAGTTCCTACTTAAGGGATTTATTACGGTATTTTCTGATTGATTAATCCATGCGTGGGTCCACCCTTTTAGCTGACATCGGTTTATAAAGAAAAGGGCTACCGAGGCTTTCAAAATTTACAAACAACCGGCAAACCTTTTGAATAATACTAAAATGTTATACAAAGTATCCTAAATGAAACGATAAATCCAAATAAACATGTTTCTTTAACATAGCAGATCTATTAAAACGAATGTAATTGTTATGAATCACACTAAAAGAAAAACCTAATAAATTAATTATAAAATCAATTACTAATTTACTGTTTAACTATTAGTAATAATCAGGGGCGTGCACTGCATACAAGCAGAAAAGCTGTGCATTACTAAAAATTCTGGGAATTAACAATAAATTAAATAATATTTATTTCCGTAACCGTAATATGCCGTAATCTACGATTATTGTCTAGCCGTGGGTTATTTGCGAACCTTTTAATACAACTTCGTGTGCATTCTGATCACTTTTTTCTATTCTAATAATAATTGTACTGAACAAAATATTATTTTAGTGAATTCTTTTCGGCACTTGACGTCTGCGGATTTTCTGCATTTTTTAAACAATTTGTGCTTCAGTCTGCTATTTTTGAATGTAATAATTATCGTTGTATTTAGAGACAAAATTAGGAGAGTGAATGCTTGAAATAAAACCCGTGCTACTATCAAGAGGCCTTAAATAACTTTGGTGACACGTTTGCATTATTTTTATTCTTATAAGTATCTATTCTCGTCGCCGTAGCTCTCTCCATCGACCCATATTCTCCAGGACTTATACTTCTCGGTAGCTTTTATGTCTATTCCCGTATTGTTTTATTCGGCTGTCTTCTTCTTCGTTCTATCTATGCTAAGCTGCAAATGGATTTTATTTAAAAACTTTCCGCACCAGTTCGCCACCATCCTCTAAATCTATTTTTCTCAAATGTTGTCATTTAATTTCTTTTCTGTCAAACCATTCTCACTATTCTCCTTCAGCACCATAATTCAAGTCTCACTTTATCTCTTTTTGTTATGTTTCAAATTTCACATCCACACAGAAATATGCTACATATGTGTATATATGTGGCGCCTATTTCCAAATCTCCCTAAAGGGGATTTTGGATAATATGTAATTTTGTAGATTTTTTTATCAGCTACATCCAGAATATATTGTTTCTCGCAAAAGCCACTTATCCATTGATATTGCTTGTTTAAAATTAGGATTCGTTCCAAAATACCCCAAAGTAGACAGAGTATAAGTCGTATTCACCCTAAAATGAAATCAGCCAATCACAACGCTCGTTGATGATCACGTGATTTAAGATCTAGTATGGCTGCCAGAACGATATATACAGAAAAATAAATTTACATTACAGAATTTTCTCTTTAAAAAATGCTGATATCTATAAGATAGATCTTAATCTCTATAAGATTAGTTTTAATGCCTATACCTTCTTATTTTGCTACTATACAGCTGATTATCCGTTATGAATACTTGTTTTATAATGGCTATTCATTTCCTTATTTGTTTTTTGCTTCTACCATGTTTATCTGTATTGCTATTTACGTATAATAAGTCCTTCAAGAATCTTGATGTTTCATTTTATCTGAGTTTGAATAGTTATTTTAGTCTCTATTGTAACCAATACTTTACGTCTGTATTATAAAAAAAATATATCTGTTTTACTAGGATGAGGCCAGACTTAGTAAAATGTGGAAAAAGAGATCTATCAAAAATGAAATCAATAATTCATCTAATAACTTCATTATCGTAAGATCTACCGCGACCAAACTTTTCCAAATATAACCTTTCATCCTGGAGAAGGTTTTGAAATGATTTTGCACCGATAGGGATCATTATTTGAGCTGATGATATCTCGCCGTTTTCCTGCAATATTAATAAAACAAGAGTATCTATTCAATGCATTAGCTGAAATAATAAAAATACCATATTTTCTCGATTATAAGACGCATGTTTTTTCCTATTTTGGTGTCTCTGAATTCAGGGTGCGTCTTACAATCGCTGTCAAATTCTGCAGTCGTGATGAATCATCATTGATTACTAGTATAACTCGGACACTGTATCTGGAGTACATAAATAATATGCCTATTTTTAAATCCTTTTTATCGTTTTTGTATGATAATGTCTGTAATAATAAAGTTTACGTAATGTTTCTATTATTGGTATTTAAAAATAAGGGTGCGTCTTATAATCGAGGAAATGTGCTCATAATGTGTGAAATACAAGATGTCAATTTGTATTTAATTTTTTTTTTAAATATTAAACAAAACATATTAGTAAGCACTTTTTTTAAATGAACCTTTTTTGGTAGTCTAGTTGTTTAGTAGTGTCGGTATAAATTAGTTAGCTAGATTGCCGTCCATCGGGGGGGTGCACTTCGTATATTCAAATGAGCTGTAAATAATAATATGGTAATGTATATAAATAAATCAAATTTATGTTAATGGTATAATTATTATAATGCTCAATATATTTTCCAGCTGTAATACGATTTTGCGAATATATATTTACGTAATGTTATCGAGTATATAAAAGAGAAAACATTTAACTTATCTTAACCTTACTTAAAAACACGTTTGTTTTTGTAAAAGCAAAGCATTATATAGCCATAATGACACTACATCCTAGACATTCCAGACGTCCAGAAAGTCATAGAGAATAGACGGGGAGATGCAATATTATTATGGATATTATTTAGAGTCTATTAAACCATAAAATTACATTTTAAGTTATTTCGTGGAAAAGCCGATATTCCACAGTTTATTTAAATGCGCTGAACACTAGTGACCCTAGAACCAAATACAATAGACAGGGAATGACTAAAATTTCATTGGTTTTGGGACACCATTAAACATCCAGTCCATCAATTTGAACTATTTAATTCAAATTATATTTGTATTTAGCGATAATAAATATATATAATATACAATACTAGACTATTGGACGAAGTAAGTACTTCAATAGAACCCACGCCGTATATAAAAACCACGAGGCGAACCAAAATCATGCTGGGTTGACGGCCTTCGACATCTGGCAGCATTTTGAAATGGCCTGAAACTAGTGGAAACATCATGGGGAGGCCTTCATCCTATAGTGGATTGTGACAGATTGATGATGATGATGATAAATATGTGTACATTACGCAATTCAGATAAGCTGCATGTTCGCCCTACGAGGAGGACATCTATAATAAGACATACAGACATTCGTAGTACGCCAGATCGTTAGATATTATTAAAAATAATAATGCAGATCGTTAGATAACATATTATATTTATCATATGTATAAAGTTATTTTATATTATGTATATTTTTTATAAATAAAATAATAAAATTTTTGTGTTATATGACTACATTTGTCGGACATTAATTTTTGTTAAGAATGCGATGTTATAATTCTTGTCAAGACTGAGCTAAGATATACTAACCTAGTCAATTTACGGCATCGTTGGTATTTTTGAACGACATCTATGCTGTCTATTTATTAACATAATTAATATATATCTGCTTATCTAAACAATGTTTTTCCATTTTCCCGAGCGACACCGCGTATGTCAAAACTGGTTATTAATAATGCCAAATTCTTCTCTTGATGTCTTCCTCGTAAAAGCAGCGATCCAATATTCTTTTTATAGAAATAATATTTTACTGCAGACGGTGAAAGAAAAAAGTGTAGATATTATTTCAGGTATATCCGCCGAAGCTCGAGGGATACTTCCTTTATGGTTCCGGGAGCAGCCGCGCGCAAATTGTTCGCGTGCCGCGTCCTTAAAAAATGCGGTCAGGAATTTCTTCCTTTTCCGAAATTTTTGAATTCAGCCGAATTCCACCAGAAAAATTTTACCCAGCGAACGCAATTTTTTTGTAAATTTTTGAAATAAACAAAAACATTATCTAGTATTTATTAAAATCTAAATTTTAGCTTGTTTGTTCTTCAGACACCCTAGATTTTAAACAAGGTTTTGTATCACAGACTACCAAATATATACACATGAACTAACGCAAATTCCTTGTTTCAATATTTATATTTTAGTGACACCCGCGTGATCATTTTGGTATCACTTACGCAATCAAATAGCACCGAAACTTTTTTTTAAATATTTGACTCGATTGGAACGAAAAATTTAAACATTGACATTATACGAGGGCCAAGTAAAAAATAAGGTTCCTTACGCTGTACACTCGCCACGCGAGATGCTAGGCGAAATCCGGCAACACCGCCTTGATTGTTGGTCCCTTAACTACATCCCCACTACCGGGAGCAAACGCTGCGACGCTCAGTAAAGGCCTGACAGCCATCCGCTATGGAACCCGCCATCGCCGTTACCGCCAGGTGTGAAATCCGTTCGGTGATTCGATTTTTAAACGCGAAGAAGCTTAAACCTGTTGAAATTCATCGACAGTTGGAAGAAGTTTATGGCACAGCTTGCATCAGCGTCCAACACGTCCGCAAATGGTGCAGGGAGTTCTCCGAAGGACGCACAGACGTCCACGACGAGCAAAGGAGTGGGAGGCCATCGGTGTCGGACGAAGTCGTGGCGAAGATTGAGCGCATTCTCCTCGAAGATCGGAGAGTAACGCTTCGGGAGCTTGCTGTCCAGGTTCCTGAGATTTGTGAAAAAACCATCAACAACATTTTGACCGATAAACTTGGTTATCGCAAGGTGTGCGCGCGGTGGGTCCCACACATGCTTTCAGAAACCCACAAAGACAATCGTGTCAAGTGTGCCGAGGGGTTTCTTCGAGAATGCGCCGAGAATACCGAAGAATTCTTGGACTCCATTATTACGGGAGATGAAACGTGGTGTCACTACGTCACTCCAGATACAAAAGAACAGTCCAAACAATGGCGCCATCCTGAATCGCCTAGGCCGAAAAAGTTTAAGCAGACGCTTTCCGCAGGGAAAGTGATGGCTACGGTGTTTTGGGACCGAAAAGGCGTCTTGCTGACCGAGTTTAGGCCTAAAGGGACCACCATCGAAGGACGCGACATTGACAAAACCAAAAGACCATCGCGGAGGGGTGACCAGGCGTTAGGCTGCACCACGACAACGCTCGCCCGCATGTCTCTCGACAGACCACCGCCCTACTGGACAAATTCGGCTGGAAATTGCTTGACCATGCCCCCTACAGCCCTGATCTTGCTCCCAGCGACTTCCACTTGTTTCCGAAATTGAAGCAACACTTGGGTGGACAACGCTTCAATACAGATGAAGAGGTGAAAGAAGCGGTCACCAAGTTCATCGGCGGCCTAGCGGCGGAATTCTTCGAAGCGGGTTTTCAGAAGTGGATAACTCGTCAGGAAAAATGCATAGAAAAATCAGGAGACTATGTAGAAAAATAGAATAAAGTAAAAGCTTTCAGATGGTTTACTTATTTATTGCAATAAAAAATACCTTATACCTGAAAAAAATGTAGGAACCTTATTTTTTACTTGCCTCTCGTAATATGCATTCATATATAAAATACGTCTTGTTTACACAAAGATTTAATTTTAGAAGATTAAATACTTTTACTGTTGCATAAATGTATCATAAACTATCGGATTTATGTTTCCACAAATAATGTTTGTAGAATGCCCGTTGTCCCACAACTAATGTTTCAAACCCCTCTCCTATATGTATACTTTATTTCATGCCTATTAATTTACTGGTCTGTGGTTTTGTATAACATATCTTCTTCTTAAGAGATATTCAATTGTTACTGCAGGTCTTTCCATTGTCGCCTATTTCATGCTAGACATGCAATGCCATATATTTGGTTTAAACGGCCAAATAAATGCTTTTATTTATCAATAAATAAAAATTAATATTCATGATGCATCCAATCTAAGTCATAAATTAATATCAGATTACAAGTGGTTATTCTCGTAAGTTGGTGTGGGTTTATGTTAAAAACAGTTTCGATAAATCACAGGCGCTGTAAGCTGCTACGTAAAATACCCGATTTCTGGACCCCGAGCGGTCTGAGAATGACCGTGTTTTCTTCATAAAATATCTAATAATATTACATCAGCAGTTGTGGCGTCATATGTTCCTATTCCTATAAAGGAATGGCTTTTGAAGAATTGAAAAAAATCAACTGGAAGAGCTCGTTAAATGATCAAAGCTCCTCATTATATGTAATTATTTTTTGTCCTGACATCCTGCCTCGAACTTATCATGTTTTGTTTGCTCCCTGTTTGTTTCTATAATAGTCCTGTTTATTACCTTGTTTTTACTCTGTTTTTCTTTTTACTCTCCTCTGATCTTTCTACCATATCGTTAATATACTTGTTTTACTTATTTCTCGTTTTTTTATTTTAATTAAATATTATTTTTTGCTCCGTTTCTTTATATGCTTTTACTTTAATGTTCTTCATACTCTGTTCCTAATTTCTTACATGTCTTTAGTCTGTATCAAAACTTTTACTGTGTTCTTTTTACTGATTCTCTACTCTTTTTTGATTTTTCTGTTTTTTACTATTTAATTTGTTAAAATGAATAGTACCTTACTTACTACATATGCATATATCAGTTTTCAGGAATATTAAAAACAATAATAAATAGCTAATGAAACCCAATGGCCACCTACCTCAGAACAGGTACTTTATATGTACCTTGCGAGGGAGGAAGCGGTTAACTGGCTTGCATGTAAATAAAATATAACATTTGATACTTATTATACTTTCTGGTGTATTAGTTATGTAAAAAATATGTATATTGATGCAAGCTTCAAAATAAAGTTATTTTGCATTAGCGTTTATTTAAACGCCGATTTATCGGCACTGAAATCAAAAATATTTAGAAACTTCGTATTAAAAAAAAACTTTCCACAATATACTAGAAATATATTTCGTACTTTGGTTATTTTACTGAAAAAGGTGGAGACTGCCTGGAGAAATTAGCGAACTCTGGAAATGTACAAGAATCGAGAGTGAGAGGTCGTATTAAGTCCGAGACAACCAGAGGCCCTGAATTGCGAGAGTGAAGACGAGCAGTTCGCACTATAGAACCAGACTAGAGGATCACAAAGCTCAGACATGAGTACATCGACTGAGAGTGAGCGAGAGGTCGTATTAAATCCGAGACAACCAGAGTCCCTGGATTGAGAGAGTGCAGACGAACAGTTCGCGCTATAGAACCAAACTAGAGGATCACAAAGTTCAGATATGAGCACATCGACTGAGAGTGACCGAGAATTGAATGTCTGAATTATATAAAAATTATTATCAATGTACCTTTACCTGAAATCCACGATAAATAAATTCGATTTAATAATTAATAATAATAATAATGAATTAACTCGTGATATTCTATTATATTTTCAACACAACTTCTATTTGTATACGTTACTAGTTGTCGAATTAATGTTAATTGCCTCATCAACATTAACATTAATCTGTATTGAAAAATTCTCGCTGTCTTTGCATCAGTCATACAATTTTAATAATGACTTGCAAAAGTAAGCTTTGTGCACGCATATTGAATTTAATAATTGTGTAATTGCCTGACACTTGACTGAATACGAAAAAAAAATATTTTCATGAGCTTTACGTATCCATCCTAGGCCTATATGTACCTACTTCCAATGTACAATAATAAAAGACGGGCTTTCAACTATTAGTATTTATTTATATATATACATCTGAAAAAAAAAAAATGAAATGAAAAATACGAATATACATAGAATATATATCAAAGTTTGTAATATCTTTATAAAATACCAATATTTTTTTTCATCAACATGTTTGAAATAAAAACTAGAATATGTATCTGTCGAAATTGGCACTGACCACACCAACCATTTAATCAATCAGCGTGTAAAATATGATTTTCATGGCAGCACACTCGTATGAATGAATGATATGCAATGACGAGCAACTGAACCCAAATATATAAGTATATAAGAAACCTAAAAATTTTACATATTAATATATTGATTAAAAAATTAAAATCAACTTAAGATTAATTTGATTTTAAAACACAAAAAAAACGAAAACCAATTTTAAATATGATTGTAAGTGAAAAGTACTATTCTTTTAATAATATGTGAAACTTCAAGATTATTACTTCATAAAGAATAAGTGAGATTTCCTAGACTTGGTCAGTTTGCAAAAAAAAAAAAAAGTTTTTGGAACAGACAGTTTCTTCATATTTCTTTTTAAAATAAAATAAAATAAAAAGTTAAAGGGGACAGATTCAGAAGAGGAAAAAAAGGAATAGAAAAGCTCTTTGTTACTGGACGGCTCTCTCGGGAGATGCACGCTTAGTGCAGTCAACAGACTTTGATGCGGCCTCGCTTAACTAACTTTAAATTGTTATTTTTCTGTGAAGTATTATCGTGCACGCGTACGGAATATCATCAAATATGTTTTGATTTTATAAACGTATATGAAAGCTTGACATAACTAACTTATTTGTATATTAAATAGTATAAATCTAACCACCCAAATCGAACGGACGATTAGTAACCGGTTGGCGTTAAAAGATAAAATCATAAAAAATTTGCAAAAAACTACTGTTTTAAAAATTGCGCCATCTTTAATCATAAAAATAAAATGAAAAAAAGGCACGGTCCCAAATTCACGACTTTGAAAAATATAACTAAATTGGTAGTTTTTCAGAATTTCACACGACACCCCCCAACTACTTGGTTTATGACTAGTCGATAAAAGTAAGTATTCAAATAAATATATAATATTAGCTTACACACCTGGCCCAGCGATCCTATCCCATGACAATAGACGTGCAGCTGCTCCATGTACTTGAACCCGGAACTTTTTAATACAATTACAATTAAACTATGTCATACTTATGTCTTACTTTTAATATATCTTAGATTTTTCTAAAAAACGTTAATCGTCTTTACGTGACTAGTTTAATTTGTTATGTTTTAATTTTTACTACAAAACTTTATATTACACACAAGATAGTATTATTCTCACTGCTAGTTTCTAGAGGTGCAGTAAACAATTTAAATGCAAAAAAAAATTATTCGTAGAAAACATACTGTGCATATTCTCGTCAACGATCAAAACCTCCCCCTTCTTCTCAAGCTCCGCTCCATTGCTCGAATATACTATAATACTGTAATTATTTTAGTGATCATCTAACGATGAGACCATATCAATTAATGATATTAATTTGTTTTATTTATCAAAGAACTATGATTTGAATTTATTGATGTAATATGCTATAATAAAATGTAACAAACACCATTCCCCGCTATCGCAAATACTGTGATAATACTAAGTGTGTATGTTTGAATATAAAATTAAAAATAATACGAGATAAAATCATGATTTTCATTAAAAAGTTTTGAAACAAACAAAATATTTGTATATTCGTGTGCCGCCGTGCGGTTTCGAGATTTCACCATTATGAGATGATCTACACAGGTAGTCCGGAGCCTGCTACGGAGCAGGTGTGGACTTTATTACCGGCCGCTAGACGGCAATAAAACCTCTCAAGGATTTTCATTCCAATTTCACATCCATCCCTTTCCACTCGTCCCGAATCCTAAACGGTTCGATGGCCCACGAGGGTACATAATATGGAACTTATTTTTTAATACTTCGAGGCAGAAAATAATATTTTTTTTATGTATTTAATTTATAATTGAAGCTATTATTATAAATGAGAAGATTTATGTAACCTACGTTGTATAGATTATATGGTACTTCTAGCAAGTAACTTTGAGGATCTACAACTTCTGCTGAACCAAGTAATGAAGGCGTCTAAGACTTAAAACCTAATACTACTAAAATAAAACATATTATTCATTATAGAAAATATAATAAGTTGATAATAAAAGTCTTTATATTGCTGGAATAAAATTATAGGAGATACCAAGTACCTATTGCATACCTGGATTGCAATATCTTCGGCGGTCCCTCGTTACGAGAATAACGTCTGTTTTCTTGGATTGAGCGTGGCGTAGACCTGTGCGTGGGATTGTTTAAAGTGTAAGTGGTATTGCACAGTACCATCCACATGCACTCTTGGAATAATGGAGATCTCGGTCTAGTGGCAAGGGTGGTCCGAAACGACTAGAGCTCTCTATTATTTTGCAGCTTTTTCCGTCTATGCGCAGAGCTTTGTACAGACTACAGTACAGTAGAGTCTCAGATGTAACCCCAGGGCAGCACTAGCGCCGATAGCATACGCGAGATAATGTATCATTTAATGAAGCTAATTACTCATTATATTTCATTCATGAATAAGTCATTCGGTAAATTGTGTTCTGACATCTGACACTTGTCACATAAATTTGTCAATTTCTGTATGTAGGTAATCGGTTGATCAAAAGATGCTTATGACAACACTATTAGGGCTTCTAATTGGTTGAAGGCGAAGATTTGTACTCGACTCTTATCGGTTGTAGAATTCACCAACCTCACTCGTGCTCAATGTGATATGTTTGTTCGGCTGCAGTCAATTGCAATGTAATGAAAGGTGGGACTCTTCCGTTGAAATAAAATGCCGTTTTTAGCAGGCGCGTGCAACCTCTATCCTTATGGAAACGATGCTCTGCAGTCGTTACCTCAACCTTAGATTGGTGTTATGTATTCTCAGTATTATTTTATGGAATTTGTGACAGCATAGGACAAAATATATAAAGCGACTGAAGCATTTCAGATATAAATCTAGAGAGAGTACTATGCAGAAAATAATACTCAAAATAAATATTGTAAGAACCTTGCTTGATTTGCATGTTGATGCATTATTGAAAACTTCCTTTAGATGCCTCCAATACTTTAATTTCATCGTAGCATTCTTAAGCATCTTCAAGTTAAGTTTGTATCATAAGATTCCATAGCTCTGGAGTCAAATTCGAAAACGTCAATGTCCGAAATATTCTTAATTTATTCGAATGGTAAAATAGAATCTCTCGATCTTCAATATTTTTTGTGATAAGGGTTTGTTCTTTATAATTTTTTATATTCATTACGAAGACAAATCATCGTCTTTGGACGTCTAGAATTAAAATTAAGCAAACTAGTAGCACATAATAAAAATATTATTACTTTTAGAATAAATAATGTGTTTAATAAAAAAATTTAAAAAGGCACCCTTTATTTTAACAACTTAAAATTAAATTTGACTTCAGTTATTAGATTGAACTATTTTTGGTTTATTACAATTTTTAGTGATGGTAAATATTTTAATATTCAATTATTATTTTTTATTCCATTTACGTTTACAAAGTATTTCTCTTGACTTCTTATTGTATTAAGTCCGTTGTTCTCATCGGTAAATATTGTTCTATTGCTCTCCGTTATGCATTAGTTCATTGCAGCTGATTATTACTGTCTCGGCCTTCCTTTCTGTTGATGTTTCGACTATTAAACTGATAATTTAGTTCTCTGTGTCTTGTTCTTTCTCTACGGTTTTCATTTGCTTTCCTCACTAACACTCGGTCTAAAAAAAATAATTTATAGATAAGAGAATTTTTTCTCTTATAAAAATTGAGATTCCCAAGAGAGAAAGATTAAAATTAAGCTTATCAATAGGCTTACTATTTATAAATTAAGATACGCGAAAAAAAAGTCAAATTCGCGATCTCGTGATCACTGGACGAATAACTTACCTTAGACCGGTGAGCATGTCGTCAATTATTCGTAAACTTTTTTCATCGACTTTCAATTATTTTCTAATAAATTGATTTCAAGTTTCAGAGTAACTGATCTAGAGTGATATTATTATTTCTATGACTTGGGTACATTGGAGTACAAAAGAAAAAAAATATATCATGGATTGCTTGGTCTTAAGAGTACGTGTCAAGAAACACGATTTTACAGGAGAAATGTTGTCTTTTTACCTAATTACTGTATCAATAATACTAATATATAAACATTTTAATAGCATCGTGCATGAGTAGAAAAATATTATATCGTATTCCATAAATATTTTTTCTATTTTATACTTATTACGCTTAAAAATATTAATCACAAACAAAACCACCACCAAATACCATTTTTGCTTATCGAGGGTCCATTCAAACTGTAACTATCTTATGCGAAAAATAAACAAAACTTTTGAACAAAGATTTCATTTGTTTTAGTACAAAAAATATACAACGGCCTAAATGTAAACCTAAAAAGTTGTAAAAGTGAAGTTCTGGCTCCACAAAAAGAGATGACCTTTTAAAAATTCAGATACAATATAAAAATTGCTGCAATTTACATTGAACATTTTTTTAAACATTGTTAATATTTATTTTCACCTTTACTTTTAGAGTTATTAAAATTCTTATCTTAAATTCCTATATCTTGGTATTTTAATTTTATGTTTTATTTTAAATATATTCTTTTTTAATTTTAGATCGAGTAAGTCAGGAGACCCTCTAGGACATCGCATCTTGGCGCTTTTGTACACGGAGAGCCGATTCCAAGTAAATGGGAAAGATGAAGAAAATCTTTTTAAATACTAGTATCTCCTGATCATATAATCATAAGGATGTTTATTTCTGATATATATATATAATATGTGTTCTTTATTTAATTTTGTTTATCTAGATCCTTACCCTTCTTCTAATTCTCCATTTCTATCGATCATCTACGTTGCTAAATTTATACTTCACTTAAATCATTGTTATTTACTTTTTGATAACATTTTTTTAGTTATTTTAATAGTTATCTTATGAGAGATGTATATAAATGAATATTATTTCTGAAATATTTGTATGTATTTATAGATTCACCAAATCGCGTTTATATATTAGTAATGTATGTATAGAATATAACATTATCGAAATACAAAAAAATCATACATATTTGTAAATAACTGGAAGATTAGAAGAACTAAGTTAAGATCAACATAAGTTACACGGTCATATACTGTTATTTTTGCACAAATATTTTAGTATAAAGTTAGCATTTTCTATCTATTTATTTTTCTTCTCTGTCTCTTTTATAATTATTTTTTTTACTTTTAGGTTTAGGCTATTATTGTTTCTATACATTGTTAATAATGGTACACCGAAATTCATTTAAGTTTCAAAATTTGTAGCGTTGCATTCGAACCTGCTACTTAATATGATTACAGTACAAACGATTTTTTTTTTTCATGTTTAAAGTATGCTAGATTGCGATTCATTCGTCTGTATGAAATATAAATTGAAGAAAATATTGTTAATTACATTGTGTATATAATTAATTTTTATATTTTGTTTTTTTATATTTTCAATATTTTTTGACTTGTACTGTTAAAGCCAAGCAGCTAAGATTTTATCAAGTCTATAGGGGTTTTGAAGCAAAACTTCAATATTGTATTTTCTGTATTGAATTCCAATAAAATGAAATATTACGGAGCTCAGACTATTTGAATGCTTGCAATGATTTTCTGGTCCGAAATGTCGTCACATTTCTTCCTTCGGCACATGTTACCGTTATGGAAGTACATATATCAATTGAAAGACTATCGTAAATCTGAAATAGGGTAAGCTTGACTTTTCTTTACAAATATTTTTTTACAATTTATTTTATAATTATATCTACAATTTTTTTGTCATTCTTTTTCATACTGTACTTCTATATGACACATTGAAATTGACATGGAAAAAAGAGGACTTCTTATGAAGTCAGCTGGGTGACGATCAATTATTCGGTTTTCGGTATCAGAAGTATCTAATATTCTATGTTATAAGTCGTACATATCTGTCATACAAAATACTTATTGTATATTGGATACTAGTTATTTAGTTTCCAATGTACGCTGTAGTAATAATTATAGTCTTAATAAGTTATGTCACACTTTATTTTTACTGTGAAATATTTGATGTAGGAACGTGCTTTTCTAACTGTGGTTTTCGGGAGAATAGAAGGAAGCTGTCGAAAGGAAAAGCTTAGTAAAGGTCTCAGAAAACATAAAAGTTGATAAATCTTTAGGAAAATTGAAGGATTTACGGGATAATGATGTTACGTAAGAATTTATAAAAAAAAATACATTCATAAAAGTGTTTTGTGATTACACACGATATACCTATTAGTAAGGAAAACTTCAATCATTACTTTTTGTTGCAAAAACTCACCAATAGATTTAAGCAATACAAATGATGAATACATTTAAGACTTAAAGATAATTTATACATTCATCTAATAATTAAGTCAAGTGTTTATGGTACCTGTATCCAAAAAAAATTGTAAGAAATGTGCTGTGCTAGATAAGTATCCCACCAATTCATTATAAAGTATAGTATTTAATAATTCTAATTAGCCTTTCGTTTATTATTCTATCCAAATAATGACTAACTAATCCTTGGACTATTTCAAATATTTTCAATATTTTTATTACATTTTCTTTAAAAAGATCTATACCGATCATTCTGATACTACAGGACAATATTAGAAATGAAATTGCTAATTATGTTTCATTTCCTAGTTATTTAAAAAAAATATCGACCTGGAACATAATATTCACTCAGTATATAAAAGTTACTTCATATATACAATACATATACAGTCGGCCCTTTCATTTTAAATTGGGCCTAATGATCTCTTCCATATTTTTAGTTGCTCCGCTGCATGTATATATTGTTATTATTTTAACCTTTTTAACCTATGTATGTATGTAAGTAGTCAATTTCTGTAACTGAGAACTTTTTATGGTATTATAGATACGTATCTCATAACAATAATTGACACTATATATATTACATGAGATTTCGCTATCTGACGCACCATATAATAATTAAGGGCACCAGTTTAAGTACAATTTGATTACTATATGATTTTTATATTCTTATTATCAAATTGATGGAAATTCAGTATGTATTGATTACATAGACTCTGTATGAACATTTTAGGATTAGAATATTTAATCTCACATAATTCTCTCGTTATAATAATATGCTGAAATTTGATGATTGAATTGTGAAGTTAAATATATATCAGAAAACTTATAAAAAATAAAGGTTTAACATATTTTTTGAGGGTCTATCGCTGTATGATTTTCCCTTCGCTACGGACCCGGTGTGCTGGAGATGTGATTTGTATTTGCATATGATACGAGTATGTGTGCGATGTGTATGGGGTAGTGGGGGTGCGGAGGGCGGCGGAGGGTCACGGCAGCAGGTTTTTATGACAGAGGTCAGATCGTGTTTAATTTGACGTACAACCGACTAAAATATGGCAACTTCTGGTCCAATTTGACATTTTATTGAGGCAAATATAACTTTTCTAGAATTGTACAAGTTGACATTGTATATTTTTTCTAAAGAAATTGGATGAATCACTTATAAAGAAATACAGAAAAATATTTAAAAAAATATTAAGTTCCAACTGAGAAATATTTTTTCGATAAAAAGATTCATTTTATGTAAGTATCAAATTACAACTTCACAATAAAAAAGTGATTTCATTAAAATATTTTTTTTTCGCTCCTACATTTTAATATCTGTTATTCTGCTTGAACCTTTGAATGCTTCACTCGACAGCTTCACTTACTTGCTTTACTTGACTGCTTCACTTGAGTGCTTTTCTTGTTTCTTTACTTGAGAGCTTTACTTAGTACTTTACCTAAGTGAATACTTTACTTGATGGCTTAATTTGGATAGTATTTATTTATATTTTAAGAAGAACGAAATAATGGTTAAAATATTTTTTTAATATTTTAATCTTTATAGCACTGAGTGCAACATATAAATCTAAGTGGTGTCCTGAATTCCTTACGTGCAAAATCTACTTACAACATTAAAATCAATTGTGTATTTTATATTATTGTTCGGGGTTTCATCCTATCTTTTAACCAATTCATCGATGCCTTTTTTGTAAAAATCGGCTCATCTGGAATCGAAATACTTATCGAGCCAATTTCAGATGTCACCATCGTTGTTGAACGTTACGCCACGCATTTGATTGGAGAGCGACCAAAAAAGATGATAGTCTGATGGAGCGAGGTCGAGACTGTACGGTAGATGCAGCATCATTTCCCAGTTGAGCTCCTTCCTTGGTGACCATTTTAACCTGATTAAAGGCGAAAAGAAGTATGTATCGAAAATGTTCGTTTTTATCAACTTGACACTTCGTTATTTAAGCCCAAAAAATAAGAAAATCTATAAGGTACAAGGTAATTGCGACACTAACGTTTTAGAGCAGAAAAAATTCTATCGAATAGTATGTTTTTTTGTCGCAAAAAATACAAAAAAAAATGGCGGAAAAACAGCAAAAAATAACGCAGTGACTTATTAGACGACCGAATACATCTGAGGATGTTAAGAAAGTCAAGATCTCCAAGAAATATTCAAATGGGTGGATCTCTGTTTGATAATACTGTTTTATTGGAATATTTGGAAATCAACACATCCGAATAGAATGTTTTTTCCTTAGATCTCACTAATAGCGTCAAGAGTGGAAACGCTATCTATTTAGCGTTACAAATCTATTTTTCGGTCCAAACCGCTGTCCAAATAATTACATTTTGGATCTACAGCGTGATTGTGAAGTCTATAGTGATTGATATATGGATGAAAAACCTGGAGCCTCAAGGAAAGGAAAAATAGGTAACCCGAGTACAATAGTAAAAACAAAATTTCTAGGATATTATACATTACCAATGTATATACTGTAGTTTGCCAAAATGCAAGTAAGCCGCATGATATTGTAAAACTAGTAATTAAATACCAAAGAACCATTTCTGACTTCATGACTTACAATATTTAAATGAATATGACATCCATTGCTAACGTTTATAAATATCACACTTGTAATACGACATTATGAAGATTATATTAAGCCATCAGCTCTCAGAAAAGTTCAAAGAAAATATTTCAAAATCGTTGAACTGAAGTAAGCCCTGCAATAACTAACAGTTGCAGTAGAGCTTTAGTACCTCTCCATAGTGTGAATGCGGAGAAAATATTCCATTACAGCTGGAAACTTTTCCATGAACCACCCGGTCTCAGAACTGTTAAGTCGCCCTCCCCGGGGAGCCTTTGTAACATGAATAGTGGGGGTGGTGGTGTGCAGGGTTGTGCAAAAACTACGTCACTAAAGTGCTCTAATAATGCTCAAGCAGTGCTCAAACGTTTCAAGTTAATGATGCGATCAAAAGAGAACTGTAATTGTTTTTTTACAAACGACAAAACTCAAATAATAAATAATAAAAACCAAGTTAAAAAATAAATGTTTTTTAATTAGATTTTATTTTTTTATTTGCAACTTTTGAATGTTCTTCTCTGTACATTTTTATTATGATTCTAAGCCAGATGAAATATGTTATACAAAGATAAATTATTATTTTACGTTAAATTTAGACTTGTTAACGTCATATTATCTTCTTCAAAAGTCTTACATGTTTTACAGTTTGGGGTAATCAGGTACGTTATCCATGGTACGGTACCCAAAACAAAATCATGTTTTTAATGATATTTTTTAATAAGATTTTCAAATAGTTTTTCAATTTATATTAAGATCACCTGAAAAAATTGAATATAAAAATGATTTGATATTCAATCCGTTATGTAATAGTACATACTGCTCTACGTAATCAATTGTAACTTATAGATTTACGGAAAAAGGAGGCGCTATTAACACTTATTTAATATTTATTAAATAGATTTATTATTACGGAAGCACAAAAACATTTATCAGTACTGTAAAAAAGTTTTGTCACGATATCTATCAAGCGACCTCTTTTAAAAAATGAAAAACTTGATGCCATCCAACTATACAACAGAACAATGTAGTATTATTCTAGCACAAAGACAACATAAGACTCACAAAAGGACGACAAATGACTGCAATACAGAAAAGAAACGTATGTACGAAGGCCATTTTAAAGTAAGAATTGTTTTGTCGTAAATTTATGACAATTTATTATATTTATTCAAAAAATGTCTGATTGCGACCGACGCAAATGGTCGATCACAGTGGTGGGTAATGGAATTGAAAAGGATGGGTGGACAGAAAATAGGTAATCGGAAATGAGGGAAATGATGAGGGTAAGGGAGTTCCATCGATAGTGGATCAGGATGGACTCACGGAACCACAAGGACAGCCGTCTCTACGGTCCTACGGAAGTTCAGCCAATGTACGAAACTGCCACGGCACAAAAAACTCTGAGTTTCAACGTTTACAACACACCAAAATCACAGCGGTATTTGAACTAGTGATCCAACACGAATAATCACATGAAAACAGTTCTTCTTCTCGAATTCAAAAACAACCAGTTGAACTAAAGGAACAATGTGTATTGATTGGGAATGGGCTACGGGGTAGGAACAAAACTAAAACTGGTAACAATAACACTACATTTTACAATAACATTTATTTCAAGTTATGGACGCATATGTGTTTACCTATTTACAAAAATAATAATTGCAAATACGGAACACTAATTATAATGAAAATATGTATTAAACTACTTTTTATAACTACATTAATATTATATGCGTTTTCCATTTTTCTTATATTATTAATTAATTTGTCCTCGTTCAGCAGCTATGTTTTCTGGCTGTATTTAAATCATTCATTATTTCCTTGAACCTGATTTTACTCATTATATCTTTGAATACAGATACCCCCCGTGAAGTTGACCACAATATATGTAATCCAAGCGGCTGGAATTATAAACCCCGCGAGCGTAAATAAAGCAATAAATGAATCAGGTTCATCCAAAGAAATACTCCGAAACTATAGTCGTTGTTTATCGTTGAGCTTCCGTCTTAGTACATTTTGGTGATTGACCATCTGCTTTAGTTCTTGATCTACTTGTCACGTGGTAAGATTTCTATGATGACAGTTTCCAGTAAGAAGTCAAAAGATACTGAGTAAAATGATGACTTGTTAACACATCTGGAAACCATTCGAGTGTTGGCAAAACACTGATCGATAGTAATTACATAAAATGGTGATAATAAAAAAAAGAGGAAACATTGGAACTACCCTATAGAATGGTTTGTTTTATCTAGTAATAATTATTACTGATCGTCAAGTTTACGGATGCAGTTTATGTAGAAATAATACATAGATGTCAAAAAGTGAATGAGACACGAATGTTATTAATATTTCATTTTATTTTATTAATTCTACAATGGATGTCAAACTCTAAAATATATACTCTAAGTTATAAAAGCACATATTTATGTAAAATAAAATATGTTAAATATTTTTAAATAATATTGATTTGCCGTCAAAAAAACGGCACAGTCTTTCTAGTGTTAAAAATCAATCTACTGTACTTCAGCCGGTTTCGGGAAAATCTTTTCATAATAAACGTAAAATCTTTTAATTCACAAATATAATTTTTTTTAAAGTATTTAAAACACAATTATTGTACTGGACTGCATATATATTCGAAATGGCATGCTTTACTCAATTATAATTATTTTATTAAAGACTAATAGTGTTTACGTGTTCCCAATTTTTTATCAGAAGCATCATCTTGTTTCATTAAGTGATTCGAAAATTCTTAGAAACCATGACTTTTAAACAAATCTCTAATATTTAACCTATTTTTACAATATAAAAAGTAGTACAATCTTTATAACTATGTTTATAAATGCCAAAATTATAAAATTTGTCTTTTGAATTATACAAAGTTATGTTTGAATTTAAATCACAAAGTTTTTACAGAATATATTAATAATACAAATTAGTTTGTTTTATTTAAAACCCCTACCATTATTTATCAGCTTATTTCCAAATTCTATTTACACGTTTAAACATCAATTGCACGAAATCCTTTCACATAAAACAATGTTTTGAATTTTTTTATTCGTTATAACGATTATGTTAGAAAGAATACCTACTTTTTAAAATTAATCAAAATAAGCATTTAGAAGGTATGGGTATACGATATTTTGCAAGTATAACATATATAGACCGCTCCAGAATTCCTAACTGGAGAGGCTTAGTTGAGAAACTAGCAGAAGAAAAGTATACCAAGTACCTACCGAAAAGAGCAATTTGTAATTATTTTTTGGAAAAAAGTTAATTCTCAGAACCGAATAGTGTGACCTTCTATTCTCTGCTTACCCCGATATGGTGGTTGTTAAGTGAGCAATTATTTCATAATCACATTTGGTTCCATTACATACTAAAAGAGATTATTATTTTGAACAAGAAATGGATCACCTTCTTTGCAAAATCAGTAAACCAACAAAATGCTCGTTCCAGAACAATTATTTACTGAGCCAATCATAATACGCTGCCAAAGTATTGGAAAATACATTTACTTCACATCGATTAGTTAGCAAATGTCCAGATTAAAACCCTTCAGCTGTGTACCCTCGAATAAAGTACTTCAACCATAAGCGCAAGTGAAACTTTTGGGTGCTGGTTTCATGGCTGTCCGGACTGAATATGCGGGCACTTGCGTACAGTAACAGTACTTAGAATAAATAATATAAATCTAAATCTCGCAGATTACTGCTGTGAGATGAGACTATTCACAATTTTATTTATTATTTGAGGTGTTGGTCACATCCCCAATAATAAATTATGAAAATCAACATATCTAAAAATATCGAAAAACGAATTAAATTCTCAGTATTGAACTTAACCTTTTGTCCACTCAGAAAAACCAGAGTTTATGTTACATGACCACTGAACAATTTAATATGTCCATTCTCAATGTTCCTTATTTCCTTGATATATTCGAAACTAGCCACGTGTTTCTGATTTGTAAAGGAGTTCAAGGATAATGTTTTATCCAACACGATACGCTCGGAATGACTTACCCCTTTTCATGTTGACTTGTTTGACCCACATGCGCATGTTTATCATTATTTTGTTATTATATATATGTAATAAATTCTATAATTCAAATCATTTACAAAAAAATATATAGAAGGATAAATGTAATGTAAAATAAGTACAGTAGAATATTAATGTACTTAAATGAATAATCAAATTATATGTTTTTATATAATTTAATTGCTATACAAAAACAATTACTTGATATTATTATCACCCAGTTTGATAACCTAAACCTAACATTATAAAATACTAGCGGTCATTGCCCGTATATCCGGCGTTACTCGGGATTTATGTTTAGTTACAATTAAAATAAGGGGTGCGGCGAGGCATAGTTCAGAGCGAAGATGAATGAAGGGAGGTCTTCGAGATGGCCAAAGCCCACCCCGGGCTGAAGAACAATGATTATATTGGATCGGTTAGGGTATTGGAGTAGGAGAAAGGAGTACTTATTTATAGTTTTACTGACGGATATACAACGGTAACATTTGACGTGTACTCGCATATACAGAAGAAGAGGTAAACGTGAATATCAGTCACAATGATATTTGTATTCTATGAGAACATGTATGTGTAAGAAATACAAATATAATATTAAAGAAACGTATTTATATTAAATGTCGAGTGATGTCAAAGTGAAAGAAGTGTGATTTCCGTCCTGGCGGGGAATGGGCGGGGGAAAGGGAATGTGTTATGAAATTGAATTGTATCCTTGAGATTTATTCAGAGAGGAGTCATTTGAAGGAAGCTCCTTGTATCATATATAAATTTCTCACTCACGTTAATCGGTCCATCGCAGGGATAAATAAATTAATCAAAAAAATTTCAATAAATAGTTTTTCTGAAGGTAGGTTTTTACTTTGTGATGACATCATTAATGAATTAAAGTCAAATTACTTTGTTTACTCCACTTTATTAAATATAAAATATACACGTTTCAATATGACCATACATTTGATTTTAATACAAGAT
This sequence comes from Eubasilissa splendida, assembly GCA_031772225.1. NCBI lineage: Eukaryota > Metazoa > Arthropoda > Insecta > Trichoptera > Phryganeidae > Eubasilissa > Eubasilissa splendida. The sequence goes on from CM062868.1 coordinate 1,084,649, forward strand.
TACACTACATGCAAGTTATAAGGTCTCGCAGATTAACAATTTAGAAATATTAGAGATTAGAAAAAGTGTGAAAATTAAGTTAAACATAATTAATAATCAGATAAAATTTGTAAACAATCCTCTATTGAATATTTTCCCACTTAACCATTCTTCCCCTTCTAATAACAATGTAATTCTCAAATTAACTCCTCCTACTCTGATTTATTTTGGTTTACCCCACCCCATTTCTTCTTCCTAACCCTCTCCCAATGTCAATTTGAACTTGAGTATACAACTCATCTTGAAGAAGAGAACATTGTTCTAGAAGCATGGAGATCTTATATTTAATAAACCGGTGGAAACAATGTTATTTGACTTTAATCAATTAATCAATCCTTAACAATAAGACTCGAAGAATATTATAATCTCAATTCTTCTCAAAATACCTTCTGAACAGTTCTCAGTGTGTCCTAGTAATGATGAGCTACTCAGATAAGCTTTAAAATATCCTACGTCAGATAAATATAAATATATCTGACTGAAATATAATTAGAAATGATTAAGTCAGCTGTTATTCAAACACTCCCATAATCGATTTATTTTATTTTTTTAATAGTTTTTTAAATACGTTGTTGACGACCTTAGCTAGTGTTGGTAGCCATAGAACGATTTTATCCATATAAATAAATCGTAGTTTCTTTCTCTACAGACATTTTATCAGGTAATTATGTACTTATAACAAAATATAAAAATGGTATATAATACTGAGAATGAATGCCGTCATAGAAACTCCATCCAACCAATAACTTTTCTCGATAAAAAGCTAAAGTTTTAATGGCATGTTTATATCGAACCTCAATTACCTTCATATATTTACAAATCTCTTAAATTTTTTAAAGATAGATAAGTATTTTGTTTATTTTTTTATATTTCCCGAGAGGCATCAAGTTTTCCAACGAAGTGTAGTGAAAAATCTCTAAAAAGTACTTATCTTCCATTGTTCAGGGCTTATAACATTTTTTATTTGCTTCAAGGGGCACCATACTCGTAGAGTGGTATTCAAAAACTAAAATATAGATTCATCTTATTTGGATTCGTCTTACTATAGCTAGCAGATAGGGTATCGACTAACAGATGATGTTGGTTATATAGTTATAGTAGCAGTTTCCACTATCACTCTGGGCAACAATAAAGTAGGTCGACAGGGTGACTCAAATATCGGGTAAATCTGAGTCTCAATAAGCACGCCCAGGCGATGCAAATACTTATAAAGAAGGAGAACTTCAACTTCACTTCACAAACATAGGTATTGCATGTAGATGAGATGAGGCCAACAAATATTTCAATAAGTGCTGCCTAAAGCCTTCAATAGCAATAGCAGTAATAGAAGCTATCATTATAGTTTATTAGCAATAGTAGTACAATCATAATTATTATCGGCTACAATCATTGAGCGTCATCTTCAGGTTTATACTCTGTCTCCAGTTTCTTATACCTAAGGCTACAGTGTTTGCCTCTACATAATCCGATAACCTTATCTTGGGCCTGCTGATACTCCTTCGTTCTGCGGGCTTATTGTCAATGAGAATTAGTGATAATAACGAGTAGCAATAATTATAGTCCAAAAACAATAATAGCAGTATTAGAAATATTAATTATACCTTTAATATTAGCGCACGCATTGTACATAGATTATATTGAGTGCTATTCATTTTATTGAGGAATAAATTATGTTTTAAATAAAAACATATTTTTATTGTGATGAGTCACAGAACTTTAAAGTCACAGATATTTAAAACAAATTAAATTAATCAATTAGAAAGATACGCAAAAAAAGCAATCTATCGACAAAATATTTAGTTGCCATTGAAATTTGATGCCTGAATTTTTCCTATCTGGGAAAACGCGTTGCCCATATCGTATTATTAACAATTTTATAAATCAAAAATAAGTCAACAAAACTTTTATTATTTTGCGCAATGCGAATGTTTTTTTAGTTCCTGGAGTATGTGTATAGGTACATCATTATTTAATTGATCAAAATGAGAATCCATTGTATGCGGAACATATTTATATGAGTATGCTATGCGACCTGCATAAGGCTTTAACTATATACGACTCATTTACCTGGATACTGTCGATCTCTGGTGCATAACGGTACAGTTGGCACAAAACCTTTTGACTTCTATAACTCTATTTAAAAGATTGACCACTAAGACTAAGATTAATTATACTTTATCGGCGTATTTGATATAATACACTTTAAATATCTGTTATGAATCTGGTACAAACAAGTGCAAGGTTTATATATAGTTATTTAAATATTCTAGAATATTCTTTGGAGTTATGAAATGGAAGGATAAGAAGAAAGTTAAACCTTTCTGATTGAATAAATGTTACTCTAATGAATATTTTATAGTTAGGTTAGGTTTTTGTAACTTTGATTGCCTTGAAACTTTTATTATGTCTTATTTTAACTTTATATATTAATAAGAAACCCGTGTTGAAGTGTACGATGATGGAGCGGTTATGGTGAGGATATTGTGGATAGCCAGACATGGGCGGGATATGAGGAGAAATTCCGATGAGCTGATGGTATGCCGAAGATTGACATATGATTGAAGACAGTGGCAATATCCCGTAGTGGATTGACAATGGCTCCTGATGATGATGTTTTATCGTCTTTAGGTACTTCTCTCATCAAATTCATGAAGAATGTTATTTGGAAACTCTGGCGTCTCCTATCATGATTATTCAAAGGTATTTAGGATTCATCGCAATATAAAGCTAATTACTTTTAAAAATGGAATAATAGATGTATCAATTAAAAAGGACCACAGAATATAAGTTTAAAAATTGTCGAAAACGTAATCGCTTAATATAGCGAAATTGGTTAACGCGTTTCTCTGGAATGCAAAAGGTCCAGGTTGGAATCCCGGTAGCAACCAAATATTTTTTCTGAATATCTTTCTAGTTGATTAATTTAATTTAAATTTTTAGATTTAATTATCAATGTATAATCTAAAGAACTACGTCATATCCGGCACTAGGGAGAGAGGGCGGATGGGGGGGTAACATGCTTATTATGTATCATGTAAAGTTTGAATATTAGTTGGCAATAAACAAAATATAAAGTCTTTAACAAAATAGAACACAATTATTTTTAATAGACAATAAAATTAGGATCTTCTAGAAAAATGAAGAAAGCGAGAATGGCTTTCAAAAGAAAGGGAGAAGGAATTAATCATCGCTCCACAGTAACAGAGATGGCCTAATGGGCACACTCGACGAGTATTAATAATTCAATAGTATTTATTTTAATGGTACAGCCGTAGCCCATTTATTCTAATGTAGTGTTGGTTTTATCCGCGCAGCCCCCCCTTGACAAATGGCCCGTATTAAAAGGTTACGCTGCTGGTTCTTACGTGAATTAAGCACATATTACTATGGAGCTCGCGGCCATAGGCGTATCTGATGTATTTGAGTTGGGTGGGATTGTTTTTTTGTTAAAGGAACATATATGGTACACGAGGTATCTATATATTTATAGTATCAAGGACCTACATCGGCCGAAACTGGTGTCAATAACTCGCTACGGTGACACATCCTGGGTATTCCATTTCAGGACGATTGAAAAGATTTCAAATACATGAAACGTGCATATATTATACCTAATGAATATAAACGATTAATAATCCTCAAAATTCCTAGTATTATGTGATATTTTAGCGTAAGCTAGGTCCTATTCCTCATATTTTGTACTAAATTTAAAAATAAAACACTTTTATGACTTTATACGACGTTACGAATCAGCAAAAAAATAAAATATAAATTATACCCTTACACGTAAAATCATTAAAAAATATATATTTTTGCTAACTTTTCTAGAGAGAATTTAATTTATCCTAAGATAAATTTTATAATGTAAAAAATTTAAATTTACTCACTTTTAAACAGAAATGCAAAATACAATAAAAGTAAAGATCAAACAAAATATTAAAAAAATGTTATTAGAGTTAATTATATATTTTTTGTATATTGAATTGTTTTCTCTTAAATATTAAATTTATTCTGTAATTTTATTATTGTTTCACAACCATTTAAAATAGTTTAGACTGATTTTATTTTTTTTGTTTAATTCTTTGTTTTCAAAAGGGAATAACATTAAATTGGGTCTAATAATTTTTTTGGTATTAAAAATATTTTATTAGAATCCAAATGTATTCTGAACGATTTATACATTTAGACTGTAATAGATTTGTCTGCAGATTTTTTTCATTAGGGCGAAGATGTTAAATGATATTCATTTTAAATTCAACTAACATTTTCCATAAAAAATTTATAGACTTAATCGATTTAAAAATCACAGATGAAACTCAAATCATAAAATTTTTTTACATTAGGTAAGTCAAAAAATAAATGAATTAATCTGTACATACTCTTTTTCTCACACAGTTTTCTCCTTTTGATCTCACAATATAATGCGTGTGAAATAATGATCAGCCCCAATGAAAGATGGCCCATTTATCCAGCACGTTAAGCAGTCCTCGTCAGAGGGAGGATAATCAAATTCTGGAGGAGGGAGAGGGACCTGCTTATATCATTACTGCGCTTCACCCCAGCGGAACCCTTAAAAACACGGAAGCTGTCACATTAAACCCTGGCCAACATATAAAACTGTCAGAGGGTAAGTTAATCTTCAAGATGCTAGATTTCGTGAGGGTGTTACAGTTGATTACTGGGGCAGAAAAAATATGTTTTGCTGTTCAATATTAAAAGCGTATAATTAACAATGTTGCGTAGACCCTAAGCGACAACACGGAGTGGCGCTTATAATATTAAACCTCGCTGGTGTCTTGTCACGGTACTGTTCAATTACAGTCAGTAATTTGTTAATTATTAATTAATAATTTCGTAGAAAAATAAATTTGTAAAATTGACGATCAGTATTTTGCGATTACACCCTATATGGTGTAGAGTAGTGGTGCATATTTATACAACTTTCCTGTTTCTGCGCTGTTTTCTAATTATAATATGCACAAGATTACGAATTTTAACCCTTAATGTAAAAATTTTGATACAAATTAATTAATCAATTAGAAAGATATACAGAAGAAATATACTTACCACAAACATATTTGGTTCCTACCGGAATTCAAACCTGAAACTTTACCTATCCGGGGAACGCGTTAACTATTTTCGATCAATCAACCAATTTTTCGACAAATTTCGAACTTATATTCTGCAGTTCTTTGTAATTGATATATCTATTATTCCATTTTTAAAAGCAATCAACTTTCTATTACATTTTTAAAAAATACCTTATATGACGATTGACAGAAATGTGTACAGGTGGATAACTGATTCACGCGCCATTGGTAAATTCGTTATCACATGTTAATATAATTATATATATTTACTTTGGATTAAATATTATTTATAAAACGTAAATTTCTTATAATTAATTGTTAAAATCATTGTATTAACACGTTACGGTTACAAAAATGAATTAGAAGTCCTGGCGCCATCTGACAGATATCGTACAAAGTTTAATCTGAGAAACAAAAATAAAAAGCTTTCTACCAGAACAAATAGGTGTCGCAGGAGTATAATTTAAAAAGTGAATCTAGAAAATATTATTATGGGTGACATAGATCAGTTAGATACAGAAGTTGACCGATGATAAGACGGCCCCGGTATTTTTTTTTTAGTCAAATATTTTTTCGAAACATTTTGTTTTTAAAATAAAATAAATGCCTATTGTATGTGTCTTTTATGGCTTGATTTATTGTTGACCCTTGGATCTTAAACTTATATAACAATATTTATAGTAACTAACGACTAAATGCGAGAGATAATCTTAAAATTTGTACATGGAGTTCGTATAACAATTATCAGAGCATCTTTAAATATCAAAATTCTACATTGCCAACGTTACTAAATTACTGGATAAATTATTATACAACCTAGTTTAGTTTAAGAAAAATGAAATGAAAATTTATACAATTAATCTTAAAATAAGCAAAGTTTGACCATATATTGAAACCACTGCGCCCAAACAATTTGTGTGCAATAAAGATTTTTTTTTTTCATAAACTTGTAAATTAATGAAGTCTCAAATAAGTAATTTAGGCTCAGCTGAGCAAGCTTTAGAAAACTTAAATGGTCATCAAATTAAATATGTCATGACACTTTAAGATGAAAATCTTTCTTTAAGTTCCAATGAAACCTAACTCACTATTATCCCGGGGTAGGCAGAGAGGATAGAGCGCCACACTCTTTTGTCTTGATACACAATTCTCGTTTCATCAATTTTCATACATCTTTGCATTCAAGCTCGTTGATTATTGAGGCTTCTAACAGGACCTTCCAGTATTTGGTTTATCTGATCATACCGTCCTTCTGCGGACGTCCTTCTACTTCTAGTGCCATCAAAATTTACGTAATTTATCTTTCTTACTATTCGCATAGAATAAATGGTTTAAAAAAACATAATATAAATTTAAATTGAAACATAACAAAGCATTGAGTGAATTTTTTATTTTTGAAACATAACATAATATAGCATTGAGAGAATTTTTTATTTTTTATTTAATTCTAATAACGCGCAGGTAATAGTAGTATAAACAAAAATATCCTTCTCTTTCAAATCACTCTGATATTTATACTTCCTCGTGGTAACTCAGCCGTTCAACACTTTTATATTAATTTTTTATTTATTTATTATTATTTATTAATTTTCTCTTTAAAAAATTAAAATATATACCATATCATGCAATAGCAGCCTGACAGTGAACCTGCGATACCAGGAACAGGGAAGTTTGTAATAAATTTGTCCTATTTACACAAACAAATTAGGTAGTTGAAGTTGTGCACCATTTACAGCTTTTATTTTATTATCTTTGAAGACGGTTTAAATTAGTTTTATTTTCGGCTGCACAGAAAGGTATCATGTTTTCTATTTACCTCTTTATATGTTCCTCATACATCAGATTTATTTATTTTTTGGTGTGTTTTCATATATTTTTAGTCCACAATGGAATAATAATGTAAACAAGTATTTTGTTTTATAAAAAAGTAATAATTTGTATGACTGCAATTAGTAAATATGTTAAAAATATGAATTAAATATATTAATTATAAAGATACACGTATAAAATCAATTTTATCGAAAAATATTGTAATATAAGTAGCGCAACAATATTTAATTCATATTTAAAATATCACAGACCTATGTTCTGAATAATTACAACTTCACAATAAGAATGTGTTCTCCTAAAAAATAGTATATATGATTTACTTTATTCGTATAATGGATGACAACCGAATTGAAAATTTGAAGAATCATATAAATATAATATTCTTATATCTTAAAAGGGGTTTGTCAGTTTAATAAAGCTTTGATTAAATCCTACTTAATCCAAGCAAAACGATCCACTCTTTTCTTGTAAATGTTATACCTACTCGGATATATACTGATACTCGTATGTGAATTTCACGTCATCCGATCAACTCAACATGCCCCTTTTGTTCATTATATGATGGTAATAATTTCAATTGGGTGAAAAAGTTTCGATTATACCCTGACTACTCTGTGAAGATAATACAATGTTATTTATTAGTGATATAAATTTTGTATTAAATAATATTTAAAAAAAAAACTTTTAGTGAAATACCACTAGTGTAAAATATATTAGTACAAGATACTAAATATATGGTATGAGAAATAAAAAAACTGCAATAAACTTTGCTTTCACGCATAAAGTAAATAGTCAGTCACAGACCAAAAGGTATGCTATGTAAATGATCAAATACATATTTTTATTTATTCAAAGTATTGGAAAACATATTTAAATGATTTTGTTTTAAATTTAAATAAAATGAAATAGAGCGATGGTTCTCGTATGCGGAAACAAACGTTCACAACGAATACTATCAGGCCATAAATATGAAATGATTTGGAACCAGTGCAAACGTCATCAATTTCAAATTTCTCTCGCGTCGCATCGCCGAGGACAACAAACGATGTAAAACTTTTTAAATAAAGTGTAGTTTGTTTTAAAATTGTTGGCCAGGTTCCAAAATCCGGCCAACTCCGTTCCTCCGCGTGGCTGTATTTCATTCCGCTCGGGCTTAAATTATTTTTATTAGGGCTCCTATCGCTTGTGCTAATATGCTTTTATTTGACTCGCGGAGTGCTGGATCATAATACTTCACAAATAATATTGCAGGAAACACATATCAAACGAGAAGAGCTTATTTATGTAAAGGCTCTACACTCCGCCAGCGAGAGTTAGAGACTGTTCAAAATTATACAACCTGAAATATACTCGCATCGGGTGTCCACATTTTAATGGAAGCTTCAAATAAATTTTAATTCAAATAGTTAAGGCACGGTGTATGTGCGGATACAAGAATTTATTTGAAAACATCCCTAGTGTGACCGACGCAAGCCGCCGCTTACAAGTGGTGGGTGGTGATAGAATCGGACTAATCGGCTCTAGCCGGCGATTATGATGAACCCACCCCACACTGTTCACTGAAATCCATAAACACAAATCTTCTGTTATTCCACTGGATCTGACGAATGATCCAGCGAGAACGCCATTTTCTTTACGAAATCTCGATGAACTTCACACATACAAAAAAAAACTAATCGAGCTGAGTAACAGATGTAGACTAGGAATGGGCCTAAGGTTGAGAATAAAACAAAGCCGTTTAAAATCATACTACATTTAACAATAATCATTTTGAATAAAGTATGAAGGTATATGTAGAAATTATATTTTTAACCATCAAAAAAATAATTATGAATACGGAACACCTAGGATCACGTGGAAAATACAAAACGCACTTCTCTTAGTTCTCAGATCTGCGAAATGCCGAGAAAAGTGGAGGAGTCAAGTTTAGAGGCCGAGGTTCATAAAGATTATTACCCTAAGATATGGGAAACTGACAAGGAAAAACAATAAATTCAAAGGACCTCTTTATAATTTTCATTTATATAATAGAAGACCGTAACGTTCTACCTGTATTCAAGAAAACGTTCAAATAGTCAGATATTGCGTGATGTATAGCCTTTTCGGTGGGTGAACCATTTTATTAGATAACTCTTTTTTTAATCTACTTATACACACGAGAAATATATTATAAGAAATAATGTAATATTAGTAATACATTTCATTTAAATGTTCTATCAAAGGGTTCTAGAATATTTGATATCTATTCGTGAGATCAGATTTTCATAGACACCCTTTTATATAAATTGAGAAGATGAAGATAATGAATGTGAAAATGAAGACTTAAAGTGGATCCAAAGAGAGTCATAAATGACTACTCCACGATTCCAAGAACCTTCATCCAAAATGTTATCACAATGAATAAAATATATTATATATAGCAAACATTTTTGTAAAAAAATAACTTAATAATATTACAGACTTTTTTCCGAAAAGTACGATTTGTCTGAAATCCGAATATTACATTTTGAACTTTTGAAAGAAATCTTACGAATAAATTGATAAAGTATAATACAGGAGAAATATTATAAATCGTTTCATTCTCGCATACACGAGTATCTACTTATATAACAAAATCCATTTCATAAATCTTGAAATCCTTATTTTTAAGTCAAAAAGAAAAATATTCAATTTATGCCATAAATAAAAAAAAAACCTGAATATATAATATTTTACTTAATGCGAGATATTTTACTTTTATATCTATACTTTAAAAACATTAATTTTAGCTAACTAAGAATGAAAAAAACTAACTACATTTTCTATATCCATAACTAACTGAAAACATCCGGCTTCGTTGGTTACTTATTTGACTGCGTTTGTCATAATAATAGTGCTGATATAAAATATTATATTATATTAACAACATTGAGGAATATATGTTTATCTTTTTAATCTTGCAGACATGTAATGGCATTTTTAATCTTCAACATTAATGTTGTAATCTCTTTCTCTCTCTGGTCGCTGATCAGATCAATCGTTTATTATTGTCTCCATTGCTTTCTGTCCTGAGGTTCCCATCATTTCCTAATGACAACATGATCTCTTCATCTTTCCGATTATCAATCTTTCGTTCTTCAATCATCCAAACTCTCAGTCTGCTCTCAGTTCTGGATAGCATTTCTTCATGGGTAATTTAAAAACTTGAGGATTCATTCGTCGTCTCGACTACGAAACCATCCAACTTTATTAGTTTCTTCTTAGGGTCCATGATTCAATTTCTTAAAAATGTGTGAATATATCGGAATTTTCTTTCTTGAGAAATATAAGTTTCAACACAGTAAATTTGGCCACGCTAAACCTATTGGAGGCTTCAACTTCTCAACCTTCATTTCTTGAAATAAGATCTACTCAAATAGATAAAAAAACGATATCTAATTGTATCGTCTCAGATATTATTTCATTGTCCATGTGAAGGTATGTCCAGGTGAGTGGTTTGATGGTGTAGTGGTTAAGACGCTGGCCTAGTGATCTAGCGGTCAGGAGTTCGATGCGTACTAATATTAAATTTAAATGAGTGTAACTCTCCTATAAAATAAACACGTTTATCGTAAAAAGCTGTGACCATTAATTATTGTAAAGAAAGTACAGTATTTAAATCAATTAATAAATGAATTAACGTAACAGCCGTCGAGCTGGAAGCCATGGCACACTTAAGTCATGAGACATATCGATTTTCACAGACGGTGATATTATTTTCGTTCTAAATTCTTGACTGGGGCAAAAGTTCATTACTGCAAAGTTTCATTAATAGCCGAATAATCGCCCCTTACATTGACTAACAAATGAGAAAATAATTATGATCAGATTATATAATGATTGGCTAGAAAAGTGACTCCAATTAAAACCCTCTTTAGGGAAGTGAAAGATTGCCGGCAGGTGTACCGGATACGCACGATTTATTAACTAGTGGAGTACGATTTACTTTGTGATTGTCGGTATGATTAATTTCAGTTGCAGAGAGATTAAATTCCAACAAATTAAAAAATTGCTGTGGCTATTATCCTAGGGGATCATGTCCTTCATGCGTTCTAAATAAAGTGTGAAACACAAAAATAATTATTAATTTTAAATGAATAGCTTAATGCTTGGATACATTTCTTTTGCATCAATTGTACATTTATTTTTAATTGATTATCAATTTTCTCCAGGTGAGAAAATGAGATACTAGTTGGAATTGCAATTTCATAATTTAAACGCGATTTCATAAAAATATAGAAATTTTGACATTGAGCTCTCGAACTTCAATAGAAGGTCAACTACCAATTTAGTTGAATATTTTTTTTGATCTAGAGCAGGGAAGGCAAGTACGTAGTACTCATACCGAATTGGTACGCTGAAATTTTTGAAATTAAATTCACATTGCTTGAACTGAAAACTTCAAAAATATCTATTTCAAATATTTAAAAATACAAAGATTATCGAAAAGTTTTGTAAACAGAATGCTTGAATTAAAAATGAAGTATTGTGTACTTGCCGCCAATAATAAAATGCGTAAAAAAAGACGTATTAAAATATAGCAAGAACGGTGACGAAAGAAAAAGTATGGGACGTGCAAGGAGCCTTTGTGGATGGAAGGGGATGCATGGATCAGATATTTTCTCTACGAGTGATGACTGAAAAGTTTTTAGTGAAAAACCAAATACATTGTGTGCCGTTGTAGATCTGCAAAAGGCGTATGATAGAGTTATAAGAGAAAGGTTATGAAAGGTACTCTCTGAGTACAGGGTGAATAGTAAACTTATACACGCAATCGCATCCCTATACGAATAAAGTTCTGAGTATATAAGGAAGGATAAATGTATCAATCACACCATGGTTTAACATTACAAAGGGTGTCAAGCAGGGTTGTTTAATGTCTTCATGGCTGTATAACTTGTATATAGATAATTGTGTGAAATAACTGGAATGTATGAATGTAGAAGTAAAAGTGGGCGATTTGATTATATGCTGTTTATTGTACGCCGATGATGCAGTTCTAATGGCGAATAATGTGCAAGAATATAGAGTCTAGTGTCTAATCTAGTAGACCTTATCATGAATATCAACAAATCGAAAGTGATGGTATTCGAGAAGGAAGAAAACAAGGCACCGTGCAAAATACTTGTAGGTTATTCATTTTGTTCAGTTTGAAACAATTAGATAAGTTTGTATATTTGATAGAATCGGAAATGCTAAAAAAAGTATCGAAAGGAGGGTGACTACAGGGAACAATGAACGGCGCTGTGATTCTATGACAGAGTAAAGAATGAAGAAATTAGGAAATAATGTAAAGCTGATCTTAGTAGGTATGGTGAGTAAGATTAACTAAGAAGGTTTAGTCATATGAAGCGGATGAGTAAGGAGAGAATGGCAAGAAAGATATACGACGCAAGTGTTGATTTCACCATAAATAGAAGAAGTCCGCGGAAGACTTGGCATGACCAGATAAACCAGATACTGGATGATGCTCCTGTTAGAATAGATCAATAATCGGCGAGCTTGTATGAGAAGATGTATAAATATGGATGAGGTGAAAATTGTGTGAAACAGAAGAGTGTGGCGCTCTATCCTCTCTGTCTACCCCCGCGGGAAACGGCGTGATGGTAGGATAGTTTGTTAGTTAGAAATGTGGAAACCACCGGAGAAGAATGTTACGTACCGCGTCGCATGAATGCCTAAATCTTGCAACAAATCTAACCACGGTAAGGTCTATCCACGGTAGTCAACAAAATATATGTATTAGGTATATATACTATTTTTTCGGCTACATTATGCGTCAAAATGACAGTCAAAAAAATTAATATTTCCTGAGTACAACTTAAGTATGAAGACAATCTGGAAGAAAACCACAAAGGTGCATCTGGCTACAGAGATCTTGGAACCAGACACTAGAGCACTCAATAACATGACGTGCATTATGAGTTATGTATATATCATCTATCATCTGTGAAATAATATGTATGAATATTCAGATAAAAAAAAAACTTTTTATCCTCTCTTTTAGGAATATTTTTATATGTATTTATAATATAATTTTTCAATTATTTTTCAATGAAAACACTTGTTGTGAAGTAATATTTTAAAAAATTAGAAAGATATACAGAAAAAATATTGGTAGACACCAAATATTTTTTCTGTAAATCTTTCTAATTGAATTTGTACATATTAAAATTATTTTTTATTATATTTTCCGATAAATTATAGCTTAAAAAAGCAATAAAATCTTGCGTAAAATTCTTTTTACAATACGATCTAAAATTATTAAAAAAAAAATCTATTATATCGAAAAACATATTATTACACCCAAAGAATATTTTCCGAAAATTTCGTCTTCTGCGGCTTAGGCTACGCTCGCTGTATTAAATAATATTTGTATTTCATTCTTTGAACAAACGTTTCGTTAACAGATAATGATAATCATAAATAAGCATGTTTTAAGTTCGAAAAGATTAAGGATGTTTTAATAAAACATTAGCGTGTTGGGGTAGGAAAATACTTGATAGTATTTTGTATAGAATCGCTCCAAATGTATTTCTTATCGCATGTATTCCTGCATCCGAGTTCCGTGGAGTAAAACAATATTTTGATACTGAAATATATGTATCGGAAGCCATTATTTAAACATGGTGGAAAATTGTTTAACACGAAATAGTCTGTGCAAGAATGATTGTTATTTGCTAGCGGAAAAATAAATACTGAGTATGAATATTCTTGGGTAAATATACTGTCTATGTTATTATTCATTTATTTCAGACAATATATAGGTATTCAATACAACTTGAGTGAACATACCATCACGATGTTTCATCACAGGGGTAGGCTGAGAGGATAGAACGCCACATTATTCTGCCTGGCATAACAGTATTGCGTCGTACCCTTTCATACGTTTTCTCATGAAAGCTCTTCGGTTGTTTATTGTTAATTTTAGAGAAACTAACATTATACATACCACTTTTGACGTCAACTGGTATCAAAATAACTGTATTTTCAACAGCATAGACATGCACTAACTAAGCTGTAAAATAAATATAACAAATAACTGATGGCGTGGGCGAAATCGTAGATACAAATATTGGGAGGAAGGGGTTTTCTAAAATGTATTATGCCATTATTTATATGCGAAATGTCATTATTTCGTATACACAAAGCCGTTTTCATTATCTAAAGCGTAGCCTGTCTCTAGAAGTTGGTTTAAAAATTCAGAAAAATTGTTTTCGGTAAAGTATCATAAATATAATTGTTGTATAATATTGCTATTAAGGTTTACATAATTTATGTTATCATTCTCGTTTCCGATTAGGATACGATGCACCAGAAATAAGCTATTTTGTTCTAAATAAATAATTATTTATTTATGCCGGCCACTCGGTTGTGGCGAGGAATTATTTAAATCTGTAGAGATGTCCGATACTCAGACGTATAATTATTGCCAAGTCATTCTTGTGAGGTATTATTTGTAAATCATTGGATCCTGGCAGATGATCAATGCTTGCCAGGGTGTTTTGTACATTTGAATGGGTGATGGTACCCGCAATTTCAATATTTATTATTACTATATACTGATGTCATGGACCACGAGAGGGCGCCATCGTGCTGAGTTCTATATCACGGCGCGACGTTGATGATTAGACAATCGCTCTTGGACTCTGGGAACGGAAGATCTACCTCCTCGACTATGCGAAATTGGACGACGATAAGTAATCTGCCTGTTGGTCTATAAATAATGTTGTCCATATTAATTTTCGTAAAAACTCGAGAAGATGTAAGTTTTCGATATATGAAATTATCCCGATTTCATTAATGTTAACTAAATTGTATTTTTCATGTGTTGAACTTGTTCACTTTACTTAAAATTCTTTCACTAGTAACAACCTATCTTCATATTGTTTTATTAATTATGTTATTATTATTTTTCCTCAAGCGACGAATGCAGAAGTAGGGGATCGTCGGTAGGTAAGCAATTCTGATAGGTGTTCGAGCCCACACCTCACGCTTGCCACTGAACTAGTCGGTGTAGATATCTCTCCTTCGGCTCCACAACTCACAATATTGTATATAATATATTACTTTTTAGTGAAACAGATTGAACTAAGTTCTAAATCATCGCTAACTTACAAATAAAATATGATTTCATTTAAAATGTTTCAAAAATTAAAAATATATAATAAAGAATTGTGTAAATAAGTATAAGTAAGTGGTAAATTATTGTTCTTAGACGTATACTATCAGGAAAAATCAGTTTTAATAGATAATAAATATGTACTCATTTGAGTATCTGCGAGTCGGCAGCTCACAGTTAAATATTTTTCAAATTATTTAATCTTTATATTTTAATCTTTATAGAATGAACCGCTTTGGAGTTTTTTTCTCTATGCTTCATTTTATAGCCTCCTTTCATGTTAAAAAAGATTATTTAAAAAGCAGTATTCAAGTAAATGTGTATTTGGTTCTTATCTCTTACGCATTTTTTTAAACTTCAATTTGTTTTCGCTTTTAGGGATCGGTTGGATGTAAAAATATTTCAAAGAAGCAAGTTTTGAGCGTTCATTCCGTACCTAACTCGTTACCTCTGATACGTATCGCTTGCCCGAAAAGGGGCCTCTGAAATCCTTTGACTGGAGCCAGGGCATTCACCATTCAAAGGAGATATCCTTTATTAAACCACAAGTAGCCTTTGAGCGGCCGAGGAAGATTTAAGTACCACAATATTCGGCCACGTTTAAGCACGCGGAGGCTATTCAGAAGGCTAAACGCGCGTTTTCAATGTAATTGTTATAATCTTGTCGATAAACTGGGATATTATTAACTGGTGTACCGCTGTATATCCAGTTTATAGTCAAATTTAATACTAGATGATCAGCCTCACTTCCGTTTCAGAATGTGTCTAACGAGTGTGGTATGCAATTTTTGAATGGTCGGTGATGAAATTTGAAGTGCTTATATCAACCCTTCATAAAATTAAACGGGTCGCAGTGTTTCTAAGATTATCATAAAGTTTTAAGGTCCCGTAAGTGTGTATAAGTGTGTGTATTGATTTTTAAATATATTCGTAATAAAATACGCCAAAATTAAAATTTCAATATAATGTGAATAAAAAATTAGTAGATATAGATCACAGACTACCAACTATATAAAAATGAACGAACGCAAATTCCTTGTTTCAATATTTTCATTTTGGTTTCTCCCACGTGATCACTTTGGTATCACTTACTCAATCAAATAGCTCCGCGACTTTCTTTAAAAATATGACTCGATTGGAACGAAAATTTAAACGCTGACGCGCAAGACGTACATACTTATGACGTTTTCTGCGGAAAAAAAAAAATATTTTAAATAATAACCTACCTACTAATTAATATAAAATATAACAGCAGTATTCCAATTTTCAAATATCTGAAACTATTGTCTAATTCTTTATTTGCTTTTTATATAAATGTACATCCAGAACAGAAGACAACATATTTATATTTCAAAGAAAATCTTCATTCTAATGAGATTACTCCCGTGTGATATACAGAAATATATTTACATAGGTACATACATATCTGTTTGATTAATTAAGATTTTTCACGGATAAATCACGGATGAGATAGTTTTCGAAGATTCCCATCAAGGAAAACCAGACCGATGATAGGAAATTGTGACTTTTTAATTTAATTATACACCAAACGGGACTTTACTAAATTTATACGTGCACCGGAATAACTCATTGACGTTAAGCATTTTGTGTGCGGTCAGAGTGATTGACTAAACGTCATCTTTGATCAATTATTCGGCAGTCAACACCCGAGCGTCCGCGCCGGGCTGCGCGTCGACGACGGTACGGGGGCATGATTAATTGAGTTAAACCGGATCGCCTGTGCGACGTGAGTTATGGCACTAGAATATTACCTATCGGAAGTGAAGGAGTTAAATCGAATTAATATTTGATTGTTTCAGCATTCTACGAGATTTTAGCTATTTATATTTGCTTTTATTTTTTATTGAGGTTAAAATTTATTTAGTATTAGCGATCCATGCTCAGCTTGGCTCATAATCAGATCAAAGCGGGGAAGGTAGAGGGTGGTATCAGGCAGGAAGAGAGTGAAGTATCTGGGAAGGGTCAAGTGACTGTTTTCCTCAGGTTCCTAGAGTGCAACAGAACAAAATTCGAAATGGATAGCATTCAATACAAGATGCATGCATATCGTGATAGGGGCGAAGTGGCCGTAGAATGTGGGTGGGTGCCTGTGTTTTATATAGAGTCCTAAAGAGTAACTATGAAAAATTTGGTTGGGTCGCTCAAATGGTGCAATGTTGCACAAAAAACAGATATAAAGAATTAAATCTTTAAAGTGAGCGTTTATAGATTTTATTATTTATAAAGTCTGAAAAGCAGTAGCGTAACTAAAAAAATTGGGTCCCAATACAAAGTGGAAAAAAGGGCCCTCCATATATATCTATATTATTCTGTAGGGTCACCAATTATGAGGTAACAGTGTGTGACTTATGTGAAAGAGTGTTGATCAGAAGGTTGTATGTATGAAAGATGGGGGCCTATTTCTCCCAGAGCTTCTCTGGCTGGAGCAGGTAAAATACAATAAATATTACTTACAGTTGATGCACGTGTATTGCTAATTGATACATAATTACAGATAAAATATGTGCAGTGAAAATGTGAAGCGTCTACTGGAGAACTGATCGGGAAGCTGGCTGAGATAGAAGTGAAACTAAAAGACCGGGCTTGCCGGGCGGCTGCCCGCGCATATTATTGTTATCAATATCTGGGCGGCACCGACTTGTGGAGATGATAGACCTCAATAGTTGCAAAGATCAAGAGAACTTAGAGAATGATGAATAATGAAATAGTAATAACAAATTATCTCCTATAACATTCACACTTTCTAATGAAAAAAAAAGTGTGTTTTTGGAACATATTATAAATATATGCACTAGCAACTGATTTTTTTTGGTTCTGCTGTTTTAAGGCAACTTTCGCATTGCGATGATGATCGGATCCTTAATCCGACATATTAGTTATTGTATACAGCTATAATGCTTTAATTTTATAATTCCATTTCGTGCTTTTGTAGATTAAAAAATATATTAGTCCATTTTAACGCTGTGAAAAGTGTCAATATCAAATGTATTACAAGGCGTGGATCTTTTGGATCCCAATGCACCGCATCGCTTGAATTAGTATAGTTACTCCGTTGTTTAAATGCTCACTTACAGAATTATAAAAAATAAAAAAATAAGGTGCGTATGTTCTGTTGAACTTCTCGGGTTATAATAATTTGAAATTTTACATTTTTTTTATTCTTACTCTATTCGACTAAGAATGAATTTTTTTTTTTCATAATCGGTCAAAGTACTGTCTGGGACGAGCGCTTGCCCCAGACTGTTATAAGGTTTACGGTGGATGTAATGTTATAACGCAAGTGACAGTTTTTCATCGTGAGCGAATTTTGAAGTAGTAGTACTTTATTATTTTATATATACCTAAACCCAGGATGACGGTAAAGAATGCCACCATTAAAATACTGAAAGAATTTGAGATATAGCTGTATAGACGTATGATAAAGTTCTTTCAGGTTGATCACGTATGCATAAGTTAAGAGAAATAATAACTATTAAATAAAGAAAAATCAACCGCAAATAAACTAATGGCAGCCAACATGATCGTAAAAGTTAGCTGAACGGACACGTACTAAAAGAAGACGAAGAAAATACATGTAAATAGTTTAACGTTTTCGGATATTTTTTACTAATAAAATCATATAACATAATCCAAGTTCACGATGTTTTCAAATTAAATAAACACCTTCCATAGATATTCTATTTTTTTAACTTCCATTCTTTTTGATTTGATGTTATGATTAAAATAACTCGATAACGTGAGTATTCAAATTGTAGTAAGCGACATACAAATTCAAATTTATAGAATGTAAAATTATTGGCATTAAAATCACATTTTTCTTCCATAAAGTAAATCCAATTTCAATCACGATCATTTCAAAGTATAATAAAATATTTTTTATTTAAAAATCATACATTCATTTCAATTTTTTCAACGCAATTCGACAATGAAACATAATATCCAATTGATTTAAAGGATTCGGGGGAGGTCACTCCCCCTCCTATTAATTACGGGATGTTTCAACCAGAACAGTGGTGAAGCCTTGTACGAGGATATCATAAATAATCCTAAACGTAATTTTCACAAAAATTGCATCTTAAAATTGTGCGCAATTCATTTTTCAGCGTTTATTTTTAAAACAACATTCCTTTAAAGTTTGCATCAATACAAAAATCCTTAAAGTAACCAATACACCAGAAAGTATTATATTAATACTATTTTCAACTCACATGTAAGTCTGTTGGCCGTTTCCTACCTCGCTAGGTACATATAAAGTGCTTGTTCTTAGGTAAGTAATTACTAATGGATCCATTTGACTTTTTTGGTTAAAATAATATAACGCATGTTAATATATTTATAATTAGCATCTTTCTCAGATCAGCCTCTACTTCATTAGCCGTTGCTAGAAACCTAACTATAGGGAGCGAGCATTTGCGATGGGAGGCCCAAAAGCATTGAACTCTGCCCTGCGTCATAAGAATCAGTGAAAAAGACTCTAAAACCTCATCTATTCAAAAAAAAAAACAATTAATAATTTTAAATATAGTAATAGTTATAGGACTAAACAGTATGCGTAAAGCGCCCTTGAGGTGAAATCTTTTACGAAAATGATGCTAAAAAATAATCCAAATTTATTATTATTTTTAAATAATAGGAAAAAACACTTTGTTTAAACCAGTATTTACTGATTTATCAACATGTTTTAAGACCAATGGTCCCTTCATCAGGATATAATGTATACCTAAATAAAAATACAAGCATTATAAGTAACCAAATTCTTTTTCCAAATAGTTACATTTAGATTATTAAGAAGAACACATTCTTATTGTGAAGTTGTAATTATTCAGAATAATTACAACTTCACAATTCATTCTGTGATATTTTTAAAGTATTTGAGATTCCGTAAAAATAAAGAAGATGGCTTTCAAATAATGGAACGATAGATGTATTAATTTGAAAAGTATATCAAATAGGTTCGAAAATGTGTCGTCAAAGCACTGTGTTGATATAGCATAATCGGTTAATGCACGTTCCCCGGATTGGAGGAGATTCAGGTTTGAATTTCGGTAGTAATAATATTTTTCGTTAAAATTGATTTAATATGTATATCTTTCTAATTAATACATTTAGTTTTCATTAAAAATATTTAAATTGGTATTCATTGTAGTTCCTAATTAGTTCCCCATCACTTATATTTATAGTTCAGTTTTTTGTCTATGCTTGTATTTTTAATTTGGTATACAAATATCCTGATGAAGGAATCATTGGTCATGAAACACAAATCAATAAAGAGTGGTTTAAACAAATCGCTTATTATTTATCTTTGTTTATTGTTATTGAAAAAGACACGCAAAGTGAACTAGTTCATAAAGTACTCAATATATCTAAATCTTAATTACGCATGGTTTTTGTATTGTTTCCAATAGGTATACATTCAATATCCTTGTATTGTATAGAATCGTGGAAGATTAATGCGAGAGAAATGTGGTGCTGGAGATACTCTTCGTATTCCATAAACCACCAGAAGAACAAATGTCTCCGTTCTCCAAGTTCTACTAATTGAGACACGACTTTCCTCTTCATTTTGAGTAATACAGTTTTTATGTCTTTAATACTATTTAAAGATCTATTTAAAGATAAATCTTTAATACTATACTATTTACTCTGAAAGTCTGGAGAGGTTAATTGTATTTAAAAGAACCCCTGGAACTAAATCCAGAGGATACTCTTCCATGTACTAGACGAACCAACTGAAGGGGAACACATTTTCGTTTCTACACTAGACTTGTTGAAGGAGGAACACAATAAAAGGATCCATAAAATAAATGCTTGAGTAGATTATATTAAAGAACCTTTTTTTTTTTTTACTTTTTAGACCCCATGAACCTCGAAAATCTAAGGACTTTGTATTATCTGTAGATTGTTTATCAATTTTACTATCAGTCTGTAGTTTACGTTCTGTGAGCTTGTTTGACACAGGTTTGTGCGTATTCTAGGACCCATACGCGCGTCCTAACCGTTGCATCTTCTGTGATCAAAAACAATCTTATCAATATAAATTAGTGAGCAATCAGTGACTTTGTCTATGTATCACTTATCTGCATTAATATTTGTTGTTGCGTAAAAGCATAGATGCCGGAAGAAACAGGATATTCGGTAGGAATTTTGCACTCACCACAATCCAGTTCTTCTGGCACCTTCAAGGTGGACTGTAAATTTATTTGTATCACAATCTCCGTTTAGGGGTCCTAGTCCTTTAGATTGCACTTTATAGACGCGACGTTTCACTTTAATGCTATACTGCGATTTCACTAGTTACCGTACCGGTTCAGGGTCACCGTTCGACTGGTGCGGTGGTTGGTGAGGAAAGGGAGGGGAGGTGGAAGACACAGTACACCATATTCGTTCAAGAATAAATATATATCCCAAACATTGGTGCTATTATAAATTTATTTTTGGGACAATAAAAATAAACAAAACATAATAGGTACTGAAGCATTTTATTATTATACAGTTACTCATATTTTTCTTTGCAACATTTTTTTTATTATTGATATATACCATGTATATTTATACACTGATTAAATTTATATAATAAATGTATTACGTTAATAATTGATAGCACAAGAGAAGCGAACAAAGAAAATAAATTATGATTACTATAACAGCTGTCTACATACGTAGGTTTCCAAGTGCTCTCTGTGTCCATTAATTAAGGTCCCTCTAATACTGGACCACTACATTGCTAGGTATGACTAGATCTGAATGGTTAAGATACATATTATTTTTCTCTTTTTTCTCATCTCTCGTTTTCACCCACAGTGTAAAATATATATATTTTAGGACATACAATGGTGTCTCCAGTGAAGGTTAAAATAAATATGAATTAAATATATTAATTATAAAGATATACATATAAAATCAATTTTATCGAAAAATATTGTTGTTGCGCTACCAGGATTCGAACCTGGATCTTTTCCCTAACCATGTGAGGTGCTTTATCCAACTAAGCTACAGCGGCATTATTTTTAGCGACAATTTTTCGACCCTATATGTTACCTTTTTGAAATCAATACATTTAATGTAGCGCAACAACAATATTTTTCGATAAAATTGATTTTATATGTATATCTTTATAATTAATATATTTAATTCATATTTAAAATATCACAGACCTATGTTCTGAATAATTACAACTTCACAATAAGAATGTGTTCTCCTAAAAAATAAAAAAGGTTAAAATACAACAAATATTTGTACAAAAAAAAAACTCACTTATTATGTCAGATTTCTTAAGAATTATTCCGTATTGTTTCACTGATGATCTTATCTGATAAATAAAATGTATTATACTTAGTTAAAAAAAAATGTTTTCAGTTTTGAGCGACAGTTGGCTACACCTCTGGTACGGAAACCATATTGGCATAAACCCGAACGAAATCTTACTCATTTATTATTTCCAAGGATTTAATCCACGCAAACGTCGCCATGGCAATGGCATCAACCCCAAGCGGCTAGGATTACAGGTATCATTCTGAAAAAATGCTTCGGAGAAAACTGTAATTTCAATCGAGCAGCTATTTCAATACCCACCCTTTGAAATTTCAATTATATTTTACCCGACAATACTTTCGAGACAAATTTGAATAATTTTCTTACTGTCATGTTTGAATATCTATATTTTATACGTAAACCCAGAAAGGATGAAGAATTCTTTAGAAGTGTGGTACTAGAAACGCATGTTGAAAAGCTGAAGAGAGATTGTTTATCATATATGTCACATCTAGGGATTATGTGTCAAGACAACCCGGGAATTAGCTCCAGGGAATTAAATGTTGTTTTGCTGTCTCGGAATTTTTCCTTGATATTATTCATTTGAAAGAAGTTATTTGAGTTAATTCCATTTGGCCATTTCATACAGCAGGTAGTAACCCAGCGGTGAGCGGTGCATGTGTAGGTATATTAAAAAAAAAAAAAATTTATAGTTTATATGATGTGCCATAAAAATTTGCATTAAGGAGAAATTAGTCCACGAATATTTAGTATTAACAAAAAAATCTGAAGTAAATGGTTTTGTAGGTTTGTTCAAACAGGAAATTATGTTACCTTCTAAAATTTATGTCATCTTTCGAAACAATATTTGGGTGGGATGAAATTATTTGAAAAACTTTATTAGGGGATTTCAGTTGACTGGGACAAATACATATGTTATTGTCTTCTGGTGTGTTCTTTAATTAATTGTTATTTTTTGTATGTTCTTTTTATGATTTTATTAAATTGTTTGTATTTTGTAATTTTTTAGATATATGTGTTTTTGTATTTAATATTTATATAATATATATATACTTAATTTCATTTAAAAAAAACTTCAAATACATTAATCAAACAGTATTTATTTTTAAGGAAAACACATTATTATTGTAAATTAGCAGTTTTTTCAGAATATAGTTCTGTGGTATTTAAAAATGAATTAAATGTATCAACTAGGAAGATTTACTGAAAAAATAAATTTATCGAAAAAATATTTTAACTAAAATAATTAAAATATTTTTTCGATAAATTTATTTTTTCTGTATATCTTTCTAGTTGATGGGTACATTTAATTTGTATTATTATTTGTTTTCTTTAATAAATTAATAATGACGTATGTTTTTTTACACAAATAACAAGATATCCTTAATAGCCATCATTTGAATATTTAATAAATTAATCAAATAAAATTCAATGTCTCGATTCTCGGGGGTATTCCCGGGACTTATAAATATTGACTCTCAAGTCTCGAAAATAATAAAAAGTCAAGAATACAAAATCCCTAGTCACATCCATCATTGCTTTGAAAATTGTTCAAGTCATAAAATAATAGAGGGTAAACAAATTACTAAAGATAACATAGTTGAAGAAGGGATGCACTTATTTCGAAGCACCTACTCTGATGAAGAATGTAAGTCTCAACAACTACTGTTGGGACACGACTTACGATAATTATTGATGAAGATCCAGTCATTTTCTCAAATCTTTCCAAAGAATTATGCTAATCTCGCAAGAATATCAAATTAAATTTTGGAGAAGTTCATTGTGGAGTTAATCTATTGAATGCTACCGTATCAATAGTTGATACAGTATAAATTGGATTTTGTATGCGGCGACTTTGGTCTGTGATCACATAGTGCATCTATTCCATACAATATTTTAACATACACTAGAAGATTGCTAAGACTTTGACGATGCAGATATTTCTGAAAAATAAAAACGTACTTCGTTAACACATCATCTGCGATGGTGGGTCAGGTCTGACCCGGGTGTTGGTAAAAATATGAATTACGCTACAAATATTCGTTTAATGCCGTTTTCCTTCTAGCTAATCTTGTATTAAATATTTCCAAATAATTTGAGATACAAATAAATGTTATAGGACGATATTCAAATAAGTTATTGATAAGAATGTGAAAAAACGCTCAAAAACAGACCTAAGATACTCGTTTTTACGGAATTGAATCTCAGCGCTTATACCGAAACATATTGTCAACATTTTGAGTATATCTTTTACGGCGGGTAGACAAAGGATTACCAGGTATGCGTTCATATATTGAGAGCCAATCCAATTATTGTACAGATTTATATTGTTATTTGTTTTGATTTATTTTCGCCTGACGGCCCCTAGATAATGCCAGCAATATTATTACGCCTACCTGTAAGTTTTATGATTCAAGCGGTTCTGATACAGTTAGAAGCAGGTCAGTCATGGGGCAATTGTTAATTATATTTTTGACAATTATGTTCTGACAATAACAAACAATTTACTGGCCGGAATTCACAGAATACAATCAACAATACTATTTTGAATATAAGTTGTCTATTATTATACTTATTTTTAAAAATGATGTCAATTACATTTGCTTCTGCTTATAATATTGTTGATTGCGTTTCGTATAAAAATGATGTAATTTTTAAAATATTTTATTTACAAAATATTTATTTCACTTCTATAAATATTTTGTTTAATTTATTTTCATCCGGTTTACGTGTAAAAAATACTAATATATAAAAAATAAATAATACATTTTAATTGTTGATAACCACTGTTACACTCAAGCAGGTAGAAACAATCTCCAACCGACGAGAATATCACATGCTCAGAGAATGTTTGTATTTTTGTTGTGTAGGGCGTCTATTGATGCGTGCGAATACGTGCATTATTCGTAAAATTATTTAATTTTAATTTTTTATCAGAAACATTACGGCACATCATGCTTCCATTTCATTAAATCATATTTAAAATGAAATATCCATAATTAATCCCCCACAAAACGATTGAAAAACCGAAAACTTGAGGTGGGTCTAAAATGACCCACCACCACCGGACGTATTTTATTTTGACCCACTGGGCGGTAAGTGATAAAAACATCGATAATCTATCATATGTTTCGAGCAGCGGCCGCATTGCTGTACCGTTATGTATGTTTTTGTATGGAGTTTATGTTTATTCATTTATAAACATCCTACGGGTTTTTACAATCATGGATTTGGTTTCATATTGAACAAGATAACCCTTTATCTTTATCTGAGGTATACGTAAGTTGTCTATTGTGTTGATTTAATTCATATTTGGGTTTTTAAAAAAATGTGCCGCATGTGAGTATTGGAATGTCAAAGCTGGGAGTAGCGTTCAAAAGAAAGGAGTTCTACTCATTCTTAATGAACTAATCAAAATAAAAAAAAGTGTCCGGATCTACATGACATGGAACAATCCATTTTATAAAAGACTTAAATCTGAAAATTTTTGGTTAGGAAAATGTTTTAAGAAAATCACAATTATCTCATAACAATTCATCCAATATCCCCCAGTTTTAATTTTTCCAAAACAATAATTATAAACAAATTAAATTAATCATCTACAAAGATATATAGAAAATATTTATCGAAAAAATATTTAATTACTACCGGGATTCGAACCTGGACCTCTTCCTATCCGGGGAAGCGCATTCTCCAATTTCGCTATAGCAATCGAATACATTTTCAACAAATTGTAAATTTATATTCTGTAATATTTCCAATTGATACATCTACTATTCCGATTTGAAAAAAGCAATCAACTTTATATTACGATGAATCTCAAATACCTTTGAGTAAAACTCGATGGAAGACGCGTTTTCTCGGATATGAATATTTTTTCTGTATATTTTTCTACTTGATTAATTTAAGTTATATTTAAATATCAAAGAACTATGTTCTGAAAATGCAACTTGACAACAAAAATGTGTTCTCCTTAATAATTACATTTTCCATTTTGCTTTTCAACACAAATATGATTTCTATTTTGAATAGGTAATCGTAATAATAATATTAATTATTATTTCAATAACAATAGGGGGTGCAAACTCGGGTGTTTAAGAACTTCTATGGAAGGCTTAAATTAATATTTATCTCCTCATTAATTATAATATTTCGGCAGTTCATTATTCGCCAAAGGAGAGGTCTTCAATAAACTTAAACAATATTAATCATCCCTCTAGATATTTGGGCGATATTAATAAAATCAAATCAAAAACATGACTCTTTGAAGTCAATTTACTTGAATTTACATTTCCAAGAAGTATTTGATCTTGGCATTTGTTTTATTTCCTGATGAAATATACAATTCTGGAATAGTACGGCATTACACGACTAATGTTAGTTTAATAAATTATAATCTGAATATTGAAATACATTTGGTTTATATAGCGAGCGGGCATCAAGTTAAATTAACTTATGATTGAAAATTCCAACTCAAAACAAATTGGCGATTTTATAGTGAATTTTAAATCATAATATTTTTTTGTATTAGTTGGCAATGAACCGGTGAAAAATATTTGTTGAAAAATTTATAAAAAAAATTGTTTTTATATAGTTGTTTTTTAATCCGCGTCATTTACATTCATCAAAATGTATATTTTGTGAAAATACTCATTTTCAGAAACTCGCAACAAAATTATTAAAAAAGTTTACCCATAAATACATAAATGGATTTCGCTTTGATTAAGCTGTTTTTGTTTACAAAAGCGTGTAGCTATCATTATTTTGTTACATTTAATAATTTTAAGAATAATTATTTGTTACTATAATATTATATGTTTTCCTTAAAAATTATATGTCTGATTTTCTGTTATGCTTTATTTCTCAATGTATTTTCTACTTCAGATACCATTTGCAAAATTATTTAATTTAAATGAAAATATACAATTTGTCGACCCAAAAGGTATCCAGTAACTGCAAATTTTGTCACTGGTGTTATTTTTAATTCGTTTATGGCCTAGCACGAACTGAGATTTTTTTACCGCGATGCACAAAACCGCACACCAACACACACTGCGATTTTAAACCACGTATATTCAGTTCAGTATCAAAATGGAATTCTACATGACAGGTTGTGTTATATGTTGTATCTCTGGTTATCAGAAATAGAAAAAATAATCGCCGCTGCCATTATAAATATTGGGTTCATCCGTTACCTGACAAGATACCTAAATAATTATTTTTATAAACTATACCATAATATGCGACAACATCTCAATAAGCCTTTTAATTATTATAGAATTTCAATAAATTGTTTTGACAAACTTTTAATAGAAGTGGGTCCATATATTACCTTTCAGGATACAATAGATCGCAAATAAATATCACCAAAAAAACGTCTCTAATACTTTGAGATTTAAAACAATAATTTTATAGCTAATTATTTAATTATTGTAATAATAATAAGACTCAAAAATAAAAGTTTCGTCTTTAAACGTTTGATCGTAATGTTCTATCATACAATACATTTGATCGTAATGTTTTTAATTCGCATATAATTTTGTTTGATAGTCAGTTGACGACATATAGTGACGTTACATCTAGCCTCTATTGGTTCAACGCGTTCAACCAAAGTGCGGGCGCCACCATACATTTCCATAGATCACAAATCCAAACGCGTTTTTTAACCTCGGAGCAAAATGTGTCCGAATGCGTTATTAAAATCAGTCGCGGGAATAAAACGCGTGCACTCGCATACAAACCTATGAGATACAATATCTTGCGGATGTAAACTGCGTGCATTTAACTACAGTACGTGCTAGGCGTTACTGATAATTTTCTGTTCAATAAATGAAAACTCGCGTACTGCTGAACCACAGGTGTTTACTTAACGTACTTTTAGTTACCTGTCAGATAGACCATAATTAATGAATTAAATGTTTTTGGTATTTCTATATTGATACTAATAATATTTTTTGTATGTTTTATAATATAATACAGTACAGAAAACTGCATGAGACAGTCTTGACGTAACTTTTATATTGATATATGATGTAAATATACTCAGGATATTTCTTTAAAAATTATCAAATCGAGAAAGAAACAGATAATGTTAAGAAGAAATACAGATGCATACGTATACAATATCAATACTCCTAACTAGATCTAGAGTTTTGTAGTATGATATAGAACAAACTTGGTAGTCTTTTAGAACGCGTATTGAACCTCTAATCTCTTGATCACTAGGCGAGCATCTTACCATTAAATCATGTTTAATAATGAGTTTACACGAAACTCACATACATCACAATAAAAAGAAATCACTAAGAAAATAATGATGACTTGTGATTTTTATAGTATTCTATAAGTATAAGTTCGTGACACTAAGAAAAACAAATATTTAAACATATTTTTTATTACTTAGGTGCGTAACTTTTTGCTAAAGTAAAGGTAATATAAACCATATATTTCATTATTCTAAATTTTTATATAGACATACGAGTTAGTACTTATGTATAATTTTATTAAAATACAAATCAGTACATTGACGAGTTTATCAATGTCACCAGCTTGAATTTAACAACGGTATCTTGATTTTCCGAGTAACTTAAGAAAACGGTAACGACAAGCCTTCACCCCTAACGGCCTAACATCGTTAATACAGCCTTCTTTGCGGCTAAGGGCTGTTTATCACACGAACGGCGGCCTATTAAAACCTTACAAAGAGGCTCTCCCAACCGACCCCCAACTTTAATGCGATTCCTTTACAATATTTACCCCCGACGTAAAATCGTTTTAAGAGACTGCTCTTATTTGTTGGTTCAGTGTAGTTTATTTATTTATCTTTTTAAATCTATATTTGAAAATAATAATAATTTAATGTAAATTAAGAAATTTACTAGATATTTAAAATCTGCACCAAGATTTTTAAATTATCATATTGCATTTTAAAACCCTCGCTCTAGATTACATTTTTGCTTATAGCCCGTATCCACGAATGATACACGATGAGATAAGTCTTAGATATTTAGTTGAGATAAATCTCAGTACCATATAAACTTGTTTAGAATTTGATCTAGAGATAAACTCCGATCAAGAGATAAATTCACTGGTAACATTCAATCGGTAGAAAAAAAAAACTCAAACCAGTGTACACGTAATTGTATTTGATAGCAAAACTCGTCATGACGCACAAACATCTTAGATAATATACCATAGTTATTTATAACTATTTTTTCCGAAAGTTAGACAAACCGCATTTAATTACAATTATGTATTCAAATTCACTCAGCTATTGACATACCATCAAAGGTCAATTATATTGCAATTAAATACTCTTAGTTTATTGTATGGAATGGAATAGACTCCACCTCTGTTATATACAGCGTTGTCCTGGCTACTTCGCTAGACTGAAGTCTGTGTTAAAGTAGACAGTTTTTTTCGTGTAAAAATAGATATAAAAATAAAAAAAATTATTACGGAGAACACATTCTTATTGTAAAGTTGTAATTATTCAGAACATAGGTCTGTGATGTTTTAAATACTAATTTAATGTATTAATTATAAATATATACATATAAAATCATTTTTAAAATAAAATTGTTGTGGGAGTATTGTAGAACTAGTGAATTATTAGTGTAGGAACCGTATAATTATTACGTTAGAATGTTGGATAGCCATGCTTCTGATTACTCTCTACCCGATCGGATCATATATTGGGTCCATATTTATGTAATCTTATTGGAGTTGAACGATTTTCAGTTGGTACTGAGTGTGTTGTACAGTTTCGGACCAAAGACATGTAGAATCTTTGATAAAATGTCGTTGCTCTCGGAATCGGCGTGAAGATGTTCGTTGTTTGTCTTGTGTTGTGTCCATGATTTATTGGTTGGGGTGAGTTGTTGTCAGCGTGGAAAAATTGGACGAGTCTCAACATAAAGATTTGTTTTATTTCTAGGGTTTAAATATAAGATCTGATGGATATCTAAAGGGACGACCATTTATCACCTTAAGAATTGTCTTTTGTGCTCTTTGACTCGAATATTGTTTTTACTGCTCCATCCCGAACTAAAATAGCATAATTAATTAAGGAGTAGCAGAGTGCAAAGTACACAGATATTAAGAGTTTGTAGTCAATTATACATTGTATTCCTTTAAAAAAGTAAATTAGTTTTCTTAAAAGTTTAGCTATATTCGATATATGTTCTTTCTAGTTAAGATGATCATCGATCAGTACTCCGAGATGTCTAATAATTTTAACTCGTGTCAATTTTTCACATTGGCATGAGGAAACTGTGTTCTTGTTTGTTTTGCAGTCATATACGATAAGTGTAGGACATTGATGTGGCGATGTTCTTTCGTTAATACAAAAACATACATATTTAGATTTTTTTGTGTTAAGTGATAGGAGGTTCGTATCAAACCATTTTTTCGCCTTGTTCAAACCATCCTGTGCACGAGTATTGACCTCTTTCCAAGACTTAGCCTGAAAGCAAAGCACGGTATCATCCGCGAAAGTGATTATTTTTCCATTATTTAAAGTCGCATTACTAAAGTCGTTAATACCAGAAATAATATATGGCCTAAAATGCTTCCCTGTGGAACACCGTATGTTATCAATAATGGATTGCTGTATTTTTCATTGTTTCGGACAATTTGTTAAGTAGTCCTTAAACCATTTATACGCTGTGTCCCTTACTCCTATTTTTTCAAGTTTTTTTTGGCAATAGTAGATGCGGTACGGTGTCAAATGCTTTTGCAAGATCAAGAATAGTCCCCACGCATTTATTTCCTCTGTCCAAGATCGAGACGATGTTTTCCACGAGCAACATGAGGGCATATTCTGTATTGCATTTTGATCGGAAACCAAATTGTTGATTGGATAGAATATTATTTACATCTAGGAATTTGAGGAATCTCCGTTTAACAATTTTTCTAGAATTTTTAAAAAATCACTTTAAAGAGAGATCGGTCTATGGTTGGATATATCACTAGAGTTTTCGATTTTATAATGGAATGACATTTGACGTTTAATATACGATAAGCGTGAAGTGAAGCCCGAGACAGTGAATCTTTGAGACATGGAGTGTACACGGGAACTAGAAAAACTGAAAAATCTTATTCCTATGATATTCATGAATGGGAGTCGAAAGTCTCATTAAAATCTCATTCGTGGACACCAGCCATATGATAAAATACCAACTTATTCTTTTTCTCGAAATATTAAAATTAAATGACAGAAAGTTTAATTAAAATTATTTAACTATTTTAATTATGGTATTTTTTAGAGCTTTGCTAAATTGGATAAAAAACAGGCATTGATCTGAAATCATTTGACGACATGGTTCTTCAATCAATGTTTCAGGACATAATACATTTTTATTTGATTTTCTATCTATTTCTGACCAAAACTGTTTTTAAATCAATTCACCTATATTATTTACGGTATGAGTGAGATGAGTTTTTCACGGAAATAACATTTCAACGTTAGAAATATCACCTGCTATAAAAGTATTTATTTACGATGTGGACTTTATGGTACCCGCCTATCGTTAAACGCAGGTTTTCTTCAATTTCAATTTCAAAATATTCCTTTCGCCATTTTAAAAGCAACTGACTTTTCCGTCAAATAATTTTATATTACGTCTCAATCGTCAATAGATGAGATTATACATTATTATATTGAGAATTTTCCAGGTTACTATTAGGTAATGCTGAATGTTCTTCTTCCTAGTCGGTCCTTAATACCTGAGGGTTTTGATCTTTGTAAAGTCCTGCCCTCTTGACAACACTCCTCTACTTTTGCGGCATCCCGCAGATCTAAGGGCAGTCTCCAGGATACGCTTGTTGCTTTTTCCACTCGGTTGGTTCAACGGGTGGGGGATTAATCTCTTCCTTTCCGTCCTTTGATGTGGCTCACCACGACGAGCCTCTCTAAGCTATATTTTTTACCAGCGAGATGTGAAAATAAATCTAATTTACTTTGGAAAATATTTGACTCTGTCGTCGATGTGTAGTTCCAGAAAAATTGAGACATTTGAGCATCTCATTATCCGTTATAGTCGTATGTGCTGTGCGTCTCCAATACCTCATCAATCCGTTTTTTTACTCTTACTTTCCATGGTTCCATATCATTGAAAAATACTGAATATACCTTATTCTTCGGCAATCCCTCATTGCGAGAATAACATCTGCCATGGTTTATCGATTGCGTGGCTGGGGAGCCCTATTCTCCAACTTTTCACCCTTCCAGTTGTTGTGCACGTGTATCCGCTGGACATCTGACATCTGAGGGACGGAACTTTCTTCTTTTCTTTTCTTTTTCTCTTTTCTCATATCAGCTCTCTTCCATTCACATGTTTCCCCGACGCGATGTACATTTTGACGCCATTGTCCTCGATCACGGGCAGCAGTTTCCCAGTGTTCAGGGTCTACACCACATTTGCTCAGATTTGCCTTCAGGGTGTCCGAATATTTTCCTCGATCGATCCTGTCTTCTTTTGCCTTACTGCTGCACCAACATGTTTAGGATGCCGTGTATCATCCATTGCACTCAATGACTTTTCCATCGTAGTTGGTGCTTCTGAAATTTTATTTTTGATTGATTTTTTTGATTGATTGAAATTTTGATTTTTATACATAAGTTACACAAGTTTGTTATACGTTCTTCCCATTTTATTTCTAGGATATTTTTCAAACATCTGTAGAAATATTTCTTGAAGGACTTTAAATTGTGGCTATACAATACCCATGATTCGCATTCTCATAGTAGTGTGGGTAATACTATAGCACGATAGGCTAACACTTTTAACATGATTGTCAAACACACGCGAGAGTAGTTTGCCAAATGTGCAGTTTGCACTTCGTAATATACAAGATGAATATACCAGAGACTGCGCAATACCTTAGTTGTTTTAGATATGCTACAGTATTTTTATATTGTCAAGTCTGGACATAGACCTCTTCGCCATACTTATGCGCCGTATAGTTTTCGGTTTGCAGTCACCGTCGACTGCAATCATAAAGAGATAATAAAAGTCTGACGGTTTCAAGGTCTGGAACAATTGTCCGATAAAGCTGAATATGTCGATCAATGATCGTCACCTTTGACCGAATCCGAATCTGTCGAGATCAAATGTTATGGTTTATCCTTCAAGCGGCCAAGTGTGTATAATAGGTATGTCCAAAATGAAATTGGTATTATTTACCAATTACGTAAAAACATCAACGATCAAATATCACGATAGTTTTATGTTCATGTGTAATGTAGCATTATTCTCTATAAAACTAAACAAATATTGTAAAATTCCGGTCGAAAGAATAAAAGTTTTGAACATTTTAAAATTTTACATCTCGCATCAAAAACAATTATC
This sequence comes from Eubasilissa splendida, assembly GCA_031772225.1. Classification (NCBI taxonomy): domain Eukaryota; kingdom Metazoa; phylum Arthropoda; class Insecta; order Trichoptera; family Phryganeidae; genus Eubasilissa; species Eubasilissa splendida. The sequence goes on from CM062868.1 coordinate 1,118,392, forward strand.
GACTTTTACGTAGCAACTAAAGCTTCTGGCATTGTTTATTAAGTCGATTACTACTGACGGTAGTAATCAGCGTTGCTTGAATTTAGAGCAGTTTTATTAGATTCTAATTATTCTCCAGTTTACAAATTTAATTCGGGGACGTGAAATGAGGGAGTCATTTCCCGGAATTGAGGGTTGTTCCGCTTCCTGCCACCCTGAATCGAGCCCCCGAATTGCTGGCGCATATCCGAGTCATAATTCCAGCACTTGCACCCACGACACGAGTATCCGCGTCTATAAAACCAGTATAAGTGCCAATACTGGGAATATCCAGGCTATATACGTGAACCGACATAGGTTAGTAGTACCTAATGTTACACTAGTGAAATTATCCATCCAATAAATTTAATTAAATGTAACTGATGTCTGCGGTGTTGTACGGATAGAATATTTAAGTACAAGAACCCTTGACAAATCGGAAAATTTCTAAAAAACCTCTATGCTTGTCAAAAACTGTTTTCTAACATCGGTAATGGTCAGAACCCTTTATTTCATTCCAAATTTCTCTGATTCTGATTCCTCTGTTTTGATTGGCCAATATTATCTGCCGTGAAAAGCCACTTCTAAGTTTTTTACCAATAGAAACTTTCATCTCGTCAGGCAGTGCGTGCGAACATTCTCAAATTATATACCTAATATTTATTTTGTCGTATACATGATCCTAATCATAAATATTGATCTGTGTCGGGTATATAATTATCTTGTAAAATGTTAAATACTCCCATTGACGCATTGTGTCGAATAATTGTAAAAATCATCTGTTCACAGCTGTAGATAGGACTTGCTGTAGCATTATCTATACATCGATTATAATAGTTACGTAACTATGGACTAAAAGTTTTATTTTATGTTATGCCTACACTCCATGAATAATAATATTTGCCAGATGGTATTTTCTTTACTAATGTACCAGTTTTTTTAATCGTTATTTAATAATTTCCTCTCAATTCGTCGTGTATTTACTAAAACCCATTGTACATTTTGGTTAACCTTGCGCGCGCCTGTTAGCCTGCTGGCGATGTCATGGCCTGCAAACAGAGCGGATACTTGGGACGCTTTGTTTGTGGAATATATTTAAATTATTGTTTGTTGTATGGATATATTACACTCAAGCAAACACTCTCATGTTTGCGAGTAACGCTTGAAATTTTATGTTTATTTTGATGGGATGTATGTTGTATGTATGATATGTTGATAAATGTAGACAAATTGTTTGTAGCTATATTTTATTGTACTGATAAGTATGTATTATTTGCTTAAATATCGAATTATATTTGGTATTTACAAGAGTACTAATTTTTTAATGTCATTTACATTTTATTTTTGTTTTAATGATTAAAATAAATAAAAATAACTTAATAAGATAAATAGTTTGATGTATTTTTAAATTAACAAAACTTTGTGCTACCCAAACAATTATTTTATTTTTATAACGACTTTATTTCTGAGAGGGGTGGTTCCGTTCATCGACAGGGGAAAATACAACTTAATTAAATACACTCATGTAACAATCGAATAAGACAGGGAATTTGAAGGCTTTTATTAGTCATATTCTAAATAGGGGTGCAGTATAAGAGTGTCATGTTCTTGAGTATTTTATCCGAATTTAGATTTTTTCTGAATTTAAATTTATAGTTTGGAGAAGTTTAAGCTTATAGCTTATTATGCCAATAAATATATTACAATAAATATACTAATTTATTATACATAAATATATATATATATATATATATATACAATATACTTTATATATTTTACAGGATTCGACACCAATAGCTTTCGAAGATCGCAGATATTAAAATGAAATAGTTTGAGTCGATAGTAACGCTCTTAATAAATGAACCCATAGATTGCACCGGTGTCAGTGCAGTTAAAAGAGAAAATAATAATGAATTTAATAAATTAATTCTTGGATGGCGGCACAGTCACTCGCAACTAGCATATGAAGGAAAGTACAGAATTGATATTAAGGGTTTGATTTCGAACAAAAATTTACGCAACTGTGGGAGATTTACCTATATCTCCGTAGTATCGTAATTTTTTTGAGGCAACGACTTGACAATGGCACGCGTTACCGAGCTGAAACGTAAGCCTAGAAACCATCTATAAAAAACGAGATCTAACCCGGAAGTGATGCCAGTTCCATGTATGTATAAAATTTTCAAATAATTTATCTGAATTCATTCTTCATTGGTATTTATTTTATCGGATTTTTAATTAGATTATTTAAATCTACGGACTGCATCAGAAGGCATTATATATATATAAATTATATAAATTAGAGTTCAGGTTTTAGTTGATTAACCGTAGCACTATATCTTTAACCCTTCACTCAAAACCTCCATCCCTAGAGAAATTATCAACTGCATCCCGACCCCCGACGTCGCTTCGAACGTCAGCTCGTGTAGAAGTAGGACGGCGGGCTTCCGGAAGTAAAACTTTCCGCTAATGGCGATACGCGACTTCCGAGGGAACAAAGGACACATGACGTGTCGGGCTGGCTTGATGGAGGACTTCATGTTCCTGATCTGACAGGGCGTAATGTTTGGAACGCCCTTATAGGTCGTTATCTGTGGAATGCTGTCTACTGATGGTGCCATTATATACTTATGTTAAAACATTATTATTTAATGTAAATTAATTATTGTTATTATTAGGTAAATAAATCGTCAATTTCTTCATGCAGGGTGAATATTATGTTACAGGTCGATTTTGTTTGACTCCTATTTTAGTTTTGCGAATATTTTTCAGCTTGCATTTAGTATTCATAAAAAATAATTTATTACAATTTATTATGGAGTATCTAACGCCTCGTCACGTGTTGAAGTCATTAAAACATTTTATCTAAATAATAATGGCAATGCTGTAACTATTAATGGCGATCGCTAACATCACACGTTAAAAAACTTCTTAGTAGCCGAAAAAGGGGTAATTGAGCCTGCAATACATGTGGTTTCAACATCACGGTGTCGTCTAATACACAGCCCGAGCTACGCTTGAAATTTTTCCCGGCCGCATAATATGAAAAAAGTGGTGATATTGACTGGTCTCCTCGATTACCTGATTTGACGTCTCCTGACTATTTTTGTAGAGGTACTTGGAAAGAAGTATCTACGCCAATAAACCAACATTTCCGCTGCTGCAGGACAACATTAAAAATGAAATTTCTCAAATAACACGCAAAGTGTGAACGAATGAATGGAAAATATGGTTAAAAGAATACGCATTTGTAACGTTGCCAATGGCGGCTACTTGGACCATGTCATATTTTTAATAAACGAAGTAATCTTTAAATAAAAACCAGATTAAAATATTGTGTTTTATTTTCTAGTTATTCAAAAACAACATTGGTGTGGAACATTATATTCACCCACTTCGGTTAGCCCATTCCGTAGCTTCCTTAACTACCTCATCTTAATCTTAGGGATGGGGCTGTAAGAGTTCAAATATCAGCACTGTAGGTCAAAACCGGAAGATAAAAAGAGAATAAAAATCTCACTCACCGTTGAACTAAGATACTCGTACAGGTATACTGAATAACGGAATTGGGGTGGCCGGGATCTTAACTAAAGGTTCGAAAATAGGACAAAAAGGTATTTGAGTGGGTCTCGCACTGAAAACCAAAGCATATATTGACCTCTAGCTTGCTAAATCAAGAACACGGAAATAATTGTAAAAATCAGTTGGATGTAAATTGTAGAAGACAGAACATCACTTGTTAAGATAAACCTTTATCCAACGGTTTATTGAATAAGAAATTTTTTTTTCAGGAGAAAAAAAACATCACGAATGTGAATGTGAACGAAGGGGTAATAGAAGATAAGGTGAGGATCCACAGGTCTTCAGAATACGCACAACGCAGTGTTCTTTTAATTTAAACAATATGAAAAAATAAACTGATTAAAGGCATGTTTATCTAATATTCTCGCATTATATAATTTGTTATGTTTGTGTAAAAATACAGTTAATTTATAGTACACAATTTTAATATAAACCAATAACGTTATGCAGTGACGCCTTGAATAAACAGAGAGATTCCGGCCGTCGAGTTCCCGCAAGGGTTGTAATGTTATTACGTTCGAGGGAGGTTTAATGCACGGGGCACTTTGTACCCGAGGTCACTTTGATCGTTCGGTGCAGTGACACAAAGCGGGCAGTAAGCTCTATCAATGCCGCCCCGCATGACAAGAGCTGTTACTTAAGTAGGAATTTTATGCAAAATCAACGTTACCCATCTTTCTACTCCTAGACAGGATGAGCACTCGGTCTCCATTTACATTGTGTATATAATTAGCGAGTGTATCTGAATTGTGGCAACAATTTATTAACTTTGTAGGGAAAATTGTCAGATGGCACTAAGCTTCTTAGTCATTTTTAACATAAACATTATACATGACCGTGTATTTTAAATAATAAGTAGTAAAAATAAACCGGCTATTGGGTCACCCAAAAATGAGACAAGCGGACAACGTTCGAAAGGATGCAACGTAGCTAAAAATCCCTTATTGGGAGGAACATTTCGCAAGACAAAGAGGCCTGGAGGACGATTGTGCCACCAGTCATAGGTTTGAAAAGCATGAAGAGCTGACTACAATAAAATACATAAATAAATTTTTAAAAAATCAGAAAAAATAGAAACTGTACAACGCATTTACCCGGATAGGAAAAGTAAAGATAATGAAATATTTTAATGATAAATTTTTTTTCTGTATATCTTTCAAGTTGATTAATTTAATTTGTATTAAAAATACCACAGCACTGAACTGAATAATTGCAACTTCATAATAATAATGTGTTCTTTGTAAAAAATAAGTTCGATTTCTTCTTTCTGGGCCCAGCAAGCGGGCTGCGCAAGCTACTCAGTGGATTCATTTGCTTTATGTTCCGTGTCCACTTTGTTTGCAGGTGTTATCGAAAATTTAAATAAAAATTATTTGAAATACTGATTAGATGTATTATTTAGAAAGACATGCACATAAAATCTATTTTATCGAAAAATATTTTTGTTGCGCCACCGGGATTTGAACCTAGATTTTTTTCCAAACAGGGGAAGGTGCATTATCCAACTATGCTACAGCGACATTATTTTTGACGACAAATTTTCGAACGCTTATCGTTCTATTATTTGAAAGCCATCTACATTGTTTTTATATTTTTCGATAAAATTGATTTTATATGTATATCTTTGTAATTAATACATTTAATTAGTACTTAAAATATCACAAACCGTCTGTTCTGAATAATTACAACTTCACAATGAGAATGTGTTCTCTTAATAAAAATAATTTGATTTTAAAAGGGAATGTTCTGTATAAGAACGTATTTATGTGAAGTTGTTTTAAATTATAAGTAATGTGCTAATATTAACATATTTTTAATCGAATTATTGTTGTCATTTTTTGACCCACCCTTTCCTGGAACTGTTGTAAATGTTTCATTTTCTTTTATCCGTTTCACACACAGTGCTACAGAAACGAAAAATGTACAATTAATAAATACTAAAGGAAGAAGAAAAAGAACAACTAATGTAAGAAATTGCAAAACGAACAGAGATTTTAATTTAAACCTTCCTACGCCCTTTTAAGTGCTATCGTACAATAAAATCTTTAAAAAACATTTGAGGTATAAAATTCATAACCAACATTGTATTTTTGAGAAATCTCTTAACATAGAATTCATGCATGAATGAAATTTAAAATTTGAGTTAGAGTAAGTTGAACTTAGGAAATCGGAAACGGTATTCCACCCCAGATATCCTTAAGAAGATGGAAGCAAGTGGGCGAGACATGTAGCGAAACATGATGAGTCCCTTAACACACACAAAACCTCACACCACCCTCTCACATGCTACCGAGATCAACACTGAGATGTAGGTGGATGCATGATGTCAAGATAGGCGATATCAAGGGATGAATGGCGCTCTGTAGTAATTGCGATCACGTTTTTTCGAGACCCACGAGGCTGCTAAAGAAAAAGAAGAAGAAAAAAAATGGAGCGAAATATTTTTTATGTTGTTTAAACCACAGAGCTAGATTACAATTTATAAATTATTATTTTTGACGTTTTGTAATGTATAGAACAGTTTAATTGTAATTAAAACAAATTATATAAATAACTTAGAAAGATACATATAAGAAAATATCAATAAAATAGGCTATCGGTACTCGAATCCGGAAGTTTGTATTTCTGAAAGAAAGCTTCACTAATTAAGTTAACCTTAAATATTATTATCAGATATTATCTATAATACAAATGTTTTACTTTATTGTTAGATATATATTTTTCCCGTTATTTATACAATATATTGACGTGAATTCGAAGATTATTATTTTGCTGTTAATTCGTTAATAATAACAATTACACAACTATTTGAATTTTGTTTCTACGACAAAGCTTGTTGTATTATCTTCTATCAAAGGGATCCACTCAACTATGATTTGTTCACATTCAAGCCTTGACCTCCGACGTCTATAGGGAATCACCTTAATCTAGTCTCCAGTCTTACACTTTGATTGAAGCTTAATATTGTCGGTGAATTACGTTTATACTTAATTTCTAGCAAACTGGGAATCATTTCTATAGAATTAAGTCAGGTAGCAATGCTGAATTAGAAAATAAACTATTCATTCGGCTCAAACAACATTTATTTCAACTTATATAAAATAAATATACTATTCATAAGGCTTTCACATAAATTTCTTGGAAGGTTTGTCTTTTGGGTATATAGAAAGCTTTGAAAACAGTTTTATTTCACATTATTTATACAAAATGTATTTTAAACACATAAAAGTACGTTTATAATACAAATTTATTTAAGCAACTTAAACATGTTTATATTACACTTTGAATATTAAAGGCATTTCAAACATTTATAATTATTATACTACAAGTAACCAATACTTACATCCGGAAAAATTTTAAGACGAATAAAACTATTGTTGGAAAACTTATGAACCAACTTATGAGAATAAGCAAAAACAGACACATCAAAATTGTGCTGTTTCGCACTTTTGCCTTTTCAGTTTTCACGAGTGCAGCAGAAACTTGGACAGTCCGCAACAGCGATAAATGGAAAATTGATGTCTTCAAAGTGAACCGCTGAAGAAGGAAATTTTGTACGTCGTGAATAGTAAGGATGCACGAATGCCTCAAACTAACTTACTAACTTTCCATCAAGTTCATTAAGATGTAGGCAAACATGATAGAACGCCACACTTTTCTGTCCTGGCTCACCACTCTTATCTTATATCATACATTCTCTCATGCACGCTCTTAGGCGGTTTAAACTTCTAAGAGGACCGTCTTCAAATTCTATATTTATCTGGTAATGTCAGGTTGTTCCGGATGTCTTCTTTACCATTCTCACTTTGCTTATACGTTCCACATGACCAAAACATCTCAACATTTTATTTATTCTATCGACTACGCTAAAAGTACCTCTATATTTGCTTCTAATTAATAGCTCAATCATGCAACAAATCCAAACAAAGTGAACTCTGTATACATGGTGGATATTATGTTTCAGGCCGATTTTGTTTGGCCGCCATTTTGGTTTGTCAAACATTTGTCAGTTTGCATTTACTAGTCGTATAGTAGAAAGTAGTTGATTACAATTTATTATGAATTATTATGAACAAAATAGCCATTATTGGGGCACTAAAAATCTTCAATTTATACACCAACGACATTTACAACCACGTAGAGTGACTGTACGATGCGCCATGTGACGCATATGCGTATTTCTTTCAGGATGCAAGAGGCAATGTTGTAACGATTAATGGTGATCGCTATCGTCACATATTGGAAAATTTCTAGATGATTGAATTGAGTCAATTGAGCCTGCAATACATGTGGTTTCAACCTCATTTCACCTCACACACAGCCCGAGCTACGCTTGAAATTTAGCGAGAAATTTTTTCCGGCCACATAATGTCAAAAAGTGGTGATATCGACTGGCCTTCTCGATCACCTGACTTAACGTCTCCTGACTTTTTATGTAGAGGTTCTTGGAAAAAAAGAGTTACGCCAATAAGCCAACAACAATTCCGATGCTACAGAACAATATTAGAAATTAAATTGATGAAATAACACACAAAGTGTGCAAGAATGAATGCAAAATATGGTTAAAAGAGCACACATTTTTACCGCTGCCAGAGGCAGCTACTTGGTCCATGTCATATTCCATGCATAATTGTAATGAACCAATAATTGATAAATAAAAACCAAATTAAAAAAATATATTTCAATTTCTAGTTATTTGAAAATAACATCGGCCTGGAACATAATATTCATCCAGTAGTTGCACGAAAAGATTTTATAATTATTCAGCCACATTAATCGTCTTTCGATTGCCTAGGTCAAATTATTCTAGGACGACAAAGACCTGGAAGGATACCACAACGGTGGATTACGTCTAGTTGAAGAGATTTTGGAGCGTGATGGCGATTCAGGTCCGAGACTTAGATAGGTTCATTGCTAGCATCATCTATGTCTAATTGAGGCCAGTATGAAGAAAGAAAACAATAAGTAACATAGTATTTAATCACTGAGGTTTTATATTTGAATGCTGAAATGTCCCAATATGTATTTTTCTTTTTTGCTTTATTGTGGGGCGCTTTACTGTTTATTTCGCAGTATTACTTAGCATGAACCCATCATTTTCTAGTGCCGTGAGTCCGATACACATAAATATGAGATATTTTTTTACCACTCAAGTAATAATCAATCCGGTTTCAGAAAATACCATTTCCTTCTTCAGGATGTCAAATTAACTAACTGAAAATATATATATCATATTATTTTGTTTTTTTAAAATAAAACAATAAAAATGATTTAAAAATAAATCTAGTACCTAACTTAAATTGTTACAATAATGAAAGATCTGGAAATTGACTTAATGATACAGAATTTATTATTTTTTATAAGAATTATTATATAATTCGGATTAACTTGTGGTTAAATATAGTCGGTATTCTAAATTATTCAATTTAAGGCCAACATTGTTTATATGTAAAACAGACAATCCCTAATTTTTCATCAAATGTATGATAATTTTTTAATAAATTATTGGAAAATTCTGAAAAACCATTACTATTTAAACATATTAAATGATCTTTAACTCTTATATTAAAATTTCTACCCGTTTTACTAATATAAAATGCAGCACAATCCTTGCAACTAAGTTTATAGACACCAGAATTGTTAAATTTATCATCCTTGTCTTTAGAATTTATGAGTAAATTTCCTATACTACTATAAAATCCTACGCCAATAATCATTATTATCATTATATTTTATCTGTGATTTATATAAAAAATGATTATTATATTTATTTAATTTATAAAATTTATATAATATATTTATAAACGGTGTTGGTCACAAATGAAATAATTTGTAATTTCCTAAAAATTATTCAAAAAATATGTATTAAGTAACAATTTGAGTTAGGTACTAAATTAATTTTTTTAAATAATTGTTTTTTTTTTTAAATAGATTTTTTAAAAATATATTCTGGTATAGAAATAATAATATATGTTTTAGTTAGTTATGACATCCTGAAGAAGAAAATGGTATTTTTCTAAACCGGTAGATGTATTTAAACTCAATTAAGTGGTTAATAAAACAAAGATAATAAATAAAAATATAAAAATATGTGATAATTTATTAAGGATTGGTTTTACACAGCCTTGAATAAAGAACAATCGCTCGGTATATAAAACCTTTGTAGTTAAGACCATAATTTATTTTACATTTACTTAGAAAAACAGGACCAAATCAGATTTCAAAATTCATTTTACTTGCTAGTTGTTTAAAAATGATTATTTTCCGAAGTATTTCATTGCTGTGCATGTTTTGTAGTCCAGGAAGCACTCTCATTAGAAGCCATTGTTTTATTTCCATCCCTTGTTCTAACCACATACCCTTAGGGAAAGAGGCCTTTCGTGCGGTGACTACTGTTTGACAAAATGTTGTCTATTGTTTTGAGCGCTATTATATTATATTATATGAATAATGAAATAGAAACGTTGTCAATGAAAAAATACCGCAATATTATACATTTATTAACTAATGAAGTACTTAGTTATTGTTCCTGTACATTTACTGTCTAATATTACATAAAAAATATTATAAATTGATTTTAATTAAATAAAACCACGTACTCGTAATCTATTTAACCAACAGTATTTAATTTTTAAAGTATAAACATAGCTTTTTATTTACATTATTAATGGACGCTTTTTATTTAACGACTGCTTGAGTACTTCCTTGAATCCCAAGGATTCGGTGAACGACGCGTGTAAACCAGCCCCTCGATGGTTTAAATATAGGGGTTGAATTGGGCAACACCCTTGAAATGATTTCAAATGATTAAGACTAACACATTTCAAGATTTAACCACTCAGGTCAATGACTTAATAACACATTTATTGTTAAGTCTCAGCTATTTTATTACTTTATTTGGTTATTTCAAGGATAATCCAATTCGCATGCTAAACACATTATTCAGATTTGTTCCTTTACATGACAATATTTTCTTGTGTCGAAAAGGTTACATAACTCACGACGAGTACGTAGATTTTTTTGACTTGATACCAGAATGTTTGAATTGATAATTTTTACGTACACATAATCAGTGATTAAGACAAAAGTATTTTATGGTTATCTATGTCCACGGTAATCTTGTGCAAAATACATGGACTGATGTCTGAGCTCTGTGCCGCTTTTAATCCCGTCTCGAGTCGAATCTTCACGAGAAATCTTACATGTGTACACGGGTCATTAGGTCCTTTTAAGTAGTAATGATTTAACCGTTATTGTAACTGTGATTGTGTTCGATAGTAACGATGCTTGGCAACTGATTATTTGAAATTCTTCGAGCAATCATAGGTAAACTAGAAACTAAGCCTCCAGCAGTTATATATGTTACCAAGCATCATTACAATCGAACACAAACATCGCTACAATAACGGTTTATCATCAAAACTTTTAAGTATTTCATTGTTGACTGGCAATTGATTTCACGTTTTCATCTGTCCCCGTCAGCATTATTTGATGCGTGATGATCGGGTTAATAAACCACGAGGTCATACAGCTATTTATTTGTTTGATTGAAATATACGTGATAACTAAGCTGAATCATATTAAATGATATTCAAATAATAATTATTTTATCTCTGTATTAGGCAAAATGACATCAGTGCCTATTGACGACCTAATATGATTTATGGACACAGACCAGTAATGAATAGACATGAAATAAAGTGTGTATGTAGGAGAGGGGTTTGGAACATTAGTAGTGGGATGAATTCTACACATATACTTGGTGGATACAAATCCGATAGTTTATGACACATTAATGCAACAGTAAATGTGTTTACTCTTTAAATCTTTGTATAAACAAGGCGTATTTTTTACACTAATGCATACTATATTATCAGCGTTTAAATTTTCGTTCCAATCATATTTTTCAAAAAAGTCGTAAGTGGTACCAAAGTGATCACGTGGATGACACCAAAATGAAAATATTGGGACGAGAAATTTGCGTTAGTTCATGTCTATATATTTTGTGGTCTGTGTTTATGGACTTTATTCTATAACTCATAAAGTCATTCCAAATATGTATTTTAGCACCATTCACGGTAGCTGTATTATTATTCTGATTCCACGTTTGGAGTCGACATAGCTGATAAAGTTTACCAAACAGTTTGGTCAAAGTTTTGAAATTGAATACCCCATGGATTGAGGAACACTTGTATACTTGCTCTCATATTGTACAATAAAACATATTGAAGACGAATTAATATTAGATTTATTAATAACGCACTTTAATAAGTGCACGAAAACCATCGTTACTGTTTAAAAATTTCTCCAAGGATGGGAAACCTTTTTTAATATCTTTTCTCGTACAATATTATATATCTTTTTTCGTACAAATCCTCTTAACTCTCGGATAAGTCTAGCCTTAAATGAAACATTTCTTCTCACTATTTAATAAGTGTTCAATCCAATCAGAGATATTTTGCCTTGAACGGACATAAGTCTATACGTAATTTCAAGCCATAGGGTGTCCTAAAATAAATACAATAAAAGATTGATAAAAATTGTTTTGATTGATAAAAAAATATTTTAGTGTTGTCAGAAATCTTATTAATACGGAGAAAAATAATAATAACATAACTTATTAAAATGGTTCATCAAACTGCGAGCTGAAGAGAAGCATCATCAAGAGATCACAACCCGGGGTTCATGATCTTCAGTGGTGGAATCAACTGGCAAAGAACAACGTCTGTACTCCATGCTATATTCCAATCAAGTGCACCAGGGTAGAGTTAAGAGATTTGAACATTATGACAACCTCTAATAATCAATCAATCTACGAACAGACAGATTAAAAGTATTCGGAGTCACCTTCCACCTTAAGCAGCCTATTTATAAATGTATTTGTCGTGTCATGTGTGGATTCCTGTATTAACAGTTATGCTGGCCTACCAATGTTTCAGCAAGATAGGTTACGGTCTATTCTAAAGGCTGCAGCACAGATAATATAGGGAGTTTCTAAATTCTCTCACATAACATCGAATTCGAACTGTAAATCCTACACCGATTGAATCTAAATGAACTAATTCGAATTGCGCGATATCTGTGTCGCGAGTCCCGTGGAATGGAAATACGACAATTCCGGTCGTAAATCAAAATCACCGCAGGGTATGGAAAAGAAGATAGGGAAACCTTGGTACAGGATGAGGTCGGTGAAGAGATGGGAGTTCCAGTCTAAGGACAGGTGATCTCAAGAATTGGAATTCGGAAGAACTGCTCGCCTTACCTTGTATATGGCGCTTCCGTTATCCCTCCAGTCGCCGCCGAGATCACACAATAGCACGCGGATGGGCCGATCTCCGCTTCCAATTGAAGACGGCGATATCACAATTTCACCCACGGTACAAACAAATAATACGTGATCAAAACAATATCACAAAATACAGTGCTGGTGTTCTGGAGCTGACAAGTCCACACCGCGAATGCTATCGCGATGTCAAGATCAAACAAATATCGGTCAAGTTGACATCTGCTGTCGTTAAGGTCACAATTTATACTAACAAGACGGGCATGAGGAAAGATGTGGATGGAAATTTGGATGCGGAAATGTGTCAGTAACATGGGTCGCGGCCAATTCGAAAGACGCACTAAAAGTGTGTTTTACGAATTCGGAACATTTCTTTTACGTGAAGTACATTGGCTTCATTTCCCTGAAGAAATTGAATTTAAATGGTACTGATTGATGTACAAGGCGATACATAAAACGGCATCTCTTCAAGAACTTGCATCCCAGATAACTTGAATGATAGACGTCAAACTCTCAGGTCAGCCTCTACTTTAGTCGCAGGAAAGGAAATAGAACCAATCAGCCGTTGCCATAAGTCTAATGTTAGTGAACGGGTATTTGCGGTGACAGGCTCAAAAGCATAGAACTCTTTGCCTTCCGTCATAAGGAACAGTTCACCGAGGACTTTATTTTAAAAGAGACCTTAAACGCACCTTTTCATAAATCTTCATATACATTAGTTCAAATTACAATTTTTAATTTTGAATACGAAAATAGTGTAGGACTGATCAGTTTATATGCAAAACGCCCTTAAGGTGAATTATTTTACGGAAATGGAATTTTAAAAATTATCCAATGTTATTATTATTATTTCTACCTCTAATAGTTAATCCGTACCCTTTAATAGTCAATCAACATATTATATAGGAAGAATCAAATAGTTAACAGTAACCGAATAGGAAACATGTGTTAAGGTTCCGATTATAGTGTAGGTGCTACAGGCCATGCCGCAGGACAGATATATACAGAGGAAATAGGTGGTTACACCTGGTCTAACTTATAAATTCTTACCTCAAATAAAGGAAAGAAAAAAACTGTCTCAAGACAGAACTAGGCTGCTATCACTCTCATGCAAAACCCGTACCTGTGTTACATAAATATGGGTCAAACGTTATTTTCATCCTCTTTTTTTGCCGCCACAGCAAGTTACCAGATGGGATTTCTACTATTTCTTGCTAGCCAAGGATACAGTTGTCATCAATTATTCTGCAGATATTTTCCGTAAAAAAACTTCACAAAGAATTTAAATTTAAAAAAGAATGCGAAAGTTTCATTACTGCAATCAATCATATTTCCAGACATAAGAATCAATCATCTACCATCATGTTATCAGAACATTATGGTAACAGAGGAGATTAAATCTTAGTAAGAGGTCGAAAATCAAAAAGTTATTGTGTGTGAGTAAAAATTGAGTAGGTTAGCTTAGCCAGGCAGATAAAGTGGGAACACAGATTGTAAGAATGAAAATCAACTTGTAGTGAATCTGATGACACAGCAGGTTATATTTTTCCGAAAAGACTGGGAAGTAGTATACATCGCACTTAAAGCCGTTAACGATGTACTTATTCAATTCATGGTCTTATGCGCGTGTGTATTATTTTTAATTTTAATTGTTTATTATATCATTCGTTGCAAGAATTCCTGATATTAAGAATATATACAACGTTGTGGTATTACCAACTCAGATCTACCCAAAAACGATATGCAGTGTTGTTGAAGGGGTGGTCTCATTCATACATCGCTTTGTGTTGAACTCTGAACCATTATTTATGCGTGCTCGAGTCGAGTCTCCGCGAGATACCTCATCCGTGGACATGGGCCATTAGAATTATTATCCTACTGCATGCAGTAAATAAGTAAGGGGAAAAAAAATAAACTGATTAATGCAATAAGTCATTTTCAATACGTCCATCTTTTTGATGATTTTTAAATCAAAAATGTGAAAAACGTATTATATTTCACTATATATCGTTTTTTAGTAATTATTTATACATAATATACGATAGATTAAATGTTTCCGTACACCATTAAAGTATCATTCTTAAAATGTGAAATTTAAAACATTCTGTAGATACGTTCGTAGAAAATGGTTTAATTTATCTAATCCTCGAAGAGGCCTTGTTCTCTCAAAAAAAAACAAATTCTTAAGAAATGAGGACAAGCCTTTTTGTGTTTTGAATCTGTTGTAAAAATCTGTAACGTGTAGTGATCTCACACAAAAGCCTTAAAACGCAGGCTCTGCTGGGAATTGCCAAAGAAAAAGGAAACCGATGCAAACAATACAATTTTCTAGGGAGGCTTTTGTTTTATTCGTTTAGAGAGTGGGTGATTAATATCCTTGCGATACCCACAATAAGGAGGGTTCCGGAATACAAGAAAAAGATTAACAAAAGACCGTCTGGGAAATCAGGTCTTTTGTTTAAATTTATTTTAAATGCGGTGATAATTGTAAAGGCAGGTTAAAAGCATCTCAAATTTACAAATTTCAATACGGTTCCATTGATTGATGGATTCCGATGTGTAGAAAAACACTTAGATCGGATAATTTATTTATTATTCATCTTTCATTTTAAAAGTTAACGCACCAATTAGCTTAAATATTTGTTTTATTATGTTATTAAATTAATATGATATTTTTTAATATTCCAGTATTAAAGCGTTGAAACTGAACATGTTCACAGATTTTCACGGCAGTTCAGAATATTGTGTGTAGAGTTTTCTGGACATTCCGCGTATATTTCGACCATCAGTGACACCAGTCCACGAGATAGACCCTGAAATGGGATGTGAAAGCCAGAGAAGTGAGATTAATGGTTTTCTATGTACAGTTTTCTGGGCTAATCTGCCGTGTATATCTGACCTTTCTGGCCGACGTTTCAGATCCCATTGCAGGGTCCATCATCACTGCTGATGTTGAAACGTCGGTCAGAAAGGTCGGATATACACGACAGGTTAGGCCAAAAAACTGTGCAACCTAAGAACATGAGATTAATTATTCTACACAAGACATAATATTCTATAAACATCTATAAAGAAGCGTTGAAATGAACTCTTTTTTGTTAATTGGCTAGTGTTGTGCTTATTAAATATTAATTTCCCAAATTGAGTGTTATTTGCTAACCCAAGTGCTTATTAAAACTAAATAAATATAAACTTCATCATTACAAAAGCTATACATATATTAAATTGGTATGAATTTGTATAATTATCTTTATATTTTAACTTTATTTAAAAAATATATATATTATTTTAACCACAATGTTAATTTTAAAAGAATTTGTGTAAAATTAAATATAAAACTATTTTTACTGTTTTTTACTCAAAATCATAAACTCATATGTGTTTTTGTACAATACGTTTTGTGTTTGTTAGTGACAACAAGTGTGTTATTTTCACATATTTATTTTTATTATAATTAATTTAATATTATTTCTTCTCTAATCACAGCACTCAAATAAATGGAGGAATACTAGCCACACAACGGAATTAGAAATATTCCAATTTTCAAATTTAGGTTATAAAAATGAGATAATGCAAGACTAAGCATATACAATATAATATAAAAGTATTGTAGCTATATCTGTACACCTGCATTTATTAAATAAACTCGCTTAATCAAAAACAAAATTCAGATAGGGTTCATTAAGTAAATCGAACTCTTATATTTATAAAATAAACTAAAAAGTTTTTTAAGGTAAAAACAGTTAATTATGTTTTCTAAAGCACTTACCTTCTGTGACATGTTGAAGAAGGTCCGATCTCTCGAGCGAGCTGTGAGGGCGGTCTCCTGGAAATATATAATATATTGATTACATACATTATTTGATAGAGAGGAGAATTTTTTGCTCGAAAACATTAAAAAACATATTTAATAAAGGGAATATTTACAATTGAAAAAATAAATATAATTAACAATTTGTCTAGAATTTATGCAATAAATATTACAAAGAGAATTTCTGAGAAGTCTAACATTATTTACGTTAGAAGAAGTTTAAGATAAAAAATTGTATCACGAACCTCTCTACCGTTCTGGGTTCCATGTCAAAGAGTTTTATTTTCATTATTACTCGTCTATATGTAATTTAAAACAACAAAAAATATTTAATTCAAATGTATTGTTGGTACGACTGTACGTGAGTTTTCATCGCGATATTAACGTTTTGTACGTTTGGGTGCTGGTTTTTGTGTCAACAATTGAAAACAAGCTTGTTGATCGGATTCGTAGGTTGTGGATTATTGCTCCATGTTTGTCACATGAGCCCAGATTATGGTCATAGACATGTCACCAGAATCGTCGGTTATGGAAACAAAATAATAATAGTAACCCAAAAAATCTATTATAAAATATATGTTTTGTTTATACAATGATTGAATCAGTGCTTTTACTACTCTGGGTACATTTATATATAGCCATCACCCACAGGGTCTAGTTTTTGCAATACATAGGGAGATGTACCGTTTCTAACTACTAGTCTCATTTAAATTATTGAATCAGTGATTTTACTACTCTGGGTACATTTATATATAGCCATCACCCACAGGGTCTAGTTTTTGCAATACATAGGGAGATGTACCGTTTCTAACTACTAGTCTCATTTAAATAGATTTGTAGTAACCGATCTTTGCTTTTAAATAAACATAAAATGTAATCAAATCAAATGAGTAGTGATTTGCATCCGCAAATTTTGCATTTGCAAAGTTGATGTGTACAAAAATATTAATCCTTTTTTACCGCATGATAAAAATTGTGTATAGCAATACTAAGAAGATAAATAGAATAAAAATATGGAATTGAAGATATTAAAAATACCAATAGTATAAATAATAAATACTAATTCTCAAATCATCAATATTATATTACATCAGCTTGGACAAGTTTATGGAGGTCGCTAACGTGAGGGGATCAAAAGAAAGATAAGGTTATTCACTTAGAGTAGCGCTAAGATCTGCAGGGTCTGCCGAGAAGAATGTCTCCATGAGGTCGCGATCCTCAGTTACGAAATGACGTTTAGGAAAATGGAAATATTATACAGATAATGCACAATTAAAACATGTATATATTTCATTTATTATAAGAAACTCTCTAACTTACCGTGACTTTTCTTTGTTGGAATAGTCAGAAATGATAGAACTCCACATTCTTGTCTGGCACACAATTCTGACATACCTACCACTCTGCATCGTTCACTTTCATACATCTTTTCGCGTTCACTCATAGATTTATAAATCTTCACCTCCAATTTATGAACTAATTGTGCCAGGTCTTTCACGGTAGCCCGTTACGTGTTATCTTCGACATCCGTCCTCACATATTGACAATACTATCCTCTCTTCATTCACGCACGTTCCACATGGCTCTACCATCTTCACCTTCATTTATTGCTACAAATTAATGATTTGCGGCAAGTATTATACATCATTATCAAGGAGAACACGTTCTTATTGTGAAGTTGTAAATATTCAGAACAGACGGTCTGTGATACATATATATCTTTCTAATAAATACATTTAATTTGAATAATACATCACCTGTTAATCAATAAAAAGTTTTCACGCATAGTATATATACGATGTAAAACTAACAGTTTATTTTTATACCTATACAACAATTTTTTAAGGTATCTTTCGTAAATATGAATGAAAGAATCACAAGTTATAGAAAGAAAAGATAAGTACCGACAAAATATCATAAAATGAATATTATTTTATTTTTGATATTTTTAATATTTACTGCAAAAACATTGTGATTAGTCCTTTTTAATAAAATTAGCTCGTATGGTTAAATATAAAGTTAGTTATATAAATTTTAAAGCAACATAATGTGTGTCTGTCTGTCTCCTAAAACTCGAGAACAGCTGATTCTATTTGGTTTCGGTTTTCTCCAGCGTTCCTTTGATAGTGCTAGAAATTTCTACAGAATAGTTCTAAGCCGTGTGTTATCTCGTTATAACATCAAGAGTCTCAGTAGTAAAGAAATGTGTTAGCCAATTCGATAAAAATCTTGTGCACGGCATATTAAATTCGATACAGCAGCTAAATCATAAGAGCTACGTCAAAACTATATATGATACATTTTTAGAGTTTTATTTTTCTAGAAAAATTTTACAAAAGCATTCATCCTCAAATCAAAAATATTTAAATTTTCATATTATGTGTCACGCATAGGAAAATGATGAAAGTATAATTTTTACTCAGATAAACTAGGTATCGGAGGACGGCCCTTTCAACAGTTTCAACAACCAAAGAATGCGCACGATAAGAAATATAGAAGAGGACGAGAAAAAAGTCGTGTGACAGGACAACGGTGACCTATCGCATTTCCAAGGCGGTTTTGTGAACAGTTGTCTCCGTATCGGCTCTTCACAAATGCTGTCCGGTTGGCATTTTTTTCGTTACAATTTTTAACCATTCTCTATACTCGGATAAGAAAGAGAGCCAGGACAAAAAAGTGTGGCATTCTATTCTCTCTGCCTATCCCTGCGGAGAAACTGATAGTAAGTTAGTTAGTTACATATTTTGTACCCATTTAATTTATATCATATTAAAGTACTGATAGAAATGGATTGCCTACGTGTACGTTCTCCTATATAATAATTTGTTCACCGACAATGATATATATTCTGTTTCATTATCAATATTTAAAAACCTAATTAACCACATTCTAGTAAATGAATAGACATGATATGTGGTGTATATATAGGATAGGGGTTTGAAACATTATTGGCGGGGCGAGGGACACTCTACGCACATATCCAACGAAACTTAAATCCGATCAATTATGACACATTTATGCAACAGTAAAATATATACTCTTCGAAAATTAAATCTTTGTGTAAACAAGACGTATTTTTTACATTAATGCATATTATAGTCTGTGTTTAAATTTTCGTTCCCATTGAGTCATATTTTTAAAAAAAAGTCGCGAAGCTTTATGATTGCGTGATTGGCGTGTACCAAAGTGATCTCGTGGGTGCAACCAAAATGAAAATTTTGGGACAAGGAATTTGCGTAAGTTAATGTCTATTTATTTAGTGGTCTGTGTAATTAACAATAAAATTCATTAATGATAAATGATCTATATGCCTTGAGGATATCAATTATGGTCATCTCCTTAGCCATCTGAAAATATTAAAATTGTCAGTTAGGCGTATTGTGACCGACCTTATATATCTATACAGAATCATCAATGGTATGACAGACTGCCCCCAGATTAGTCTGCTTGACTTCCACGCACCATTGCGGTCATCAAGATACAATTCATTGTTCTATTACAGAGTTAATTTATCTGTTTATTGTTACAATTTTTTGTGTTGTTACAACTATTATTTATTGTTACAACTCAGTGGTGACGAATAAAGTGCTTGTACTGATTGTCTAAGGTCAATCGTGTTGGCAACTGATGTGTGTAATTTGCAACTAGTTGTGTGTAATTTGCAAACTATGACACTTCTTCCAACTTTCTACGATTCTCCGTGTATTTTGTATACTTTTTATTCTGTTTTATTCATTTTCTATAATTAACAATTCGTTTTAAAACACTTTTTTTTAAAATAATTTTGATTATGAAACTTACATGCACATATATGATAGATTATAGTTACATGCAGATATATTTAATTTAATTTTAATCTTGGTATTGCGCTTTTGATGTGATTATCTATTATAAATATTAATATTATTTCCTTAATAAGGCGTGTACAATCAATAAATATTCTTCGATGCAATTTAAATTTTTTAGATTTTTCCTTGTTTATGTATTATTAACTTTTTTACATCATACTATGCTTTTTTCGTGTCATTTTATTGTCCACGGATGCAAGTTATGTGTAAACAATATGTCCAATCCTTATATCTGTGTTAATTACAATAAATATATAAAAAATAAATCAAACTTTTGTTATTAACTTTATTTAATTAACTAACTTTTGGTAGGCATGTTTATTTTCAGATTCTCGAAAGGTCAAAATCATTTTTCTAACAACGACTTAATTTATAGCTTCCCTCGTTTTAACGACAGGTAAATAATTTTCCAGCGGAATGAATGCGAAACTCTCGAGAAAAAATGTTTATTTGTCGGCATTCGACCCTCGAAGCGTCTGCTTTACGTTCGGAGAAAACGGGCAGCGTCGGGTTAAGAGGGTCGGGGCGGGTCGCTTACACCGCGATCCCGGATAATCCGATTTATTCCATTTTTGGGCGAAAACAACAGCGGGCCGCCGTAATTGGCCGAATCCGGTGGACGGACGACCCCGCCTGGTGCGATATTAAAATTTATCGCGGGGATTTTTCGTGTTCCTTCCGAGAAAATTAGTACCGCACAGCGATTTACATGAAATAAATTCCTTTTAAAATGCTCGTGGATATAAATCTGAAAACGTGACACACATCATTTCGCATCAATCATTCCGAAAAATATATTTTTAATTATGTACGCCTTCTAACACTGGCTTATAACATGATATTATTTTATTCAGCATACAAAAACGTTTTATAAAATCTACCATTCATACAAAAATATAAACAATATTGTATTAATTCCCACATAAATATAATTCTCACTATCATATTTTTCGATAAAGATGGGTACCTAAATGTAATTTTCTTAAAAATATATTCACCTTGTAATGTGATAATTATTACATTTTTCTACCTAAATTTGCATTTTTATAATTGTCTATAATACAGTATTTTTTGTATTTATCTATTAATTAATAGAAAATATAAAAATATTATTTTACAATTTTCTAGGACAGGCTAATCCTGTTATATAATCGAATTATATTATGTATATGTATACTAAGTTATCATATTTAAACTATAGTTATATGATTCCTACAAATAATTATTGCTACAGTAACTTTAATAAACTTTAACTTTTACAGTAATGAGTACTAATTAAGGAATCAGCTGAGGTAATATTATAGTTTGACACAAGTAGGTTGAAAGGTAGTTTATTCAGTCAACGGTAATTTTGAAGCAAAAAACAAAAATAAGAGCTGAGCCAGCGTGTATATATACAATTATTGTTGTTGCACACATAAGCCAAATTTCTAATCCTCTCTACCCTGACGGCACTTTAAGGTACCATCAACTTTATCTAGTTATATATCTTACTGCGGTGTCAATTCTCTGACGATACTACTAAATATACGTAAATAATAATCTACTAACATTAGTTATCTTTTGCTGTCAACATTGCGGCAGGTGAAATGTCAGTTGCGCATTATTACCCAGATTAGGTTTGACGCATTTTTATTCCGTGTGATTATGGTTTTTTTTTTCATAAATTTCAACTACTCTTTTAATGTTTGAGAATATTTATTTCCTATTTTTTGTACTATGCAATATTTTATTTTGCGTACGTCATGTAAGGTCTGACTATACTTAAATCTAATCAACCACAAATTGTAATTGATCATATTTATATACAAAGATTTTTTTTTATAAAAACATCTCATGGGTATAGGTACATGTTTTCATATAAGTTGATGTTATTTAGTTAAATTCTATCTTTATGTACTATATATCATGTATGCTAAATATAAAATTTAATAAAAGATAAAAACTATAGACTAGCGGTCGCCTAAGTGGTGATCCGCTAGAAAATTTCGCTAGTCTGCAGAGAAATGTGGACATTTTTTAATCCTTGACATTTTAATCCATGGTAATATGTGGATAATAAATTCGTTTTCAGCAAACATTCAAGACAGTAATTTAAGCATGAATCTAAAAGAAAGCCCCATTGACCATCGTCCGACGAAACTTTCAAAGCTTTCATTTCATTCATTCTTAGCACAGTTTTGGCTTTCCATAAAATATAAATACCCTTCGCATACTGAAAAGGCGATGGAAATTCTGATTCAATTCTTCATAACTTATTTATGCCAAAAAGCCTTTTCATCTGTTACAGCAATCAATACACGGTATCGATCTCGGCTTGAAATAAATGCAGTTCTCTGTCTTGCTGTAAAATTATTGGGGTCAAATATCCATTATCTTATTTTGAGCAAGCCGGAACATCCCTCACACAAGGACATGTATAATACTAAAAGTTTAATATAATTAAACCATCTTTCAATTGTCTCGTTTCTACAACTTTTGTTTTATTAATAAATCTTGTATAATTTGGTTAAAGTTAATAGTTTATTTTATAAACTAGATTAATTTTATGTTGTGACTTTTTTCTAAATCTATTTAACACTTTAAAAAATCCCATTAGTGGTTCTAAAGTTAGGCGACCGCTGCTACAGGAAATTGTCGGACTAAGATGCATGACGAGCATTGCATCGTCTGTACTTGAATATGTAATAATAACATCTCTTATAAAAAGATAAAATAATAACATATCCCAAAATAATGCATAATTAAAACTGATTTAATTTAATCAAGTAATTCAAACATTTGGCAAAGCGAATGTGCAAATCTGATTAAAATGTATATAAAGGACTAAAATAGGAAATAAATTATTCGATTCTATGCAAAGTTCCACGTGGGCATAAACCCTTCCTACGCACCACCTACGCATATAAATTAAACGGCCGATATCGTTATTACCAAATGTTCATACGTTTCCAAACCGTAAAATTATTTTTGATATTCTGTCTAGATAAGTACCTCTTACATGATTGAAATGATTCAAAAAGATTTGAAAAAAAATGCGATTCGTGTCTCAGACACGTACATCATACCGCCCCTGCATAGATTATATATTTGTGATTACAAAAAATATTTATAAATTCATTAGTTAAAAATAAATAAAACAAATTATTAAGGAGAACACATTCTTATTGTGAAGTTGTAATTATTCAGAACATATGTCAGTGACATACAAATTAAATGTATTAATTAGAAAGCAACAATAATAATTTTTCGATAAAATTGATTTTATATGGACAAGTTTATCTCTCTAATAAACATATAATTTGTAAATACTAATTTAATGTATTAATTATAAATATATACATATAAAATTAATTTTGTCGAAAAATATTATTTTTGCGCTACCGGGATACGAACCTGGATCTCTATTTCCAATCCGGGGAAGTACACTACCAATCGTGTTAAAACGCCAGTATTTTTCTAACCTATATGTTACACTTTTTTAAAATTAATACATCTATCGTTCCATTATTTTTGAAAGCCATCTACATTATTTTTACGAAATCACAAATACCTTTAAGTAAAGAATGTGTTCTCTTTAATAATATAATTTGTATTTAAAATATCACAGACCTATGCTCTGAATAATTACAACTTCACAATAAGAATGTGAACTTAATAATATATAAGTTGTATCAATGTGTCCAAAATTTAATAAAAATTAATTGTTAATTCTGGCATCTCCTATCGGTTTATTCAAAGGTATTTGAGATTCCGTAAAATCAAAGTAGATGGCTTTCAAATAATGGAACGATAGATGTATTAATTTGAAAAGCGTAAGATATAGGTTCAAAAATTTGACGTCAATCCACTGTATTGGTATAGCATAATCGGATAATGCACGTTTCCCGGATTGAAAGAGATCAAGGTTCGAATCCCGGTAGCAACAACAATATTTTTCAATCTATATCCAATTAATACATTTAATTTGTATTTAAAATAAAACTAAAATAAAATTCTCCCCGGCGTGGAACCGAATCCCGTTCACCGATAAAAAAAATTAATTGAATTTAATATCAGTATTCAAATTTACAAATCAGCATTATATGACGCCTTAGCTAAGTTGATAGAGCACTGGCTTACCACATAAGCAATACCTGGATTAATAATATATGAAACAAATAGTTGAAAGTATTGATAAATATAATAGTTGCGAATTAATATTATCTTTCTACTTTCTCTTAGAATGTTATAAATG
This sequence comes from Eubasilissa splendida, assembly GCA_031772225.1. Taxonomy (NCBI): domain Eukaryota; kingdom Metazoa; phylum Arthropoda; class Insecta; order Trichoptera; family Phryganeidae; genus Eubasilissa; species Eubasilissa splendida. The sequence goes on from CM062868.1 coordinate 1,143,171, forward strand.
TAGGGACTGTTGTTTTTAAAATTTAATAAAATGGAAATGGAAACAATTTTTAATACCATGCTTCCACAGCTCCCATGACGAGGTAAACTTCAAGTTTCAACCCCGGGGGAGGTTCGGGGGTGAGTTAAAAGGCTTTTACTTGAAACACGGGGGCACTAAAGCGCGGTTCACACGACTCGTGTAATTGCGCGACCCGCGACGAACGTAGATGCAAAAACGTAGTTAAATAACACTAATAAAAGTGAAATTGGAATGTAAAGTAGGCTTAATGTGAAGGTGGAAAATCCAGCCCTCGTTCTGGTAATTGTATGGAATGACTGATGCATGCCATTCCGTATATCTGGATAATTCAAATAAATATTGGTTACGGGCCAGCCGTACGCCTAAACTCTATTTTTTCATGCAAATTTGATAGCCATTTTATGGTCGATTAAACAAGTAACTATCGATTACAATGTTTAACTGTACACACTGCTCAATTTATAAAATTAAAAATATTTAATCGTAAAAAATATATATTTCGTAACAAAACTTGAAGGATCTAATGTTTATATTGCGGGGTAACGCAGTTGTTTTTTAATTTATTAATTAAAATATACCTCACGCTGTGTTCAAACGGCAAGACACTCGTCCAGAAATCAAGTCGTCAAGGGTTTGAGTCCTGGAAGACCACCATGTTTGTCCGATATTTCATTGTTCCTAGTTGTTGCAGCAAGAATATTAGTATGATACGCATTCCGGGTAAAAATAATATTTTTGTTACTATTACTAACCAACGCTGATTTTCCCGTGGTAGACAGAGAAAATTAAATACCACACAGTTCTTGCCTGGTCCGCATTGTCTATTGATTCATATCGATTATTTACTCACGGTACTGTATAGTTAGCCAATGACGAATCTGTTGCTAGTATATTTTTTTTATTATTACGATATAATAATACATAGATTTGTTTAATGTTTAATTATATTGACGTGTATCGGTACACAACACATTCTTGAATTGCCATCACAAAAAAATTTACCTATAGCGGACAACGACCGAATAAAGCGCAGTAAGTAAATAATAATATGTTGTAATGTTATCATTGTGAAAGAATCGCTCCCAATGTAAATTATTTTCAAACCATAATAATAAGAAGAAAAAATCGAATGAGTCAATACACACACACACGTGGTGTGTTTAGGTGTCAATGTGTGTGTGTGTGTGTGTGTGTATGTGTGTGTATTATGTGTGCAGTTCACGTCGAAGGAAGGAATAAATAAATTTGTATTACATTTCATTGACATTTTAAAATTTCATTTATGCTTTATATAAGTAGGTACTTACTATATGTGTATTATTTTTTTAATTTAATTTTTACGTAGGTATCATACAAGTACTGAATTCACAAATAAAGTCTGTACCTAAAGTATGTTGTCACTATGGTAACGAGGATGACGTATTTTTTTGGTCACTTTGTCATCTTCTGAAACAGAAAACTTTTTTTACACCGTTACGGAAATACAAAATTGACAATTTTTAAGAATAACCCGATATTTAATGGAAATTGTATGAAAACTGTGACATTTAAAGATTTTGTAATTTTATATTTCGATCATAGATTTACATTGATTTATCTCAAAATATTCAATATAAAAATTCCCTAAAAATACACGCGTATTACATTTTCATCAGCCAACAGTACTATTGAGTCAAATATGTCATTTTGTTAGTGTTTTTATTTTACACATTCGTAAATTATTTTTAATGAATATTTATAGATATTCTTATATAAATTCTTTGTAAATTAGTAAGCCAGGAAGAACTATATTTGTTACTTTTGTATATTTCAATTGTTACTTTTGTATATTTTTAACCTCAAATTTCTGCGATTAATGATATTTTAATTTTATGTGCACGTCGCACATTTTGACAATTCTACGTTCGTATTTTTGGACGCGTCCAAAGATACGAACCAAAAATCGGGTGTCAATATCCACCTATGACATGGAAAATTTAATTAGTAAATCTTAACTTAAAGCATTCACTTCCGAAAACATAGTTAGCGGTTATAAATCTTTAGGAATTTGGTCAGTGAATACAAATATATTCCAGCGCAGAAGATTTTTTTACAGTTTTACGTGACTGATAGACCACAACCTACCCCACTCATCGTCTAAATATGGTACCGACTATATTATAATATTCTGAACTTGAAAATAGCTATAGAAGCAGGATCCAAACAAAAAATAATGTCCCCGGCCATTCCAGCTACAGAAGAAAATTGAGAAGAAATTGTTTTAGCAGATACCCTTATTCCATGAACCTCTTCGGGTATACATCTAATAATCTTAAGTGAGTCTAAGTGATTATGCCATGGAAAAATAGAAAATAAGGGAGGTAGGAAGAAAGGAAAATCAAAAATATTTACGGACACTCCGGAAAAAATGAGATTATAGAAAATTTTATATAGAAGAATAAAAGAAAAGAAAGGTATAAAAATTAACTCCCTGTTTAAAGTATTTAATGTATTCAGAGAAAACGTGTAATTGGTTAAATTATTTTTTAGATTTCACTGTGATTTCCATTTCTACTAATTAACTGTATGTTTTCTGAATAAAATAAAAAGTTCGTGATAACTCGCTCACAGTATTTGAAGTATCACATTTCTACCACCTTTAATCTGCTGTCAACCTTTGCCTGCTATATCAAGAAGTGGACTCTAAATTAGCAGAAAACCTGAGAAGTTTCGCTAAATATTCCGGAGAGGTTTAGTTTTTGTTTGACCAAAATAGACGAGTCCACATTCCAGTCTTGGAAAAGTTGGTTGTCCCTGGAAAATGATGAGAAATTGTTAGAAATTTTAAGGTTCCCAAACAATTTCAAAAGTGTTCCAAGCTTTGACTCCACTGCCGAAGAATTTGAAAGCCTATTCTACCTACCTACTCTTTTGCTTTTAAAATAGTTATCTATTGCCTATATATACTATTAAATATATGTGTGCAAAATTTAGTATAATATAATATATTTGATAAATTATGGTTTTAGGTTTGAACGTTTGTTTGTTGCTCACAGTATAACCTCAACAATGAGATTAAAAATACTATCATCATCATTTTCATCCTCAAATTTTCAAGATCCCGTCCATAATTTCGACAAAGCGCTTACATTTTTCTCTGTCTTGTGTTGATTCAGTACTCGATGACCCAATGTGTTTTAAACTTCAACAACACTCTTACTATTTAACCCAAATTAGTCTTAAGTAACCCACCAGCTAGAATATAATTTACTATTATTAACCTAAAATTTGCTTATGCTAGTTGGTTTTCCAGTTATTTATTATTTCTCTCCATTACTAATGTAAAAATGAACTAAATTTATTCATTAACGAAAACACACGGGATATTTTTTCGATAGGTACATTTTTTATGTTATATATCTTTCTAGTTGATTAATTTAATTTGTATTAAATGATATAAAAAGTTAAATTTGAACTTCGATAGCAAATAATGTTTATCAACTTTATCCACGTGATCCCTTCCACTCTTATGAAGTTTTTTTGTCTAATCACTTGATGAAATAAATAATTTATCTTTTTTGTCCCATTAATACGTTTTTAGGATAGATGTCACTTAAATTTATAGGTAGCACGCATTAGACAATCTGCATCAGTACAAATCTCTCTTTTATTCGAATGTGAGGAGTCACATGCTATTTTAGACTTACACTTATATGATATACCTTGAACGAACCAATGTTTAGTGCCTCCCATCTTCCCATTCCTCCCATGCCGCTAGCGAGCGGTCAGTCGGTCGGCGACCTTGAATTAGAACGGTATACGTTGTCATCAACCTCAAAAGAGCCCGTAAGTCAATGTGTCGACTTTTAGCGAAATAGTGATATAATTTTACACAGTCCACTGCATCCGGAGGTGATTGAGCGACCCGGGAGAAGCGGAATTCAGTGAGTCCCTTTTTCCTGTTCCTATGCCTGCTCTCCACTTACCCTATGACCACACGTTCCTCCAAGTTTTGGTCATTGTAGCTAACTAAGTAACAAATTAACGACACACCGTTTTCACTCAAGGATACATAGAGAGGATAGAATGCCACACTCACCTGTCCTGGCACACCATTCTCTCCTTGAAGCTTTTAACTGTATTTAAAAAAATTATTTAGTTTATCTAATCATGCCACCCCCCGATCCTATTTTCTCTTCGCTCATATTATATATCCCACGTGACTAAGTAGACATTCTGTCACATTCAGTCTATTTTAGTTCTTTTTTTGCCAATTCCAGTCTTCATTCCCGATACACTTGTGTCGGAACCGAAACTCCATTGTGTATTTCTTCACCTTTATTCATATAACAAAATCCTTTTGGCGATAATTAACACTTTATTTCTCACAGTCAATTTCAATATCAACCTTGCCGTTCCTAGTGAACGCTCTCTCCAAATACACAAACTTATTCAAAGCATTTATTATTTACCATTGCCACTTTAGTGACAAATACCATCCTTTTTGATTTGATAACAAACATCAAAAACTCACTTCATTCCAACATCTGTCAGATACTGCAGATGAGCTTCCCTATTAGGAACTAAGCTCTTCTAAAATAGATATATTTCACACCTCCATGGTTGTTCTGTATGTCCCCCCAACACTGCATTTAAAAAGCATCAATATTATTCCTTCTTTCATTCTTACTGTAAGGGTTCATAATCTCTCTATAACTCTAGCTTATACAGTTAATATCAGAGAATATACCAAAAACCAACAAATGAATACCAATGATGTAATAATTCATCCCCTAATTCCCTTCGTGACTGGTGCGGCAATGTGTTTTATATAATCTCATGATATATTCATGTAAATAATATCATAATTTCTTACGTAATATAATAACTGTTTAATATGAGTAGATACATTTTGCCAGTTGTTCGAAAACAGTTCCGCAAATTTAAATCAAAGTGATGTTAAACAGAGGCCCTCCCTAATAATTATGACTAAGCATTTAGCACCCCTCTTATTCTGTGACGTCAGTATTTACACACCTCACCCCTTTAGTAAAACACCCCCTTTCTGAGTACACTTGACACTGCGAAACGTGAAGATCCTTAGCTTTTCTTATAAAGGGAATAGTGCTACTGAAATAATTGTAAGGCAGTGAAACAGCACAGCGGGACGGTATCGGGTGTTTAAAATTGTATTGTGTAAAATAACACGTGAATTAAATATGGCAATCGTACTCAAGTATGGCATAATTGGATGGGGTGAAACAAATAGAAATAGAACAATCGAACGTTTTATAAACTTCTACGGACTCAATACAGTTATAATATTCATCTCCCTTAACAATCCGCAATTTCACGTACCGGCCAAATAATAGGATAAATTTACTAAATAAGTGAATTTATGGAATCAAACATAAGTTACTCTTAGTCGCGTTCAAAGCCGACGCGCAAGAAAGAGTTGGTCGTGTCCAGAAAACAAACTATTTTTATACAAAATGGTAGACAGGTGACATACTTGCGCATATGTGTAAGTAGGCGGTGAAAAATTGCACATTTTTTGGGTATATTACATCACTTCATACATAAAGTCATTTGAATAGTTTGATACATTTTTTTTTTGTAGCATAAATAGTACATATGAAAAATAAAGGTAATTGCTTTTCTAGACGTAGTCTGTTCTAAAGCAATTACTTGTACAGTTTTTAAAAGTTGCAAATTTTAAGAGGTATAATGAGTGAGTTATAAAAAGATATTGAAAAAAAGTTATGAAAATATTATTTTCAGTAATAGATAGACAATAGTCGGTGACAAGAATGTGTGTGTAGTTAGGTTAGCACAAGTGACAAATTGATTTCATTTTGTTTTCTACCCACATCAAGCAACCACTTTGTTATTTTTGGTTTGAAGTTATTAATCACTTTAGACCCTTTAAGGTCTAGTGCCAATTTATTAAATATTCTCGGAGCACAAGATAAGAAAATACGTTGAGCGAATTTTGTATTCAACTTTGAAATTGAGTTTTTAGAGTTTACAGTAATGGGTTAACATTTATTTTTGAACACATCACAATGTTTTTATTGTTTACGATTTTTTTAAATAAAATTGTTAGTATCTATTTTAAAAAGTGTATAAGAGTACGAATTATTATTAGCTCTTATAAAATTGACTACAAAACACTAATTTTTATAATAAAATGAATTAGTTTACGACCTTAATTTACCTAAAAATAAACAAAATACTATACTAGTATTAAGACGTACACAGAAAGGGTTCTGTGAAAAAATATTATAATTAAAATAAATTATCTACCTAGAGTAAAACATTAAGTACAGCAATCAGATTTAAAAAAATCTGAAAATATAATAGATGTGAACTTGGTGATATTTAAAAATATACCATCTGAAAAAAGTCACATATCCACCTAATTCGTACATTTCAAAGAAAATTGACACTTTACTCTAACGTAATATATCGGTTGCCTTTCAAATTTTACTATACAAGAACATTATTGTGAAGTCCTTGGATGGTGGGATGGTGTGTGTATGTGTGTATGTGTGCCGCACCGCCGGTGCGGATATTTGTGGTTATAAAGACGGCGCGTAGGAGTGCGCTCGTCTCTTTTATCTGCGGTTCATCGGCTTATCTTTTATCTTCGGTTCATCATAGTTTGACTTATACTAGTGATATACCTTGTACTAAATTGTAGCTTATTGTAATAAAAGATTAGTTGTTACAAAGTCTATTTTTTAGACCTTCACATTACGAGGTGTACACAAAAGACGTACTAAGAAGTCAAGTACGTAACAATTATATACAACGTAAGTAGGTAAAAACAAATACTTCGATAACTGTACACTTTCACTCGATCTTGATTTACGTTTGTGAACTTGTTTTACGTTGCCGTGACTTATGGACAGCTGTCAGAATATATTTGTTTTATGTTGCTATGTGACACGGATGAATGATAAGGAAATCATAAAATGTAGGTTTGTAAATTTGTCCCCTGTTAGACAAAACACCTCAGGTTTAAAAAAAAACTTTTCAATTTATGATCTTTTGTGATATATGAATGTTTAAATAACTTGAGAATATGAAACTAGAATATTTTTGAACACAGATAATATTTAAATAATATGATAAAACTTATTTATATAATATGTAGCCACAAATTAATTTTGGTAATATTGAAGAAACAAATAATATTAACTTATTTTATAATACGTTAAGTCATCACTCCCTTTGTGAACTCCCTGCACGTCGTTTTTGATATGCAAGGTGTCAATACTGGAATTGTCTTACTAACAGTGTCCGTGACTAGGAACTTTAACGGTTAAACGTGTCTCAACGATGAATATCTTGCGATAGTTGTTACTCAGCAAACACTTCAGGGTGCGATTTTACTGCAGTGCCATACCCGGTGAAAATAATTTAAATTGATACAACATGGAAGGAAGGAAGAATAGTTAAGAATTTCGCATTGGGTATCGGTGATTCGTGACGACAAATGAATGCCTGCACTATAATGATTATACTACGAACCAACAGAATGATATCCATAATAGTCGACACAGATAGCTATTGAAATGTTGCTCTCTCTAGAAATGTTTCGGGTAATTTGGGTAAAGTGAGAATCGAATAGTTCTCACATTTCCGACTTCGTAATGATAATTGTTCGCTTTACTCCATTTCACGCCATATTAATTACGCATATACCTATATATAATACAGGTATAATCTTTTTTTTTAATGAGTACAGCTATTTGTTGTGAAGTTGTTTCATTTTTAGAAAATATTTTAATACAAATTAATGAATCAAGTAGAAAGACACAGAAAAAATCTAGTTTTTTTCTGCATATCTTTCTAGTTCATTCATGAATTTGAATTAATGAAATGATCTAGGGAAAGATTCATACAATATGTTAAGGTGCGATCCTGCACTGGTTCTAAGTTTGCACTGTCACCGGCCTAGCTTAGTGTAGGCGTGTGTTATGTGTGAAATATGCAGATGACTCAGAAGACTGAAAGCGGTAGTAAGCATTAAACCACTGCCTAAACATTTTGTACAGTATATTTACATCACAAATAAATACTTCATACGTTGCAAAGAAATGTTCAGGCGACACTCGCCTGGGTATCCCTTCTTCTCATCCGTCGATTCTCTCATAGCTAACTTCTCCGTATCTCTCTGGTTGGTATTATAGAGCGTAGGGTGCTTGCGGGGTCAGTTATTACATGACAATGTATTAATTTGTTAAAGACATCGTTTTAATTTAATTCCCCTGAATGTTGAAATTCTCACAAAAACAGCCCTATATAAATAAGCATCTTAATTATAATCTTTTACCGCCAACCTCCAGTGCTTCAAAAAAAACAATTCCTACCCTTTCGCCAGAGTTTAAATGCTCTAACCCTGTTCCAACAATCTCAGTGCCATCCACCATGGATCCTAATCTCGCCGCCAAGTTAAAAAACCTAAAAAACTTTACGTCCGACGAACTATTAGAATTGGCCACTACTATAAACCAACAAATTACCGCCAAACCACGCGCCGCGAAACTTGCGTCAAATTTAGCTTCAGCTACGCGCACCGCCACTCCGCCTCCAGTTGCTTCCTTCACTCCACCACCAACCGCTCAGCAACCCTCCTCGTCAACCGCCGCGTCAATGAAAGACTTTCCAGATCTTCCACCATCCTCAAATCCGGAATGGCTCCAACCGAAGCCATCGAAAAAACGCAAAGCCACACCACCGTCACCCCCCCCCACCCCTAAAACATCGAATCGATTCGAAGCCCTCTCCGACTCCGAATCCGATGCTGAAGACGACGACCAGATGGCCACGGAAGAGGCCCCCCTCCCCACCCCGGCACCAACCGCTCAGATTAAAAAAACCAATATTCCGCCAATCATTCTTCGTGACTCCACCAACTGGAGAGCCACTCGCTCCAAACTAAAAGAAGCCGGCGTCAAAATCGCGTCCGCCACAATAACCAAATCCGGAGTCAAACTAAACACAGCAGACATCACTAGCTTCAGAACCGCCACTCGCATTCTGGAAGCGGAATCTACGCAATTCCACTCCTTCGTCCCTCAACAGGACAAAACTATCAAAGCCGTCCTGCGGGGAATTCCGCTCGACATCACCGACGAAGAAATTCAGGAGGAACTCGAGACTCTCTACCCCATTGTTTCCGTAAACCGGATGAAAACCGGTCCCGAACGCCGCCCGATCCCGCTCGTACTAGTTCAAGCCGAGAACAATCCCGACGGCAAAGACATTTTCAATTTGAAATCCATCTTCGACCTGAGAGTCCAGGTCGAAAAACTAAGAAAGAAAGATGCCCCAGCCCAATGCCATCGCTGCCAACTTTTCGGCCACTCTGCCACCATGTGCAGAGCAAACCCTCGTTGCGTCAAATGTGGCGCAAACCATTTAACCACCACTTGCAGCAAGCAGAGAGAAGACGGCCCCGCCACTTGCGCAAACTGCTCCGGAGACCACCCGGCAAACTTCAAAGGTTGCCCTTACTACCCGCCACCGCGCGCCAACCTCTCCAGACCACGCCCTCAAGCCGCCGAGCCACGCCCCCTGATCACTTCAAGACTAGCCTCGCCCACATTTTCATACGCGTCAGCCCTCGCGCCGCCCCCCACAACCACCCCCCACCCCCTCCCCGACCACCCACCCCCCCCCCAATCGCATCAACCCAACATCGGTTTCTCTTCAATATTCAATTCGTTCCTCAACCCCAACATCTCAGAAATAATAAAAATTATAATAGAAGCCATCCCCCGTCTTTTCGCCGCCAATTCCGCTGGCGAAGCTATGTCCATCATATTTTCGGAAATTCCGAAAATCTTCTCACTCCTCAGTTTGAATTAGGATCCTGTAATGGCTAATTCATCCTTCCCTATCTCCCTTCACATCGCAGCCTGGAATGCGAACGGGCTGATAGGAGACCGAACGGAAGTGGCGGACTTCACAGTTCGTCACTCCCTCGATCTTCTGCTAGTCAGCGAAACCCATCTCAAACCCTCACACTCTTTCAATATCCCTAACTTTGTTTGCTATCGCTCCGACAGACTTTCAGGCAGAGGTGGTGGAACCGCTATTTTCGTAAAACGAAATATAGCCCACTCCCCCAACCCCACCCCCTCCTCTCTCTCACATTTAGAATCCACCTCTATTACCATTCACACCCGCCACTCAGGCCCGCTGCGCATCAACAGCATATACAACCCCCCCAAAACCTTCTTAACTAGCGAACTCGACACCCTCCTCAGCGACAACACCCCCACCATTCTCGCTGGTGACTTTAACTGCAAAAACACTTCTTGGAATTGCCGCATCACAAACAGTAACGGAAAAAAACTTCTCAAGTACACCGACACCCACAACCTATCAGTCATAGCCCCCTCCAAACCCACTTTCTTCTCGACTATCGGCTACAGACCCGATATTCTAGATATCGCAATCTTAAAAAATTTCCCCTGGCCACATTCTATCTCCACTTCGAATGACCTAAATTCTGACCACAACCCCATTTTCATTGAAATCTTCGATTTCCACAATACCCCCCCCCCTCCGTCAGCCAACAACATCGTGGACTGGCCTATTTTTGAACAAGTCATTCGAAATAAATTCACCATCCCCATCAAAATCTCTAACACCGCCGAATTAGACACGCATATAGACTCATTTTCCAATACTATCAGCTCAGCCATGACCGAAGCCTCAAAACCCCCCTCCCCCGCCGCCCCCCGCCGCACCACTCTCCCCTCACATCTTCAGTCTCTCATCAAGAGCAAAAATCACGCCAGACGCCAATGGCAAAAATATGGCAACGTCGCCGACAAAGCTCGCGCAAACCACCTCCAGACCAAGCTCAGAGAAGCACTTTCGGCCTACCGCTCTGAGACCTGGCAATTTAAATTATCTTCCCTCAAACCCCAAGACGGCTCGATTTGGAAAATGGCCAATTCCCTCCGCGCTCCAAAAACCACCACCACTCCGATCCACGCCCCCTCCGGCCTACTGTACGAAGACGAAGACAAGGCTGAAGCATTTGCTGACAGCCTTGAACTCCAATTCGACACTAACCCTGACACATCTTCAGCTTCACACACCGATTTCATCAATAGCCACGTCGAAAACCACATCAACCCCCCCTCCTCTCAAAATAATTTTTTTACCTCGCCAAAGGAAATTAAAAATATAATCAAATCCAGAAAATCTAATACAGCCCCAGGACCCGACGGTGTCCCAACCAAAGCACTCAAACTCCTCCCCGCAAAAGGAATCTTATTTCTCACCCTCCTCATCAATACAGCTTTTCGCTTGCAGTACTTCCCCAAAGCATGGAAAACATCCAATATCATTCTCTTTCCCAAACCAGGCAAAGACCCCCTCTTCTGCGAAAACCACAGGCCGATCAGCTTACTTTCAAATATAGGCAAAATTTTCGAACGAATTCTTCTCACAAGACTGCAAGACCAAATAGGCCTTAAAAATGCCATCCCTGATGAACAGCACGGCTTCAGAGCCCGTCACTCCACTAACCATCAGCTTCTGAGAGTCGTCGAATTTATATCCGACGGCTTCCGAAAACATCGCTTCACTGGCGCCATTTTTCTCGACGTGGCCAAAGCCTTCGATAAAGTGTGGCACAACGGTCTACTTTACAAAACTCTTGAATTCTACAATCTCCACCCCCAACTCTACGGTCTTCTCAAATCCTTCCTTCATAATCGACCGTTCAGAGTTAAACTCAATAAAACCACCCTCTCCACTACCAGATTCATGAAAGCCGGCGTTCCGCAAGGCTCCATTCTCTCTCCATTTCTTTACAACATATTCACAAGCGATATGCCCAAACCGACTGATAGGTACTCCATCACAGCACTTTATGCAGACGACACTGCAATCCTTACAAACTCCACAAGCCCCGCCACCATTACCGATAGGCTTCAACAGCATCTAGACTCCCTCCAATGCTGGTTTGAAACTTGGCGCATCGCCATTAATCCATCCAAAAGCGCTGCCATCCTCTTCGCTCGAAAGCGCAAACGCGGCCTTCAGCCCAAAGGCCACGTCTCCCTCAATAATATTGACATTAAATGGCACAAAACGTGCAAATATCTCGGCCTAACTTTGGATAGGAAACTCAATTGGAACGCTCACATTAACTCTTCACTCAGGATAGCAAACAAAGCTAAGGGATCCATCTACTGCCTCCTAAACAAATATAGCCCCATTCAGCTTAACATCAAAATACTTCTCTACAAATCCCTTCTCCGCCCCCTCCTCACTTACGCTTGCCCAATCTGGGCCACGGCTAAATTTGTTAAAAAACTTACAGTCTTCCAAAATAAAACTCTCAGATCCATCATCAAAGTTCATCATCATTATTGTAATCATCATAATCATCATCCAAATAATAAAATATGTAACTTGTTTGTAATTTGTGTTTTAAATATTTTTTTATGTTTTTTTATTTACAACTAGAAATAAAATTTGAGCTTCTTAAAATATAAATGTATTAATTAGAAAGATATACATATAAAATCAATTTAATCGAAAAATATGCATTATGCATTTTCCAACTATCCTACAGCGACATTATTTGTGACCACAAATTTTCGCACCTATTTGTTATACGTTTACAAATTAATACATCTATCGTTCCATTATTTGAAAGTCATTTACTTTATTTTTACGGAATCTCAAGTACCTTTCGAGTAATCTTTCTAATTAGTACATTTTATTAGTATATAAAATATTACAGACCTATGTTCTGAATAATTACAAATTCATAATAAGAATGTGTTCTCCTAATAATCTTAAAATATATTTGAAACATTTTAATTTCACTTTGTTGAATAATTTAATAAATTCTAAAAATGTTTTACTGTTATTTTTCTGTAATGACAATACCATTTTTTTCTATTCATTAATGGTGTTATGTATCATTTATTTATTTATTTTAATGAAACACAGTTTTAACGGGTACTTTAACAACCCTTATAGATATTCCAACAAATAAATATTTAATGTGAAAATGAAACAATCAAAAATCTAATGTAAAGTTCAAGCCATCAGCATAAGAACCAGGTTGAGAAAAAACATTAACGGGAAATAAAGTGAATTGAGCGGGAAAAAATATCTTAAATATAATTATTGCAATGAAAGGTGCACTGCTTCTAAAGCCGATGATAATATGTGACAGAACAGCGCGCGGTGTTTATAACTATATTATATAATCTAAGTATTATGTAATTTCGTTAATAAAGGTTATAATTTTACAAATGATAATTGATTTTAGAGTATTCTGTTTTCGGTCTAGTAATTTTTTTTTAGTATTTTCATTAAGACCTCAATCCTTTTCTAGTGTAAATATAATATATGGAACTACCCTGTATAATAATGGTATTAAAAATAAATTACCTTGACTATTATTAGAAAAAACCTGAACAATTTGTAATATTTAATCAAATCTAAAATTAGCCGGGGTATCAAGATTTCAGGCGATATATTATATATAATTTGTTTAGAATTATGAAAGCATATTTTCCGCACGACATTTTCTCATTGCTTATACTATTAACACCCGGGCGCTGACACGCAACTGAAACCGCCGTTATACAGACGTTAGCATAATATATAATACAACTAAAAATTAAAGTCTTGTGGGAGATTTGATTCTGAGTAAAAAGGTTCCAGTGATCTTGGGCCCGAAAAGACTTCGTTTAAAAGATAGACCAAAAAAACTGGGCGATTCAAAGTTAGGAGACAGGTACATTTCATTTCAGGAAGAAGTGCACACATGATGTAACCAACAGTGATGTAACATAGAGTGTTCAACACATGATGTAACATACAGTGTTCAGCAAGTTCCCCGAACGAAATAACTACAAACATTATTTGGTCTTCAATTAAATTCTAGCATTGGTTTTAGGAGTTCTGCAATTAACAAAAAAAATACTTTGATATTTCACAATATTATTAATTATTGACAGTTTAAATGTACTGATACGCCAAAATACATTAATTTCGGTGTGATAGTATTTAAAAATATATATTATTGTATTTTAATTTTCTTTATTTGATAATCGTTTTAATGCAGTAACTATGGAAGATAGCGCACGTGTATCGCGTCATTGCTAGCACAGTATATTAGGTATTTATAACATTAAATTTAACAATAAAAATATTTATTATAAAGCTTTTCTTATAAAAAATGTTTTAAATTATAACTTGCATTCATTTCATGATAAAGTAAATTATTTTGCTATTATAGGTACATTCTAAAGGTTTTAAAAAATATTTATTCTCTAATAATTTCTCATCCTTGATAAAATAAAAATAATATACACACTAAACATTCTTGCGATTAGCAGACGAGAATCAATCCCGGATTACTTGATCACTAGGTGAGTATTTTACCGCTAGACTAACAAGCACGTCGAATTATTCAACAAATTTAATTTTACAAGATATAGTCGATGAAAGGTTTGTTAATAATTAACTTACGGTTAAACATATTATACATTTTTTAAATGAACAAACTTTTATTATTTAATTATTTAATGTCAACCGATTTTGATACTATTTTATCTTTATCAGTTACTACTTTGTGGAAATGTTTTATATATTTTTATTTTTAGGAGACATTATCAAAAGGTTTTTAATAAGCCTAATAAATAATAGTCCAACAAAAACATAATATAGATCAATATATAGTAAAGTAATGATATACATTTTACAATTGCCTATTTCGTGATTAAAAAAATAAAATCATGTTGAGACAGTTAAGATTTTGTCCGTCCTGATGCAGAAACAATAGTGTCGAAACCGGTTGACGTTAAATAAATCAATATGATTTTTACAAAGTTTGTTGTTTTTAAACATTAATGAAGTAAAGTTTCAAGCTTGGAATATCACAATACAGCTGCATCTATAAAATGCAAATAGCTGCAAAATAAATATATAGGCGAAGGAATAATAAATGTATGTATATATGCACGTCTACAGATTAAGGAGGTCTTCACCCTGTATTGGATAGATATGAACTGATGATGATGATGACTCAAGATTTCAAGGCATTCATTTCAAACATTTAAGCCTTTACGACCTTCATTAAAAATGCCGAGAAGAGTAAGTAGATATTATACGTTTTTCCGGATTGAATATTTTTAAAGCCTCTTATTTTTTTACATCGTACCTATTTTCTTAGAATGGAAGTAATATCTTACATGATAAGCGTTTTAAGAATCCGGAAAATATATTACTTCCGACCTTTTTCAGAAAACGGTTTTAAAACGATTACCAGCAAGATATGCCTTTAAAGTTTGTTTCAAATTAAAATGTACGCGAAACTTTGTTATGAAAATATTGTTCAACACCAAAATCAAATTTACATTTTATCCATATTAAATGTGCGTTAGATATAATTCAACTTGATCTATGGAAAAACTTTTACTAACATTTCATTCACTTATTTTTTACTTACGCTTGAAAATAACAGAACTCAATCAATTTCTACCAGCACGAGCAATATAAGTATATATAATATTAAAAAATAAATATACAATACTTAGTAATTTGTTTAAACAGTCTTTTTTTTTTTTTACAAAAGTCAATATAATCAAGTATTATTCAATTTATAGCTCAAACTTATGTACATTTAATTATTTTTTGTACGAAGAAAGTTAAACAAGTTCATTTATTATGTGTACAGTTTCTTACCAAATTATTAAACTGTAATAGATTATATTTGATTGGTAAATTTTTATATTATTCATGACATTTAATTTTTTCTTTCCTATTTATTATTTTATAAATACTTTTGATGTTTTTGTACTGAAAAGGTTTATTGTTGTATTTTACAGTATACAGGGTAGTTTTATTTTTTCTGTTCATTAAAAAATTACGTAACTTTTTTGTTGATTATAATAAATAAATAAATGTTAATAATTAACATTTAATAAAAAATGAATGTGATATATATTCGGCTACAATTTGATACATTTTTATAATTTAAATTTTATTAATTTTATTTGAGTTATAGCAATATATAGTACACTAAATATAAAACAGGAAATTCATGGTTTATTATCAACTTAAAATTAAATTAAATGTTTCGCATAGGAATTGAGAACAAAACAAAAATTGAAATAATATTTTTTTTTATACTTCATGAATCTACGCTAGTATAAATTTGTGGCAGAAAACATACTGCATACTGTCCTAATAGTTACAACTTCTAGAAACACGTGTCTCAAATTTTTTCCGGAAAATTAGAAGTACATATCTCTAAAATAAAAATAAAAACAGTTTATCTTAAAGTTAAACGAATAATTGGAGAAGGTATTAAAATTTTGTGGAAAAATGTAAAATTCTAATCAAAAAACTTAAAACTCATTATTTTATTCATCCCGAGTAAAGTTAGAAACAATAATCAATTTAATTTAGTACTCTACATTTAATAACCTAAATTTATGCAAATTGATTATTTTGAGTTCAGCATTAAAATTGTATCAGTAAGCAGAATAAAGTATCTGTACTTTGAAAAACATATGAAGCAAATGAATTTAAAATTAAATTGATGGAAATAGAATAGATTGGTGGGAAAAGTTATCGAATTCAACGATCATATCTTAAATAATCAAATAGAAAAGATCCACGAGTGTAGATTCGTAGGGTGAGAGATAGACGTGAAATTATATTGAACTAGAAAATTATAGAAAGCTGAACGTTAAAAAAATGAGTATTCTCAATGCCTTCGATATGAGTATTAAAATCATCACATACTGCTAGGGCATGCAAATTTACCGGAAAATGGCATTACCGGTAAAGCAGTAAAACTCCTTTTTTACCGATTTAATACCGATTTACCGGTTATTACGAAGGTGTCGAAAATGAAATATTATGGCATTATATTATGATATAAATTAAAACTTTTTAATAAAAACATATTATGAAGGTGCAGCATACAATATTATGTGCATATATGTAAAAAAAAAAAAATCGACTACATCCAAAAGCTATTAATTTGAACAAAGGTTGATTTATTTGTCGACCTATTTAATATGTAAATAATATCTAGTAGTCATAATAAATTCGACTTTTTTCTTAAGAATCAATCCGAACTTTTTAATCGTTTTAAAATAATACGTAATACAGTAATAAAATAAATAATAGAAATAATTTAAAAATCACTTACCCTACAGATAAGTGTATCACTATTTTAATAATTGATGAAATTACAGTGATGAAATGTTGAAAGAGACAATGTATAGTGCAACTGGACTTCACGAAACTTCAGAGGACACTAAAAAGTATTTGTCGTAATGAATAATAATCGAAAAAATACCGCAAGCCTGACTATTGATCCCTAATGCATGTGCGCGCATTGTATTACGCCGGAGACAATTCCAAGTAAACAAACCATAAGTATAACAAAACAATAAACGATCTTGCTTTCTGCAAATATCTTCATATAATATCGTAGTTTGAAAATATTATTATATAATACATTAAAAAGTAAAAAATAATTTACTAGAGTTACCGGTAATGGAATAATTGGTTTACTGAAAACCGGTAATGCATGCCCTACATACTGCTAATATCTTGGATCTCGAGTTACCGAATAACTGCAGTATTTTGGAACTGAAAAATAGGGAATATGATATAAAAGGGTGTAAAGTATTATAATAAAGAAAAGTGTATCACTTACAAAATGAAATTATTAAATTACTGCGTGCTGAGCAGCGACCTGGCTGACATTGATAAGACCAACCCACCATCTTAGACCAGTTAGAAAAGTGAAGGTTGTTTGAAGACACAGAAATATGGCGTTATTGTTGGAACTTTTCTCTCAGCGAATTACGTCATAGTAATGATATAAATATAAATAACGTGGTACTCTCTTTAAAAAATGTACAATCTTATTATATTATAATCACTTGCCTCGTTTTAACATAATATAACGTTAACTAATTTTCATGAAATTTTCTTCCAGAATCCCTACGTTAGAATATTGACAAGGTTCATTAGTCAAGTATAGTCATCTCTCTCATTTCATCTTCGTTGTTTCATAGCTTCAGTGAAATTTCGTTGGTAACTTAATAATTGCTACAAGCTACTCCCGCAGCCAACCCCCACTCTCGCAGCCCTTAATTACTCGCATGAGGTTTAAATGAACTGAACAGCACACGTGATTACCAAAACCTTTTCAACCTATTTTCAAACCCCTACGACTTTGACATTACTTACATATTAAAACACGTCGTATAATACTTTTTTAATGATTCAGACTTAACTACTGAAATATTATAATACGAACCGTATGTTAGCATCCAAAAATAATTAAAAAATTCAAGATATACTTCATGCATTTAGGAATGGGTGGGTGTCCACGACGCCCCCCTACATACCACATCCATGAGTATTCAAGCTGACCACCTCGCTATGCGGCATCGACCGGAATCATCTGCCTGCCTACCATAAATAGCCGTCGACTCTAACGTATCTCGGCGGTGGCCTAGCGATTCATGTTAACAAATATTTACTTAATTCAAATTGCTATTCCGTAGAAATGTTTGGAATTTTCTTAAAGTGTACTTGTATTAAGGGAGGACCTTCATTTTTCCAGTTTGAATTTCGAGGTATTCTCCACGCATTTCAATTTACTTCTATTTACAAAAAAAACATAATTTTTTGCTTGAACCTTGTCAGGTAGAAAAGTTTTTAGGGATAACAATGAAATGTAATAAGCGCAAAAAAATTCTAAAATATTCTCTATATTTTATCATACTGATATTATATAATTAACTAATTTCATGTTTCATCTTTTATCCATTGTTCGCATTATAAATAGCAATTCATACAACATATCAATTTAAATATTATATATTTGTTTTATTAACCACTTAATTGAGTTTAAATACATCTATCGGTTTCGAAAAATACCATTTTCTTCTTCAGGATGTCATAACTAACTAAAACATATATTATTGTTTCTTTACCAGAATCTATTTTTAAAAATCTATTTAAAAAAAAAAATTTAGTACCTTTCTCAAATTGTTACTTAATACAAATTTACTCGAATAATTTTAGAATGCAACTCGTAGTTAAATTAAGTTGGTTGTTTATAATTTTTTGATTAGTTTTACATGCTCCAACGATTCCAAATTATTTAATTTGTGACCAACACCGTAAATTTTACCTACAAAGTTAATATTGCTAATTTTAAAAGTATACGTATTATATTTTTGGTGTCTCGTATTTAGTAGTTATTATAGATTCGAAAGGGTCACCAATATGAGGATTGTATTTATTAATTATTGAGCACCAAAGTTTTAACGTCAATCAATAAGTTATGTTAGATTAGGTTAGATAATTTAACCTAACCAAACCCTATCAAGATATCTGTAACCAATAGAAAATAAATTTGTGCTCGAAAATTATTTTTGCTGACAATTAATTACATTTTGAATAATCGCGTTCTGGTGCTAGTTTATTATTTTGAATGTCCAAATATTATAAAAGTGATTGATTAGTTAGACTATCGTAGGTAATTCGCTGACCAAAAATAGTTAGAGCAATTTGAACTGTTCCCTTACTAAAACATCGTATAAAAACGAACATAAACCACGCAACATCGTCACTACGATATCTTCATCACAGATCGAAATCTTATTATATCGATGTTGGCAATTTTAACAATTGTTGAACAGAGGTCATTTTTTACAAGCAAAATAAATTTTAAAACAGTTCAAAAAACTCATAATTTCGTACGGTCGGAACTTTACCGTTTTTATAAAACTTACTTAATTTATTATGTACTTTTACAACGGATATTGCTACTTTATATATTATAGCTTCTTACACACGAATGTTGTTTTCTATGGATAAATTAATGTTTTTGGAAATATTCCATTACAGTAACGAGCGTGTCCGTGAGCTAAACATGTAAAATGCTGTAATGACACCACTCACATTAAACTCAACATATCCAAATTGACGACATTATAATGTCGTCGGTGTAACTGCGTAATCGTGTTACAACATTTTGCATGGATTTTAACGCCAGTTCATAGTGTTTTGTTATACGCACCTGTGTAAAGCGTTTTTACAATTTAATATTCAACGCATTGCAGTGATGAAAGAAAGCCCAAAGCGTCCCACCCTATCCCGGAATCATTATGAGAGTTCTGCACTCCCACTTCGATTCTATTCAATTTGTAAACTGTGTCTCTAATACATACGGCTATTTTGCATAATACTGGCGATCACCATCAGCTGTGTTTTCCAGTGTTACCCATTTTTGTCTCTCCATGTTTATGTTTGATGATTTAATTATTTCATAGGGCGGCCTATCAATATCTTGATTTTCTTGGCAAATTCTGTTATATCTACAACTCTTGTACATTTTATTGTCCACACGTTTAATTTCGTGATAATTCGTATGATGCCTAACTCTGCCCCTTTACGTTATTCTTATAAAATCATTGCATAAGCACTGGATTAATAATTTTTTTAAACACTTGTGATGTTGCATCTGCTTACCGACGCGACAAGACGGTAATTGGCGGCGCGGAGGTTGATAAAAGACGGATGTCTGAGGAGAAGGGGAGCACATCATTCTTGCGAGAGACGCTCGGGAGTCTGGTAGTGGTCGGTGGGCCGCTCCCGCGAAGTAATTGGCGACGGGAGATATTGGGAACTAAGAGTGGAACTACCGCGGTGGACCCGGAGATATATGGTCCTAGTTCACTCGCGGGTTTAGGAGAGACTCCGCTACAATGATGGCCGATGGATGGACGACCTGGATATGGCTTAGACATTGGCGCTCGGACAATCCTGGAGCAGGAGATGCATTCTGGAGCGAGCGTGTGCAGCTCGGGTTCACGGCAGCATCGGCACCTCACGATTGCCTTGGCTAATAATGTGCTTAATAAGTAACCTAATTGATCTCCCTCGGAGGAATATTGACATCAAGAAAGAAGATGCTAAAGGGATTTTACGTGCATTCAATATCGGGATAAATTATGTTATTATATATAAAATATGTGATGTGATCAGACTTTTCCCTTGAATCACGTTTGCCGAAAATGTATTTTTTCAGATTCACTGTATTAATCAGTAGAGACATTAAGTTCTTACAGTAACATTTTTGAGATCCAATATCACATTGATATCATCAAGCGCAATTATCAATTAATTGGCTGACGGAGGCCTCTCCAAGACTACTACTAACTACTGCAATCCACACTTAATACACAATTAATATCGGTATAGTAAAATATCTTTTGAAGTGATGTTGTTCAGAATAAATGCCAGTTACGAGAAAATACAAAATATGAAAATGATTATATTTGTCTGCGATGATATACTATTTATAATTAGATGAAATCCCCGGCACGCGATGTGTCCTGACTTACATTTCCAATAAATACGTGAGCCAGTAAAAAGCTTCCTCATTGATCCGTCCCCTAAAATTCTCTGATGAAAGTCAAAGCGTTTTTTAATAACTAAATTTCCATTTCACATTACTACCCTCGGGACATCCCCCCCTTCTGAGATACAGTTTTATTATGGGAGAAGAAAAACATTTAATTTTTTCATGAGCTCCGTGAAGATAATATAATATGCATTTTTTAAACAAATATTTAAATCTTAAGGTAGAGGGATGAGTTTAATTCACCTACAGAGTAACAGTTTATTTATTTATATATGTATACGGTGTGACGAGCCATTAACAAAAATGTTATAAGAACAATAATATCCTTACTGACAGATTCTTTAACAAGCATGATAAAGACTGTTTATTGAAAATGACATAAACAATATAAATAAATATAGTGTATATAAACATAAACAAGTATAAAATGGAGTGTTAATAAATAAATACTATTAAAATTATTAACTCTGTTTTACCTTCACTAATTTTTTATTTATTATAACGTTTTCAATGTTGACGCATCATCTTTAGTAATGTTACAAATACTAAACTTAAAACTAAAAGACTAGTCTATGTTGAAATAATAAAAGTATTTATTAAAAATAAATGTATATATCGTATATAGTAAAAATTAAACATTTAACTAATTTTTTACGTAGAAGCATAAAATAATATTTTCAAACTTGATATTTTTGATAAATTGTAAATAAAATAATTATAAAACCATTATCTTAAAATATACGGAAATGAGACTTGAAACTGGCAAAAGAAGACAATATACTAAAGCATAATAAGTATATGTAGTAAATCCACTTATGCTAATATAAAATATGCTGAAATTACGAATGAATATATAAAGTTGATAATGCGCAGAATCAAGAAAGATTCACTCTGGTGATTGGTTTATCTGGAGCGAATGGCTGATGAGAAAGGATCCCAATAAAGATATAAGACGTAAGTGTCGGTGGCACCAAAAAAAAGAACATCCGCGAAAGACTTGGCGTGACCGGTTATACCAAATATTAGACGAAGATGTCCAGTAAGAAACCTTTTCAATGGACGAGCATGTACGTGAAAGTATATGAAAGTGTATCAAGACAGAAAATGGTAACTTTCTCTGCTTACTCCCGCGGTCTAACGACGTCAGTAAATTGTTAGTTACGATCGAAATGTGATTTGAAATCTATGAATGTACAATAATAATAAAACCTATTTTAATTTACTAGTTAAGCGAAATGTTATATAACTTTACTTTAATACTCAACGACGTCATAAAATGTTTAATATATTATAATAACATAAAATTATTTATCATAAATATTATTTCTCAACCATTATGCAATATTTGTTCTGTTGGTGTACTATTAAATTTTACTTGTAATTCAAACAATATGAGAAATGTATTATTGAGGTAGACTGAATGAAAAGGCTCTACTGAATGATGTACTCCGAACGCAAGCATAGTGAGCTACCCCCTTCTGCCTCTTAACGACCGGGTAGCTAACCGCGTCTCAATATTAATAGCACTTTTCCCCAGAAATGGCGTGAACAATAGAAATAGGAAAACCTGAAAATGACCATCTGATTGAGAACCCTTAAGAAGCATAGAACCAGATTCTCACTACCAACAAAACGTTAGTGCCCGTAAGGCTGTGGATGGTGTACAAATAAGGACTGGCAGATACGCCCATGGGAACTGACGGAAAAATTTAAACCGCGATTGCAGAAGTAAATACTGGCAGAAGATAAATATTCAAAACAGGCATATCCTTGTGTACTTGAAATGTGGGATTAGATAGGAATGAAAGGACATAGAAAGGATAGTGACTTCACAGAATAATGGGAATTATGCTTTGAATAAACACAGATATATATAAAGTAAAGTATTGTAAAAATGATGTTACTTTAAAAACAAATCCGGTTCATATTTCGATGTTGTTCTTATTTCTTAAACGATAGAACTTTTTAATTTTTTAAATATATATCATATTTTAAGTCTTCAACTAATATATTATTTATATACATAGACAGATAAATTAATCCAACAACAAAAAAAATTATTCTCCAATTCATATTCTTGTGCCATCGTCTTAAAAACTTGGCTCAAAGTGACAAAAACAAACAAAGTTATTGAACATTTTCGATTCAAAATTTGACTCCGAGACACCCCCTTCGAGGAAGTGTTGGAGAGATACGCGGTACTAGGGGTGCCTATTTTTAAACAATGTCAAACAAAACCGTAAAACGTAAACTTCCCGAGAGAATAAAGTCGTTAATCATAGAAATTTTCGGGCGCAAAATACTCGGAGTAAAATTAAGTGTCTTTGGTCGAATACACAGTTGCGTATAGCTCCGAAACGAAACCTGCTAGGAGCCCGGTGCGATAATTTAAAACAAAATGAAATTTAAAATATGCAAAACAACTTCGGAGTATGCGACATTTTTCTTCGTTTTAATTTTTGAAAGAAACATTCTAGTCTGCCCAAAGAATGAATTACAATCCTGAGGAGTTTACATTTAAATTATTATTCAGCGTTGCGTCGAGTGTAAGAACAGCAATTTATTTTAGGCAAATGTATCCCGACGACAAATATAATATTTGCGCGCAGAATTTAAATTTTAACCTTTCAAACCGAAAACATAAGAAATATGGTGATTTATTTCAGAATGGCTTTCGTCGCCTTAAATATGTACAAAATAAAAAATTACAATATGTTCTCAAACTCGGAATATTTATCATATTAATTATCGATATAATATTAATATTTTTGAGAACTTGTCGAAACAATGAAACGTAAATTATCAATTTTCAATTGGATTTCATTTTTAAATGACCAGTCCTGAGGCAATCAAGAGTAGGTACTCCGAGTTTAAAAAAAAAAAAGATTTAATCATCATTATCAATTCAAAATTATTATTTATACATTGGTTTTCAGTGATGTGTGCGAATTTTGAAATATGGCGTGAGAAATTGCTATTTACGCCTTTTAACAGTGATGATAACATCGTTAATCTTAGTGTGGCAAACAGAGCAATGAATAATTCACTTTTACTACCAAAACTCTCCGCATTCAATCTATTGAATTATTTATTAAGTACACATAAAATTTATACGTTAAGAAAAGAAAATCAACTTATAAATTGAAGGCGTCACGGGCTGTGTTGCATTAAGTAATGCAACATTGCTGTATGCCAAATTACGCACATTTTGGTGTAGTAATTTGATAACAGTTACATTATTATCATTTATATAATACATTAAAAACACATTATGAATATTATTTTTTCCCATTATTCGGTAAAATAAATAACTTTTCTCAGTTCCTGTTAAATCACCAAAATGTACCGCACATCCTTGTTCGGGTTACGTCTTCAATTGTTATTATAACAAATTAATACTTGTGCTGAATCTCTACTAATGTAAATTCATTATTCAAGTTGGTGTATTGTTCACAGGTATTTATGGTATAAATGAAAATATCTTCAATTTTTATAGGTCCAAAAATAAAAATTGATCGCATTGATCAAATAACCTATTAATAATTTCTTTGCAGTATTCAATTTGTTTTCCGTCAACACCGACAAAGAACGTAGACATACAACGTTCACGGTAATAAATAATTTATTCATATCTCAGGCTGTTTGAAGGTTTCAGGCCCTTCACTATTGGATGAATACTTTATTACATAAGGGATGATTCCCTTCACTCTACACACATGCAGGTAGGTGGTAGCCGGCGGTCTACGGTCTCCTCACGCACTGAGGGTTGTCGCGCAACTTCCCTCGTAAACCACGTGTGATAAAACTTTACTTCTGCTTCCAGAGAAATAAAGAAACTTGATGCCGCGTCGTAAATTTAAGGGATGGACTTATTTGATAGGTTAGGTTAGGCTCCAATTAATGGCGTTATAACTAAATTATGTAAAAGGGCTTGCATATACTAAATCGTACCATATGATGTTATTTGTTTGTTTGTTTGTTTGTTTATTGTTGAAAAAACTTTGATTTTGATTAATATTTATATCATTGATTGATTTGGCACTTTGTATTGTAACATTTTAACTTATAAATATAATTTTTATTTTAACTTTGTATTATACATACAATTTTTGAGCTAATAATACGACAAGTTGCAGGACGAGCGGCATAAAATAATTATTTTTCAAACAGCATCGATGTTATTTATTTCGCGTATTTGAATTTCTCGCGGTTTAAAAAATGTTTTTATTATTAAGGAAAACGCGTTCTTATTGTGAAGTATAATTATTCAAAACACAGCTCTGTGATATTTTAAATACTCATTAAATGTATTAATTAGAAAGATTAGCATTTAATGTATTTTTTGTTACAATCTCCGTAAGTTATTTGATATATCCCGCTTTTTTCTAAAATATCTTATTTTCGTTTTAAAATTTAGAAGAATTTTTTCAATATTATTATTTGTGTAAAATGTGGGTCTAATGTGAGCAAGGAAATATTGTGTAATTTTACTAGAAATCGGACCCGCGTATAGAATTTTTTGCCAAAGAGTTCAATTTAATTATCGGTGGAATTAATGTTATGGCCTGAGTATAAATATGTTTTCATAAGTTTATTATTAATTTTCAATTTTACATTTAATATATTAACGTAAAATTATATCAATTATTAATAGCAGTTTGTTTGATTGTTTTAATTTTGTTAGCATTGATCATCATTGAAACCAACCATTCTTTCGACAACCACTATCTAAAATTACTCTGTCCGGTACCATATAGGGGAATAATAATGAATAATCTTGAAATGATACAGATCCGAAAAAAATTGATTTCGGAAAAAACATAAATAAACAATATCATGTTTTCAAATACGTCACCGTTAATATCGATATTTCCAAGAAATAATATCCCATCCTTATGTACCCCATCGCTCCATAGCCAACTGTATTTAATTTAAATAATAAGAAAAAACACTCTGTTTAAACCACTTTTTATTGATTTATCAACAATGGTATCTTTTTCAGGAAACAATGCATACTAAAATTAAAAATGCAAGCATAGATAAAAACTAAACTATAAAAGTCTAAGTGGTGGGTAACTAATTAGGAACTAATGTGAAAACAAATTTGAAAAAAAGGATTTAGTTATTTATATTATTTAATTTGCAATTAACACTTTCTTATTTCTAAAATTTCTAATTTTTGCAAACCCATGGTATTATTAGTATGTAAAATTTCTAAACCCTTATTAATATCAAAATAATGGTTTGTTTCCAAAGCTGATTGGAAAATTCAGAATACTTATTGCTATTTAGATATCTCAAATGCTCCTTATTTATAATATCAACATAATTAAAAATAATTACAATTATTGCAAATATTTTTTTTATATATCAGCATAAGATAGTCGTATTTCTAATCATCCACATTCTAAAACATATCAGCTTTTCATTGTATGCTTAGTAGACTAGTTAATGTCTAAAATAAATAGTGTTCAATCAATACTTACTTCATTATTACACAGTCTTATTGTGAAGTTATAATTATTCAGAACATGGTTTGGTTTTTTTTTAAATATAAATTAAAAGTATTAATTAGAATGATATACGTATAAGATCAATTTTATCGAAAAGTATTGTTGTTGCTACCTATCCTACCCTACTAAATCTTTTCCTATCCGGGAAAATACTTCAAATAATACAACGCTAGATGTATCAAAAGTGTAACATATAGGTTCGAAAATTTGTGTTGGTGTAGCATAATCGGTTAATGTTTCTCCCAGATTGCGTGACGTAACATTTTATAAAATATAATATGCACTATCCAATCAAGACACTATCTCTATTATGTTTATAATAAATATTATATTTCAGGGATGGTGAATATTGAAGGGCGAATTAAAGCATTTGTGTGGATACCCCACGTAGCAATGAGTTACTGCCGTGACCTGTGCCCTTAGAACTAAGGTCGCTAGATATTTGGTAAATAATTGTTTGACCTTTGTCATTAAAAATTCATGGCATAAAAATCAAATAAATCACATTAATCTGTTTTCCGTTAAATTCGTAAAGATTTTTAGATAATATTTCTCTAAGAGCGTTTGTGTTAATTATGATTAAAATATTTTTTATTTTTATCTAGCTATATATAAACATAAAACTACATTTTGTGCAACAAATATTATAAGTACTTAAATATTAAAAATCACACAAATTAAGCTTCATGACATAATGTCAACAAAACACATCAATGTTATGTATGTAATATTCAATAGAGTAGTAGACTAGTTTTCTAGGCTTTTCTGCCATGTGTCTCTTTGATGGGTCCATCGCCAGGACTAATGGCGCTGATACACCAGCGACGGGCGGCAGGAATGTGGATGAACAGAGAGATGTTTATCAAGGCAGAAACATGTGCGTCTCTCTTCCTGAAGCTAAGTTTTTAAATGTCATCAAATCTCTAAATTATACTGAAAACTTGATGAGTTTAAACCTAACTGAATTTTAAATTGTAATTTGTAACCTGCTAAAATTCATCGAGGTATGGAACCTCTGTTAATCACCAAACCATTAAGGGTCCACTTTCAATACATTTCATTTTGTTGCGTTTTTTACAAGAACGCGGGATTGTAATATAATTTTTTTAAGTGGAGGTCTACACTATTATACTGTAAAACAATAATTTAAATCTTTCTTTTAAATAATGCAGTTTGTGTCTTGGCTTATAACAACGTACTTGAGTTTTTGGCACAGTATGGTGTACATATAAATGTGTCTCCTTTTAGTACTATCGTCTATATTTAATCTTCATTTGCCAGCTCCAGGCTAACGTATTAAAAATGTTGGTACTAGAACTCCATTGTACAATGTTAATCTTTCCTTGAATAACACGTTAACATTAACAAATATTTGTGTTCAAATATATAACATTTAATTGCCGTAAAATCAATAAATGAACAAACATCATTGCATATCACAGAGCGAACTACCACCAACCATAATATACTGAACTCAATTAGCGCATACTTCTCTTCCTCTCTTTCTCTATCTCTCTCTCTCTTTTTCCACGCATCAAATACCCACTTTGTTTGAAACTTTGCCAACCATATCCTTAAAAAGGTTGCTATTCTGACTGGAAAATCTTTAAATATGACGGCCAGACGGCACCGCCATCTGTGTTTATTAATTCATACCGGCACTATTTATTTAACTTTAATACGGCTTCAGTTAAATTAAATACCAGGATTTAAAATATATGGCATCATAATATAGGTCGTTTATGAAAGAATTTTGAATGCAGCTATCGTTTTGAAGTACGTAATAGAATCCTGTTACCAACACTCATTCATGAAGCTTTTACTTCATACAAAATTATACGCAATAGTAATAAATTACATATAACACAAGGTCAAATATAATATATAATAGAAAATAGTAAAAAAAAAAATACCGGATAAAAAATCAGGGATAAATCTGCCATAAAAATTGTAAAAAAAAACTGAAAACTATAAATTATCCTACATAATATTATCAAATAATATAAAATATGGGATATAAAATATGAGTATAAATAATTATTAAGTTTAATGGTAAATAAAATATCAACCGACATTCGCTTGAAATTTAAATTTACGCTTCGACGTAATGCGCCCGCCCGCCATCTACCGGGATTATCTACATATTATCATTTCATACTGTTTCATTTTCATACTTATTTTATAATCGAAATCTAAAATTAAATTCAATTTTAAAAATTATTAAAAAAAGTTTATTTACATTGTTTTAAAATCACTATTAGTTATTTATCGGAAAATATAAAATACTTTTTTTCTGAAACCGGTTGGTGAATAATAATATGGAATAATGAATAATAATATATAATAATAATGAACTCTTAGTGGTTTTAAAAACAAAGGTTAAAAAATATATATTTTTATTTACTTTATTTCATTTTTTTCATTTCTATTTAAAATACAATATCTTGTACTTATGAAAATCCATTATAATAAGGGAAAAAGTATTGGTTAAATTCGTATTTCGGAATGATTTTAGGAGAAGTACCAAAAGTGAACTGGGAAATGTTCCACGAAACGAATTGAACATAAACTCTCGAGATATATAAACTATAATTCCGGCATCTCTATCAAAGACTTGAATAATATTGTTTTAATGTCAGGTCTGAACGTGAAATGTCTGACTGTTAGACTTTAGCTGACATTGTTTAATTATGTTAAATTGTCAACCACATCGTGGTCTGCCTGGATTTGCCAGCTAGAACACGTTTTTATATTCAACTTACTGCGACTTATATCTCTAAGTGATAAAACTTTAACTTTTTAAATATACAGCTGGACATGATATATTCAACTGCTCAGTGCCTGGATACTGGTAAGTTATTAAGTTATTTTATACAAAATAAATCAAGAACTATATTCATTTTACTAACTTAACGTAACTTATATTATTATTAACAAGCCTCCGTTCCCAGTATTTTCCAGTAGGTATTCTGATTTACGTTATAGTGATGGGGGATGTGGTTAAGGATATGGGAGAGGGGTGCCTTTATTTTCGTTTGTGATAAATAAACTTCTGGAGTGCAACTAAGACACATTTAGAAAGAATGGCATTCAATATAATACACATTTATATAGGGAGAGGTGAGAGTGCGTATGCTTAGCGCAGGGCCCTAGAAAGTAACCATGCAAAATTTAATTTAGAACAAATATGTTAAAATTGTAAAAACTAACCTTTAAAATTGCGATGTGAACACTGAGTGACTTCTTAACTTATGCAAATAATTACAGCAATTACGAGAATCTTGAGGCTGGTGGGAACCGGGCTGATGGGTCGGATATAAATAATTAACCTCAAGTGGTTATTTTGTATTAATTATTACACAGATAACTTTGCGGTTAGACACAGTCAAACCGCAGAGTTATTGGATCAAATATTATATTACAAATCATTGATGCAGCCATTGATGTTGAAGTGTTCAAATATTATGTTACATGATATATTATATTCAAGTATACCTTTATGGAACCATTAACCTTAGACAAATCCTTCAATTTTTTCGGTATCTTGCGAGAAGGGAAGAAAGCTTGGAGAAGCTTGTTGCGGTGTTCTAAGTCGACTAGCTTGATGGCCTCCTGGAAAGAGGCTCGAACCCCCAATGACTAGATTACTAGGCGAGTATCGTAACCACAAGCACGTCATTGATTAAACTCTTTTGTTTAAGATACAATGAAAGATTACTTTTGAAAATCATATTTAAATGTTTCAACCCAGCTTTGTATTGAGAATATTCTTACTGCTGTGTATTTGAATTTATTCGGGTAAGGGCTGCTACGGAAATGTGTTGTCCTACTTACTAACTTACTTACCATCACGGGGGTATGCAAAGATGATAGAGCGCCATACTCTTTTGTTCTGATACACAATTTTCGCCTCATCCACATTCATACATCTTTTCATACAAGTTCGCCGATTATTGTGGCTTCCAACAGGAGATCTTCCAGTATCTGGTTTACCTGAGCGTGCCAAGTCTTCCGCAGATGCCCTTTATTTCTGGTGCCATCAACACTTGCTTCATATATATTTCTTATCACTTTCTTCTCAGATTTCCACTGCATTTAGTCTAGAACTTTCGTTCCTCTTCTGCCAACTCCAGGTCTCATTTCCATACATCAGTGTCGGTACCATGACTCCATTGTGTACCGCTAGTCTTGCCTCGATTGACAAGTTTCCATTAGCGATAATTCCATTCAAAACGCCGTTCACTTTGTTTCCTGCAGTCACCCTCATTTCGATATCTTTCTCACTCTTTCCGTTTCTATCAAACATTCTTCCCAAATACACAAACTCGTGTACTTATTCCAAACATTCACTACCTACAAGTATTCTGCACGGTGAAAGTTGTCCTAGGTAGGCATTATTATCGACTAGTTTAAGTAGGATTTCATTAACATGAATGACTATCGAGTAAACAAAGCCGTTCATCATTACTCTTGTCTTTGAGACGTTTATCTTCAATCCAAGCCACTGACATCTGACAGTTTTCGCATTATATTTTGAAAATCTTCTAGATCTATGGAAAATATCGCAATATCATCTGGAAAACGTAGATGGCCTAAACACTCGCTATAGTTGCCTGAATATAATTTTGAGAGTAGCTGTAAATAATATACGTAAAATTTTATCATCTTGCCGGACACTTTTCTTTATAATGAATATGCTGTAGCGTTAATGCATACATTACTGATTGTTTTATGTACCGTTTATACTAAGGGCAGGTATTTACAATCGAGTATATCTATAATCTGATATGAGTTCTTTTTTTAAGAACATAATATCAATAATAAAGCATTTTCTGACTAAAATAATGTATAACGAACGATTTCAATTTGATTAAAGTCAGTGATAACACTATCGTTAGGATTAAATCGTTTTTACATAAAGCCTCTAACGGCCGTTGCTCGTAAATCTTTAACGGTTCATTTTTTAAATAACGACCCCGAAGCCTTCGCCCTCGTTACAAAATTTTTATTTGCAATTTTTCTCTGATAAAAATAATAAAATAAAAATCTCCCAGGTATTAAACGGCCGTCAAAGGGGATGGTGAAAATGTGAAAGCAATCAAATTTTCAACCCCACGCACGTTCAATTTTTTATTGCTTTTGATCGGTTTAGTGGAAAGTTGTTGTTAAATCGATGAATATTTTTGTTCGCCGATGGTTGATAAAATTTCAAATTGATATTTACATACCTTTGGAGTGCAGCGCGGCCACATGGCTGGGCGTGATTTTCACCTGGCAATTTCATCTGAAACAACGTGGCATTTTTATGAAAAATTATGCAGACATAACGGTAGTCTTATCCGCTAGTAGTTGCAGCAGGTACACGAAAACATGGTGGTAACGAGGGACAAAACTTACGTGACTTTTCATTTCAAAATTAAAAGATTTGAATTAATTTTTATATGGCATAATATTATTTTTAAATATCTGTTCTCAACATATCTGTTATTAAAATGTAAGAGTATATTAGGCATGAAAATATTTTAGGCCACGTTTGTTATCTTGGTTCTTACTCTCTATTGCTCTTTGGCAATTAAAACATTCAGGGAATTGTTGTTATATGGAATCACCAGCGTAGGAGTTATTGTTAAATAATGAACTGTTATTGATATGTGTGATCAGAGTTGTCGAGTCACCGATGTTTGTAGGTTATGCGATCTGTATCAGAAGATTTTGTGCATGGTGAGACTGAAGGCCTTAACTCTCTTCAATGTCTCACGGGTGCATGTCGCAGTGTACATGAACTTGCGTGTGAGTATTTATGCTGTGTCTAGAGCAAGGTACTTAAATAAAACAGAACTTACAAAAGTTGGCGTTTATTGCGGGACGATTTGTAATTGCACGAACTACGGGTATAAAGTTAATTACGCGAATCAAGTTGAAGACTTGCTTGAGGTGTTGACGAAAGAACGGTCTGCGGAGAAGTGGTTGACTAGCTCCTAGACTCGTTCATCACGATGTATTTAAATCTGCTATTGGTTGGTGCGTTTCGGTACTATATGGCTGTCAGGCGAATTGTTACGCAGCCATATATGTAGTGCGCGAGCAGGACCACTACAAACTTAATTCTTCAATATTTGCAAAATAACTTTGTGACAACATATGATATGAATAATAAGAAAAAAAACTTTGTTTAAACC
The DNA here is from genome assembly GCA_031772225.1 of Eubasilissa splendida. Taxonomy (NCBI): domain Eukaryota; kingdom Metazoa; phylum Arthropoda; class Insecta; order Trichoptera; family Phryganeidae; genus Eubasilissa; species Eubasilissa splendida. Next base: position 1,176,323 of record CM062868.1, read on the forward strand.
ACTATTTATTGATTTATCAACATGTTTCAAGACCACGGAGAGACCATCGATAAATAGCGGTTTAAACAAAGTGTTTTTTTTATTATTATTTATTTAAAATTTAATTATTTCATAATAAAACATCATAAAATTAAGTAAATACTACAAAAATGAGTTTTATACGTCTCGCAGTTTATCAATAGGAAGACTTCGATGGTTGGGACATGTGCAGGGATGACCGAATAATAAACAACGAAGTCACCGCTATCAACAAATAGCAGGAGCTTGAGAAGGTGAAGCGACAATGTTCTTAAAGACATATCAACTTCGAGAGATGAATGGAGTAAAACTCTTGAGGAGGCTAAGACCTACCAGAGCTTGTAGAGCCAACAATGATGCTGATGAATTGTATAAAAACGATCTAAACTGAAAACTGACGTGATCAGAAACATCTTTATGCGAGGAAAATGAAAAACGTTAAGCGTGCGTTGATCAACAATTGTTCCGTACAGGAAACAAGAACTGTAACGCAGGGTGATTCGCCGGTTCGCTCTGGTAGCTCGGACAAAATTATCTGCAGCGTGGTGCAGCGGTCCAGGGGGGTCCAAAATCTTGTCCAGTGTAGCAGCCGATGTCAGTGTGAATTTCCAGGTCCGTGATCCAAAGTCGAAGCCAAGTCAGGAAGCCAGAAGATTCAGTAGTCCAAGTAGTAGCAAGGTCGAAAGATGAGAAGAAATAAAAAAGTCCAGTTTGCTTTATCCAGTCCAGTGGTGCGAGAGACGAATGAGACGAGAGCGCTCTTTGCAGCCACTGGACCATTATTTATTATTCATCAAAAAACATCCCGAGCGCTACAGGCTCCAGGAGATCTCCTCCAATCACAATGCCGGATCCGTCCCCCTGCCGCCCCGCTGCGGTCCAGCGCAGCCACCCCCTGGCGGCGAGATCTCGAAACTTTGTTCATTTTTCTCGCCGCGAAGTGGAGGACGGCAGACTCTGAATTTCTCCGGCATTTCTCTTCTCCTCTTCATAATTTCACTTTCTCAGGCACCGCGAGTATTTTTTCTTATAGTTTTTATTGCTCCTCGCGATGCCTGATAAGTCTTATCCGGGGCGATGGCCCGGGGAATTAATTATCGCACCTCAAACTTGGAAAACTCGTTTTCAATACCTAAATGATTTTTGAGGTGCATAATATTATCGCCGGGCGATCGCCCCTTCCATTCTCTTTTTATTTTCATAACATTTTTATTATAAATAATTTTCTATGACTAGTTATGCTAAATTATGTGAGGCATAGTCTGCGCGCCGGCGGGGGCGGAGTCTCGCAGCGGCCCGCTACCCCCTCCACGCGGCGGTCCGTTGGCGCAGTGGCGTGGAAAATCCAGTGGTGCGGGGTGCCGGGCGGAATGTTTCTGTGACGCGGAAAAAATGGCCTCTTCCTATTCCTTCATTTCTCGGGCCACTTTTTCTCGCGTCCGTAGTTCGCAAAGCTGTGCGGAACAACAATATTACTTTTCCAAACGTTTCACCCATATTATCAATATTTATAATAAATACCTCAATTACTCCCCTTTCATACGCCACCGCTCCGTCTGATAAAGCTATCAGCTGATTGTATTTAATTTAGAGTCGTTATTTACACCTGTCGATAGGAGAGTCTGCCCATCCCGAATCATAATAATACTAAATAATTGTGAATATGAATTAAATATATTAATTATAAAGATATACATATAAAATCAATTTTATCGAAAAATATTGTTGTTGCGCCACTGGGATTCGAACCTGGATCTCTTTCCTAACCGGGGAAGGTGCTTTATCCAACTAAGCTACAGCGACATCATTTTTAGCGACAATTTTCGACCCTATATGTTACCTTTTTGATATTAATACATTTAATCGTTCCATCATTTAACAGAGCCATCTACCTTATTTTTACAGAATCTCAAATACCAATACAAATAAATAATAATAAATAAAAAAAGACGAAAATTGTCGCTAAAAATGATGTCGCTGTAGCTTAGTTGGATAAAGCACCTTCCCCGGTTAGGAAAGAGATCCAGGTTCGAATCCCGGTGGCGCAACAACATTTTTCGATAAAATTTATTTTATATGTATATCTTTATAATTAATATATTTAATTCATATTTAAAATATCACAGAGCTATGTTCTGAATAATTACAACTTCACAATAAGAATGTGTTCTCCTAAAAAATAATTGTGTGTAGAACAAAGATTAATTAAATAATAATTTAAAATTATAATATTACACTACAAAGTAACTGCTAAATCATTTAATATTCAATACAAATTGAATGTATCAACTAGAAAAATATACAGAAAATATTTTTATCGAAAAAATATTTTAAATATGAATTAAATATATTAATTATAAAGATATACATAAAAAAATAAAAAATAAAAATATTTTAGTTGCTACCGGGTTTCGGATAGTATAAGATCCAGGGTCAAATCCCGTAATGATTTTTTTGTATATCTTTCTAGTATATTTCGTTACCTTAATGGCAACTCCGGCTATCTCATTTTTCATCACTTTTTAGGAGTGGAATAAAACTGTTTTCTATGTATAACTAATGCTACTTCCAATCTTTATTTTTTTAATGTGGCAACCCTTCAATGTTCAGTTTTACTGGCAAACCGTTAAATACCGTCAAATATCAAAGCCTTATAAACGTACGCCCGCTCGTGAGCCACCTCAATATCGCAAAAAATTGAGATAGCCGGTGTTGCCACTCAGGCAATGGTTTAAATACCACAGAACTATGTTTGGAAAAAACTGCAACTTCACAATAAAATCTCTCCTTAAAAATTAATATTTAATTTTAGAGTTTTTGATATATTGTACATTGGAAAACTGATACTATACTATTTATTTTGCTGACTCGTTGTTACTCATATGTATACTTCATTATATAATAAATCAATTACCCTTGTTCACGCTGATTTTGGCACATTATGCTTTATACATATTTAAATAATAATAGTTTATGCTAGAACTGTAATATTTTCTTTCTTACTTCATATTGTAAACAGTCTGTTTCTTTAAATACGAGATTTTTCACTTATAGCGAGGTAGCACGCCACTTTAAAATAAAAATATATTATCATTAAAGACATTTGAATTTGTGCAAATGGATTTCTGCGATTATTTTGATATGTTTCTGCATAATTATTTTGATACATGTTATGACTGATTAAAACAATCTTCGTATTATGATAATTATTAACGTTTTAGCTATAATGCCTCTCAGTACTCTCGTCTATTTGACGTAGATCCATGCTCAAGTCATAATTCAATAGTTACGTAAAGAATATAATGAGTTGGAAAATGTTAATTAAACTACTGTGCCGGTTGATTAAAATTTACGAGTAGGTTTGCCAAATTTTCCCTTATTCCGAGGGCTCCGTGTTATGTTTGAACATATAAAATTCAACGGTAATAAAACTCGCCATGAATAGAATATTTCGGGGGATGTGCCAGCTAACGGGGATGTTATGTCCTTTCCGCAAGTAGTTTGTATGAGGAATGATCAATTATTTCAAACCCAAGCGATTAAATAACATTACTAAGATGAAAAACGTTGATACCTATGTGTTATTTCAAATGGTGTTTAAAATTTATTCATATCCTCTCATTTTTGTTGGTTTTACTTTATACGCATCTACATTTAAGCCATGCCGGTGATGAAATAGCTTTCATGCGCAAGTAAGCTTCGTCAAGTTTCTGTATTCTGCTTGTAGAATGAAACCCGGTAAACTAATATGATGAATTAACGATTCCAATAAAATTATTAAATAAAACTTCAGTAAAAAATTACCGATCCTCAAAACTGTCCCATACATTTCAAGGCCAATTAAAAAAATAAAATAATGTTAAACAATACAACATTTAGCTATCTTGACTAAACTAAGTAAATAATTCACCATCTTTACCATCATTTCCTTGCAAGGATACAACGCCACACTCTTCTGTTCTAGCGTACCATCTTACCTCGTTTACTTTCATACACCGTTGTCACTTATCAGTTATAGAGTGAATAGCTATAGACTAATTTATAAAACATATACTAATATATAACAGTTACAATTAAGATTTTTCAAACTTATAGTAAATAAAAGAACGAAATGTTTGTATAAAGATGATTATTACAAATTTTTTACTATATGCAAAACCTTACCAGTTGACAAAAAAGTAACATATAATATAATTTTAGAAGGGATAATAAATAATGTTAATATGAATAGTGACTCTCACCATAGCTATTCTACCAGATCCTAGGGACGAACCATGAGAGTACCGATCGCGAACAGTATGTACGGTGAGAGAGCGAGAGAATATGTTGTGCCACGAATATTTAATAAAAGCAGTAGACTTATTAAACATTATGACAAATAAAGAGACCCCAGTGAACCCTAAAATTCTTATATAATTATTTGATTCCTCTGTCGTATTTCATTTAAAAAACATTTTGTTGTTGATAAAATTGTAGTTTACTTTTATTATGTTATTTACTTAATTACTTTAATTTTTATGTTTTTTTGTACGTACTTTAACTTTCATTTACTACGTTAATTACTTTGTGGTGGAATAAGATCCCGTGGACTGTATCGATTATAATAATGATTTCGTTGACGCAAAACAAATTGGATTCAGGAAGGAAAATATTGGCAGATGGATCTGGCCTACCTCGCTTTAAAGTCCTGGGTTTTCACCTCCTTTCAACTTGCACCTTTTTAGTGAAGAACCGAGATATCACTGCACTTCCGGAGCTGTTTAGAACACCGTCTCTTCGTGGTCCTAGCGTTACTCACGGCGTTGCTTTTCGGGCGGTAAAAAAAACACAGATCTTGACAGAAGGCAATCTGTCCCCCCGTCGGCGAAATCTCTAAGTAATTAGTTGACCAGAGCGGGACAGATATATATTAAGGTTTATATTGGAAGGAAAAAATGTACAGGGAGTAGGTACTCGACTTGCGTCAACAACTATGTAAAGGCCGATCCTTCTTGTAAAAAATAAAAATTGTGATGTAATTTGTATGTAATAAAGTTGAAAATAAAAACCTTCACATTTCGCTTATCGATTATTGATGCTTCTAACAGTCTTCCAATATGTGGTTTAACTGATTATGCCATGTCTTTTGTAGACCTCCTCTGTATCAGTTCCATCACACACCCGTATATCTTTTTTACCATCATGTCTCTTAATTTATACGTTTCATCTGCTCAAACCATTTATGCGATCCTTTCTTAATTCCAATGACAACGGTACAAACTTCAAATTTATTTATTCTTCACTCATTCGTATATAGATTCACATCGTGACTAAATATCAAATTAATCTTGCCCTATAATTAATATATATTTTATAAAATAAAAATCACATCATATTTTTCAAGTAAGATAGATTAAAATACAACTATATGCCTAAACGATTTTATAGAGTACAAAATATACAACAATAACAAAATATGTAGAATTGTTATTTTTACACCCCAGTAATTTTGTTTTATTTCTCAAGTACCTATTTTATTAATTTTTTTATTTTTAGAAAAACAAATAATGTAACAATAATAAATAATAATAAAATAATATATAAAAAAAACCTAACTATGTTAGAGATTAATTTCAGCATCAAACACAAATCAACAAAAACTTCCCACGAACTCGATCACATATCAAGTAAAGCGTAATTACTCCCAACCAACGCAGACAGTTTCAATTAATTTGCTGAGAAGGAGATCCTCTCTCAGCAGCTTCTGCCTTCCAGAGCTGGTATCCCTCCCTCCGGTGCTGGACTCATTAACTTCGTCAGATGACGTCACACTACATACCGGAAACGGAAGTTTTACTTTCGGATCATTATCTGCAGAGGTCCCGGGACAGCGGGATAGAAAATAAAATATTTTTATATCATACACACCATTACATCGTATTTTGGTAGAGTTTTGAAAACAGGATTCAACGCTTTACATTAACAACACACGTTATTCGTTTTTTTTTCAAAATATACGCAAACTACGATTAAATTAAATGTGGGCGTATTTTTTTACGTTTATTTTTCAAGAAACCTATGTTAATAAAACTGTCGGTCATCATTCAAGTCGATCTCTCAGGACTGATGATTTTAAATATCGCTATGGATGTGTCTCCGGACAAATTCTTTTGTATTCCGTGTGTGGGTCGATAATTGAACTCGTATCGGGTAACAATACACAGCCGTTTATTATTGCACGACTACAATGCTATTTACAATAATATAATACAAGTTATCAATCACATCAGAGCAGAAAAAGGAGAGACCTCGCCCTCGCGGCGCGCTCGCTTATAACGCATCGCTGACCATACACATACCTCTTACTTCACGCCGCTCTCCGCCGACCGACACACACTCACGCAAACCCTTGGACATCACACATCATAAACTTTCTTTCTTTTTTGTGTCTTGCCGATCTGAGGGATGTCACTAGAGAATTGTCTGTTACTTTATCCATTTGGTCGGTCCAAAGAGTGGAGGATCTCCGTCGTTCGATGTTGTCCACGGCAATAATTTTCTGTTACAGACCTATGATGGCTATCTTCTATTTTCGTAAAATGTGCAAAAATTGAGCTTAGGCAAATTGTTGAGTATTTATCATTGTGACAGGAGACATTTGTTCGATTCGCTGTCCGCGGTAAGCGCAGATTGCGTCTCCAGCCTATCTTATCAATCCATCTTCTTTTTCTTGCCTTTAGAGTTCACGATTCCACACCATACAGAAATATCGAGTGTACCAAAACTACTTATAAGTACTCAAATACATTAAATATACCATAGGTTAAAACCTTACAGTAGCGCACTCTGATTATATTATCATAAATATATCCTTTTTGGGATAAACTTATGAATGTCCTTTACATATTTTATTTTTAACATTTTACGAGTCTTTTATCAGATTGTAGACTTTCTGATTAGTTTAGGTTATGTAGTTTTAAGAATAGCTTTTCAATCTTTATATTATAGATATTATTGTGGAATTATTTACTGTTCTAAATTCAATAAAAATATCTATTTTTTTGTTTCAAATGCATGATAAAATGATCCATCCACGTCGGTCCTTCATGATGAGGATCACGATTTACATGAACTCTTGCCCTCTTTACTATACTCTACCACTTTTATCAGCATCTTGCAGAATTTAAGGCTGTCACCAGAGAAGTGCCTGTTGCCTTTTCCACTCGGTCAGTCCAACGGATGAGAAATTTTCCTCTTCCTCTTCGTTTTTCGACGTGACCCACCACAATAAGGTTCAACAAGCTTATTTCCTTTCTCGCAAGAAGCTCATAAAATTAAAGGATTCGTCTCAGGCAAATGATTAAAAAATTGTTTTTGACGTTTACTTCCTGCAGAATGGAGACATTTGCGCATCTCGCCGTCCAAATGATAAAATTATATTTCTATTTAAATTGATCTTATTTATAAGAAAAAGTTCCATCTAGCAAAAAAACTGCTTAGTTACCTACACCGATATTCAGACAAAAAACGCAATGAGATTGCACATCGCAAGCTGTGACGAAATAGCTCAGAACCGAGATGTCTGGAAAGCAGTCTGCTTTCCTACTTTTGTAACTATAGTTGCTACTGTGTTTCAGCCTTAATTTATCAACATACATAGTCAAGAATGAAATGAATCCATAGTCATGTTTTTATAAACGCCGCAATAACACATCGAACTGAAGAGTGTTGCACTCAACTGGTACTTTAATTTATTATATTTTTTATGAACAAGTTGGAACACTGCGGGCACTCGAAAATAAAACATAATAACATAAAAACTCGTTATAAATTAAGCGATACATATTATAGCACAGAATGGCGAATGAACTCAAAGAAAATCATTTCGAATTGCCGGCAGACGAGATTTCTTTGAAAACCACTTCCTTCCGCGAGCTGCTCGTATATCTTTTGAAAAAAAATTCCCATAGAAATTCTCCCTCGATTGGAAATAAATCGCATGTGTACAGTGTACACACATACATCGATCATGTGGCCTCCATTTTTCTTCGTAAAACATCAGGAAGTATTATTTGACTAACGACCATCAGTCCCGCAAAAAAGTATTTCCACGAGGGAGCAGGAGCAGGAGCAGGAGCAAGAGCAAGCATCCCTTATTCTTGGTTATGAAGACGGAATAAAAATAATGTCATTTTACGTTAAGCATATTGCATCATATTCTGTCATATACCTATTTACTCACAATCAATGGTTGAGGTACTGAAGTAAGTGACACTCGGAGGTTTTCACAGATATTCGCGCAAGTACAAACATACCTACCCAATTAGTTTGCTTTATAGAGCGTATTTACAAAAACATATGAGACACCCCCTGCATCAACACGCTATATCGGTTTTTACGTATGTCGATATCTATACAGCATTGATAACACTTATTTTATATGGTAATTAATATACAGCATTATTCAAAATGTTGAACTCAATTTCAACTGCTATATTACACGTGAATGATCAAACTTTATTGTGAGTATTATCAGATGTTTCGCAGTTTGTGAATAATATTACAAATATTTAAATTTAAATTAACACCTCGCCTTTACTCCTTTACTTAACCCTCCTCTTCTCAAGCCCCGCCCTATTGCCCGAACGGACAATTATTATAATACTGTATATACTTATCAGTTGATGATGAGAGGGACTGCACCTCTCGAAACTAGTAGTGAAAATAAACCAACGCGTGTGTAATACAAAGTTTTGTTGTAAAAATTAAAATATAAGTGCTGAATTTATATAACAAACATTTTCTTATGATATATGAGAAATTGCAAAAAATAAACTAAAGCTCGTAGACGATAGCCCTGATGATGTTTAAGTTTGATGGATCGAGTCCAATAGTGACGAACAATTTCAGGACATTTTTTTATTTACTTCGTATATTCCTACAACGACGTTAATACACCAAAACAAAACTCAATAAGTTATTTACATTTATTTTAAAATAATTGTCATGAAAATATCTAGCCACAAATATATATTACTCCAAATATTAAAAATAGTAATTTAATATATTTTATACTACGACAATAATATATTTTACCGCATTATAATCATTTATTTTTAGAGGCACATTCACAATATTTCTCGATGTTATTTTGAGTAATAACTGACTAAAAAACTAATTATATAAATTGATATAAATGTGGCAGCATCCTCCGTGTAGGAGTCATAATATTATCTGGAACTTCTTCAGTCAAGCAAAAGAGCATGCACGTCATAATTATTAATTAACCCACTAATTATCTCGGTTCTTGCGTCAGATTTTCCAGCATCTTTCAAAAAGAGAGGAGAAATGTTAGGAAAAGAAACTTGCGCTCTTACTTAAATATTTACTTAAAGTGACGTTGAAAGGAAATTTATTTTCACAAGATTCAGCGCAAAATCTGATGTTTTGATATTTTATTTATTCATAGAAATTTTATATATATTTTTTTAATGTTTAAATAAGAAAATCTAAAAGGTATTAGACTTAAACAATATGGTCCATTAAAGAGAGAGTTCGACTCTAAAATATAGTAGTTGTATCGCTCGTCCATTTGTATTTTGCTAGACGTTCTTTTATTTGAAGAGCCCACGTGGAAAAGATACCGAATCTATTTATTAACTTCATTTGATTCTATAGAAAACGGACAGATTTCATGTATGTAAAGAGTTCTTGCTTATAACGGGCCTAGAACATACATACTATAATTAATTGGTTTGACTTGTTTGGTCGGCAAGGAGCCTCCTGCTGATGTTTTGCAGGACTATCAGCTAGAATCAATTTGCAAGTGTATAATCTTCAGGGATATAGTTTTAATGATTATTAATGAATTATTCGGGAGCTACACTGGATCAGAAACTAAACAAGGAATGCTAGTAATCTACGAGTGTGTCACCATATTTTAGTATTCGTGTAAATTAAAACAAAAATACGAACATATACATACGAGCCTGCGAAACGGTCTTCCAGACGGCTACTGGTTATTATTGCCTGGCATCGATACCGTGTGTGTTTATTGCTATTATGAGCTCTGTTTTACGCACCGTTATATGCAAGATATATTCAGCGTCGTCGGCGGTGATGATGACAGTGGAAGTGATAGACCTCAACACATAGTTAATAAGAGTTTGGACAAACAATGTAGAAGTTCCAGTAAATGAACCATATAGCACATCAATCTTTTAAACAAACACCGACTATTTTAACACTCATAGGAATCTGGCGAGTAAGCTGGATACAGTTGAATTACTAATTTGACGTGACTAACTACTTTTACTTACTTACCATCGCGCCGTTTCTCCGCGGGGGTAGGCAGAGAGGATGGAGCGCCATACTTTTCTGTCCTGACACACAATTCTCGTCTCATCGACATTCATAGTGTATACATAAGCACTCCTATATATTCTCTAATATAAACAACATTTAAGTATTTTCTTTTACTAAAACTTATCTTTTACATATTTGGTCAGTTTCATTTTAAATCTCTTCAATTTCTCTTCCTTAATGTTTTCTGGCATTTCATTAAAAAATTTCATCGCACTATACATCATAGATTTCTGAGATTTGGCCTTCTTCCTGAATAGCAGTCTCAGTCTATCTCTTTCTATTGTACGATGCTCGTGCTCATATTGATTTACATCAATTTTTCGTGTAAATTCCTCTTATATTTTCTTATTATAATACCATTATATTCAAATATATTTTCTGCTTAAAGGTCATCATATTCAGATCTTTCAGCATTGCACTGATCCGAGTATATCTATTTTTCTGAGTATTATTCTCATAGCTTTATTTTGAAACACTGACAATTGTTGCATTTCTTCTTCGTAAGCAAAATGCTGCTGCAGTAGTTGATGTGAGGAATAATAACAGAGTTGTATACTATTTTACAAGACTTCAGTACTAATAAATCTATGTGAGATTTTCTTAGCGATCTTTTTAGTCACGTATCTTGTATTTTGCGATGAACTCAATTTTGAATCTATTATGACTCCCAAACATTTTATTTCAGTCACTTCCTTCAAACTTTCACCATCTATGATTGTGGCTTCTAACAGAATCATCTTCCAGTATCTGGTTTACCTGGTCGTGAAAAGTCTATCATGGACATTCTCTATTTTTGATACCGCAAAAATGATTGCCATCACGTAATAAAACTTCTCTGCAACTTTTTTATATACTTAAATAAAAAAGGATTAATAACTAATATTTGTAATATATTTTTTATTTTAAAAAAAAAATGCATACACGAATTACGTATCATATCAGTGTTCTAACTATTTTCAAACTAAACTAAATGCTTGTGCTAGGAAAATAGGACTAACTCGATAGCCTCCTGGAACGAGGCTCGAATCCCCGACCATTAGATCACTAGGCGTGTATCATAACTATTAGACCACAAGCACGTCATTACATTATAATTAATAATAAATAACACACAGATATGCCCGGAACGCTTTGGATTGAAATGAACACAAATTTTGGAAATTCTTTAAACAGATGTCGTATTGTTGTCAATAATTATTATTAAAATCGTTTTGATTTCTAATAATAATACCGCATTTTAACTTTTTTAAATGAAATGAGGAAAGCCCTATGAGTTTAATTATAAAATTAAAATCAATTATTTGTATCTACTAACGTCCTGATTTACTATTGAATAAATAATTGTAGCGAGTGAATGTTTTACAGTTTTTAAGTTTTGCTGTCAGTTTATATATCGGGACGGTATTGTTGTATTTAATATATTTTTTATTGAGAAATTGACGTAACATGTGTTTAATTTCTGAATCCGAACATGGCACGAATTAATCATAAGTTATTATTATAAATGGTATAAAAATATTGGTGATAATATTGCAAATTCATTGATCTCAGATTGTCGTCAACCGTTTCAGATAGTTCCACGCATCAACAGTCCGATTACTTCCTCCAACTTTAACATGAATTACACGTGGTCCTACGACAGAAGTCCCAAAAGATTTCCCCTCTGGACATGTTTATTGTGTTTCTGTAAAGACATGAGCATCCCGCATTGGATGTTTGATTGTCCCGTTTAAAAATAAAACACAACGGCACGGGAAACAGCTTACGGCCGAGTGACGCTTGATGATTCGATACGGTTCACAATAGCGCGGATCACTGAATTTTTATTCTTTATTCATTATTTAACTAAAATACGTTTATTTAAGTAAATAGTGTGAAAGACATATGTTTCACTGAATGTCTAAATTCTCTATAACACTTTGAATTACATGTACCATTGGATTCGGAATTGCTTATTTATTTTAAATGTATGTTTCATTTAAAAAATACGCTTTGTTAGCTAGTAATATTAAGTATAATGTTAGGGTGAGCAAAACCGTGTATTACGCGAAATGACTTTAAACAACTGCCTTGTTTTTTTTTAACATACTGAAATACATATTTGAGTCCAAATGAATACAATAGTTAACGTTAACATATAATAATCTTAATTTTAATATTTTTTTTCTAAAAATGGAATAATGCCTGTCATTAATAATGTGGCTATTTTGCTTAATTTTCTCGATATTATGTGAACGTATTGTAGAGGGTATTAAAAGTCAGCGACTTATAGGACGTTCTCTGTGTAAAATGCGTTCCAATTTAGAAATTTCTGACAAATGTAATTTGTGTGTATATCAAAGGAAATCAACACTTGAGTTCGAGTTCATTAATTTATTTTCAAATGTCTCTATGTGTGATGTAAAGAAGGAAAAAGGCAATGATGGAATTGTTTTATCATGGCTAATAAGTTATTTAACATACCGAAAACAAAATGTGAAAATAAATGGACACAATAGCACATCTGAAATCACTAACTGGCATACCATAAGGTACGGTACTTTGACCGTTGTTATTTATTTTATACTCTAATGATATATTTAAACCCAAATTACTTGGTAAAATAATATCTTATGCAGACGATACAGTGCTGATAATTAATGAAAAAACTTGGACTGACGCTAATATATCTGCAAATGAGGATATTAATACCATAAAAAAGTGGACGGATGATAACCTACTATCAACTAATACTGATAAAACATACTTTCTACGATTTTCTATTCAACTGAAAGATAACACTGAAGTTAATATTAAATTTCACATCAAAGCCTGTATTTAAAAATATTTTTGTGGCCAATGTTCATCAATTGAAGAAAAATACTGTATTAAGTACCTAGGAATCATAATCGATAACAAACTCAAATAGAAAAAATATATTATTAATCTTACAAACAAAATAATGAAAACTGCTTATTATTTTTAAGACTCAGAAACATCTGAAATTAATATATTACGCATTTGTACAGTCAAATTTATAATATGTAATATTATTGGATGAGGAGAACTATAAAAAACTACAATGTGACAATTAGAAATCACTCAAAAAATTACTCAAATGAAAATTCAATAATCCAAATTTTCAAAATTAAAAATCAATTAAATTTTATAAGTGAATTCTGATCTACAAAACTTAGAGACCAAATTAATATTCCTAAACTAAAATATACCGCAATCCAAAATCATTATATTTATCAAGGCATCAAATTTTTTAACAATTTCCCATGACAATTAGAAATACAATAAATTTGTATCTGAAGTAAAAAAAAATATGTACACAGACTACCTGAAACATAAACTCCTTCTATATATACTCATCTATACACGAGTGTTATTCTCACGGAGAAAAAATAAATATTAAAGGAAATATATACGTATCCTACTGATTATTCTAAAAATGTATTATATTTTCTAATATTAAAATAAAAAAAATAAAAAAAAGGAAAATTATAAATGATATATATTTGACTTTTTCTTACTTCTTCATTTAGTACATTTGCCAAAAATCTTCATCTCTTCCTGTCGGGTAACTGAGTTGCCCTATAATAATGCAATATTTGAATTGTTTATTTTTCATTGTGGTTTAAGAATTGTTTTTATTTTCAATGATTTTTTTGACGTTCTGGCAGTGTTAAAATATTATTAAGCATTAAAACTTATTTTTCACATTAAATAACTATTTTCACAATGCTTTATTCTTGATGAACGAATTTGATATTTTAAATGAATATGATATTTTTAGATAAATTTGATCTAGCTATTTTATTCAGAATTAACAAATAATTTTGTTGAAAATAATATTTTTTGATTCTCCGTAATTCAATTATTTTAAATTGAGGTAAACCTGAAATGGATACCTAGATACCAGACAAATTATTATTTTTTGACATTCGCGACTAGAAAATGCAGACAAAGGGAAAATGTAAAACAAAGGGATGAATTATTATTAAAACGGTAAACTAATTCAATATTATGTAGGAACGTGAAATATGAATGTATTTAAAATAATGACTGACTAGGAATGCTCAGAATTAGGGGTTGTTCATTTGCAAACATACGTGTTAACTGTTCATTCTTACAGCGGAATGAACTCCATTCTCAACTAAATCTTCTTTAGCCCATCTGCACCCGTTGCTGAACGTAGATCTGCGGCGAGGCGGCACTTTTGGCAAAAACCGTACCACCAATCGAATGTTCTAGAAAATACTCGAAATGATGTGTTATTGCCAGCCGTGGAGAGGCGCTATTTATGTGAGGAATATGGTACATGGACTGCATTGAGCATAACGCCATCCCCGGTTTTGTGCAGCGTGCCCGCCCACCTTAATAATTCACCAGTCTTATTTTTATTGTCAGTACAAAAAAATTATTTATTTTAAATATTAATATAGGTACGTGTATTTGCGCATCAATGAACGTCCGACACGGATCAAGAATTAACTTCCACTGAACCGTCGGTACGTCGTCGGCTACCTGCCGGTTTGTTTCAGTGAATATAAACATTTTACATTCTCTGAATTAATTTATTTTATTTTATTTTTGCACATAAATATATTGGCTATAAATAGAATAAAAAAAATAATAAAATATGCACATAAATAAATAAAAATATTAAAAAATACTTTTTATACGAAATGAAATCAACAATATTATAAGTAGAAACAAATATCAACAATTATCAATAACTCAGTTGAATCTGGTCCAATAATATTAATTTGTATCTCAAATTATTTGGATATGTTTAATAAAAGATTAGTTAGAAGGAAAACAGTATTAAACGAATATTCGTAGCGTAATTCATATTTTTACAAACACCCAGGTCAAATCTGACCCACCAGTAGAGAATGTATTAAAGATCATCATATTAAAAAATTTCTGTATTGTACTGATACTATTTTTCCTCAATATTGTTCTAAAAGATTTATTTTGCAATACTGATAATTGTTGCATTTCTTTTTCATTGGCCAAAAATAAAATGCTGCTAATATGATTACGTTATAGGTAGGGGTCTGATATTTCTAAATAGCGATGGAAAAGACAAAAAATTTGTTGAGCGACTAGAGCTCCACAATAAGAGTTCTTCAACCCGAAAAGAAAAAGAATAAAGAAAGTGAATGATGAATGAATGTTCCAAGTTAGGTTGTCTGGTATGTCTTGTTTATGAATTCAATAGGCAAACTTAGAAACCCACAAATTACGCTGATGCCCTGACGAATTTATTTATGTTAAAATGCGTAAAGTTTTAATTAGTTTTACTTTGTTAATATAAATTAATATTCTGTTTTCCACGCGATGAAACAAAAAAAAGTTTTATCATCAGTCATGTTGTGGGAGCAACATAACCAAACTTTTAAAATAATAACATGTGCTGTTACGGGATATTTATGCCCCAGGGCTCTTAACATATTTGAGAAAGATAATTTGAATATCTTAGTTTTCGCGAGTCTCGTATCTTGTATACCCATTTCCGACCATAGGAGGAAACTGTTCCACACCGCAAGCGAGACTTTGTGTATTTATAATTTATTTGATTCTGAATTCTGTATCTTTACATATTTATAATTTATTTGTTTCTGGATTCCGAGAGAAATTTTGAATTAGGCCTTCTCCCTTATTCTTTACTGGCATTTAAATTAATCAGTTAACATTTATATTTTTATTTTTTATCTTTGTTTTATTAACCACTAAAATGAGTTAAGAAAACAAAGATAAAAAATAAAAATATGAATCTTAACCACAAAGATAACATTGCTGATTTTAAAAGTATAATCAGTTAACCTTTAATAATAGCTAGTCTTTTGTGTTATTTTACATAGAATCAATCAAAAATATTTCCAATACAAACCTGGTTTATTTAAATATCATATAATAGATTTAATAAAAGATTATCTTTAAAAGAGATACCTACACGCAACGCATGTCAAGTCAATCCTATTAAATTATTTAAATTATAATATTTTTCTAAACGAATTTCCATAAATCACAAAAATACATAGAAAAATCCGTTTATCAAAAAAATACAATCATCGTCGGCACTTAAATTCAGATCTTTCTATTACTGACAGAAAACATTAAATAGATCCTCTCGATGGCACTGGCACTTAATACAAAATATTATTTATTTAATTGTTGTTACGGTGTTACAGTTTATAATTTTACAAGTGAAACAGTGTTACATAGCATATTAAAAATGTATAATCTTATACCTAGGTACACTTTTAATCAGTTCATCGGATGACGCTGCTCAACTAGGCGACGCCTGTATCAGAGCAGCCTGATTATATTCGCTTTATTTCATTGTAATTCGTCATTCACATTGATAAAAACACGTTATACATAAGAAAAGAAAACGAAGAGAAAACAAAAGCGTATTGGTGTGTACATAGTAAACATAAAATAGAACAGTCATTCTAGAGTAAGTTCATTTCGGAAGGCTGATTTTGCGTATCGTGTAAAATGGAGTAATTTCTGTTATTGTAATTAATTATTTATATTTTTAAATTTTAAATATTTTAAATTCTGATAAAAGTTCATTAATTTAACTAAATACATTAATTTAATTGAAATCAGATTTTACTTGCGAAGTGACGATTTTTCAGAACATGTTTCTTAACTATACTCTAAAAAAATCATTAAAAACTGTTTTTGAAATGAAGATAAGTATTGGTACTTTGAAAAATAAGGTTATCTTAGTGGTCTCCTACGGCGTGGTTCGAACCCCCAAATACTTATCCATAAATGAATGAAGCATAGACTAAACAAGCACGTCGATGTTATATATGTGTCCATTATTATAAAAATGGTCAAGAAATGGAAAAAAAAGGTTTATAATTTATTTGGTTACTTTCACTTTCACTTTGCATATAAAAATAATATAATATGATATAAATTGTAACAGTTGTGAATGTCATGTTCAGTGCATTGTAATGATGTTCAACGGTATTCCACTAGTGTTTATTTTGATAATAAAGTAAGTATCTCACCTTAAATGTTTTATTTCCTTATAATTTACACGCAACCAGTGGTGTAACTACGCCAATGCAGCCAATGCGGCGCATTGGGGCCCACATTAGACGTGGGCCTATAAGGTTTGCGTTTTACAAAACTCTTGAGATTGATACCTTTCTGTATGGATTTTTTTTAAATGTTTAAAATTGTTTCTCATTGGTATTAATAAAACACATAAAAACATTATTGATGTACATATACAGTTATTTGCTAATAAATAGGGTTTGGTTAAGTTAGGAAACGTTTCATCGCCGTAAAGCAAAAATGTTCATACGAATATAAATGACATTTATGCTTAAAAAAAAAAAAAAAATTCACTGAAAAAGTAAAATTATTTAGGTAGGTAATCAGTACGAGTATTGTTAATATAATATATATAAGGGGCCCTTTTTTCCATTTTGCAGTTACACCACTGCATGCAACATCAAACTTTGAAACGATCTGTAATATAAAAATATTTTTAATCAATTCAAATGCAAACCGTTATATCTCGAAACGAAAGAAACATGACTTAGACCACTTTCATAATAATGGGCACATACATTTGTACAATTTTACAAACTACCCCCTAATCCCATATACAGTTGTTCACCCTTTAGATGTCTGGCATAGAGCCTTATGGTAAAAGTTATAATATCCCGAGAATGAAAATATATTTTGGATGATTCCAGTCAAGGCTATTAACGCCACCTGTAAATCGTATCTCATCATCCTTTTCAGGGTCAATAAGGTTACAACCTCTTCGTGCTGCTGCATACAGGTTGGGAAATTAAATAACGAATGTTTTCATGATTTAATTCTGTTTTTTTATTTATGGGGTATGTAGGTGGGTATTTTCGTGATAACCTATTTAAAACTAGCTTATATAAATAACTTTGAAGAATATCTAGAATACGATATTAAATATACTTGATCATTCATAAGTATAACAATAATAAATGGATTATTTAAATACTTTAAAAGCATCGACAAACATCCAATTTACAATTGTCGTGTATATTCCACCAAAATAATTTAAAAAAACATCGTTTTTATAAATAATAAGATAAAACACTTTGTTTAAACCACTATTTATTTATAAATAAATAGTTTACAGTTTTGTTTTTATCCATATTTGCATCTTTAATTTTAGTACACATTATTTCTGGAGAAAATACCATAGGTATCAAAACATGTTGGTCTATTAATAAATAATGATTTAAACAAAGTGTTTTATCTTATTATTTACATAATATGTGACCACAAAGTAATTTTGCTAATATTGAAAAATAGATTATTATATTTATGTAACATTTTTTATATTTAAAAACATATTTACTTAAATTAAATAGTTTCCCACCACAAAAACTCACGAATTCATGTAAACACATTCAAGAAGCCGAAAACTATCGATATTCTGAATTCGAGAAGACCGAGATGGACTGGGCACGTGGAGAGATCTGAACGGTCCAGAGCACTCTGAAGGATATCCAGGGAGAACGCGTCTCCTGGGATACCCAGGAATAAGATGGGCAGATAATATATAGAAAGATACAATGTGTCTGCAAATCCCCCGCAGCTCAAGGTAGAGAGAGATGCCTGAAAAAAGGTTGGACCATCAACCATGTATTTGTTACTCGGTTGTAAAGTAATTAAAAGTGTGTTTATGTAATGATATGTGTAAATATGTACAAGAGAGTATGTGATGTACGTTACAGACAAATGACACAGTAAATACACATTTTGTATAACTGCGTCAACATTATAAATAAAAAACTACATTAGGCAGCAGTAACATACACTATTACAGCTCCTAGTCCTAGAACCAACCTGACAATGGTTATGTGTGTTGAGAATTGATTCGACATTTTATAAGTAAGCAAATGTTAGTTTAGGAAAGTACTAGGTACAGAAAGTAAAACATGACTATCTAATATTTTATTTATTTAGTGACGTTACTGGCATGGCTTTGTTAATTTAGACTTTTTGTTGTTAGTATACTATGTTTCATTGTATTGACACGCTATAAACATGTATTGGCTATGTATTGAGTTGATGCATAAGTACATAGCGTTTTTATTAAATGCGTACCTTTATTCTTTGGTAAAACTAAAATAAAATAATACATCGGAAATGTTTGTTTTTTATACTTGACACTCCATTTTCTCTAGCGCAAACTTTATACAAATAAAAAAATTAAAAACGTATTTAATAAAACAATACACGACATAAATACATCAAAATAATTATTTTATTTAAAAACAATATCGCTACGAATTTATACAGGATACAAATAAATAATATTGACTTGATTTGAATTGTCAAATATCCGCTGTTCACATTTATAATATTGGCGTAAGTACGAATGAATAAAGTTAACTGAAGCGAGGAAATAAATCACAGGGGCTTCCACGCTAGTAATTAAAGGTTAATACATATACAAATGGTATTAATTAAGCCCTCAGATGCTATCCTTTTTTCTACTGTCCCGGGGGGGACTCCTCCGGGTACGTACATATCTCGGGTTTTACACAAAATTTGTAGCAGTTGAAAATAATTTAAATAGACATTTGGGAATGTGTCCCCTCTTCGGTGTCCGTAAACTTTATAAATTCCAAAATTCCCCAGTTGATAAATGGAATTCCAATTTTCAGTTTACATTTCCTAAAGAATAACAAGAACCTAGAGCTGTCACTGTCCTCCCACCCTTCTACCCAACCCCTAGCGCAGCGCTGTCCGGTCCACTGTTTGAATATTTAACCCAAATAATAAATTATATCTAATATAAAGAAAGGATTCTTTTATTAATATATTTTCTTCAAAGTAAATTATAATTATAATTCTACGGCGCTCATTAAACTCGAAGAAGACAAGTTTTAAAAGCTCGTTTTTTGTTACTTATAGCCATGGTCGTTATCCCAAAATTACCTTATTACCACCATTTAATTATTTCTGTTCAAAAAATAAATGTATTGACAAAATTATTTATACATATTATATTTGGTAAATATGGTTTATTTTCATATTAAATACCTAGTAATTGGTTCCGCTGGAATCTTTACCAGACGCAAAAAATTGATTAAAGATATCACTTATGGTTGGATGGTGGTTTAATCTCAGTTTTCTAAAAAAATTACTTTATGATTAATAAAATAAAAAGATTTAGTAAAGGTTTGGTCGAGGATTGGAAACAATCTGATGGCCGATGGTTTGCCCAGCGCTCTGCATTGCGAGTGAGCGATCCTCTAGAGGTCCTCTGCATCTGCTGCGCTCGGCTGGTACCTATTATGGTATGCTCTAGCCGGTAGATGGTGGCGTATGGTGGTGTCTATAGTCACCACACGTACATAAATAATTTAATTTTAAAATTTATTTTGTTTGTTTTGGATCTCAATATCATCTCAAGTACAAATTGGTAATACATAGTTATAAAATATAATCTTATATTATTTTTAAATCGAAATGGCTACAAAGGTATGGAAAATTTAATAATGATGCTAGAAATTGAATAATTATAAATATAAGTTAATATAAATATAATGAGATTTTTGGATGAGAAACGTACCTAAATGACCTTGCAGTGACATACATGGATGTAAAAGAAGAGATCGGCCATACATTCGTTGAGCTAACGACCTGGGTCAAAGATAAACGGTGACCTTTGTCTGTACGATACTGCAAGACAGTTTTAATTTGATTTATTTTCTTGACAATCTTTTAATGTATGCAGTATTTGAACAGCTTATAAGTATAAGGAAAAACGGCCGTTTTTTAATAAAATATGTAATGTTTTGTCAAGGTAAGATTGTAGTTCAAAGTAGGTACCTACCCGCCAAATTAAAATCAGTCTTAAGATCTTGATGTATTTACCACTATTGTTCCAAATTATTCTTGGTATTGTAGTTTTAACCATTCCTTTACGGTGCTAAAATAAAAACGGGCGTTCCGGTGCTGTAATAGAAACTTTCGATTTTTAATTCCGATAAATATGAATGTTTTACATTTATTTTATTCATTACTTATATTAATCATTAAAATAATAATAATATTTATTTTAACTATTAACGTGTAAAAGTGCCAAAAATAAGAAAAAAATATTAATCATCACGAACAACAGCATAAAGATGCATAAGACACGTCTAACTCGAAAAGCGCACGCTCTGATACTAGTGACGATCGACATCCAAATTTCTCCGCACGTATACATACACGTATTGACAAATTCAAATCAGGTTCTTTAAGAAAACATTTTTTATTGTTGCGTATGGTAAATATTTATATATTGTAATTATTTATCCGATACATAATTATATTATGGCAATGTGAACTCAGTTTACATCATCAGAGAGGAAAGGTTAAGAAAGTCACGATCTGTAATGGAGGGAATTATGATACCTCTATGAAATTGCATATTTATCTAAGAGATTGTATCGTCTCATTCATGCACGGCAATATATATGTGGAGGCCTATCGCCTCTATAGCCATCATCACCGCCGTTGACTCCTGAACGCACCTCACATTTACCGGTGCGTAAAACTAAAGCTCCTAACAGCCACAAAAAAATGCCTAGTACCGACTTCGGGTACCAATTACACGCGCCCATCTGAAAGATTCACTCCCGAGTTTCAGTCTTCTCAGATACCATCTTCAGGAAACGCTCCTCCATGTAGACCATTCATTTTCAAGCAAACATTTACATTTATTTACATTTACATTCTTACATATTATACATTATAAACAATTCTTAAAGTATATAAAAAAGGTGAACAATCTTCTTAATGTAAATGATGAGCGGATATTGTAAATCTCTAATCTGTAACTATGGCTTAACAATAAATACTCTTTTTCAGCATTCTCTGGCCATAAACATATACTCAATATACGCTCAATACGCTTCAAACGAACATGTAGGTGAATGTGTGGTTATTGGGGTACTCATCACTCACACTACAATACATACTTCTGATTCATCTGCCATACGCCCACGCAAACATCAAACATTAATCCACAAAACACTATTTCATAAGCGTATCTTCTCTTATCTCATATATTTTTTTCTAATATTTAATAGAATAGTCTAATTCATACGTTAAAGTTGTTATTTTTATTCACAATCGGACATCAGGGTTTCAATAGCAGAATAATTAATGTTTCACTGAACTGAGAGTTTCTGAAAGGATTAGATATTAGAATTTGCTTGCATAACTTCAGAGCCTCTCGGATAGCCAAGCACTCCACCATTGAGAAAATGGTCACCTTGGGAAAGTGAAATGAAGCATGATAAACTTCATTAAAGCAATTATAAAGAGCTCAGAGTCGAGCCAATCTATTTTATAGTAGCAAAATAATAAAAGAGTAATTTTTTAACCGATTGCTTGTTGCTAGGCAATTGTACAGCTAGTGTTTTCGTAGAAATTATTTTTAGATTTTATTTATAATCAAATAAATTAAAGTTGTACACTACAATACTATCTAACTTAATCAATTAAATGAAAACAAATATTTCATCACTTCTTCTTAAAATAAAAAAAAATGTATGATTAAATGTGTTATAACGTACATCATATTTGACGGTTAACGGTAGACTGCGGCGTTTGCACGTTTGCGGGTTGCCGACCAGCGCGACGCCTATTGCGATAAAGCGTAGCAGTGGAATTAATTAGAACCTGTGTGTTTGTACTGCGCTCATATATCAATATATAGTATAAGATTTATGACGTATTTTTCCCCTTAAGACCTTCGAATTAGGTGTCATTGATTTAGATAATATTCTATTAAAATAATTTATTTAGTTCATAAAAAAAGAAATATCGAGTACATTATTGATCGCTGTATGAAGATTCTTTTTTGCAACATTTTTGCGAGGCCGTGTTATTGTAGCCGAGAAAATCTCCTTTGTTTACCCATTCTGCATATTTTTTATTTTACCTAGGCGTGTTTTTTTTTTAATTTGGCCTTTTCCCATTTAAAAGCTTAGGTGCCGCTGCCTTGTCCGCCCGCGTGCAACATTAATGCTGCGAGAGTGGATTAAGCCCAGTGCAGTCGTTCCGCGGTACTGGGTTTTGAGCGACGCGCTAAAAAATTCGTGAATTTCTTATAACGATACACCCGCTTTGGACGCAGTTTTGGCAAAGTTTGGTCGGCTTTAGTTAAATTGGATCAGTTGGATATGTTACAGTACATTCGTCAAATAAGGAAACATTGCAATGGATAGCCGTCGCGAAGACACAGTGTCGTGGTGTCTGAGAAATCAGACTAAGCAAATATATACTGCTCGGTTTTAAGAGTATATTTCAATAAATGTGAAAATTATCTTCTCAAGATTCTTATAACGAAAATATTTATTTATTACAAAATGTTATATAATTACAAATTTTGTTGCGAAGATTGAAGATTCCTGGCGTCGTAAACATTCTTTTAGTAAGGATATTTGTCGCGCGCTCTCATAGTATGAAACTATTTATTTTATTTATTTTTTGTCTACATTCTATCAACAGGTTATTAAATGACAGATAGTCCTATAGGATAATGTGAAACTGTTTTTAGATAATTAGAGGAATAATAAGTTACAGAATACAATTATTATGGTTGAGAAAAAAAAAGTTATGTTACAAACTGAAAATTAAGAAGAAATATACCTACAGAAGAAAGTAGATTCCAAGGTTAATGAAGTCTAATTACGTGACACGTTATAGTCCTAGGTATTCAAAAGCAAATGCACTTATTATTGCACATTCTAATGACTATTAACCATGTATAATTCATTTTCGCGTTTAAACTGAGCCTATACCATGAATGTTAGGTTTATCCAGATTAGCGTTAATGGGCGAAATCTCATTGTAGTGAAATAGCCAAGATTGGTTTTTTAAACAATATTCATATTGATAGCAATGTTTCCTCTAATTTTGGTTCACGGTGTGCGCATAAAAAATCCTTTGTGCAATTTTAAGAACCAACTATTGTTTGTGCGCTGCGGGAAAAAATAAGAAAAACGTTGCCAAACCTTTACCAGTACAAAACTACAGGGAGGGCGCGATGTATTAAGATGTATGAGATGTATCAAAACGCATACATCAATATAACTTATAATAAGTAACAAAAAAAACTGTACATTCGGAAGCATTTTCCGCAATGAGAAATATGATCTTTTACAATTAATTATGCAGGGGAAGTTAAAAAGAGTAGAGGCGTAGGTAGAAACACATTATCTTGACTACGTAACACCAGAAAGTGGTTAAATGTCCAAAATTTTTATGTTTTTACACAGGATAAATTAATTTACTGTAACATGGTCGCCAACCTTCGATAAAATACGGCAAATCGTGTGCGCGCGCATACAATTGGTGTAAAGTAACAATTTCACATCTTCTCACAGTAAATAGAGTACTGATGAAATATAACTCAAATGTGAATTAAATATATTAATTAGAAAGATATACATATACAATCAATTTTATCGAAAAATATCCCGGTGGCGCAACAACAACACTTTTCGATAAAATTGATTTAATATGTATATCTTTCTAATTAATTCATATTTAAAATATCACAGAGCCATGTTTTGAATAATTACAAATTCACAATAAGAATGCGTTCACCTAATAATAAATATAATTTGCAATGTAGGTGTATTTAATAGCTGTCTATAAAATATTTCCTTAAATATTACTCCTTTGCCAAATAAGCCACCAGCGGTGTTTTTATTGCAGCATGGTGTAGCTGTATAACTCATCCGCAAGTCTCTGATATTTTCCACTATAGAGATCAATCAAATGCTCCTCGTCCATCTACAGTTTGCTTGATACAATAAATATTGCATAAAATATTTTTATTATTATTCCGTATTTGTGAATCTAAATTTGACTAGTTTAACCTCTTATCTTCGTGGTGCTGAAACGGAGACTAATAATAGTGTTAATATCAAACCACTAACCTTTGAACCTTCTGAGCGCTGCGGATGGGTCTTTCCAGTACGACGCAGTATAACATTGAGTGTAGAATTTCTCCATCAATATTCCTATCAGCAATCAATGCCAAGCGCGACCGTTACCCGTTTAGGTCTTAATATACTAATACGAAACAATGCACTGAAAACTAGCAGTCGACCGCCAACCGCAACGCACGAGGGTGGTGGCTGATTTTGGGTCGACCGTCGACACGTAGAAAACTGTTGAACCGGAGACCGCATGCCTTTGAAAGGTACACATATAAGTTTATTTGATTATTACTAAGCCAGTAACTCATAGGGGGGAGACTGTAAGGGGTCTACCATAACAGAATTGCAGCACTAAATTCTAGCAGTATTTATCTTCTGTTGTGCAATCGCTCTTGTTTAAATACTTTTACCATATCTCGGAGGTAACACGGAAAGCCTTGTAGCTTAAAAAAATTAACCAATCAGTCAGTGACGCAGTACTCTAAGAATGCGTTAGACATTGATCGAGTTTGCAAAATATTATTAATCATGACTGCTTGGATAAAAGTAGTTATTTACGAATAGAAAAGAGGAAAATAATCAGGTGATGAATTCTGTGTTGTTAAACATGACTTTCAGTCACTCTGTCGGACGAACGTGGGATCGGCACAAGTGCACTGCGTACCGTAAGTGCAGTGTAACGCTTAACCATAGGTGGAGTGTATTCTGCGTAGTGCGTTTAGTGATCAGAGTGATCTGAGTGATCATAAATTTGATTGATTGTGATTGTTTTATTTATGGGTATTCGATGATTTATTCTAAACGATGCATTTAGAGATGTTTAGCAACAAAAATAACTATGTTCATCCGGATAGATAGCCCTGAAGCCTCAAAAACTCCTGCATAATGGCGCATTTCGTTTAAATATCTCGCATTTTTAAATAAAAATATATTGAATGTAATATCTGAGATCGTGAAGTACCCTCATGTTTTCATCCGCCACGCCAATACATGCTGTGAACCTGAAAACCATCCCCCAGCGATGCACATTTCAGATTAATTAAAAAGAAGGGATTACCGCGCCAACACGGAGATTTCCGGTTGCAAGCCTCCGAAACAGCCATTACGAACCGGATGCCGGGATTGTAATCAGGGCAGATTTTAACGTCACTTCAACATTACACGCTCTTATTTTAATTTAGACTAATTAATTCATTTCAACGAAATGTTCTCATCATGTATCGTTTTAATGTTGAATTGGTGTACAGATATGTTAATATTTAATTTGCGTAGCAAACGTATCAATATTTAATTTGTGTATCATACACCTCAGTACTTAATTTGTTCAATGGTTATCATTTTGATAACGATCCATTAATAATCAATCTTAATTAATGATAATCGATTTTACCGGGATAAATATATATTTTCGATAATAATAGTTTTTCTGTTCATAATTCTAGTTGATTAATTTATTTTGTATTAAAATTACCACAGCACAATGTTATAAAATTTCTAATTCACAACAAAATGTATTCTCCTAAACACTATAATAACTGTATATATTTTTTAATTAAAATGTGAAATTGTAATTTTAGTACACACGATATTTAAAACAAATTAGATGACAATAAAAAAAAAAATTGTACCAATAAAATAATTGCTTACCGCCGAGATCCGAACCCGGAACATTATATTGTCGAGAGAATGTGTTATCATTGGATTACAGCTGGTGGAATTTGCGACGAGAGCCAAAACATCGGCCAGTGAAGTAGAGACACACGGCAGAAAAGCCCAGAAAACTCAATACAAGATTCTGAATGTGTGAAAAATACGTTATATGTTAATATGTTTTTATAGTTCACCCTATCTCACCTCATTAATACATTTATTAATTACGTATTATTATATTATGTATTGCATATTATGTGTTTTTATTATTACAAACATTTTACAGCACTTTTTAAATGCAGTTTCATGACTCATTTTACCTGCCCGAAAAGGGTCTGAAAACATTTTACATTATACATGTCAGTTATGTCATTAATCATCTTACAAAAAAATTAATGCTGGGTCCCCTTTACCTATTCTGTTGCCCCACACCGCAAAGGTTAATGAAAACATAATTAACAAATTTATTTTCAAATGATTTATAATTTATTTGGAATTAGAACCCCTAGCGTAATACTCGTATCTCATTGGTAGATGACGCGTGACGTGTCGCCTGTCAACGTTCGCATTGTCCGACGGAAGGCGGGTATTGTCGCTGATGCTTTGTTCCCGAGCGGCTAAAAAACGATCGGGACACGCTCGCACACACATGCATGCAAGAACACGCTCACACATACACACACGAGCATGAACGCGCTCACATACACACATGCAAGACCAGCATCGTAAATCGGCTTGGTAATGTGAATTTACTCCTGTTTTGAGTTTCGAATAAAAATACCCGAGGGTAAGAATTATATTAAAATCTTCATAATGTGTAAACATCTGAGCTCGTTCCTCCCTTCACCCCAAAAAAAAATTAGTACTAGAGTAATAAATATTTAAAATGTTAATAAAACGTGATACTCGTCACAATGGTGAATATACATTTTATTAAATACCCATAAACGTCAAACTGACGTAATAACAGTTTAAGTTTTAGGTTATTACTGAAGATGATGCAGTGAGCATTGAAAGCGTTTTAATTTAAGTGTTATAATGTGAAATAAGCAACGTTGTGTTTTATTTGATTAATTAGTTAATTTTTAAAAAGTTAATTACAGTGGACTTCCACAAAGTGAATGACGAAAATTTTGAAATATTATATACATAGTGTTACATGTTTAATGCGCACAAAACTACAGTGCTAAGTCTGATTACTTAAAATAAATCGTACTTTTCGTGTTGTCAACTGAATACACATTGAATTTAATGCGTTAAGGATGTAATGTGAACCATTTTCGCTCGGCAGTGTTGGCCGATCCTGGCGGTTATGTAGCCGGTCGTTGTTTCTTCGTTCCACGTAGCGCGAAATGGTTTTGATCACAAAAGCATGGAGGCCATAAATGAGGGTTTAGTGCAAAATATTGCTTCATACATAATAGCTGTAGCGTGGAACATTCCAGTGAAAGGAGAAAAATACTATTTTTATAAAGCGTTAGTATCGTAGACGGCCACATTCATATTATATTGTATGAAAATGACCCAGAATCTGAATGTAATGCGAAAATTTTATTAGAAATATAGATTAGAATTAAAATAAGCCCCGTTCATTCTTCCTTGAATATAAATGTAAAAATAATATTCAAATGGCGTGTGTATTGTTCAACGAATACAAACCGTAAATATAAGCGAAAAAAGAAAGCAAAATGAGGATCTCTCTAAAGTCTCTCTAGATGTCATCCCGCTCCCAAACCTGTCTTGACAATCCATCTCGTGGTCTTCTTCTGCACGCAAAGCTTCTTAGAATGATCATCCTGCTATTTATTTTATTTGCTTTGTTCATCACGTAGACGACCACTTTCTCGATTTGTTGCTGAACTGATCAATAATGTTGCTTCAATAATCTTAACCTTAACCTTCTGGATTAGCTGGACAGCCTGTTTATAACATTCTTTTGAAATCTTTTGGAGAGTGAACGAGGTTGAGTATCAATGATATATGTATTATGTAGTGCCAGAATCATATCTCAAATGCGTCCATCATATCTTTATTTTGGTCTCAGAGTACACGTCTAAAAACCACACATGGAGAGTAACCACGAGCAAAGACTCGCTACAATAAGAATCCTTTGAGTTCTCGTTATTCCAATTGTCGTTAGTGATGTTTATTTAAACCGTTATTGTGACTGTGATTGTGTTCAACTGTAACGATGATGGGTAACTGATTATTTGTAATTTTAGAGCGATGATTGGTATACTAGAAAGTAAACCTCTTAGTCACCGATCATCGTTAAATCTCAGATACAAATCATTGTTTCAATCATAATCACAGTCACATAATCACCAATTTTAATACATATATGGACTAGACTTACAAATGCTTAGGACCTCAAAAAGTAATAGTGAGAGAGTAGGAATTATTAGAAATATTTTAATGATTCTATGGACAGTCAAAAGTTCGTATATATTATTTTCAGAAGATCTGGGTGTTAATGAAAAATCGTTCATTACGTATCTTACCATTGATACTTCGCACGCCACCATAACTATGAATATTTTCTGGTCTTTGGAAAAGTAAATGACACAAAATTTTAATGAAAATTGAAACCAGAAGCAATTGCGGCACCTGGGGTACTGAACTGTTCGTTAAAATTTCGTCAAACTGACCTATTGAATTCACATTTACAATTTGTAATTTACATCAGTATATTTTTATCAAAAATTAATGTGGTCTTTATCATAAATTGTAAGTCAAATATTCATAACGGAGTCTTACTAGAATTACCTCAAATAAATACAACCATGGTAAACCATTTCTTTTGATAAAAATATTTACGTTTATAAATAAATTAACGCAAATGCACGTTTAATAAATAGTAGGATTGAATTTGTACAACCCTATCACCGGATCGTACTAAGTCTCGTCCGTTATCCAATGTTTGTTCCCCGCCCCGTCGCGTGTTCAGGGCTGCGCAAACACTGTGACGTGCAAATAATAGCGCTGGGAACCGACAAACAAAAGTGACAGATGGACGGCTGAAGAACACTTCAGATAACGGTTCTTTTGTAGTTCTGGCTTTAAAAAAATGCTGCTGCAGTGAACAAATTTGCGATAACTTCTGATTTATTAATAGTATGAACATTTTGGGGTTTTTATGTGTTGTGTCAACATATTCGTATTTAGGGTAGCATAGTTAACAATAAAAAATACTTCAGCAGATATTTCTAGTTGCGAAGTGTGTTTTTTAAGTAAGTACCAGAATTTTTTTTAAAGAAATGAACATCATTTGTACAACACTTTACTTTCTTCGGACGCTACACGCCTTAAACTACTTCTCAACATAGTCGCCACCATTACTAAGGCACTTGTCATAATGGAACGCCAATTTTTGTATATCTTCGTCACAGAACGACGCCGCCGGGGGTGAAAACCATGTTTGTACGTCGTCTTTGAGTTCATCATCGTCATCAAAACGCTTGCCACCAAGGAACCGCTTCAGATGAAGGAAAATATGGAAATCACTTGACGCCAAATCAGGACAAAACCGGACACACTTGAGAATGAATGTCAGCTGATCTCACAGTCGGCGGGCTGATCTATTATCTTGAATATTTCAATCGCTCACTACAAGATAGCCACACTATATTAATGTCTCTAACGTTGCATGTGGTGAGTCAACAGATGAAGGAAACCATTGCTCAAGTGCAACATCGCAACCGCAGCGCTACACTGGAAATATCCAGCAACGGTTCTACCTTAAAAAACGCGCCTCGTATATGAGTACGTTTAAATTTTATAAAGGTATGTGTAAACGGATAAATGTATTTCTCTCAAGACACTTTATGAGACCGGAGTTACGGAATAATATTATCGACCCTCGTAGTCGCACCGTGCACATACCGAATTTTAGAGATTCAAGCACCGACTTGCTTCTTTAATGTGGCCAATATTATAGCACCATAAACTAACACTTTGGTGCTTTTGCGCAGCTTGTGGTTGTCAAACACACGTGATAGTAGTTTTCCAAATGACCAGCTTGCACTTCGAATTCTGTTTTTGGTTTCCACGTCTATACAAGCCTCTTGTAATATATAACTACCAAGGTATGGAAAATTTTCTTCTAATATTCTTATATTCACTAATATGTTGGTAAATCTAAATAAAACTATCTATATTATTAATGACAATAATGCGGCATTAGGACGACACATGTTTTAAGATTTGCGAATTTTTTAAATATGAGTTTTATTATATTAATGTATATGTAATCTTTTTTCTTTTAGCATTCATGAAGTATATTTTGTATAAGTACACATATTTTGATACATTTTTTTGTAATTTTAGAACAAATGTAGCTATATGATATTTAAAACAAATTGGATGAATCAAATATATATAAAATAACTTATCCATCGAAAAAATATTTGTTTACTACAGGGATACGAATCCGAAACTTTATCTTGCCGGAAGAATGCGTTACCATTACGCCACGTTAACAATTTAAACTTAGTATAAATTTAGAACTTGAATGTTTCTTTTTTTTTTAAATGAAACACTATTATTTTCATTATAAAAATTATACTCCGGCCATCCCCGTAATTTATTTCCCGAATACGCAGACAGTAATACATTGTTAATCTTATGAGATATACACAAGTAAAATAAAGTTGCTCGGATCCTAAAGTATTTCTGTGATACTTTACGATTTTATATATTTTTTAAATTACCTTTTATCAACACATCGTTGTTAGTAGCATTTATGAACATATTATATTGTGTTTGAATACATTTGTAATTGAATTATTTTACAAGAAATAAGTAGGATAATAAATTTGGGACTACGTGACGCCCCACTTGTGAACAATATGCTCCAGAACAGAGAACTGGCATGATTAAAGAATAATAAGAAGAAAATGCCACCACCACATTCTTGAATATTTAGGTTGATTAATAAATGAGCGTTTTTGCAAATTACGAAAAAAAAAAATAGGAAAATTATGTAAATTTATTCATAATTATTTTTTTAAAGAACTCCTAACGAAGAGATTGTGGTAATTAAAAAAAACTTTGCGATTTGAATAATAAATACGCCTGTGTGAACATTGAAAACAGCGAAAGCATTTTAATCCCTCGAGTTAGGACGCAGAAGTTGTTTTAGGCCTTGCGTTCTTTCAACATATTGCTTGAAAAGTTGAAGAATACTTGGCGGAGAAATGTTGAATGATTGACAAAATAGTTTCGGTATATTTTTAACAACATTCAGATTTCATGAGCAGTTTATAAAAAATTTTGATAGTTTGAAAGGCATTTTAAAAAATAAATATTAATTAAATAATTCGGAACAAGACCGCGACAATACTGACTTATGATTTGGTTTCAAAACATTATCGCTTTATAGTAATATATCAAGCAAACATTACTCAGAAGACTATTCTCAGAGTAATACACCGCCGTGATTTTTCCTATCCTTCAGAGCCACTTTTTAGGGAATTTCAGATTTTGGATATAAGACATCAATAATTATATGTACTGAATATACTAACTAGTTTTCATAAGAAAAAAAGTTAAAATAATAAAATGAGAACTGAAAGATATTATCTCACAAGAACAAATAATCTTAAAATACTTAAAAATATTTTTCGGTTAATAAATTTTTTAAATGTTTATATTTCTAATTGATTCTTTTAATTTATATTAAAAATACCACAGAAGTATGTTTTCATTAAAAATAAATAATTTTTTTATTTATTTTATTAAATTCATTTATGTTTTTTTCATTTGTTCACTGCCCACGTGACAGATCAGAGTCCGTGTCGAGGTGGGCATAAATTATACATAAATTTGAATAATAAATATATATTAAATAGAAGACGTTATTATTGTGAAGTTGTAGTTTTTCAGAACATAGTTCTGTAGTATTTTAATACAAATTAAATGTATCAGTTATAAAGATATACAGAAAATTTAATTTATCGAAAAAATATTTTTGTTGCTTCTGGAGTTCGAACCTGGATCCTATCCGGGGAAATATCAATTTGAAAGAACTACAGCATATAAATTTGAAAATTTGTCGTCAACTTACAATGTTGGTTTGATAGAGGGTGGGGTGTATCTGCTACATAGTATAGTAATAATATAATACTTAAATACAATTATTTTAAATTGTGAAATAAGATCAAGGACTTATCATAGCTCACCTTATTTGAAATTTCTCTTCATTACGTTTTAAAAAATAATGAGTATTATTAAAAATAAGATCAATTGCACCGAGGAAATGTCCATCGTTTACTTTACACAACGACCAGTTGACGGGCCGGCGTGAATATTTCAGTGTACATTTTTCATGACAATTCCATTTGCTTTGTGTACATTGTGTATCGGTAGATGGTAATAAAATAAAAAAGGACCCTTTGTGCCGCCTGACACGGCCGTGTCTGCGCGTCGCGCGTCATATACAGTCGGCGGTGGTGGTGGCGGCGGCGGCGGCGGCGGTGGCTGCGTCATCAAACCCCGATGTGGATTTTTTCCTCTCGCGAGATGAGCATATTTCTTTCTGCCGGCACTCTGTCCTGAAAGCCCGCATTATGTGTAATAATATATATTGCGTCACGTGACATCCGTATTCATCAGACGTCATTTCCATATCCATTACAGGATTAATGGTAAAGAAAAAACACACACGCGCACTCCCTCGCACCCCCACTCCCCCGCACCCTCACACCCTCCACGCGAGTAAAGTATAACGATCGTATTACGACAAGTTCACGCATTTTCTTTATGGCAACAATTTTAACAAATGTTTTATTTATTTATCTACGCCTTTTATTATATATTTTCAGATGGCAATTTTAAACACACGTAAACTCACATTTATCACAGCAAAGTATTAGAACCTATCCTAATATTTACCCGTCACTTTGATAGATTTTGATTAGTATATAAAATTACACTATAAATAGCAAATATTAAATTATGTCAATGTTTAATACATTTCGATACCCAAGCTAATACATACTCGAAAATAGACTTCCTGACGTAAAACTTTGCGTCCGCGTAATGTAATCACAATAATAATCTTATATTTAGGACATTCAATTATCAAAATTAGATCAAGACTAAATGATGAAATACTCGATGCTTTGCAGTTGCTTCGGGTAATGATAATAATTAAATTGTTTCACATTAAAATTGTTATTTGTCAATCTTGCACAATTACTTTGTTTTTTTTATCAAAGATTCCATACACGTACATCGGATCGGGATCATCATTTTTTATTTTGTGGAACTAAAATTAAAATGTTGATTTAATCATTATCAGTATTTATGATATTTTTGTTGAATACAGAATTTTGATTTTTCATTACTAATCATTGGATACTGGATATTATTTATATCAACAATTATAACCAATCACTTGATCAGTGACAGGTGAAATTTTGTTATATTTAATATAATAAATTAAGAACGATGCGCCATTTCTTAATACATATTTACTATGATTTGATCTAGGTATGACGAGACATTTCTTTCTGATGTGGTAACATAAAGATTTCGTGTTGGCACTGAGAATTTTCACGATAATAGTGTCAGGCAGTCGGATGGATGGATACGTTTTGATCTTCAAGGTCGAAAAAAGCCAGCCTCATGTGACTCTGATCATTAGGGGTGTGTGCGTGAAGGGTGTTTATTTATTTACTCGCATCCTTTTTATCCCTTTGTGCCATTTTCACAAATTCTTAGAACCGCCGAACGAATATATTATTCTCTCAACCCTTCACAGTTTTTAT
This sequence comes from Eubasilissa splendida, assembly GCA_031772225.1. Lineage (NCBI taxonomy): Eukaryota > Metazoa > Arthropoda > Insecta > Trichoptera > Phryganeidae > Eubasilissa > Eubasilissa splendida. The sequence continues at coordinate 1,211,067 of CM062868.1, forward strand.
GTCGATGTTCCAACATTTCTCTCGCCTCCTGTACAGTACAGACAACTATTAGATTTAGGAATTTTCTTCAATTAAGTTGCTCTGATTTCCCTTTAAATTCAAAATACCAACTTTTAAATTAATTTATATGGCGGCAACTTTGTGGTGTAACATGATTATTTAAATTTTAAAAACAAAACTTTGCACTACACACACTTTAGGTTATTTTCACTACTAGTTTCTAGAAGTGCAGTCCCACTCATCTGGTGATAATTAAACTAAATACAGTATTGTAGTTAATTCGGGCAATGGGGTGGGGCTTGAGAAGAAGGGGGAGGTTTTGGTCATTAGCGGGAATATGAACAGTAATGGCGAAGTGTTGGGAAATGTTATGTTGTTAATTAGTTTTATCTCCGAATTTATTTTGTTTTGTATTATAAACGGTTTCGAAATTATTAATTATTGATCCTTTATAAGGTACCGAGTGAAGAAGTTTTAGTCTATGACTATCGAAACAGTGGTTAAAAAATTTAGAAAGTTATTTTTTAGGCAGCGACGATGTTCCTTTACTCTTGTATTTAAATTTCTCGTAATTTGACTTGTATATTTTTATCGTAATCTCCGCAAGTTATTTAATATAATATATTCCGCTTTTTTCTAAAATATTAATTTATGTTTTGGAAATGAGTAGAATTTTTCCGTTGTTGTTGTTGGTTAGAACGCGGGTTTTATATGCAAATGTATTTAGTTTAGTTATCATCTGATGATGAGATGGATCGCATCTCTCGAAACTAGTAGTAAAAATAACCCAATGTGTGTATAGTACAAAATTTTGTTTTGAAGATTAAAATAACAGTAACAATCAATTTTTTTCTTCTTCTTTGCTATCTTTCGCCTGCTGGTGAGCTTCCGATACTGCAGAGGAAATTACTTGATGAAATTTGACTTCATCACATTTATGGAACCATCCACACAAATTAAAGATATAAAAGAGCTTAGAAAAAAATTAAATGAACACTTCAGAAGAACATAATTAGAAAACAAATAATATTATAGAACACTTCAGAAGCACACAAATAGACAATAAATAATTATTAAGCGAATATAAAATATGAATTTTAATAATGTACTAAACTCATATTATAAAAAAAGATTTAAAAAAGTAAAAATCAAATAAATAGTTTTAAAAAAGCTACACAACACACGCAATATACAGAAACATTGTTTGGAGATATCAATGAAACCGGAAATTGCCTAGATCAGTTCGGACTTGCCTTCAAATCCAATTATCACGAATTATAACATGACATATTTATCAAAGATGGCAAGTTTTGGAGTCATCTCAAGCAAACATAATCGTGCAGCAAATAAATTAAAGCCGCATCTTTTCATCAGTAAGAACCAGTGTAGTAAATTCAATTTCTCAAATCGACAGAATGTTAACGAACACTCCGGTATCTCACTATGCTATTTGATCTGGAGATAACTCAGACATCAGCTTGGGATTGGTTGAAAGACATAAAAACTGAAGTCTATATCCATGACATATAATTCACAAATGGCATTAACACTTACGGCCCAGTGGGTCAAAACAAAACACGTCCAACGGTGGTGGGTCATTTTAGACCCACCTCAAGATTTCGGTTTTTCAACCGTTTTGTGGGAGATTTTTTATAGATTTTTCATTTTAATATGACTTAATGTGCCGTAATGTTTCTGCTAAAAATTAAAGTTATAAATTTAAAAATATTTCGAATAATGTACATATTCTCACTCATCTACCTTACACAGCCAAAATACAAACATCCACTGAGCATGTGATCTTCAAGTCGAAACCCGAGCAGGTAGTGTCATAAAACTTACAAGTAGGCGCAACGCCCTTCAAATAATTATATTACTGGCATTATCTAGGGACCGCCAGACAAAAATAAGTCAAAACAAACACATGGACGCATACCTGGTATCCTTTGTCTACACGCTCAAAATGTTGACAATATATGTTTCGACGTAAGCGTTGAGATTCAATCCGACTGTCTTAGGTCAGTTTTTGAGCGTCTTTTCACATTTTTATCAATAAAATATTTAATAAAAGATTAGCTAGACGGAAAACAACATTAAATGAATATTTGTAGCGTAATTCATATTTTTACAAGTACCCGGGTCAAATCTGACCCACCACCGCAGATTATGTGTTAAATTACAAACATTTAATCCGTTTTAGTTGTTGCTGAAGATATGAACGATTGGACAATGAACTGAAATTTTACGATTTATGAACAAGGGAGAGATGGTGAATTTTTGAGATCTAGTATACACGTGGTGAACTACGAAGTAGTCTCCAAAAAACCTCATGGGAGCATAATCCTTGTCTCAGAGTTTGTCTCGAGTTAAATAAAATAATAATAATTCATCAAAATCATATTCGTGGCCATTACAGTGCACAATTTACAAATAGAAGGAAGAAAAATCTAACGAGTCAAAAGCTTGTTGATCTGCCGACGTACTTAAATTTTGTTATATATACATATTTTTTTAATTATGTTTTTTTAACTATTTGTCTACTCCAGCTCCGGTATGTAAGAGTATTGTAGATATATGTTGTTAGTTCTTTTTTTAAATTTCCAATTCTTGTCCCGGAAATTTCTCCGTCGCATATGTTAATTTTTTTTTTGATAAATGTGTATGCATTTTGATATAACTACATTTTCTATAATACGTAACAATCCACAAACCACTATAAAGCAAACTTTTGGAGTAGGTTCAACTAAAGTTTTTTGAAAAAAATACAGTATAATAAAATATTGAAGTTGGTTGAGCTAGGTTGATTTAATGCACATAAAATAATTTTGGGAACAAACAATCAATAAAAATGTCATCAAGCGAAAAAAGTCACATTTATCAATATGTGTGGTGAAGAATTATGAGTAAATTGTAGCTGAATACAATTCTTAATGAAAAATTTAGTCTTTTGACAAGTAAGTACTATATTTTTATGGTTGCTAGTAAACGCCGAAATATGTATACTGAATGTATATCGAACAGGTGCACGACCATAGTGAAGGGCTTAAGCGATAGTTTATTTAGGTTTAATTATATTAACTTAATCGAATAGGTATTCGTTATGTTAACTTACACTATTGTTTATTTAGATATAATTATGTTTAATTAATCCGTTATTTATTTAGGTTTATTTATTATAAATAAATAAAGATGTTTATGTTTAATTATGTTAACTAACTTGCGACGGGGTGCTAAAAGCGCTGGTTAATAATATCACGGATAGCCTGGCGTATAGATAAGTGGATGAGACCTAAATCTCTCGAGAGTCGATAACGATTGGTATATACCGTTTGCGTCGTTCTACTCTGCGAATAAAATACATACGATAATGAATCATAGTTCACTTCATTCTCAACTCTGTACTGTATTGTATGCGTATTCAAGATGAATCTTCGAGAGAAGTGCGCCATAATGATAGATTATTAACCATACGCCATCAGTACAACCTTTAATATATAAGACATACTGCGTGATGCCATGACAATATTACAGTAACGTAAATAAACTTTTGGTCCATAGAAATGGGGAGGTCATGAAGTCACTTGAAATGTGACTGCGACAAACACCGAGACACGGCAAGACAGAGACTAATAGAACGACGATATTTGGCCGAATAAAAATCTACCCGGGAAGAAATAGGCTGAATAGTATTATTGTATAATCTCGTAATCTCAGATGTGAGATGTTTTTTGAATTACATAATAAATTATTATTAATAAGAATTACAGTCTAGTGAGCAGAATGTACGATGAATGTAAAGAAAGTGACCTTATTATGAATGTCAATAAGTCGGAAGTGATGGTATTCGAGAAGGAGGAAAGAAAATCATGTAATTAAAGAATGTTTCACACAATTAAATGAGTTTATGTATTTGGGAAGTATGTTTGTGAAGAAACGGGAATGTGAAGAAGATATCGAGGGTGACTGCTGAAAATAAAGTGAACGGCACTTTGAATGGAATAATATCTAATGAGAACTTGTCAACTGAGGTACATAATGGAGTCCTGCTAACGACACCAATGAAAGTGAGGCCTAGAGACGAAAGTAGACAGAATGCAGTGTAAATGATATCACTTAGGCGTATTAGTGGCTAATCCATTCGTAACAGAGTAAAGAATTAATAAATTAAGAGATATTGTAAAGCTAATCTTAGCATAGCAAATAAGATTAAAAAGGGATCGCTTAGGTGATTTGGTCACATAGAACGGATGAATAAGGAGAGAATGGTAAGAAAGATATACGACTCAAAAAAGCTTCAATAATAAACGAACTTGCATAAGAAAATGTATGAATGTAGACGAGTCAAAAATGGTGTCAGGGCTGAAAGTGTAGAGCTCTATCATATTTGCCTACTCCTGCAGTGAATCGGCATGTTAACAAGTAAGTTAATTACTAAATTTTAGAAAAATCCACATTTAACGTTAAAAAATATAACAGGTTGTTAAAATCCGTGCGCGATGATTTTATTAAATTTGAACGCTCTCTTGAACAATTTATCTAATGGCGCTGGAGGTGAATGGGTCCTCTGACCTTGTGGTGGTGGATTATATTAAAATATATAATTGTTACATTTAACGGTATCTTACACATCTTTCGTTATAAAAATAATTAGACTCCTTTCTTATTTAATTTATCAACAGAAGGATTTTTTCTTTATTGGTATATTATTGATATTTGTTTGTTTACACGAGTCCTTCAAAGGTCAACAAAGCAAACGAGATTCGTTTAATTTGATACATAGCCTACATGTACCGCTCTTACTTAAAGTGAATATAAATAAATAAAATTATATACTTTATTACTTAAGAGATTCTAGCAATAAACGCTGTTATACATGTGTACACTACTTGGATATTATTAAGTGCTTGTTCGATACAGCGCCAGCGGTTAGAAACCCTCCCTTAGTTATCAAGTTGTTGGGGGTTCGAACCCCGGGAGACCACCGAGTTAAGTCCAGTATTGCACTGTACTAATGTTTTGCTCTGTTATAAAATGTTGTGGAGATATTTATTCCGTAATTGTTGAAGTACTTCTCCACCATATTAATTATGCACTACACGAATATTATTACTGACAAATATTTTCAGTATTATAAAGAGGTAGAACATAAACCTTACCTAACCTATATTTTTGATGTTTGAACGTTAACTTTGTGGTTTGATATTATTAAAAATTATATCTATATAATACCTAACATAATCTAAGCAATAAAATGAAACAATTAAAGTTTTTTTCCTAAAAGTTTATTTTTATTTACACTGGACAAAAATTCGATTCGTTACTGATTATATTTATTATTACAAATATGAAAATAAAACACTTATTATTTTATTCTTCACATTTAATTTACTTGAGACGCGTTTCGTATTGTAAGGGCATTATCAATGTTATTATTTAACTCGCCAACTTGTATTTATGTCAAGTGGGGGACAACAATACAATTTTATTTCGATGAGATGAAAAGTTCTTGGAATTCTAAGGATTTCCATAAATAATGAATAATGCTGTCCCTTATCATCTCATGCAAATAAAATTGTATACCTGTCACCCACTAGATATACCTAAATACAAGTTGTTAGATTAATAATGCCCATTCAAATCGAATCGTGTCTCGAGTAAATTAAACGAGTAGAGTAAAAAAATCAGTGTTTTATTTTTACATATGTAAATACTTTTATATAAAAATAGAAATTTAATATTCAATGTATTTTGGATATCACGATTATTATTTATTAAGGAGAACACATTCTTATTATGAAGTTGTCATTATTTAGAACATAGTTCTGTGATATCTGAAATACTAATTAATACATTTAATTAGTATTTAAGATAACTATTTAATTCATCGCACTCCTCTTACTGGGCACCAAGCCAAAGATGTATAATTTATCTGAATATTCACTGGGAAAACGGGTTCTTAACAACTTCATTCCGTATCTCCATTTAGAAATAATGTCATCTTCCAACTGAATTGAAGAAATTCGCTAGTAAAACAGAAACAGACAGTTTTGAAATATCTCACAAATCTAAGGTGGATTTAACAGAGCCAACACCGTCAGAATAGTATACTAGGAATAAAATAAACTTTACCGCTCTTTGAAAGGAACTCGCCAGACAGACGTTTTTCAGAAGACGGTTCGAAATTAAATACAAGAAGTCATGACTTACACAGATGACTTGCACAATTGAACGGTCAATTTGAGATGTTTTGATTTCAATTGCTAACTATTTATTTAATTATCTATATAATACATAATATGTAAAATCTTATTTGGACTATGCCCGTCTTACTTAAAAATGTGTATTGAGACGGGCATAGTTAACAAGCAATTGTACAAATAAATTAGTTTACAAGTATCAGACCGAATTAACAGTTACCTTTTATACAAATACCTTACATACGTAAGGTATATGTATGTATAAAAAGCAATTTCAAAGTGGACATACGTTTGGGTGAGTGCATCGATACTAGCTCTACCCATATTACGGATCCAAGTTTTTCTTTTCAGTTTTATGTTATCGGAACAATTCATTAAATATAAATCTATCAGCAGCCTATTTAAAAATTTAGGTCCAAAATATTTGTAGTTCCTTTGGCCGTATGTTATGTGTGCTCTTTGTATTTGTAGGTTATGTTTATTTGTCAGTATGGTAATCATATATTGAGTTGTTTTAAAATGTGTCTGTTTGTGTTTATATGTTTTTAAATAAAAATTAAATGTATTAATTAGAAAGATATACATAAAAAATCAATTTCATCGAAAGATATTATTATTGCTACCGGAATTCGAACCTGGATCTCTTTCTATCCGGGTAACATGCATTAACCGGTTATGCTACACCAACACAGTGCATTGATGACAAATTTTTAAACCTATATGTTACACTTTTCAAATTGATCATCTATCCTTACATTATTTGAAAACCATCTTCTTTATATTTACGGAATGACGAATACCTTTGAGTAATCCAATAGGAGACACCAGAATTATAATTATTTTTATTTAAATTTGAACACATTGATACGACTTATATATTATTAACTCGGGAGCAACGGTGTAATGAGGGTTCCCCTCACCAAATTTTTTAATTGTCCGGCATGTAAAAAATGCGTGATAATGTTATTTCTTCCCCCCCTGTACCTTCTGACTACTCGTCTGGGATGTTAATGCGACTAGAAACGATAAGTTTAGTACCCAAGCGACCGTACTGCGGAAAGTTATCTGCATGCGCCTCGCAGCCGTAAAGGATTCCCTCATTGAGTCACTAACGACGTAAGTATCTTTTTATGACGGATATTTCAAAAACTATCAATTTTATATGAAGTATTTTTAAAGAAAGTATTTTTAATTTAATAATTTTTTTCCCGACGTGTAATATGAAGTTTTTATGATTTTTACATGCTTTTAGATGGATACGGATTTATACAGCCATCGACATCGCGACAAACTTAGAGGATGCAGTCGGCACTATCGCTTCATAGCTGGAAGAAGAATAAGAATATGTTATTAGCTCGATCGATTCCAACAGTAACGGACCGCGTGAGCATTTAAAGGAAAAGGCATAACCAGAAATGTTGACATTCTATAATTTGACCAAAGGGGCTGTTGATATAGTTGATGAGATGAAAGGCTCATATTCAACTACTGGAAAGAGTAACAGATAGCCTTTTACCGTATTCTATTCCCTTTTGAACATTGCTGGTATCAATGGACAAATAATATTCACGATTAATCCTACAATTAGTCAACCGCGTCGATTTTTTTTAAAAGAGCTGGGTATGCACCTGTTAAACCACACAGGTGAATGATCATTCCTAGTTTACCGTCAGATCTTTGCCAGAGAATGAAGAAAACTGTTGACAACAGTCGGTTCCTAAATAATCAACATGGAAAGTATTTGTTTTGCCCGCGAAAAAAAATCATATATACCAAAAAAGGGTGTTATTTGTGTTAAAAACCACTGTGCATCGAACATGTCAAGTATTTGTGCTCGACATGTTTCGAAAGTCACAACTCTTGAAGAATTTAAAGTATAGTAGAAAAATATTTTCTTTTTGTAATTTGTATTACTTATAATTTTTAATAAAAAAAAATGTAACAGGTAAAGAGATAAGAAATGACCGTTTTTTAGGGCGCTCTTTGAAATCAGTTCCCGTCCAGTAAGTACGTCAATATTGGTTTTATTTTGAAGCTCTTTTTATCCCGTTTCGGTTTCAATACATTTTTTTTTATTTTCACCCATAGAAAAAATGTCACGGCCGGAGATCGAAGAGATGCAGTTGCGGTGTGTGTTATTGTTTCTGTTTGACAAGGTGTTGAAAGCTAAAAAAGCCACCGAAAGCATTTGCAAAACCTATGGAGATATTATGAAGATTTGTAAGTGTCGACGGTGGTTTAAAAAGTTTAAAAATGGTGACAGAAATTTATAAAATAAACCAAAATCGGGAAGACCGCAAAAAATCAATGACGAAGTGCTGAAATCATTAGAGGAATCCGATCCTCGTAAAGGAATCAAATAATTATCTCAAGACATCGACTATCTCTGGTCAACTGTAAAAGATCACTTAAAACTATCGGGAAAGAAACATAGACAAGGAGTTTGGATGCCGCATGATCTATAACGAGTGACCATTTGTTTTTCTTTGTTGAGCAGATATGAAATCGATCCTCTTCTAAGAAGGGTAATTACTGGAGACTAGAAATAGATCTTTTTCAACATTTCTAATAAAAAAAAACAATGGCTCTCTCCAGAGGAAGCACTTCTCGATCAGGTATGACATTAAAAAAAAAAATTGTGTATCTGGTGGAATATCTCGGGGGTGATTTATTATGAATTACTAAAACCTGGCTAAATAATCACAGCGGAGGTTTACTGTGCGCAATTAGACAGATTAAAGGCAGAATTAATAAAAAACGGTCAATGTTAGTGAATAATCAACGGCAAACACAACGCGAGACCGCACGCAGCAATGAGCTCAACTTAGAACTCCTGCCTCATCCACCTTACTCTCCTGATATTGCTCCATCGGATTACCACTTGTATGGAGCATTCGCTTAGAAACAAAAATTCCAATTCAGAAAACCAAGTCCGAAATCATCTAGATGCCTTTTTTAAATCAAAGGAGCCAGATTTTTACAAAAGAGGCATCGAAAAGTTGCTCAAATTGTGAAGAGACATTGTAAATAATGATGGAAATTATTTAAATAAATAAATAATGTGTAATTTTTTTCTTTGTACTAAAAAAACGGTCATTTCATATTTCTTTCTTTTTTAAATAATCATTTTTGAATGATTTTCTTCCAAGTTTGGTAATAAATGTTAAGATTTGTGACGAAAGAGTATTTCATTTATCATATGTAGTAAAAATAATTGTAGAAAAAGCAGTTGTAACAAAATGATGTCCAATTAAAGAAGATTGAGAGAAATATCGTACGTGTCACTAACAGTGTAGGTCGTGGGGATGTCACTTCTCCCGGGTTAAGGGAACACATCCTAATTGTGAACCTGTAATTACTACGTTCTGAATAGCAACTACAATATTTTTCGATAAAATTGATTTTATATGTATATTCAGTGAATGTACATCAGAAGCTATGTATATTCGTCTTTCTCATTATTTGTTACGATATTAAAAAATAATGGAAAACAATTAATTGAATTGGTTTTGTTGTAACTCCTTTAATCCTTCCCTAGCCAAGGAGTAACATAGGTCTACCGAGCCAATTAAATCGTATTTCTATAAATATACACAATGTAAAAATATCATTTGCACTTAGAAATGAGTAGTGGAAAACCAATTATGTAAAGCGAATCATAATAAAAATAATCATTTTTGAATTCAATGATGTATAAAATTGATGCGTTGCATGCTATCTGCGTTAAAAATACCACGTGAAAAAGATCACACATTAATTTTAATGATGAGATATAGATGAAGATCATGTTAGATGGGTCTTTTGACGAATGCGTTACAAAAATAATGTTTGAGAATAAAATAAACGTATTTAATTATTATTTCTTATTATATTTATAGTAACTGTGACATTAACTATTGTAAAGCTATTTAAGTTTGTAAAAGCATTTTATTCCCATTTAAAGTGTTAAAAAAAACTCAAGTTGCTTGCAGTAACACGAGTTGACAGCATAGCTGCGTATGGTATTTTTAGCATGGTCAAATACAAACCAAGCATTCTATAAAATACTGCTGCAACCGCGTAAAAGTATCAAAAATGAAAGTTGTATGTATGGATCATAACTATCCAAATTCCATACTATCGTTGTACGAGGAGCACAACGTCGCCCAACTGACAAAAGAAATTATTTTAAATGTATCGAGTTGGTAGGCTGAAATCATTCCAAATTAAATTGTGATCCTCTTATAGTATCTCTCTCTGACACGCGACATGATATATATGTACTTACACATAGATTCAAGTCTGTCGCAGGATTTTTTTCTCTCGTAGCACCCTCCTAGCTCCGGTAAATATAATCCACCTATTAAAGAGCGGTTCACCATTCAGCTCACGTACTTAGAGATTGCTCTTTCAGAATTATACCTCGTTTCGATGGGTACAGTATACTTGCAATGAGAACCGCATTTTTAAATACTGCATTTAGGTCAATTTAGGTACTTATTGATTAATTAATAGCTTAGTGGGGGAGAATTTAAATTTTTCGTTGAACTAGTTTTTATTACAAATTTTATTTTAATGATAGGTACGGATTATTAACAAGTTCTTAAATATCCCTTATAAATAGTATTATAAAGACAAAAGGGTGTTATTAAAAAGTAAGGCATAAAAGTGAAGCCATTGAAATAGAAGAAGCAAATTGAGGTAAAACATCTAAAATCACACCAAAACAGTGAAGAAAAAATACAATATAATTATTGCAATGCAAAGGCGCATGGATTCCAAGGTCAATTATATGAAAATATGTGAAAGTATGTTTAGAAGCCATGGCGACTTAAGTTGTGGGTGGCGGTTAAAGAGGAACATTGTAAACCTTAAGGTAATTATATACGCATCTAAAATCTTTCGCAGGTGCTAGTATCGATCTCGGTACTGTAAAAAGAGAAAATAAAACGCAACCTAAATATGAGAACTTGTCAACCGGACACTTGGTACCGACACTGATGTATGGAAGTGAGGCCTGGAGCTGGCAGAAAAGGAACGAAAGTAGAAATGAGATCACTTAGGTGTATATGTGGCAAATCTATTTATGCAGAGTAAAGAACGAAGAAATAAGAAAATAATGTAAAGCTAATGTTAGTATAATGAGTAAGATTAAGAAAAGATCACTTAAGTTGTTTGTTCATATGGAACGGATGAATGGGGAAAGAATGTTAAGAACGCAAGTGTTGATGGTACCAGAAATAGAGAACGTCCGCGGAAGACTTGGCAAGAGCACCAGATACTGGAGGATGGTTCTGTTAGAAGCCTCAACAATCGGCGAACTAGTATGAGAAGATGTATGAATGTCGATGAGGTGATAATTGTGTGTCAGGAGAGAATAGTGTGGCGCTCTATCCTCTCTGTCCACCCCCGCATGGAAATGGCGTGATGGTATGTTAGTTAGTTACGAAAGTTTCACACGCACACAGTAACACAGTTTTTGAAACAAATTTTTCTACGGGACCCGCTTAAAAAATATTTTCTATGTTTAATTACAATATACAAAAGAATCGCTGGCTATTTTTTTTATTATTAAACTGAACATTGTAGTACACACATGTTGGATTATTTCGTCACTATTATAGTTTCGTGTTGACCTATTTCGTAATTTCAGTCGTTAATGGTATTATGGACAGTAGGGATAAAGTATTACGGAACGTGATGTTATTCATTACAATTTTCTTCGAATTTAAATTCTTGTGTGTTTCCTCGGTTTAGAAATAACCCAACGTGTGTGTCGTACACGTATGGTTAGATCTGCTTTAAAGTACTAAGTAACTAACCTACCATCACACCGTTTCCTTGCGGGAGTAAGCAGAGAGGATAGAGCGCCACACTTATCGGTCTTGACACACAATTCTCGTTTCATACATATTCATGCATCTTCTTATGCATACTCCACAATAATTGCAGTTTCTAAGAGGACCATCTTGAGGTTAACCCGGTTGTGCCAAGTTTTCCTCAAACATTCTCTATTTTTAGTGCCATAAACACTTGCATCATATATCTTTCATACTATTCTCTCTTCATTCCTCCGTTCCATATGATCAAACTGAGCGATGCGATCTTATTCACTGTGCTAAGATCAGTCTCACATTCTCTCCCTAATTTTTTCATTATTTACGGCATCATAAAAAGATACCCCCGGAGTTATATGTACGTTGGAGAAATTCTGGACAATCAATTCTGAAAGTAGCTAGTTTATGCCAGGATATTCATTATTGCTACATTTGGAAATAACAAATTCGTAAAAATTTCCTGAAACAATCAATTTATCATTTCTGAGTACATTCATATTTAGCAGCGAGCGCCCCCCTTATTTCATAATTTAGAATTAATTCCGCTCGATATATCCTGACCCTTACGAGAGATTTATTCAGATGCTTTCGCGCCGAGTTTCCTCAAATAAATTATAGAGAAGGAGCTTTTGATACATTGTATCGGAAACGCGATACAGATTTATGTTGCTCTTATCTTGAACGCTTACACACGTTCACTCTGCTTAATATAACCGTTATAAAAATATCTTCTGTCACTAGCAGCAAGAATCAGGTAGATTTTGTCTGTGTGTCAAAAAGGTTTTTTTTATTTTTTGTCTATGTGCAACATTATTTGTATTCGATCTTCATAACTTTTTTGTGCGCGCATATGTGAACGTGATATACGAAGATCTGTGGTTCTTGTATATTACCTATCTTCCTTCGAACTGAATGTAGTGTTTACCATTTTTGGTGCGTTAACTGACGCCAAATTCGTCCTGGTGTGTGGGAACGAATTATTGGCTAGTGTTAATTATCATCTTGCTGTGTAGGGCTGATATTTATTTGTGTATAATCGATTTCTTGCTACCGTGTGTATCGATTTAGTGCTGTACATCGTGCTATTATGCGTGTTGCTTGTTTGTTCAAGTGTATGTTCAGGAGTACTTCGTGAAAATAACGGAGTTCTGGATCCAGAAGTCCTGTGGACCTGTGGTAGAAGAAGATGCCGTAAGGAGCATTCCACAAGTGGGTCATGTTTCCTGGTTCTGGGTGGTCCTTCAGCCGCCCCTTGTCCCCTCTTCCTGTCCCTCTCCCGATTTCCTTCCACCCTTCCTGCATCCCTTATTTACCCATCCCCGTGTTCAGACAATTAAGTGTTATGATTATTTTAGTTTTGAATTTGCTAGCCTGATTCGTCATTTTGAAACAAGATAGCTTATGAGGTTGGTTAATAAACCTAAGTACCAGGTGGAATATTCAGAAAAATTTGAAAGAAATCTAAATCTAATAATAAGTGTGGGATTTTTCGTATCTATCCTCAAAATCTGTTTTATTCTATATACTCGTACATATGTAGGATATATATATATATAATAAATATATGTGTAAATAGAAATATATTTAGGTTTAACTATAGTAGTTTGTTGGACTGCTAGTTAAGATACTCTATAACTAATGATCTAGTGGTCCGGGGTTCGAGCCTCGTGCTAGAAGACCAGCAAGTTAGTCCTATTTTCATAGTACAAGTTTAGTTTAAGAATAGTTAGAATATATATTTGACAAGTATTCCGAATATAATGTCTCATAGCCTCGGTCAAAGAAAATTTATTTTCCGAAAGTTGCTTGAGATCCATTGCAATGGTAGAAATTCCATCGAATATTAAGCTATAGTTTGAGAAATAAAAAAATAAAATCATCGATATAGGTGTAAATGATTTTGTTCAAAGTAACGTGGTACATCTATGACAGAGTGAAGAATGAACAGATAGAAATACATACTTACAAGTAAAGGTGAACCAGATATTGGACAATGGTCAAAAGATATCAAAAAGAGAGGGATTGAGGGGATGAAAGAGAGTGGTGCAGTGGTGAGTGATTAAATTCAGTTATCATTAATAAGATCGACATCATCATCATCACGTGGCTAAGATCCATTAAGAATCTTTGCCGTCTCAGGTAAGGTTTTCAGGATTGCTTTTAGCTTCACAGGTAGTCCTTTAGTCGTTAAAACTAACTTTTCTTGCATCATTCTCAATAATGATTAATGGGTGAGAATGGTGAACGTTATATTTATATAAAGTGATCACTTAAGCCAGAGAACGACAGGTCATAAGCCCTGTAATTACCCATAATTCCATATATTTCTATGAAATATAATAAAAAATATCTTCGTCTCTATGAGATATATATTATTTGTTTAATATATTAATGTTGAAAAATTTAACGTTTCTATGAAAGTATAAAACCGCTTTTGTATTTGTTCAAGATATTTGAGAACACGTTAATCTCATCATGGGTGACATCAGATTGTAAAGTGAAATATTACTATTGTATACATCTAATCAAAATGTATGGTGAGTTCGATGTTCTAGTACTAACATTGAATGAAATTTTAGAAAAAGAGATGTATCAATTGCTTTGTTAAATTTTTTTGAAGATTTAGATATCATTTAAGACCTGACATTAAAAATTTGGAATTTAAAATGAATAACGTTTGGTTAGAATTGTGGCCAAATATATGATAAAATTCTTGTAAAAAAAAAACCTGTCTGCTGCAGCAATTGCTTAGGCGTGTGGAAAAAAATACATTGGATGTGAGTGTAAAGAATTGATAAACTACGAAGAAGTTTAAGTGTGTCGTATCTAAACTTTTACAGACAAGATTAAGCAAGAACCTCTATGTTATCTTGGACACGTGAAATGAGTAAGTTTGGAAGCGTTAGTTCCAAAAATATAAGACCAAATACCAAAGGTAACCGAAACGACGTTCGCGATCTGCGACGTTATGGATATTTGAAGATGGCCCCGTTGACAGCTCTAATAATTACATATGTGACGATGTATATTATAAAAGTATCCATGGAGAGGTATGCCAAGACATAAAAAGTGTGGTATTTTATCATTTCTGCCACTGGGTCCCAATACAAAATTGAAAAAAAGGCTTTAAGGCCTAATGCGAAATGAATGAAATGAAAGAGATATACTGGGTTATTTAAATTCAGTGTGACCTCATTTGGCGGCGCAAGCACTCTAGCGATAGTTTGTGCTACTATGAGCGATCTAGCAGTGGGATTCAAAACTTTTGGACCTCCTCTATCAATTGCTATGTAAATCATTCACATGCAACGTATAAGTCAGGAAATATAGCAGTATGAAATTGAGTCCATCATTTTTAATAACCCTGTACACTATTACGTACTACGCGGTTTTATCTATAAAATACTAAGGGCATTATTATTGGTGTATTATTTTCTATAATACTCACACTTTTATAAAAAAAAACATAATTTTTAAATTTTTAGACGTATATAATATAGTATATGCACATAACTAAAATAAATAATTACCATTATTTTACAGTAGCGGGGTACTACATTGATAATATTTGCATAATTTACTCGAGAAATTATTTTTTTTAATTTCATAATTATATTTCTTGCTGTAGTGGATTTAAAAAAAAATAGTTAAGAAAAGTGTTGACACTTCCAAAAAAACAACAACAACTTTTGGGCCCCTATGTAACGTTGGCTCTAATATACCACATTTGCGTAATCAAATCACTGGTTAGCAATATTACTTATATAAGAAGCCTCAATGATTGAAGAAGGCGCGAGATACAAGAAATAAGATACGAGAAGACATGTCTACTGAAACTGTGCGAAGTAAAAATTCAGCATTTTTTTATTCGCGCCAACCCCCGCAGAGAAACGGCTCGATGTTGAGTTAGTGGGCTTTCATGGTATTACAAACGCCATAAGGGGTTGTGTAAAATAAACATTTTAAAATTGTGGGTAATCTGAATACCGCTTCGCAGAATTACGAGGTAGCTCAAAATGTTTTATCTCTAGAAAAGGGCTGATTTTTTAATGCCTCTGTTGATAAAAGTCCCAGAGTCTGTTAGAACCACATTTTCACCTGCTTTATTATCTCTTCGTCATCACAGAATATGTTCATGAATAAGCACTGACATCTACATATTTATGAATAAGCAGTCTCGGACCAAAATCATTAATATATTCTATTTTATTGAAGACTGACTCTTTAAGTCGTTAAATTACGTATTGAGATACTCAATATTAATTTACCACTATTTTTACGGTTTTATTAAAATTTTAAATGATGATTTAATTAAAACACTTTTTAACTTTTTTTTCCACTAATGGAATTCTACCAAGAATTAACAATTTAAAAATTAGAAATAGAATATATGCAACATTTGTTTAATAAATTAGATTAAAATTTAATATTATTTATATAATTGTAGGTAAATAAAAATGTAAACTAGATATAGATACATGTCAAACTCAAAAAGATTAAAATTAAATTTTCAAAGTCACGACCAAAGCCAATGCTTAGATTATATAATAAGAAAATCATGAACGAATAAAATGTATCAGATTCTCACTTGTCACTACCGCTGTACCAACACCAATTAAATGTCTAAATACACTCAAGTTGTTCTTTCGTCGTTTCATAGCATTGTGTCCTTCCCCACCCCGCGCTTACCTTGTACTTAACGGTGGCCAAGTTTATATGATCTACACTGATCTATGCTTCTAGAAGAATCCACAAACTCGTGTACCAGCCTGGGCGGTAGTGACTGGAGTGCATTATGCGTTATCATTTCCAATGCTCCAAGCCAACTTTTAGAAAACCATAAAAAATTCTACAATTGTCTTTCTTCTTCGAATTGAAATAGAATAGCATTTTTAAAATAAAAACAAAACTTTCCCATTAGATCAAATTATAAACAATTCGAAAATAAAAATCCACATTCAATCTCAGCAAAATTTTCAAAATTAATTTTGAGGAAACGACGTTTTCCAGCATGGATAAACGAAAATAATAGATAGCCATATTCACTTTCGAGCGCATATTTCTTCTCATGAACGCTCACGGATTGTTGAAGTTTCTAATTGTTAATTCTGATTAATAACGCGCGTTTGATGTCCCTCGATCGGTATCTGTATCGAGACGCCACATAACTAAACATAAAGTGTTCTACCGCCGTTGGAATCGGTCCGATGTCGAGGAACTCTCTAGGAAATTAATTCGGTGCACGCGACGAGTTCGTCGGAATAGACCGAGAATGTACAACATCGGAATTCATCAAAAATCAGAAGTCAACAAGCCAGCAGTCCAGGTTAGTGGTGATCTGTCTAATTAGAGTGACATGGTCTTATTATCAATAGAAAACCCAGAACCGGAATCTGCTATCGACGAAATTTAACTCGTACACCATGACAGGTCTTTTGCGGAAGTTCTCTGTTTCTGTTACTAACAGCGCACATCGTGTGTATTGTCTTTAACATTATCTTCTCACTTGATACATAATTATTCGCCATTTTTTACGCGACGTTTTGTTTTTTGAATTTGACGTTTAATTAGCATTTGTCATAATATAATTGTTTAGTAAGGTTAGGAAGTTAGAAAAGAATCCACATATATGCCACATGATGCTGTACCACTCGGAGAAAAGATGGAAAGCTGCCGAGTCATTTCGCGATCTCAGCAATCTTTTCGACGAAGGATCGATTAGCAGGAGGGTATGCCGAGAGTAGTTTTTTGGCTTCAAAGCTGGTAATAATAGCTTAGACGACAAATCAGGAAAGAATTTTGATGACCATACTATTCTGGCGGCTGTAGAAGAGGACGAAGGTTGTACCACTAGGACACTGGCTGAGAACTTCAACATCGATCAGTCCACGATCAAGGTGACTATGCCCCCGAACGATAATTGCACATAATATTTTTTGAGTTTGTTTTCGTTTTGTGTTATGTAACAATATAATAATACAATATATTGTAATTTATGTTACAATAAAAAAAATTTTAAACGTCGGATAATTATGCATCAACCTAATACTTTTCATATATCTAAACGATCATTTTTATTTATTTCAAATCTTTTTTTTAAAGATGTATATTTCATTTCTTAGTGGTGGAAGTCTGAAAATGCCGCTGAAATTCTATTAAAACATTTTATTATATATTAGTTAGTTCAAAGTGAATGGGCTACGTCCGTCCAAAATGCACTTTATTCCAGTGCATTCGTTTAAATTACCCTTTGAGAAAGTTCCGCTTCCCTTCCCGCTCCGAACTCCGCCCGCCTTGTCCCGCTAATGCCTTTATCCACACTTGAAATTACTTTGAGATAAAAAAGCCGCTGGCGCCGATAGACGGAACTGGGTGAAATGAGCGCCAAATGATGGCAGCCTTTTGTAAATGGAACGAAGCCATTTTTAACGAGTGTTGCTATAACACGGAATATCAAGCGATTTTAAACTACGACCGCACCCGCTTTCACTCTTTAGTGCGACTATTTTGTAATTTTTCGTGTGAGATAAATTTAAAATTATTTAGATTAGACGGTTCTGTCTTGTGAGAGAGACTTATAGTTTAATAAAATAAAAGTCGTTATTTGTATTGAAAAATCTATAAATATATGAGTATGTGCTCACAGTTTACTTCAAATAAATATTATATATTATAAAGGAGAACACATTCTTATTGTGAAGTTGTAATTACCAGGAGCGTGCAGTGCATACAAGCACAAAAGCTGTGCATAACTAAAAATTCTGGGTAACAAATATACATTTAAAAATTGGATTAACATTAACGAAAACATTATTTTGTAATTAGTGCCATCTGTGTACCAGTAAAACCTTTAATTGCTTAGTTCTAAAACTCACCGCTGTACTCATGGCGCCCTTTTTTTATTTGCCGCATCGTGCTATTTACATTACTCAGTTTTATCTTTAAGCTAGTGAATTACTCAAGTCAATTGAAAATGTCTTTCGGTTGATCTGTTTTGTATGGAGTCGTTTCATATGCTGTTTATTAACAGAATAACATTATAAAGGGTTACAACTGCGTGCAAATCATTGAAGTATCTACTTCCTCTTTTACTAATTCGCGAATTTTACTATCTTACTGTTTTAACTTGTTGATTTCATGATTGTTCTTTAAATTTGGTGCATGGATTGGTTTTTGATTTGAGAAGTTAGTTATTACGTGAACTATTTTCAAACAATAAATGAATGAGGTCCATACATTTTTTATATGGGTAAGAAAGTATTATTTTACATTAAAACATAATACTTTAAAAACACTATTAATAGCACTCAAAAATTATAAATAAATACATAATAGGGTCGTATAAACGACGGACTTATTTTGTCCAAAGACGTTCGTTAAACGAAAGTACATATATTGTATTACATATATTATATATGATTGTATAATATCATTGGTAACAGTATAACCTAAATCTATACCTACTGCACGCCACTATTAATTACATATTCAGAACACAGGTCTGTGAACACAGTGTCTGTGTGTGTTAGAAAGATATACATATAAAATCAAAAGTATAACATATAGGTTCGAAAATTTGTCGTCAAAAGTACTATCGCTGTAGCATAGTTGGTAATGCACCTTTCCCAGATTAGAAAAGAGATCCAGGTTCGAATCCCAGTAGCGCAACAATAATATTTTTCGTTAAAATTGATTTTATATGAATATCTTTCTATTTTATACATTTAATTAGTTTTTAAATTATTATATAGATTACAAATAATACTGCGTGTAATACGTGTTTACTACGTGGCCGAGTGCGCACTATTTCGCTTTCGAACTCTGTCGCGCATCACGTGCTCCAATCTTAGAAAGCATGCGCTTTGTACTTATACGTTAGATTTAATATCTTTCATTCTCTTCAACTGTCAATTAAATTTTTGAAAACTGTTCAAACTATTCAACCACAAAATATGTAATCTGTAACATTTTATTCTCCTATTCTGTTTTTGATTACATAAATTATCAATTGTAACATTTCTACCATCACATTGTGCTTTAATATATCTCTGTTTGTCTATAAATTGGAGACGTGTCTCATGTTACATCATTAAAGACCTGTTTGATAATAATCTGTCTCCATATAATAAAACAAAATTACTTTATTATTATTGTACCAATGGTATATCATTATTTGTTAATAAGGGAGTGTATTTTTCTCATGGAAATGTTTAAATAATACAATTATTAATATATTTTTTACCTACATTTACCTATAGTTTGTTTTTATTTAATTATAATTATCGGTATAAAAGCAATACTGGCTTACAATATTACGATATTTCTCACTTGGATATATTACATCACCAGGCTTACTGTAATGTGTTTTTTAATATTTAAAGTTGAGTTTTATTACGTGATGTCCTGATGAGTAGGCTCACGAGAGTACATTTTATTATATATCGTCGCAAGTCGCCGATCACAGTGGTTGATAATGGAATCGAAATGAATGGGTGGATGGAAAATAAGGAATCGGAAATGAGGGAATGATGAGGTATAAGTGAATACTTCGATAGCAGATCAGGATGGACTCACGGAATCAAAATATCATCTATACTCACCTGGTTGATGACGCCGTCTCTATGATCTTAGTTAAGTTCACCCAATAAACGAAACTGCCACGGCAAAAAACCCTGATGAGTTTCAACATCCACAAAATACCAAAATCATAACGGTAACTTTCTGGCGATTCTCGACGAGGTTCACCAGTACAAAAAACACGACCCAGTCGATCCGAGGAATAGATGTATATTTTACAAGTGGTCCAACAAATAATCACATGGGGACACTGCCTCTCCAAATCTCGACGAATTTTACAAATTCAAATCAAACCAGTCGAACCAAAGAAATAATGTGTACTGGTTTTGAATTGGACTAGGTGAGGGAACAAAACTAAAACTGGTGACAATAATACAACATTTTACAATTACATGTTTTTTAGTTATGGAGGTATATGTTTTTACCTAATAAAAAAAAAATTACAAATACTGAATCAGATTTATGAGTTCTTTAAAAAAATATTTATGTAATGTATGAAAAAGATCCCACATAAATTACCAATCAGTAAGTTTATTTTAGATTTATAAATATTAATATCGTGAGCATTTTGTTAAATCAAATAATAATTTAATTGTATAAAATTCCTAAAGCATTATTTTACATTTGAAATATAGTTAAGGTTTCTTTTTTCATGGAGGTGTAGGCTTTTTAGAACACCAAATCTTAACGTTTCTTCACCATAGTATCTAGTCGTGAATTGTAGGATAAGAAAAGTTCTGGATTCGTACCCCGGTGGCAACAAAAATATTTTTCCAATAAATTTATTTTTTCTGTTTATTTTTCTAATTGATTCGTTAAATTTTTATTAGGTATTTTGTTAATGTCAACTGTCCACGTTGTAATAAACTTAAATAAATCTATATATAAATCAGGCATTAGAAAATTTAATTTTGTTGATTTATTATGTAAATTTATCCATTAATACATATGCCGAACGACCCATTTTACTTATATACGTATAATCTAGAGATGTAAAATATATTTAAAAAAAACTATTTTTGTGTAAAACTTCGATCAAAAAGTTCTGGATAATGATAAATCAGTGATTTGTTTTTCTATATTTATACTTACAATACCAAACTAAGTATTAAAGCTTATCTTAGAATGATTTACATCGAGTTACTACGTTTATTATTCACAGTTAGTGCTTGGATTATCCACTGTAAAATATTACTGAGCGATACAATGTCGTAACGGAATAATTGTGGGAAATATTAGAGAAGTTAAGTAACTTGATTACATTAGCGAAATCGTTAAATTGTAATTAGTTTATTATATACAGATAAATTAGAATTGCGCTAAGTCTTGTTTCGCGTAAAACAGACTTTTGAGGATTATAAATTATGTTAACATTATATTAATTAATGAGAAAATAGGCTTCTCTTTCAAAATAATATGTACGTTTAATATAATGTGATGTGAATAAAGCCAGTCGTATATAATATAATTATTTAAATCATTCTGAATTTTAACCCGTTATAGAATCCTGTTAGTTTTAACTTTAAATGCATGCTTTTAAAAAATCCACATATGTTTAAAAAATAAACAATCGTTAACTGATAATTTGAGCATTTTTTAATTAATGATTTTGGATCAGGAGATTTCATAATTCTAAGAATTCAACCATTTGTGGACGTGTTTATGATTGAGTGGTTACGATACTCGTATAGTGATCTAGTGGTCGAGAGTTCGAGTCTCGTTCCAGGATGCTATTAAGCCGCTTGGCCTGGACGTGGTTATGGAACACAGATTTGCTTGGATCTGATCGAAAGAACAGCAGGAGTCGTTACATACAGAGTACAGTTAGAGTTTGGTTACAGAAGCTGCCAGGAAGAATACATTGTATGCTAACAGACTGGATATCTTCTGTCAGGGTTAAGTCCCTTAGATTTATTTTTCTCGAGTGTTTTCACTTCACATACAAAACTAAAGAATGGAGAACCTTAAAATGAAATCTAACTTCTCAGATCCAACATTTATAAATGCCAACGAATTTTGTATGTCAAATATTAAGAAGAATCTGTTTACAGAAAAATCGACTGCTGAAGATGACAGTTTACAAATATACATTGTAATGAAACATTACGTTTTAAACCGCTAAATAACGTAGGTCGACTTTACCTCCAAATTATTCAACTAATTTCACAGTATGTAAGCGATGCTACTTTCCCATATTATCCTCTTTCTTTTCGTATCATAACAAAGAATAGCACTCATCCCGTTTTAACATATTTCTTTATTACAAGATCAAAGATAGTTTTGATCTTCTCGGAAGACAGTTCGAAAATATTGCCAATTTCCTCATATCTCTTACCAACATATGTAGCCAGTTGGCAACCGTTGGAGTAAAGCCCACCCAGGCCATTGTCGTCCGAGATCTCTTGTGTATAACACGCTGGCTAATAGCTACGTTTAACTCTTAATATTATTCGAAGAAATATATCAAAGAGTTCTATAGTAATCACCAATATAGAACTATAAACTTTTATCTCAAGTGTTGCATTTATTTATATTGCATCGCGACAGCATTGATCATATTTTTCCTGCCATATTTCATCATATTTTTCAATGAAGCTTGGAGAATATACCTGCCTTACTGCCTTACCTCACCTCGATCGGCGCACGAGAATTTTCTCCGAGAAATTATTTCTTGGCTATCGAATAACCCCTATCTACGGTACCACATAGAAGGACGTTTCCTGCCTCTTCCTTCTAGAAATATATCATCATCATATTCATCCATCAGATGACATAGGAAGGACTCAAGGAAGGAAGGACGCCAGGTTCGCTTCCAAACTAGTGCGCCGTGTTAAAAGGTACGGTCCAATATGGAGAATCAAGACAGTAATTTTGCTATTAACTCTTTTTAACTTTCGTTCATCTTTGATATACCAGCGCAAATAACTCAAGAGGATTCATCTTTTGGACTTAATCTGTTTTTATAAAAAAATATTTATAATGTTCAGTGATTTGTTTATGGTGAAACTTTGAATAATAACCTGTTCTTCGCGAAGGTGTTGTAGCTTCAAATATTTTCAACACCCATTATTAAATATCTTAATAGCTATTTGTCAAGTAACAATCTTACCCACTGGGTTAGAATCTGATTTATAGACGTATGGCCATATTCTATTAAAATTTTCAGCTATCATTAAATTTGACAATTTAAAAATGGAATTCCTATTTTAAATATGAATTAAATGTATTAATCAGAAAGATATACATATTAGATCAATTTCCAATCCAAACCGGGGAAGGTGCAAGGTTTGAAAAGAGCGTAGTGAACATGAGTAATAAAGGATCGCTCAGATGATTTCATCATGCGGAAAGGGAGGATAAGAGGACGGCGACGGCGACGGCGACGGCGACGGCGACGGCTATGGCGACGGCGACAGCGACAGCGATGGCGACGGCTATGGCGACGGCGACAGCGACAGCGATGGCGACGGCTATGGCGACGGCGACGGCGACGGCTATGGCGACGGCGACAGCGACAGCGATAGCGACGGCGACGGCGACGGCGACGGCGACGGCGACGGCTATGGCGACGGCGACAGCTACAGCGATGGCGACGGCGACGGCGACGGCGACGGCGACGGCGACGGCTATGGCGACGGCGACAGCGACAGCGATGGCGACGGCGACGGCGACGCACGAGTTCAACTCGAGTACTGATGACATGAGAAATTTAAATATATCATAGAAAAATACATTCTTACTACAGTCATTTCAGAGGAATCCCGGTTGAAAAATCCATCAAACAAATACTCCACCATGGTAGAATACCCATAAACGTCAAATTTACGTTTTGACCGTTTCAGAAATTCAGTTCCAAAAGCCACGACACACGATCACTCAGGTAGGTGGGTAAATATTTTGGTATCTACCTAAGGAATTTAATCAAGAAAAATAGTACATATCTGTATAAAATACAATTCTCAATAACAATTATTTAATAAATTGAAATGTAAATAATAAATGTAGTTTAATTTCATTCCTCCCTTCCTTCCCAATGAACTGTACACAAAACACATCCATACATACACACACACAAATATACGCGAGAGAGAAACTAGCCGTGACTCGTCTATTTGAAGCCTCTATGTCTAAGAAGAGGCGTGTATGTCTCGTAAAATTTCATTAATATTCTAATTATTTTTTAACTTTTTGTAGGAAAGTTTTCTGTGAAAAAAGGACCAACTTAGAGGTTGAAATTTAATACTCAATTACTTGGTCTGCAGGCAAGTGTCATAAGGCTAGACTAAATAAGAAACTTTACTAAAGAAGGAGCGATGGAGACAGTCAAGACCGTGGGAATAGAAAAACAACCTGAGTATTCATATCTGGGAACTGAGACTCATTATTGAACATTGCTTCGATACAGCATGATGGCGTTTTATCAAGGCGCTTCAAAATATTTTTACTTGTAATATTTTATTTTTTCCGTCTTATAATTTTAATTAGATAAATATTTAATCTCGTCACTTATTAAAATGGTGTGAATATGATTCGTTTTTGCGTAAATCAATGATTTATGAATTCAAATATTGTAAAAACAACACAAAAAGATGTTCAAGTCTCGGTGGCAGCTCGGTTTTTGGAAGAAAATATCTCGAAAGTCAGATTCATTATTTGCTTAATTATCAATTACCTCTCACCAATTAATTATGAAAATAGCACGGTTGCTCCCCATTCTTAAGCTACTACCCTCTGAACCAGTGACCAACGCACACAAATACATATATATTATTTTTATTTTTCCAATCACAATTAGGTAAGTACGATAAAAATATATAATATTAGGGTATTTGAAACAATATCTCTGGCACGTTGTTAAACGGAGAATATTGTCACAAAGAAACTTAGAATATAATGGTGGTATCCTTATTGCATCAATCTTCATCTTGCAAACGATAAAAATCTATTAATCCATCCCCTATCAATCCGGGGTACTGATAGCTCATCTCGCGTGGAGCGCACAGCCTGCAAGGGTATGTTCGGTGACAAGTGTTAGAGAAACGTGCTCCGTCTCGGGGTGTCTATCTCTGTAGACATTGACAAATTACCCCAACAACGGAGGCATTTGCTTCCCTTACCAGATCGTCTGCTGTTACCTGAAAGCTGATATGGAAATTGTGCTTTTAGCTTTCCTGCCTGAATAAGGAAAATTGACATGCAAATATTAATATTGCATTATGGCCATTATATAAAAGTATATCGTTATCGGCCTCTTACTGGCTACGTGTGACGATTCCAGCATATAGGTATAATGAAAATTCATTCCTTCTATCCCAGTGAACTGTACATATAAAACAAGTGATGTTTTTTTAGTAGAAAAGGTTAAAAAATAATACCGATATATTAAATGAATTCACTACAAACATATACAGAAAAAAACTATTAAACGAAAAAATATTTTAGTTGCTACCGGGATGGACCTTTTTGTATCCGGGAAAATACGATGATGAATTCCGCTATATCAATCAAATACGTATACGACAAATTTTTTAACTTATATTCTGTAGCTTTTTATAATTGATACACCTATTATTCCATTTTTAAAAGTAATCAACTTTATATTGCGATGATAATACTATACCTATGAGTAATACACGCTAGGAAACGGTTGAATTAAAACAATCAATTTAATTTAATTTGATTTAACTATGATTCAATTTATACATTTTTTTCTAAAATTGAAAATTCATAGCAAAAATGAGTTGTCCTTAAAAAAAATGTTTTGATATATTATACGATACAAATTTACACATTATTGTATTATTTAATTAATTTTTTACGTTCCTTTATTCTTTATATGATACAAAACAGTTTGTTATTCATTAAACGTACTATTGTTGTTTTACAATGTGAGCTATTGCGATACAAGCAATCTTGTAACGGTCCAGTGACAAAACATTCGCCTAGTAATTAATTAGTCCTTAGGTTAATTAGGTTTAAATCTCGTCCTGAAAGATCACCAAGTTAGTTTAATTTATATATATTTACATATTCTATAATGAATCGATCTTAAATAAGAAACGACAAACCAATAATGTCGTAAAGTTGCCCAACAAACAAGGTGATACAATATCATTAATGGACATGCCGGCTACTTGGTAGTGTAACATGATTATTCTAATTTTCACAACTAAACTTTGTACTTGGTATACTGGTCCAATTTCCTGTTAAATTACAAATAATTTCCATTTGCACATAAGACTCGCATTTTACACCAAGAACATTGAAAAAAGTCTACTCAATTCAAAAACAAAGAGTTGGTATATTAGAAAAAAGCGGAATATATGAAATAACTCGAGGAGATTGCGATAAAAAATATGTAACTTAAACAGCGAAAAATCTAAATACGAGAATAAAAAAACATCGCCACTGCCTAAAAAATAACAACTTTTCGGAATTTCTAACCACATAATTGAAACACACCACCCTTTTGATAGTCATAGACTAAAACTTCTCCAGTTGGTACCTTATAAAGGATTAATAATGAACAATTTGGAAACCGTTGAAATACAAAAAAAAAAAAATTCGGAGAAAGCACTAATTAACAACATAACATTCCCTAACACTTCACCTTCATTGTCCATATTCCCGTTAACGACCGAAACCTCCCTCGTCTTTCCAAGTCCCACTTCATTACCTGACTTAACTACAACACTGTATTTAGTTTAGTTATCACCTGGTGTTGAGAGGAACAGCATCTTTTGAAACTATAGAGATGATATAATTTTTACGTTTTGTTATTTTAAAATCAGAAAATATTAGTGACAATTGTGTCACATATTGCCGGATTTTAACCCGTAAAATTCTAGGTTATTCCACGTCTCTGGACTCTAAAGTAGAGGTCCATAAAAATAATCTTATTCCACATTTCGGAATGAAAGCATGTGTAATGACGATGACGTGTCCAGGATTCAGTTCCTGAAGACGCCACGAGTGCCATGAACCCCAGAAGAAAATTATGAATAAAGACAAAGAATCTGTATTCCTTTCTTAACCAGACACTATAATGAGCTATAGTTATGGATTGTCACTGCTAATGAAAAGTGGGCTCAGCGAGAACAATAAACGAAGAAAACGTTGGCTCCAGAACTCTGAAATATGGACTACTTTATTTTAAAGACAAGCAATTCTTTACCTTTAATTGATCACTTTCCACCACTCCCTAAAATATTGATTGTACACTTCATAAAGTCGCAAGAAAAGTTTTCACAAGTACCTACCCAGCCTGAGATTTAAATCTAAGTCAGTAACTTATTTGTAAAAATGTGAGCCATTACAAAAACCTTTATCGTTAGTTACATTATTTATGGAAGTCTACAGGAAATAATTTTACAGTTAAAGATATTCGTAATAGGCAAATAGGAAAATAGGTCAAAACATAAAATATTTTCACGGAAAGTGGCCATTCGTACAAAATTATTTCTGAAATTCTACGCGATTTCTATCAGAAAATAAATTGTTGTACTTTTAGTGAATAATCGTATATTGAACAAAAATAAAAGCCTTCTTATTTTTCTGATCGGCAGGGACGGTAGGGATGAGAATATTATCCAAAAAAAAGCGAACGAAGAGAATAAAATAAATGTTGCTTTAAATGTAATTGGACACAATAGGACTTTATTATCTGATGTTCATAACTGAATTCTGTTAATTTACCGAAAATAAGCCCGGGGCTGCACTGAAATTCCTCTGTTCTCTACATGCACTTACATTACATTCATTCAGCAATCTAGGGAATGAGTTATCTCGGCATTTCCGGTTATTGAACATCGGTAATTATTATTTTATTAGAAGCTGCTCGAAATAATTGAACTGCAAGTTTCCAGAAACAATTCATTAGATTCTACAGCCAGGATGTCTTTCGTCTTCCAGAGCCTTCAATACTAGCATTCTACTGCTAGTAACGGGACCTTCACTATAATCCTTTATTCTCAAATGGTGGTGTCTAGACTACTGTATTTTTACCTTGGTTATTTTGAAGACAATTGTTCCGTATTCATCGAACACATTTTGGGCGCTTATTGAGAATCGGTCGCGACCTATAATATTGACATCTTTCCAGGTTCAAATTTCCACCCGTCTTTTTGCCTATTGCTTGTTTTTAGTGTGAATAGTGATTTTGACGTCAGCAGACGTTAACGCGATACTTGTTCGGTTGCGACCCGCGATTACATAGCGGTGTGGATTTTATTCACCTCCGGTGCATCAGCACTGTTATATTGTGATCCTGTGATTTGTGGACATAGGGATTATTGTGTGAGCTGCGGGTGAAGTGATTTGATATCGCCGTCATTTTGGAAGCGGAGATATGCCCGCCCGCGTGTTGTTTGTGTGATCTCGGCTGCGTTTGCGGGAGTAACGGAGGCGTCACACGCGAGGTAAGGCGAGCAGTCCTTCCCGATTTCCCAAGATCCACTGGTTTTTCGACTAGATTCCCTCCCAACATCGATCCTTATCCCCGTTAATCCGAGTCCCTCCCTTATTTCCTACCTTCCTTACTTAACCACCCCCCCTTCGGCGATTCCAATTTACGACGTATTCCAATCCGCGGGACGCGCGACTCGAAGATCACGCAATTTGTTACGGTAGATCCTATCAGCGCGGAATCTAAGTTTTCTTTTCAACTATATTTTTCAACGTTAGATCTGCGGCAAATATTTTCATCTTCAGTTCGATTCTGTAAGGACTCCTCGATCATAGTTTCTTTTCGCCTGTAAAGTTTATATACATAGTCTTTTGAATGTTAAAAATTAAAGGAATTAAGAATAGTCAGATAATGTTAGGAAATCTAAATAGAAAAACATTTTCAGGCATGAAGCTGAATATTTGGAAAATAGAACAGGAGAAGATAAAGCAGTCACAAGATAATGGTAAAAGGGTGTGAGAAATTTAGGGATGAACAAGGATCGTTCGACTTACCTCGATCTGGTAAGGTATCTCCTAATGTCTCCTTTCATCGATCGAAGGAAAACAATTTTACTTATCTTACGACACTAGTTTTTATTGTGATGGTGTGTTTACGAAAGAGGGTTGAACCGCTGAAGCTTAAATATCAACGACGTAAATATATTCGGCCCGTGAAGACACGACATATTTTAAAATATTATACTGTATTATATTGTGGACAAAGGCGTACACACAAATACAATGATTTTTATTTCCTCATGCTGGCAGAAAAACTTACTAAATAATGTCTAAATGATCGTCTGTCTAAGTAATCAAAGGGTATTTATTAATTTATGTATCAATAATAATACACACAAATACTACACAGCTTTGTTGAGCTAAAAATATGGACAATTATTATAATGAAGAATAAAAAAGAAGATATAATGCTGACAAAGAATAAAATGATTACACCTCACTTCAAAAGAAACAAGGCAGAATGCAAAATTAATCGATCTTTGGTTAACAGAAGTAATAATGCAAAATAAAAAACAGATTGTATCTTAGATAGCAAGAGTAAGAAAACAGAATATTAAACAGATTGTACCTACTGTTTGTATTGTTGTTTAAAACAAAAATTATTTGACTTTAATTAACTGTTGTAATTTTGCAGAATTTAAAAGAGATTAAATCTTAATTAAAAGGATAAAAAAGTGTCGCGAAGATGGTTTGACTGTTAAGAACGATTAGTAAGAATTAAAAACAACATAATTGTAAGTCATACGCGGAAAACTCCATCAGAAATGTAAACGTTACATAGATGATGATCTTTTTAAAAGGCTCAACATGACGTGGTCAGAATACCATTTTACATCATGCCTACATCTATATAAAAGTAAGTAAATATACATTATATAATTTTTTTAAAATAAAAACCCAGACTGACAGAGAATGCGAGGCAGTTTATTATAATTCTATAGAATATTTTTGTCCTGTGACAGCTGTGACGTCCGCTAAAAGCTACCTACCGCATGATTTTTACAACACGTGTTTTAAATTATTTAGATTATTTGGTAAGTACTTATATTATATTATATTGTTAATAAAAACGACAGTAATACAATGTGATTTATTTCTACAAAAATACTTGTAGAAATTGAACAATTACAAACGAATCAGAATTGATATTTAAAAAAATGTGTAAGTATAATTGACATTTATGGAAAAATAAATAGAGGTTTTACGTATTTACAAATAGAGAGATATATATTTTTTTATTACATAATTAAATCATATATTAAAACCGGCTAAGATACATTTCTTACTTACCATCACGCCGTTTCCAGCGGGGTAGGTAGACAGGATAGAGCGTCACACTATTCTGTTCTGACATACATTTCTTGCCTCATCCACATTCATACATCTTCTCATACAAGCTCGCCGATTGTTGAGGCTTCTAACAGGACCATCCTCCTCCATCCGGTTTACCTGGTCGTGTCAAGTCTTCCGCAGACCTCTTCTATATCTGGTGCCATTAACACTTGGGTCATATACCTTTCTTACCATTCTCTCCTCGTTCATCTGTTCCATATGACCATACCACCTAAGTGATCCTTTCTTAATCTTACTCACTATACTCTACTATCAGCTTTACATTCATTACAAAAAAAGGTTATATTTACGTTTATACCAATTTGTCACTTGTTATCAATAAAATGTATAAATTCCCATTCAATTTTCATTTGTGATGAATGAAATAACATTCAAGTCATTTATACGATTAGAAGTTTCGATTGGCGAAGTGTGTATGATAATATATTCATTTCAGTGCCGATAAATCGGCGTCTATTTTTATAACACCATTCCTTTTAAAGGTTGCGTCAATATAATAATCCTTAGTACATATATTAAAATACATTTTATTTACATGCAAGGCCGCTTCCTACCATGCTAGGTACATATAAAGTACCTGTTCTGAGGTAGGTAGCCATTAGGTTCCATAAACTAAAATATAAGTTGGAAGTGACTTAACAAATTAAATTAAATGGTAAAAAACTGAAAAATCAAAAAGTGAGAAGTCGAGTAAAAGTTTTTTTTTTAATACAGACTAAATCTATGTAAGAAGTATAAGAAAAAAAACAAGCAGGGAGCAAACAACATATGATATTTTAAATATTAATTAAATGTATTAATTAGAAAGATATACACATAAAATCAATTTTA
The DNA here is from genome assembly GCA_031772225.1 of Eubasilissa splendida. Taxonomy (NCBI): domain Eukaryota; kingdom Metazoa; phylum Arthropoda; class Insecta; order Trichoptera; family Phryganeidae; genus Eubasilissa; species Eubasilissa splendida. The sequence continues at coordinate 1,242,805 of CM062868.1, forward strand.
TCGAAAAATATTGTTGTTGCGCTACCGAGATTCGAACCTGAATCTCTTTCAAAACCGGGAAAGGTGCATTATCCAACTATACTACAGCGACAGTATTAGTAAGTAAAAGTTTGGAAAGAGATCCAGGTTCAAATTTCGGCTACGCAACAACAATATTTTTCGATAAAATTGATTTTATCTTTCTAATTAATACATTCAATGAGTATTTAAAATATCAAGTTTTGTTTGCTCCCCTCTTGTTTCTTTTGTTATACTTCTTACATATATTTAGTCTGTATTACTGTATTTACTGTCATAAATGGATTAGCCAAATATAGGCCTAAATGATCTCATTTCCACTGCATTCAGTCTACTTTTGTTCCTCTATTGCCAGCTTCCGGTCTCACTACTTTACATCAGTGTCGGTACCAGGACTCCATTGTGAACCGCTAGTCTTGCCTAGGTTGATAAGTTCCTATAAGCTATAATTCTATTCAATGCGCCGTTCACTTTATTCCCTGTAGTCCCCCTTCTTTCTATATCTTTTTCAGTCTTTCAGCAAAGATACATGGAATAAAGAAATAGACGTAGCATCATGTAACTGATGTTAGTCATATTCGGATGCTCGTCATGGCGTAGACAGGGATTATAAACAAAATAAATTGTAGAGAAAACTGTATTATAATATTATTCATGATAATTGAGTGAGACGGATGTAGGACGACACCTAAGTTTCGATATGACGGCTGACGTGTCACCAGCGCCGCAAAGCGGACGGCCGCGTGTGTAACCAAGTTCACCCTGTTTTGTGCATCATTCTCCTGACCGTGCTGACAAGCATCATCAACATAGAGATTCGTTTCGTGATATCGCATAAAATCTAGTCGTCTTTTAAACTATGTATTAAATTGTAACGTTTCTGAAAAAACCATATGATTTAACCGAATGTAACTTTTACCCATTCATTACCTTGACAGATTTCGACAGTTAAATTTGAATTATTCCAAACATTTAAACTTTTGAACAACATGTCGGGTTGTCGAAGGCATACTGTCATACAATATTACATCTTACTGTGACATCTTTCTGGTACTTCATCACACACAAATCTTCCAAAATTAATAGCCCCGCCATGAGACAATACGCGTTATCGCAGCGCAAATTACAAGACTTCCCCAAAGATGTCGTTCTATGTACATCTCACCATATTAACATTATAATATTTTCTATTTATTATTGATTCATTTTTAAAAAGACATTTTTTTAAAAATGCTTGCAAAGAAAGAATTGAAAATAATACAATATCATAAAAATACCCATCAATAAATATCATTAAAGTATCTTGATAATATGGTTTAAACTACTAGTATATCTCAAAAGTAATATTTTGGTTAGAAGAGTATTTCCTATCAATCGTTTGAGATAGATAAAAAACTAGTGTGTCAGCATTTTAGTTCAATTGTGAATTACCCAATTATTTGGTCGTTCAATTTACTCCTGTATTAGAGCCAGTTTAATAATATATATATTTTTAAATTAAATGTTTATTCAAGGAGAACTAAAATCTATTCATATTCGATAATAATCTTAAGGGTTGATCCATATAAGCCTGAATAATAACGAGCAAAGTAATGGTAGGCAAATTTGCAAATAATTAATTCAAGCTCAATGTAAACACGAATTTACTGCTTGGTACGTTTAACTTATAACATTTACCAAATATTGTATAATATTTGCCTTCATACATCAAGCCAAAATCACATCTAACTCTAAATAACAATTGGTCTCAATAAATCTATTAAAGACACATTAAAATAATAAATAAAATGAAAGTACACGGAATATACATCACATCAATATTATTACTATTTTCAAACTAAGTTTCGTGCCTATGCTACGAACATATGACTAACTTGGTAGCCTTCCGGGACCACTTAATCACTTATAATCAAATATGCAAGTACAGGTATATAAAATGAGTTTTCGTCTCTCCGTGCAGTGGGTATTGAGGCTGAATTTAAATTTAAAATATGACATAAATCCAAAATTCAAGTTTTGAAAGTTTGAGATTGAGAGAATATTTAAGATTAATTTTTATTTTCAAAAACTAGAATGAGTATTCTTTGTTATTACAGTAAAGTCGTTTTAATAGGAAGATAGATCTAAAGAAAACATTATCTCTTTTAAATCGCTGCTATTGGTTGCCCTCCATGTGACCTGTTATGTTAACAGTTCTAACCTTTCAGGGCCGGCTTCCGATCTGTGAGGCCGGTAATATATTATTCGCCAAATGTATTTATCTATTCCTATTTTCTTGTTTTTGGAAACTATTAGTAGTCTAGTTATATTTGTTATATGCAATATCTAAAAGACTAAAGATAGTCTTTTTGTCGCCACATCATAAGTGTAAACATTTCAATTTATTTTAAAATAAAAATACACCGAAAATGATATAACAAAAAAATGAAAAATAGTTATTGAATTATGCTGTATAGTTTATAGAATTATTATTATATGAATTGAAGCAGCTTCGTTGAAAAATAAAGAGTAGATGGCTTCTAATCTAATCTCTTGCTTATCAGCTTTTCTACTAATACTTATACATATACATTTCTCACAAATTTTCCGTGGTACTTATATTGAGTTCGGTATAAAAGATTTAAAAAAAAAAGGTTATATGTCCTTTAAAAAGTATAAAAAGTAAAAAAAAACATTTATGTACAAAATAATGCTTTGTAAAAAACATCGCCTTTTATTAATCGCAATCCCACTGATAATGAATTGGTTCAAAAGTAGTAGTCTCACAGACCGCTACTGCGAACGTTTGTATTTTAAGCTCCAGTACTGAAAGGTTGAAGACTTAGAGCCTTAAGAGATTTGTAGTATATAATTTTTTGTGTACATGTCGGAAGAGACCTTTAGAAAATGAAATAACGTTCTCCGCAAGCCCTTATTACGAACTTGTTTGATATGGTGAGCACTTTGTGCTTGCCCGTTCTGCGAGCACAAATCCCTTTCCAGGCCGTGTGCGAAGAACCGACCAAAAGCCCTAATCTCTGGTCCGATATTATGGCGGTCAGCTTTTGTGAACCGATTCTTGTATGTAATTTCCCTCGGCTATACAGCTATTCTCCCAAATCTCCATCAGATAGCAGCATCCCGCAGGATCGGAGGCACGTGTACGAGCAAATTATTTTGATATCTCTCGCTATTATAGTAAACCTTTAATAAGTGGATTTTCACGTATGAAAAATACGTTTTTCTTACATTCTACGATATTTCCGTGGTCTATAAAAATACTAAGGTGATATTAAAAACAGTAGAAAAAATTTAAAAGTGGTAAAATCAGGATTAAATACAGAAAAAAATAATATGTGAAATTATGGTGCCAACCAAAATGCGGACGCTGAGAAATATGTTTGTAATTGTGATCAGTGGTAAATTTTTACTATGGTAACGTTTTTCTTCAGTATCATGTTACTAACGTCAAATTTACTATCGTCAAAGCATATATGAGATATTTATACGCGCGACAAATACTCATGAAATATTATTTATTTTATGCTTTATCTATGGATTTTTTCGCCTCTGCATTCGTAACCTTTCACTTTGGTGGTGAAATTTATTCGAATTATGTGCTAATTTATACTAAACAACGACTAATCATCGGACGAACTCTCATTACTGAAATAGCGGAATATTGAATGATTAATTGTTATATACTGCAACTGTTCAAGTATCAATGTGTCAGATGACTTTTGGAACAGCTGTGAAGAATCCGCCATATTTAACTATCGATTCTCGTTTTTACTATCAGATATCGGAGAGTAAAATAACTTTACTACGAGATGTACTTTCGATACGTAAATATTTTTTTACCAACGATCAAACAATCCGCAATTTTTTTAACTTTAGTAACGTTTTTTAACTAAAGTAAAAAGTTACTACTGATCACCGGCACTATGTACGTACAATAGTGAAGAATTTGTTTTTGGTGTAGTCGATAGAATTATGAATAATAGTTAAGAAAATATACATGCATGAAACACACTTGTTTGATATGATCAGATATACCAGATACTGAAGGACAGCTTTGTTAGAAACTTCAACAATCGACGAGGCAAAAATGGTACGCCATAACAGAAGAGTTGTCATCCTATCGTTTCTGCCTACCCTTGCGGAGAAACGACGTGATGGTAAGTTAATTAACGAGCATTGATGATGAAAAGAGTCGAGAGTGACCATGCACAAATCAAATAATTGACATAAAATTAAAACAGAAAAAATTATATAACCTTCAAGTCACTAATCAAACAATTATTAGAAAACTCCGACAGCAATCACAAGTTCTAATTTCTTTCAATAAATTTGGCGTAATCCTTGATTATATTTAAGTAGGTATGTGTATTTTAGTAATTAAAAAAAAACAAATAAACATATCCTCTAAAATGATTAAATCAGCTATATGTATGCGTTTATTGTTGCCATATTTTATTATCTATATACTTATTGATAATCACAATTCTATAACAATCTCTCATGTACCTACCTTTAAACTGATTTAATACAATTAAGTCATATTTCTACTATATTTATATTTCTTACTTCACTTCTATTTTTCTATTAAAGTTTATTATATTTTTCATTTATACCTACCTTTACCTTATGAAAACTAAAATGACCGTGGTCCCCAATTCAATCACGAGAATTGATTTATCTGTTGAGATGGGTGATTTTGTAAAAAAGGATACTCTTTGTATTTAACTTTATGATCTATCTGTATTTTTAAATGTATAAATAAAAAAAATACATACATATATAGCATGAGTATATGTAGATTACTTTATATTATTAATGTAGATTATAAAGCGTGTGTAAGAAAATACATGAATGAAAGTATATTAGATTATGTACTTGTGACATATGTTTGCGTGTAGGTTAATACCTATATATGTGCTTACTTATGTTTGTTAATTTTGTTATTTTTCCAAAATTGGTTCTGAGATCAAATCATTGAGTTTAGACAACGACATTTATTTATAAATGTGACATATTGTTTCAAGGTGTTAGATAGATCTAGAAAGGTGTGGGATCTGGCAGCGCGCAGTGGGAAAAAATAATAACATATTTTTATTTATTATCTTTGTTTTATTAACCACTAAATTGAGTTTAAATACATCTACCGGTTTCGAAAAATACCATTTTTTTCTTCAGGATGTCATAACTAACTAAAACATATATTATTAAATATGAATTAAATATATTAATTATAAAGATATACATATAAAATCAATTTTATCGAAAAATATTGTTGTTGCGCCACCGGGATTCGAACCTGGATCTCTTCCCTAACCGGGGGAGGTGCTTTATCCAACTAAGCTACAATCGAATCCCGGTGGTGCAACAACAATATTTTTCGATAAAATTGATTTTATATGTATATCGTTATAATTAATATATTTAATTCATATTTAAAATATCACAGACCTATGTTCTGAATAATTACAACTTCACAATAAGAATGTGTTCTCCTAAAAATAAAAATAAAACATATATTATTGTTTTTGTCAGAATCTATTTTTAAAAAATCTATTTAAAAAAAAAAAAAATGGTATTTTTCGAAACCGGCAGATGTATTTAAACTCAATTTAGTGGTTAATAAAACAAAGATAATAAATAAAAATATGAATTTTAACCACAAAGATAATATTGCTAATTTTAAAAGTATAAAAATAATAACACTTCTACACAGCATGCCGTAGTAATTATCGGTGAATTATTTACGAAAAGTTCTCGATTCATGTGTTCATTGGTTCATGGTTGACGCAAACAATTAGACATGTGAATATACTGGTGTACAATATAACAATAATCAATCGTCAATTGAACTTCATTGATTTTTCTCTCTTTATTAAATGAAATTTCGAAAATACGTCTGCTGTTTCTGATAAAAAGTGACTCATCAAAATGCATGCTGTGTAGTAAGAATATTCGAGAGCAATACGTGTCAAGACTCTTTACTGCGATGTCATATAAACATCACATCTGGTTAGACTTACATAACCAAAGTGCAAGTTCCAACTTACTAACTCTGGAAGATCAAATTGTTGTAGGACGCAATATTTGTCGAGTGAATCTCTTCACGAGCATTGAAAACATTTTGTGTCATTGTGCGTCAATGTGTCAATCAAAAAATTTATCGATTTTTGTAATAATACTAAAATAGGTGAAGTAATTAAGTGATTTGGTATATTGCTCGAAATCTAAATTATATTAAACAAATTATAAATATCTCATAGAGAAAAAGCTATTTATCGTATATTGTATGGGTTTTACAGGGCTTACGACCTGTTTTATATATAATATAATATAATCTATAATTTGCTTAATAACAATCCAGTAATTGTGTGTTCTTGGACATATTCAAAATATTATCGAAATTATATTATTAACGCGTGTGATAATTTATTCGCGCTTAAGTAATTTATTTAATTTTATTATTAGGATCGTTTACGTAGTGATAACAGAAAACTAATATTTATCATACATGTAACCATAATTAATATTAATAGTAGTCAATCCGCTTGCAAATATTCACCGCGTGAATAATGATAATAATTAATTAATGTTACATACGATCATGAAGCCAGGTAAGCAGGAACCAAAAAATAGCACGCCCTTTTTGGATTTGCACATGTAGTGTCATGTACTTTGATGTCATCTGTTATTTCACAAAATATTAAAAAAAAAAAATTATAAATCATTTTATATTAATAAATAAATAAACCGTAAACGGGATATTTTGACTGAAAAAGTATTATATTTAAGGAGAACATATTATTATTGTGAAGTTGCAGTTTTTCTGAACATATTTCTGTGATATTTTTTATACAAATAAAAAGTTCTTGGTTCGAATTACAGTGGCAACAAAATATTATTTCTTTTAATTGATTATATCTGTATATCTGTCTAAATAATACATTTAATTTGTATGAAAAAGTTGAAATTGTGAGTTTCAAAAATTATTTTGCCTCTTAAAAACATTATTTTTCCGCATAGTTGAAAATGTCTTTTCAGAATATTTATCGGTGTTAAGAATCAAATACCTATAACATGTACTAAACTCTACATTTTTCATCATTAACGAAAAATATTTCATCTCTTTTTGTAAATGTCGTCCACTTGCAAAGGATTTTCCGGCGTTTTCACAATTTCCAACCGCCTTTAGACAATTTTGGAACTTAACTCTAGCGGTCAAAGTAAAAGTTCATCCCTTTGTCGACCACTCGCGGCTCAAGGGCGGCGACCCTAAACGGGAGGCTAATGTGATTTACTAGAGGGGATGAAATCAGGGGATCAAAAAATTTCCACGCAGCCCATTTTCTGCTCGTATGGCTGAATGATTTAAGAATGAAACGGAGAAAGAATTGTAGGATTTTTTTTGCAGTGGCCATACAACGAAGAACGAATCAAATAAAAAATTATTAAACACACAATTTGTGATGATCATACGAATGAATGACTTCAGGATTTAACCTTGAAATCATTAAACACATATATTTTTCAATTGTTGTGTTAATGGATGACATATGAATTAAATAAAAATGATACAAAAATTCAAATACAATGCAGAAATAGAATACGATACAAAAATAAAATATAGTAATTACATGTGATGTCTATGGAATGATGACAGAGTGAAAGGCGCAGGCGCAGTCAGGTCGAACGAGTGTGTGTGTGTGTGTAGCGCTAGGCAATGCCTGTCCGCAAAATAACTTGTTATATTATTTGACGATAAAAATGTATAGTTTAAAAAAAAGTATCGCGTAAAAGTTTTTTTATAGCTTAGTAATGAACTAGAGAATGGATCCAACTAATTCACTGTATTAATGTCATTATACAATCCACACATTCGTGAATATATTTTATATTTTAAATTGTTTAAAATTATTACACGTTATTAATTTGAACTGAGGCATTTATTAGAATTAAATATTTAAAAAATATCACTCTTTTTCACTGCACTCTATCAACAGCCAATGGGGGCGTGACCAAGTATCATTGTGATTTGTAATTGGCTTAAACGAATTGATTGATGATTCATACTATAAATATGATTCATACTGTGGGTTGGACTTTGACGCTTATGAAAAAAACTTCAATGTGAAAAGTTCAGAAACAAAACCAGCACTATCCTAATAAAAAAATAAAGTGACGTATTTGAAATTTTTGTATGTTTTAGAAGCATTTTATTAAAAGCGTATCAATTTTAAAACTCACACTTTGACTATAAAATCAATTAAAAATAAGTTACTCAGTTTTGTCAATTGGATAATTAATAGTGGCGGTTTTTATTCTGGATGCTCTAGTTTGTATACTTCTGAATATTGAAGTTAATTTTTAATTTGTTCTGCACTCGTAATTTTTCTTGCTTACAAAGAATCAATGGCTATAAAAATATTTTATACCGGATTTAAGCGAATTTGTTATTCATCGGCACAAATTCAGAATCTTTTCATGGGTTATTTCTCGTATCTTCTTTTTTCTCTTCTTCTTCTTTCTTCACGGTAACACGTGGAGTTTATAGGAACAACGGCATAAGATAAATGAGTTCTTAACCCCGAGTTTTTGTCAATATTCCTGAAGATGAAATATATAGATATCTTTAGGTGACCTATTTTAAGATTTTTTTTGGACTAATAGTCACGCACACGGAGTCTGTGTAGGTAAAAATGTATGTATAGTTTAAGATATATTTTTACGGTAGTTTAAAAATTATTCATCTAAATTAAATCTCAATTACACACTAAATTCCAGAGGTTAGGCACATGTGTAGTGTTCACCGTAATACTGAACATTCTCGAAGAAAACAGGGGATTATCGAACTGCTCTGTGGAACTGGTCTTATTAGTGGCGCCCCTATCCAAACCCTCTCCGACAGCATGATTCCTGTATTTTGGGATTAACGTAAAATCCAATGCGGCTCTGTGGTGTGCAAGGGATTTGTGTGCCCGCTAATAAACTGAATTGAATACGCACATACATATGTGTATATACGATTAGACTACATAGGTATAGCACAACAGAATTTCCCGCAGGATATTAGTGATGTGTATAAGGAAACATTATTGTCACCTGTGTCTTAATAATTGTCTCAATACGTTGGAAGATTAATATATCCAACTATTTACAACTGAAAAATAAAGTTATTTTTCAATTTAATTGCTTTTTTGATATGGTTTTAACATCACTTGCATGACGTATATAATCACAGACGATGTTTAAATATGGAGAATTGTGTTAGAAGAGTGTGATGTTCTATCCATTCTACCTACCCCTGCGACGAGACGATGTGATGATGAATTTGTAAGTTCGTTAAGAGTTGTAGTCAATTTTTTAAATCTAACATAGTTATTGGATCTTTGGCCACATGTCATTAAACGTAGTGTTTGAACAAATATTTGAAGTGAAAAATTCATATGCAATGGTTTTATATTATTGAGATCCCGAAACGCCAATAGTGAGCAAGATACATAGTGGCACATGTCAAAATAAAATCAAACTAGCACTGGATGAATCCGTTGCCAATAGACTGTCGACACAGCGGCACGCGCATCATCCAGGCGGCTTAAGATGAAATCGTACTTAATTTATAATTGCGTAATATTGTACCGGAAAATAGGTACCGATTTCATTTTCTCACGCCGAGCTAAAAACTAGAAAATTTGAATAAGAATGATGATCCGAATTATGGAGGCGGATCATCATTGCATATCCTGTTGACAAAAAACCTACTTCCACACACCACACGTATCTACTATCTACCAAATAGTTCTAGACTGATATTCTGAAACTCTCTAGTCTATAAGAGTTATTTCATAACGCTGGCAGACTGACCGAGCGCATGTATCATATTCGGGTCAATTGTTTCGAAATTTACCGAGCCCATCACGATGACCACACACCACCCATCGACCATCAAAGTATTTCAATAACCAATTAACTACTATTGTCTTTAGCGATGTGTATCGATAAATTGTGCGTCAATTAAAGTTTTGGTTTATATCAAGTTTACGTTAATGTATATATTTATATACTGTTGCTTGTAAATAAATATTTTTTAAATACACACACAATAATTGAAAACTATCAGATTTAAAAAAAAAAATGACACACACACTAAGACGTGTACAGATGCAACAAACACAAATAAACCTTCAAACTATTTTTATCTTTCTTAAATTCTATTATGTAAGTAACGTAAATTATGTTTCACCACCCTTTAAAATATATATTTATTTTATAAAAATATTTAATAATTTATTTAGACATTAAAATTTCAAAACCATATCAAATAATAGCCATAATTTAAATTTAATATAAACTAATAACGATCGAGTATTAATAAGACGCATTAATAAAATTATTCTAACCCAAGATATTAAGCTGCGGCTTTAAAGTCTTGCATGGTTTAATGATATTAATTAGTTGAAAGATAATATCTTATCTTCTTTAAACTTTTGGCGAAACAATAAATATTTCGTTTTTCAAGATTTTTTTTGAAGAAATAACAACCTCACACCCTAATTCCTTACTTAATAAGCTTATTAAGAAAATAAATAATACCACGCATTAAAAAAGAACATGAAAAAACTCTGTACGACGGAATGTTAAAAATGAGATCATTTTGAAGTTTTATTTGTAACAAAGTATTACTTTTGAGAAAACAAAATGTGTTTGAGAACACAGGCACAGCAGGCTATTGGGTAAAATCGTACACCCATTCATTTAACATGATTAAAATTGATGTCGTGTCACGAGTCCGCTACGCGATGCTGTTCTGTACGATTGTAGGTACTTGAGAACTTTTTAAACATTTATATTATCCCCTTAATGGCCTTTTGAGTATACGCAGTACAATTTTGTGTTTTTATAAGTATTGTATCTCTTTTATGAGATTGGCCCTGATCTCCTCGAAAGGTTTCATTTACCAAAACACTAATCATCATCATGAAATCAATATCAATTTCTCTTGATTGATCCACCGCAGTGGATCTTTTCCTTCGTAACATGTTTTTTACCATTACAAACTCCATGTATTCATACACCTTCAATGTGGCCAAAAAATTTAAAAACTCTTTTGAAATAAATTATAGAATGTCTAGATGCAGTATGGATGAAGTAGTTCTGTGTAATATCCAGTGTGTTCGGATCCATATTTCGAAGACATCAATTATATAATGTTTACTGATCGCGAGCAACCGGAAAAGAACTCCATAGAGAACAAAGCAGAAAACAAATGTTCTTACTAAAATAAACATTAAACATATATAATTTAAGATACTTATCTTACAAGGCGGTGAATTTTTGAGGTCGCTTACGGTTTAAAATTTTAATTTTTTGTTCAATTTATAATTTCAAAGCAACTCAAAGTATAATTGCTATATACTCAAATGAACATAACATACAAACCACAAAACAAATATTGTATATGGCCAATGGAATTTTAAAAACATGGAACCAAAACTTTTTAACAGAATGTTAGATAGCATTACGCAGATAAATAATCTTAAACGAATTAAAACTTGTATTCGCAACATACGTTGAACTGGAATTGGTGCACACACTGAAATAAATTGTGTATCATAATTAATTGTATATTATTAAATTACTTCAAAATATTATTTTTACATTATCTCTGATATACAACTATATAAATATATAGCTTGCTTTAACTTATTTCAAAAGGTTACTCAATAATTACTTTAAAATGGTGTATCTAATTATTTTCTCAATAATTCATTTTATAATTTCCTTATACAACAATTCGCATTCATATAAATTTTTCTAGTGAGACAAATATAGGTCCAATATGATATTTATAATCTATATTTTATATAATATTGATAATAAATGTAATTTTTTTTTAAAAATTGAATAGTTTGTTAATTAAATATTTATTTAGTTGAAGCACAAAAACAAAGATCTAAATTTTAAATGTAATATTTATTTATTTATTAAAATCTAATAAAAAAAATACACATACCTATAAGGACAATAAAACAGAAAAATGAATATTACGGAAATTACAAAAACAATTCATTGGTTGTATTTTAAAAATAGATTGTTAATAATAAAATGCTAAATTTTTGAAATTATGCAGGTATTGTTGAGTAGCCCAGTTTTCTGTAATTTTTTACATTTTACTGTTCCAGTATTTTATTTTACCTACAATTTCATTACATTCCTGTTCGTCATGTCTCGTATTCCCCTGGAATATTATTATAATATGGATGTACAAACTATTCGTCTGTCAGAAGAATATTTCATAGATTACTAATGTCAAATAATTATAGCTTTATGGTTTGTGGCTTGAAAGGCAGTTCCATGAAGAAACTATTCAAAATTATTTAAGTACTGAAAATTTAATAATTTATTTCACTTGTCGTGTTGGTAATGCCTATACCAGAATTTTCCATCAATAATTATCAGTTGTTATATATAAATGTATATTCAGGGTCTTTGATAGTTTAGAAGTAATCAGTACCAGAAGTTTATTTATTTATTATTATTATTCATTTATATATTTGAAAATCTACACTACAATAAATATATTATTATATATTTCTTACTAACTTGGTAAAAAAGGTATTATAATGTATGTGTCTCTAGAGTGTCTTGTATTGATATGTGTATTAATTGGTTAAGAATTTTATGATTGAATCGTCTTTATCAAATTTTAATCTTATTGTATACAGCTAAAAATACATTGATTTCCAAAATCATTATCTCCGTCACCAAAATTTAAATTTTATATTTTTATTTCGGAATAAATTAGTATAGCTATGAAATTATAAAAGATTATTACGGTTATATTTGAAAAACCAATGGTAGCTTTCAAATATCAGCTAATTATTACTCTTGAATACCCCCAGGAAATCGTTTTAATTAAGTAAGCATAATTGTTTCGATAATGAACGGAAATATAATAGGTTCAATTATTTATCTTTATTTTAGACTTTTAGATTACAACGTCGATCTTATTACGAAATGTCTCAGCAAAGTAAGTTTCACAGATTTAAATATCTCCTCTTCTCGGACATTTAAATATTTCCTCTCCTTCTCGAATATCCAAATATCTCCTCTTCTTCTCGAACATCTAAATATCTCCTCTCCTTGTCGAACATCTAAATATCTCCTCTACTTCTCGAACATCTAAATATCTCCTCTTCTTCTCGAACATTTAAATATCTCCTCTTCTTCTCGAACATCTAAATATCTCCTCTTCTTCTCGAATATCCAAATATTTCCTTTTCTTCTCGAACATCTAAATATCTCCTCTCCTTGTCGAACATTTAAATATCTCCTCTTCTTCTCGAACATCTAAATATCTCCTCTTCTTCTCGAACATCTAAATATCTCCTCTTCTTCTCGAACATCTAAATATCTCCTCTTCTTCTCGAACATCTAAATATCTCCTCTTCTTCTCGAAAATCTAAATAATTTTGTAATTAATTATCTGCGGGTTTTTTTATAACGGAATGTCTGCAGGTTTTTTTACAGATCTAATAGAATCTAGCATGACAATTGAGTCAAGTCGTACATAATAATGAGGATAAAATATGATACATAAAACACTGTAAATACAATTAATTCGTTAGAAGATGCATCTTATTTAAAGCCAAAGATACCAATTCATGCAGCACTGGGTGACGCTTGGCGGGTTATGTGCATGCAATAGTGAGAACTTTGTTGTATAGCGTAACTCGCATTGCAGTCACGTGCGTTTATCAACCAAGTACTATATAAAGTGGCGTTAAACTAAGCATGTGATATAAGGAATATGAGTTGCTGAATTAAATCTCTCAATACATAAGTATTCTAGGCAGACAGGAGAATTTCCAACAGTTAGATAAATCATTCTGTAAAATTGACCTTTTAGACGACTGTTTGAAGATCTTAACAGTTCGATTAGGATTGATTTATATATATTTTTTTATTGAATTTACGCGCTTATGTGTTTTTTCCAAAATTAATCATAAAAAACATGCGCATTTACACAAGTAATGTGGAATATATATATATTAAAATATAAATTAATAAATTTTTTAGTTTAACCCAGAATGGCTGAGTATCAAAATCAATTGTACCTTTGACTCTGAACAGCATCAAACACATCACTCTTATATTTAAACATTGAACTTCAGAATATATCTACATGACCAAAATCGTCCCCAAGCCTGTGAAGTATTAGTGTGGGTGCGTTACTATAAAAATGAGTATATGACACATTTACATGAAACAGCGCTGATAACGACGACCTGATACTTCGCGTGGGACGTGACTTGCGATGTCATCGGGGATGTGTCAATTCTTTATGTAACAAATTTATAAAATATCACATGCGCACTTGTCATTCCATAATCCAGAGGGGAGACTGAGCATTGGGAGACCGTGATTCCATCTGCTGGACGGGATCCGGATGAACCTGGATGAATGGAGCGATTTCATCGAGGGAAGGCAGAAATCTACCTGATTGTTGTCTGTAGTGTCATAATTATTGTCGTTGTTATTATACAGACAGGCAAAATAACGTCCGTTAATTGTAATAATATTGTTAATAAAAAAATTCCATAAATTGACTGACTTTTCGCTGAAGCACATCGGTATATTCGTACGATACTATTCTACCGGTAGCTTCTTGAATATTAAATGAATTCGAAATAGTAAATTTTATATTAGTTGTAACATGTTGAGTTATCAAACATGCACTTATGCACTTAGTAATGTATCTATTTTAACACATTCTTTCCACACCCCATTGAACAGTAACAAAGAATTTTGGTGATATTGTTAATTTAGGGTTGAAAATAAAAAATAATTTAAGTACCACCACCGACTCGACCATCAAAAAATAATACCGAATAATTAAAAAATTCAAAGGCTTTTTAAACTATCTAAAATGTTTTTTAGAAGACGCATTCAAATATATGCACACACAAAATGTAGTTTTCTACTTAAAGCGAAACACGAGCATCCTCAGCGCCATCTGCCCGCAGCTCAAACTTTTGAAATTTAAGATTTTTGGCATTTACTGAGCTAGGCGAGATAAAATTAATTGTATTAATACCGAGAATATTATTATTATTAAACCCATTTTAAAAACACAAAAAACTATTTTTAAAAAACATGTTTACGAAACCAGCAGGATTTTCAATTTATTCGCAGTTACGGTTAAGTGTTTAATTTTTTTTTTAGATTATTATCTATTTTGTGGTTAAAATTAATTTTTAGATTGTTTTTTTAAAAATTTAATTAATTAATACTCCAACCGGTTTCAGAAAATACAATTTACTACTCCAGGATGTCAAATAAACTTACCGAAAACATATAGGTATATCACGTTAAAGTAATGTTTTTAAAAAAAAAAGTTTTATTTATTAATTATGCGGTAAAAAAAAGATAAAAATTATAAAATAAATTTTAACCACAAAGTTGATTTTTTAATATTAAAAATATGTTTAATTTAAGTGTGTTTTATGTATTTTTAGCAAAGTTTTTGTCTTGAAATATTAGATATACGAATAAATACAATTTTTAACAATAAAAATAATTAAGAAATGAAAATGAATTTGGTGAGGATGTAGACTTACTAAAATATAAAATGTTATATCTTGTTTGTTTTAGAGTTGTGTAAAGTGGATATGTGCTACCGATATGTTTACAGAATGACATTATAATATATAATATAATTAGTGCATCATGCACAACGCTCCTTCATAACTGAGGATCGTGATGAAGATCATATCATGAAGATGAACTCCCGCCCTTTTGACTATATGCCACAACTTTCCTCGGTATTCTGCAGATCTGAGGCTGTCGATTCAACTGGTAGGAAATATTTTTCTTTCTCTCCATTATTTGACGTGGACCACAGCAACAAGCTTCGTTAATACATATATTTGGTTCCTGTAGAATATGTACTTTAGTGCACCTCACCGTCTTTGATATGTTCAGCAACTCCAGCACCACTTCCGTCATCTCTTTTTTATCTTCAGAGTCCACGATTCCACGCCTCACACAAATATTGAATGCTCCGGAAACTGCACAAGCCTGATCTTGGTTGATTTTGATATATATATAACGATCTTTCCATATCTTGACAAATTTGGACATAGAACATTTCGCCTTATCCATGCGTCATTTGATATCTTCTGGTTTGCAACTAGATAATGTAAGTATTAGACAACTTCAAGGTTTAGAAGGATATTCTTCTTCGATGAAAATACGAAATGCGAAATGTTCGGGGAAGCGTGCTATGGCGGTCAATGATCATTATCAATTATAAATTAAATAGGGTCAAATAAAATGGGAATGAAAAAAAAAACAAAAATATAATCCCAGAATTCAGTCTAAGTACAATATACACAGTATTTAAATATTCACAATAAAACTTTGTACTACACATACGCTGGGTTATTTCCACTACTAGTTTCGAGAGGAACCATCAGGTTATAACTAAATTAAATACAGAATTGTGGTCTATTCGGGTAATGGGGCGGGGTTTGAAAAGAGGGAGGAGGTTTCGGTCATTAACGGGAATATGGACAATAAAGGCGAAGTGTTAGAGAGTGTTATGTTGTTAATTAGCGTTTTCTCAGAATTAAAATTCTTTTGTATTTCAACGGTTTCGAAATTGTTCATTGTTAATCCTTTATAAGGTACCGAGTGGAGAAGTTTTAGTATATGACTACCGAAAGAGTGGTTTGTTTCAATTATGTTAGAAATTCAGAGATGTTATTTTTTAGACAGCGGCATTGTTTCTTTATTCTCGTATTTAAATTCCTTGGAGTTTGACCTGTATATTATGTTTCGCAAATATTTAGTTATCACCTGATGATGAGAGAAACTAGTAGTAAAAATAACCCAACGTCTGTGTAGTATAAAATTTTATTGTGAATATTTAAATAGTCATGTTACATCACAAAGTAATTGACATGTCAATTGATGATAATATACACATTCTGCGAAACCATAATAATAATACCGAAACAAATACCAATAAATTCATTTATAATTATTATTTTATTAAATATATTCCGCTTTAGATTTTTCTTTACCGGAAACTTCCAAGTATTACATATCACTCGTGGTATACAAGGTAATTAATTCTCACATATGCCATGGGCCGTCGACTTGAATCAATCAGTCACGCTGGTCGTGAAAAGCTTGAGAGGTGGGGCAAGACTGCTTAGAGAGTTTAACAAGCCAGGGTTGTCAGTAGGGGAAGGAGACAGCGGAGGGCCTTTGTTCAGAGCGGGCTTTAAATATATGCTAATTTTAATCTGATCAAAGGGAGCGTGAGGTATCCGGGGAGTGGGGTGGGGTGATATATTTTCCTAAGGATCCTAGAGAGCAACTGAACAATATTTGGATGACGTACTATATAATACACATTTATATCTTTTATAGTTATCTATCTTTAGCTCAGTATCCTAAACAGTAACTATGCAAAATTTTGAACCGATAACATTTAATATATATAACATACATTTATATCTTGGAGAGGAGGTAATGTAAACAAGGAGGGTGGAAAGCGTCTATGTTTTGTGCAGAGTCCTAAAGAGTAACAATGCAAAATTTGTTTTAGATCGGTCAAAGGGTGTATTGTATAGAGAACAGAAAGACACATGTAAAGTTTTAGATAAATATTTGCCTGAAAAAATTATATTAGATTTATCAACATTCTAAAAGATTAATAGAAATAGAATAAAAAACGATTTTATGTAATGGTAAAATTTTGATAGAATAAATTTCAATATCATTTGGAAGCCTGATAGTATAAAGAATATTAAATATTAATTCGACTTATAAATTTTGGTGCCTAAGTAAGGAAAAACTTTATGAATACCTTAAAGCAATCCGTCTTAATTTACACACTAAACTTATACTTGAAATTTGCCTTTATCACAATTTGATTTCTTTTCTCTTTAAAAACCATGACTCTGATAATTATAGGTTTTATTAAGACTTTGAACATAGAAAATAAAGTGTCTTTATTTTAATAAAATATTAAAAATCAAATAAAAAAGCACAATATAATAAAGGAAGGCTATAGGAAGGCAAGACACTTGCTGGCCGCTAACAAAAATGGGAATTAAAATGTTGCACATTGGCAACAGTAGCTATGTACCTCAAGACCGGGATACCCGGAGAGTAGTCATGATATTTGCCTTGGACCCTAATGATATTTAATGTCAACGTAACCAACAATATTTAAAAAACGGAATAACATACGTATCATTTATAAAGACTACAGAATAGAAGTTCCAAACTTGTCGAAAATTTGGTTGGTTGACATGGTAAAATGGTAACGCGTTTCCCCGGAAAGGAAATGTTCCGGGTTCGTATCCTGGTAACAACCGAATGTTATATCAATTTTTTTTTCTGTGTGTACTTCTAATTGATTAATCAAATTTGTCTTAAATGCTACATTCTGAAATTGTAACACTTTTAGTTTCATTTTTATTTATACCAAGCATTACGTTTATATTAACACCTTTTTTGGTATGATAGATCTCTTTTATTTACTATTGTAAAATTTTTAATCAATAAGTATATGATTATATTTAATAATGAAAAATGAATTATTAACGAATAAGAAAATTGCGTTGTATTTTTAATCATATTTATATGATAATAGACAAGTCACATTTTTGAACTATCCATTGTGTTCGATTTTTATGATGTATAGACCGCCGATCGCCGTCTCACGTGCACCTGAATGCGTAGATATAATGGTTCCTTTCCCTTACTTGGCTGTTTTCCCCACCTATACCCAGAACACGACCTTTTCTGTATTTTTTGTAGTCTATGGTTTGGCCCAGTTGAGAAGTGTGAACTGACAGTAATCGTTGGGTGCGTTGACTGTTGTGTTAAAGTATCGTCCTGATAGTGTACTGTTTATGTGTAATCAGTTTCTCACTATGCGTGCCGATATATGTACACTTTGCTGTTGCGTTTGTTGTGTCATACTTCGCGACATCAAGAATACTTCATGCGGAACAACGGAGTTCGTTTTCTGGAGCCGAAAAATCTGTGGAGCATTTTTCAGGTAAGTCGTGTTTTTTCCTGGTTCTGGTTGGTTCTTAAGCCCCTCTGTTTATTCCTTTCCCTCTTCAAAAAATTTTCCACCCTTTCTACATCTTATATTTTTCCAATTCCCTTGTTCAAACACATAGGTATTTATATTACGTATTTTTTGCTCAGAAAAAATATCTATTAATTCAGTTAAATAAATAAAACCAATGTACAAATCGACCCCCGATCTCCCACGTGACAAGCGGAGATACTAACCATAGCCGAGGGTTACAAATGAAACGTAAAAATAGATGTTTACAAATATCTTAAACACTTTAATATACCTATAATACTGTTACAAAGTTCACCAGGTGTAACAATTTTTCAAATAAAATGATAATACTATTCTATTGGAACGACAACTGTCTTTAGATTTTCAAGATTTTGTAATATTTATTTTAAGATCTGAAGAAGTTCAAAGTGTTTGTGCAGATCTGGGTGTTAATTACATAATCAAGTTGTGTTTGATGAATTGTTATAAGATTATTTTTTAACAATTTTCTTTTTCAGGAAGTACCCTAACAATTCGCGTACCAAAAATGATTAAATTAAAATACTCAAGTACGACATGATATTTGACGTATTTATTGGAAGAGAGAGTTTTTGAAAATAAAATTCTATAACTTTGTGCCGGTGGATTAAAATCAACAGTGACCCAAATTTCACCGAAAAGCCCGAAGCGATTCGAAGAATTCTCACCCGGAAAATGGTAGCAGCCCGAGTTAAACTTTTAGCAATTTTCCTGAAAGGTGCGCTTAATTTCTAGTTTGAAACAACACGCAAAATGGCCAGCAGCTGATTCCGCGCTCCCTGGCCCTGCTGCGGAGTCAGCGATCGCTGGGAGCTGAAATGGCTTTCCGATACTAGCTTTACGGATTGACGCCGTATCGTTGTTGATAAAAGAAAGCGATTCATAAATAATATTATCTATTTGCATATTAACTAGATTTTAGTCCCTTCAGCGTATGTATTAATATACAGTACAATGTCTTGAAAGCATGTCAACAAAATAATATGCTTATCTTTTGAAAAACACTTACATTATTTCTATACCGGGATCTAATCACATACGTTTTATGTGTCCAGTGTAGCAAAATCTACTTTTTAGGTAGATTTATATGAAATACTATTCAGAGAATCTCGTGATGAAATTTCTGGAAAATTTAGATGCACTTCTTTTAAACATGACCTTCAAACCGCCTTCCGTAAAAATGTTTGTGTACATATAAACATATATGGTATTAGAAAGGAAGTCGAAAAAAAATCGCATTACCCATCGTTAGGGCATCCTTTATCGGTGAATTATCACTTTGAAATGATCATGGAATACGTCTTTACAGGCCGGCAGTTCAGCGCCAAGTGAAGTCGTTTACTTTATGTAATTAGGATGTTTATGATCTAATGTTTGGTACCTGGTAATTCTATGAGGTAAAATATTACTGTTGTTATTTGTTCGTACGATATGTATCAAGTTCGGAGAAATTTTTGTTAATGGGTTTTCAATATTGTTGTCAGTGGGTCAGATAATTACACAAAGTAAAGATTAGTGACTTCACTTAGCACTGATCTGCCAGCCTGAAAATACGTGTTCCACAATCACTTCAGTATGACACTGGATCTTTCTTTAAGTATATACGTATATGAATATATATTACGGATATTGGGAACACGATAACTTTTTTAACTTTTAATTATTTTTTGATTTTAATCTTTTTTCTTTTCGAAAAATTTATTTGATTTAATTTAATTAGCTTGATTCACCATCTTCTTTCAAGTGGTGACTTTTAAGAACTGTTAAATTTGTAACTCCATTAATATTAGTTGTAAAAATTAGAAAAATCTTTTTTCATTTTTTTCTTATGCTTTATCTGATCCTAAAAATATTTATTGTATATTCTATTTAAATTAAAAATCTGTATCTCCGTTAATACCAAGAAAAAATGTCAAACATTATTTCACATAAACATAATCTAAGAGATTCTTGCTGTCAGTGCCAAAAAGGTTAAACTGAAATTGAAACCATTATCGCTCAATTTTGAATTTCAATGTTTAAATTTATATTTTATCAATGCAATCAATTTTGGAGGTTCAAAAGATGTGAAATCAAACGCAGACTATAGTTTTATTAAAGTTACACGATCAAACGAAAGTCCAAATGACAGGGAGCCTACAAAAATCAATGAAATATATTAATTTATAATATTTTTATTAGGTTCATATAATACATTTTCACATATTTTAATAATCACAACGACTAAGGCAGGCTGACCCTTGTATAATATAATATTACAATTCAATTATATTCTAAAAGGAATATATAACGTCTTAGGCTGGGTTAACCCCTAGTGATTTTATATTTTTTGTAATTTAAACAAACTGTTACCGTTTAAAATAAATATTACTTTTTGCTATAAAAATGATGTAACCTTAATTATTATTCTTATTTATAACCCAACGCAAAGTTTTTAACACGGTTTAAAAAATACCTTCCCGGAAAATAATGTTTCCTGAAAAATCCCTTATTAATTTCACCTTCGGGCATCTGAATCCTTCTCGAGCAAAACAAACTCACCCGTCTGGAAAATGAGTGTAATAATGAATTCACGTATCGTGGGATGAGGATACTTTGGCGCTGAGGGTGGGGGTGGGAGTGGGGGTTGCTCAATGGTCAAGTTTTAAGCATACTCATTTCCATATTTAAACACACCAGCTGTGGCGACTGGATACTGGATACGAAAAGGGAAACGTGGTCGAGGTTACATCGACCACCATCATAGCTAATCGCGTGTGACTCAAATTATTTACAGTACCTGTCGTTAACGATGACACTAAAGAGAAAAATGGACCTGATCTTAGTTCCTGAAAATAGTAAGAACTGTCTTAAGATCCTGTATAAAATAAATCAAAATTTAGGATCGTTGATGTTCAAAATAGCAATATTATTTTGAAATTAGTTAATTTATCGATGTAAACTTGTTTACTTTTTAAAATGTTCGAAAATGAAAAAAAAAAAAAGGTTTTTGATTTTTAGTATTACCTAATTTTTATACCGAGATGTAGATACATACAATTAAAGATAAATTATCCAATTTTTTCCTTACGTATATAGTAAAACTAGATTCTGTAATGATTGTGACCATAAGTTCATTATATACAAGACATTAATTAACCGGGATCTGTTATTTATTTGAGTCGCAGAGCGGCAGAGTTGCCCAAGTGAAAAATTTCATATTTACATACATTTAGTTACATACACTAATATGCTTAAAATAAATTGTTTTGTTTGGAAATTGTTGGGATCTCTTGTATAATATTTTCATTTGTTTTCTTTTCAGATAGGCCACTCTACCTTTGTGCGACTCATTTAAGAACTGGATAAATCGAATAATTGAACCAACTCTAATAAATGTGTTTAACGAAGCATGGGACATTTAAAATCTCAGGTATTCTCGATATACTTTAGTGGTAGCGAGAAATAAATACGGGCACGCCAAGACCTCTGGAAGGTTGATATCTGTATTGAAAATGTTCTGAAAAACTACAACTTCACAATAATAATGTGTTCTCCTTAAAAATAGTTACAAACGTCTGTCGATTATAATTTTAATATTTAGTCAATTTTTTTCGAGCGAAATGAAAATGATCCAAAGCATACATAGATATTTTATGTTTAATATTTGTCTGAAATTATAACAGATATAATTTAGTTCATAACCGTAAGTTTATTTCAAAACATTTTATCGAAGACAAACATCTGAAAACACTTAAAATTTAAGTGCTAAATTAAAAGTTAGTGCTAAATTTAAACAATTACAAAATTACACACTATAAAAATTAATCTTTTTAATCGATCTAAACATGGTGATATACTTATATACTTATTTACTTATTTAAATACATTATAAATGGAAAAACAAAAAAATATCCAGTTAAACCCTAGATAGCCCAATTTTATTTATTTCATATCAAATGTTGTAAGTACATTTGGAATTTTAATATCTGCTTCGCTAGGTTTCACCCATGCTAAGGTAAACAGTTTACATTTTTAATCAACAATCATATTATACATAATTAGTTTATAAACTATAAATTTAGAATAATAAAGAAGAAAAAAGAAGTAAAAAATAAAAAGTGTAAGTAACAAAACATCATGCAATATTTGATCTTGATCATTTTAATAAGATTAAATAATACAGTACAATTTAATTTAACACACACACACATGCATTCAAAGGCTGCTCACTCATTGGTGTTCACATTGAAGGGGTGACCACGCTATAAACATACGTTCGGTTTGAGTTTCTTAGCCAGAATAGTTCCCGGTTAGTATTTATTGTTCCCATGGGCAACTGAGCACCGAACAGAGAGCGACCCCGTAGTGACATCAAATAAAAAAGATACAATTTTTGTAAAACATTTCGCTGTAATCGGTGAGACTCAACACGAAACAGCGATTCGATATTAATTTTAAAGTGTCGCCAAATATACACATAGCAAAAATAATAATACTATAATAATAAAAATAATAAATATCTCGAAAAAATTTATTCCGGTACCGGCAGTAAGAATTGAATTCAACTGTCTCTTTTTATTTGACAAAGTATAATATTAACAGAGTTAGTACAGTTAAGAACTACAGCAGTTGTCGTGTCCACAAAATATGTTATTTATTATTATATACACCCTATTCAGGCATTAACATAATTTGTAAAATAACAGAAAATTTTATCAGAAGTGCAATACACAAAGAAAAAAATTATAAAAAATCAGCATGTTTTTCGCACTCAAAATTAAAAATAAATATGTGTAGTAATTTATTCGTCACCATTGAGTTGAGATACAAAAAATTGTAATAATATAGTCTTATAAAGAGTTAAATTTACAGCAAAAATGTCGACTACCTACCTCCGCATATTCATTCCCCAAAGAATGCATTCTGGGGACTGCGGAGTTAGTTAATGCATGAGTTCTGACATTAGCACTGTAATAGAACAATGAATTGTGTCTTGATGACCATTATATACATTATTCTTTAAATTTATTTAAATAAATCATTATTTTTAGTATTATGCATATAAATCAATAGTTAATTAGATCATATTTTATATGTATGCTGTTGTAAATCTGAATTTTCAACAAAAAAAAAACTTCTAAGCGACCTAGCTTTTCAATAGAATCTAATGGAATCGTGTATATATATATTTAACCGAACACAAACTACTTGATATTTCTAATGTATTATTTCAAAGCAGGCTTAAAATAATATCCACCGCCGCGGCCAAGAAACCCGGAGTATAATCTATAGCCAGGCGGCACGCGTGTCGCTGGAACGGTAATTACGTTATTATTTAAATAATTTTAAGAATATGTCTAATTGAGTAATTATTTGTCTTTATTGGTTGTGTTTTAAGAACTGTAGTAGACCACTTCCCTTTTTTGATAAAAAAAATATTTTTAATATTGATATATGTGTTTTAAGAACATCATTGGTTGGGCTGCCGGGCAGATGTCAACACTGGCCACGATAGCAATATTAGCAAAAAGTAATCGGTGAATTCTGCAAGTTTGATATAAAATGATAAAAAATGTAACGCGGAACAAAATATCTTATTTGCTTAATAAATAAAAATATTGGATAATTTTTTAATTAAAAATTTCTCCTCAAGGGCGCTTAACGGCTGGATTAAGTTTGTTTCAGTATTTCATACTAAAAAACGTTTCTTAGTTATCTTTTACATATCCTTATAATTATAATATTATAATAAAATACTACATTTAAAAATGTGTATGAGTATCCTAAATATTAATACATAAAATATCAATCAAGATCTCACGTTATAACATAATTTAAAAATTATAATTGAATATAAAAAAATTGTGGTACGAAACATTACCCCACTTTACGTCCGACGGTTAAACATTTTATTTGGTAAATTATGATTAATGTCCCCTATAAATGAATTCGCTAAGGCTAGAAGGCACCCGTGATTAATTATTTTCATAATAATATTTTTTTACTTTTGCAGAAAAATCACGATGTCTTACTTCCAACATGAAACATCCGATTTGCTGTATTTAATTATTATTTAACTTCTGCGGGGAATATTAAAAGAAAATTTGATGGCTATAAAGGGGAATAATAACATCGGACTTCATAATATATCAAAAAATACTTTTTATTACGGTACACTTTGTAAACCTTTTATTTAATAATAAATATAAACCTTTCAATGGAGATTATGCTGCGAAAATTTTCTCGTGCTTTATTAGCGCTAAAAAGATTGACTAACATAATAGGAATTTATATTGAGAAAAGAAATAGAAGTGGGGGAAAGAGGAAGGAAATAAATTGAAAGATGATATTAAAAATATATTCTAAAAAATAAAATACACATAACCAATAAAAATGTTTTTGTATTGTTAAAAATCAATAAAAATAAAATAACAATAATTAAATACAAAAATAACAGTAAGTACATACTAAAAAAATTATACACAGCACACAAAAGTCTCGGGGGGGTTTAATAGATCATCTCCATAAATCTGTTAGTGGAAAACTAATCCACGATCCGACTTTTGGATTTTCTCAACCTGTTCCAAAATCCTCTTATTCTATTTTAATTTACCATTTTCTGAGAATATTTTAGTCACACTACAGTACCTTGGTAACCGAAAATCGTAAGTTGACGATGGGCGTTTTGTTAGTAAAAAATACATGACAAGTGACAACCACCTTTTTTATAATAAGCCTAAGTAAGAAAGTCTCATATCAAAATATAGTTTTGAGTGCCCTTTATTTTTGACTGTCAAATGAAGTAGTCTTGTTTTCATTCAGGTATATTTAAAAAATGACATTTAAATTAAATAATTTGTCAAGGAAAAGATAGGATTTTTTTTATAAACTCCCAACGTAAAAAATTCCAACCGTTATTTAAAATGAAATGACAAAACAAACTCATTTTACGAGTAATGGAACAAAATTAAATAGAAAAATTATTTTACATTATATTTTTAAGAAAGCATCTTCATAACTTACTTGGAGTTTTTAGAAATTTTCTCTTCGACTCCAAATGGATAATTCATGACATTATAATGACATGTTGGTAATTAGAACCCTCTCATCTGTTAAGCGAGGGTATCGTCAGGGAAAGGTTAATTGTTATTTTTTTTAATAAGTCATTCGTGGTTCTGGCTTATCATTTATCTTGTGGTAGTTTGTTGTCAAAGTTTATTTAGTTAATTGTGACATATTTTTTAGTCTATTCGTTAGATAACATATGTTTTTTGATATTACTTATAATCATTAGTATCGCTCACATATTTAAGTTTAATATTAAGTTCTCTATTTTTAGATTTGTGTGTACATAATCGTATAAGTTACAAATATCTTTAAATAGTTCATTAGTTAGTTTTCGTTTTAGCTCGTACAAATACTTACGTATAAAGTGCAGGAAATGTAAATTCATATAAATATTTTTTACGCATAAATAATGGCGAATAAATTTCTATCGTACTATAATGTTACCGTACGAAATTTATAGATACACTCAATTTATCATTATTAAATATATTACTTGCGAACATAAATAAACCATAAACAATTTTGTATGGAATTTCAAGCAAAGCTAAATAAATGCAATAGGCGTATTGTTACATTGATGCAGGTATCTCTGGTAGTAAATGTTGTACACACGGTTCAACAACCTCTCATAGACCATTAAGAGAATCAGAAAATAATTGTTTGTAATTTTGTCTATTTTGATTAGAATATATTTTATCGTCTTTCAATTAATTGAACAGATTATTCGCTTTTTTCTCAAACAATGATGATATAATAATAATAAATTATATGACTTGGATTAAATTATCCAAACGTCATCTTTTGATGATAATAAGAAATATAGGAAAATAATAAATAATCATAAAATAAAATGCATTTACAATAATATCCCAGATTAAAGGTTATTTGAAGAAGTAATTATCCAAAATAGATAAAAGTTTTTAAATTTGGAATACATAATGATGTATATTTATGATTATCCTTCTTAAATTTAAAAATATAAATATTCAACAAATAACAAAAAAAGATAATTTAAAAAATATTTTTTTTATAAATCGTAAAATTTATAGTTTTATTATTATTCTGAAAATATAAATTGTTAAGTTTATGGTTAGGAAATATATTTATTGATAAAAATTAAACAATTTGTATAAATCACTTTAATTAATTTGACGTCGACCGGCTTTTATATCACTATATTTTCGTTTGTTCGTTTCAAAAATATTTAATTTGAAGACCCATTCTATGATAATAATCTTATAATCTATAATTCATAAAATATCATCACAACCTATACATCGATTGTATTTGTTTATTAATATGTGTTTTTGATTTCAATACAGATTACATACCATAATATAAACAAATATTTGATATCAAAATAGTACAAATAAATGTATATTTGCTAACCAAGCAACATCATTATTTGCAAGCAGACAAAATTATTATTGGAAACATTAAATAATTTATTACGAAGCATCAATGATAAAAAATAAGTATTTTAAGGGCCTACTAACAATACTGATTCATTTGTTTGCCTCATTTACGATAACACGGGTTGTTGTTATTAATTTATATCAGAAAATATATAGTTGGTTAGTTTTTTAAACTCAAACTTATATATAACCGTTATACCACAACAACACTAATAAACTCCACAAAGTTTGTAATAATTAAGACAAAATCTGTATTTTTTAAAAGGGCACGACCATTAAACTCCCTAGCGATAGACGATTCAAACAAATACAGAAAATATTCCTTTTTACGTTTTTCCCCCTCACTATCATAATTTGCATAGAGGTAGGCTATTGTTTAAAGGTTATTTAAGAGTTTATTTATATTTATAAAAATAAAATATGACTTTTTTTATTATGTGCTTGTGGTTAGTATCATTTTTAACATTGCTTTGTGTAATTCCTTAATCCATTTTATAATTAGTTTCTTAAATATTGCTCAATGCAGATATTCTGAAGCTAAATCAGCAACAACTAAGGTATTTCAAAACTAATCATAATTTTGCGACATTATTGTATATTTTTATGTTTTGAAAATGCTTCTAATTGGTTTACTTACTTACCATCACGCTGATTGCCGCGGGGGTAAGCCGAGAAGATAGAGCGCCTCACTCCTCTATCCTGACACACAATTCTCGCCTCATCCACATTCATACATCTTCTTATACAAGCTCGCCGATTGTTGAGGCTTCTAACAGAACCATTCTCCATTATCTGGTTTACCTGATGGTGCCAAGTATTCAGCGGACGTCCTCTATTTCTGTTGCCATCAACACTTGCGTCATCCTCTCAGGTGATTCCTCATTTGCATTCTATACACTCTCATACGTTTCCTAGAAATATTTCATCCATCTATCTTTTATTTCATCCTCATTCGTTAACATCTTACCATTTACTGACTCAATAGCTTTCATACTACTGTTTTAACCAGATTTAACTTTTTTTCTTACAAGCTTCTTTTGCTCTCGTGTTCATTCCCATTTACATTCAACAGATAGGGCCATGCATTCTTCTTTTCTTTCACAAGTTCCTTTATGCCATCGTCCCACCATGCATCGCGTTTTTTTCTTCCTTGGGTATGTATGCCACAGGTTTCTTTCACTGTTTCACATAAAGTAACCTTAATTTGTTTCCATGCATTGTCTATATTCAGAGTACTCGCTACTTTCTCACTCAATTTTTCACACACTTTCTTTTCAAATTTTTCTCTGACATCATTCCTTTGCAGATTTTCAATTTTCACTCCAGATGGCGCCGATACTGTTTATTTCATGGACCGCCATTCTTGGAATAAAAATATTCTTAGAACGACGAAGATGGTTAGTTTCCATATCGGCGCCCCGAAACACTCGAGTATCAACAGTAGCGGATCTCAGTCTAGAGTCAACCACCACAAATTCAATCCTCGACCTTTTATTTCCTCTCTCTCATGTGTACTGATGGATTCCTTCTCATCAAAAATGGTGTTTGAGACAAAAAGATTCCATTCCAAATATACCTCAAGTAGATTTTTACTATTACCATTCATCTTTTTGTCACCGTAAACACCAATGGCTGACTCGAAACCATCCCTCCGTGTCCCCCCCCCACCCCCCATCCATTCAAATCGCTTGCGAAAATTATTATTTCGTTTTACATTCATTACATCTCTTACATTATTCCAAAATTCATCTTTCACTTCATTATTTTCTGAGTTTACGGGAGCATAACCAACGACTAAAAATACACTTGTAATTCCAATTTTAAAACGGATCCACTTGAGCCTGGCACTGACAAGCTCATATTCTCACACATTCTATAACTCTTTTCGAGAGCAACGCTGCAACACCCTGACATGCCCGATCCTGAGCGTGTCTTGTGCTCCATCTCTATTCTTCCTTTCTTCATGCTCTCACTAATGCATAATATATATATAGGTTCTTTTCATTCATACTATCACATAGTTCATTCATCTTTCTGTCCATTCCTCCTCTAATATTCCACAAACCCACTCTGCACTCAATCCTACCAACCGCGGCATTACGGGTGGGCGAGCCTTACTAGTTTAAACTGGCAATTTTAATATTATACTATTTATATTATAAACTCAACTACTATTTATTTTTGTTTATTGTAGTGGTCACTAAGTTTTTAGATATTTATGTGTATTTTTGAAGTGTAAGTACATACCCCATACTCTGTACTATGGTGATTTTATATTTTATTCAGTATTCACAAACGTTCGAATAACCACAGACTCATATGTTGAAAAATAAAGTATATTCTTTTACGTTCTGATAATTGATTAGATAAATTTATTTGTGAATACAGAACCATGAAAAGGTTTTAAAAAAAAAATGTACATATAATGTATACACTAAGTATAATGCTAAATACCGAGAAGTTTTCTAACAAATTAAATTGTAAAATATTAAAAATAAATATACTAAAATTTCATTACTTCTTTCCTTCGTAGTGAACAGTACACATAACTTGTATCAACAGTATCAATTGCTTGTGCTCACACGATTGTTTTGTATTCATTGCTTCAATAACGATGGCTATTTATTATTTGTTATATTTATTTGATCAGAATATATATTACTTTTGTTAAAATTAAACTAAAGTTTTAGTGGGGTGCAACGGAACATTTTACATGCATCCAAACGATATAATTGGATAAAGTTAGCGAGAATAATATACAGTTAAATAAACGTTCTTGGTGCTGCTGCATTTGCAATTAGACTCTGAAATGGTAATGAACGAATGAATATTTGATTCTCGCCCACTGGACTAAAATATGCCGAAGAACCTCGGTATGTTCCTCCAGGGCTGATATAATTGAAGGAAGTAAATTAAGTCTATTCATTTATTTTTTAATTAACCATAATTTATTTTCGAAATAATACGATTTTGTTAGTCTGTCAAATAATATTATATACATATTAAGTATACAGAGTGTAACCTACCTGAATAAAATGTTCAAGCTATATGTGCAAATCTTCACCGTTACGGAAAATATTATTGTTTGAATTTTTTTACAAAATCATGTTAAGCTTTAAGTATACGTACTTCTAAATCAATATTTGCGAAATGTATCTATCATGAATCTATATATTTGTTTCAGACCCTAAATAATGTAATAAAAATAGTCTGGCCGCTCGAAATTTGATGACCTTTAATTTTTTATATTCTATATATAATCTGGAATAAATAAAACATTTCAATCAATTTTTGAAATGCTTATATCTCAGGCATGGTTGAGTTTAGGCACATATTCCTTAAATATTTTCGACTCGTAATTAGGTCAGGAATCCATCCATAAATCATTGTGGACTAAGGCTGTATATAATTTTTTTATTCTTTTTAAATTGTCTCATATGTAGGTATATATTTCACATTATATTAGTAGGTATGGGTTATTTGCTTTATATAATTTTTTTTAAATTTAAGCCTTAGAGCTTAGAGACTATCAATTGTAATGTGGGGGTAGGAGGTTAGATTGGAATGGAAACGCGCGGTTAGTATATAGTCGTTTATTGTGACAGAGGTTGTTGGGCTCGTAGATACATCACTTCCCGATGAGTCGTGGGTGCATGACCATGAGAAATCAGAGCACCAAGGAAGACGTCGTCGTGACCCGAGGAATGGACGTCCACAAACACCTCCAATTGGCCACCTTCTCCTTGGTGGTAGTGTCGACCGCCGCAGCAGCAGGCTACTTCGCATGGCAAAACTGCAAACGTCGCATCCGCAAACGAGCGTTAGCAGAGGTGAGAGGGGGTTGGGCAACGTCAGGCCAGGCACCGCCATGGTTTTCAGCTTACCCTTGCTAACAAGACATTATCGCAGCGTTCCTGACTCCCACTCCATCCATCGAGAAAGCTGCTGGAGGGGAGTGATGTGGCGGCCCTCTGTTCCTTATCTCTGTGGCAGAGAAGCTTCGGGAACAAAGGCCGAGCGTGGGAGAGGAACAGGAGAGCCACGTCGCCCTACCGCACGCCATCTCGGTCCAACACTCAGGGTGACCAGTTGGCACACTGCGCAATCCTCTTCACATACGATAACGCTACTTATCTAACTGTACATAAACCTTGATTTACTTTGCTCTCGGCGGCTTTTCTCCGGTGAGAATAAATGTTGAATACGCGCAAGTTACGCGCACTTCTTTCTCACTATAGATAACATAGATAACACCAATATCCCTTTATAGGTGTGCGAGCGTGCGGGCATGCGCGGGCATGCGCGCGCACGCGATTTGGCATCATAGCCCAAACAAAAAAAAAACGCACACAATTTTTAGCAAGATTTCTTCATGTGCTGTTTTATATCATATGTATCAATTTTAAATAAAAGCAACATATAAGTTTGAAAATGTATCGACTATTTAGAGAGCTGATGTGGTGTAATTGGATAAACGCACTTCCTCGGATAGGAACAGATCCAGGTTCAAATCCTGTTGGCAGCTAATATATTTTTTCGGTAAATTGTATTTATATGTGTGTATATCTTTCTAATAGATGCATTTAATTTGTAATAAATTATAATAATAACAAAGTTCTGAAAAAAATTACAACTTCACAAATAATGTGTTCTCTTTAAAATATCATATTTGAGGTAATGCGTCCGAAATATGCAGCTTTTCTTGACAGCTGCTTTTAGTTCTTCTGACTTATTTATGCATTTTAATACATCTTAATACCAGAAGCCTTATTCCAGTAATGATTTTATTATTTTCTCCCCCAGCGCACAAATAATATTATTTTTCATTAAAATTGCACCAAAGCAATTACACCTTGATCCAAAATTAGAGGAAATATTCAATAGTAAATTTCTAAAGCATTTTCACGCAAGTCTGCTAGAGGCAGTGTCTGTACAACTAATAACCCAAAAAGTACCTAAAACGTCGACCAAAAAACAGCCAGATTTATCGACGATCGCGTATACTGGACGCAACAATATCCGCTCGAATATCTACACTCGTGCGTAATTCGCAAAACAAGAGTCCGACGTGACAGCTCAACAGGCGCACAAGTAAGTTAGTAGATTTTGAAAGACTCATACCGAAACTAAATATCGAAATGTACTAAATAAATTTGATGTAATCTCCGAGCTAAAAACGAAATAATGTAAATAAATAAATTGTTACGATTTTTTTTATGTATGTATGTAACTTACGTTGTAGCGAAACGTTTACTTATTTGTTCCGATGGAGACTGTAATATTTTTTTGTTAGATAGACTTTTTTTTGTCCTACCTTTCTTAGTGATTATTTTATTTGTTTTAATTACCAAGGAACTATGTTTTTAAAAATTTCCACTGTACAAAAAAATGTGAATACATAAAACATTAATTTATATTAGCTTGACGCATATATCCGCAGTTTAAAAAAATATACATTGTATCATAAATTATATTATATTAAGTAAAATAACAATCACTTTGTATAAAACCACGAAATTTATTATACATCAACCGGTTTCGCTTATCTCAAGCTTCATTAGGACGTATTTGAAACTAATCATAAATACAAAAATATTGGACTTATGTATACATAAAAAAGGAGAGAAAATATAAAATATAATTATATTATATTATTACATTGTAACACAACCTAAAATGAAAACAAACTCAATACATATTAAGTACAATTATCATCCGGGGGCACAGTCGCCATCAACGTCAATTACTGCATGTTATTTACTTGGAAGACAGTCGATTCCGTGGGCGAAGAAGCGCTAATTTTTTCAAGCAATCCACGATTTGATAATCTCCATCAACTCCTCCAAATCATCTCATAGACTTTGCCAAGCTGACAATTTTTCAGAGAGCGGTTGATGTGATAGTCCGCGGGACCTCGGTGGGAGAGTAGGGCGGAGGAGGGAGCAAATGTCATCTCTTGCTAGCGACGAGTTCGATCACATCGTTTCTTTCACCTTTCTTAAAGTGGTACAGCATAATGTGGCGTATATGTGTATGGTTTTCGATGAAAAATTTAATTTTCTAATCCTATTAAAGAATTATATTATGATTAATATCAATTAAACATGAAATTAAAAAAACAAAACGTCTCGAAAAAAACAGCGGATAATTATGAATCAACCTAATATTATGATTTGAAACACAATCTAACGATCATGATCTAGGAACTTCAGGAACGGTATAACGTTCCAGATATCCTGAGTAGGCGGGACACGCAGTGAGAGTACACGAGTTCCGTAACATGCAACAAGTTCATATACACAAGCCAACAGGACCTAGGTGGGCTGTTAAGAAAGACCTGGAAGAGGTAGACAAGTGCCTAGTAGACTGGACCAAAATGGCGATGTCAAAGAATAGATTGCACTCAGTAGTGACTGTGATCATGGACTTATGCGTCTCATGAGGCCGCTAAAGAAGAAAATAATATTATAAAGTTTTAGCTGAAATAATATATTGATTTGTTTTAAAGTACCTCAGTAATTCACGCTTGTTGGTCTAACGGTTAAAACACTCGCCTAGTAACACAGAGGATTCGAGCCTCATTCCGAAGTCCAGCAAGGTAGTCATTTTAACTTAGTTTAAAAATTGTAAGAATATTGATGTGACACGTATTTTCACTTACTATTTTTTGGTTTTAGAATTTACTTTAATCCGAATCCATACATAATACAAATAAGTTTCGTCCTATAAAGCTTTTACTCTTAAAAATAATAAATTTGACATTAGATTCGATGGCAGCCAAGGAAATGGAAACCACTCGACCTCGACCTACTTTGTTTCGTCACTAGTCATAACATGTTCATAATAATTCAAGGGAAAATTGCTAACAGAAGAGGCCCTAGAAGATGAAAATCTACGAATTAGATTTTTAAAAGATATTCGACTCGAGATAGATTTTGCTAGCATGAAATTCATTGGAGACAATTCATACCTCAGAGATTCACGTGTTAATGTCGTTTATCAGTTGGACGATTTTGAATCTAAAGCAGTAGTTAAGACGGAATAATGTTTTAAATTTAACACCTTATGTTAATGTTATACATTTTTAGTGACTTATGATTAATTTTCTTTAATAAATAGCTATAGCGATCTATGGTGGTTTCAGGTGACGTTTGTGTGCACGTATTGCATCTCGCTGCGTTCAAGTTTGAATTTTTGTCTCTTACTATTAATCCTAAGTTGATCTCTGAGTTTATCTCCAGATAAAAATCTCAACACGTGTGCGTGGTATTGAGATGTATCTCAAATAAATCTCTGAGATTATTTCATCGTGTATCTTTCCGTGAACACGGGACTTAAGGCAATAATTATAATATAGAATTATAATATTTTGAGCTGCTGTAAATGATCGATTACGAAAGAGCAATTTACGTATAAAATGACGTAGAACGCAAACACGCGCTAACAGCCGGCTGACAGTTTGATAAGTTGTTTAGACATTTAATATGAAATAACGGGATGAGCGGGATAACTAAACGCAGAATAGAGTCGGTGAATTCATAAATTGGCGTTTCCTACTTTTTCCTCCTGTGATTAATATCTCGGGGCTGGTGAAATATCCCGGTGAGTTATGTTCCTTCCGTGCCACGTCGCGGCCACCTTATTGGGTGACACATTTACAACGGCACAAATTAATGCATTGTCCTCCATTGTTTTGACCAATTGCGATTCGGCTGGCGGAAATTTTTATTTTTGAAAAAAAATACGAATAAATGTTCGGTCGCTGATGTTGAATATGGAAATAATCTGTGTTTTGTAGACGCGCATACTAAAGCGGTAAGCAGATTGTTTTATTAGGCGAAGCAAAAAACAACGTATTTCAGGATTTCATGCAAATAATAATTTTACTGTCTAAAATTTACCTTCTAATATAAATAATTCCGTATAATAAATGTACCATAATTCTACATTTTCACAGCTTAAAATAATTAAGCTCTCATTAAGTATTAAATCATATTAAATTATTTCGCATACTAATATGAGTAATAAATATTGTTTCCTTTTTATGTTGTGTACATAATAAAATACCTATGTATGTTATAATATGTATTAGGTAATATTATTTTTATTAAGAGAACACATTCTTATTGTGAAGTTGTAATTATTCAGAACATAGGTCTGTGATATTTTAAATATGAATTAAATATATTAATTAGAAAGATATACAGAATCTCAAATACTTTTGTAAAAGTACGTTAGATGGCTCTTTCAAATAATGGAACGGTTAAATATATTAATATCAAAAAGGTAACATAAAGGTTCGAAAATTGTCGCTAAAAATATTGTCGCTGTAGCATAGTTAGATGATGCACTTCCCCCGGTTAGGAAAGAGATCCAGGTTCGAATCCCGGTGGCGCAACAACAATATTTTTTGATAAAATTGATTTCATATGTATATCTTTTTAATTAATATATTTAATTCATATTTAAAATATTATTTTTGTATATTGTAAATTGCCAATTTAAATTGTAAAACCTCTCTATCATCACGAGTAATCAATATATGTAGCAGCTGTTGCCGTATTTCTTTGATTCTAAGGCACACTATTTTACACGTGTAAACGTCTGTAAAAGCTGGGAACATCGTAAAATTGATGTATCTTACAAATGCAGTTCTTATTTCGAAATCTCCCGCGCTCTTCACCATGCCATTCTGCAACTCTAAAGAAGTATAGAATGACATGAGTGATTTCACGCGCTTTCAAAATGTAAAGCCACCATTATTATCGATATGCAAATATCTACGACTCTGATATTATACAGGGTGTAACAAATCTAATCTACAATATTTTATGGGTCGATTCCTGACTCAATTACGAGTCAAGGAATGTGTGCCTAATCTTAACCATGTCATAGATATAAAATCATTTCAAAAAATTGTAATTATGCGATTATTTCTATTAATTGATACATTTTATTGATTCTAGATTATATATTGAATACAAAAAATTAAGGTTAAAATTTAGAGCAGCTGGACTATTTTTTGTTACATAATTTAGGGCTTGATGCAAAGATATAGATTAATAATAGATTGCAAACAATATATTTACTTCGAAGTACGTAGACATGTTGACATTATTTTGTAAAAAATTAAAACAATAATATTCTCCGTAACGGTGCAGAATTTGCACATATTGAACATAAACACCTGAACATTTTCAACTCATAATGTAGTCAGCCATAAAATATTGTGGACTAGGTCTGTTACAACCTGTATATAGTCTCTGATATTAATTCAGAAGGAAGGATAAATAAATATCTATTGTTAGAAAATAGAATCGTGTAATAAAAATGTTGAAAGATATAGTTTAGCGTTTAATCTCTCAGAATCAAAGCCTTCTTGTGTTGATGGTACTGAAATAAAGATTCGAGTAAGTCTTACAATCGTAATAATAATCAAAAAAATGTGGTTGTTGAATATTTATAGGTGCTCAATTTTCACCATTGAGGTAATACAAATAATGTTGTTGTCTTCACTTTAAAGAAAGTTAACGATATTACATTATACACCTTATAATCTCGATGCGACTATTTAAACATATTTTTTAAATATCTGTTTAATGGTATTATTCACAGACCACCAAATATATATAATAATATGTTTATTCCAGCGTGATCAGGTTTTTTTTTTAACCCGATTCGACATAGAGATAATAAATATTATGTTATACATTAAAGGTGAAATCAATATAATGCTATGAAAAAGAAAACCAAGGAAAATATTAATAAATAAAAAAATAAAATATTTAAAAAAGTTAATAAAAAGTAAAAAGTTCACACATATATACACACAAAACATAAATATTACATATATAACTACTTCAGTCACGGCCATTATTGTATATGCAGCTATTTTGTAGGCGCTGCTATTCTCTGGTTAGGGAACCAGCTTTCCATGAGAGCGCCGCTTGCACCAGAGAGTTGGTGCTGAGCTCCAGCCGCAGCTTTACGCCAGCAACTCGATGTCTCAGAAGCGGAACGAATCCATGTATACGGCCTTCGGTAAACATTGTAGATGCGCTGCAATAACGCGCCAATCCGAACAGTATTCTGTAT
Source organism: Eubasilissa splendida (assembly GCA_031772225.1). NCBI lineage: Eukaryota > Metazoa > Arthropoda > Insecta > Trichoptera > Phryganeidae > Eubasilissa > Eubasilissa splendida. Next base: position 1,280,515 of record CM062868.1, read on the forward strand.
GAGTAGTTGTTGTACTGAATTCAATATATATATACATGAACTAACGCAAATTTACTGTCCCAATATTTTCATTTTAATGTCACCTACGTGATCACTTTGGTACCACTTACGCAATCAAATAACTCCGCGACTTTTTTTTTAAATATGACTTGATTGGAACGAAAATTTAAACGTTAACAATATAATATCCATTAATGTAAAAAATACGTTTTGTTTACACAAAGATTTTCTTTTCGAAGATTGTTTTTTTTTGCATAAATGTGTCATAGTCATAAACTATCGGATTTATGTTTCCACCAGGAATTTTTGTAGAATGCCCCTCGTCCCGTAACGAATGTTCCAAACCCTTATGGTATATGAACACTTTATTTCATGATTATTAATTTACTGGTCTGTGGAATTTTCTCATTTTTATTTGGTGATGGAATTTATAAATGTCTAAATATCGTAAAAGATTAAACCCTGCAATCGGTGCATTATCTCATAGGCGGAGTCGAAACGTGGCCCCTCACCGTCAATGTCAAGCACAAATTAAACATTTCCCAAACAGCAATACTTAGAATATCTCTTGGAATATCGAGTACCAGAGCTGTAAAGAACCAAATAACATAATTTTTTGATTATATTTAATCTAGATTCCTCATGCTCGATGGAGTGATAGAATCAGAAGAGTGACGAGCAACGCGAATGAGAAGGGCTGAAGATAGAGAATTGGCGATCATTGAAGGAGGCCTGTATGTACAGTGGAGAGACTGGTTTATGTTGATAACGATGATGATTATGTGAAAAGCATTTGATAAAATCAAACCAGCCCAAACACTAAAAGAACGTAAAAAAAAAAATCTGTATTTTCCTGAATAACCAAAGAAATTTGTGCCGACCACAAAATGATAAACAGTGTTGTACTAATAATATTTTTATTATACGACGAGGCCGTAGACAAATATTAAAAACAAAAATTAACAACTGTAACACTTAAAAATCACCAAAGTTTCACATTGTTTATTGTTTCCGACCCCTCCGCCCCCTCCGCCCCGCTCCGCCCCGCTCCGCCCAACGTCCGCACAATTTTATTGGCCTTACACTTTTATGATAACTGTTTAATTATACACAGCGGGTTTTGTGAGTGACGTCATCAAGGCCCCCATTGGCCGGCGGAGGGTAATAAAAATGATAAAATCGTAAAAAAAACAATGATAAAGGCCGGGCGCTTATTGAAAAGCGGAACTTTGAGGGCCTAAGTACACTTTTTAGCGCGCGTATAAAAACGTGTGATATTTGCCTCGCATAAACACGCATTTGCATGGAGAAGGTTAAATCATTTTATATTTTTTGAAAAAATATTGAATTTTTTGGCGCGGTTTGCTTACCCGCTAATTGACATTCTCAATTATGAGTAAAGATGTTTGATAATACTGTCTTCACCCTTCCGTGGAAGATATTTATTTTCTGTCTACCAAATAAAAATTTTCATGTTCTTGTGTTCTATTGGAATTTACCATAAGGTATTTACGACTGGTCTCTGGTATTAACTAATTCTAAAAGCATTGGTTAATACCAAGAAATAGTATGGTGCATAACCGCCCTTATACAATTGCTGCAAATCCATGAATTTAATAACGTTAGCCTTAAAATATCTTGTCAGCCTGGCAGAATCATTTTCGCAACACTCATACAAAAACTTTTGAAAAGTTTGAGATAAATTCCGTTTTATAATTAGGAGATTAGATCACTTAAATCTATCTCAAGATTGGCAGCTTTAGAGAAAACTATAAATTATAGAATCATGACACGAAGTTATAATATTCCATATTCATGTGTGGATTAACTCAAAAAATTTAATTATCTTTTAAGTTTGTTATTTTATCAGGCTTTGTTTAATTAAAAAGATAAATAGTAATTATTAGTTCACTTTTAATCTTTAAGAGAAATCTTTCACTGCGTGAGTCAACATAAAAAGCTATTTTAATGAACTTATATTTCAATTACATTCTTCATGATTACGTGCTGTATAACTAAGGGCTGTTTCTCTAGGATTTCCGAAGGCAAACCCAGATTGGATTCGCTTCCCTTACTACTTTTCGTATGAATTTACACATTCACAATAACTTAAATTGATTAAAATATTACTTTTCATTATTTTTTTTTTATTTAGCGTTTTACAAAAAGATTGCAAATTGTTAGGTTTCAAAGATCACTGTTAACATTTACATATAAATCTTTAGAGCGTAGATTATTAGTAAGTATATTTTTTTATATAAATAGTTAATATTAATATATGCAATTTGTACCCGCTATAGAAGAATGCTTGAGAACTATGAAGGGTTTTCAATATTTTTATTTTTAAATTTTATCATCTGTGTATATAATTATTGTCGTCAACGTTTTCTGCTTGCATAATTATAAATATAAAATAAAAGAAAATAATATATATTTTTTAAATAACAAATTTTGAATAAACCACTTTGATTAATTTAACGTTGACCGGTTTCAATACCACTGTATCTTTATCAGGACTGACGTATGCCAACTGATCAAAAAACATTAGGTAACGGTAAACGGTAGCTAGTCGCATTCGTGGTTGAATTGATAAATACGGTTTATACAAAGTTTGCCATTTGTTTAAATTAGTAATTATGTCTATTCACAAAGTTAATACTATAAACATAGAAAATAATATACCCTTAAATGAATGTAATTAAATAACTACATTTAGTTCATGAATATAATATAAACCAACATATTTTGACTTGTTGTGTGTATACGTGAAATATAATACTCCAGAACACAAATCTATGTTTGTCTAAATACAAAATGTACATAGTTACCTGTAATTAAACAGTAATTAATATGACGCAGGTATTTTCTAAGTACCTACCTATAATTTTACCCGAATCTAGTCCGTGATTAGTGGTTAAAATTAAATATTTGTTTTGTTTTACATTCATCTATCTCTATCCCAACAGTTTGTAAAATAGTTATCTAGCTTATATATAATTACTTTATGTAAAAGGTCAGAATACTAATGATAAATCTCTCGTAATATATGTATAGTGTCGTAAGTCAGTGCATTCTGCCAGTTCTTAAATTATGAGCTTTGAATTCTTAGGTAACTCAGAAGCTTCAAGCAATACTACGTTGTATGGACAGAAAAATTCTAGAAATCAGGAGAGAAAACAGAAATATTTAGGCTCCCTACAGATATTTACTTTTTGTTTAAGCGTGGTTTTACAAATTCTATTTTTTCGTATTATTTTATTCATCAATTTATCTTTAAATGATTTATTTATTGTTATTGTCTTTAATTTGTAGAACTCCATGTTTATTTAAAAATAAATTTAAAAAATCTAATTACAATAAATATTATTATTGAGTTCTGCTAGTTTGCATAAGTATTATTGAGATGTTACAGCTATTTCGGCGGTTAAGGTCATTTTCAAACAGCGGATACACCATGTACAATCGGCTTATTTAAATAATTTTGGTTATTCCTTCCTCTATGGGTAATTATGTGGCTTCAGTGGAATATCGATGTATATTAATATTCTTATTCTCAGAAGCGCTACATTATCATTAAAATATCCCCGTTAATGTGTTTAATATCTATGTTTATTGTTGTGAAATTATTATGTTTAGCTTAATTGATTTATTTTCACTTACACTATAAAGCGATATTCCTCTCAAGCTATTAGATTTTTTTCACTTAGAAAAAATAATATTTATTCATTCAGTGTAAAGTAGGTATTAACATTTTTTTTAAGGAGAACACATTTTTGTTGTAAAGTTAAATTTAAATAGTTCTATGATATTTTAATACAAATTAAATTAATCAACTAAAATATACAGAAAAAAAACTATCGAAAAAATATTTAGTTGCAAAACTATCTACAAAAAGTGCAATCTAACCTTGAAGAGTAACCAGTCACAGGTATATGGGTATGTAAAATAAATTAAGGTTGGCCGAATTTGCAATTTAAATGCAAATAAGCTGTCCATACTAGCGTCGTATAAAGTGAGCATAGACGTTGCTCGACTTTGCTAATTCACTAAAATATCTCACTGACAAGAAATGGCTGGGTATTCTGTACCTGCTACCTGGTGTGAAAAAGTTCAGCCATCACTCATTCAGATCACGTGCCCACTCGGGGTATAAATTCATTCCCCCTACAAAGATTATCTAGGGTTTTCATCCCCTTCCTCCCTCCGCTCCCCGACCGCCCGATCCATTTCTTTTATTTTCATTCGGCTAAGCCAACATCGTTCGTGCTGCATTGTGACAACCGATTTATTTCACCGGTTATGGAAGTCAACCAACCCGCGCCCTAAATGGAGAAGAGCTTTATTTTGCCAAGACGAGCATTAATAGCGTGAGGTTGTCCAGGGTTAAGAGGTCAAACCCGTAATAATTACTATAATGGCTTATAGTATAAAGCGTTGTTAATATAATACATATAGTGAATGTTTAATTGTAACTGTGGTTTATATATATATGCAGAATTTATATACAATAAATAAAAAATATACAGACAAAAATTATCTATCGAAAAAATATTTGGTAGCTACCAGGATAAGAACTCGGAACTTTTCCTACTCCGAGAAACACGTTACCATTTCACCACATCAACCAGTTAAGTTTTTCGATAAATTTGGCATTTATATTCTAGTCTTTATAATGATACATATATTAAACAATTTTTGAAAGGAAACTACTTAATATTCTAATGAATCTCAAATAAAATTTACTAACATTTAAACTGTTCTGAATTTGCAATTTCACAATACAAATGTGTTTTCATTAAAATAATTTTAAAAAGTATGTATACATTTTATTTTATCTTAAGAATAAATTTTTACTTGGTCTTTAATGACCTTAATAAATTGTACTGAATTATGCAATCTCCGGGTCACACGTCCCGCGGAATAGATTACGACAATTCCGATCGAAAATCGGAATCACCGCAAGATATGGGGGGGATAGGGAAAAGTGGAACAGGGAGAGGTTAGTGAGGAGATAGGGATTTAGTCGAAGGACCAGTGATTTCGGAAACCGAGATTTGGAAGGGCTGCTCGCCTTACCTTGTATATGACGTCTCCGTAATCCCTGAAGTCACCGCCGAGATCATAGAATAAATGACACGTAGATGAGCCAATCTCTGCTTCAGACCGAAGACGGCGATGAGATAAGTTCACCCGCGGCACACGCAAATAAATAGTCACTGTACACATAAATCACGGGATCACAAAAAACACAGCGCCGGTGCACTGGAGCTGAAAAAGTCCACACCGCGAATGCTATCGCGATGTCGAGATCGAACACAATATCGTTCAAGTTGACGTCTGCTGGCATCAAGGTCATATTTCACACTAGTGAGCAAGCATTGGGATACGTCATGGGTAAGAAATTTGGACGCGGGCATATGACAATAATAATTTTCGCGCCCGATATTACAAACGCGCTAAAGTGTGTTTTACACATACGGAACAGAGACAAATGAACATATATAATACGATCTGAAAATAAAAATGTTACAATGAACAATTTTTGTGTTAAAACAATAAATTAACATTTAATACAGTTTAAGTAAAACCTGGTAAACCAGGGAAAGAAAAATAGGTTGAAAGCATTCAGAATGTGGTGCTGGAGAAGGATAGAAAAAAGAAGTTGGAATTAGAAAATTACAAATGTGGACTTTCTGAGGATAGTGTTAAAAAAGAACTCCATTCACCAAATAATGAATGAAGACCCCTACAGACAAGTTTAAAATGGTTCAGAAACATAGATAATAACATAGTTTTTTTATTATAAAAGAAGAAGATAGTTAATATAACAAAATATTAGAGATTATACCTTTTATGATTGAAACTTTAAAAACATTTCAAAAGAGATATATAATTTATTTTATAAGTATTACATTTTGCTATAAACCTGTACATATACAAATCTACTATCAAAAGCCAATATAATTTTTTTATTATTTTTTTATTTATATTAAAAATATAATACAATTTGAATAATTAGTAGATATATATATACATAGAGAAAAAACAAATATATATATATTAACATTTGAGAGTAAGACTCGTGTATAGAGGAGTATATACGAGTTAATTTATGTTTCTGTTAGTATGCGTACATATATTATATATTTATAGTTATATATTTGTTTCAGTTAGTCTGTGTACATATTACTATTACCAATTGAGGAGAAGGAATTGTTTAAAAGTATAAAACATTTAAAAAAGAAACATTACTAAAATATTACTGTTAAGGTTTTAACCATTTTAATAATTCTCTTTATAAACATTTCACCGCACTGATGAAACATGTAATAATATATACAGATGTAACAAACCTAGTCCACAATATTTTATGGGTACCTGACTAAATAACGAGTTGAAAATGTTAAAGGAATATGTGCAAATTCTGCACCGTTACGAAAAATAATATTGTTTTATTTTTTTTACAAAATCGTGTTATGCTTTAAGTCTACATACTTTGAAATAAATATTTGCGAAATTTACCCATTAATATTATATCTCTTTGCATCAGGCCCTAGATCATCTAACATAAAATGGTTTGACCACTCGAAATTCGATAAATTTTAATTTATTGAATTCAATATATGATTAAGAGGCAATGAAATATTTAAATTCACCGAAACAATCGCATAATTAGGTTTTTTTTCATGCTTATATCTCTGACATGGTTAAGATTAGGCACATATTCCTTGAACATTTTCGTCTCGAAATTTAGTCAGGTGTCCACTCATAAAATATTATGAACTAGGTCTGCTACATTCTGTATATTTAAAAAAAAATTAAAACACATTGTTGTAGTGAAGGTGAAGGTGCATTTTCAGAACATAATCCTGTGGTATTGTGAATACAAATTAAATTAATCAACTAGAAATATATACAGATAAAAACAATTTATTGAAAAAATATCTAAATATTTTCTATATTATACACACAAATATATATATGTGTGTGTGCGTGTATGCGTTTAATTTAAACTCAACTGTATAAAAATTATTCTCCCGTGAACAAGATATAGTTGTACAGTATATATATATAAATCAATTGTGGAAAACTTATATTAATTGTACCGTAATTTTTTGATGGAATGCCTTTACAATGGAAGGTGTTACCATGTCGAAACATCTTATGTATACTTGTATATTGTATACTTTTCTGGGTTAATCTTGACCTTGTCTGTCTGGCCGACGTTTCGGATCCCATTGCAGGGTCCGTCATTAGCCCTGATGATGGACCCTGCAATGGGATCCGAAACGTCCACTAAAAAGGTCAAATATAAACGACAAATTAGCCCAGAAAACTATACACATAAGATTATAAACATTTAGATGTATTGTTTTGTATAGCTCTGCTTGTATAATTGTAATTATAGAAATTCTCATATTTAGGTAGGTACTCTATGTTTTTAGAATTAGTTAATGCTAAAAATTTTTACCACATAGCAAAAAGAGATGTAAGAGTCTAGAGAAGGGCATTGTAGTGAAAAATAAGCTAGTAATGTACATAAATGATGGAAGCAGCATATATTGATTGTACCTATATATATATACCGATATTGAGAAGGTTTAACACTGATTCTGAGATAATGAAGACACTCAAAACTAGTATTTTTATAAAAAAAATCTATGCAAATAAATGAAAAATATTATATATTTTTGTCCTTAAACGTAACTGTAATTCGTGCAATAAAATCATTTCTTCCCATCTAAATAATCTTATTTGGCAGAATAGAACCGCCCCCCTATGTAAGGAAGCATGTGCGAGTAAGTATAATACCATGTCTATCTTTGCGTGCAAATAAATCTTCATACATAGCAGTGATCATTGAAAATCCCATCTACTCTAAGTGGCTGAGAATCTTTTGTGAAGTATAGAAAGCGATACAGACGCTCGAGGCTAAAGTGTTGGGAATTTCTAAGTGCGGCATTGGAATTTTCCTTTTCGGAACCCGGACTGAAAACTACCGCCCGAAGGGTGAAACTCCGCGCACTTCTTTCCAAATTGGTGACTCGTGTATGAAATAAATCACAATAACAAAATTGAAGTGTATCACGCTTTTGAAATGTAATTTTGCCCTTGTAATATGCTATTGCTTTTTATAAAGTATTGTTATTATTACATTTAAAACAATGTAATAAAATATTATATTTATCTTTATAATTGTTATTTAGTAAACATTTCCGTTTTAATTTGTTTTTACACATTTTTTTTGTTTTCATTTAAATACTATAATATGCATAGCGTAAATATATATAACTAGCATGTAGCTCGTTCTTGGACAGTTATTTGAACTTTAAATTGAAATATATATCGTACGATAATATAATATATCTTATACACTAGTGATTTGAAAAAGAAGGACTCTTTAATTTTTTTTGTAAATGCTTTTTTTATTTAAATTGCTTTTTTATATTTTTACTGTGTTTTCTAAACTTCAGAAGCTATTATGAAGTGTGAGGTGGATTCCTTAGGTTAGACCCGTCCTATGTGAGAAATTGTCATAATATTATTGTAAAAGAAGAACAAAAAATAAATTCGAAGCGATGGTCTATTTACACTGTCAGTTGTAAATAATATCTTGCACTTTTTCTATTTTGAATCATCTTCTTTTGCCGTTCTACGTCTAGTATATAATTAATATTGTTCTTTTTTTCCACTATTTGCGCTTTGTTTTAATCTTTTTTCAAGTACTTGCTTTATTTTTTTATTATTTTGATGACGTCTGAATTCGTGTCACCGAGGAAATTAACACTTTATTCCGATGTAAAACATAAGTTTTTTTTTCAAGTGCAGACATGTACCTACTAATTATTATGTGTATAATAATTACGCATTTTTTAAAACTAAAATAAAATAAAATTAGTTCATTGTATCATAAATTAAATTGTTAACTGAACATACATTAAAGTTATATTAATTAGCTCATTTAAAATCTGTTTTGTGAACCCGAAATTCTATTACACGTAAAGTTAAACATAAATATTATTAAGGAAAATATAGTTTTATTATGAAGTTGCATTTTCAGAACACAGTTCTGCTGTGTTTAATTTGAATTAAAAATATTATTAATATAAATTAATTATAATAGAAAGATACAGAAAAAATCAAGTATTTGGTTGCTACCTGGATTCGAACTTGGACCTTTTATAAAAATTGAAAAATGTATTAATTATAAAAATATATATATATATATGTATTATAAGTTCCAAATTTGTCGTTAACGTAATCGCTTGATATAGTAAAATGATATGAACACATTTACCCGGATAGAAAAAGGTCCAGGTTCGAATCCCGGTAGCAACCAAATATTTTTTCGATAAATAATTTTTTTCTGTATGTCTTTCTAATTGGTTCATTTAATTTGTAATAAAAATTCCAAAAAATAATGTTCTGAAATTGCAACTTCACAACAAAAATGTGTTTTCATTAAATATATATATTGTTACACGCTTCGTCAGTGTGGTGAAATGTTTATAAATGGTCAAAATCTTAACGGTAATATTTTGTAGTTTTTATTATAATCAATAAAAATGTGAAACAAAATCTGATATTAAGTGTGTATTTCCATTATTTTTCTTCAGAGCTTTATTAGAATCTAAGAGAGGATAGACCAGAAATACTATCATCATCATCATGACAACACAATAGTCCTGTATCATGGGCTCTAACCGCCCTAAGGAAATCTCTATTTTCCCTCTGTTCCGTGCCTTGGTTCTTCTCAATCGTTGACCTGAGGGGTAGTTGTAACTGGAATATTGAGAGGAGAAGAGATGAGTTAAAAAATGTAATATTGTTTAACAAATTAATACCCAAGTACAAATTCCATTTTATTTCTAATGTTTCAAAATTATTCATATTATTACCTTTACGCGCGATGGGATGGATAAGTTTAATGGTATATGAATGAAAGGAATAATTCTCCATGATGTGGTTCGCGTATTCGGAAAAGTTGTTACTAGTTAGACAACGACGAAACTCTCGAAACTCGTGTAGTGCAAATAAACTCAAGTAGAGTAATAACATTCTATCATTTATATCCATCCATTATGATGAAACTCTACAAAGTTAACGCCGATTCTATCAATAATATAATAAAATAACTTTGATGATGTCAGACTCATTGTAAAGCTCTTTAACTTTGAGGTTATAACGGCAAAGAAAATTTAAAGCACACAAACTGGACCAAAGATCTTTTTCAATATTTTGTACTCAAACACCAATTTCAGAGCTCTCTCCTCTATGAGAGTTCAGGTTTCTGGCCCGCATATCAACACTGGTCTGGTAAGAGTGTACAACAAACTTTGTTTTTAAGTGCCTGATGTAAATATACATTTATTTAAAGTTTTTATTAAAATGGCGCAGCTGTGTATATCAGAAATGTGTTTGGAAAAAATGGCAACAATGGCAACACTGACTTGTGTCATTAAAGTGAAACAATGCTAATTATTACCACCGTTTATTCAGTGGCGTGTTGGCTCGGAACAAACTCCTATCTGAGGTAGCCACATGATTCTATAATTTAAAGAAATGCTAAATAAATAAACCTTGAGAGATATTTTAAAAACTAAAATTGCGTTTTGGGTGAGAATTTTTCGCAAAATATAATCAAAAATATATTCTCCTAATTATGTATACATGTATATAAATATTTTTTTAATCAATTACTTGTATAATCGGAGCAACTATCTGTGACATTAAAATGTTCATATAATATATAACGAAATAAACAACACATTTATTAAAGTATGGATAGGTATTTAACGAAATATCTAGCCATTTGGTTAATTGAGGGTAGAATATAACATTTCGTAATTATTCTTACCGAGGGTCGACTTAAAACCAATGAACCAAATAATATTTTCATCTCATTTAACTTTCGCGTTATATTTTTTATACCTCAAGAATTCTACGGGAAAATTTGTCGAATTCAATTATGGGGTTATAATAAAAAAATATTCAAATTTATTTTGTTTTGCTGTTTAATTTTAGGAAATTCTTTTTACAATCATCATTTTTCGACCTTTTTTAAGATTAATCGAATGAATGATTTCCAAATTTTTTTTGTTTCATGTCATTTCCATAATGCACTTGAATGTTTTAGAGTATATATTTGGATGCTTGTCTGCAGCTTGCAGAACTGTCTTATTAAGATAATAGATTTCTTAATTATAAATTTCATCCGATCTCCATAAACTCCTACCCTCCTTTCGATGCTCCTCCACTTTTATCGGTATCTTGCAGATCTTAAGGCTATCATCAGAGAAGTATGTGTTGTCTTTTCACTCGGTCGGTCTAACTCTTCTTCTTCGTTCTTCAACGTGGCCCACTACAAACTTCTCCATGCTATCTTCCCTTCTCGCAAGAAGCCCAAAAAAATTATGTATTCTTCTGAGACTGCAGATTGAGAGTCTGTCCTTGATCTTCAGTTTCTACAAAATGGAGACATTCGTATGTCTCGCCATTCATGGTAGGCGCAACATGTCTCTTTAGCACGACATCTCAATGGGATCAATCCTTCTTCTCTATCTTACCTTCAGGGTTATAATTATAAAATGCACCTTTCGCGGTCTTTCATTATTAATTTATTATTGGAGAAAATATTGAACTACCCGACGTATTATAGCGATCTTTTCCGTTATTCTTTGCGTGTCTCGCTCGTCACCTTGTAAATATAGTGTAGTTATTTAACTGGTTCACGAGATCATTACTTATCATTTATAATATGTAGACATGACACTGATTCTAATAATTACATTATTAAGTGGAAATGTTAGAAAAAAGTGTTGAATTTATTAATTATAAAATGGTGGTTCTGGTTTTCAAAGAATATACAAAAACTAAAAATAAAATAAAAACATCATGATGTATGTATGTTTTGGTTAAAATATCAATTGTTATACTTATTTTCGTAAGTAAAATCATAAATTTATCACTATTGAACGCCCAACACGACGGCCTTAACTTTGTTCATAAGTTACAAGTATCTTTTAGCATATATTTCCGATATTTTACACAACCTTAAATACTACATGATCTACGTACCCCATACATTCTTGTAGAACTTCCGTCGGAAGAATCTCGTCTCGAGCTATTATTATATGCATCCTAAAACTGCAAATCCTTTACATAACAGTCAGTGCCGTTTGAGACAAGTTTATCTCACAAAGTTGAAGTTGACTGACTCGAAGTTGTTACCAATTCAACATGCAACTTTTAACACTGAAATGTTGAAAAATATTTTTGAAATAACAGCAACGTAATGTTTATATTAGCAAATCAAGCTTTGTGTTTAAACAGATATCAGATATCTCATAGAAATAAAGCTATTTTTTATAATTTAAAAAAAAAAAAATTAATTGAAAATATATATGGAATTATGCAAACAATGATGTTTAATTATTTACTATCAGAAAGCAACCTATAAAAGGCGTATGATAGAGTTATAAGAAAAAGATTATGGAAGGTACTCTCTGAATACAAAGTGAATAGTAAACTTATACACGCAATTGTATCTCTGTATGAAGGAAGTTCTGCGTATGTAAGAATCAATAGATCATTCACATCATGATTTGACATTACAAAGGGTGTCTAGCAGGGTTGTGTAATGTCTCCATGGCTGTTCAACTTGTATATGGATAATTATTGGCAATTTGATTGTATGCTGTTAATTATATGCCGATGATGCAGTATTAATGGCAAATAATTAACAAGAATTACAGTCTAGTGAGTAGAATATGCGATGTATGCAAAGAAAGTGACCTTATTACGAATGTCAACAAGTCAAAAGTGATGATATTCGAGAATGAAGAAAGCAAGACAATGTGCAAAATACTTGTAGGTAATGAATGTTTGGAACAAGTAGATAAGTTTGTGTATTTGGGAAGTATGTACGATAAAAATTGAAAGACTGAGAAAGATATCGAAAGGAGGGTGACTGCAGGGGATAAAGTGAACGGCGCTTTGAATGTAATTATAGCTAATGGGAACTTGTCAACCGAGGTAAGACTAGCGGTTCATAATGGAGTCCTGGTACCAACACTGATGTATGGAAGTGAGATCCGGAACTGGCAGAAGAGGAACAAAAGTGGACTGAATGCAGTGGAAATGAGATCACTTAGGTGTATATGTGATAAATAATGAAGAAAGGAAGAATATAAAGCTGATCTTAGTATAGTGATTAAGATTAAGAAAGGATCACTTAGGAGGTTAGGTCATATGGAACGGATGAATAAGTAGAAAATAGTAAGAAAAATATATGACGTAAATGTTGATGGCACCAGAAGTAGAGGACGTCCTCGAAAGACTTGACACGACCAGGTAAACCAGATACTGGAGGATAGTCGTGGATCGTCGAGCTTGTATGAGAAGATGTATGAATATGGATGAGGTGAAAATTGTGTGTCAGGACAGAAGAGTGTTGCGCGCTATCCTTTCTGCTTACTCTCGCAGGGAAACGGCGTGATGGTAAGTAAGTAAGTAAACAATCGACCTTAACCGATATTTGTTACTAGGTCCTGCAGGTGGTTACAGTGGTTACTTAACGGCAATAACCAATGTTTTCGTAAAACCTCTACTTCAATTTTGAAAATATTGTTTATTGTTAAACAAAGCCAAACCTCTGCTGAAAAAATGCTGTTTCACGAAAAAATGAATTTGGTGCATAGATGCCGATGATCTGATGGTACTTGAATCGAGTCCACGTACTAACATGTATACAACTTTCAAAAATTTGATAAATGTGGAGATTGAGGGGTGAGAATTGGTAAACGTTATATATATTAAGTGATCACTAAAGCCCTGTAAATACCCCATATTTCTATATATTTTTCATTAAATATAATAAAAACCGCTTCATCTCTATGAAATATCTGATATTTATTTAAAGCCTAACCAATTAACTCAAACAAATACGCAAACATATTTTTATATTTTCATAATAAATTTAAAATGAATTATTATTTATAATAGTACCATTTAGTGTGTATTCTACGTATATTATAAATAATTATATCACCTTTGATGGTTAATGGTCGACTACGAGACGCGAAAAATGTATCGCCTGTAAGTATGATGTTCAGTAACGTAACTAGACGGTAATGTTAATATCTAGGTGGAATACTATGATTTATTGTTATTATTAGTGTGACTATATGTGTACCCAATTATCTATTGTTATTAATTATTTATTTTTAAGAAACGAATTTAAAACTAGGTACGGAAAAAGTATTAATTAGTATTTTTCTACACTTTATTTACTTCTGCTATCTGCACGTCAAGACGGCCTTAAACTTTGACGTGGTGTCAAAAGTAACGGGAGGAGATTTCTTTTCGGCTCGTCACTTTAGACGCAAGTCTTGCGATACGTCATGAGCCAAAAAAAAGGAATACTTGGACGCCGATAGGATTAGGGAAAAACCCTGGAAGAGAGTGATGGATTATCCTGTAAGGGACGCGGGAACCATTGTAAAGGGAAATCAGAGAGCTTTGAAAAGGATCAACTTACAAAGTCAAAAAAGGAGAGAATCAAAAATGATAAGCTCGTTTTTGTCGAAATGATTTTAATTTATTTTTGTGAGAGGTCTTTTGGTGGATCCATTTTTGTTTGACTCTTGGCCTTAGAATATGAATATCAATTTTAAAATTAATTGATGATTTTGAGAAATATTATATTTGACCTATGATTATAATACTATTACGGAATCCAGTTAAACAAAATAGAAAATTTACGATAGAAGAAGTGTTGTTCAATACAATTCTATTTTGTTCTCTTGTTCTTGGCTCTAAATAATTATTGATGAAATTATTTTTAATTAGCAGTGTTTTCACCTGGATACTATAGGGTGTCCAGCGGAAAAATTTCAAGATTAAATTGTAATTGCTCGTAAACCATCAGGGTGAGGTAAGTGGGAGGGGTAGTGTTTGACGCGCATGATTTGCTGATTTACCAGTCGCAATGGGTCACTGGTCGGGAGCGCACCGCGTATTCGTGGTTGAGCAATACTTAAAGTGCGATGATTCATTGATTCGTGCGCGTCACGCTTTTTGTACTCACTTTAGTATTCGACGAGTAAATGATAGACCGAGCACGCAACTTATCTGGTGTTGGGTTCAAAAGTTCAGACAAGAAGGGACAACGATTAACCAAACTCCTACGAAACCATCAATGTCAGCGGCGACGCCAGAACATGTGGCTCAAGTTCGACGTGAAATTATGCGCAATCCGCATAAATCGATAAGGAAGATTTCAGCCTGTACTGGAATAAAAAAATCAACAGTGCACGTTATTTTGAAAAAGAAACTACAGTTTCACCCATACAAACTGGAAATAGTGCAGTTTCTCAACTACAATGACTATTCTTTACGTGAAACCTTAGCGAGAACGATGTTGGAACAGCACGAATGCTTGGAAACATATTGTTTACTGACGAAGCACATTTTCAAATCGATGGCTATCTTAATAAACAGAACATGAAATACTGGTGCCCTGACAACCCAAGGGAACGCCGTCAAAAACATTTGCATTGTCCAATAACGACAATGTGGTGTGCAATATCTGCCCGAGAGATAATTGGCCCTTATTTTTTTAACCAGCGAGATACAGTCACTGCTGACGTATATTACCGAATGATCAACGAGTCTTTGATATCGCAACTGCAGCTATTTTCCGGGATCAACAACAGAACGCAATTTCAGCAAGACGGGGCCACTCTACACACAGCTAGAATTTCAACGGTAAGGCTGAAGGGAATTTTTCCCAATAAATTAATCAGCAAGCACGGAAACATACCCTGGACATTTTGGTCACCGGACCTTACAACGTGCGTTTTTTTTGTAGGGATACCTTCAGTCGAGAGTTTACAGCAACAATTCTCGAACAATTCATGCCCTACAAGAAAATATCTGCCGTGAAGTTGCTGCCATTGAACCAACGCGTGTTTGCAAATTTAAGAGTCCGATTGCAAGAGTATCTTGAGAGAAATGGACGGCATTTAGACGATATTGTTGATAAAACGTAAAATCCGCATCATTATATTTCATTATTAACAAAATATAAGAATAAATTTGTAGTTTTTATTTTATTTAATATTAAACTGAAAATTTTCCGCTGGACAACCCTTTATTATGAAAACGAAACATACAATTTTGCAATGCTAGAAGCGTTTTAATTAAAGATTGCCTTTAGTTTTTGTATCACGTGATATGTTTTTGATATGCGGTGTTAGATGCATATGTTAAAGATTTTATGTTCAATATCCTTAACCCGATGTTTCAAATTCGTAAATAATCAGGTAACTTGGATAATCTAACAATATATTTAACTATGACAATTGAATTTGCCAAATGGGTGACCGACTCGCCTTCAACTTAAGTCCATCGATATATTTTCATTAACATTAAAAATAAATAAACGACATCTTGAAACTGTCATCAAAAACGATAAAAAAAAAACTAGCGTGATATCTAAACACTTATTTAATACATTTTGAATGAATGATACTCACTTATGGGAAGGATCAGAAGATTCATAAGTACCGAGTCTTGTAAAATAGTATACAACTCTATTATTAATCCTCACATCTACTACTGCAGCAGCATTTTATTTTTGACTAAATGGTATTTATTTACAAAATCCTCACTAGAAAATATCCGTAGAATTCATAAGAAAAAAATGATGCAAATCAACAGAAGCACGAACATCATACAAGAGGAAAAGATAGACTGAGACTGACATTCAGGAAGAAGGCTAAATCTCAGAATTCGATGATGTACGGTGCAATGAAGATTTTTAATGAAATGCCAGAAGACATAAAAAAGAAGGAGAAACTTCATATATTCAAAATGAAACATAGCAAATATGTGAAAGATAAGTTTTAATAAAAAAATAACAATTTTAATTATGTTTACATTAGAGCATATATAAATATACTGATGTAACACTATATTTAGAATAAATAAATAATAATGAGTGTTTATTCATTAATTTTAATGAAATCACAATTTATTTATGAAATTACGATTTTTCAGAACACGGTTCCTTGATATTAAAACAAAATTTCAAAATTACTTTACGTGGGAACAAAAACATTTTTTCGATAAATTGATTTTGACTGTACATCTTTCTTATTTAATTTGTATTCAATATGAAATATTGAATACTCAAATACTTTTGTTTTATTTTTAGGATTATTTTAGGAAAAGCGATTATTATATATTAATAATCACTTTTCCATTACGTCTAATTTAACAAACTCTACTCCACAGAATATCTAGAAGAATTACACTACAAAAATGTAGTCAAAAAATCTGTCTCACCATTAATTAACAGTTTATACTTTGTCTGAATATACAGCCTTCACTTCCAGCAGCGTTACTGAAATTTTTATTTCTTTTTCGAAACTGTGACCGACAACTCGAAAAGCTTTTCTATTCAGAAATTGTAATAATTTCCGTGGAATCATTATATCCGTTTCCGCCCTCCATTGTTATCTTTTGTTTGACATCCAAAGACAAAGCGCCATTACTCACAATCTAAAATAGTCGTCGCTATCGAGTATCGCGGATCGGATGTAATTGGCCCAACCCTTCAGCCACCAGAAGCCTTTTTCCAGGACCGAGTATTTCATCTGGAATGGTAATGAATCGAACTGAAGCTTTTACGC
The DNA here is from genome assembly GCA_031772225.1 of Eubasilissa splendida. Taxonomy (NCBI): domain Eukaryota; kingdom Metazoa; phylum Arthropoda; class Insecta; order Trichoptera; family Phryganeidae; genus Eubasilissa; species Eubasilissa splendida. Next base: position 1,298,211 of record CM062868.1, read on the forward strand.
GAATACAACATTGGCTGATATGTTATTCGTTGAAAAATAAATGAAACATTTATTATATTTATTTATGTTTGTATTCGTAATAACTTATAATGATTTATATCTAATTCATTTTGTTTGTACAAAAAACATTTGCGTTAAATTTTGTTTCATAATCTCTGTTTGTCGATCCTGTATGAATCACACTCTACGCAAGAAACCACATTTGGTTACCATACCTTTTTAAAATGGCTGGCACACCATTTTTAAAATAGTCAAAATTGAAGCTTAACTCGTATATTTGTATCACCATACTAAAAAGATATTGTAAAATATATCTGTATATTTCACCTTCCCGATCTTCCGTCAAGAATTCGACTTCAAACCTGTTGACTTGCTTTATCTATGCTCTTTGAATGCTGATAGTGTATCCTGGTATCTTCCTACAAACATTACCTCTACTACTACCTTATATATGAAAATTATAATTAATTCATTAACTTTGTTTTTGAGCATTGTGAGTTAATTATGAAAAACCGACTACAATCATATTATGTCAAATTATTCTTATGTATTTAAATTATATATATATATATTTTAAATATTAATTAATTAAAAAATATAAATAGATCTACTATCTGATTAAAATTGTTATAATGATGAAAGATGACCGATTGATTTTTGGTTAAATTTTGTTGGGTATTTATAATATATTGATTAATTTTACATTCTTTACTCGTTTCTAATAATTCAAAATTGTTTAATTTATAACCAACATTATGTACATGTAAAACAAATAATCTAAAATCAAATTTTTCTAATAATTATTATAAATCAATTTTTAATTGCCTTTTTTCGTGTATTGTTGCTTTATCACATAATTAACAATATTTAGCTTAAATTAATACCTTTATTTAACGTACTGATTTATATATATTTTACTAGTATACATTTAATTATCTAACGCAGGTTGTGCATATTTATTTTAGATCATTAAAACAGTAAGAAGACTATACGGTTATACTTCTAACTTCTAATTTTTTATTGCTTTTAAGAACAATGTTCTCGTCACTGCTGATAATTTTCTGTAGGAGTTCACGTTTACCTTTATCATTACTCGGTCCATATATTTCTATAGACATAAATCAAGTACAACGGCAATTATGTTTTTATCAAAAATTCTGTTTAATTTTTTTTTAGTAATTTATTTACTTTAGCTTTACTGAGTTGAATTTAAAATTACGATTAATTAATTTTTGACGTGGAATTTAAATTAAATTTGCTTTCCAATTTAAAACAATTAATCTGTTCGAAACACAAATTGCTAGACTAGACTGTACAAAAATAGTACAATTAGACAAAAATGTTAATATTTGGAATGAAAACAATAAGCATAATAATTTTTTGCAAAAATTCCTTATATTTTAATATCTCTCGTTCCAAGAAATTGAATTTGTCGAGTGCTCGCAGTAAAGAAATTCCTGAGATGCTATGTTTTTATTTTCTAAAATAACAAAGATCTTTTACATTTCTAGTTTATGTATAATTACAGTATATGTGTAGTACAAAATGAAAACGAAGTATCGAATCTAACATACATTTGTATTAAAATCCCGAAATCACGGAGACACTTTTGCCTCGATAGTAGGATCTATCACAGTATATTTTCAAGGGTTTATAATTTATTAATATTACTAAATAAATATTATCAAAGAATCGAAGCTTTAGAATATGAACCGATAGTATTTTCATAAAAAAATTAATACGAACAAATGTTTTATTATATCTTTATTTTTGGTTGTATTCAACCAGCTAAGATAGATTTATGTTTGAATTATACTTAGATCGAGTCATAAAAAACTTGTGTTTTTATTAGAAATTCATTTTGCTTCATAAAATAACATAATTATATTAATCTATTATGTATTCACCACCATTATAATGTATGATCTTCTCCCATCTTCCTGGCAGCTTATAAATACCGTCCAAATAAAATTTAGTGACTTTGGACTGGAAGAAATTTTCGATAGTCTGACTTGCTTGCTCTTCAGTATTGAAGATTTTTCCATTCAATAAGTTCTGTAAGGAACAGAATACACAGTAGTCTGTCGGAAAAAGGTCCGTGGAGTAAGGTGGATGTGATGAAAATTTGTTTAAAAAAAAATTCTTGACTCACCCTTGTTGCTATGTGGTCTCGCATTATCGGAGTGTAAAATAATTATGTTTTGCAATTGACGAGTGCAGGACGCTTTTTGTTGAGTTCTTCTTGAACTCTTTGCAGCTGCTGAACGTATGTATGTATCTGTAGTAATAGCTAAATTTGAACTCAACAACTCGCGATGGGTTATACCATATCTCATCAATCCCACCATACACACAATAAAATCATCTTTCCATGAATGTTTGCTTTCGGATCTGGTAGGGTGCTTGATCGGTTATTAGTTCTTCACAGTATTACAGTGCATATTTTTCCGCTATCGGCGCACTATTGCTTTGATTGAATTCCCAAAACATCACACGACAAATACACACTTTTTGACTCTCTATTTTAAGGGTAAGAAACAACACATGTAATGTCCACTAAACAAAATAGTTATCAAAAGACTAACAGAACCTCTATCTATTTAGTGAAAGTAAAAACTCGTTTATCCCGTTGACTCATAGTGGGTCATACAAAAAATAGATTATGCCTACCTGCATCGGAAGTTCTTTATGACTCAACCGATAGGAGAAAAGTGATATTACATTTTTAATTCTTTATTTGTAACGAGAGAAAATAAAAATAGTTGTTTTAAAGGAAATACATATTAAGTTAAGTGATAACTTGCAATTACTTTAAGGATTACGTTTTCATTTCGATAACCTACCCACAAATAATATGAACCAAATATATCTGCATTAAATATACCAAACTGGAAAGAAATGACACGATATAGATATCAATGAAGGAAGACTCTTGACATCGCCAGCATCCACCGAGGTTTGTAGTGATAATGGTTATCCACACGCCTTTTGGGAGTTTTTTTGTAAGTTAACAATAAATTAATGACTCAATGGAGACGACGAATTAACTACAGAAGTAGGTAGTTATTGAGATTAAAAATGATTAATTATATTACATGATTAATTGACATGGCAGTTAATTTATGATTATTTTAATATTTTACGTAAACTTAACACAGTAGTTAATATTTTATTCAAGCTGATATTATTTATTCGACTAAATTTGGATTTAAATAATAAATATTCTGTAGTTTACAGGCGAAAGTTAAAACGGGGATAACAACTAAATGATTTAAATTTTAAATATATTACACAAATTAAAACGGCATTTGAGCAAAATACTAGTAATTTACGTATTAATAATGCAGTATATAAGACAAAATAGGTAAAAAAAAAAAAAAAATTGAGTTTGCTGTGTTTTATTTCTAAATTTATTTATTTATTTGTATATTTATATGGTTTACAGAACCAGAACAGAATTTTATGGTTACAGAAATACAATATTATAACCTTACAGGCAAGCACACTAAAACAACAGTACAATTATGTACAAAGAAAAATATTAAAAATATCAATAAAAGTATAAATATTTAAATAACAACGGTGAAAATAATACACAAGTCTTTTTTTATACGAAACACAATACAATATTTTGATAACTAAAAAATTCTCGAATAAATTATCAATTAAATATGAAATTGAATAAAGTTACTGTAAGAAATCAAGAAGCTAATAGCACTCGTCTGGATAAACTATGGAAGCATTTGAAAGTGTCTTCAATACGCCACTGACTTTGTGAAATGGATCTGGAATATGAACACTCACTGGTGCCATGATGATGTATCGTCATCTATCTTTCAAAGAGGCGTATCTCGAATTTGTTAATTTTATGACATACGATATATTAACGAATTGTGTAGAATTTTTCAATGTTAAAATTAATAAAAAAAATCTCTTACCAATTTTTAAGGATATTTTTTATTTAAAAACAGTATGAGGCGTATTTATTACATAAATACCTACTAAGCATTACTGTCATTTTTAGGTATGTTCCAGGCCGATGTTGTTTTTGAATAACTAGGTAATAAAACACATTTTTTCAATATCATTTTTATTTATTGATTATTTTGTTTATTACAATTATACATGGAATATGATATTGGCCAAACGGTTGCATCTGGCAGCGGCCGGCATAAATGCGTAATGTTTAACCTAATTTTTCATAATATTTTCGCATACTTGGCGTGTTATTTCAGCAATTTCATTACGAATATTCTGCTGTAGCATCGGAATAGTTGTTGGCTTATTAGTGTTGACATTTCCTTTTATTTACCCTCACAGAAAATAGTCGGTAGCCGTCAAATCAGTTGATCGAGGAGACCAGTCCATATCACCACTTTTTGACATTATGCGACCGGGAAAACTTTATTGCAAAATTTTAAGCGTTGCTCGGGCTGTGTATTAGGTGGCACCGTCTTTTTAAAATCACATATGTTTCGTTTATATATAATGGTTAGAGCAATGCCATTATTATTTGGATAAAAAATTTAATGACTTCAACATATTGTTGAATCGTTAGTTTCTCTATAATAAATTGTAATCAACTATTCTATATGACTACGAAATGCAAACTCTGCCAAACCAAAATAGCGGCTAAACAAAATTGGCCTGTAACATAATATTCATCTTGTATGACACATCAAAATAAGAGTGGGTACGTCAAAATGTTTTTATGTTATATTATTTCATTGGACTAAAATTCAGATATGCCTATTGGAATTCAGATATGTCTATTGGAATTAAAGACATGTGTTTAGGCAATGTAACCCTAGTAACAAAAAACGAGACGCGCCTATTTGAAAGATGGACGACGATATCCAAGAGAAAAATCCATGCTGGGAATCTCCATTCAATTTAGGATAACAGGTGGTAGTCGGCGGGGCATCCGAGACGAAAAAATCTCAGGTGGATGAAAAATGTGATAATGTGGTGAAATGTGAGTAAACCAAAGGCCCGCTGTCGTGATGGCGTATGGCAATTGCGGGCAGATAGTAGACCCTTGATACCATCAGCAAAGAAGTTGGAAGTGCATGTGTTCTGTACTGAACTGCACGAATGACTAAGACGATGATAATAATTAATGAAATATTTATTTTATTTATACCTTTAACATATTTATTTTATTATACTCATTATTTTTTGTATACATCTGTATGCCTAATCTCAACCATGTCGGAGATAGATAAAATAAAACTTAATTATGCGATTAATTGAAATATTGATTCCAAAATGTATATTGAATACAACAAAATAAAGGTCATCGAATTTCGAGCTGCCAGAATATTTTTTGTTAAATGATTTAGGATCTGAAGCAAAGGTATGGATTAATAATGGATACTTTTCGCAAATATTTAAAGGTTTAGAACGATTTTGTAAACATTTCAAACAATAATATTTTCTAAATATTTTTTTTTTTTACTTAAACCACTATATAGTGATTTATCAACATGTTTCAAGATGAATGGTCTCTTCATCAGGATACAAATTGTATACTAAAATTAAAAATACAAGCATAGACAAAAAACAAAACTATAAATATAAGTGATGAGTAATTAGGAACTACTGTGAAAACAAATTTAAAAAGTAACTATTTTCAAAAAGAATTTTGTTATGTATAGTGTTTAATTTACTATTAACAATTTTTATTTTTTATAAAATTTACAATTTATATGTTAATTGAATGGTTTGTCTCCAAAAGATAATTAGAATATTCAGACATCTCAAATGCTCCTTAATTCTTATATCAAAATTTATGCAATTTTATATCTATAAAAATAACTAAATATATTAAAAATTAAATAATATAGTGGTTTAGAAAAAGTGTTTTTACTTATTTTTTATATAATATGTTGTCACAAAATAATTTTGCAAATATTGAAGAAGTAATAATATTTACCGTAACGATGTATAATTTGCACATATTCCTCGAACATATATTGTGGACTAGGTCTATCACATCTTGTATGTATTCTAGAAGGAATATTCTATAAATTATGCATACGAGATGTGGTGGAAGAGAATGCAGTGTATTAAGTGGATTGCAAGCCGCTCCATACTCCAATTATCGCCATGCAGAAAAATCATCATTATCTTTTATTATACATGGCATATGTTTCCCGGAGAGCTGATGATAGTCTTTAGAAGACAGTCGTCACTGTGAGTTTATAAGGATACCGAGTCAAAGGACACTTCAAAGAATGCTCTATCAAGGTGGTCAGACCACATAAAGGAGATGAGCACTTAAAGTGGTCCAGGACCGAGGGGCGAATAGGCGATGCAGTTCCATCGAACCATCTAAGAATACATTTTTACAAATTAGGCAAGTAGTCGTTAAAATCTGGCAACGTATGATAGTTTACACAAACTGTTGAATTATATTTTGTCCAATATTTATTTTAATATAAATTAAATGTATCAATTAGAAAGACAAACATATAAATAAAATCAATTTACCAAAGAAATATATACGCTACCATCGGCATTTCTATCGAAGAAATGCGTTTTGTATTAAAATATTAACTACAACTTCGTAATAATAATGTGTTGTATTAAAGTTTATTCAAAAATTTAATAAAATGAAATTTTAAAATCTCTGACGTCTCTTAGCATATATAAAATTACTCAAAGGTATATGTAATAAAAGGTGATAGATTTTAAAAAATGGAATAAAAGATGTATCAATTTGAAATATCTGCAACATATAAGTTCGAAAATTTGTCGTCAATTTACTAGGCTGACATGGTGTAACGGTTAGCCCATTTTTTCCGGATAGTAGAAGTTCTCGAAATGTATATCTTTCTAATTGATACATTTAATTTGTATTAAAATAGCACTGAACTATGTTCTGAAAAAACTATATTTATTTATTTATTCTGAAAATTGAATATAGTGCATACATAAATTAATATATACATATATGCTCTAATATAAACAATATTAAAAAAATCATTTTTACTATGACTTATCTTGCACAGCTGTTTAGTTTAATTTTGAATCTACGTAATTGTTCCTCCTTTCTTATATCACCTGATTTCATTGAAAATGTTCATCGCACTGTACATCACCGATTTCTGAGATTTATATAAGATATTTCCTCTTATATAATGCTCATACCTGTGTTGATTTGCCTTAATTTTTTATAGAAATTCTGCTGATATTTTTTTAATCGGAATTTTAAAAGTAAACACCATAAAATTGAAATATATTTTCTGTTTAAAGGTCATCATATTTATTTCTTTCAATTTCGGATCCAAGTATGTCAATTTTATTCTCGATTACTTATTTTGCTATAATACAAATTAAATGTATTAATTAGAAAGATATACAGGAAAATTCAATTTATCGAAAAAATATGTTTGTTGCTACCGGGATACCACAACAGCACTTTGATCTGAAAAAACTTCAACATCACAATAATATGTTCTCCTTAATTAATTAATATTTTGCTATACTTATAATTCTTGCATTTCTTCTTCATTAGCTAAAAATAAAATGCTGCTAATGCAAGTACGTTATAGAGGTTGTCAATATAGCAGTTGGCGTTTGTGCGTATTTAACCAGTTATAGGTGGAAGATGAATTAATGTGGTTATATATGTCGATCAGAAGGTCCATCCCAGCTCTCCACTATGTTCAGATGGGTATAAATGTGGCTTTAATAAGTAACTTAAAGTTTTACATACATTTATTGAACTTGGTTACACACTTTACAGAACACTAGTTGAAGTAAAAATTAAGTTAGTTTATGACGAGAAGCGTTCACTGGAGGTGTGTTCGGGACCCGGCTAAAATGTATTTTTGCTGAGCGGCTTCCTGCGTATATTAATGTCGCCAACTGGTCGGTAGCTGAAGAAGTTATATAGCCGTTCAGAGATTCCGGCTCGCACGCAGATATGTGAGTCGGTGGTGCTGCTGATTATGTAGGCGATAGATCTCCACAACGTATAAAAGTTTAATTGGAGTAAATATTATGAGCGAATAAAATATATTAGGAATAAAAAATGTAAAAAACATAAAAACAATACCTCTCATCAATATTCTCAGCCTTCCGATCGCTGAAGATGTGCCGCGGCTCTCACAATCAACGAAGCGCTTTGATTAAAAATTAACATTCGAAACAGCCTGTGACGTGTCAAGTTTCCTTTGTCCCGCTGTAATCCGTTTAATCGGGCGCCTCCGAGGAGACGGTGTTAGTCGCCTTCGCAACCACAATTCTAATTGAAACGCCCTAACAACACTGTTTGAACGGGATAACGCACCACATAGCAGGGATGGCCGAGATAGCAACCGATACATATTTTATTATTTATTATTTATTATTATTATTATTATTGTTTCGAAAATTAAATACGATATATCAAGAAAAATTCAAAATAACGCGCGCGCAATGAGAAGTTTATTGTTTTGTAAATATAAGAAAATATATTCCGTTATTTTTAAGTACCGACATAAATATAAAATATAAATGTAGATACGTATACTTTTTTAGCAAAGACACGAAATATTAGCTTTATTCGTCTACTTTGAAAAATAATAATGCGTACCTTATTTTATTTATACATATTGTATTGCACATTAGTATTTTAATTCTCCGATTTTATTTTTACTTTTACTTTGTCTTGTATATACTATTGTTTTGTATTTAAATTGTATTTTACCTAGTATTCAATGAGTTATATTATTTTAAATTTTATTTTATTTTATCCACCTTAAATCGGGTTTGGCCTCCGGTTTGACAATTTAGAGGCCCTTGTGATAAAAAAAGCAGTGAATAATAGAAGTACAATTCTTAATAACCAAATAAATTTATCCTTTAGCCCCATATTAGGTATATTTCCTTTAAATCAATTTAATATCCATCAACATCGCGCTTTTCCCATCCCTTGATGTTCTGTCTAAATTAATATGTATTCTCTCTCTTTCGCGTGTAATTTTTTATTCTGTCTCCCTCTTTATGTTTATTGTTAGTTTTAAATATGCTCTGACGAAGCTTGAGCTAAACAAAACCAGTTGGAGTTTAATAAAATTCGTGGTTTTCTATTAAGTGATTGTGTTTTATTTAATCTGAGTTATAGTAGTATATTTGGTTTGTGAAATATGATATGTTAGCCGATTTGCCCTAAAACAGGCTTGCCTAGTTGGGCTAGGCGTTTTTAAAATCTGTTTTAAAAAATCTATGTGTAATAAACCGTTTTTTTTAGCTGTAGAATATATATTATATGTTTCTAAGATATAAATAACAAATGACTAATAATACATATATGCCCATGTATGGATATTTGTACATTGAAAAAATACGACGAAAAAGAACACACGTTGGTTCATCCTGTAATTTACGACATCACAAATGAGTACGATGTCTAAAAATGAAGATATAATTCAGAAGTCTACGATATGGTATGAAAATACCAGTGTGTTCAATCCTATTACAATTACGAGATCTGAGACAGGGGATAGTATGTAACCGAGAAGGATTGACGTGCGGTAATGCATTGTCGTTCTCTGGGGATGATTAACTGAATATGAAAAATGGCCACAGTACGACACAGCAGACGCAGCAAGCGCCATCAGCAGGCCGCAACGCCGAGTAACCAGCTGAACGATCCCTTCTCTGCCGCACTTTGCCTAAATATATCGTTTTACTTCTACCTTATGCTTTACTTCCCGCTTTGTAATTATTGATACCCGCACAATATGGTTGCAGATGTTTGCTCAGTAAATTCAGTGTACCTCAAGTAATTGCTGTTTCATGCCTCTCATCACTGTCTTAAAACATATTCTTACAGTCAATTCATGTTTAAAATTAAAGTAAACTGAACACGCATGATGGACCAACTATAACAGTGTTTCACTATTCTTATTAAAATCTTTCTGATTCAACACATGTCCATTTACCTCCAACGATACGGCGACAATCTTTGCAAAATTCAACCTAGGTTGTGGCATATGATTATGGTATCAATACATATTTGAGATATTCAGTGAGTGTTTGTTTGATAACAACATTTTAGTGACATGCTATTTAAAAAAAGCACAATTATATCATCTATCATTATTAATGTAAAATATTGCAATTAACAGTAGATAGTAATTGTATATACCTACATAAAAAATAGTAAAGTGAAAATTTAACATTTGCATTACTTTGATTCATAAGTACTTATTAATTCATTTTAAAACACGGAGAAAAACATGTCTCTTCATTTAACCAATTTTTCACCATCTTTATATTTCATTGATTTTATGCAAAACTCTGAGAAAGATCTTTTGTCCGATTTGCGATGATAATATGTGACGTTCTCGCTATAATTTCGAAGGTTATGTGCTCTGCGATGAGCTTGATGTCGTTAAATTTACCGTGGTCCAGTGACTTTCGTGGCTTCGGATGGAAGAGTTCTCACCATGGGCGCACCTGACTATTCATAAATCAGAGGTAAGACGAAGATTTGGGAGACCGTAACTATTGGCTGGCCGAAATTCTAAGGAACCTAGAATCGTGTTCGATTGATTTTGATAAATAACAACATATTTTCAGCATGATTCGCTTTCAGTAGTCATTTGATTTCGTTAAAACATTTTCCTATTAATATTATTAGTTTTGTGATGCCCCTGAATATCTGTAGCGAAGTTGATCACAGTTTTTGCCAATCCGTGTATGGCTTCTGAAATTAATTCTGGGAATTGTTGCTAATGGATCCGAAGTTTGTATTGTGTGATCAGGCTCGGGTCTGCTCGTCTATTGTCTCCGCTAGGTGTTAACAAGACGGGATCAGTTTATCGAAATTTAAATTACAATGTTCCGATGTCTCGGGACTAAATATTGATTTAAATCTTGAAACATTTCCTGACGATAATATTCTGATAAGTAGTGGACAAATTTTTCTCACGGTCAGTGTACGACATAAGTGACACATAGTTATTAATATGCATTGCGTAACCTATACTTTACCTTTTGCTAATATAACTAGAATATAATAATTCATTACTTAACCCACGTAAGCACGTTCCCATATTCGTATTTTTTGGTGTTTAAAGCCGCGCAAGAATACTAGTGGGTACGAAAGAGCATAGATAGGTTAGGAAGTAATAATAACTTATTTGTGTAAGGTTATTTTTTTCAAACTTCTACTTTCTTCTTCTTCTACTTCTACTTTTACTTTCAAACACTATTTTTTTCAAAACATAATAACATTCAAATAAAAATAACATTGATTGCTTTTTATTAATGTTATTTGTGATGGGTGACTAAGTAAAAACCATTATATTAGTTACCCATCACTTACACTTTTAAAGTTTTGTTTTTATCTATGCTTATATTATATTTAATTTTAGTATTCATTGTTTCCTGAAGAAGATACCGTAGGTATCGAAACATATTGATTTATCAATAAATAGTTGTTTAAACAAAATGTTTATTAATTAATAGGTGATTCACTGTACCTACATGATTCTAAATGTATTTTATTTAAATGATTTTGTAATTAAAAATAATGGTATTTAAAATAATTAATTTTTGTTTTTGCATAATCGAGTTCCATAAAAAACACATTATATTTCATAATCTCTCTATAAATATTTTATTACAAGTTGAATCTGTAATTTATGGATTCACGACGATTTTAATACCCGAAGGAAAAGATTTTATGTAAACTGCGGTAACATTGTGTTGGAAAACCTTTTTATGGGACTTTAACGGAACCATCTCAATAAAAGGCCGTAAAATATTTATTGCTTTTATGTGGACCAGTTGACATTGTTTAAAACTCAATATCAACCTCTGTTCATATCATACATTCAGATGACATCTTCAATTGTTTTACTTTATTGCCATCTCTGTTAATAAGAACATGATATTCTCCTCATGTTACAGTAATACATAATAACTATTACTGTATTATTTATTTTATCATTAACTAAACGGCGGACACCATGTGATCGTAATTTTAATTCTTTTGAAAAAAATTTCATAGATAATATTATTCGGGCATTGCTTGTCATTCTTTAAGATATTTCATTGCACTATGAAATTAAATATCTGTATTTGAGCATTGCTATCTTAGCTTGATTCAGGCTCTTCTATTTTCTGTGACAGTGTACCTGTACTTAATTTCATTGCAATTGAGTATCAACAGTTTGTATCGCACTTAATTGTTTGCTTTTTAAGCATCTTTTACCTTCAATTGAAGTCTCAACTACTATTAAACATATCAATTTTTTTTATATACAGTGTGTTCCAAAAGTCATTTACATTTTACCATAAATAACAGTAAGATAAAATGTTTTTATTAGCTTAAGTGACTTTAATGGCATAAATTTTTTCTAACCATTGAGCATTAAAATTTGAAAAATATATATAATTTAGAGCATTTATTAAGTCCTATACAATGTGACCTTCCTTCATACCTTTCTTAATTTAATTAGTGGGAAAGAGACATAATTATATTCGTATGTTTGTTATTATTTTCACTGTGAAATTAGTGTGTGATCTCTTTCTGTCATATCACAAATAGTATATTTTACAACGAATCGAATGGAAAAATAATAATTTTTTTACCCTTTTCATAATTTGTTCTTCATTATTCATTTTTAGGCGCTAATATTTTCCTTATGATTATCTAAAATATGAATTTTATGCTGCATGTATTTACCGAAATATTATAACTTTAATTAGAATGGTAGACCTGCGTTACTGCATGGTTTGAGAAGAATTAATTATAGTTAAAAATTGTAAGAATAAACTTATATTCATCTATAAACGTTTTCTCTTTTCGTGTAATATATTTATGATTGAATATTAGGTAATTGAAGGTGCTATTTTTTTAATAAAAAAAAATACAAAATCGCCCTTTCGTAATCGAAGAAGTAGAGATTTGATAAAACATGTTTGTTATTAATTTCTAACCATAGCGGCTATTTTAAAAATTAAAAATTTTCTCAAAACCAGTTATGAGTTATAAAACTGCCATTACTGCCAAAAAATCGTTTTCAAATTCGTCACCTTCTATTTCCTTCAATTTATTTTATTTGGTTTGTTTTGGTTATTTTCCATTAACACCCCTCAAATTATCGTAAGAAGTTAATTTTGGAATATAGAATATTCAGGATTCTCAATTCATAAAGTTACTACAAAGTATGGAGGCGAGAACTGAAATTCATTGTTCCCACGACGATCAATTAAGTAGCAGGTCCTATCGACCACACAACATTTTTAAAATGAGGCTTATATACATTTGATGAATCAACGTATTTTTACTAATTTGGATTTATGAACACTTTTTTTTAAATACATCACATTCCAATGCATTCATTGATGCATAATTATACGCTGTTTTTTGGCGACGTTTTGTTTTTTGAATTTGACATTTGATTGACACTAGTCATAATAGAATTGTGTGATACGGTTAGGAAATTAAAAAAGCATCCACATATACGCCACATGATGCTGTTCCACTCGGAGAAAGGGTGGAAAGATAATGAGTCATTTCGCGACTTCAACGATCTTTTCGGCGAAGGAACAATTAGCGAAAGGTCATGCCGAGAGTTATTTGTTCGCTTCAAAGCTGGTGATACCAGAGTAGACAAGTCAGGAAAGAGTTGATCTTCGGATTTTGATAACCAGGCCCTTCTAATGGCTATACAGGTGGCGCAAAATTAATCATCCAATTTTGTTTTTGAATAACTTTTTTACTAAATAAAAAAAATATATTTTGAGTGATGGAAATCAGATCAGATGATATCTGTCAAGTGGCTACCGACAGAGCTCTTTTCCACTTAACAGAAAAAAATTTAAAAGTCCAAATAAAGATTTCCATAAACTCAAAATATTTTATTTTTATTTAATAAAAAAGTTATTCAAAAACAAAATTGGATGATTAATTTTGCGCCACCCTGTATAAGAGGACAAAAGTTGCACAATTCAGTCCACGATTACGATGTCTACGCTCCCGAATGATAATTTTATATAATATGTTTTCAGTTTGTTTTCGTTACAGTATAATTTGTATAAAACGTTGAATAATATATGTATCAATCTAATATTAAAATTAAAGTTTATTATATAATTTATATGAAATGAAATGTTATATAAGAAGTCGGAGATAATAATCTATAAAAAAGTATTTATGAGTGTAGCATTTAACCATTATGTTTTTTATAAAAGATAAAATAAAAATATATGGGATTAGCTTTATATACGTGTGTCGTATGTATTGTAAATCTAATTAGATAAAGACCATGTGTCATGTTTTGCGGGCACGATCGCCATGTTTCTCGTGGACCGCTGTTGTTGAGGCTTTGGCAGAAGGGTTGGGGTTGGGGTGGCTACATTTAAAAGACATAAAACAGCAAGCGGATGTTTCGTTTTAATGGCCAAACCGAACGGAGAGGTTTTATCGAGAACACTCGGTTGTCGTGGAAGTCGTGGTTTTCAACAATCCTGTTATCTTTGTTATTTTATAGTGCGCCAGCCTGGGAGTACCTGACTTGTTCGATAATTACTATTTACCACGATTTTACAGTCGCAGCAAGCTGAAACGGCGGAATAATAATTAAATACCATATTTACGAATCATAAACCATTAAAGTGAGATATTTTGTAGATTGAAAATGAGTTGGACCCGATGAAGTCAAAAACGATTTTATTTTATTAATAAACCAAACTGTGTGCTACGCACATAACTGAGAATTATTTAAATCACGACTTTTGTTCCAAGTGGTGCACACCCTCTCATTGACAATAGGTATAAATGATAATAACAAAAAAAAAACCAGGTAAAACAAGAAATATACTCATACAAAATCTATTTATATTAGTTAGTTTAGTTACCAGTTACATTACGTTACAACCATGTTACAACTTTGTTAACCATTTCTTTTACTTTGTGTTACATCTATTTGGTGTAACATTTATTACTTCCTATTAAAACCTATGTTCAAGATATACACTATTTTGGTTATATGATTCTAAATTATTCATGTAAGTAGTTTTTAATATCAAAAAACAATAAAAATGAGATTTTCCTCTTATGGGAAATAAAATAATATTTTTATTAAAAAGCACATGCAATGTCAAGTAACAACAAAATATTAATTTCAGTTATGGAATACTTTCTTGTTTTCTGTTGAGATGTTAACAATAATTGAATGAGTTGAAATAATGTTCAATTGAAATAACCAAAATTTTAAACCAAGAAGTCGAGAGGGACAAGAAATTTATTGATTATTTCGGGGCTGCTCGGTTTATAAAACGTTTTCGAGAGGGATAGAGCGCCACACTCCTAGGCAGAGAGGATAGAGCGCCACACTCTTCAGTCATACACAGTTCTCGCCTCATCCACATTCATACAAACTTGCCGATTATTGAGGCTTCTAACAGGACCATGCTTCAGTATCTGGTTTACCTGGTCATACCAAGTCTTCTGCGAACGTCCTCTATTTCTGGTGCCATCAACACTTGCATCATATATCTTCCTTACATTTTTTCCTCATTCATCCGTTCCATATGACCAAACCACATTAATGATTCTTTCTTAACCTTTTCGTCACTAAGCAGCCATAACTTCAGTGTGATTCGAAGCGGGATATAGAAACACCCCAGATCATATTCGTACAAATGATAATAAAAAAATCATGACGGGCGACGTGATCCCAATCGCCTCGCCAGACGTCACCTGTCTGAATGCCGCGAATCGCGATAAGCGATATAGCTGTCTCCCTCGTTCGCATCTGTCGTATGGGGCTACCCAGCGCAGTGTTAGAGTGAAACAAATAATAAGCACAATAACTTAAAGATTAAAGACACAGGGGTATGGTATGGACATGCGCAGATGTATGGACCGCGCGAAGATTACTGGATCGAAAACAGTATTTTTATATATTATTCGCTTAGAAATTTGAAAAACAAAAAATGATAACATTTTCGTCCCCATTTCCGTGAAGATTACAAAAAATAAGAATGAAATCGTTTTCTTAATTATTGAGTTATCGAGTTTAAAGCGATCTATGGGGAATGTGAATACCCCGCTTCGGAAAGGCAAGGTTAATCTTAATCACTATACTAAGATCATCTTTACATTCTTTCCTTATTTCTTCATTCTAAGCGATCTCATTTCCACTGCATTCAGACTACCTTCGTTCCTCTTTTGCCAGTTCCACGCCTTACTTCTATACATTAGCGTAGGTATGTCAGGACTCCATTGTATACCGCTAGTTTTGCCTCTGATGGCAAGTTCCCACTAGCTATAATTTCATTCAAAGCGCTGTTCACTTTGTTTCCTGCACTCACCCTCCTTTCGATATCTTTCTCAGCCTTTCCGTTTCTATCAAACATACTTCCCAAATACACAAATTTACTTGTTCCAAACATTCATTACCTTCAAGTATTTTGTATTGTCTTGCTTTCTTCCTTCTCGAATATATTCAATAGAGTTAGTAATTAATTACAAATTTATTTATAACATTCAACCAATATGTATCGATATTTATTGCTGCTTCCGACACGGCTTGTTCGATACCACGAGTGCGCACATTATTATACATATGAAACAAATTGTACTTCTTTTTCACTTTTTTATATTTTCACATTCCTATTTATATAATTTAAATAATATCTACCCTTTTCTACTTAGCTTTGAATTCTCAATATGAACCTAAACTTAATTGGATGTATTCATAAATACAAAACTGTTACAACATAAACACATCTTCTGTGACTCTGTAAACTCAAAACTTAAACACTAAATAATTCCCACAGGTCTTAAGACGATTTCAACCCTTCCGTACTTCGGTTGTCCAGGTCCAGTTCTTGTCCACTTCAAGCCCTTAGGCTCGAGCACTAAACAATGTTTAAAGACAGTTAAATTAAGTCCTGGGGTGCACATTTTGGTTTGTCTATTTATTTACAAGTTCTTAGATATTTAAGATTATTTCTATTTTTATTAATCGGACTATCGAATTATCTACTGCAAAGTATCGACCTTTTCTAATTATATCCATTAATTCTTGTTCCATTGATCACCTCCATCCATCGCCCAGACATTATTACGTCAGAATACTCCCAAAGCGGCAGAAGACCATGTTCCTTGTCGATTGACTTTTCTACTAATATCGAATTCATTCGATTTACACAAAATACTGCGCTGTCAAATTAAGTCATTACTTTTTTCGAACGCGGATTGATATTTTTTATCTCTAATAAGTCATAGCTGGTTGTACTGAACGCTGTTTACATTAATCCTATCATAAGAGTTCGTGTCTCTGATTCACACGTCATTATTGACAAGATTATTGAAGGCCAGTATTTTTGGGCACTGCGATAAGTCAATTTCATGAAAAATGCACTCGCCTTAAATAAAATGGTACTTCATAGATATGATTTTATTTTCCATTTCTAATTTATTTCATAATTTTAAACTGTTTTTTGGTTATTTTTATTATACATGTATAGACAGACATGCTTGTTTAATGTGGTAAATCAATCGCTGAATTATCAATAGGTAGGTGTTCAATTTTTTCCTGTTTAGCTTATGGCGTGTTTCCGGGAATGAGATTTATTTCGAAAGCGGATAAAAGTTTGTATAGATTTCAGAGCAAAGTGTTCTAAACTTTCAAAGATCAGTATTATTGAGAGATTACCATGGACATAGGCCTTTAAATAATAGTAATTATTAAATACTAATTAATACATTAAATTAGTATTTAAAACATCACAGACCGTATGTTCTGAATAATTACAACTTCACAATAAGAATGTGTTCTCCTTAATAATAGTAATTAT
This sequence comes from Eubasilissa splendida, assembly GCA_031772225.1. NCBI lineage: Eukaryota > Metazoa > Arthropoda > Insecta > Trichoptera > Phryganeidae > Eubasilissa > Eubasilissa splendida. Next base: position 1,316,022 of record CM062868.1, read on the forward strand.
TTTGATATAACACATATTCCGAATACGCATCTCTATTTAAATATTTATACTTATTAATAAAAACAAAATATTTGTATTGGTATTTTGTTTTAAAAGAGAGATAGGAATTCATATTATTTTATACAACAATAGTTATAATTTTTTTTCGAAAAAAAAATTTACTTAAGAACTGCCCTAGAGTTTCGCTGCAAACTTCATACAATTTCATAACATTATAAATTTAAAAATTTTATCAATATTTTACACAGAAGCCTCCATGTTTAATAAATAAGTCATGTATTTTAAATAAGTTTAATTAAATAAGAGAAGGAGTATATAGGAATGTGGGAAACAGTACATGTTTCTAGCTATTTACCTATTCAAATATTCAGCCAATTAATCTATTGAGATTTGGTCAATGAACATACCAAAGCAACTTCAGTGACTGTTTCAATCCTGAATGATAGTCTTAGGGTGATACAAAGTACCGCCCACAACGACTAGTACAATCGTGGAACGGTAACATACGAGTCCACCGATTTAACACTGTCATCCCTCAATGATGCTCAATTCAAAATTGTGGGGATGCTGACAAATACCTTTTATATGATAATTATTTATTCAATCTCGAAGGAGATGAAAGGAAAAAGATTCCGCAGAAAGAAAGTATACACGGATGGAGCCTACGGAGGAGGTGCGCCGATGGGAGATTTTATTTAAAATGTTTTATCGAGGATAGTGTTGCGGTTAAAATGTCCACGCCATTGTTAAATAATCTTTATTTAGGGCAGAATCTTTATTTAAATCTTAGTACCGCTATTACGGTGATGAGAAAGTTTTAACATTGAATAATTTCACAGCTGAAATATGCGGCGGTGTTTAGAATATTTTCAGCTGCGGCGCGCGTAACTTTTGCAAAATTCTGCGCTAAAGCCCCTTATCTGGAGTTATTAAGAAATTCTCTCCTAAGTGGCTGTAAGATAATTCACACACACAGCCCAGAAGGGCGGCTGGGGATTCCGCATGACGGATGGCCCCACGTTTAACCCCAACTATTATACGAGAGCACACCGAATCTTTTGTGCGGGGGAGGTTTAAATTATAATTATTATACAGGTACAAGTTTTATAACTTTGCTTGTTTTTATTATATTTTACACTGATTGGCTACCGGATGAACTTGTTCATATTCTTCTTTTACTTTTTCCGCAGTCACTACAGTGTGCCGTCTTTGACTTCGCTATTGTATTCGCTGTCCAGTATTTTGGGCACTCGTCTACCTGCAGATCCATCTTGACATTACACTCCGTCTACATCTTGGTTTTTCTCTCGATCTAGATCTTATTAGCTTGTTAAATAGATGTGCGAGATAATTTATTTTCGATATCTTTTTCTGTTCTTGGGTCTTCTATTAATAATAAAACTGTGCCACTCAGTAAGACAGATCACCACTAACCTGGGCTGCTGGCTGGTCCTATGATGATTTTTAATGTTGTAAGTTCTTGGTCGGTTCCCACAAATACCTTGCGTGCGCCGAATATACTTCCTGGAGCGTTTCTCAATAGTGAACCGATTCCGATGGCAGCTGGACAGTTTCTGTTCAAGTTAAGTGGCGCTCTGTCTACAGAGAAAAAACAGGCATACTAACAACATGAAGACCCAGAGCTAATTTCATGTTGTGGAACTCACCAGGATAAACATATTAGTATTCATCTATCTGTAGAGTAATGGGGAAGTTGATTTCCAGTTTTTGGACATCATCGTCGTCACAATCAATCTCTATATCGCGCCGTTTCTCTCCAGTTTTGGATCTCTAAGGCAAATATTGAGGGCATTGTCGCATCTCAGCTAAGGTCATTCCAAGCTCCTGCACCCTATTTATCATGTATTCAGCGGTGACTTCGGTATTTGTTGTCTGGTTCTCTACACACGGTCCAACCATCAAAGTCTTGTTATTTTGAAAACCTTTGAGATGATTATCTTATTCAATAAAATATATAACTCATTATTGTAGCTTGTACTCCAAAATTTATATTCTAAAACAGGCCCAAAGTTACGCCAAAATTTTCCTTTCAAAAACATTCAGTGCACGCTAGTTCATTTTTCAATTTTTGGTCAAACTCAATTTATTCTCTCAATGTAAAGAGAATTTTCCTTAGAATGCAGCGAAAGGATTTGAGGGGTGAGTGATTATAATGTATATTTCATATAAGAAATGAAAAAATAATTAGGCAATGAAAATATGACTTATTATCATAAAGCCAGACCGCTAGACCAGCAAACACATTATGTACATCAATTAGTTAATCTAATGAACGATATACCAAAGTATCATACGTAAAGTATCAATTTTTTATTACACTGTTATTGTTCCTATTTACGTGATGGCAATACATAGGTACAAGAGGTAATCATTGAATAAACATGATTATCGAGCAGTGCCCGAGAGTAATCGAGAGATCGATAGGCCGCCCTAAAACCCAGATTAAACTAATATGACAGAAATGTTGGGATACTTGGAGAGGCTTTCATCCACCAATGAATAGAAAATATCTGATAATAATTGTGATAAGCATATATTACATATATTTAAAGAGCAGGGCGTTACACATAGATTTTTTTAATTGGAAACATTACTAGCTCCACTCATATTGACTACTAGATCACCAAATTGGTGGTGTGTGACTAGCTTCCATGACGATGACTGGTGATTGCTTGAATTATGAATTTTGACTGATGGAGCAGTCTGTTTGCATAACTGATATGGCGATTACTTTGTGGTGCGACATAATTATTTAAAAAATATAGATTAAACAAAAGTTTGTGCCAAACAGCTAAGTATTATTTATATAATGACCAATATATTCGAAAGACGTAGCACCTCTTGTCAATAGACGTACATACATGTTATTAAAGCTATTTAACAATAATTAAACTATGATAGACTTCAACCTCGTAACGAGGGACCGCAGAATAAGTATTTAGACACTCACCTCTTAAAACTATAGTCTTCATTAAATAATGCTTAGTTGTATGTGTAGACAATTCGACAATTCAAGCTGCGCATGGTGTAGTTTAATGGGAATGCTGTCTGTTGCGCTATGCGCAATACCAAGGAGTCACGATCCTTAATAACGAAGAACTGACAAAAATATGAACAATAAATATTATTAGTGGCGTGCAGTAAGCATAGATCTAGGTTTTGTTGCTAACATCGATACTGTAAAAGTAATGGGTATTGTCATTAGAGGTTCTGTACGATATACATTATTTCAGAAGCATGTTTTGTGAATCCTGTGTTCCTGTATGAATTAATTGTAATTTTAAAAAAATATTAATATTATTATTACATTAAGTTATTAAGTGATTCAAAACGTTTATAGTTTATAGTTTTATAGGACAGATTATACGAAAAAACATATGTGCCGCTTTATTTGTCATCTCTGAATTCTTCCGGCTAATGATTCTAGTTAGCGCATTAACTTGAAATTTTTTAATTATTATTATATTAAGGACTTACATACGTGTAATGCATTAAATAAATACTTAATTTTGATTTATTTCGCAGAATTAAAGTTATGCATAGTTTTTTTATATTATATAGAGCGAGTATACAATTATATATTTTGAGGATAAACCTTTGCAAACACTGGTAGTTTTGTACATAATTTCAAAACGAAGTTTACATATTATTTCGGTGCGTCTTCACTTACAAAATAGTACAAACTTGTTCCAAGGACCTTCTCTGCTTGAATATATGTAAGTCCCCTTTGTTTGTAAACTAAAAGTGGAACGTTTCACAAAATGAGAACAACCTTCCTGACCTCATGGCTTCTATTATTTCCAGTGTGGTTCCTGTTTTTAAAAATTATTAAAGTATTTTTAAAAAAATTATCACATTTAAGGAGTTTGTTAGAAGCCCAAAAATTATGTAAATTCCTAATCTTACTTCCTAACCATAATAATACATTAAAAAAATTATTTGAATTTATTATTTTCTTTTTTATGAGATTACATACATATTTTTGTTCTAACAGAGGTGAATATATTATAACATAATAAACATAAGACCCAATTAATACTCGTAGTTTATTGTATGGGATGGAGTAGACCTCACCTCTGATATATACAGCGTTGTCCTGGCTACTTTGCTAGACTGAAGTCTGTGTTAAAGTAGCCAGTTTTTTTTCGTGCTGTTATGGTGTTATTTAAATCATCGACAGGAATAAAAAGATAAATAAAAAAAATATATATAAAAAAATATGTAGTGGGAGTGTTGCAGGACTAGTGAATTATTAGTGTAGGTATTGTATAAATTATGTAAGAATGTTGGATAGCCATGCTTCTGATTCATCTCTACCTGATTGGATCATATATTGGGTCCATATTTGTGTAATCTTATTGGAATTTAACGATTTTCAGTTGGTACTGAGTATGTTGTATAGTTTCGGAGCTAAGAACATGTAGAATCTTTGATAAAATGTCGTTGTTGCTCTCGGAACTGGTGTGTAGATGTTCGTTGTGTGTCTTGTGTTGTGTTCATGATTTATTGCTTGGGGTGAGTTGTTGTTAGCATGGAAATATTGAACGAGTCTCAACATAAAGATTTGTCTTATATCTAGGAAATTGTACTCTTTAAATATATGATCTGATGCACTTAGTTTACATGAAAAAACTTAGACATCTTATTTAAAAAATAAAATTACACGTATACACCCACGTGTCGGGTCTTATGTTTTGTTTCACTCGTGCATATACATTAAAGGTCCTCGCATCAATGCGTGCGAGCGAAAAAAGTATACTCACCCTGTTCCCTAAAATTGAACAATACGTATATACAATATATCAATATTTATGCGTATAATAATTATAACTATGCACTTAACACATTTTTGTTTAAAAAAAGTGTTAATGAAAGGAAATCTTATTGGGGAATTTTCATCCCCCTGTATGGAGTGCTAGTAATTTTGTTGTACTTCGTATAGAGAAGGTTAATAATCTCAACGTTTAAGTCTAAACGTCTAAGTAGAGAAATGTGCTAATTATATTACTTAACGCGCTGAAAAATTTAATTTTTGCAAAAATTTATTAGTTTTCACTAGTGAGAGAGTTTACTCATTCATTCATTCAAATTATTTGTTTTACTTATATTTATTAAACATAATTATGCTTTTAAACTCACAGATTTAATAAATAATTTATATATCTAAATAATGACAATTTTTGTGCACTACCTCATAATACCTTCCTAGATAAGTTTCATTACTTGTCTATTAGTTAAAGAAGATTTTTAAATATTATCTTTCACAAATATTACCCAAGACCCATAGTTTTTTTATAGAAGATTTAAAGAATGTATGGTACTATAGTTAATTCTAAGCTTGTTTAAACAATGACAAAGTAATATTAAATCAGAATAGAGTTGTGAACCTAAAAAATTCCGATAATAGTTCAATACAACGAACGACTGGAGTTAGGAGTAACCGATTATTACTTCCAGTCGATTATTATTTGACTGGTAATAAGTTTGAGCATGGAGAAAGGTTTATAAACCTTTAAAAATGATATAAAATTCACGATGAACACCATATTCAAAACTACCATGAACATGCACATTATTAATAAAACAGTATAAATATACGTTAAATTTGAAGTTTTTACATGTTAAGTAAGGGAGTAAGTTTCTTGAATATCCCGAGTCATGGTTTCCATGCTTCCACTGGCTTAATATATTAATACAGATATAAATTACCCTATCTACTTACTAACAACAATATTAAAAATCCATAAATATTAATTTCTCCGAACCCTTATCGCACAAACAAATAACAATAATAATAATTTCTCCCACAGAATTACCAGAAACCAAACATTGGCAGTGAACACCCTAATTATATAACGTAAAGATTGGTGATTTCATTTAACTCTAAATTTCCAGACTGAAAATACGTAATTCACGATCATTTTAGAACGAAACTTTATGGATAAGACCTGAAGATGGCTAATGAGATTTAATGAGTAACGCGGGATAACTAAGAAACTGTATCTCTCTTTATTTATATACATATATATTATGAGTAGTAAATTGTTTTTTTATAATGTTATTAAGGAGAACACATTCTTATTGTGAAGTTGTAATTATTCAGAACATGGCTTTCAAAAATAATAGAACAACAGATGTATTAATTAGAAAAAGTGTAACATATAGGTTCGAAAATTTGTCATGAAAAATACTGGTGTTATAACACAATTGGTAGTGTACTTCCCTGAATTCGAAATAGAGATCCAGGTTCAAATCCCGGTAATACAAAAACAATATTTTTCGACAAAATTGGTTTTATATGTATATATTTATAATTAATACATTAAATTAGTATTTTTTATAATAATTTAAAGTTAAGAAAACATTTATAAATATAAGTATAAATATTAATTTATGTGTATGAAGTATCAACTCTGTTATAAAAAAATTAATATGGCGTTGTAAGAATACTTTCGTTAAAAATTATTCCGTCTTATTGAGGTTTTGTGTACGTATGTCTCCCAAGGGGAAGAATGCAATGAATTTCCTACGTAAAACATTTTCCCGAGACCATTCCGGCATCTTCCTCCAAGAAAGTTTCGAAATTCATCAAACTTTCTTTCACCGCCTGAAAGGCCTTGATTTATTATTGCGATAAATGACGCCGTTTAATATTTCCGTAGAAATAAAACAAACTTTTACAAAACAAAAATGGTACCTTAGAATAACAAACGTATATATTCTTATAATAATAACTCTCTGACGGGTCCACGTTGTCGGTGGAGAGAGTATCTGCCTGAGGAGGGGAGGAGGGCTCCTGAAACAGTGGTTAATACGAATTATAAGATGAAGGAAACGCATTCAGTAAATCGTCGAAGTAACTTTTATTTTCTCTACTTCTTAAACTGACCCTAAAGACCATACAGGTTCATAGTCAGCAGCCACATTGTATCTTTGCGTAAATTATCCGCCCATATTATTTTCAGTGCGTGCTTTTAAGCCTTCGTATATGACAACATACCATCTCATCTTTCACTTTTCAAGTTTTTGACAGCTTGAAGATTTTAAAAAATTCAGCTTTTGTAAGGATGAGCCATCGATGATTTTTTGCGAGACTAGTCCGAGTATCCAAAATATTTGAAAATTTGAGTTCAGTCGCAAGTGAGGAAGAACTGCACTAATGATTAATGACGATCAGTGTGGGATATCTCCAATGTTTTGGCTTCTAAACTTGATAATGCTTTTACAAATTAAAAATCCTGAAATTATCGTGATGTATCCTGAAATTATGAGGCGTGCATTTAGCTGTTGAAAACCAAAATATTGAACATGCCCCCACTATCATAATTATCTATAAAATATAAATAGAATCTCATGAACGAAATATTCTTGAAATTACGGTAGAGACTTTTTAACTTTTTTTCAGTTTTCTGTAGAGTAATTGATTTTTTTTATAATTCAAATTTATTATGTATTAATATAAAACATTGAATTTAAGAATATGGTAGCATTTTCATAAAAAAAATGTATCACTTGGAGTACGATGGCCAAACTAATATAGCTGGCGTAGGTATCTTAGCTGGAAGTATAATCTACCAGCAATACGAAGATCTCAAATCAAGTCCTAGAGACAGCATTTTATTTTAGTAAGATATGACCATATATTTTTTAATGATTTGTTATTCTGGTTTAATTATCATACATATACATTCTGAAGAATCGCAACATTGCCAATTTCGTCAATTTATTATCATTTAATTGATTGAATTTAATAATAATTGATTTCTATCAAAATATTACATAATAATCAATAAATTATGATGTAATATTTATTGCTTTATCAAGATTTTTTCTAAATAAATATGATCTGTAATCTTTAAAATAAAAATATATTCTAATTTTACACGTTATATTAATGTAAAATAGTAGGTATAAATGTTTTTTGTATGCTCAATATATCACATAATAGTATACATTTTTGTTTGAAAATGGCATAATTTGTATATTCGCCACGTCCTGTTTTTGATTTATGTACAAAAATACGCAAAGCCTTAAATAATGGTTAGTAGAACTGACATTTTCTTTTGCAAAAGTTATTATAATTATCTCATATTTGAGATTCACTACAGATATATTAATTCTATATACAAATTAATATATTTTCCGTTTATTTTTTAACGGAATTCGATCGAATTACATTTCCTTTCGAGAAATTTGAAGATTATGTCGAAAATACAGCCATTCCGTTCAACATTTTTTTACTAAATATTATAGATATTTGGCTGGCAAAAACAACTCTGCCATTCAAAAAACCGATCGAACTAATAAAACGAAAGGGGTAGAAATCTCAAAGGTTCTTTCTCATTGAAAAGCTCAAAGGGAAGAGTGAAGAAGGGTTGAAAGGTCTTTTATAAGACGTTAATAGCCCGAGGGTTGAACCAACCTATTGCAAGCGGAGTGTATTCATTTACTGGAGGTGCTTGGAATGATTCTTTGCTTTTAATTTACCCTTAAAAAGGGGTTAAAAGTAACCAATTTCAGAAGCTTTCACGGCCGCAGTCAATGTAAATATTGTAATTTTATGTCAAGGTGAGTTTTTTATCCATTTAAATTGGCTTTTTAGTATGGATTGAAGCTTCCATCGTCAGGTTTCAGCTTTAGAGTCATCTTTATCTTCAATCAAAATAATGCGCATTCAAAAAACTTTATTATCAAAAATTCAGAAAAATAATTTTAAGTCATTAAATAAACTTTATAATTAATAAAGCATACAATCACTATTTACAAAAATATATTCTCGCTTAATGTTCAAGTTAAGTGAAATTAGTTCACAAACGGTCACAAATTCAATTCTAAGCAGAAAAAATAATATTTAACTTTTAAACTTTTCATGCCTTTAGTATTATACTATATCATTAAATGCTTCATAAATTGTGAATTACTGAGATTTAAAAGTGACGCAACCAACCTTGTCGCCATAATAATAGAATAGATATATTGATATTTGATATAATACGATGGTTTGATTACTTATCTATATTCAAATCGAAACATTACATAGACATTGCGTCCTTAGTCCATTTTATAATGTATTACCTTTACAAATTATAGGTGGGTATTGTCTTATATATTTATCATGTTCAAATATTGCTTTATTTCCTTCTTTCTTTTGTTAAATAAAAAATTTATTAAAATTATGTAAAATATGATTATTGAGTAACAATTTAAAATGTACGGGACATGTAGCAAGAATACATAATGTACGGGACATGTAGCAAGAATATATAATGTACGGGACATGTAGCAAGAATATTTAAGTCTCTTAATATAGACTGCCAACGACACAGAGACAAAGACGTAGACTTAGGCGAGAGCCCAGCAGACCGGACCGCAAAGGTGATGTCCAGAGGTGGATGGCACTCTATGTGACGGCGTTCACGGACTTCCGAGTCCCACGAAGTCGCTGAAGATGAAAAGAATGTTATAAGTGATAATTAATTAGCAGGAAGTTTTTAAAAATATTTCTGATAAAATAGGAGAGTGCTGTGTTTTAAATACATTGTTGCTGTCATAAAGTATTTCACAGCCGTAGCGAATTAATTATAGAATAAATGCACTGATAAATGACACTTTTTTTTTTTTTTTAAAACCATGTCTTGTATGAGTGTCGCGAAAACTCCCAGTTGTGATGGCAAAGATCCACAATGGATCATAGCCATATGATGATGAGTATATGGGGTAATTGGGGTAAAATTGTTGGAAATACCTTAACAGGGATATAAAATTACATTATTCTAAATTTATCTCTTTGGTTCAAATAATATCGAAATCAAGTGCATTTTTTTCTACTGACAACATCAAGCATCAAAAACAAATGTAAAATTTTGTATTCGTGATTTTGAGTGGTCTTCAGTATTCTATTTTAACGTTTCTTAATTCATCCACTATGGTCGCTCATAACTGAGGATCATGATCCCCGTGAACTCTCGCCCTCTTAACTATGCTCCTCCACTTTTCTCGGCATCCTGCAGATCTTAGGGCTGCCACCAGAGCAGTTGCCTTTTCTACGCGGTCGATCCAACGGGTGGGGGACGTTCCTCTTCATCCTTCGACGTAACCCACCACAGCAAGCTATCTTGTCATCAAATTTCATCCATGGTATGCGCAATATGTATCTCCAACACCACATATCAAAGGCACATCAATCCGTCTTCTCTCCAGAGTCTTCAGAGTCCGTGATTCCACATCATATAAAAATGTATAATACACCAGAGACTGTATAAGTCTGATTTTCGTTGTCTTGGAAGTACCGCGGTTTTACCATATTTTGCCAGGTCTGGAAATACACGTATTGTACACGTACATTTTCAACGTGTATTGTTGTAAACCGAATTGTTACATTATGGTATAATAATATCAATTTATTTGCCTCGGAACTCGAGAGGTTGCGAGCCTTATTGCCGCCACAAATAACAAGGCACAGGAAATGAGAATACGTGAAGTGAAGCAGTGTTGCAAACAGCGCGAATTAAAAAGTATAATAATATTAGTGACTTCGTGGCATGTGCGGGCGAGTTTGGGGCCACATAAAAATAAATTAAGCCTTGAATTATGTACGTAATAAAAAATGTTCTCGGCACACATCTAAACAGAGCGTCCTTGTTGGGAAAACTGAAAAAAAATAACATCCTTTATGGGTTACAGTAAAAAATTAGGACTACAATAATTAAAAACATTTGTACTTGAAGGTTGATGGAAAAAAAATATTTTTTAATTCTTGTATTTTGGATAGGTTCTGATTAAATCTAAGAAAAAAAAATCCATCCATCGGCATGTTTGTTCTATTTTTATAATACAAGCGTTTAACTTAGTTTGAAAATAGTAAGCATATTAATGTGACATATATTTTTTATTGTTTCCATCTGAACAATCCGCGTTCTGCAGATAATATGGTTCTTCTGGTATAATAACATTGAAGATTTACAATTTTTGCTGAACCAAGTAGTGAACACGTGTGAAACTTTTGGATTAGAACTTAATATAACTAAAACTAAATATGTGTTCATTAGCAAACATTGCGCAGCTGATAATTAAAGCCTTCGTATTGCCGGAAATTAATTGGAGAAGATAAGAAGAGTATTATATACCTGGGCTGCAATATAAATAAAAGATGTGATTCTTCTGTTGAAATCAAATACCGTATTGGACAAGCTCATACATTCTTTATCCGCATGAAATAGATGTTCCGTTCAATAATGTTTATTATAACAAAAATCTACTAAAAAAAACTAAGTTATGTATTATAACCAAGGTTCAATGTACAACTGTATGCATATAAAATGTTGTATACTTCATTTTATTTTTATTTTAGTTTAAATATTTCTTAACTTATACTTCTAAACAAGACGTTTTTTCTTTAACAGAAAGGTCCACAAAAAAAATATTGAGTCAAATTTTTAATTAAAATTGTATAAGTATATTATATTTATATTAAATGTTGCTGTACTATGGTTAGATAATAAAAATATGTTCGCGCTTTGCGCTCAACCTTAGACGGATTTCAAACACGAGTAAATATATATAATACATATAATATATTTTGAATGTTTAAGGGTTCGATTTGTGATTAATCATTTACTAGTATCTTTGTGTTAACCAACTTGAGTATTGTCTTCATCTCCCTCTGTCATCTGTGTCTGCGGTCGCTTCCCACTCCAATAATTAATTTGATTTCTATGTCGAAATACTTAAATAAATAATACTTCATCTTAATGATAACTGATTAACTGAAGAAAATGTATTTGAATTGAAACCTGTCGACGTGTAGTTAATACAAACTTGATACAAAATTACTCGAATAATTTGTAGGTAAAAATTTTAGAATGGGACTTGTAGTTAAATTTAATTAGTTGTTTATAATTTTTTGATTAGTTTTACACGCTTTATTTATTATTTTTATGGTTTTGATAAAAATAGGGATTGTCAATTTAGCATGTAAACGATGTTGGTCATAAATTAAATAATTTTGAATCGTTGGAGATAAATAAAACGTGTAAAAGTAATCAAAACATTATAAACAACCAATTAAAATTAACTACAAGTCCCATTCTAATTTTTTTTCCTAAAAGTTATTCGAGTAATTTTGTATCAAGTAACAATTTGAGTTAGGTACTAAATTTAATTTATAAATAATCATTGTTTTTTAAAAATATATTATGTTAAAGAAACAATAACATATGTTTTTGATTAGTATTGACATCCTGAAGAAGAAAATTATATTTTTTGAAATTTTAACCACAAAGTTAATTTTGCCAACTTTAAAAGTATTTAAAAGCATATCATCTACGGAAGATCGTTTTCTGTACCTCACTCAAAACAATTAAACTCTTTGTTTTCCTTCATAAAAAATACATTGCAAGAAAAACATAATTATGGTGCATATAAAACGCTCTTGATGTGATATATTTATGAAAATGGCGTTGCATAAATCGTGCAATACAAGCAACTGAAATAGGTTAAAAGCACGAAGGTTATTTCAGCCTTTTAAAAATGTATAAATAACGTTTTTTTATAATTATCCTGTACGACAATAAGTGAATGAAATAAAATTAAATATCAGCGACATAAATTTATTACTCTTATTCCATTTTTGAGTACAAAAAAATCAAACAAGGGAAGATGTTCAAGGCTGCGTCCTAGGGCCTAGGGGATGAGGAACTGGAAGTTACAACATTAGGTAGTCTACGACAGTGGCGGCTAGTAGTAGAAAAAAAACAATTTATTATACATACATAATATCGATATTTAAATAAATGCACACGTAACTTAAGTTAATAAACTACCATGGTGAATATTACGTTCCAGGCCGATTTTGTTTGGCCGCTATTTTGGTTACACAGATATTTGTTAGTTTATATTTAGTAGTCGTAGAGATCAGTTATTTACTATTTATTATGGAACACATCTCAATAATGTGTTTAAGTCATTCAAATATTTTATCTAAATAGTTCGACTTTTGGAAAAAAAATATCATGAGCGATGGAGCTCATTTCGATTTGTCGGGTTTTGTTAATAAACAAAATAGCCATTATTGGGGTACTGAAAATTTTTAATTGCTACACCAACAATCTTATCATTATGCCCTATTTCTTTTAGGATGAAAGAGGCAATACTGTTATAACCTTTCATGGTGATCGATTTCGTTACATGCTGAAAATGTTCTTGGTGGCCGATTTGGGTCGATTGGGTCTGCAATACATGTGGTTTTAACAGGACGGAGCCACTTTACACACAGCTCGAGCTACGTTTGAAATTTTGCCAGAACTTTTTTCCGGCCGCATAATTTCAAAAAGTGGTAATCAGTTGTAAGTTTTTACTATGATAAAAAAACGTATTTTTTATCGTTGGTAAAAAATATTTAATTCTCGAAAGTACATCCAGTAGTACACTAATTTTACTCTTCAATGGTAAAACCGTCAAGTCATAGTTAAAAATGGCGGACAATTTACAGCTGTTTCAAAAGTCATTTGCCATATTGATACTTTGAAAGTTACAGTATACGACAATGAATCAATCAATATCCCTGTAATTACCTATACTTCCATATATTTTCCATTAAATATATTATTTTTAAATAGCTTCGTAACAGTGCCTTTGTAGGTGAAAATCTAGTAAATGTGTGTCCGTGGACATATTCAAATATTGCTAATAATATACCGGTCAAAGTAAGAAAATATTAAATTGAAAATTGAAATGGATTTTTCAGGCGTATTCTAGTATGATGTGTAAGAAATATTTTAGAGATAAAAGAATAATTTCCAAAAAATAATCAGATTCTCATTGTGACATATATGCTGTTTCAGGGAAAATGAATTATCAAATTTAGTTCATAGATGGCAAAAGTATAGTGGTACTCGAAGTGACTCCACATTCTAACATATATACAACTTTCAAAAATTTAATTGATGAGAGAGACTTGATGTACGTTATATTTATATTTATTAATTGATCACTTAAGCCAGCCGAAGACAGGTCGTAAGCCCTGTAATTATCCATAATTCCATATATTTTACATTAAATATAGTTTAAAAAAATAGCTTCGCCTCTTTGAGATATCTATTATTTGTTTCATTCAATATCCCACTATTTTAGTGATGAGAGTTCGTCAGATGATGATCTCGCTGTGTAATTGATATTACAGAAGATCTTTCGCCAGTAAAGGGACAGATTTCGAACCCAGGGGTGAATAAAGCCATAGATAAAACAAAAATTGTAAGTAATTCAAATTTTTAATATTTAAAATAAATAAACTTTGGTACAAGTCGCAGATATTTAATAATTTTTCATCTTGCCACACTATAAGGCGGGATTGATTTTGACAATAGTAAATTTGACGTTCGAACAACACCAGTATATATTTTACAAAATATGTATTAATAATGTATCGCATATTATAAAATTTATTATATATAAAACCTAACCCAGTAACTACTTAATATATCAATGTGTGGTGCTGTACGATATAATAATACACATGTCGTATCAACATTTTTAATATTTCTGAGATTATTAAACTTGGCGGTCTCTCGGGATGAGAATCACATCCCTATCTAACCGGTATCTAGTCTAGTACTTTAAAAGAAATAATATGTATTTTTGTATATTTTCTTTTTACCTACTGAGAGAATTTATACACTATAGTAAAACGTAAAGGATTTAATTCATATTTATAATCACAAAAATCGGACATATATATGTTCATTAAAAAATGCAAAATACTTATTGAATGATTTATTTTTAAATATATTCAATTACGACATTTCTTACTCATTGACATTATATATTTTCAAATAGTAGTGATAGTTCCGCGCATGTTAAGAGAGCAGCCACTGGCCCAAGGGTGTGCGGAAGGGTGGTTCAAGATAAACAGACAAAGAAATGTCTAGAATTTATAGCTCATAACTTCCTACCGCTTAAATCACGATCGGCGCGTGGAGCTACCCGATGGAATTTATTGTGTTCGTGAATCTATAAAGAATTTGAATTTTTTACACTGTTTCCTTTGTATGAACAAGTGCGATTTTTTTCATCGTAAATCGTCGACGATTTGTGCTGATTTGAATTGAATGAGTATTCGAACACTCGAGTGAAAACACGTGATTTTTAAAACTGTTTCTTAGTGCTATTATTCACTGCCAAATACAGTAGAATTTAGTTCAGTCAATAGACAGATGGTCGAAAGAATTTTAGTAAATACATTGCACAAGGTTGATAAAAGATTGACTGACCGATGGTGTTTGTGGTTTTCTTTGTCTTCTGTTTTATGAGGAATAGTGACATATCTATTTGATAGATACTCATGTAAACGAAAAATCAAACCTAGCTTGAACAAGTCAATAATTATATTTACCTAGAACAGCAAATGTTCTAATCCGGAGGTATATACGACAAAATTGGTTACAGAACATAGCCAAACTGAAGTGTATTTTTAAACGACTGAAAATGATTTTAAAAAGTGATCTCACTATTTGAAGAGAAGAAAGAAGATGCGCGTGGAATAGAACAGACAAGATTAGTAGATGTAATAGAATATGTCAATAAAATTAAACGACAATGGGTAGGCCAACAAGCTCAGATAATCGTTGAACAAACGCAATCATCCAGAGAAATCAAGACAGCTAAACGCTGATTAAATGATCAAACTCTGCGAAAATACGTGGCAATGATGAAGCCTTCATTTAATAGTGAATAGAAAACGGTCGATGATGATAATGATAATAACAGAGAGTGAAAAGATGTACGTAGATTGCATGCAATGGAATTTTGGCTGTTTAACTTCCTTACCGATTAAGAAGTCAGACTATCTAAGATAATATTTTTATTAGCGTTAATTCAGCATCGCTTAATAGAGGAGGGCGTGGAAAGAGCAGCGGTATTTTTCAATCATTATTGGACCACCCCCTTTTACACCCCGCCCAGTATTATGACCTTAGCTATCATTTATAACTGATGCTGACAGGGACTGCACTTTTCGAAACAATAATACTAATAAAAGTATGACTCAACCTGTATGTAGTGCAATGTTTACTTATCGAAAAAATTATATTTATTTCAAATTACTAAATAAAAAGCTCACAATCAACAGCTAAAAGAGTATCAGAGATAAGGAATTACGAGCGGGAAGAAAAATTTAACGTTATTGAATTTTTTCTTCAAAGGGATGTTTTCTCGCTGGTGAGGGCTGTTGGGAGGTGTCGGGGGATGGAGACAGAACGGCAATCACCGAGCTGTGGGCTGTTTCACGTGCCCGTATCAATATCCATGATTTGAAAGGCAAACTGAGGCGTAAATGTCTGCAGCGAAAATAAAAATAAAATTCACGATATAAAAGCTACTTCTTCTAGAAATATTTATTTTATGAGAGAAAAGAAGATTGATGCTTCTGAAAAAATGCACTCAAGCATTTTGAAGATATCGACGCTAGCCGCGCGGCAGTAGGGAGGAATAATAATGTGACTATTTTGCCAATTGTATTAAATCAATTCTAACATAAAAAAAATATTATGCATGTACTTATAAGATAAATAATTTGACAATATAGCCATATACGGAATATGGTAGAGCACTCGCTTAGCATGTAAGATTTAGTGGGATCTATACACTGCACGTTAAATTGAATTCACAAAGGTTTTGAAGGCACCTGTACCTGGTATGGATCCGCTACCGGTAATGGTGAAAATAAAAGACAATACAAAAGTGAGAATATTATGTAAATTTTACGAAATTTTCAACCGCTCTTTTCATGACAAATTTTACTGGGATACTCACTGAAAAACTGTGTTAAAACAGTTTTGAGAAAACTAATCAAATTTATTATAATCTTAAATTAAATAACAATCACTTTGTATTTTTTGTTTATAAATTATTTTGTAATTTCGTGGTTTCATACAAAGTGATTGTTATTTTATTTAATATAATATGTTAAACCACAAAGTGATTGCTTTCTACGAAAATATTTATTATAACCTTTCGTGAAATCTGATAATCAAATTATGGTAAACAGATTGATAAGAACAACGTTGGCCCGTTGTATACGTTTGATACTTAAGCGAAACTGGAAGGAAAAAAATCATTTAAGTTACTTAAGATTGATTACGATAGCTAGTTTTCGATCCCAGGTGACATCGCACAAGTCTTATTGAACCTAATAAACTATTTCATTTGCGGGTGACCACGATGATCGGCGAGGCGGGACAGCTTGCGGTCGGTTACCCCATAAAGTGTCTCGCCTTTATATCCGCTGAATTATGGTCGCCATAAAGTGCAGCGTAAGTCGATTTCCATGAAGGATGCGATATTTTAAAGAAAATTTTCAATTGCTTTCCTTCGAAATCATAAAAACACGGTTATTTTTAGAATTTAATTTATATACCTAATAATATAACGTTTTTATTATGACCTAGCAAATTGTTGGTGCTGAGCTCTGCGATTGGATATATTGTGGCTTCAACGTAGCAACTTTATCCATAATCTTAGAAACTAGTAAAAAATTACAATATTCAACATAACTGCATTTATAATACGATAAGATATATTTATTGACGTATTAATTTTTGTTACCATTAGAGGTACACTATTATAATAATTAAGTTTACAAATTTATTATTTATTATGTTTTGCATCACTTCTGGTAGATAAGTCTTTTTTTCGTACTGTTTGAGGTGATCATTTATGTACAAATATATAGGTAATAAAATATATAATGAAGGTGTTGAAAATATAAAATGATTTTTTCATGTTCCGTAGTATTTGACTAGGAATATTAGACAGCGTTACTTCCGACTGATCTGTACTCAATTGGATCATATACAGAGCCCAAATATGATTTAATAATGCTAACCTCACTAGGCTATTCCCGTGATCAAAAACCTTTCTTACTACTTCACACTACACACACTATTTTTGAGCTAATAAACACTACTAGTTTCGGGGAGAGCAGTCCTTCCCATCTACAGGTGTAAAATAAACTAAATTAAATACTTCTTCAATATTATTAAAATCACTTTATAATCACATAAATAATAAGGTTAAACACTTTATTTAAACCACTCTTTATTGATAAATCAACATGTTTCTATAGCTATAGTATCTTCTTCAGAAAACAATGTATACTATGATTAAAAATGCAAGCATAGATAAAAACTAAACTATAAAATAATAAGTAGTGGGCAACTACTGTGAAAACAAAGTTATAGTATTGTTTTTGTTTTCACGGTAGAATTAATTTCCCGCCACTTATACTTTTATATATTTTTTTTATCTATGCTTGGATTTTTAATTTTAGTTTACAGGCGGCCCTCGACTTTCGCACATTTTTTGACCGTCGTTTTTTTTCCGATAATGTTTGCTTTTATCTCACGTGCAGTCGTTCTCCTCTCCTCCGCTCTCTGACTCTTTCTCTTCGTTCTTAAAATGTATATAAACAAGTTCAGCGGGTTTCAAAGAATCTTGGAAAAAATTATGCCCACAAGTGATGGGCGATAAACCCTGAAGAATCTCTGAAAACTATCATAACTGAAATAGTTTCAATGATGAATGAACTAAACATGGACGTCAACGACAAAGATGTTGATAAATTAATCGAATCTCATTCAAAGCCTTTATTGAATGAATACCTAATTGAACAACAAGCAAATGAAATAGAATATGAAGATGAAGAAGAGGCTGACATCGTCAAGACTTTGACAAACAAAAATATGAATGAAGCCTTCATGCATCTTGATAATTTTTTGGCTATCATGGTTGAATGTAATCCCAATATAGTACGTAGTATCTCAAGTACGTAGGGCAATCGATTGAGACAAAGTATGTTAAAGAACTCTCTATTGGGTAAAGAAAAAAAAGGGTGGCATTCAACAATCTCTTGACAATTTCATAAAGAAGATTCCTGAGTCCTAGTATGCATTGTTGTTTTATTATGTACATGTGTGTGATTGATAAATAAATACATAGCTGATAATACATCCCATTTTGATGTTTTTTTTACATGGCTCTACTTTCGCACACATTTCAGGAACCAATTGAGTGCAAAAGTCGAGGGCCACCTGTACATTGTTTCTTGAAGAAGTTACCTATGGTATCGAAACATGTTGATTTATCAATAAATAGAGGTTTAAACAAAGTGTTTTATCTTATTATTTATAAATTAAATACGGTTGGCTATGGAACGGTGAGATACGTAAAAACCGGAGTGGATTTATAATTTCTTATAACCATCGATACTATCTAACGATAAAGTATTTGAATACGTGATATTATTATATTTATTACTTTCTATATTGGTAAAACTGGTCGAAATTTTGACATGATTCAAAGAGCATTTAAGATGTTTAAATAGAATAGAATCAGAAATTTCAAAACATTTGTTCAAAAATGATCGCACTTTTGCTAAAAATTTGGTATTGTTTGTTTTACATACAAACAATGCTGGTATTAATTTTAATAATTTAGAATCATTAGAAATAAATAAAGCTTGTAAAACTAACCAAAATATTATAAACAACCAAATTAAATTTAACCAGAAGTATTATTCTGAATTTTATTCCTAAAACAAAGGTTCTAATTATTTTGTATCATTATGTCTATATTTATTTTATAAATAATTATTTTTTTAATTTAAAAAAAATTATATAGATTTTTTAAAAACTTTAGAATAACATATTATATTGTTATGGTTAGTTAATGTATCATCCTGAAGAAGGAAATTGAATTTTCTGAAACCGGTTGATGTCATTAATTTAAGTGGTTAAAAGAACAAAGTTAAATAATGTAAAAGTGAATTTTAACTACTAAGTTGATTTTACAAACGTTAAAAAAATATATATTGGTAGGATATGTTGGTTGCCTCAATTAAATTATATGAAGACATATTTATACTTATAATAGTAGCTAATCATCGATCTGCCATATTTCAAATGAAACAATATAATTTTTTAATATTAAGTTATTTTGTTTTAACCAGTTTTATGAGTTAATTTAATACACGGACAGTTTTCGGAAAATACCTTTTCTAGCTAAAAAACTAGCTAAAACCGTATGTCAAATTAAAATTAAAATAAAGTTAGCACTAAATTAGCTTAAAATAGTGGTTAAAAACAAAGTAATAAATAATTCAATACAAAAATGAACAACCACAATGATAAATATTCAAAATACATCATTTTTTAATTATTATTTTTTTCAGTAAAACTTGTTTGCTGTAGCAATGTTTCTAATTGCTATTTTAAACACCTTTTAAAATATTTTAACTATGAAGCAGTGACATATAAGTGGAATGTAAACTTGATTATTTTACCTGAAACAAAATTTCTATTTTCTAACTTCATTTTCTTATCCATCACAGATCATTTCCGTTTGATCTACATATATAAAGTATATATATATATATACGTGTACCTGTGTCAGTGCATGAAAACAAGAAAGTTAAGGGTGTATTTACAATAGCAATAAGAATCGATACCCGGCCTTAGAATCGTAGGCCGTGTATCGTATTGTGCATACATAAATTATACCCCTAGTTATTTATGGTTTGACATAAAGTTACCACAGCACACAAATCTGAGGTACAATTTGTGAAACGCGAAATGGGCCGACACGACAGGGTGGGGAGGAAGGGCGGGCGGGTGGGTGGTTGCCGGTGGTATAGGAGGAGGGGTTTCAATAAAAGAATCTTCCCTTACTTCAATCGTGAAATTTTGACGATAAAAATGTTTATTTATGCCATGAATAGCAACCGGGGCTCGTGCCAAGAGCATTTGAATAAATTTACATTTTAACATTTTGCCATTATATTAATGGTATTGTCCTTAATCCTCAATAATTATTACTCACTACTCACCTCACGGGTAAAATACATTTACAGTAAATAATGCTTGTGTACCTTGATATTATAAAAAAAAAACACCATAATACATAACCTAATACAGATAGGTAGGTTTGTATTCAAAATTATCTCAACATTCCTTAAACTGTATTTTACCATGGGACAGTTTTGTGTCGATGCCGACGTTTTATGCAACATATTACTACCAACATATTAAAAATTAATATACCTTATCATAATACTTCAATTTTATTTTTAATGCAAAACAACGCAATTAAATATCGAAAAAATAATGTTAGTTGCTACCAATTGATTCATTTAACTTGTATTAAAAATACTACAGAGCCATATTCTGAAATAGCAACTTTACAATAAAGATGTGTTTTCATTCAAAATGTTATTTTCCCTTTAAAAATATCAAATATTGTCACTATATTTTAGGGTAACTCAGTTACCCGAATAGACAAACATTTATGGACACCGGGATAGATTTATGGTAATTTGATTATTTTTTTGGTATTGCATTTTGTTTTTGTAAAATTGATTTCATCAATTTAAGTCGTATGTATTAATATACATTTATTTTATTATTCGTGATGGGCAAACTATTATTTATATTATATACCTGTGTTTTCAAATATTAATCTTTTATACTCGTTTATTAATATATATTTTTAATGTTGTCGAATTAACCCTTCCCAAATCATGCAGTAACACAAGTCTACCGCTCCAATTAAATCTGTAATATTTCAGTAAGTATACGTAACACACACTTCATATTTTAGTTAATATAAAATAAAATATTTACGCTTGGATATGACTAGTGAAAAATCAATTATGTAAGGCGAATCATGAAAAATAATTATTTTTAATTTGTTCCACTGTAAAATTAATACATTGACAAAAATACTATTTGTGGCAAGACAGAAAGAAATCACACATTAATTTCACATTGAAAATAATAACAAACATACAAATATAATGGTGTCTCTTTCTTATTAATTAAATGAAGATAGATAAAAAGGAAGGTTGTATTATACAATGCAACCAATGCTCCGAATTATAATATTACATATTTTTTTTATATTTAATGCTCAATACTTAAAGTAAATTTATGGCGATAACCATTTTTTAACATTTTAAAGGCTAATAGAAGTTTAATTTCTTACGGTAACACGAGTTGACAGCATGGCTGCGTACGGGTATTTTATATCACGGTATGGTAAAGGTTAAGAAGCACTCTAATGAGTACAATACTTTGATCTAAATACGAAAATCTTTCTTTTAGAACCGAATTATTTTACTTCAAAGAAATTATATTTATTAAATTAATTATATATTATTAAATATTATACTATTTTGATTAATCATCATCAAAAATAGAAAATAATTATTCTATAAATAATTTTTACGATAGATATAGATTGCTTTTAGCTCTGGCTTTTTTGGATTAAATTCGCATTCAACACAAATCAATCATTCATACATTACTATGTTGAGAAAAATAAAATTGGTATTGCGCAAATGAACATAAGAATTCATTGGTCCTGTTCCAGATCTTTTAATCTTTTATTCATTTTAACTAAAATGTTTAAATGCTAGAAGTATTTTCAGTATTTAGTAGAAAGAATATTATTATTATTCGTATAAATTACAGTACCTACATTATCCTTTCATTTCAGTGCGGAAAAAAAGATCATCCAGTTTACTCGCGCATGTTTGGCACACACCCCATTTTTTAAATAGCTTCAGTATTAATTTATTTTGGTAACCTACATATAATAATGACACCTTATTTTGTCCTAATCTATTTTTATAACAAAATACGTATTTCGCCAACAAAAAATTAAATTCCTTTTAAATACACTCGTGGGTTTTACACGGCCATCGGGCGATAATAAAATTTCATCTAGACTATTCTTTTATTACCATCCTATTCATACATTTGTATAAACTACTCGTAATACGATAAAAAGCCAATAATGCTAGTGATGTATCTAATCCTGCGAGATATACACTTTGAAAACGAGCCGCAACCAACGGAAATAATTATCCTACATCGTGATCACGACCACTCTAAAGCGAATTGATGAAGGTGTCAAATGGGTAGTAAAATCGAACTTGTAAGAAATATTATAGAGTATAAAAGTACCGAGAAAACTAACTCATCATTACGTCATTTCTCCGCAGAGATAGTCACTTTTATATTCTAGCATTCTTGCTTCATGTCCTTTCTTACATTTTCTCACGCAAGCTCTTCAGTTGATAGAATTTTTAACCGTGCCGTTCTCTAAAATCTGGTTTATTTAGTTAATTTAGGTATTTCACGGGCCCCTTTTATTCCAACAAAACAGATCGACATTCGCATCTAATTTGTTAATTATTTACTATCTTACCTACATCTTCCAAATTTATCACACAAATTTTCCATACCTATCAAACCTACCAAATTGTCAACACATGCGCCCTACCGACCACATTTCCTCTGCATTCACAATGATACAAAAAAGGGTGATAACGGGAAATAAATTGAATGGTGCTATTAATTCAATTATCTTCGATAGGACTTTGTCGTACGAAGTAAGGCTTCGTATTATCGAGTTATGGTGGCAAAAGAGAGAATCCCGTAATGTGAAAAATCAACAATCTAAAAAACATTAAAAATATTTTCAAGTAATCTGTCTATTCATATCTACATTTCTTCAGCGCATTTTTACTGTCCGAATTATTGCAGAATAAACTTAGGGAATAATTCAGGCATACATCTCCCTATCATTACGCTGTATTCATTTCTTTACCCTGACTGCCAATACTCTTTTTAACAAGAATTGCTTTTCGGGTCCAATCTCAGTTCTGTTGAAATTGACGAACTAAAAATATGTTATTTTACTGTTGTTAATTACTCGAAACATAAAGTTAAGCAGTAAAATCACGAAATAAATATTGATAATTATTTATTTTTTAATTTTCATTCATTAGTCATTTCAATTTTGTAACAATAATGACTTATTTAGGAGAACACATTCTTATTGTGATGTTGTAATTATTCAGAACATAGGTCTGTGATATTTTAAATATGAATTAAATATATTAATTATAAAGATATACATATAAAATCAATTTTATCGAAAAATATTGTTAATGCGCCACCGGGATTCTTTCTCCTAAATAATAAAGTTGCATCAATGTGTCCAAAATTTAATAAAAATGAATTGATAATTCTGGCGTCTGCTATCAGTTTACTCAAAGGTATTTGAGATTCTGTAAAAATAAGGTAGATGGCTCTGTCAAATGATGGAACGATTAAATGTATTAATATCAAAAAGGTAACATATAGGGTCGAAAATTGTCGCTGAAAATGTTGTCGCTGTAGCTTGGTTGGATAAAGCACCTTCCCCGGTTAGGAAAGAGATCCAGGTTCGAATCCCGGTGGCGCAACAACAATATTTTTCGATAAAATTGATTTTATATGTATATCTTTATAATTAATATATTTAATTCATATTTAAAATAATGACTTAAAAATAACTTTTTGCGTAAAGCTAGAGCGAATATATACAACTTTATCAACATACATATGTACGGATAAATCTTAGCGTTTACATATCAAAATTCAACCATTTAATACCTGCGAACATGAGTTACATGTACGCACATTTCTAATAAAATACCTATATAGTCGTCTGGCACTTGATTAGATATGAAAAAGTATTGCTCTCTGAATATTTCACATTTTTAAATTAAAAAACTGAGCTTTGCGTATTAACCTACATACTTCCCTTGTGTTCATTAATAATTTACTTCGATACCAGAAGGTAAGGTGCCTCCAAACTATTTCGTATAAATTATTGAAACAAAAAATTCCCGTTGTTAATAACTGGCATTCACCTAGTTTGTATTCATTATGAAATTACGGATGTGGATAGTTGAAATTCAAAAAATATATTTATATTGGATGCTGTTACTCATTCTGATATTTTTTGAGTATACTTATCTATTTTAAAACACGTTTAAAAGCTGTTAATGTTTTCAAGCACTCATTTGGAAATTTGAAGTAGATGCCATTGTACATGTCACACCCAAAATCGCTTTCCAAATATTCCAACATCTGTGCACCTTCCCGAGATGAGTACCGAGTACACGTGTCCGGGAAAAAGCACGCGGTTTAACTCAAAATGGCACAAACCCCGTTAATTATCAAACTTTAGAGTTCCAAATTGTGAAATGGTATTATGAGCTCATTTTTTACGCATTTATCACAAAACAAATCGTAAAATGTTATTCAAATTACTTTGTTTTTTTTTTTATACAAATATAATTATATTTTATAATACATTTATTTATTTAATACTCGTTTATTTTCTTACTTTACATACGTAACAACGCGAGATTTGCAAACAACACAAAGTTTCTAAGTAAATCAAAATGAAAACTAGAAGTGATACTGAAAAAATTGTTCGGTTTGAGCATCAATAGATAACCTATAACACTGGTATTTGATCCACAATTACACCTGTAAGCTAAGTCATCTAACACAATGTGTTGTTCACAAGAGACTGCGAAAATAAATTTCAATAATTATTTCAATAGACTAATGATGCATGAATAATTTGGTGTGGAGGAACAAAAAAATCTTAAAAAAAAATAAAAACCTAAAAAGTGACCTCAATCAGATGAGACATGACTCGCGATGCACCGCCACAGGTCCAGAGTCTCGCCAGGTAAATTAGCTCTTTTAGGTTCTTTTCGACCAGGATAATGTTCTAGTCTATCAAACTGTCGTACAATATGCCTAAAAAAAGGATAGCAAAAAGTAATAGAAATGTAGATAAGTAACAAAAACGACAAGCCCTCATGTCTCCGACATATAACGGAACAACAATGTCATAAGATTTTTTGGGGGACCATATATTGAACGGGGAACATGGTAAATTTATTTTTTTAATTTCACGTTATTTTAACTTTGTATATAATTGCATAAAGTAGTACCAAAAATGGGTAAAGTTTATTATAAAATACATTTTTTTTATTTTAAAGTCTGTCTTATATTATATATATATTTCCAGGGTCAGCGTTGATTAACAGCCAACCTAAAGTTACCGTATTCTCCCTCCTTGAATATCACCAGCGACTACCGTGACAATTTAACAAATATATTCTTTATATTTTTGATATTTACTGTAAAAACATTGTGGTTATTCATTTATAATGGAATAACAGTAACTTTGTGTACGTTTTATATATGAATTGATTGGTTTCAAAAAATTCATTTTTCTTCATCAAGTGATTTTCTGAATGTCAACAAGTCGAAAGAGATAGTATTCGAGAAAGAGGAACAAAAGTAGACTGAATGCAGTGAAAATGAGATCGCTTAGGCGTATATGCGGCAGATCCCTTTACGACAGAGTTTAGAATAAAAAAGCTGATGACGAAATAATGTAAAGCTGATCTTATATATCTTAAGTATAATAATTAAGATGAAGAAAGGATAAATATAAGGTGGTTTGATCATATGAAACGGATGAATGAGAAGAGAATAGTAAGAAAGATAAATAACGCAAGTGTTAATGACACCAGAAATAGAGGACGTCCGCGGAAGACTTGGCATGGTCAGGTAAATCAGATACTGGAAGATGATCCTATTAAAAGCCTCATTAGTTGGCGAGCTTGTATGAGAATATGTATAAATGTAGATGATGCGAGAATTTTGTATCAGGACAAGAGTGTAACGCTCTATCCTCTATGTCTACCCCTTTGTGGGGAAACGGCATGATAGTAAGTAGGTAAGTAATGTAGTCTTAGTTTTTATCACCCTGATGAAGAAAAATGTATGATAAAGTCACGTGGCTAAATACAAACTTACTGTATAATGTTATTATTTTGTTTTTCCTTTCCCTAATCATCGCCATTAGCTTGTGTCTTTCCACTAGTAGATTAAGCTTTCCCCAAGGATCGCCAATTCAGTTTTCAACCCTTCTCATCTGTGTTACCCATTACCCTTCTGATGTCGTCGCTTCATCGAGCCTTAGGTGAGCCAACATCTATTTCCCATCGTTCATCATCGCTTCGACAGTTATACCTAATCCATTGCTACTTATCCAAAGTTTAATTTACAAATTGGCCTTTATCTAATCAATTTTAATTAATCAAATGGGGAAAGTATAAACAACATAAAAATATTATTGACAATATAAATTATATATTGTATACGAAAATTTATACCTATGTATCTATTATATATATACAATATTTATTTATACTATATTTATACTATATATATATATATATATATACTATATTTACAAATATATATATATATATATATTTATAAAAATTAAACAAATCGACTGGAAAGGCATACAGAAAAAATCTAATTATCGAATAAATATTTTGGTTACTGCCGGGATACGCGTTTGCCCGAAACTTTTCTTATCTGGAGAATTCATTAACATTTCGCCACACCAACCTATTACATTTTCGTCAATTTTTTAACTATAATTCTGAAAATTAATATAATTCTAGAATTAATATAAAAAATAACTAATTATGTTTCTGGTAATTGCCAGAATTGCTAGGAGCTAAACAAAGTATTAATTAGTGATTTCACTTTGCGCTGAACTGCCGGTCTGAAAACACGTATTCCACGATCGAAATATATACCCGAAATTATTCTAAACCAGAAAATTCCATTCTAACATTATTCTCAATCCGTGAGTATCTCAAATTTAACATATATATATATATACAGGGTATTACAGACCTAGAAAGAGAGAAAATCTTCAAGAAAGATGTGCAATTTCTGCATGTTAAGGAGAATATTAATGTTTAAAATTTATACAAAATCACTCGATGACCTTTAAGTTTTTAAATTAAATTATAATTAGTAATCAATAAAATATTTTACTTAATCAAAATAATCACATAATTACGATTTTTGTTTAATGCTTACATCTCTGACATTAGATTAGGCATGCACATATACCTTAAACATTATCTACTCGTAATTTAGTCAGATATCCACCCATAAAACTCTGTTACATCCATATATATTTATGTGTATAACATATATTGTTAGTTCCTTAAATGGATGACAAAGATTATGTTTAAAGAGCGGAAACATGGGGGTGTCTTTATCTCTCAATGGCATATGATGAAAACGATGATAGTAAACATAACAAATTTAATTTTAAAATTAAATTAAATTAAAATTGTGCTTATATAACTAGGTAAATATTTCTTAATCAATTATTGGGATATTAATAAAAATAAAGTACTTGGTATCTAACATTTCCCAGCAATGCGGAAGGGTTAAAGAAAATATATTTATTCTCCATCCCTAAATAACACCGGGGAGACGGGCGCTACTCACGAGACCTTTATGAGTTTGTCACGCGTTTGTTTATTATAAATGACCCTAAGTTACTTAATTTACAAAGTCCCTCATTTTTACCGGAAACGGAGGTTACTCGTTATTTCATGTAAGGAGGCTGTAATTCTCTCTTGCTCACGCATAAAGACGTCTCCGACGTTGAAAGCTGACTCGCGCAACGTGAAATGGCAAAAGTCAACGAATGATATTATCGTAGATTCGATAAACGGTTCTTTAGAGAATTCTACATTTACAATGATAAGACCACCATTCTTCACCCGTTTTGACTCATGGAACATGGAGCACTGCCCCCTGTAGTGGATGGTCAAACATGGATGAGACTGTAATCTCTCGTTTCGATTTAAAACTTTTCGGACTTGAATTTCAATATTTCGAATGGTAAAAATCGGTATATACATATCAGTCATCTATACTGCGCACAAAATACAATAGACAATGAGTGACAGCTCGCATTCTGTACTCATCTCTATCCGATTGAAAATTTTAATATACTTTAGTGTATTCCGGTTTTAATAGTATGTATTCATAAAATACTACCTTAGCAGTTTAAGTGTTGACTATCTCCACATCTATACCGACGGTTCTAAACTTTGCCCTGAGGGCTATTGCGGTGCTGCAGTTTTCATATCTCAATTAGAAATAAATTTGAAGCTTCGACTTCCTGCGGAAGTAGAATGTTGGGCAATTAAAGAGGCCTTGAACATCTGCGTACTCTGGAATGTCGATAAGGCTGTTATATTCTCCAACTCGCGAGCAGCTCTTGAATCCCTCTCTGCTAATATGAAAGTTTGGCTAGACAATGAGATAATCTGGTCCATCAGAAGATGTCTATTTAATTAGTACAGCAACAATAAACAGGTGTCATTCGTTTGGATTCCTGCACATTAGGGAATTCATGGAAATGAATGTGCTGATAAATTGGCTAAGAAGGCTACTCTTTCCGGAGTTTTCCCCCATCAATTCCATATCCCGATGTATGACAGACTTAATATAGTAAAAAAATGTACGAATTCTATCTGACTACACAGTGGAATGGATCGAAATAATCACAATGATAATCGGCTTAAAATAATCCAAATATCTATTCCCCGCACCCCTTGGTTCTCCAACAGGAAAGTCTCCAAAATAACAATATCAAATATCTCTAGAATGAGAATTGGGCATTGCCAGGTAGCCTCACATTTATTCAGATTGAACATAATAGATTCTCCAATAGGTGATTGTGGTGCCCAAGAGGAAACCCTTGACCATATCTTTTTTGCCTGTCCGTTGCGGATCACAGGTTTTTTTACTGAAATGGTAATTTTCAACTCCCGGTTAACTTATGTCATCTTCTTTTTTTTAACTCTAAGCAAATTTCTTGAACGACAATGGTATTAACTTGAAATATAATATTCCCTATTCTGTAATATCGTTGTACTTTTTTCTATATAGCAATGTTTTAACTTGATTAATGGCACAAATCACTATTGAAGGGTGGATTGCATGTTTAAAATAAGAAGCAGTTTAATTCGAGCGCACATCGACGACTTTCTGTCATACGATAGTTCTGTCGTGACGGCGAGAGCTCTGAGAATGTATGGCAGTGCGCACAACAAAGAACTAATGATAGAACAGTTGGTAGAGAACTGTCTTACGACCGTTTTGTCTTCAGTATGCGTTCGCTCTTACTAGACTATATTGAATATAATATAATCTTTATGAACAAATACAAGGATTTCCTGTGTCTAAAACAAAAATTATTCAACCCGTGCTTACGTATAGGTGTGAGATATGGACTCCTAATAAAATACTAATTTAATGTATTAATTATAAATATAAAATCAACTTTGTCGAAAAATATTGTTTTTGCGCTACCAGGATTCGAACCTGGATTTCTATTTCAAATCCGGGGAAGTACACTACCAATTGTGTTATAGCGTATTTTTCATGACAAATTTTCGAACCTATATGTTACACTTTTTCAAATTAATACATCTGTCGTTCCATTATTTGAAAGCCATCTACATTATTTGGATTGGAAATAGAGATCCAAGTTCGAATTCCGGTAGCATAAAAACAATATTTTTCGACAAAATTGATTTTATATGTATATATTTATAATTAATACATTAAATTAGTACTTAAAACATCACAGACCTATGTTCTGAATAATTACAACTTCACAATAAGAATGTGTTCTCCTTAATCCTAATAAAATGCTTAATGCAAAGAGCCACAAGCATCACACGAATATACAGTCATAGGAAGGTGAATAATAGAACTAGAGAGTCAATATAATAGAATATACAAGTATAGAAGATAAGGCAGGCCACATCGCTTGGAGGACAAACAATCGTTGAAGAAACGGAGTGGTACTCTAAGGGAATCAAAAGCCTGACAAGCCGCCCTAAAACCAGCTGAACTAACGAAATCCTCAAACACTGAAAATATACGTAACAGCGAATAACAATTCCAGCAGTGGGTGAAAAACTATGGATTATGATGATGACAGGAATTTAAAATTGCAAAAAAAATCAGTTCCCTGAAACTGCAATAGCCTTGTCGACTGTAAAGTCCGACCCTGGCGCCTGACGCGGCCACCCTTGTAACGAAATGAACAACGCGGTGTGACGAATGAGGGTTGTTTTCCGCACTTCCTTACGTGCCTCCATCTCTGAAATTCATATCTGTCCTCGTCCCGCCCCGCCGACGGAAATTTCCTCATATCGAATTTCATAATTTGAGTTGCCTTCGAAACTAACTTTACTTTACTTTAACTGAGATTTTTTCATTTTTATATTTTTAATGTTATTTTTCAATATTTTTATAAAACTATTATTTAATCGTGACCTTTCAATTGTGCTTTCAAATTTATGCTTTTTGTTTTGTAAAATTGATCACATTAAATATAATATTAGTTGATAAACATAATTTAATGCTTCAAATCTCCAAAAAAATTACATTGCCAACGAATTCCACGAATTTAATTTTGGTTTTTAAAGTATGTTTTATTTATACATAATTAGTGAGGATTTCGTTCTCGTTCATTTTGACTATTTTAAATCATGTAATAAAGAAATTCCCTTATGATATAACAAAAACAACAGCTTACTTTTCACACTGTTATTTAATTTTTAATTAAACCTCAAAGTCATGTCAACGCTCCTTCCAAGGTGTGCAAGTGTGCGCGCGCATACGATTTGACATCACAGCACGTACAAAAAAAAATTCAGCGCACATACAATGTCTTTAATGTCTTCTTGATGTGCCACGTTCTACCGTAGATTGGTGACCATGTTTCAGTATGTTGATTTGTTCTGTACAAGATCACTAACATTTTGGATATTGAACCACTTTCTGAAGTTACATAGCCAAGAAAATTCTTTTCTACATGCACTACTAGCTCTTCTGCTTCTCTTGCATTATGCTTTGAATAAAAATATTGATTTTTTAATACGATTGCGATACCGGAATCTGACACAAAATAATTGAATATAAATAAATTGACATTTGGAACTTGAAAACATTACGATGTTTAGTTTGACAGAAAATAAATGGAGACATATAAATATATATAAAGGGGGAAAAACATTATATAGATCATAGAAAGCAGATGTTGAAAAAGATCCGGGAAAATTCTGACACAATCATTTTATAACAAATTGAGTAGAAGTAAGACTGGAATTAAAGATTGGAAAAAGCGG